>CM077809.1:110100498-111576748 GCA_039764185.1 Tamarix austromongolica | reverse complement strand
CATTTCTCTATGTATCAATTCAATCGAAAGATATTGATATTTATGTATGAATTTTTTTCTTTTGCCAAGTTGTTCTTTTCTTGTTTACTATGAGTTTTCTCATATTTAGCTAGGGATTGTTAAGTAACTGCAATAAAACTACCCATTTTCTCAATAACCACCAAGCCACCCACTATCTCCATGTACCCACTAAATAATCCATATTCTCCACATGTTTTACACTATCCCACTACTTGTTGATGGAGAAGTGGGGTGAGTGGTAAGTGTGGGATTACTTCACAAATCACCTATAAATACCCATAGTATCTTAAACTTAGGAAATATCAAACTCCATCCTTACAAGCTACATTTCTCTCCTTCCTATGAATCCTAGGTAATTAAATTATCTAATTCTCTATTCCTTCAACCTTACGTGTATGAGTTTGAGGGAAGTTGTGTAAACTAAAATGCTTCAAAAATTCTAATTTTAAAAATTATAGTTAAATAAGGTTTTATTAGAAAAAAATTAATTAAATTAATTATTTTTATTAAAATAAAAAAGAATTAATTAGGGAAAATTAAGATGAAATTTATATGTATTTTAGTTAGGAGAAATTTGGGTATTTTAGCTAATTAAGGATTTTATTTTAAAAATTAATTAAATAAATTATTTTATTTAAAATAAGGAGGATAAATTAGTTCTAAATTAATAGTAATTTTATAAATAATTTAATTGAAGAAAATTTAGGTGATTTGCTAATTAAAATGGAATTTATGAAAAATCTTTTAAAAATCCTAATTTAGCCTAAAAAGGGATTTAAATATTATGTTATTTAAATATTATTATTTTTAAATAAACCAAATATCTCAATTTATTTAATTAACCTAATCCATTATTTTCCTTTTTTCCTTTTCCTTTTCCTTTTTCCTTTTCTTTCTTTTTCTTTCTTCTTCCTTTTTTTCTATTACCTTCTCCCCGACCTAGGTCAACCCAACTGCCCAGATCCCTCTCCCCTTTCTTCCTTTGTTCGCCACCCAACTCCTTTTCCTTCCTTTCTTCTTCGGCGTAACCCAAGTTTTCTTCTTTTGTTCCTCCTTCAATGCAGCCAAACGCTGTGTTCCACTTAACTCCAGCTCGACCAGCCGACTCCACCCCTTTTTTTTTTCTTTCTTCTCCGGAGCGCCGGTCCACCCCACACATTTCTTCCTCCTTCTTCTTTCTTCTTCCCCGAAGCCGACGACCTGCACCGTCGCCTCGCCTTAGTTTTTCGCTGCCGATCTTGCCCCTTTGACAAGTCGTTTTCCTCCCTTTCTCTTCCCCTGATTCGGCGACCACATAGACCAATCCATCTCCCCTATTCTCGTGTGATTCCCTCCCTTTTTCCTACATATACCCCTGCCCCGAAATTTACTTCCACCGGCCAACCATCACCGCCGGTGACCCTAATCTTAACTGCATTATCCCCTCGTCGACCCATAGAACCCTACCCTCTCTTCTAAAACCTATAAATACCCCCATAATGAGCCCTGCATTGAAATTTTGATCCCCTACCCAGAAAACCTCCTTTGTGCCCTGCCTCCATTTCAGACTCCAGCCCCGTCGGCGTCGACCAACCACGCCACCAAATCCACCCACCTAAGCCTTCCCTGCACCGCCCTCTACCTAACCAAACCTCCTATATCCCTCGATTCTTCCTATGCAAGCCACCCCAGCTGTGCGAAGTAGCCCCCTCGACCAACCTATTCTCTACCTCCGCTGCCCTTCGAACCACCATTAGCCACCACTTCCGTCGCTGCCTCCACTCCTTTCACCTCCCAAATTGTGTTGCATACCCTTCTCTACCTTCCCCTACCTTTCTTTTCCTCTTCCTCCCTCTCCTCCTCTCTTTCTCTCCTTCTTCCCCATTCGGCCACCACCATCGCCGCTGTGCGCCACCACCTTTGGTTGTGCCACCGCCCTTATTTTGTCCCTCTCCACTTGGGCAACCCTGAACACCCCAACTCCTACCTCCATTCTGCCTCTCCTTTTCCCAACATTTAACTTTTACCCTTTTCTTCTCTTTTTCCGGCCATCAGCCTAAGGTTGAACCCTAAACCCACTCAACCCCTTTTCACTATTTATTCAAGCCTTAATATATTTTATTTCATTTATTTGAATATATGTACTATTATTATTATTATTATTATTACTATAGCAAATGTTATTATTATTATTAATGATTTTATTATTATTGCTATTGAGGGCTGAAGCCCTATTATATTTTTAATTCAATTTTATTATTATTATTATTATTATTGTTATTATTATCTTTATTATTAATATTAATATTAATATGATGTATTATTATTATTATTATTATTTACTATTTCAAAATTATTATTATTATTATTATTATTATTATTATTATTCCATTGTTATTATTATAACTATTTTACTATGAGTTTTGCTACTATTATTATTATTGTTATGCGATTATTATTATTATTATTATTATTATTATTATTATTATTATTATTATTATTATTATTATTATTTTCATTGTTGGTATTATTATTCTTTATAGGGCTGAAATTCTATTGCGCCTATTTTGAATTACATTAGTGGTATTATAAATATCAAGTCTTATTATTAGTAATATTATCATTATTTTTATCATTAGCATTTATTATTCTTATTAGTGTTGTTTTTATTATTATTATTATTTAATACGTTTATTATTTTTCAATATAGGGTAGAAATCCTACTTCATTTTATCTTCAAATATTATCCTTACTATTATTACCATTATGATTATTATCATTTTTGCAATATTATTATGGTCTTTATCATTATCATTATTACTATTTCATTATTATTATTATTACTAAATTTTGTTATTTATTTTACTAATGTTATTATTAGTATTATTTTGGTAAAGGGGCCGAAGCCCTTATTTCACTTTGTTTTTGAATAATGTCCTTTTTATTGTTGTTGTTATTATTATTATTATTATTATTATTATTATTCTTGTTAATATTAACATTAATATTATTTTTGGTATTTTTGCTATTATTATTTTAGTATTTTATCAAAAGCCTAGTCTTATAATAAGTTAGTAATTAATAGTATTTTTGGTAGTAGGGAATCTAATTGTAGTTTTTCCCTCAAATAGGTGAGAACAGTCAAAGCCCTAAGGAGGAGTAGGAGCGTGCTCCAATACTGGTGTCGTTTTAGGTAAGGGTGTTACTAAGGCCTATTTGTGTGTTGATGTGCATTAAATGCCTTGTATTTTATGCATCCTATGTTATTATTGTAATTATTTCATATATGGTATGACGTGGAGTTCAAACATGTTCTTTGTTGTTATATGGCATGTGTATTATGTAGATGTGATGATATGTGTTGTGACCCTGTAAGACATGCATGTGAGGATGTTGATGTGGTTTGTGTGGGAGAAAAGATGAAAGAGGAGAATGTGGAAAATAAGTTGACAAAAGGATATGAGTTGACCTAATTATTTTAATGATCCATGAGTGGAGGAATAAAATGGGAAACTTAGAGTTTCATGTGGGAGAATCTAATTTATGGTTTTATATAGGAGAATCTAATTTATGGTTTTGTGTAGGAGAATCTAATTTATGGTTTCGTGTGGGAGAATCTAATTTATGGTTTCGTGTGGGAGAATCTAATTTATGGCTTTATATGGGAGAATCTAATCTATGATTTTATATGGGAGAATTTAATCTATAGTGTAACATGGAAGAATCTAATCTATGGTGTAACATAAGAGGATCAAATCTTTGGTTTGGTATGGATTGAAGTTAGGGTTAGGTATGGATGAATCTTTGGGTTTTATATGGTTTGAATCTAGGGTTTGGTATGGATGAATCTTTGGTTTTATATGGTTGGAATTTAGGGTTTGGTAAGGATGAATCTTTGGTTTTATATGGTTTGAATTTAGGGTTTGGTAAGGATGAATCTTTAGTTTGCTATGGATTGAATTTAGGGTTTGGTATGGATGAATCTTTGGTTTTATATGGTTTGAATCTAGGGTTTTTTATGGATGAATCTTTGGTTTTGTGTGGAATGAATTTAGGTTTTTGTATGATGGAATCTTGGGTTTTGCATGAAAGAATTTAGGGTTGCGTATGGATGGACTTAGGGTTTTGCATGAAAAATTTGAAAGGTTGCATGGGAGTGAAATTTACGTATGAAAAGTTGATTTGGGATGTAAGGAAGGTAAAGTAAGTGTTGTTTGGGTGTTTGAACACTTTGGATGAAAAATAGTACGTGGAGAGATATAAGAGTACGCATGAGATCGAGCTAGGGTTTGTGTGGACAATTAGGGTTTGTTGTGGATACTTAGAGTTTTTGTGGTATCATGTGTATTTGGTGATTAAAGTGTAATTATGAGGGTGGAATTTATGATTTGTGATGTGTGAAGTGTGAAGGGAATGATTCATGCATGTCCAGGGTGAAATCTTTTGAATAAGATATTTAAGACATTAATCATGTAAAGTGAAAGATTGTTGAGCCGGTCCCAGACCGGTCCACCAGCAAATAATAGTGGTTAGGGCATGATGTCCTATGTGTAACGGGTCCACTGGTAATAATATTAATCAGGCTTTGTACCTATGCGTTTCCGGTCCACCAGCTATAATAGTGAAGGATTCCGTGCTAAAAAAAACCAAACATATTTGTACCAAGACATGGGAAAGACACTAAGTACTTACAGTGGAACACCGTGCGAGAAAGGGGCCAGATCGGTCCACCGACGAATAATAGTGGTCAGGAGCTTTATGCCCTGTGTGTTTTTGGTCCACCGGCTATAATAGTGGTCAGAAGCTTTATGCCCTGTGTATTTCTAGTTCACCGGCTATAATAGTGGGGTTCCCGTACTCGTATGAATTTGATAAAAAGTATGGTGTGAAATGAGTTCTAATAAGAGATTAATTAAATAATTAATCTAGACTATAAATGGGCCTTTATGTATCTACCCGAATGATTCTTCGTTATTATGTTATCATGATGGATTATGCTCTTTTATTTCTTTTGCATTATTTATGTGATGTTATGTGTTGGCCTTAGTGCTCGATTACCTTATTCAGTACGTAGCGTACTGATCACCCTTTTTATGGGTGCTGCTTATTCCTATGAGTAGTATGCCCTTCTAACTTTGTATAGGTGGGCGAGACATCAGTCAGAGCTGAGTGATGAGCATGTTTTGGCTCCAAGTCTGAGAGAGTCGTGGCTGTATTCATTCTTTATGTGATTTTAATTCCTTTTGTTATTTCTTTTGTATTAGATTTATTCTTTTTGATTTATACCTTGTATTAAGTATTATAAATGAATCTTTTATCTGTTGTAAGCTCATTTTCTTTTGGATATGAATTATAATTCTTTATGCATACTTTAATTTTTGTTTTACAACCGTTTAATGCTTATTTAGAATTTAGATTGTCTTGTTTTATAATTGATTATTAATTTTCTTCTAACCTTAACACTTGGTACTGGAACGGTCAACGAGAACTTGTAACAGCCCCAAAATTTACTACTGAAAAATTTTGTTAATTAAAAGGAAATTAGCGGAAGCAAATTAATAAACCATGAACTTTGGGAGTATTACCGCCACACTTAGTACCAGACCAGTTCACTCCTACCGTTCCAGTACTAAGTGCTAAGGCTAAAAGTGTAAAACACAATTTACAATCTATTTTTAAATCAGAGTAGCGCATCAAATCATTTACAAGAATAAAATCCACCACTGCTGGTTACTTTAACAACATTAACATTAAAACTAGGAACTTAAAAGAGAGAAAGAGAAAAAGCCTAACGGTACCAGATAATTCCTTACTCTCTTTCTTGTAGCCCACTTGAGTAGCACCTGAAAAGACCTGCAAGGGGCACTGCCCATTGAATAGGCAGGGGCCCCACGAAGGGAACCCTTCAGTACTATAGTACTGAGTAACCCTTTAATACCACACTTAAAAACAGACCCGCAATGCATTACATAATGCAAGCTATATACGTATGTAATGAAAGATGCATACATAACAATCACATATATAACAAGGCTGCCACATATCAACAAGTTATAAAGTGCGATCGATACTTTTGGGCCTTAAGCCATTAGCCCATCATTATTCAATCATCTATCTCATTATATCCAAGTGAGTGCGGGAACCCCACTATTATAGCTGGTGGAAAGGAATACATACAGGGCAGAACGATCCTAACCACTATTATTGTCGGTGGATCGGTCTCCAGGATAGAATGCTCCTGGCCACTATTATTCGCCGGTGGACCGGTCTGGCCCCGACTCACAAGGTGTTCCACTATAAGTAATTAATATCTTTCCATAATTTATTCACATCCAATGCTTGTTTTATTGAGCTTGGGACCCCCACTATTTTAGCCGGTGGGCCGGAATACGTATAATCATCATCCAGGGCAAAACGCTCCTGGGCCACTATTATATCCGGTAAATCGGTACTCATAATCACTTGCCAGGGCAACACGCTCCTAGGCCACTATTATAACCGATGGATCAGTACTCAATATCATAAGTCAACTAGGCTCGGCTCATTAATTCTTCACTTTTGTAATTAGTGTTTTTCCTTTCTTTAATAAGCACAACAATTATATTTACTTGCCTCGGACGGGAGATCAATAACCCGGGAAACAAAGGTACACCGATCGTACCGGTGCATACAAGCTACTCAGTACCCTTCAACCACTAACCCAAGGACGCAAAGGTACCTTAGTCTTACTGGTGCATAAAGCTACTCAGTACCCTACCAACAAGGACACCTAATCCATAAGTATACATACCCCCTAACTAGGTTCGTAGAGCTAGATAGAGTAAAATATAGGGCCTGGCTGGGGCACAAAGGCACACCAGCAAATACTAGAATAATCGTGGACTAAACCACATCTTTAGGGTAGCGACCCCTAAAGAGTCACTATTCCCGATCTCGAGGTCTTTCACTTTAAGTATTAGTGTCTTAATTAAAGTGATCACGAAAAGCACAATAATCAGATACTTATTCACTTTCAGTTGTTCTAATATCATTAGTCGTATCTTATTCATGCGGTTATCCAAGATAATACAGAGAAGTCATTAAGGCCATCATAATCTCACCTAATTCCGAATTAGAATTCGTTCTCGTGATACTTACTGATTATCAAATACTCTTATCTTGCTAATCAACATTATTTGAATCATATTATAAAATTCCACAATCACAACAACATGTTAGGTACAAATTACTTATTTACCCCTTATTTATATAATTGCTAAGTCATCCCTTCCTTACTTGACAAATTACCATATTACCCTTCAGGTTGCATAATTACCAAATTACCCCTTACTCAGTTTAGGTTACCAAGTTATCTCCTACCCCTTTTTAAATCACCATTCACCCCTCATAATTGTTAACCTTAGCGTATTCCCCTTTTTGGTTGGTTAGATTACCAAATTGCCCTTCTCCTTGTTATAATTACTAAATTGCCCTTGAGTTGGATAAATTACCAAATTACCCTCCTTCATTATCAGGATTACTATTTTGCCCCTTTAGTTGGTTAAATAATTACCACTTTACCCTTTAATTGGTTAAATTACCAAATTGCCCATTTAGTTGGATAAATTACCAAATTGCCCTTCTCCTTTATCATAATTACCATTTTACCCCTCTAAATTATTATAATTGCCATTTACCCTTTTCAATTATTATAAATCCCAAATTACCCTTCTTCACAATTACAAGTATTAATTTACCCTTCTTCATAATTATAATTACCAATTTACCCTTCTCCATATTGATAATTATTAGTTTACACTTCTCCATATTTATAATTATTAATTTACCCTTCTCCATTCTTAAAATTTCTATATTGCCCTTCTCCATTATTAAAATTATCATAATGCCCTTTTATTGATTAATTTACCAAGTTACCCTTCTCTATTATCATAATTATCCAATTACCCTTTTATAATTATAATTTAATTACCAATTTATCCTTCGTTGTTATCATTATTACCAAGTTACCCCTTACTCCCAAGTTTACCATAATATCCTTTTATTTATAAAATTACTCTTCTACCCCTTACTTCCAAATTGCCATAATATCCTTTTATTTATAAAAATTACCATTTTGCCCCTTACATCTAATTTTACCATATTACCCTTTTGCTTGCAAATTACCATAATACCCTCCTTCATCCAAAATTACTATTTTACCCCTTACTTCCAAAATTACCATTCTCACCACTTATAAAATTACTATATTGCCCTTTGACTCCAAAATTACCACTTTACCCTTTTCTCCAAAAATTACCATAATACCTATTTACTTATAAAATTATCATTTTGCCATTTAATCATAAAATTACCATATTGTTCTTTTGCCTAAAAAATTACCATAATACCCTTCTTTCTCACAACTTACAATTTTATCCTTTTACTTATAGAATTATCATTTCACCCCTTTCTTTTCATATTACCAAAATACCCTTTTGCTTACAAAATCACCATTTTACCCCTTTCTTTCAAAATTACCAAAATACCCCTCTACTACAAAATTTCCAAAATACCCTTTTCACTTATAAAATTTCCACTTAACCCCTTTATTACACCACTTTTATGAATTTACCACCGCTACATAAAATACTAATATTAGCACTTCATTCTTATCATTTAACCCTACCAACTTGTCATTATTCAACATAATTCTCATTAACAACTACATATATTAGATCATATACTTGCATAAGCATATTACTAAAATACCCTTAGACAATAATATTATTCATGCATTAGTAGCATAATACATCATAGACAAGCATTTAACATTTCCATCAAATATCAAACTCATTCCTTAAGTATCATCTTTATACATGGCACAAAAGCTATCATAATTTTCCTTTCTTTTATTTTTATCAATCAATATAAGCAACCATATATATATCATATTAGGCAACACAAAACATGCATAAAAGCATACTAAAATCCCTAATGTGCTAGCATACGTTTTTCCATGCGTTTAAGGGAGGTTTAATGATTACCTTAATCTCGCAAAAATCGAACCTTACCGGTATCCCGGTTAAGGATTCAAGGCTTAATTAGCAACTCAACACCTAAAAATAATATCAATCATTATTATGTTAGAAATAAGAAATTAAAAGGATAAAACTTTATAAAAATTTATTTAATAATAAAACACTTTAATTAACTATTAATATACCTCAAAATTTAGCCAAATAAATTCCAAAATAATGTGGAACTCACGCTACATGAACAGCGTGAGCCACATGCAGATTAAGGGGTAAAAAGGGTCGAATGGGGTAAGGTAGAAGGGAGGGGGAGATGGCTTAGTTTAGTGTCTTTAGGCTAGAAAAGGAGGTAGATGGGGGAGGATTGGAGGCAAGGTAATAGTGCAGGAGTGAAGAGGGGGTGTAGGTGGTGGCTAAGGATGGTTTCATGGCGGCAGCGGGCGGTAGCAAGGCGGCGAAGATGGCTGCCGAGGTCGAGGTGGAGAGGCTGAGAAGGAAGGAAAATAGGAGGGAAAAATGAAGGGGTTCGAGGACTTGTTTCAGCCAACCAATGTATGGGGATCGTAGAAGAGGTTGTAGGGTGTCAAATGGTGGGTTTGGTGGCGGCAGAGGTGGCCGGACAGTGGAGAATGGGGTGGTTGCAGGTGGCTTGGCGATAAGGGAGAAAAGTGGGGAGAAAGGAGGAGCTTCAGGGGCTCGAGGGTGGCTTGGGGGGTCTCGTGGTGGCACAAGGCAGTAGCAGGTGGTGGCAGAAGGCGGCACAGGGGCTGGGTGCGATGGTTGGAACGACGGTTGGCGGCGGCGTGAAAAAAAAATAGGGAAAGATGGAAGGAGAAGAAAGGAGAGAAGAGGGAGCTTGGGGAAGGAGAAGAGGGCTCGAAAATGGGGCAGAAAGGAGGCTGGAGAGATGAAGAAAAAGAAGAGGGAGAAGAGAGGGGGCAGGTGGCTGGTCGGCGAGAGGACGGAGGGTGGTAGGGATGTCGGTTGGCAGGGGAAAGGGAGGGAAGAAGAAGGAAAGAAAGATGGGCATGCGAGCTGTGGTCCAGGGGTCGGTTTGGTTCGAAATAGGAAAGAAAGTGATGGGGAAGGGAAGAGAGAGGGCAGGTCGGATGGCGTTGGTGGCTGTCGCGGCAGGAGTTACAGGTTCCAGCCGTTGCAGTCGGGATCGAGGGAGGGAGATGAGCGACAGGTTGGACCGGCAGTCCAGGGAGGAAAAAGAAAAAGAGAGGAGGCGGTTCGGGCGAAGAAGGAGGGATGGGCGGCTTGGGCCGCACGAAACGGGGAAGGGGAAGGGAGTGATGGGCCAAGGCCCAGTGCGCAGGGAAAGGAAGGAACAGGCCGGTGCGGGCGGCCCAAGGAGGAGAAAAAAGGGAAAAAGAAGAGAAGAAAAGGTAAAAGGGGAAAAGGGTAAAAAGGGGAAATGGAAAAATAGGGAAAATAAAATAAATTAATTTATAAAATCATAAAATGTAATATTCTTGATAAATTATTTAATTTAATAATTTAATTCATTATAATCTAATATATTAGCTTAAAAAGGATAAAGTTAGTAAAATATTAGTTTGGAAAATTATTTCAATAAAAATAGCATGATAAAATAACAAAATATCTATTTTAATTTACTAAATATTCCCGTCCAAATTTATATACTCAAAAATCCATAAATTAATTAAATTAAATAATTTTAAAAGCTAATTTATTTCAAATAAAAGCTATTTATTAAATTATTGATTTTCTAAAATTTTGGGGGATTACAGAACCGGTCTGGTACTAAGTATGGCGGTAACATCCCTAGAATTCATAGGTTTTAATTTAAATTATTCCGCTTTAAAAACAAAGAAGTAGTGAATTTTGGGGTACTGTTACATAAACCCATAGGAAACGAATTATCTAGAATAATTGTACCATAGTCGGACTTAATTTACTTTTAGAGCAATGGTCATATCACCATACAATAATTTCATCTTTCAATCTTCTTTCTTTACTAACCACCAACAATTACTTCTTGGAAAATAAAATCATTTAGAAGTAAAGAAGGAAATTAATCTTTAGTTATTTTAAAGTGACTTTTTTATTATAAAAAATTAATTATACGTAAAGTGTCAAACTTTCATACACAGAAGGGGAGGGAGTAGTTTGTTTTGGTGTGTAATATTTAGAAACAGTTTAATTTGGCATGAATTGTTTTTGAAGCCACAAAATTTAAGATTTAAATTGATATCAAACCCAATTAAATTGGGTACGCTGCTAACTTTTAATTGATATGCTAAAACCTCGTGGATTTAGACAAATGCATATATATATATATATATATAAACTGTAATTTATGAGCTTTTTTTTATTATAATAAAATAGAAATTATATTATATCAAAATGCTTGCTCTAATGACATTCTCCCTGCCATACATAAAAGGTTACAACACCAGGTCGCTTCAACATTGCAGTCCTCTAGACTAGAGCCAAATACCTAGGTGAGGAGATCGAGCGGCCATCATGTTTTAAAATCATCGTGCCAAATTCTATATACTAGCAACAAAACACTCCCTTTACACAGAAACTAAAGATGCCTAAGCCATTCATCATCTGATTCATGCATCTCCACTAAGTTGCCAGCAGCAGATCATACGCTAATCAAAGGAGACGTCGTCCTTAGGGCACTCGGTCGTAGATTTTTCCTCGTATACGTTCAATCTTGACTTATACTAGCTACGTGAAAAGACCGATGGAGAATTCATTGCCAAGTTTCCCTCGTACTTTTTATTTATTTTTTTTCTTTCTGTGGCTCCATAATGATAAGACAGAAAATACGGGATAATTAGGCATGTCGGCTGGAAAAGTCTAGGATTATCTTGTAAATTACTTCATTCTTGAGGACTCGAAGTTCAAAGTTTGAAATTAAGTACATACTGTAAAACATCTCCCATGGGCCTTATACTTTTCTAAGTCATCCAACCCAACTTCCGTGCCAACGCCGATGTCGTCGCACGCTATAAATACGGCAAACTATGCATCACACAACAACGTAGTCGGACGGTCCAAATATTATTGCTATATAAGTTGGGGCGATCGATCATTTATTTTACACCGTATACATATAATACAAGGTTGCAATTTTATTTTTATATAACGAGAAATAAATATATAGCCATGGCTGCCCCAATTCGCGTTATGATTATGGTTGCAACATTTGCGGCGGTTGCATCCGTTGCATTGGGAACCGATGGCACCGCCACTTTCTATACCACCTATGTCCGTAAGTATATGCATATTCTTTCTTGTTCCTCGTACGTACATCTTCTCATTTCTGGTCTGATCCTAATTATTCTGTCCCGAATTTTTTTAATTTTTTCTAGCTATGTTCATGATTAGTACTATTTATTATTATTATTATTATTATTTAAACGTTAGTTTTTACCGATAAAATATTATCTAATAGATTCGGATAAGAAAATATAAGGTGACGTAACAGGTTGAGAGAATTATAACAGTAAAAATCCCGAGTCTCTATGTATCTTGCGTAATTATTCTCGTTTGGTCTTATAGTGGAGATGGAGATGGTGAACAATGTACTTTGTCTAGAAACCATGGGTCACTGACCGCGTACAAGAGTTAGTCGGTCTTTTGTGCAAACGACTATTGATGATTCCGATCAATAAAGATCACATTTAATTACCCAAAAAAAAATCCTGTACATAATGTAAATGTTATATTATAAAGATTACTTAAATTTTAAGTTCAGATAAATAATGCTTAAATGAAAACCGGTGAGTTGCATATATGGGTTATTTTAGATAGATAGTAGCACGATCATTTAAACTTTTAATCAATAATATAAAAAAAATTATTTTTTATATTCCATTATTTTTAAGTTGGTATGCATATATAGATATATTATAAAAATAAACTTTAAAGTAAGTGTGAGCTATAGTAATTACTTAATTAGGACTGCAAATAGCTAGTAATTAATGTGTGGACTACATATATATAGTAATATTGTAGACAAGTACATCGTTATTTATTTATTGACAATTCTAATTTCCATATACATATAATTCCCCATCTTTGCAGCATCGGCGTGCTATGGCTATCAAGATGAGGGTACAATGATAGCAGCCGCCAGTGCTCCGATCTACAACAACGGAGCTGCATGCGGAAAAATGTATCGCATTTCTTGTACCAGTGGAACGAACGCAGGCGTCGCACAGCCGTGTAAAAGCGGCAGCGTAACTGTGAAGGTGGTGGATCTTTGTCCCTCAGGATGTGGGGGCACCTTCGATCTCTCTCAAGAAGCATTCTCTGCCATTGCTGACCCTGCCGAAGGAAAAATTAACATCGACTATACCGAGTATGATAACTCTTTCCTTTTCTTTTCCCCCAAACATAAGTTTGCTCTCAAATGCTTATTCTCCTAATTATCGTCATTAATTACGAGCACCATTTTACTGTAAAATTTTCTATTCTTTTTCTTCATTTAGTGATGATATTAATTGTTCAACTAACTAATGAATGTGTCTCCTCGTTTATTTTTGTAGGGTTTGAACTTTGAAGTTGTCGCTAGATTCTGGGAAGAATCGCTAGTATGACCACGCCATGCGATAATAATGTTTGTATAAATAAGCATAATAACAATAAATTTTATTCCACGAAAAAAAAAAAGACACGTGCTTTTGTCTTCATTTCGTTAATTAGCAGCCAGTTGGATGTTCGCCTTTTGACTTTGGCGCCACATAGATTATGATTCTTGTGGTGATCCATAAATAAGTACGCAATTATTCGTTGGCTATCGCGTATCCATCAAATAATGAAAACAGCCTCTATAATTACTCATTTTTTGTTTAGAAAGATATTCAAGCTAGTAGATATTTAATTGTAATGCAAGAATGACATTACGGCAATATGACTACCAATTGGAAAGTCGGGAACGATGTAACTTAGCTTCAATGAGCTTTCGATAATCTTACGGATTATAATTCAATAATTTTTTTTATTATTGTTTGATAGCAAAAAAAAAATAATATTGTCTACAATTCGCAATTAATTCATATTATAAAAAATAAGCTTTTTGGTTTTTTAAAAAAAAAGAAAGTGAAATCCCCATCACCCTCTAGCTACATGCGAATCTCAATTGATTTTCCACCGTTTGCCTTCAGCCTTTAAAGCCAGAAAGATCAAGATCGTACAGCATTAATCTCCAACGATGGCTGGCATCCTCACCTCACTTCATAGTGGCCCGAAAGTCGCTGAATCTTCAATTTCGGACCATATGAATTTAGATGTGATCGTACAACATTAATCTCCAATGCTGGCAGAAGACTTTGATCAGCAACAACACGACTTCAATCTCCAAAGATCCGAACATCATGACTTCGATCGCGATTGTGAACATGACGCATATAAAATATAAAAGTATTATCGCCACACAGTATAAACTCGATATACACATCTTTCTTACACTAAATGCAGGGTGAAAACATTTTAACTTAACAATGTTCGTATGAAAGATAAACTTCAAACGACAATACACATTATATGCAATATTGTTAAAAGGGTATTCGTCATCCTAGTATGTCGCTAATCAAATAATGGACTAAGATTATCAAAATCATACAATGGGATACCGGAGTCCAAACATATCTGAAAACAAAAGAGCACATCATGTGTGATATCCGGATAGCCTTAACTCTAAGTCCTGACCTAACAGGAAAATTAGACCTGGTCATTGAATGTATCATATACTACAAGCACATAAGCACATATACAAGTACAGTATGAGTATTTGTATATATATATATATATATATATATATATAGTGAAGTACTAAGTAAAACATACCCAATACATAAAGAGAATATACTCACATAAAATCAAAGATATGGCATAACATGCCAAGGCATGGTAGATAAACATACAAAAACACTTACAATAAAAGCAATGAACAAAAGGCATGCAATTACATATAAAAATCACACTAGACTTCTTAGAATCCTCTACAATACTATAGTCAGACAAACCAATTTACTTTTGTTATCTAAATGGGAAATTAACCTCAATCCTTAGCATAGAGGCCACAAGAATAATACAATACAAATCAAATGGAATGTATATAGTGCCAATCAAACAAATGAAGGCATACTATGCTAACCACCACCAACTTTGTCACCCAATTCTTAATTATGCATACTCAATAAGAGATTCATAGAATGCAAAAAGAGTAGATGTGCAGCCTTACTAGTGCACATAGCCATCTAGTGAACCCGAAAACACAAAAAGGGCATACAACACACAACCCTACCTCAAACAACATCCCATGATCAAGAGACCATAATCTTGATTGATTACCTTTCACATTGCCATATTAGCAATTTAAGTAAATGTGATCGCAAAACTTATCCGACGTACATACCAACACTCTTAGCCATTTCTAAACATCTTATTATTAATATCAAAATCACGGTGATCTTAAATGTTTACAACTTAACCACTTTACCAAAGGGACTCTCAAAACATGTATTAATACCTTAAAGAACACTCCACCTATTATTCATCAATAACATATAATCAACTCTAAAGGATTAAGGTCAAAAGGTTAATAATAAAAGTCAAACAAAAGGTTAAAGGCAATAGAGACATAAAACTATAATAGATAAATATTGAAAATAAATAAGCACAATAACAAAACCAATGAATTGGTTTCCACCGAGCTAATCAACTGGTAAACTAGCGAACTAGTTCTATAGGACCGATCATGTGGTATAAACAAAGAGAAAAAGTAAAACACTAGTGGACTAATTTGTGAGACAAACAAGAGAATTCTATAAATAAAAAAAAGGATAACTAGTGAACTAGTTCATGTAGAACACATATTTCCTAATTTCAGACATAACTAAATCAATTATTATAATCACACATGCACTAAACATACATGATAAGCATACCTTCATGCTAAATATATAAACTCACTTAAAACACATACTCTTTATACTAAGAAAGATACACACTCATATGCATTTTTTTCCACAAATTAGCATGTTTCCATTCAAAATAGCATACATGCTTCTATTTTACACACACACACACACACAAAAGAGAAAATATTCATGCTAACACATATGTCTGTATCTTCTAGGTGTTTAGATGAATTTACGCAAAGCAAAAGCTAAAGTAAAGAAATAAAATAAGAGCAAGGACACTCTAGCATTACAAGTCCTTCACTTTCATAAAATCTTTCCCACCTTTTTATAACACAAAAGAAATACTCAACATAAATCCTTTTTAAGTAAAACAAACATTAAAATAAAGAATAACATATAAAAATATTTCAACCCTATTTCTTGTGTGGATGAGCTTAAGAGCAAGGTGGAATCAAGATATTCCTTCACTTTTCACTAAGCTTAACCTTTCTTTACTTTAATAAAAATAAAGAGGAAATACAAAATGGATATCTAGAAGCTAAAAGAGGAATCAAAGGCAAATAATAAGATGATGAGGGACTTGCCACATAGGGATAAAAAGGTAAATGAGGGAGTTTGCACTTCATAAAATTTTACATAAGAGGAGAAGTGAAAAGGGAATAAAAAGTCAAGCCATATAAGAATTAAATCAAAGACCATCCCCCTCTAGCATATATAGGAGAGAAGGAGTATAAGCTCTCAAATAGCAATACTTGAGTGCAAAAAGTGTAGGTGTGAGATAGGTAAGGTCACTTTTGGCTTTCATCAGCTTAGTCCAAAATAGGTGAAAAGTGTTTTCAACTTTTTATTCATTGATAATAAAGTAGAGAGGGTTGGTCACATGGGATTAAATTGATGCTTTTAAAGCATGACATGGACTTATTATGACTCCAAAATATTTTATATACATTTTTGGTGAAGATAATTTAAGTTATTTAGGCATCTACTTAATAAGTATAAAAAATAACCATGAGAATAATAAAACCATTAAGAAACCTTCAAATAATTGTTTCTAATTCAAAAACATAAAAATTTGAAGTTTCATATCATTAGAAATCACAAGGAATTAAAATAGAAAAGATATAAAAATTGAGCTCAAACAGTCAACTGTTTTAAGCCAACCAATGAACAACTCTAGCTAAAAAATGATGATTACAAAAACTAGGGAACCCATTGACTGATAAATTTTAAAAATATTAACTTAATTAAATTTTAAATCAATTTACCTCATAAATCATATTAAAATATATCAAGAAAAATGTTTTTTTAAGAAAAAATTAAAATATCTATAATCCATTGTTTTGAAAAATGGGGGATTACAAATATATCATAAAAATAAAACATATCATCATAGGAACTCTAACTCATTGTAACACCCCCAAAAATCACAATTGAAAATTTTTCGTTAATTAAAATAAAAACAAGCATGGGGATGCTACCACTGTGATCAATACAAGCTTAATCCTCAGCCAGTCTCATACCAACCACAAGGCTAAGGGAAAGTTTCCACAAAACGTTAGAAAAACTTAGATAAAGGTTCATAGAAATCAAGTATTCATAACACTAAAATCAGAGTGCGTGATGAAATTTATTACAACTGAAAATGAATTACATAGTCAAGTTCCTAAAAGGGGTAAAACGTATAATGCCATAAAAAAATTGAAATAAAATGAGAACCATTAGTAAACAGGAATAAGAGAGTCCAACTAACATCCGCTCTCAACCCCAAGTAGGTCCAATGGGCAGCACACGTAAAATACCCTAAAATTCTAATTCTAGAAATTATGGCTAAATAGGGTTTTATTAAGAAAATTAATTAAATTAATTATTTTATTAAAATAAAAGGGGGAATTAATTAAGGCAAAACAATGAGAAAATAATAAATAAATTATTTAGGCAAAATTTGGAAATTTTACTAATTAATATGGAAGTTGAGGAAATTTGCCCAAAATAACCAAATTAAGCTAAGAAGGAATTTAATTATTATTATTATTTTAAATATTATTATTTTTAAATAATCAAGGCTATCCAAATACCCTAAACACCCCAACCAACCTATTTTTCTCTGTTTTCCTTTTTCCTTTTTTTTTTCTTTTTTTCCCTTCTTTTCTTTTCTTTCTTCCTCCCCTTCCTCTTTTTTTTCGTTTTCTTTCTTCTTCCTCCCCCAAAATGGGCCAGCCCATCGGCCTAATTCCCTTCCTCCTTTAGCGTGGTCTAGGCCCGTACGACCGCCCCCTTACCAGTTGCCCAGCCTCTGGTTAAGCTGCCCCTTTTCTTTTTCTTTTCCTTCCCTTGGACTACCCAATCCACCCCTTTCCTTTTTCTTCTTCTTCCCACACAACCTACACCCACACCTTGCAACCTTGCACCTGCCGGCAGCTGCTTGCACCATCTGGCCGTCCTCCCCTCCCCTTCCCATTGCTTTCTTTCACAAATTTGACCCCAGCCGACCCCTTTCTCCTCTCCTGAGCACCCTTCCCCTTTCCCTTTCCCTCTTCCCTCAACCTTGCCGCCCTGCCATGGCAACACCACCTCGATTGCTACCACCGGTCGGCATGCCTGGCACCTGCACCCCTCTTGTCTTCTTCCCCTTTTCATTCCCCCAATTTATCCAATAAATACCCCCATAGGCAGCCATAATCAAACCTTTGTTTTCGCAGCCCAAAAATCCCGATTGTGCCCCATGGCCCAAACAACTCCATATTCCGCCACCGTTGACGATCTCCGCCACCAACGCCACCCACCAAAATCTTCCCTGCACCGCCCTCTACAGAACTGAGTCACCCACCTCCCTTATCTTGCCCTGCACGAGCCACCCCGACCATGTAGAATCACCATCCCGATCAACCCCTACCACCCTTCGCACCCCCGTCCATCACCACTAACACCTCCTCTACCCTCCAAAACAACCAGGGGAGCCTCCTCTACCTCTCTACCTCTCCACATCTCCCTTTCTTCCTGCCTCTCTCTCCTTCTCCCTCCTTTCTCCTCCTTCCACCACCTCCAATCCCCACATCCATCGCTGCCTCTGCTACCGGTGCCACCACTATCCCTAGGTGGTTCTCTAACCTTCCCAACCCTTAAACCCATTTTATATAATTATTAGTTATTTTAATAATATTAATAGTATTATCTATAATAATAATAATATTATTATTATCATTAATATTAATATTAATATTAATATTAATAATAATAATAATAATAATAATAATATTATTATTATTATTATTATCATTATCATTAATTTTCTTGCCAATATTTTTAATAATAACTTTGTCCATTATCACTTTTTATTATTAATATAAATATTTGGGCCCTTATATTATTATTACCATTTCGGTTACTATTATTGTTATTGTTATTGTTATTATTATTATGCTTAAAATTATTATTATTATTATTATTATTATTATTATTATTATTATTATTATTATTATTATTATTATTATTATTATGAATGTTATTGAAACCAAAATTGGTATGTTACCATATTGTTACTATAGAAGAAGAATACTCAACCTTAGTATTATTATTATTATTATTATTATTATTATTATTATTATTATTATTCAAATATTGCTAATATTATTCCTAATGCCTTTGTTACTAACATTATTACTATGGTATTATTATTAGTTATTACTATTATTATTGTTTTTATTTTGTTATTATTATTATTGTGACCAAAAACATTCGAACCCTTATACTATTATTATTCCAAATATAACTATTATCATTATTATCTTTAGCAATATTAGTACTTTGTTGGTATTACTATTATTATATTATTATTTTAACCCTAACACTATTATTAGCCTTAGCCTTAAAAATAATAGGGCTTCTATTTCTAGGAGTGTTACTATTACTATTATTATTATTATTATTATTATTATTATTATTATTATTATTATTATTATTATCACTATTTTTCTATAACAAGTATTAGTACTATTATTAGAAGAAATAAAGCTATTAGGTTTAATAATATAAATATAGCTATAAATATTAACATAAATATATTTTGACTAGTAATATCTAGCAGGCTAACTTGAGGATAAAAACCCTAGTTTTCACTTCCAAAGCTGCCTTTAATAATAGGAGCCCTAATCTTAGAATAAAAAGAGAAATAATAGTATTTTTGGTAGGAAGGAAACTAACCCTTAATTTTTCCCTCTTATAGGTAAATCAAGCCAAAACCCTAAGGAGGCGTAGGAGCGTGCTCTAAGCCCCGTGTCGTTTTAGGTAAGGATGTAGCTAATGCCCATGTGTGTTGTGTGACTTGTATGCCTTGAATGTTATGTATCATGCTATGTCGTGTATCGTATGATTGTCATTAACTTGTCTTCTGTGTAGCGCGACTTCAAATTGAGGTATATTTATGTGTTCCTTATGGCATGAGTATGATACGTACATATGGTGATTATTATGTGATATGATATGACCCTCTAAGACATGCATGCTAGGATGATTGATAATATGATATGGGAATGAAAGGATAAAAAGAAAGAAAATGGGAAGTGAATTTACTATGGGGGATATGAAGTTGACCAAAATACCTCATGATCCATGAGAGGAAAATAAAGAGGAAGAGATTACCAAAATGAAAAATATGGGAACCATGCATGGGAATTCTAGGGTTTGCATGGGGACTTCGAGAGTTTGCATGGAGTGGATGAAACTTGCATGGGGATGATCCTTACGTGAGAAAAGTTGTTTTAGGGTGTAAATAAGCTAAGGGAAGAGTTGTGGAGTGGTTGGAGACCTAGGACGAAAAATAGTACGTAGGTTGGTGTAAGGGTGTATAAGGGACCCGATTAGGGTTTTGAGAGGAAGCACTAATCTGGAAAAAATGTGGAAGTAAAAACAAATAAGGGAGAGTGGAGTACCGGTTAAGAGTGGAAATTTATTTTATAAGGGGTGAGTATGGGTTCCATGGGAGAGAAGAGGTTTTGGGTGAAAAAGAGAGAGGTTACTTGTGGGAGAAGAAAGGTACTCGGGTTGAAGTGGCCAACTAGGGTTTTTTGGTCACATATGAAATTGAGTGGTAAAGCGATATGATTTGGAATTGAATCTAAATGAGATAAGGTGTGGGGCGATGAATAAAGTAATGGTAGTCTAAGTGAGAGAAAGTTGGGCCACATAGGTCCATTTAGGGTTTTTAAGGGAAAACCCTAGAGGGGATAGTAGGTGGAGTTTGATGTCACGAGGTGTTAGGCCTTAACCCACACCCTTAGGAGTTGGTTTTCATTATGTGTAAGTGTAAGGGGAAAGGATACCGGGGCGTGATAAGGGGCGCATGAGTCTCAAGATATGGGACGGGCCCCCTTGAGAGGATTGATGTAGAATGTTGGAGACATGCATGTCAAGGGTGAAATGCTTATTGAATAAGACATGAATAAGAAACTATCCATTTAAAGAGAAAGATTGTTGAGCTGGGCCCAGACTGGTCCACCGACGAATAATAGTGGTCAGGAGCTTAGGTACCCTGCATGACTGGTCCACAGGTGAATAATAGTGGCCAGGCACATTTTGCCTTACATGACCATTCCACCAGCTATAATAGTGGGGGTTTCTGTGCTCAACAAACCAAACATAATGATGATAAGACATGGGAAAGATACGAAGTAATTACAGTGAAACACCATGTGAGTCGGGGCTAGACCGGTCCACCGGCGAATGATAGTGGCCAGGAACATTTTTCCCTGCATGACCGGTCCACCGGCTATAATAGCGGGGTTCTTGCACTCATATGGACCATAGGCGTCCTTCATCCTCTGTATTACTGTGAGTTGCCTATATGATCATATCATGTATGCTATCTTGTATGTTTTTGTATGTTTAGCCTTAGCGCATGGTTACCTTACTCAGTACATAGCGTATTGATCACCCTTTTCATCGGTGCTGCTCATTCCCACGAGCAGAAGACCCGTCTGAGTTTGTGCAGGTAGGGGACGATGTATTCGATGCCTACGACACCTATGAGGCATTGGGCGGGGCCAAGAGTTGAGCCTAAACTTGGCCTGTGGATCGAGAGTGACTGGCCAGACTCTATCTTAATTTTACTATGTATCGTTTTACTCTAGTCATATTATGTCATACTGTATTTGATGTATTCAAAAAACATATTTAATTACTCCTTGGGTTGTAACTCTCTTTAACCACACTCTAATTCTGTATGGTGAACACTATCATTTCTTTTATGAAAACTTGTTTTAATTATCAACTTGTGTTTTGAAGTTAATCCTATTTAGCCTTAGCACTTAGTATTGGAACAGTAGGAGTGAACCGGTCTAGTACTGAGTGTGGCGGTAATAGCCTCATAATTTACAATTTTGTCATCTCACTTTTGTTTAACACTTATCATTAAACGAAATTTTTTCGTAGTAAATTTTGAGGGTGTTACAACACACCCCCGCTTGACACATCTAGTACGTCATAGGCATCAAACATGGTCCCACCTACATGCACAAATTTAGAAGGGCCCTCTACTCGTGGGAATGAGCAATACATATGAAACAAGTTGTCAATAAGGTAATCATATGGGTAAGGCCAGCAAGAAACAAACAAGTAAGGCTAGGCAAGAAAATAACACGTACAACATACTAAGCATGATTCAAGTTCATAAGATCAAGCCAGACTTAGACTAATATTTTGTCTTACACATCTCTTATGTTAATTTCATGTGACTAAGAAAACCTTGCCATTATAGTTGATGGACCGGAAATACTCCACATAACAGAACGCACCTAACTAGTATTATAGCCGGTGGACTGGAATCACTTAGTAGGACAAAATGTACCTGAACACTATTATAGCCGGTGGACCAAAAAACCAACCTCACTAGCCCTGATTCATATGGTGTTCCATTGTATGTAATTCGTATCTTTTCATGACTTATTACCTTAAAAATTTTGGTTTATCAAGCCCATAATCACCCACTATTATAATTGATGAACTGGAAACACTCAATAGGGTAGCACATACTTAACCACTCTTATAACCGGTGGACTAGAATCACTCAACAGGGTAAAACACACCTGACCACTATTATAGCCGGTGGACCAAAAAATATATAACCTCACTGGGCCCTAGCTAGATAATCTTTCACTTTAAGTGTTTAGTGTTTTATGGTATCTTATTCCACACACAACCCCGACTAGACATGCACTACCTACTCAACTTTCTAAAAATCATATCCCATATCTTAAGACTTCTACTCCCTCTAGTACATCCAGACATTCTTTTCCAACGAATACCCAACTCCGAGGCCCACTTTATATATCTCTAAATCAACTCAATATCACTCTGTAGGGTTTCCCCCCAAAAAACTCTAATTTAGCCTATGTGGCTCAACCTTACTCTATCTCACACAACTCATGCTCTTCCACTTTATCACCTCACTTGATTCATTCCCAAGCACCCATTTTTACTTATCATATAACACATGTGGCCATGAAACCCTAGTTGGTCATCCCACAACCCTAGCACCTCTATTTCCTCAAAGGATATTATCCTTTCATCTCTCTTACTTACCATCCCCTCTTCCACATGACACATGTCCAACACCATCTAGGACCCCGAGACTTTCTTCCCATCTTTTTCCACTCACCAAGAGAACCCAAAACTCTTCTTTGCCACCAAAACCATCACTTCCCTCAAATCACATCCAACATCATGACCTAACCATCCAACTCCCACGCCTAATCACAAAAACCCTAGTTAGCTCCCCAAAACCCTATTACTTCTCCTTTATTTTATATCACTCATTTAACACCCAAATATATTTTCTCACTTGGCTTACTTTTCCTCCATATGACACCTCTCTCATATTTTATTACCCATTCTAACCATTTCCATTAGTGTTTCCCTCCTTACACACTTCTCTCACTTAGGGTTTCTTCCCAAAACCCTAGTCAAGTCTCTCATGCAATCTTACACCAACCCACGTACTATTTTTCACATATAGACTCCAATTACTCTAACAATTCTTCCCTTACCTTACTTAATCCTCAAGTAAACTTTTTTCACGTAAAATTTATCCCCATGAAAAGGCTAACCATCCTATGCAAACCCTAGACTCTCCACACATACTTTGGTCTATTCCCTTAATTATTTTCCATTATTCCTCTTTTTATCCACCTATAGGTCTTAAGATATTTAGGCCATCATTACCATTCTCTATTCAACTCACTTTGCTCACTCTTTTCCATTTCTCTCACAACCACATCATACTACTTAGAATCTCCTATCATGCATGTCATGAGGGGTAATATTACATAGGCACAATTCAAGTATAAGTAATAATATCACATTACACATCTTATAAACACATGTAACTTACCTTAGCTCCATGCTTGGTAAGCTGCGCCACAAAACATGATAATATAATATATAAAGCACACACCTCAAATCAACACATATAGCACATTCCCATATACAAAAAGGCCTTAACCATATCCTTTCCTAATATGATACCAGGCTTAGAGCATGCTCCTACACCTCTTAGGGTTTTGACTTGGTTCACTTATAAGAGGAAAACACTAGGGTTAACTTCTCTCTAACCAAAATTATCATTATTTCCCTACCTACCTTTATCATAGCCTAATATTAGGCTTAATAATAATAGTAGTAGTTTTATAAGTAAAAGTAGGGTATTATTCTTAAAGTAGCTAATCATACTAATACTAGCCAAAATAGGTCTTGGTAGTTATATTGGTCCATGTTAAAGTATTATTAGTAATATTTATATTACTAAAGATAATAGCTTTACTATCAGCAATAATAATAATAATAATGATAATAGTGACAATACTAATAATAATAATAATAATAATAGTAATAGTAGTAATAGTTCGAATCTTAATAATGATGATGATGATGATGATGATGATAATAATAATAATAATAATAATAATAATAATAATAATAATAATAATAATAATGGTTCAAATCTTAATAATAGTAATACTAGAGTCATAATAATACTAACAACAACAACAATAAAATGATAACAATTACATTAATAATATTTAAGGGTTGTGGAGGTTAGGGTACAACCTAGAGGTGGTGGTGACTAGGTAGTGGCGGTGATAGTGTAGGAGGAAGAGAAGTTGAAAAGGTGAGTTTCTAGGCTAGAAGAGGGGGAGTGAGAGGGTGGTTGTTGTGGTGGTGGATGCTCTAGGTTGAGGGGGTTGGAATGGTCATGGTGGCATAGCCAAAGGGGCAGTAGTTGGTGTGGTGATCGAAGGTGGTGGAGGGGGAGGAAAGGTGGAGGAGAGGGAGGTAGGGGTAAAGGAAGGTAGGGGAAGGTAGAGAAGGCTTAGGTGGGTGTTTTGGAAGGTAGGGAGAGTGGTGGCGCATGGTGGTGCGAAGGGCGGTGGTGGGTACAAAATGGCAGATTGAGTGGCCAACTTTACATAGATGCGGCGGCACATGAAGGGAGAATTAGAGGTGGTGGAAGGTGTGGTTCAGTGGAGGATGATGCAGGGAGTAGTTTGGTAGGTGGTTTGGGTGGCGGCGCTAGGCGAAAGTGGTGGTGGTGGTGTCTGAATAGGTAGTGGTGCAAGAGAGGTAGATTTCTAAGCAGGAAAAGGGAGATCAATTAATGGTTGGATATAGGGTATTGATAGGAAAATGGGGGTGGAAAAGATAGAGGAGGAAGAGGAAAAGAGAGGGGCAGGTGTGGTAGGTCGCCAGTTGGAGGTGGTAGGCTAGTACAGGCCTGTAAAGTTGTAGGTCCTATTTAGTAGGGGAGAAGAAAAGGTAGGGGAGAGCATGGGTGAGAGGAGAGATAAGGGGTTGGTTGTGGTCGAATAAGGAATGGAAAGCGATGAGGAGAGAGGGGAGGTGGATGGCTGGCGTGCGGTGGTGTTTGGCCGATGTACAGGGGCTGTAGAGTTGCAGGTCGCGTGGGAGAGGAGTGAGGGTGGAAGAAGAAGAAGGAGGGTTGGGTTGACCGGCCAGTTTAGAAGAAAGAAAAGAATAAAAAGAAAGGGACCGGCAGGTTAGTAGTCCAGGGAAAAAAAGGAATGGCATGATGGGCCATGTTGAAGGAAAAGAGAGGGGGGTTTTGGGCTATGAGGGGCTGGCCCAAATCGGGGGAAGAAGGGAAAAAAGTAAAGGAGAAAGGAGAGGAAGGAAAGACAAAGGAAAAAGAAGGGAAAAAGGAGAAAAAAGAAAAATGGGTTGGTTGGGGTACTTAGGATATTTTGGTAATTTTGAATATTTAAAATAATAACATTTAGTAAAATAATAAATAAATTCCGTTTTTAGATTAATTTAGGATATTTTGAATAATTCTTCCTTAATTCCATTTTAATTAGAAAAACACCCTAATTTTTTCTAATTAAATTATTTATTATTTTTCTCTTGATTTACCTTAAATACTTCCTCTTTTTTTTTAATAAAATAATTAATTTAATTAATTTCCCTAGTAAATCATTATTTTGCCATAATTTCTTAAATTAAGGTTTTAGGGTATTTCACTCATCTTTCTTAATTTTATTAATTCAACTTCTTTTTATTTTGTTTCTAACTCTTTAGCTACAACAACCATTGGCCTAGGTTGTTCACTTTCATTATCATAAGATCTCTTTAACATCCATACAATGCTAAGATAATCATATTATGGAAATAAGAATCATCAACTATCACTACCATTGTTTTTCTTTTTTCTTTTTTCATTTACATTTGTACTCTATCACAAGATTTTCTAGAAGAATGATTGATTTTCTTTTAACATGACATATTAACTATCACAACCAGTAATAGACATGTCAAATCCCTACTCTTTGTAGTGTACATTATGCCATTTACCATCAGAAATAGATGAGCCGATAATTTTTAATATTAGACAACATAACATAAATAGTGATTGAATAAGAAAACATTAAGTGATCAATAAAGAAAAATAATTAATAGACGCATATTAAAAGTTAATAAATTTTAATAATAATAATAATAATAATAATAATAATAATAATAATAATAATAATAATAATAATTAAAATAGGCACCAATTTAATATGCAATACGAAATACCATCCAATATAATGTTAAAATAAATGAATATGAAACCATATGCAAGAAAACGTTGACATGAATAAACTAACACATAATAGTTGCAATAAACATATCAAAATTACTTAAATAGCTAAGAAATATGACTAATTAAATAATAATTAAAGTGTATAAAAATTTGTTGCTGAAATTGAATCATTGAAAATATAAAATTACACTTGACAAACCTTAACCTAGTGTATTAGACATTCATGTAGATATGATCATTAATAAACCTAAATAAATTTCAAAATGAAATGTTTCAACCCTAACTCTAATAGAAAAGTAAGTAATCCATCTATAGACACTAAGAAATAGTATTGTAATGCCCCACTTTTTATATTTATATATACTTATTTGTATTATATTAATTTCTAAGGACATAATCTTCTAATAAAAAAATGTTAATTTTAGAAATTTTTTGGCAACCCAAAAGTTATAAGTTGTAGAAAATAATTATTTCCACATGAAAACATATTTTTATTATTTTAAAAGTTATTTTAAAAGTGATTTTACTTTTCTTTAATTTAAAATTAGGTGTAAAAATATTGTTGTGCATAAAATAACAACATGGGAAAAATAATAATTTTATAAATAATATGTTTTTCTTTTAAAAATAATAGGCTAGCCATGCATAGTGTTTATTTATTTTTAAATAATGTTAGTTTGATAGTTGTTAAGATTTAGGCTTCATTCTCTTCTACTTATATTTATGACTTATAAGATCAACTAAAATAAGATCAATGCCACTAAGTTAAGATATAATTGATAATAGGTAATATAAATTCATAATATGAAAATAATATTTAAAAATGATTAATATTAAAAATATTAATTTATTTATCTATTTATTTTACTAATAAATATTATTAAAATATTAAATTTGATTGTAAAAATAATAATAAATAGTAATAACTAATAATAATAATAATCATAAGAAATAATAAAATTACTATTAACAATAAATAATAATCATAATAATTAATTTAAATAAAAGTAAAATTATTATTATTATTATTATGAATAATTAAAATTGATAAAATTAATTTTAGTTTCATAATATAAATAATAACATGAATAATAATTAATACTAACACAAATAATAAATAATCATCATAACCTTAACAAACTCACTAATAATAATAATAATAATAATAATAATAATAATAATAATAATAATAATAATAATAATAATAATTAGTAATGATAATAATTCATATTAAAAATAATCTCATAATAATAATAGTAATAATAATAATAAATATTGAATATTTTTTCAATTAATATATTAATATCATTAATTAAAAAAGAAATAAATAGTTAACTTAATAGTAATAATAATAATATCAATAATCATGTTATTTTAATAATTAAAATTAATACCTTTAAGATTAGTTTAATAATATAAGTAGTAATCTTAATAATATTATTTATATTGAATTATAATCATAAAATCAATGAACTTAATAATATTAATAATAGCCTAATAATAATGATATTTCTAAATAAAATTAATAATAATAATAATAATAGTAATTTAGTACTATGAATAATAGTATAAATAAAATTAATAAAATATTAATATTATTAAAATTATTATTAGCTATATGGATGGCTAAAAGATTTGTATTGAGAATTTCAATTGGTCTATCAATTTTGGATTATAGAAATTTACGGTACGAGCGATCTTGATTAAGAATGGTTGGAGAAAGCTTTGTTTGATTAATAGAATAAGCTAGTTTTGATAACAAATGACAAATTAGAGGAGGTAGATTTGAAGGCCCTTTCTACCATATAGTTGTGTTTGTCTAATGAAGTGTTTCAGTATATGGAAAAGGAATCAATAGATGTTGCCTTGTGGTTGACCGTGAATATTTTTATATGACAAAGTGTGTAGAAAATTATCTACCATTGAATAGTCAACTTCATAACCTAAAATTAGGGGAGGATCTATCTTTAAAAGTATATTTATATGAGTTTGATTCTATTATTTTGGATTCGCAAAACATGGAAGCCAAGCTTGATGACAAGGACTTTGTCATAAGGCTTTTGTGTTCTTTTCTTGCATGTTTTAAGATCTTTTTTGATACAATATTGTATGGAAAGGATGAGTTGGTTCTTAAGGATGTGAAATCCATCTTTCTATAATAGGAGTTGATTGAAAATCATTTGGTTAGTTGTAGTACTTTTGGGGACTCACATAGTGAGGGACTTATAGCTAGGGGAAGACTTAGGAGTCACGGTCTAGTGTCCATGTAATGTCTAGATCTCAATCGAATAAATGGCACAAGAATGGTGTGCACCATGGGATTCACAAAAGGTGGCATATTAGAAAGTCTTATCCTAATAAGATTCTCAGTGTGAAGTTTAGTGACTTATCTGATACAAAAATTGATATTGTTGTTGCCCAAAATGAAAGTGATAGAGATGTGTTGATGGCCACTAATAGACATACCAAGATGATTGATAATTGGGTCTTGGATTCTAGGAATTCTTACCATATTTTTCCCAACTAGAATTGGTTTTAGACTCATGAGGTGACTTAGGTGGAGTTATCTTGATGGGTAATGATGTTGCTTTCAAAGTTGATGGGATTGGGATGGTGAAGGTGAGGATGCATAATGGTGTGGTCAAGATGTTCTCCAATGTGTGGCATTTCCCAAAGATGACTAAGAACCTAATCTTGTCAATTTTCTTAGATTTTTATGGGCACTGATGTGTGATTGAGAATCGTTCCTTGAGAGTTACAAAAGTGACTCTTATGGAGATGAAGGGAAATTAGGTTAGGATATTATATGAGTTAGTAGGTTCCACTATCATGGATACAACTATTATAACATTGGTGAGTTTGACAAACTTGGATGTTACTAGACTTTAACACATGGGATTAGGACACATGAGCATTAGGGGACTAACATAGCTCTCTAAGAGGGGGCTACCACATGGATAGATTACATATACTATGGACTCTTGTGAGCACTCTACGTTTGGAAAGTAGAAGTTAGATTTTCAATAGCTAAGCATAGTAGGATGGAAAATTTTGAGTATAACCATTCATATTGATGGGGTCCTATGATAGTGGTTTCCAAAGGAGGTATGTGGTCCTTGATCATATTTATTGATGGCTTCTTTAGAAAAAGTATGGGTGTATTTATTAAAACATAATAATGATGTGTTTGGTATTTTCAAATAATGGAAGACCTTTCTCAAGAAAGAGACTAAAAATCAAGGTGTCTTTTGATAAATAATAAAATTGAGTTTGTTGAATAAAGTTTCACTTAGTTATGCTAGAATCAATGGATAACATGACACTGCACAAGTGTTGGGAGGCCAAAGCAAAATGGGATCATTGAGTGGATGAATATGGCCCTATTAGATGAAGCTCATTATTTGTTATCATAGATTGGGTTAGGTAGATAGTTGAAGAAAACCTAGTGAATTGGTCACCCAACCAATCTATTGAGTTGGAGACACCTAAGGACTTATGGTCTAGTAAGTCAACTGATTACTCTAATTTGCATGTCTTTGGTTTCCCTATTTATGCTTATGTGAATGATGGAAAACATGAATTGAGAGCCAAGAAGTGTATCTTTCTTATCTTTACATCTTGAGAAAAGGGGTACAGGTTATGAGACTTAGTTATATCTAAGCTCTTAACAAGAAAGGACATTTCCTTCAATTATTTTGTGTTCCTCTAGAAGATTGAGTTTGGGGACGATATGTTTAAGGAAGTTTAGTAGGAAAGTGTTTTAGGTCAAGTGGAGGTTGAAGTCGACTTGGTTAATAGAGATCTTTCTACTAAATCCACTATTCCTAAAGTTGGTGGATCTAAGTAGTAAGTGGAGCATAAGGAAGTCACTCTAAGAAGATCATGAAAGATTGTTAAACCTCCAGTCAGGTATGATTTAGAGGATTTGGTTGGCTATGCCTTATCTATTGTAGAGACAATTATTGATGTGCATGAGCTAACATCATCCACTTAGGCTATTGTGATTTTTGACTCTGTTGAGTGGTGTAATACTATGGAGGAAGAGGTGCAATCTTTATTGAAGAATTAGACATGGGATCTTGTGAAGGAACTAGGAAGAAGAAGATAATTGACTACTTGTTGGTGTACAAGTTAAATTAGAGAGCCTTAGGAGTTGAGAGATAAAGGTACAAGGCTCATTTAGTTGCACGCATATTCAATTAGATTCTAGTTATGGACTATTTTCTCCTGTGGTTAGACATAACTCTATTTGTACCTTGCTTGTGCTTATAGCTATGCATAGTTTAGAGTAAGAACAGTTAGATGTTAAAAATGAATTTCTACATGGTGAGCTTGAATAAGATTTTTACACGTTTCAGCCTTATAAGTTTGTTATTGTCGGGATGCGTGACCATGTGTGCCTATTGAAGATTTCATTTTATTGTCTGCAACAATCTTATAGATAGTGGTATAAATGGTTTAATCAGTTTATGCTTGAGCATGGTTTTTCTAGGAGTAAGTATGATGGATGTATCTACTTGAAGATGATGGAGGGTGGCTCACTTGTGTATCTTTTGTTACATTTTAGTGACATGCTTATGGTAAACAAAGATGTGTCTGATGTTGATGGGGTGAAGACAACGCTAAAGGTTGAGTTTGAGATGAAAGATCTTAGAGATACAAAGAGGATTATTAGCATGAAGATCATATGAGAACGTGAGTAGAAGCGTTTGTACTTATCATAAGAGTCATATGTGAACAAGCTACTTAAGAGGTTTCATATGATAGGTGCCAATTCGGTGAGCATTATATACTCACTTAAGGTTTTCAAATTTGTATTTCCCCAGATCCAAAGAGGAAGAGGAGTCCATGGTCATTGTTCCCTATTCTAATATTATTAGTTGTACTATGAACATTATGGTGCACACCCAGCCTAATATTGCGCAAGCTATTAGTATAGTAAGTCAATATATGGTGAATGTGAAGAAGGCTTACTAGAAAGTAGTGAAGTGGATCCTAAGGTACTTGAAGGGTTCATAGACTATAATTATGATGGAGAACTTGATATTTAGAGGTCCACGAGTGGATATGTTATTTATCTTGATGGTTTAGCAATCAGCTGGAGGTCATCCTTATAAAAGGCGATGGCCTTTTCCACTATCAAGGTAGAGTATATGGCTATGGTTGAGGGTTTTTAGGAACTCGTGTAGCTTGGTGGTTTAGTACGTAAGCTAAGGTTTGGTCATGGTGCTATAGTTGCATGTGGTGATGGCTAGAGTGCTATCTATCTGGTGATGAATCAAATTTCTTTACATTGCTAAATGAAGCACATTTACTAATCGAGTAGTCTTGTTAAGTGATTTGTTAAGTCCTCTTGTAATTGCATAATTCCATGAATAAAGATCTATAATTTTTCTTTTATTATTTTGTTGATTGATTTCTTAATTGGTTTTACAATTATCTTTTTTGGTTTCTATTATTATTCAGATCTAGTTATTGATCTGTAATTAGTGTTTTCTACAACATAATAATGAATGATGATATTATTATTAATAATAATAAATTCAAAATATTTTATATTGATAAATTTTATAATTATGCTTAATATTATTTTTAATAATGATAATAATAATAGTCATCATCATAGTCATAATAAGATAAGATAAGATAAGATCATATTAGACCTAATAAGATCTACAAATAAAAAAAATAAAGAGAACATGACATTAATTGTTGGCATAGAAGCTTCTTTATATATTCTTAACATCAAATTTTCCCAGCTTTTCCTTCCCAAATTTTTTCCATATTTTACCCTGCTTTGCCTCCATTTTTTGTGATTTTTTTTCACATAAGTTATGATAATCATCATAGTTTAAATCTTTTGTTTGCATTATTGCTCTCTTAGTGATTATTTTTCAAAAAAGTTCACATAAACACATAAATATAAGGAAGCGGTGCATGGAATAAGAAGAATAATAAAATATGAAAGGCATTGAAGGAAGATAATTAAACCCACACTATTTTAGAGAAGTCAAGAAAGTTAAAGAGATGAAAAGAGGAGGAAAGGAATTAAGAGGAGTAAAGAAAGGGTGTTGCATGGCGGTCGCATAATCAACTATACAATCGTGCAACCTTTAGACCACAAGAAGCTACGAACAAATGTGTTGCATGGCTGTAGCAAAACCTACTGCATAGTTGCGTAACCATTGACCTAGATTCCACGTGCAAAATTTTTGTGTAGCCACAATACACCCCCTACACAGCCATGCAGAAGTTCAAAATGTCGAGAGTGGAAATGTTACATAGCCAGCCTATGCAGCGTTGTACAACTATGTAGTGTGTAGTTACCACTATCCACATCCCACTTTCCCATGCCTTTTTTCACTCTATTTTTCTATTGCTGGGTAGCTAACGGGATAGGAAGATTTCACTCAACAAGAGGGACTTGCAAAAGGCATTTTTCTATTAATTTCTTTCTCTCCATTCTTCCTAAGCAAATAACTCCATGTAATTTATTTTGATTTCATGTAATTTCATTTTCCAAAAATAAGAGTAGACAATTATGTATCACAACTCTACAGTCAACGTATTTTATCAACAATTTAAGGTTTGATCTATCCACTCTCTCTTTCATTATTTATTGTATCTGTAATATGTATGTTTTTATTTTTATTCTCAAAATTTCTTTCCAACCATGAGTGAGTAATTTATTTTTTCTACGATTGAATTATGCTTGATTTGGTATGAATATGATAAGTTAAAGTGTATGACATATGTATGGCTCATATGTATTGTTTGGTATGTTAGGAATCATTGTTATGAGTTAGATTTGATAGAATTTTACTTACATAGACATTGAATATAACTAAAATATTAAAATCAATGTTAGAAATTAATATACGAATAGGATTTCAAATGATCATAAAAGTAGACGTTTGATTCTTAGGGACTATTAAATCGGTAGTATTTAATGGATTTAATCTAATTTTTTATTCACAAAAGTAGTTAATAAATTAAATTAAATATGTTCTTAAAGAGGCTAGCAAATTACATTAGACTAATTGGTCATAGGAATTTTGGACTATACTACAACATATTGTTAATTCATTATTGAATACCAAGGATTTGACCAAAGTTCAATCCTAAGATTTATATCTATCATTTCATAATCTATAATTAGTCAGTCATTGCATTTTTGTTCATTATCTACTTCCATATTCTCATTTCATAATGATCTAGATAGCTAAAATGATAAAAAAAAATGATAATCAATTGCAAATTCCATGAGGGATACAACCTTGATATGCTATAACAAAGTTGTGTGCTTGCGGATTAGCATTCATCAAGTTTTTTTCATCGTTATTAGGGACTTCAACCGATTGATATTGATTCATTTGTTATTAAGCTATAATAGATATTTCTTTTCTTATTTTTATTTGCTTTTGTGCATTTCTTTTCCTCCTTGATAGTTTATTGTTTTCTATCTTTAGGTGCCTTATATGCAATGATCTCTCCATATAGGACCTTTTATTTACATTGAATCCTAAAATTGAGAGAACTATGAGTGAGTTGAGAATATGGATACGTGAGACAAAAGTAATCACAAGCTCAAAATTTATGGCTAAAAAATATGAAGGAGAAGAGAAAAAAAATACTTTCTTAGGGAGTTTTCATCTCCTAGTGTATGTGGAGTACAATCTAGTATCAGAAAGCCAAATGTTACCGCTAAAAATTTTGAGTTGATACCTATACTCCTTAATATGGTGCAACAAAATCAATTTGGTGGCAGCTAAATGAAAGAACCAAATTTGCACATCTCTATTTTCCTTGAGGATTATGGTTATTTTCATTTTCATTAAGGGACAAGGTAAGAGATTGGTTGCAATCACTTATTACCATCTTTATCACCAATTGGAAACAACTCTCATAGGCTTTCTTGAAAAATTACTTTCCCCTATCCGAGATGGTTTAGTTGATAAATCTAATTACAAGCTTCAGTTAGACGGATGGCGAATCTCTATATGATGCATGGGAATGTTACAAGGGCATGCGGAGAATGTGGTAACATCATGGATTGGGAGAATGGTTATTAGTTCACACATTTTATAACTTTCTCCTTTACAACACAAGGTTGACCCTAGATGCAGTGGGAGGCACTCTCATGAATAAGAGCTTACCTATATCTAAGAAATTGATAAAGAAAATGGCTCAAACCACTACCAATGGTCGAGTGAGTGCTCTTCTACCAAGAAGAGTTATAAGTATGGCGTTTATTCTCTTGATCATAAATCTTATAGAGTTGATGCACTATTTTAGAAATTTAACAAATCAAGTGTGAATGCATTGACATATACATCTATTTATTGTGAGAATTTTGGTATTGTAGGACACTCGTCATTTGAATGGTAATATGTTGTTCCTCCACCCAATGAAGCAACCCTTGCTAACCATGTGAATTATGTGAACAAATTCAACCAAAAGGGAGACCTGTTTGCTCCTTCCTACAACCTAGGATAGAAAATATTCAAATCTCTCTTATAAGAGCCTGCCACTTAATCCCATTCCTCAATCAAAATTTAGGCCTCTATGTTTTCAAAACCCTAGACTACCATTGCCTAACCCTCCAAAGTCTGATTTTGAGTTAATGTTGGAGAATTTAATGGGCTCTTAGAACAAGAGAGTCGAGGATTTTAGTGTGGTTGTAGCCAACATACAATTTAAATCATCTTGCTAACAATTTTAGTACTAGTAAATATAGGTATTATTCTATAACGACGATTAAGAGGGTCCACCTCTATTTATCTAGCACAAAAATAAAAATAAAAATAAATAAATAAAAATTAAAAATACACAAAATAAAGAAATAAGAAAAATACTATTAGGGGTTTTAAAATTAAAAAATAATAAAAGAAATAAATAAAATAAAATAAAATAATGAATAACTGTAAATATGATAAATATGCTAGAAAAATCAAAATCCACCACTATATTAGGATAAAATATAACGATAATTTCTAAGTTAGTATTTAATCATGAGAAAGAGATTGACCAAGTTGTAAGCCAAAACTAAGTCTATACACCTTATATTACTTTTCTAAAATAATCAATACGATAAAGTGTCAATATTAATCCTATTAAATATTATATGGATAGTAGCAACAAGTGGCTCCTATATTTAGTTAGATTTAATGCATTAAACAAAAATGGAAGGATGTTAATATAAGTACCCAAACTAGTACAATAAGCATGTCTAGCTGTATTTCTCTCCTTTAACCCACATGTATCTAAACATTTCACTACTATAGTTAGAATCACAAAACTATTAGGTGAATTTTTATCTAACCTAGCTACAATTTAAACATATAAATTCTCACATATTTATATGCCCACCTAGTAAGCAAATAATTCTGCATATTATCACTATAAGGAAACTAAAACAAGGCATGCACCATATAAATTATACTTGATATACTATATATATAAACGATAACAATTAAAATAGAGTCAAAGAACAAGCTCATGAAACAAAGAAAAATTATATCATATCTTAAACCATAATATAGGGCTTTAGTTTATTCCCTAACAATAAATAATTAGACAGTCATGATGATCAAATTAATTATAAAAAATATATATATCACAAATATAAATGAAAAATAGAGAAAGAAATAACCGAAATTAATTATGGATGAAAGTTTAAAATTTCATTCAAATAAAAAATTGTTAAATTTCATCTAAAATAATATTTTAGTATCTCTTTTCTCTTTATTTTTTCTCTCTCCTACCCCGGTACACTACTCTCTCTCTTTCCTTTGCTGCTGTCAGCCCTCTCTCTGGTGCACGTCATAATTCTTTCCTTCTTTTCCTTCATTTCTTGTGTTGCACTCTGCCTCTCTCCTTTCCTATTCGTTACTTCTTCTCTCTCTCTCTTTTTTTTTCTTTTCTTCTTGTGAGGTTGGCACTTGCTCTATTCTTATTCTATCTTGATAGCTCTACTCTTCAACAACCCCAAAGTTTTGTTTTTGCTTTCTCTTCATGCCTTTTTCTCCTATGTGTCTTCTCTCACTTCAATCATTGCTTCCATGTTATTCTCTCTTGCGCCACATTTTTTTCCATGGCTTCCATTCTTTTTTTTCCCAGGCCTATGGGCCTTCGATCTGTAAGCCGTTGAGCCAAGGGCTAAACTCTATTTTTTTACTTTTCTTACAAAATTAAATTAGAAAAATTAATAAATAATCTTATACTTTAAATTTATTTAATTTATGTCATTTTAGCTTAATTAATAAAATTTATACAAGTATTATCATCTAAGCATAAAATCATAATCATTCATATGTATTACTCAAATAAAATACCAAAAACTAATATCAAAGGGATATAAAATATGTCAAAATATATACTCATCAATACCCCCACACTTAGCTTCTTACTTTTCCTCAAGCAAGTTTTGATTTAAATGGAATAAAAATAAACTAACCAGCCACTTTCTTAGGTCTCATGATTGCACTTAGCATGTGCAACAAGCCCTTTAAACTCCTAAGTTCCCCATGGAGGACGAGTAAGGTTTCATGAGGGTTTCATACATGATATACCCACAAAATCACACACAATAAAAAATTAAAATCACACCTAACACCCATAACTAATGTTATCTCATAATATTTTATTTTCATAACATCAAAATTAGCCATCAACCAAGATTTAGCATTGGGAGATTTAATTAATCAATTTCAACATATGGTTCATACATAAACATGACAAGTATGGACATATCAAAAATATGGATGAAGATTTACCATGCCTTAGTCATATCAAGATCCATCCTTACTATGGATACCCTCTCTTTTTTTTCTCTCTCTTAGGTTCATGGCTACAAATGTATAAAAATACTCATGTATGTGAGATAAGTGATATAGATAACAAGCGACTCATATATATAGACAAAAAAGGCTCATATTTTTAAGGATAAAACCTCATGAAATATATCAAATACTTGCCAAATGGACCAAACCATATGCTTAACTCTTGTGACTAATCTTCATCAGATCAAAGGTTTCTCATCTCAAGAATCAAATAGGAATTACTTATTGGTTTTAAGGTATAGAAGGGTACAAAGTATTCTAGGATTATGGTGCTAAAAAGGTCGAGAACTAGTAGAAATCTAATAATCAGATGAAATATAAGTATTAACTCCACATCAACAATCAATAATATACACGTCAACCTTAACGCCAAGCTAGAAAAATGAGATAAAATAGAATATGAATAGAACTTTCTCAAAATCATCTCCATATCTCCCTCTCTTCCGTATAGTGTATCATTTTCTTCTTTCTTTCTTTCCCTTTTTTTTTTCAATTTTTTTCTTTTTCATAAAGAATAATGATGATAGTATAATGATTATGTAAATTCTATCTCTACCCCCTAAGATAACCAATTCCTTTATTAGCATAAATACAAATATTTCTTTCACATACACAACCACTCTATATCCGTAATGATCTAATCCCCTTCCACTAGCTTTAAGCAAGGGTAAAGATAAGGCCTAAAGTTTATTTAATATGGGTAATGAATAAAATTATATGTTCAATATATAGGCTCAAAGGTCGTCTATAGAGTGTATATCATATATACACAATTTAGGATCAAACTATTTGGTTATGTGGTAGAAATTCTTAAGTTGCCTTTATCATTTTCTCAATCAGAGCATGTTTTATTTATAAGCTTCGACTAGTACAAGAGTAAGTTATAATAATCTCTAAAGTCCATTACAAGAGCTATGACAAATAATTTGATTAAAGCAATTAGAAATATATGAGGTTTGCAAAGAAAATTTGGAGCCAAGACAAGTAGATAATTTCATGTGAATTTACTCAGAAAAAAGAAGGTATATACGGTTCAAAAGTTTACTGATGAATATGATGAATCTCAACATGCCATGTTGATGGTTAGAAAATCATGCATGTACTTGCTCCATTCACCTCTAGACATTTAGATATGTGTTCCCTATATCGAAATGAACAAAAAAAAATCTCCACTTACTTTATCTCACTTTTATGCTCATCTTTTTGTTAGATTTCAAAGATATGCTCCTCATTAACTAGTTAAAGGCCCCTAACTCTAAAAACACTAAACAAAATTTATAAGTTTTTTTCATGCAAGCACATAAAACACTCATTTCCCCACACTTAAATTTTAAGTAGAGTAATATGTAAATTTTAAGTATAGAGTGAAAAAAATTAAATACATAAAAATAACTAAAGGGTAGAAAACTCACCTATCACATTGGGTTTCCCCTTAAATAGCGCTTGTTTTTATATCTTCAGCCTGGCATGATCTTGGTTTAGTCATTCAATATTGGTATGTCTACTTGGGAGCTGCTTCATCAAATCCCTCCTCATGTTGATCATCTATATCCTACAAGTAGGAAAAGACAAAATATTAGCTTTAAGAAAAGATTTAACCCAACAAGAACCAACTTACCTATCACAAGATTTAAGCTTATGTGTAAAGAGAGTATTTTTCCCGATGCCAATGTATGGTTGTAACACCCCCAAATTTACTACTGAAAAATTTCGTTTAAATCAAAGGTTTAGCAGAAGCAAAAGAATTAAAACCGTAAACTTGGGGGTATTACCGCCGCACTTAGTACCAGACCGGTTCACTCCTACCATTCCGATACTAAGTGCTAAGGCTAAACTAAAAGAATAGTTAAGTAAGAATCATCAAAACATAGGTTCATAGTTAACATAGGTCATTCATGAAAACACGAGTCAACAACAGTTAGAATATCGTTTAGGAATACAACTTAAGAGTACGGTTTCAAACAAGAAGCGTAGTACGAAATATAGCCAAATAACACAGATCCCAAGGGACCAATATCCGGATCGCCTACTCACTCAAGCCAAACCTTCCACCCCACAATTTGTAACTGATCAAACCTGCATAGGAGGTCTGCTCCCCACCATTGGTGGATCATCACAGGACCCATTCAATCAAGGTAGTATCAGTACGGGTCCAATACTGAGTAAGGGCGCTGGTGCGCTAAGGCCAAGCATACAATCATACCACATAGCACACATAGCACGATCATATAGACAACAAGCGATAACACACAAGATAAGGGTTGAGTACTTTCCTGTGACTTATTCTTATTTCTCATCAATAATAATACGTTCATTCCACACATATTCTTTAATAGTCCGTGTGAGTGCGGGAACCCTACTATTATAGCCGGTGGAACGGTCACGAGGGCCATGCCCTGCCACTATTATAGCCGGTGGACCGGTCACGAGGGTAACATACCCTGCCACTATTATTTGCCGGTGGACCGGTCTGGCCCCGACTCACAAGGTGTTCCACTGTAAGTATTCGTATCTTTCCCAGGTCTTATCATCATTCTGATTAGTTTGTTGAGCACGGAATCCCCCACTATTATAGCCAGTGGAACGGTCACGAGGGCCATGCCCTGCCACTATTATAGCCGGTGGACCGGTCACGAGGGTAACATACCCTGCCACTATTATTTGCCGGTGGACTGGTCTGGGTTCGGCTCAACATCTTTCTCTGTAAGTAGTTAATGTCTTAACATATCTTATTCAAAAGGTTTTCACCAAGGATACGCATAAATCATTCTCTTTATGCTTTACACATCGCAACCAATAAAATTCCGCATTCATAACTATCCTTTAATCGATAATACACATGATAACGCCAAACAACTCTAAGCAGTCATAACCAACCCTAATTGTCCACACCAACCCGTGGTTAACCACTCTCATCCCTATTTTACCATAACCACCGTACTTAGCCATCCCAACCCTTAATTATCCTCAACAGTCACAATTGGTTACTCCATCCCTACTTAATCACAACGCCCCAAAGTTAATCACTCCAAACCCTGATTCCATACGATCATTAACTCCCATGCAAAACCCTAATACCGCCAATACCGCCATACCAACATTAATACCACCATACAACCCATAACACCACCATGTAAACCCTAATACCACCATAAGTCATTAATACCACTATACAATCATTAATACCGCCATACGAATATTAATACCACCATACAAACCCTAATACCACCATGCAAACCCTAATACCACCATACAAACCCTAATACCACCATACAACATCATTACCTCCATAAAATCACAAATACCACCATACAACAGTAATACCTCCATAAAATCACAAATACCACCATACAACATTAATACCTCCATAAAATCACAATACCACCATACGAACCCGAATACCACCATAAGCCATTAATACCACTATGAAATCATTAGTACCACCATGCGAACATTTATGCCACCATACAAACCCTAATACCACCATGCAAACCCTAATACCACCATACAAACCCTAATACCACCATACAACATTAATACCTCCATAAATCACAAATACCACCATACAACAGTAATACCTCCATAAAAACACAAATACCACCATACAACATTAATGCCTCCATAAAATCACAATACCACCATACGAACCCGAATACCACCATAAGCCATTAATACCACTATGAAATCATTAGTACCACCATGCGAACATTTATGCCACCATACAAACCCTAATCCCACCATACAAACTTCAAGACTCTCATGATGGTTCCCAACTCATATTACCATTTACCCTAACATGTATGTCCTAGTGGGCCATAACATATTACATCATAAACACCATACATATAAATGTCATGCTCATGTCACGGAAGCACATACAACATACCTCAATTTCCAAGCTGCGCTACATAATACAAGTTGCCCACAATCATATAATACACGACATAGCATGGCATATACAACATTCAAAACATACAGGTCACACATAGCACAAGGCCATTAGCTTCGTCCTTACCTAAGGCGACGTCGGGCTTGGAGCACGCTCCTCTAACTCCTTAGGGCTTTGGTCGGGGTTACCTATAAAAGGGGAAAATTCTAAGTATTAGTTTCCCTTATAATTACTATCAATCCTCATTCTAGTTTAAGGTTAGGGTTTTTATTACTAAAAAGGGTTTTATACAAAAACTAGGGTTTTTACCTTAGAATTAGTATACTAAATATTAGTAGTCAAAATATAGTTATTTATGATACTTATTGTTACACTTATTTTATTAAGCCCATTAGTTCCATTCTTATAATACTAGTGTTCACTAGTCATAGTAAAATAGTGATAATAATAATAATAATAATAATAAGACTACTAATAGTGATACTTATGTTTCAAGTAATAGAACTCTAGCGTTTTTAAGATTAGGTCTAACAATGGTGTTAGGTTTGAAATAATAATATTATAAGGTCACAATATTACAAGTAAACTATTCTTAAGGGTGATAATGATAATAGTAATAATACTAATAATAACAATAATAATAATAATACTCCTAGTAGTAATGGTTATAACAATAATACAACCAAGTAAGGTTAAGTAGTAATAATAATAACCATAGTAAGGATAATAGAGATAATAATAATAAAAATGTTAATACTAATAATTATAAGAATAGGACCAAAGTTAAGTATAATACAAGTTAGGGTTTAAAAGGGATGTTAGTATTAGTAAGAAAATAAGACATTAATAATAGAGATAATAATAATGGTAATAATGACAATAATAATAATAATCATAATAATAATAATAGTAATAATAAAAGTAATAACAATAATGATAATAATAATAATAATAATAATAATAAGTATATTAGTATCAATATTAGTAGAAAATGGTAGCAGTTATAAAAAAGGGGCATTAGGGTTTGGACGAGTGGAGAACCACCTAGGGTCGGTGGTGGTCTGGCGGCGGTGCGTGGCGGCAACGGCGGCGGCGTGTGGAGGAGGAGAAGAGAGGGAAAGGTTAAGGTGGAGGTTAGATGGGGGAAAGGAAAGGAAAGTTAAGTGTGGGGGAGGAGACAGTAGGGAGAGGGGAGTGGAATGAGGGTGGTGGCGTGAGAAAGGAGGCAGCGCGCGGTGGTGGACGCGGCGGCCGAAGGTGGAAGAAGGTGGTGGGAGATGGTGGAGGTTGGTGGAGAAGGAGGTAGGGGGTAAGGATGGTATGGGTAGGTAGGGGAGGACCTGCCGGTTATTTTGGGAGGTGGCAGGGTGGCTGGTCGCGGCGGAGGAGGCGGCAGAAGGTGGCGCAAGGTGGCGACGGGTTGGAAGGGGCTGTTCGGGGTGGCGATTTTGCACGGCCTGGGGTGGCTCGTGCAAGGCAAATCGAGGGCTGAGGAGGGCTTGGTTAGGTGGAGGGTGGTGCAAGGTGGGGGTCTGGGCAGCGTTCGACCGGCAGCGTTGGGGGAGGGCGGCGGTCGACGCGTCTGATGGGGCGGCGGCGAGAGGGAGCAAACCCAGGGTTTCGGGGTTCCAAATCTCTAACCCAAGTGATCAATGGGGGAATTTATAGTTAGGGTGGTCAGGCAAGGCCAGGGGAAGAAGACAAAGGGAGGGGTGCAGGCGCCAGGCTGGCCGGCAGGCGGCAGGTCCTGCCATGGCAGGTTGGGTCGGGGAGGGGGAGAAGAAAGGGAAAGAGAAGGGCACGCGGGAAAGGGAGAGAGGGACTTGGTCTGGGTCGAAAAGAGGAAGGAAAATGACAGGGAAGGGCAGGGGAGGACGGTCGGCGCTGAGCTGGTGGCTGCCGGCGAGATTCAGGGCTGCAAGTCGAGTTGCAGGTCGGGGAAGAAGAAGACAGGCAGGGTGGACCGGTGGTCCAGGGGAAAAAGAAAAAGAAGGGGAACCGGCCGGTTCGGCGGCGTTTATTTAATCCGTAAGTCAAACGCGGCGTACTAAGGTTTGTGGGAGGAAAACGCAGCGTCGCGCCGTAGGCTGGCAATGGTCATAAGGCCGTTAAGCGTGACGCGGCGTTTCGACAGCTCTGAGGGCAAAACGCAGCGCACGGGACACACGATGGTTGGCGTCGCACGGCGCGGGCCGTGGGAAGGGAAAGAAGGAAGGGACGGGGTTCGGACGGCCTGTACGCGAGACAGGGAGAGGAGAAGGGTTTGGGCCGGTGGGCTGACCCAGCCGGGGGGGAGAGAAAGAAAGAAAAAAGAAAGAGGAGGGAGAAAAAGGAAGAAAAAAAAAGGAAAATAAGAAAATAAATAGGATGGCAAAATAATTAAAATAACTTATGGGGAAATTGGGGTATTTTTGGGTTATTTAGAATATTAATATTTATTAAATATTAACTAAATTCCTTTTTTGCTTATTTTAGACTATTTTAGATAAATTTCCTTAACCTCCAAGGTAATTAGGAAAAATACCCAAATTTTATTCCAATTTAATTCTTTATTATTTTCCTCTTAATCTATCTTAATTAACTCTCTACATTTCAAGTAAATTAATTTAAATAATTAATTTTCCTAATAATTCCTTATTTGGCCATAATTTCGGAAATTAGGATTTTGGGATATTACAATGGTGGTCTCTCTATCAAAGGAGGAACATATTTTCCGATCTCAAAGCCTTTTAACACACCTTTTCAACATAACCTCTCCTTTAGAATATTACGATTCTTATTAGATGTATCCAAGAAGATTTGATCATTCTCTTTAATCTTGGACCCATATAACCTGCTAAAAAAGGGAAAACAAGGAGTAAGGTTAGTATAAATAAAATCAAAGTGGTTCAAAGGCTTAGCTCATGTTTCATGTTGATCTCCATGCAAAATTGGCGAATAAATGTTCAAAGATGGTCTATGGTAGAAGAAAGTGATAGTCTTGCCTTCGATATGCTTCTATTTGTTCACTTGATCCTCATTTTGATGAGATTCTTTTTCTACTTTTATGAGCACTTCTTTCACCTAATCATGCTTTTCAATATGCTCCATGGGGACCTCCTCAACTACCTCATCCTCACAAGCATACATGGCATCATCATACTTATAACTCCCGCTTAATTTTAAAACTTAAGTAATAGAGAGCTCATTTTGTGCTTGTAATTGATTGATCGTGTTGATCATAGAACTCATTTGCTCCTCTAACACTGATATCCTTTCATTTTATTTAATTTGAATTTTTATTAGTTGGTTTTTCCCATTTGTCAATGCTTCAAAAAGCTTATCCATTTTTTATAAACTTGAGGGTTCTAAAACTGGAGAAGATTCTTATTGAGGATATTGATAATATTTTAAAGCTTCATATTCAAGTGTATAAAGTTTTTGATATGGCACTTGATAAAAATCATACATCTCTCATCCAAATTTAGGGTGATGCCTCATTTTTGAATAATATGCGCTTGTTTAGGGTTCATGTCCTTGGAAACCATTAAAATATTAAGAACTAGGTTGTGTCCATCATACTCCTCTCATAGCTTGTACATGATAAGTATATAGATTTCCTTATGTGTGATACATTTTGCTTGTATTAATGACTCTAGGAGTTGTGGAAACCTGCAAAATAAGAGTAGTGAGTTGGTTAAGTCTATTATCAAGGTTACTTAAAATTACCTCATTTACTCTAGCATTAAGGTTCATGCAAATTTTTCCATAGCCCAATTATCCTCTCTTAGCAACTTGAAGGACATCAACACTTCAAAAGAAAAGGTTAAAAGTGAAATGAAACACATTAGAATCCTAAGGAAAAAAAAACTAAATGGAAAAAGAAACACACACGCACACAAAAAGAAAAAAGAAACACAGTTGCTGCTAAAAATCACATTAATTTAGAAACTTGAGTGCCCACAAGCACCCTACCTCTAAATAAAAGGATAAAACAACACACAAAATACACTAAAAATAAAAAACACACTAAAAATACTAGCAAAACAAAGGTGAAGTTACTAATCCCTAATAACGGAACCAAAAAATTGGTATCGCCGTAGCCGACATGCAATTTAAACCTTCTTTTTGATAATTGCAGTACTAGTAAATAAAGGTATCATTTTATATCAGGGATTTTGAAGGCTTACCTCTATTTAACTAGCTCAAAAATAATGATAATAAAGATAAATAAAAAATAAAAACTTAAAATCACACAAAATAAATAAATAAGAAAAACACTAATGGGAGTTTTAAAATTATAAAATAATAAAATTAATAAATAAAATAAAATAATAAAAATAATGGATAACTACAAATATGATATATATGCCAGGAAAATCAAAATCTACCACTATATTAGGTTAAAATATAATAATAATTTCTAAGTCGGTATTTAATCATGAGAAAGACATTGGTCAAGTTGTAAGCCAAAAGCAAGTCTATATACCGTATATTACTTCCCTAAAATAATTAATAAAACAAAGCGTTAATATTAATCCTATTAAATACTAGTAGTACAGTAGCAATAAGAGGTTCCAATATTTAAATAGATTTAATGCATTAAACACAAATGGAAGGTTGTCAATCTAAATACCCAAACAAGTACAATAAGTATTTCTAGTTGTATTTCTCTCCTTTGACCCATGCATATCTAAACGTTTTACTACTCTAGTTAGAATCACAATACTATTAGATGAATTATTATCTAATCTAATTGCAATTTAGACATAAAAATTCTAGCATATTTATATGCCCACATAGAAGGCAAATAATATTACATACAATCAATATATGGAAAGAATAATAAGGCATGCACCATATAAATTATACTTGATAAAATTTATATATATAAATGATAGCAATCAAAATAAAGTCAAAGAATAATCTCATGAAACAAAGAAAAATAATATCATATCTCAGACCATAATCTAAGGTTTCAATCTATTCTCCAACAATAAATAATTAGCCATTCATAATGATCGAATTAATTACACAAAAAATATATATCAAAAATAGAGAAAGAAATAACAAAAATTAATTTTGGATGAAAGTTTAAAAATTTATTCAGATGAAAATTATTAAATTTCATTTGTAATAAATTTTTAGTATCTATTTTATCTTTTTTTTCTCTCTCCTACCATCACACACTAATCTCTCTCTTTCCTCTACCATCATCAGCCCTCTCTCTAGCACACGTCAAAATTATTTTCTTCTTTTCCTTCATTTCTTGTGATGCGCTCTACCTCTCTCATTTCCTATTCGCTAACTCTTTGTGTGGCAACTACTTCTTCTTTTTTTCTTTTTCTTGATTTTTTTGTGCCGCTGAAGGCTGCTATCATCTTCTTCTTCCTTGTTGGCTCTACTTTTTGGGGACTTTGAAGTTTTTTTTTGTTTTCTATTCTTGCCTTTTTCTCCTGTGCGGCTTCTCTTACTTTTGTTACTGCTTCCATGATGCTCTCTCTTACACTGCGTGTTTTTTTCTCCATCTTCCTTTATTTCTGTTCCTAGACCTTTGGGACTTTGGTCCTTGCGCCATTAGTCCAAAGACCAAACTCTATTTTTTTTACTTTACCTAAAAAATAAAATTAGAAAAATTAATAAATAATCTTATACTTTAAATTTAGTTAATTTATGTCATTTTAGCTGAATTAATAAAACTTATACAATTATTATTACCTAAGCATGAAATCATAATTATTAACATATATTACTCAAATAAAATACTAAAAACTAATACTAAAGGGGTATAAAATATGTCAACATATATACTCATCAGATTTGAGGAACTCACTTATGAATTTACATTCTAAGGTAAAATCCCTAGCCACCCATAATAGGATGCTGAAAAACCAAATCATTCAAGTGGCGCAACAATCTAGATCTTCTTCTAGGTCATCTAGAATGCTTCTAGGGTAACCAAAAACAAATCCTAAGGTATCCATCGATGTCATAGCACTTAGAAGTGGGAAGGAACTAGAAAGCCTTATTTTGAAAGAGGAAATTGAGAATTTTGATGAGAACGTTAGGATGTTACATAAGTAAGCAATGAGCCTATGATAACTAAGAAAGAGATCAACCTAGGAAGGGGTCAATAAGTTGATAATTATATCGCCCCACCACCATACGAGCCTCCTATCCTTTACCCTCAAAAGTTAGTGAAGGCTAAGTTGGAAAAATAATTTGGGACATTCTTAGAGATGTTGAAGATAATTGACACAAGTATCCCATTTATTGAAGTTGTGACCCAAATGCCAACATATGCAAAATTCCTTAAAGAGATTTTATCCAACAAGTTCAAGTTAGGAAAGTATGAAATGTTAGCCTCAGTAGAAGTGTGCAACATCCTAATTTAAAACAAATTTCTACCTAAACTTAAGGATCTCAGTTCATTTTCTATATCTTGTTTTGTTGGAAATGTGGTCATTAATCATGCTTTATATGACTTAAGTGCAAGTGTGAGCCTAATTCCTTTGCTCATTTGTAAGAAACTTGAAACAGGTTAATTGAATACCACTACAATATCTCTTCAGTTAGCAAATTGGTCAGTAAAGTATCCCGTAGGTGTTCTCAAAGATGTGCCCATAAAGGTTGGTAAGTTTTTCATTCCTGTTGATTTTGTCATATTGGAGATGGAGGAAGTTCTCAAATCCCCATCATCTTGGGAAGACCATTCCTAGCAACTGTAGGTGCTATCATTGATGTGAAAAATGGAAGGTTATCCTTGAATGTTGGAGAAGGAAAGATTGAATTGGATTTCTCTAAAACTATGAAATCTTCTAACTTCGATGATGAATGCTATAGGATTGACATAATCAAGCAAGTTGTATGAGCATAACTACCTAGGAAATTCTCCAAAGATCCACTTGAGATATGCCCAGTGCATGGAGACCCTGATGGGAGCAATGAAGTTGATGTCTTGGATATAATAAAGGCATTAGAGGTAGCCCCTCCTGGCTAAATAAAAAGACATGATGGAAGTGTTGATAATAAACTCAAAACCCATCTAAGAGGAGGAGGAAAAAATACCAAAGGTAGAACATAAATTTCTTCCTCCCTCTCTAAGGTATGAATTTTGCGACTCTTACTCCAACTGCCTAGTCATTATTATTTTGAACCTAAGTAAAAATGAAATTAATAAATTACTTAAAAGTGCTTAGGTTGCATCAGAGGTCCATTGGCTACACCATTGATGAAATAAAGGGTCTAAGCCCCTCTTTGTGCATGCATCACATTTTACTAAAGAAAGTACACAAGCATTCCATACATTATCAAAGATGATTAAACCCCAATAGGAAAAAGGTTGTTAAGAAAAAGGTCACTAAGTTGTTGAATGCAGGATTAATATATTCAATATATGATAGTGAATGAGTGAGACCCATTCTAGTGGTACCTAAGAAGGGAGAGACGATTGTTGTTAGGAATGAAAATAATGAACTAATCCCGACTAGGATGTTAATGGGGTGGTGATTGTGTATTGACTATCGGAAGTTAAATAACACCACCCGGAAACACCACATTCCTCTCCCATTCATTAAACAAATGTTTGAGAGATTTACTAGGCGTTTACATTTTTTCTACTTGGATGGATACTCGATATTTTTCCAAATTCCTATTCACTATAGTGACCAGGAGAAAATAATATTTACATGCCCTTATAGCACATTTGCATACCATAGAATGCCTTTTGGGTTGTGTAACCCTCCTGGATCTTTTCAGAGGTGCAAGATGTCTATTTTCTCTGACTTCATTGAGGATATAATGGAAGTTTTCATGGATTTTTTATCTCTTTATGAAACCTCTTTTGATTCTTATTTAGCTAATGTAATACAGAGTTTTGAAGAGATGTGAGGAGGTAAATTTGATGCTTAGTTAGGAGAAGTGTCATTTTATGGCATAAGAAGATATTCTGCTTGGTCATCTAGTCTCAAACTAAGGCATTGAGGTTGATCGAGATAAGATCAAAATCATTGAAAAAATTGCTCCACCAAAGTTGGTAAAGGAAGTGAAGAGTTTCTTAAGACATGCTGGTTTTTAGTGGCCTTTCCTTAAAGACTTCTCCAAAATTACTAAACCTCGCATGAGTCTTCTTGTTAAATATGTGCCTTATATGTTTGATAATACTTATCTTTATTCTTTTTGTAGTTTAAAGAAGGAATTGATGACTACTCTAGTGATTCAACTGCCTAATTGGAATCTTCCATTCAAGATGCAAATGACTATATAGTTAGGGTAGTTCTTGTTTAAAAGACGGATGGTAAATCATATGTGATGTACTTTATAATTCACACATTGGATAGTGCTCAAGTGGACTATGCCATAATATAGAAAGAATTATTATCTGAGGTGCTTACCCTCAATAAGTTTCGACAATACCTAGTTGGTTCAAAGGTCATTATCTATACCGATCATGCAGCTATCATGTATCCATTGAGTAAGAAGGATGTAAAATAAAGGTTGATTCAATGGATGCTAATACTTCAATAATTTGATTTGGATATCAAAGATAAGAAGGGCATAGAAGATACTACGGTAGATCATATTTCCTGGATTAGATTGGAGTTCAAAGAAGGAGAAGAGGAAATACCAGATGACTCATTCCTGAATGATCACTTGTCTATAGTCACTACAACTCTAAGAGTTCCATGGTTTGCTGATTTTGCCAATCATAAAGTTAGTAATATTATACCTCTAGAGTTATCCTACCATCAAAGTAAGAAATTCCTTTTGTATTGTAAGCATTACTATTGGGATGAGTTGTACCTCTATAAGCTTTACCCCAATGATATCTATAAAAGATGTGTGTCAGAAGAAGAGATCGACAACATCATTTTTCATTACCATTCATCTCCTTGTGGTGGTCATGATAGCTCTAACAAGACCACTGCCAAGATCCTTCGTGCTGGGTTTTATTATCCAACACTATTCAGAGGTGTTAAAAAATTTATCTTATCTTGTGACCCATGCTATAGAATCAAAAATATTCGACAAAGGTAAGAGATGCCTCAGAATTACATCCCTGAGGTTGAAGTGTTTGATGTATGGGGAATTTATTACATGGGGCCTTTTCCATCTTCATATGGTAATAAGTATATATTGATTGCAGTGGATTATGTCTCCAAGTGCACTAAAGCATTAGAATACCCTACAAATGATTCAAGGGTTGTCATGAGGTTGTTTGAGAATGTTGTCTTCCAAAGATTTGGTGTTCCTAGAGAGTTCATAAGTTATGGAGGAACTCACTTCATAGATTGACAATTTGAAAGTCTTTTGAGGAAATACGGAGTGACTCACAAAATTGCAACTCCATATTATCCTCAAACAAGTGATCAAGTAGAGATAACCAACAGAGAAATCAACTCTATCCTTGAAAAGACTATAAATTACTTGAGAAAATATTGATCGTTAACGCTTAATGATGCATTATAGGCATACTAGACCACATTTAAAACACCAATTAGCACCACACCCTTCCATTTAATTTACAGGAAGCACTGTCATTTATTTGTGGAGATTGAGCATAAAGCAAAATAGACAATCAAGTTTCTCAACTTTGAACTTAAAACTATTAGAGAGAGAAGGCTACTTCACCTCATTGATTTTGATTAGATCAAGCTATATGTTTATAAGAATGTTTGGATTTGCAAAGAAAGAACAAAACGGTGGCACGACAAGAACCTAAACCTAAGGGAGTTTCATAAAGGTGAGCAATTGCTCCTCTTTAATTCTAGATTGAAGCTCTTTTTGGGAAAGATAAGGTCACGTTAGTCAGGTCCCTTTCAAATTTGAAAAGTATATCCTTCTGGTGCTATTAAAATTTGTAGCAAGTCTACGAGTGTTTTTAAAGTCAATGGTCACATTTAATGTATTAAATTGTTGGTTTTCTTGTAGAAAAGATGAGCACACTTGTTCTTCCAGATACACCATCGAATTGAGAATAGTATGGTCGAGCTAAGGACCCTAAATAAGTGCTCCATGGGAGAGAACCTATGTTCTTGTGTGATTTTTGTTTATTCTTGATTTCTTTTAGCATTTTGCTTTTATTTTCACTTTTCTTTGCAATGAATTGGTAGGCCTTATTATAATAAAATATGAGGATGAACCAATTAGGGATGAGGAATCAAAATCATGGCAAAAAGGACCAAAAACATGTTAAAAAGAAAGGTGCATAGCCCTGGCACCGTCTCTCGCGTAGCCGTGCAACCCTACACTGATTACGATAGAGCTTGATTCTACGCACTGTCAGGTCATTCTAATCCCGCACACCCGTACTACCTTTGCTAATGTATGCAAGACTCAATTCTAAGCATGGCTAGGCTGTGTCGATTTGGCACGCTCGTGCCTTCATACGTGTGCTTCACTAAGAGTAAATTTCATGCACTTTTATACCGTGTAATGCTTACACGACTATGTGCCTCATCGAGTATCAATTGTGCATGCCCATGACTATACCCTATTCCTCTCGAATTCTATATGGTCTTCCTTTATTCCTTAACTTTCCTTAACCTTCAAACCTTATAGAGAAGCCACACCACCTTCCTCCCTTATCACCACTATTCTATACACTACATTTCCTTTCTTCTACACCAACATCCACAGTAGCACTAGCATATCACTCATCATGTATGGGGAAACATAGGCATAACACAAGTATAACATAAAAATAGGATAAGAAAAATCTCATGCATGAGTCATACATTTCAGTTTGATTTCTAATTTTCCTCCAATTGATTGATTTAAATTATATTTGTGTATTATAGTAGCAGATTTAGAATTTTTTTCCCCAATTTATATTCCATAATCCTTAACATTTGATAAATTAGTCTCAAATTTGCAAGCATTGCACCATAAGGGTATTCAAGAAGTACTAAAAGACTAGCACAATAGAAAATGAAGGTTACTCTTCACAATAACAGCAACGTCAATCTCAAGGAAAAGGTAAAATGTTAAATACTCAACCATCTAATCTTTATGCCATCCTGTTTGCGAACTCAGTTCTCCAAGATCACTATGATGCCATTATTTCTCAAAATATTACATACACTTAATTCTCAAGAAGCAAGGGATTAAGGAAGACGTTGAGTATTTGATAGCTAGAGGTTATCTTTGCCATTTCTCTGCACATGCTGACCATACTAGAAAAGGACTCATACTTGTGTTCCTTAGCTCGTTTACTTTTAATTGGATTGTCAAATATATTTCTTCTAGAATCTTCAATGAGTCTCATGTAATGTTGTTGAGACAATTTTCTACATTCCTTCATTTTCCTACTATTGTACTGAGACTTTACCCCCAAGGATTAACAAATGTCGATTTTTTAGGCATTTTGGGCTCAAATATCTTTACTAGGATGGGGATGTGCTCCTAGGCCTTATAGAGAACACAACACTAAGGCCTCATTGATTTATAACCCTTCATTGTGGTACATCCAAAGGCTAGTGACTAGGAATCATTTTGGTAGGGGAAGAGCTAAAGGAATGTGCATAAGCTAGAGCTATGGGCTTTACATTGTACGCTCTAAGATGTTTCCCTTGATGGAGGGTATTATCTGGCAGATCACCTAAGTAATATTATTAGTGATATTGCTATTGGAGGCATCATCACGAATATTACTTGAAATCCTAGACATGACATCAAACGTGTCCTCGTTGACCTCCTAAGACATATCTAGGGTTGGCAACTTGCACTACCATGAAACTCGTTATGTAAGATGGGCTACAATTCCAATTGTTCTATAATAAGGAAGAGTGGCATCTATTACCTAACATAGTTTTTACCATTTTCATAATAATGGAAATACTAAATATATACTTTCTCCCACCATATCTCGCCCTAATTAACCTATTCCCCCCTCAAGAAGAGCATCTGACACAACCTATGAAGCACCAACTTCACCATTACTTCCTCTTACACTGCCCCCATCCCTTGGTGCAAACCCGGGCCCTTCTTCCTCAAGCACATCATTAGAATACCAATTCTAGCATATCAATGCCCGATTTGATATGCTTGAATCTCAAATAGCTATTCTTCAAGATTCTATTGATCCCATAGAACAAATGAACACCATGAAACACTAAATGTATTAATAGAATTTTGAGCATGATTTCCCACCTCCTCATCCCCCTCAATAAGTGCACTTCTTTACCTCCCCCACTTGTTTACCCACACACATTGAGGACAATGTGTTCTTTAAGCATGGGAGGGTTATTGGCTTGCTATTCGCCATTTCCATTTCTTTTCTTTCTTTTTCTTTTTGTTTGGTGTGTTTCTTCTTTTTCATTTTATTGGGTGTGTTTTTTTATTTCTTTTTTTTTTCAGTGCGATGTTAGTTTAGTGCATTTTTTAAAATAATAATAATTGGGAAATGATAGGTTAATGATGAAAATTTGATAGAAATCTCTATATGGCTTGAGCATACACTAGTGAGACCTATGATTGTGAGCAAGTATAAAGAAAAAGGTTTTGAAAATGTTTTAAGTGTGAACTCTTTGATTGATAAACTCTCAAATCACTTATTACTTTAGCACTCTTGAGGTTCATCCTCATTGATTTACCCACCTAGACGAAGACATAAGAAATAGAGTTAGTAGTAAAGGAATCGGTGAGATCATAAGCCATATAGACTATCCAAAATTTATACAGCCTTACTATTTTTGATTTTGTGTATTCTCCTCTAATGTATGAAACTACAACTTTCATGAATTCTCTTCAAGGCCACATATGAATTATGCATACATTAAGATGCTTAGGGAAAATGTTTTCTTTTCATAGATACATCAACCAATTTACCTATCAAATGACATTTATCTCCTTTGCTTAACCTATTTGAGCTTAAAACCTATTTCTTCAATCAAAAACCTACATTGGTAGCCATAATTCTAGGTTATTACCTTAACCTTGTCTGAAAACAAGGGAGCGATAACTCTTGAATGCATTTGAATGTGGAAACACTAATGATAAGCATAGGGTATGATATAGAAGTGTTTGGTAGATTTTATGTTGAGAAAATGACCTAAATGTAGCTTCAACTTCTTTATTATGATATTCTCTCTTTCGTGATCTAAAAGAGATGAGAAGAAGAAGAGATAAAGAAAAGAATAAAAGTGTTGAAGTTGAGATGTGGGCAAATAATCATATGATTTTGATGATACATTATTAATCTTAGATTCTAGGAAATATTTATGTTCCTATCACTCTACTTGTTTTCTAGCCTTTAATTACAATCCTAGAATTTTCCTACCTTTTACCCTAGGCCCATTACACCTTCAATAAAACCTTATGATTTTAGCATTACATAATGTCTTTGAGTGGTGGAGAATGAGAATACGTGTAAGAATATGGTTCATCATAATCAGCATAGAGAATTTTGAGTGAAATAAAAAACACATGACCACAGAGCGTTTACATTTTCCTAAAGTGAGGAAGTTTAATTCACTGTTAAACATTTGTCTCATAAGGATGAGCATATACATGATCCTAAACCATCTTAGAGTGTCATACTAATACTGATTTAGGAGTTAGGATTGAGGAGTATTCATAACTTTATGTTTGTTTTCTTACTATTAACGCTAGTATTGTAGGTCGGTCTAGCTACTGTATGTTTTTCTCATGCAGTAAATTCTATCCTCTGAGGCTTTGATCCCATTCCCTTCTATCTGACTTTCTTTATGATGCTTGGAGTATTACTAAGGAAAAGAAAAGAGTAAGCATGGGGGAGTTGATAAACTCAATACTTTCCATATTTTCACCATAATTTTCCTTTATATTTGTAATTTTTGTTAGGCATAAATTATGATAATTATCATAGTTTATATCTCTTGTTTGTGTTATTGCTCTCTTGGTAATTATTTTTTAGAATATTGTGCATAAATGCACAAATCTAAGGAAGTGGTACATGGAATCAGAAGAAAAATCAAATATGAAAGGCACTAAAGGAATATAATCAACCCCACATGATTTTATATAAGTTATGAATGTCAAGGAGCTGAAAAGAGGAAGAAACGAGTCAAGAGGAGTAAGGAGAGGGTGTTGTACAACTACAGCACAATCAGCTACATAGTCATACAACCTTTATACCACATAAAGCCATGAACTAATGTGTTGCACGGTTGCAACACAACGTACTACACAACCATGCAACCATCAACCTAGATGCCACATGTAAAAGTTTTGCACAACCATACAAAAGTTGAGAACGTCGAGAGTGGAAATACTATAAGGATATCCTATGTAATCTTATCTTGCACAATCATGCAGCTTGCAGTTACCACTATACACATTCCTCTTTCCCACATCTTTTACCTCTTAATTTTTCTACTACTAAGCAGATAACAATAGAGGAAGATTCCAATCGAGAGGAGGGACTTGTAGAAGGCATTTTTTTTTATTAATTTATTTTTCTCCATTCTTCCCAAGCAAATAACTTCATGTAATTTATTTTTAGTTCATACAATATCATTTTCTATATTAAGGGTAGACAATTGTGTATCACAACTCTATAGTCAACCTATTTCATCTTCAATTCACAATTTTATCTATCTACTCTCTCTTTCATTATTTATTTTTATCTACAATATGTATGTTTCTGATTTTTATTCTCTACATTTAATTCCAACCATGAGTAAGTAATTCCTTATTCTAGGATTTAATTAGGCTTGATTTGGTATGAATATGATGAGTTAATGTATATATTGTATGTATGGTTCATATGTGTTGTTTCGTATATTAGGAATCATTTTTATGAGTCGATTTTGATAGAAATTAACTTATACAGACGTTAACTATGATTGAAATATTAAAATCAATGTCAAAAATTAATATATGAAGAGGAATTCAAATGATCATAAAAGTAGAAGTTTTATTCTTAGGGACTATTAAATCAGTTGTATTTAATGGATTTGATCTATTTTGCTAGTTACAAAAGTAGTTAATGAATTAGATTAAATACATTATTAAACCTTGGAAGAGGCTAATGAATCACGTTTGACCAAATTTTCATAGTAATTTTGAGCTTTACTACAATATATTAATAATTCATTATTGAATACTGAGGATGAAACCGAATCTCGGTCATATGCTTTATATCTATCATTTTAGAATCTATAATTAGTTTGTCGTTGCATTTTTTTTCATTATATACTTACATATTCTCATTTCATAGTGATATAGATAGCTAAAATGATAAAAATCAATAATCAATCATGAATTCTCTGTGGGCTACGACATTGACATGCTACAACGAAGTTATACGCTTGCAGATTAGCACTCATCCATCAACACCTATAAGTTTAGACTAGATAAGATCACCAAAAATAAGTTAAAGAGAACATGTCATCAAAATTCCCTTATCTAATTAAGATTCTCATTTTTCATTATTTATAGGGTAGTCGCTTATCTAAAATGACCGGGTAAATTTAATTTATCTATTTATATATTATATGGTAAGTATCATATATAAGAAGTATATATTTTATGTAGAACCTTCTTGTTCTTCTCCACATTATATTTTTTTAACTCATGACTAACTGACTAGTACTCAATAAATTAGCCATATCTTTTTCATACAATATTGAAATTAAGGCTATGTTTGATTTGAAGAAAAATAAGTGGAAAGGAAAATGTAGAGAAAAGAAAATTAAAGGAAAAAAAATAAAAGAAATTAATTTTCTTTCCTTTGTTTGGTTGTTGGAGAAAATTTTGTGGAAAATTGAATTCTTGGAAAATGTTTTTAGTGTTTGGTATATAGAAAAAAATTCTAAGGAAAGTTAAATATTTTTTTATATATTTAATTAAAATTAAAATATTATATTAATACATAAAATTTACATAAAATTTATAAAAAAAATTATAAAAACTCAATAAAATCAATACTAATTTCAATTTTTTTATAGAACTATCATAAAATATTACATGAATAACTTACAATAGTTTTCAAAAATTTCTAAAAAAATACAAAATATTTCATATTCCTTTTCATTTAAAACATGCTACAACAAATATAAAAAGGGAAAAAATATAGCTTCTTACTAGTATACTTGTTTGTTCCGTAAAATATTAATCAGGGATAGCAACGGATCGGGTAATCCTTATCCGTTATTCAAACATGATTAGAAAATCTATATCAATATCCGTATCCAAATCTCATGAGTATTTTTCCCCCTCCATATCTATATCTATATCCATTTATCCATAATTGTTTACATATCTATCGGATAAAATCCATTGGATTTGGGGTAAAATCTATTAGGTTTCGGATAAAATCCATCAAGTTTAAAATAAAATTCATCTAATGTTAGAATTATATACTTAGATTGTTAAAATTTAATTATGTCCGTTACCAAAACCCAATAAGAAAACATATACATACATCCGTATCCAAAGCCGCTGGACTTTTTTTTTTCCTATACCTATATCAGTATCCAAACCCAGTAGGTATTTTCTTTCCTTCCATATTCATATCTATATCTGTTTATCCATATCTGTTTACATATCCATCAAGTAAAACCCATTAGATTTTGGATAAAATCCATTGGATTACAAGTAAAACCCATCAAGTTTAAAATGAAATTTATTTAATGTTAAAATTATATACTTAGATTATTAAAATTTAATTATATCCATTATCCAAACTTGATAAGAAAACATATATCTATATCCGTATCCAAATTTGGTAGGTATTTTTTTCGCGTCCATATCCATAATTATATTTGTTTATCTATCTCCGTTTATATATCCATCGGATAAAACTTATTGGATTTCAGTTAAAATCCATCAAATTTAAAATAAAATTTATTTAATGTTAGAATTATATAGATTATTAAAATTTATTTATATCTTTACTTTTAGCCTTAGAAATTATATGTAAATTAGATAAATAAGAATAAAAATATAATTTTATATCGGATAAATAAATTCGAATATGAATATGAATATAAAAGCAAATAAAAATTTAAGAATTTTTTATCTGTATCTATACTTAAATCTAATGGATATCTATTTTTTTTATATTTATATTCGTATCTAATAAATAAAATCGATCAAATTTTTTTATCAGATTTACACATTCTTTCTTCCGTCTAAGTCAATGTTACTATTAATACCATACGGACTATACACAAAAAACTTAAAAATGCGTTCTTAAATATGGTGAAAGATAGGTAAGACTAATTATAACTATTGTCGAAGAGCAATCCTTGGGTATCATGAATTCTCAAATATTGTGGATACGTATCAGTGAGTAAATAAAATCCAAGTTGGTCTATTTGGGATATATAACACCAAACGCACAGGGGACCACATTAAGGGACATGCCCACGGCCCTTTACCAAAACCAGAAACCAGTCTCAGTTTTTCTTTTATATATTTTTTGCTCTCATCTCATCTGCTAGTATTACTTTGAAGGAGGAGGAGGAGGACGACTCTACTCCTAAAAATTAGAAGCTGGTTGTGGGAACCTGGCCCCACATATCCTTTATTTCCCTTCTTCATTCCACATTATGTGATGATTCGACCGTAATTTGACGTTTCTATGCGATGATGAAGCACACACACCTTTGTAATTAGGCAGAAGTCGTGTTTTATTTTTGAATTGGCTATATGCTTCCGTTTGGGAAGCTCTCAATGATATGCACCGCCTGCCTAGTCCCTGCCATGGTTTTTCGTTTGTCGAAAATAGAGATTGATTAATTTAGAAAAGAGGAGGACGATCATGACGAAATCGAAGGAGAAGGAATGTTAGGAACGAAGGAGGGTCGAAGAAGGAGAGTCTAAAAATCTCCCTTCTTTTCCTTCTTTTTTTCCTCACGTTCAGCTTAGGAAAATAGTCTAGCCTAATTTTCTTTAGTATTTTCTTCTTTTTTTTCTTTCCTTTAAATTTTTTTACAACCAAACACTAGAAAATGGATTTCCATCTGATTTTTTTTCTTTCCTTCTATTTTTCCGTAAACCAAATAGAGTGTAAATGATTTTTTGCATTAGAAAGATAATTTTGAGATCAATAATTTTATTATTTGAGTTTTCCAAATTTTAAACAACATTTATAGCAAAATCATGATTTATATTAATGTTAATTTCTTACTATAATGTTCTTATACTTTTTTATCTTCTTGCAACTAAAGCCTATGTAACCCTAGAGGAGCCATAAAAACACCATTTCTTATCCTAAAGCCATGGCTTGATCTCCTTCTTCTCCCATCAAAAACTCAGCATTGATTCTTCAAGAAGTTCAACACTTTTGAAGACAAATCATTAGAAATAATCCTTTCTTCTTCCTTTTCTTCATTAATGTCCACATTTTCATATTTTTGCATCAAGATCCAACAATGTTGAAGTTTTTTTCTTGATTCAATCTGCATTAGAAGACAAATATGAGTTGATTTGATCAAACTAAAGGACCCTATGAGTATCATTATATATATTAATTTTACAACATAAGGGAGTCATAGGGTGAGTTTCTTAACAATTTTTCCACCCTTTGAGATCTTGCACGACTCCTTTGAGTTTAACCTAAAAAGAGCTCTAATATCATATTAACTAACAGTACTTGCACTCTTATGACACCTCACAGACTTGATGCTTTTACTTAGTCAATTGCAAAACATGTGTAGGAATGGTGGCAACACAACATATCAAACTATATCCTCACCCTGCCAAGGCTGTAGAAGCCACTACCCAGGTCACCATTAAAGGTCTAAAATGCTAACAAACAAAGGATTCCCAAATCCTTGAATTTACAAGTATTCACTAGGGGAACATTGCAAAGCACTACCACCTGACATAGGGTACAACCACGTGACACAAGGTAGGGCCACTCAATGCAGCACTAGAGGACACCTATCCCACCTTCACGTTTCACACATTATAAATACCCCTTGGAGATAGATACTAGAAAAACATGAGGGGAGAAGGATAAAATGCCAATGGAAGATTAGTGAAGAAAGGAAGAAGAAGAAGAGTACCAGTAGGGCCAAATTGAGGGAGGAAAAAGAAGAATGAGAGATTACGCTAGATAGGTTTTGGATTACTATAATCTACCCAATCCCTTCCCTTCTTTCTTTTCACTATTTTCTTGTTTGGTCATAGTAGATTTAGGATTATCTAAATGTATTGGTGAGAGGAAAATATTAGCTAACCTTTGTTGCTGTAATATGTGACATTGTAACCATCTTTGGGTAAATGATGTTTCAATTATTGAAGTGTTTAATATTAGCCACATTAGGCTCTTATCCGAATTATGTATCAACTTTGATAGCGTACAAAACTTACAATGACAAATGGGGATAGGGGTAGCACTAAAAGGTGAAGAGACTTTGTCATTAATCCTCCAAAACTCATAGCGTGGCATTACCTTGGCCAATGCACTATGATGGAGATGGCCTGAGAATATGTTTTTCTACTAAGTGAAATCTAATGAGATTAGAAGGATTAATATTCATTGAGCTTGACATGCTATGAATTGTCATAGGGTGCATGCACTTGGTGTTAACAATTTCCCTCTAACGACTTTATCTTCTGATCTCCTTCCCATATATCTTGCGATAATATTAGTAAACTCCTAAACACTCATTTACTTCATTATATTTTCATTGTCACCCTACTAATATTTTGTTATATAGATAATTTCTCATAACACTTAATTTTAGTAAAGCATATTTCGTTCAAGTCCCCATGAGATCGACACTCACTCATCACTTTATTACTTGGGTCAACTATGTATATGTGCACGATTGTGTTGTGCTCCATTATTAGCATTACCCTACCAAGCATTGTTTAACCAAGAACACACCAAGTTTTAGGCACCATTGCCGGGGAACATTGAATTTTGGAAAATGGCACATACTGAAGGATAGCTTATTGTGAACTTCTTAGTATATAGCTAACTTTAGAGTTTTGTAATTTTTAGTTTCTTTTGTTTTTAAAGGACTAACACTTGTATGACCAGGGCTAATCAGAGTTCCCTAATACTAATTGATGAAGAGATTAAGCACACCCTTAGGAGGAATTTGACGGCCCTACATCATCAACAATATCAAGGAGAAGGATCAACCTCCAAAAGCTATGGCAACATGAGTCATGTAGACCCACAATAGTCTAAAAATGACAACAACTAACTACCTGTGCCATGACCAGATTAGAGGGAAGGATTACCCATGATCTTAGCTCCTCACATCAACATACACCTAATGGGAATACAATTTCAACCCATAGGTGATGATCATAACTGATCCATTTGAGATTATGTTGTGACAGTCTAATACCACCTTAACCCTACCATCACCCATCTAGAAAACCAAGCCCCTCACTCTAAGATTAAACCTGTCATGTTCCACATGCTAAAGACCATAGGGGAATTTATTCTCCAACCCATTGAAAATCCACACCTTCATCTTAGAGCATTTATGGAAGTTAATGACACCTTTAAAATTTAGGGAGTTCTAGAAACCTCCCTGTGATTTATGTTGTTCACTTATTCCTTGAGAGACCATGCTAGGGGGTGGCTGACTTCCCTACCAGTTGGTTCAATCACCTCATAGGATGACTTAGTTCAAAATTTTCTTATGCGATATTTCCCTCCTAACAAAAACACCAAACTTTGGCATATCATTATGCCATTTCTACAAAAAGAAGATGAGACACTCCACGATGCATGGGAGAGATTTAAAGAATTGTTAAGGAAATATCAAAACCTTAGAATCCCTCACTGATTGCAAATAGAAATATTCTACCATGGGCTAAACCCTCATACACGAAACTTAGCAGACACCTTAACCAATAGCGCCCTACTGAGTAAAACCTATAATCAAGCCTATGAGATTATTAAGACCATAACCTGCAACAACCAATAGTGGGGAAGTGCTAGGAGATGCCATAGGGTAAGAGTAGTAGAAGGATTCAAAGTAGATGTCATCACAACCATAAGAGATGAGGTATCATCTATGTCTAACCTATTGAAGAATATTGCTCCCACTACTTTAGTAGTTGTAGTATCTTGGGTGTATTTTGGAAAATGTCATCTATTTGAATAATTTCCGGCAAATCCACTGTCAGTGAACTACATGGGAAATCTAACCAGGAACTCATAATAGTTGTATGGCAATCATTACAGCCCATTCTCAAGATAAACACCCTAATTTTTACTACTAAAAAATTTCATTTTATAGTAGAAGTATATAAGTAAAATATTGGGGGTTACCAATGTAATTACAATAATTATGGTTTATACAACCATTCTTACATTAATTACAAGGCTGAAATTATTTATAGTAACACTACAAAATTAGAAACAAGAGAAACATTTATAATATAATACGAGTTTAGAGTTTCACTCACAATAAACAATATAAAAAGTAGGGATACCACAGATCAAGAGTCCAAAAAAGTATCTAGGTAAATACATCTACCAAATACCATTACCCTTCACCCAAGCATCTAGTATAGATAAGATCACTCATCCCCACATAGTGCATCATAGGTAGCATAGTCATCTAGAGGATCTTTTAAGACCTACACATAAGAATCAAGGTCTCTTGCTCATGGAAATGAGCAGCACCCATAAAATAAGTGGTCCGTACACTACATATTGAGCAAATGAACAATAATAACAAATCAGGGTTACAAATAACAAATGCATTCACAAGAGGTAATAAGTATAAATTCAAATAAATGAAAAATCTTATAAGATAATGATCCAGACATCTTTATTATATATAACCATTTTCATTCTTTTATTTAAGTTAAGTATAGGAACCCCGCTATTCCTAAACCAGTGGAACGGTCTGAAGTACCTTCTCAAGGGAAACGCATATAAGCCACTATTATCATCTAGTGGAATGGATCTGAAAACATCACCTTCTAGGGACAGAACGCTCACAAGCCACTATTCTCTCCTATGGAACAAATATAAAAACAACACCTTGGCCTTGACTCACGCACTCTTCCACTTTAAATAATTAGTATATCTTCCATAGGTTATACTGTTATATTTTTATTTCATGATGAGCAGGGGCCCAAATATTCTTAATTTGGTGAAACAAATGGAAACACCTTCTCGAGGCTAAATGTTCCTGAGCCAATATTCTCTCTAATGGAACAGGTATTAAAAAAACATCATATTCTTATGGTAGAACACTCCCAAGCCACTATTCTCTTTGGTGGAATAGAACATATAAAAACATCACCTTGGTCCTACTCACATGCTCTTTCACTTTAAATGACTAGTATCTTATTCACGATTGATTCACACGCATTAAACACATTGAAGCAGATAAACACATAACACAGGTGAAAGTCCTTAATCTCTTCAAACCCTAATTACACACTCCTCATAATCATTCTCCCATATTGATTATTTAACCACAAGTTATATTATATCATCCTCAAATATAATTATTATTATCGTACCCGTAATTCATGGTATAAATCTTACATCGTACACCTACGCTAATAATCTTATCCAAGGTACTATTCATAGAATTTCCGAAACCCTAATTTCATAAGTAGTCATAATTCTTCCCATAAGAATCATATGATTAACAAGTTAAAGAAACATTCTCAAAAGGCCACTCATTAGCAAGATATTCAGAATCTGAATAACCTCTAGATTTTACACATAGAAAGATGACCTTAACGTTTTAAGCTATTATGCCCTAATTAAACCAGTATTTTATTTTAAAGAACCGAAGACAAACAATAATACTTCCAAACACTTCTCATGACATCATTACCATATTCTAATCCACCTAATATATAAATTACCAAAATATGCTTGTTATCCCATAATGACCAAAATACCCTTAAGAATAACCAATAGCTCTTACTTTATAAAATATCGCACCTTCTGCAAACATTATTTTTCCCAAATCTACCATTTAGCATCATACTTTTCAATTATGCATATTCCACTTATCATTGCTTATTTGCCTATATTTCATGCCATATAATATATTTTCCACAAATATGACATTATCATAACAAAATCATATCCATACCTCTTACCCATTCTCGCTTCCTTTCAACATATATTCCATATAATCATAACATATCATCAAAAACATACATTAAATTATATAACAACAATATCATGAAAAATACACATAACCATACAAGAAAGTAACACAGAAACCCTAAAAAATTGATTAGTATCCTTACCAACTAGGACGCTAGGCTCTAAGCACGTAAATCTTAGACATCCTCCTCCGAGATTACAGGAATACCGCCTACAAAAAAAACATAACACATGGTTAGACTCAAAGAGTATAATCGAGGGATAAATTAAGGTAAAGAAGGTAAATCAAATAGAATCTTGAGATATGTGAAAATGTGGTGAAATGTATGGTGGAGCTATGTTGAAAATTTGGTGGTGTTTGGATAAGTTTTAGGGGTGAAAATTGTAGTGCACGACTGAGAATGAGTGGCTACATGGGCATGCTACAAGCAGTGCACACCTAGGATGAGAGTTAAGATCATGCACAACTAGGTGGTGCGAAGTGGCACAATCATGCTCGATTGTTGGGTAAATAGGTGTAAGTCAAATAAATGCACATGGGCAAGCGACAAGGCCATATACAGGCTGTGCAAGGTGAGGTGTGTGGGTTACCTATGTTGGGTTACACAAGTATACGATAGGAAATTTTAATGTTGCATGACCATGCTTGAGGCCATTCACAGGTCGTGCATTTGTAAAAATGTGACACATGTGAGGGAGAAGATGGAAAAAAGTGGCGGTCGGCAGAAATGGCAGACAACAATGCTCAGGAAAGATGGGGTGACCTTGGGTGGTCAGTCCACTATATTGGGTAGTGTGTGGAGGTGCACAGTGGTGATGGAGGTGGCCCGATTATGCAAAATAGGGCACGACCACACTGGAAGGAGACAGAAGAAGGGAAGAAGAAGAAGAAGAAGAAGAAGAAGAAGAAGAAGAAGAAGAAGAAGAAGAAGAAGAAGAAAGGAAAAGGCCTCGTGTAGTGGCTTCTTATCACAAAAATGAGCAGAATAGAAGCAAAACAACGAGGAAGGAAAGAGAGTGAATTGCATATATATCTGTGTATGTGTGAGGTGTGCACAGTGGAAGAAAAATAGGGGGAAAGGTGCAAATGGTGATGTAGGGGAATGGTGCATGTCACAAGGGGGCAGGGAGGTGATGATTATATGTGCATGTTATGTACGATAGAGAAATAAATGGAAAAGGAATAGGTTGGTGTGTAGATCAGGAAGGAGAAGAGAAGAAGATAGTGATATATGATGGCGACTATAGAGGTGATGGGAGATGGTTGAGGCAGGTGCAATTTATAAGATGCAAGTTGCAAAAGCAAGTCAATGTTACGACTAGGTTGAAGAAAGAAAGGAGAAACGAAGAAAAGAAAAAGGATAAAGAAAGGAAAGAGGGAAAATGTTTGGGGACTAGTTTAGATGATTTTGGAGCAGCCAAAATAGATAAGATTAGTGGTAAATTTTAGCGGATTTGAGATTGGGTCACAAAATATGATTTATTCATGTCAAAGATTAGTATTCGGTTTAGGTTTTATGATTGAGAAATTTGGTTAAGGATAAAAATAAGATTTTGTTGAGATTAGAATCAAATTAGGGTGCAGCTGCCCAATGTAGCACCAAAGGACACCTATCCCACCTTCATGTTTTACACATTATAAATACCCCTTAGAGATAGAGAATAGAAAAACACGAGGGGAGAAATAGAAAATACTAATGGAAGATTATTAAAGAAGAAGAAGAAGAAGAAGAAGAAGAAGAAGAAGAAGAAGAAGAAGAAGAAGAAGAAGAAGAAGAAGAGTACCAATAAGGCTAAACAGAGGGAGGAAAAAGAAGAAGGAGAGATTAGGCTAGATAGAGGTTGGATAACCGTGATCTACCTAGTTCCTTCCCTTCTTTCTCTTTACTATTTTCTTAATTGGCCAGAGGAGATTTAGAATTAGCTAAAATTCTTGGTGAAAGGAAAAGGTTGGATAACCTTTGCTAAGTAATCTATGACATTGTAGCCATGTTTGGGTGAATGACATTTCATTTTGTTAAGCCTCATTTGATTAAGTGTTGAATGTGGGAAACATTAGGCACTCATCCAAATGTTGTATCAACTATGATAGTGTAACACCCCAAAATTCACTAATTTTTTTTTAAAAGCGGAAGTAATCAAATTAAAACTTGTGAATTCTGGGGATGTTACCGCCACACTTAGTACCAAACTAATTCTCTCTGATCGTTTCAGTACCAAGTGCTAAGGCTAAAAAAAAAGATTAATGATCAATTATAAGTCAAGACAAATTAAACTCGATTGTAAAACAAAATCAGAGTACGCAGAAAGACTTGTAATTCATTTCCAAAAGAGAAATAAGCTTATAACCAATAAAAGATTCATTTAAAATACTCAATTGAGTAATGAATCGCAAAATGGTAAATACTATACCAAAGAAATAAAAGAAGGAGTTAAATCGCATAAAGAATGAATACGGCCATGACACTCTCGAACATGAGCCAAAACATGGTCAACACACAGCCCTGACTGATGTCTCGCCCACCTGCACAAAGTTAGAAGGGCATATTACTCGTGCGAATGAGCAGCACCCATGAAAAGGGTGATTAGAACGCTACGTACTGAGTAAGGTAACCAAGCACTAAGGCCAACACATAAAATCACATAAACCATGCATAAGAATAAAAGAACATAAAGGCCAACATGATAACATAATAACGAACAATCATTCATGTAGATACATAAAGTCCCATTTATAGTTCAGATTAATTATTTAATTAATCTTTTATCGGAAGTCGATACACACCATGCCTTTTCTCAAATCCATGTAAGTACAAGAACACCCCACTATTATTGCCGGTGGGCCGGTCACTTGCGGGACAAAGTCCACACCACTATTATTCGCTGGTGGACCGGTCACTTGCGGGACAATAGTCCACACCACTAATCGTGACCGATGAATCGGTCTGGTTCCTGCTCACATGGTGTTCCACTGTAAGTAATTAGTATCTTTTAAGTACTTTAGCAAACTTCGGTTTGTGTTTATTGAGCTCAAGGTCACCCCACTATTATTGCCGGTGGGCCGGTCACTTGTGGGATAATGTCCACACCACTATTATTCATCGGTGGACCGGTCACTTATAGGGTAAAAACCCTAACCACTATTCTTGACCGGTGGATCGGTCTAGACCCGGCTCAATAATCTTCCACTTTAAATGATTAGTGTCTTAAGTATCTTATTCAAAAGCTTTCACCCTGGACATGCCTGAATCATCACACATCACAAATCATAAATTCTACCATCATAATTACACTTTAATCACCATTTACACATGATACAACAAAAACCCTAAGAAGCCACACCAAACCCTAATTCACCACAACAAACCATAGTTAACCACTCCAAACCCTATTTAACCATAACAACCATAATTAGCCATATCAAACCTTAGTTAGCCACAACAAGCCACAATTAGCCACTCCAAACCCTAGCTTCATCTCCTGCGTACCCAGATAATGCTCCATATACTATTTCCATCCAAAGTGTTTAACCACCCAAACAACGCTAATACCACCACACAACCATTAATACCACCATGCAAACCCTAATACCACCATGCAAAACCCAAGATTCCATCATACAAAACCCTAAATTCAATCCACAAAAAACTAAAGATTCATCCATACCACCCTAGAATAGATCCTCTCATACAAAACCATCGATTAGATTCTTCCATACAAAACCATAAATTAGATTCTCCCATATAAAACTATAAATTATTTTCTCCCACACAATACCATAAATTAGATTCTCCCAAATAGAACCGTAAATTATATTCTCCCAAAAAAAACCATAAATTAGATTCTCCCATATAAAGCCATAAATTATATTCTCCCATATAACACCATAAATTGGATTCTCCCATACAAAACCATAAATTAGTTTGCCCCATATAAAACCATAAATTATATTCTCCCACACAAAACCATAAAAATCATAAATCAGATTCTCCCATACGAAATCCTAAAATTCTCCATTTTATCCTTCCACTTATGAATCATTAAAATAATTAGGTCAACTCACCTCCCTTAGTCAACCTCTTTCCCCATCCTCCTTTTTCATCCTTTCTCCCACACAACCCACATCAACACCCTCACATGCATGTCTTATAGGGTCACAACACATATCATCATATATAAATACACACATGTCATATAACAACACAAGAACATGCTTGAACTGCACATTATATCACATACAAAATAATGAATAATGATAAATATAGGATACATAGCATGCGAATAACATAATGCATATAAGCACACAAAAGGCCTTAGCACCCCTTACCTGAAACGACATTGGTCTTGGAGCACGCTCCTATGCCTCCTTAGAGCTTTGACCAAATCATAACATACTAATAAAAATAACATTAACAAAATTCTAACTTTGCTAAAGATATAAAAATAATAGTAATATTATAAAAATTGATAATAAAAGGGTTTAAAGATTTAATTCTGATAATAATAATAATGAAAATAGAAATAATACTAATAATAATGCAAATAAAAATACTAATAATAATATTAGTAAAATAAGTAACCAAATTTACTAATAATAATAATAATAATAACAAAACTAATAGTAAAGTAATTGTAATATTAATAATGAAATAAAAATAAAAATAATTATAATTATAATAATAATAACATATTAATATTAATAATAGTAATAATAGAAATAATAAGAAGAATAATAATAAAATCGAATTAAAAATACAATAGGGCTTCAGTCCTCAATAGAAATAATAATAAAAACACTAATACTAATAAAAACAATAATACATATTAAAAATAGAAATAATAGTAGTAGTAGTATTTATATTCAAATAAATGAAACAAAATAAATTAAGGCTTATAAAAATAGGGAGAAAGGTTAAGAGTGTATAGAGTTCAACCTTAGGTTGGTGGGGATAGGCGACGCCGGTGGTGGTTCACAGCGGCGATGACGTTGGCCGAAAAAAGAGAAGAAAAGAGGAAAAGTTGGATGCTGGGAAAAAGCTAAGTAGGATTAAGGTGGGAGTTGGGGTGTTTAGGGTTGCCCAAAAGGAGGGGGACAGAATGGAGGTGGTGGCGCAACCAAAGGTGGCGGCGCACGGCGGCGGCGGCGGTGGCCGAATGGGGAAGAAGAAGAAAAAGAGAGGAGGAGAGGGAGAAAGAGGAAAAGAAAGATAGGGGAAGGTAGGGGAGAGTGTGAAATATAGTTTGGGAGGTGAAAGAAGCGGCGGCAGCGGCAGAAGAGGTGGCTAAGGGTGGTTCGAAAGGTGGCGGAGACAGAAAAATAGGTTGGTTGGGAAGGAGACTTTGCACAGCCGGAGTGGCTTGTGCAAGAAGAATCAAAGGATATGGGATGTTTGTTTAGCTAGAGGGCGGTGCAAATAAGAGTTTGGTAGGCCTAGTGGGTGCCGGAGTGGGCCGGAGACGGCGGACGAGGCGTCTAAAGGTGTGGCGGTGGCAGGTCGGGAAATTCTGGGTAAGGATCAAAGGTTAGACCCTTGCTGGTTATGGGGGTATTTATAGAGAAAATGAAGAGAGGGTAGGGTTCTATGGGTCGGCTAGAGAGTAGGGCCAGTAGGGTTCCGGTCGCCGGCAGCGATGGTTGGCCGGTAGAAGTCAAACGGGGCAAGGGTTGTTACGCAGGAAAAAGGGATTTGTGGGCAAGAAAAGGGGGATGGGTTGGGTCAAAAGGGCTGGCGATTCAGGAGGAGAAGAGAGGAGAAAAAACGAATGGTCAATAGAGTGTAACCAGCGGTGAAAAATCAGGGCGAGTGGCGGTGTAAGCGTAGGTCGGTGACGGGGACGATGTAAAGGGCTGGGGGAAGAAGAAAGGAGGAAGAAAGGGCTGGACCGGCGGTCTAGGGAAGAAAGAAAAGAAAAGAAAAGAGGGCAAACCGGGCCGATCAGCGCAAGGAGGGGTAGGGTTTAATAAAACGCGGTGCTCCAGGGTAAAACAAATCAAAACACCGTGCGAGGTTAAATGAAGCAAGTCTGGGCCGTGGGAATGGCCCGTGCCGAAGGAGAGAAAGAAGGAGAACTGGGCCGCAAACTAGCCCAGGTCTGGGAAGGGAAAAAAAAGAAGAAAGAAAAAGAAAGAAAGAGAAAGAAAAGGAGGAAAGAAAAAGGAAAAGGGGGAAAAGGAAAAGAGAAAAATAATTATGTTGGGTATTTAAATTAATTAAAATATTTGGGATATTTAAAAATAATAATATTTAAATAAAATGATATTTAAACCCCTTTTTAGGCTAAATTATAATTTTTAAAAGATTTTTCATAAATTCCATTTTAATTAACAAATCACTCTAATTTTCTTCAATTAAATTATTTATAAAATTAATATTAATTGAAAACTTTTTTCTCCTTCTATTTTAAATAAAATAATTTATTTAATTAATTTTCAAAATAAAATCCTTAATTAGCTAAAATACCAAAACTTTTCTAATAAAAATATTTATTATTTTCTTCTTAAATAGCCCTAATTAATTTCCTTTTTACTTTAATAAAAATAATTTATTAAATTAAATTTTCCATAAAACCTTATTTAACTATAATTTTTTAAATTAGAAATTTTTGGGGCATTTCAGATAGTGTATATATATTATGATGACAAATGGTGTCAGGGTTATCACAGAAAGGTGAAGAGACCTTGTCATTAATATTCCAAAACTCACTATATGACATTTCCTTGGCCTATGTACCATGATAGAGGCGGCCTAAGAGTATGTTTCACCATTAAGTGAAATCCAATGAGTCTATAAAGATTAATATCCATTGAGCTTGGTATGCTATGAATTGTTATAGGATGTATGCACTTGGTGTTAACAATTTCCCTCTAATGACTCTACCTTCTAATCTCATTCCTATATATCTTACATTGTTATTAGTAAACTCCTGAACACTCATTTACTTCATTATATTTTTCTTGTCACCCTACCAATATTTTATTATATAGCTATTTTCACATAACACTTGACTTTATTCAAGCATATTTCATTCAAGTCCCTATGGGATTGCCACTCACTCATCACTTTATTACTTGTATCGATAGTGTAGAGTTGCACAATGGTGTTGTGATCCATTATTAATATTACCCTATCAAGAATTATTGAACCAAGAACACACTAAGGACCTTGTACTATGATATAAAAAATATCTGCTTCAATTACACATATTTTTAAAACCATCTTATGATACGTACACTAATAACTATGTAGTATGTGTGTGTGTGTGTGTGTATCAAAATATTTGCATGGTAGTCTCTTCTATATATGTTCTTGATGTAGATCTAGAATTTTATATAGAGAATAACTTCTATGTGTTATTTTTTATCATATGATTTATTATCATTTGTGTGAATCTAATATTTGGTATAATGACATGAGCTTGACGATAGAGCAAATGGTTATGAATTTGTGATTTAATTATTATAACTATGTAGGGAAGGCATGTTATCTTATATAGTTTATGGATTAATTTGATGAATTTTGTATTGAGTTTTCAATTCAAATGAGGAAAATTCTATGTCGGCTAACAAAAACTCAATAGGATTTGTTCTTTGGAAGATATGCATTACATAACATACTAAAGTAAAGCTTTGAAAAGTATAGTCTAATATATTTTCGGGTCCTTATGCTAAAGTAAAAGTATAAGCTTTTATATATATGTAGATATAATAAAAATAGCATATTACAATAGCTTTTCCATAAATGATTTAGGAAAAGTTCACTAAAACTCCAAAAAGATTGCATATACATACAATAATAATTGGTATAATTTTTGAATAAGGTAGGGTATCATATATAGAAAAGTTAATTATAGCCTATAAAATAAGGCTCTATTAAAAATGAATTAAGACTAATTTTTATTAATTTATTTATTTTATACTTATTTTTCATAAAATATAAATATTTTATTTGAAAAGTAATTGAGATTCATCCATATAAAATAAATAAGTAAATATTTATTATATTTAATCAAACATCATATAAATCAATGAATAAATTTAGAAAAATAAATAAATTATAAGTAAATCTAAAGATACCGATTTTTTACTCTTACAAATCTTTTAGACAAAGGATCGATTGTTTTAACCACTTTAACTTAAATTAATGAAAAGTAAAAAAAAATATGTGAGATAGTTGAATAAAAATATAATAGCACTTTTCACTAAAGACTTTTTAGGAAAAATATTAGTATAGCTGTACATCATCATTTTTGAAAAATGAAAATGTAAACATACTAAATATTTGGGCAAAATGCTTACTGTATAGCAATAATAGACTATTAGTGCTCTATCACTTTTTAAATTTTAAAAATAAAAAGGTAAGCATAGAGGTTATGACTTGGCCTACTAACTAACTTAATAAATTAAACTACACAAAATCATTGGAGTAGGAATATTCTTATACATATTTACTACATTACATTAAATATGAGACCCTAAAACAATATGACCCCTATGAAAAGGCTCATCTTTCATATGGCAGTAGATAAGCCTAGCTCTGGATGTCTAGTTTCTAAATAAATTGGCAAATGTATGATCAAGTCGGGAGTAAAATATTGTTAAGGTTACAATGGATGAAGGTCTAATTGTGTTTTTCAAAAGAATTCAAGAATTATATTTTATATATGTTATAAGTCTTATTTAGTCTTGTTTTGTAATACTATGGCTTATTTGATTATGACGTTGATGTTTAACCTCATGGATGTGAGATTAACCAAGTTTAATTGCACGTTGACTTAGGTTGAATATATGTTATCAAGTGGATGAACAAAAAATTAGACTAGTTAATTGTTATATTTTTAAAAATTGTGTTTCTTATGGTGGTTTACTCCTTAAAAGAGGATGATAAGTGATTTCCTAATATGGAAAGTAAATATAAAGTAGTTAAGGGTATATGTGTGACAACATTTATTAAGACATAATTACCTTAAAGTGAAACATAATAGTGAGATTAGGTATTTTAATTTTGGCCTCCTAAAGTTGAGGATTAACAATAACCTTTCCTTTTATTTCTATGATTTATCAATTATTATTTTTCATTGGTTGTATTTTGGTAAGGCTCAATTTATATGTCTTCTAAGTAATCCTTTAAGGGGATTTGCATACTTAAATATTAGATGATTGAAGTTGGAAACACCTTTGAATATAAGTTATGTTCACTAAGATGACCCATGAGTAATCCTCCTATAGTTTGTTTCTTTATATGTCTTCAGATTTTAGTTTGCTAGGCTACCCCTTGTTTGTTTACCTACTCAACTCAAGTGTAATGGTTGTGTTATTGTGATCACCTAAAAGATAAGATAATAAATGGACATTTTATATTTCTATATATTTACATTCTTCTATTGTGTCCTATTATTGTATATTTATATATATTGCTACCTTGTTCATACAAGTGTTTATTGGATGTTTTCCCAACTAATTTAGTATAAATTTTAAATGGGGGTGTGATAATTTTTTTAGTTAATGTTTTTTATCAATAATTTAATTAGAGTATTTTTTTTTTCTACTCTATCATTTCAAAGTAATTTAAAATATCACTACTACAAACACGGGAAATAATAACGGGACATTAATAATGGTAGTTCGAAAACTGTTGTCAAACGCGTGAAAATTAATCGGCGGGAAGTTTTGATAACGGTTCTAGTTAAAAACCGTTATTAAAAGGGCAACGTTAAAATTTGGACGGATGTTTTAATAACGGTTTTATATAAACCGTTATTAAAAGAGGATTTAATAACGGTTCATATTAGAACCGTTGTCAAAAGTCAGAAGCTTTTAATGACGGTTCTTGGAAGAACCGTTATTAAAAGATGTTTTAATAACGGTTCTCTCAGGAACCGTTATTAAAACCCCAAAATCAAACTTTTATTTCGCTCGGTTCTGTTTCATGCCAAAATTTTCAGACTCTCTGCACTTTCGTTCTCTTACTCTCCTTCCTTCTCCTTGCAAACCCTCGAACCGCCACACCATGCACCACCAGGCTCCTCTCAAGTAAAGGAAACCCTCGCACCGCCAACTCTCCACCATGCCTCTGCCATTGTTCCGAAGCTAGCTGGCACTTGCACCTTCATCCTCCGTCATGTTTGAAGCCCTTGCCTCTCTCAACATTCTCACCGTTGTGTTTGTAGCTAGCTCACTTTATGTATGTGTTTGTTCTTCCTCTCGTAACTTTTTATCTACTTATATAAATGCATGTCGCCAGGGTTTCGTTCGAAAATGTGTTGGCTGAAAATTTTGCTGTTTGTTGTTGAATTTGGATGAAAATGTGTTGAATTTGGCCGAGACCTTTACATATTATTGTTGTATGGAGAATATAGATTCAACATTATTTAGAGCTACAACCATAATAAACAAAAGAGAAGACATTATTGAGGTTATTTAGAGCTAGATTCAACTGTAAACTTTGGAGGGTCATAACTTTTTCATGCGACCTCGGATTTAGGTGATCTAGGAGGCTATTTTGGGTATTTTTTCGAGATCTACGACGTGGCAAATGGCAAAGCCGGTTTGGGCAATATCGGAGCCCAAAAAAGGCCGTTTTGGCCTCTAAATTGAGGTTTTTTTGTGATACAACCTTTTTAGGGCCTTTTTTACAAATTGAACCTTTAATTTAGGGTATGATGGTGTTATATAACCTCTTGATTATAGTGGTAACATATGTTGCCTACCTTTGTATTATTTTGTATGTAGGGTAATACATTTTTTCATTTAATTTATTTTTTACTTTTATCAGAATTGTTTTTCCTCTATTGTTTATCTCTTTATCCTCTATTGTAATTATGGATGAGATAAGAGCTTTAGGTACATCCAAAATTGAAGATCTTCGAGACAAAGGAACTTAGATGATGATGATGGAATTGAAGTTTTTAAGGGTTCAAGTGAAGAAGACGAGCAATGGATCTTATAGTCTAGAATAGATTGGTCAACATAGATCCAAGCCATGTATGTTTGCTTTTCCATATTTTTCTATTAATGAATCATGACATACCTAATGGCTAACTGTATATTAATTGAAACATGGGTGTTGTAGTTTTTCACCGATGACTATGCATGAGGCCAGCAATATAATGTTGATGAAATTGATGAAGTTAGAGGCCAAGCACGTGCACTCATTCATTCGGTAGCGATCTATATATTCTACATGCATTTTTAGGTTTGTATTTCGTCTACCAGCCTAGATCTGTGAACTCTTTACTTTGGGGTTTAGAGCTACCAAGTTGTGGTATACCCACTAATTTTATTGCTAAGTATAGTTGGTGTATTGAGACATGCATACCAATTATAGATTGATTGAAATTATGGTGTGATTGTAGATTTGGTATGAATTGATGTTGTTTTACATTGCAGATTTGGTAATTGTGTATGTGGGCAGGAACAAAACTGCAAAAAAAAAAGAAAAAAGTGGAGTTTTAATAACGGTTTTCATCAGAACCGTTATTAAAAACTAGAGTTTTAATAACTGTTTTTAAGTAAAAACCGTTATTAAATATGAAGTTTACGCACATATTCGTGGGTTTTTGTGTATTTTTCATGACGGTTATGAACCGTTATTAAAGATTTAATAACAGGGGATTCAATAACGGTTGAAAATCGTTATTAAAACTATAAAATAACCGTTATTAAAACCCCTTTCCGTGGTAGTGTATGTTACTCTTTTGAGTTGATGTTATAATTTTGTAAAGTATTCAGTTTCTATTGTTTTAAACTTAGCCTTAAGAGTTAGCGTATGTGGGATAATAAGGTTTACTTAGTCATAGACATGACAATCATATTATATATATATATATATATATATATGATAATTAATGTGTGAATATTATTACCAAAGAAAGAATAAGGAATTAAAAAATGTAGCATACCATGAGGAATATCCCACTAATTTAAACTATTACAAAATCAATCAAAAAAGCAAAAGACATTCTTGAAGCCAAGTCAGCCATCCTTAAAGCTAGCTCTCTCATTAGTTGCTTGATAATATTTTCCTTAGTATGTTGTTTTCTCATGAATATCCTCTTTTTCCCTTGTTGCTAAATACGGTAAACCGCTGACCCAAATAATGCCTTCGGTGCTTGTTTCCTAAGGGTAGGTCCTTGTCTTCTCTTATATGCAAGTTTGTAGCTTGCCCCTAAGAGGTATGAATGATAGTTGCACCAAATTTTTGCATTAAAGAGCATCAAATACCTTTGGTGAACTCACACTAAAAAAAATTGTACCACCATTTCTTTATCATTGCTACTAAATACACACTAAATACCCACTAGAATTCCTTTCTTGAATAATCATCCCATTGTGGCTAGCTCTTTATGAAAAACAAGCCACACAATGAATTTGTGTAGAGGTAGAGTGAACCTATACCAGACCACTTTAGGCTAATCTAGCTTTAGACTTCTTGGTCTAATAAGGTCATATAAGCTGGATATATTACACTTACCTAAGATGGTGAGGAAACTCCTATATGTTAATGTAAAAGTTGCTTGAACAAATTTTTAGAACCCATTAGCTCTTCATCAACCAAGAACTGGTAGCTGAGACGTCTAGGTGCCAAAAATCCATAAAGTTAATTAAATAGGAATGAACACTCCTATATTTTTAAAAACCAAACCACTCATCCAATTGGTATCATAACTAGTTCATTGGTTTAGCCATCAGGCAGTAGTTTGGGCTTATCAGACCAATGGTCCATATTAAGTCAAAAAATGTGAAATATAAAAAAAATTAAACTACGCATGAATTTAACTAGATCCTAACTAATTTTTTAACAAGCTTATTAATTTTCACTAGTCTGATCAATTTTTGACCATTTTCCATTGGTTCCAAGCTCTTGAGAATCAGTACATGGAATCTTGGTAACTTGACCAGTTAATTGGTTCACCAGTCAAACCTACTAGTTTGATTCAATTTTTAAAACTATAAACCCACCTCACCCAATTTTTATTTTTCTTGTCTTTAATGCTCTACAGAAGCTTCCCTAGTGTTGGTAGGTTCTACCAATGCACATCCACCTACCCCGCGCCTCCTTCTTCTAGGGTCGACAGAATTTGATTAGTGAAATAGGTGTTTTCTGGTCATTCTATCATATCTTACCATAAGAAATATCGACACAAATCATTGATCTCATTGATGAATTGCTTAGGTATTAGGAATACCAAACTGTAATACACTTAAAAAAATTTGGAGCATTAACTAAACTAACTACAATATGCTTGCATAGCTTAATAGCTTGTTATTCCATGGGCAAAGCCTAGAAGTGAGTTTGTCAATCAAAGGTTGTAATGGTTTGTGTAGGTACTTCCCATCAAAAGAAACTCCAAGATACTTGAAAGGAAGAGAGCATTGAGGAATCTTGAACTAAGATTGAATAGCTTACATTGTAAAGCAATACACTACTCTACTGTAGTAGATTTTGCTTTTAGTTGAGTTCATATTCAAACCTATGATATCAAAGAAAGCCTAGAAAGTCTCAAGAATGCTATGATGGAGTCCAAATCACCTTCATAAAATAAGAGAAGATCATCTGCAAACATCAAACTTGTAAGTATAACTCTCTTGGTCTTGTGGGAAGCCTTAAAGCTTGGATTCTCTCAAAGTCTTCTCTACAAAATGTTCAAGTATTCTATAACCAATACAAATAAGTATGAAGATAGAGAGTCACCCTCAATTAGCCCTCTTTCAACTTTGAAGGGAGGTTGCTACACCATATTAAGGCATAGAGAATAACTTGTTCTTTTCACACACTACATAATGACTCTAATGAAAGGAAAGGGAACTACATTGCGTGTAAAATTTTTTTTAGAAAACCCAAATCCATAGTATCATAAGCTTTCCTCATAATAATCTTGAGCTTTCATCAAATAGAGACTTGAGATTACATCTAAGAGAGACGGTCCTATATCCATATCGTTTTATGACCTCAGTTGCTAACAAAATATTATCCTCAATGTTCCCTCCCTACACAAGGGCAAGTGCTTTACCTATAATGATGGGCATCAAAGTTTGTAGCCTATTTATAATGATCTTGGCTACGGTCTTGTAAAGAAAATTACAACATGTATTGGCCTATACTCACCAAAATGGTATGTTGTGGAAACTTTAGGAATAAGATGCATGACATAAACAATCAACCCTTTGGGAAGCTTAACAGAGATAAAGAACTCCTAAGTAGCTCTCTAGATTATATCCCCAAGAATATCCCAATTATCTTTGTAAAAGCATATATTAAACCCATTAGGCCCTAATGCCTTATCAAATTTCATTGAAAAAGTAGAATTCCTCACCTCAAGTTTAAAGATAAGAATAAGTAGCTCTTGTTGTTGCTAGATAGAGATTACTTATGATGTTTAAGATAATAGATGAATATCTTTCACTAATATAGAACCTTTGAGTTTCATTTGAATAACAACAAAATAGACCAAAGAAGTAAGAAAAGTTGATGTTGGATGATTTCAATGTTGATCATCATGGTAAACTTTGATCTACTCACAGATAAAAAAAAATAAAGAGAAACCTCTAATTTCTCTAGAGAATGGTTCCTAAAGTTCACTTCTAACCTAAGAGAAAAATAGGAAGAAAGATGGATAATAGTTTCTACTCTTGTTCCCTCTTATTCAATAAGTCCTTGATTCTTTTGTTCTTCCTCCACCAAATGTACAACGCATATATATACACACACATATGATAATGAGGCTAAGCCTAAATATCATTAATTAAGCCCAAATCAGCTAGCATAATTATATAAGAGTTAAGCCAACTCAAGCCCGTATGGTATATGTAATGAGTTACAATTAATATAACAAGATATTACAAATTTTAGATAAAAAAAATCAAGGCTACATAAAACCTAATCATGATAATACATGAAATAATCAATAAGCAAGCTTCATGTCTTGCAGCTTTATCATCCATGCAACTTTGTAACCCTTGTATTGACATTATCTTTCACATTAGATATCTTTAGTGAAGTCTTATTCTTGAAAAAATAAGTAATACCTATAATAATTACTTAATAAAACATTATTAGGGTTACTATGAAAGTATTCAAGATTTTCAAGAACAATTGGTACTACCTCCAAATATGCTAACTATTTCCCTTCAACATGAGAATAATGGGATGGAGATGTTCCTGCATCATTCTTTATTTGTAAAGAAGAATTTTTCCTCTAATTATCATAACTATAATAAGAAGATAAATCACCAACGTTGAAGTTTATAACATTGAAATTCTTATAAACTTCAACATATGATTCTAGTAATTCTAATTCATAAGCATTATTTCCAAATTTTATTAAGATTTTAAAAGGTCCATCTGCTATTAGCATTAGTTTATTCTATTTTAAGTTTGGAAATCTTTCTTTTCTTAATTATAACTCTACCAAGTATCCTAGTGAATATATTTTTGTAGTTTTATTTTTATTAACTTAGTTTTGGTATTTAGTACTAGATTTCTCATACTAATGTGTGCTTTGTTCAACAATGTTTGGTCAGGTAATACTAATAATGGAGCACAACACAGTCATACAAGGATACATGGTCAATCCAAGTAATACAGTGATGAGTGGATGTCAATCCCACAGGGACATGAATGAAATATACTTTACCAAAGTCAAGTATTATGTGAACCTAGCTGTGTGACAAAATATTGGTGTAGTGATAATGAGTATATAATAAAGAAAATAAGTTCTTAGGAATTTACTAATATCAACACATGGTAGATAGGAAGAAAATTAGAAGATAGAGTCGTTAGAGGGGAATTGTTAACACTAATTGTGTGTGCCCCATGACAATTCATAGGATGTCAAGGTCAATGGATATTAACCCCTCTAGACTCATTGGGTTTCACTTAGTGATGAAACAAACTCTTAGGCCATCTCCATCATCATGCATGGGCCAAGACCATGTCGCATAAAGAGTTTTAGAGGATTAATGATAAGGTCACTTTACCTTTCGGTGCCTACACTATCACCACTTGCCATCGTAAGTTTTGTACACTATCGTAGTTGATGAAGAATTCAGATGAGTAACTAATGTGGCCAACATTCAACACTTCAAAAAATGAACCTTAGCAAAATGAAATATCATTTAACCAAACATGACTATGATGTCAATGATTATAGCAATAATGGTTCCTAATTTTTTCTTTCACTAAAAAATTTAGCATTGGCTAAATTTCTTCCAGCCAAATAGAAAATAAAGAAGAGAAATAATGGAAGGGACTAGGTAGATCATGGTAACCCAACCCTTATCTAGCCTAATCACTCCTTTTTCCTCCCTTAGTTTAGCTCTATTGGGAGTTTTTTTTTCTTCTTCCTTTCTCTACTACTCTTCCATTTGTATTTTCTCCCTCTCTCTATTGATGATCAATGATGATCCCCCATGCTTGATATCTCCAAGGGGTATTTATAATGTGTAAGTAAGACAAGTTCCCTTTGATGCTGCAATGGGTGGTTATACCCTATGTTAGGTGACAGCACCCTATATTAGTCCCCTAGTGAATGCTACCAACTTCAGGGATTTCAGTGTTCTTCTTTTGTTGGCATGAAGACCTTTGATGGAGACCTAGGTGGTGGCTCCTACAATATTAGTAGGGTGAGGATATGATTTGATACACTGTGTTGCCCCCATTCCTACACATGCCTTGTAATTAAATGAGTAGAAGCATTAAATCTATTAGGTGTCATAAGAGTGGAAAGTGTTGTCAGTTCATAGGGTATTTGTGCTCTTTACAAGTTGAACTCAAGCGAGTTATGAAAGATCTCAAAGGGTGGAAAATTGTATAGAAACACACCGTACGACTCCCTCATGTGGTAAAAATCATATATATAATGATACTCACAAGGTCCATTTGATTCGCTCAAATCCACTCTTATCAAATACTATTATTTGTTTTCTCATGAAGATGTTTAAAGAATTCAATTCTTTCTTTGGCATCATAGTTTTTAATATCACCTTTATTTAATGAAAATATATGAATAAGAAAATTAGGATTAACTCCATATCAAACCTCAAATGGACTCGAGTGAGTCGTATTAGAATGACTCCTATTGTATGCGAATTCAGCAAGTGAGAGTTTTATATCCCAATAATTTATACTTTTATTAACTAATCATTGTAGTAAAGTTCCTAATGTTCTATTAGAAACTTTGGTTTGACCATTCATTTATAGATGATGAGATGTACTAAACAACAACTTAGTACTTAACATATTTCAAAGTATCTTCCAAAAGTAACTTACAAATTTTACATCTTTATCTGACTCTATACTTTTGGGAATATCATATAACTTTACTATCACCTTGAAATATAAATCTACCACATGACTTTGATCAATTTTTTATAACAAAGACTAAAATCTTCCATTTTAGAAAAACCTATCTACCACCACCATAATAGAATCATTTCCCCTTTGTATCCTTGATAGACCTAAGATAAAGACCATACTAACACTCTCCCATGGTTGACTAGGTACTGGTAAAGTAGTATACAAACCTTTATGGATGAAACTCTTACTCTTTTGACAAGTCACACATCTCCCAATAATAGCTTGTACTAATTTTATTATTTGTGGCTAGTAGAATTTTTCTTGTAAAATTTCCATGGCTTTATGAACACCAAAATGACCAATTATACATCCACCATATACTTCTTTAACAATTAAATCACATACAATATAACAAGGTATACACACCTCATTAAGTTTGAAAAAAAGTCATCCTGAAGTACATAATTACCACAACTATGATTTTTCTTACATTCATTACAAAGTTAAAATAAATATTCATATTTCATACATAATTCTATCAACATTTCAAAACCTAATAATTTAACATCCAACATAAAAAGTATCATAGGTCTTCTAGATAATGCAATCGCTCTGACTTTTTCTCTACCATCAAAATGTTAGATAGAAAATGCGAAGTATTGTAAGAAACTAACTCATTTTGCATGCCTAGGACTAATTTTCTTTTTCCCATGCAAATATTTTAGACTTTAAAGATCTAAATGCAAAACAAATGCCTTAGGTCTCAAATAATGACTCCATATTTCTAAGTTTTATGATGGCATAGAATTTCTTGTCTATTGTTGAATAATTCATTTTAGCACTATTTAATTTTTCACTAAAAAAATGCAATGGCTTCTTTTTCTTGTGAGAGTACACCTCATATCCTTACCTCACTAGCTAACATCACATGTAACTTAAAATAATTTATCAAAGTTAGGAAAATATAATATATGTACATTATGTAGCTTGTCCTTCAAAGTCTCAAAGGATTTAATGGCATCTTCTCCCCACTTGAATTCACCTTTCTTCATAAGATGTGTAATCAACATGGAAATTTATCAAACTCGCTAATGCGTGAAAACTCCTCACCTCATGAATATCCTTAGTTATTGGCCAGTCCTAAATAACTTGAATCTTTATAGGTACCACTTGTGTACATTTTCTACTTACAATATAACCAAGGAAAATAATACTCAAAATCATAAAACCACACGTTTCCATTTTTCCATAGAGGTTAGCTTCTCTTAGCTTATCAAATAATCTTCTCAAATGACTAAGATGAGCTTGCCCATTTTTACTATATAGAAGTATATCATATAAGTATACCACAATGAATTTTCCAAGAAAAGGTCTAAGAATTTCATTAATTAGTCTCATAAATGAAATAGGTGCATTACACAATCTAAATGGCATAATAGTCCATTTCTAAGGACTATATTTTGCTTTAAAAGCAGTCCTCCATTCATCCCCTTCTCCTATCCTCATTTGATGATATCCCCTCCTTATATAAATTTTAGAGAATACTTGTGCTCCACATAACTCTTATGACATGTCATCTAATCTAGGCATAGGAAATCCATATTTGCTAGTTATATTGTTCATGGATCTAGAATCAATACACATATGCCACATACCATATTTTTTAGAAACAAGTAATATAGGTACGCAACATGGACTCATGCTTTCTCTCACATATCCTTTTTCTACAAGATCTTGTATTTTATTCTATAATTCCATACCTTTTCTAGATTACATCTATAGGCAAGTCAATTACTTAAAGACACACCAGGCATTAACTCTATAACATGTTCTATCTCTTCTTTAGGTGGTAACCCTAGTGGTAAGTCATTAGAAAAAACATCTTTATACTCATCAATAAGAACATATAATTGAGGATTATGTTAAATTTTGTTCCTTTTTAGGGATTCCTTTATAATCATAGCATAACATTTACCTTCTTCCTTAATAAATTATAGCATATCCTTCTTATGAAAAAATAAACTCTTTTTTATTTTTTACTATGCTATCATTTTCACACTTAGAAGGTTTAAGTTTATACTTTTTCTTATCTTTTTCAATAATATATTCATTAGTTATACCATTATAATAGCACATAGATCATATTCCATGGTTAATATAATAATATTGTACATGCATCCATAGTCAAAACATCACATAGTACATTATCATGATAATTACTAATTCTAAATGAGATTAGGGTTTGTTTTGTTACCTTAAATCCTTTGTCCCTGTTAACCCATTGAAGAGAATAAAGCTACAGATGTGGTAGTGTCTCTAAAACCAATTCCTTCACCATTCTCTCATTATCCACATTTGTACATTATCCACTATCAATGATAACCTAACAAACTATACCTCCCACTCATCCGTTTGTCTTTAACATCTTCTCTCATTGATTAGGTTGCTCGTTAGCTTGCACTTGAATTAATCTTTGCATCATATAAACAACATTTCCTTCATCACCTAATTCACTTAAAATCTATTCCTTTTACTCAAACTCAAGATCTTCATTATAAGTCTCCATATCTTCAATCTTGTGTATAGATAATACTCTTTGGTTAGGACATTCTCTAGCGAAATGTCCAAATCACTAACACTTTAATCATTGGTTTGGTAATACTTCATTGACCTTATCTTTTCCCTTTTTTTTATTATTTATTCCCTTATTTCTTCTCTAAATTTGTAGAGCTTGAGGAACTAGTCCTATACTTAGTAGCTTGGGTACTTAAGTAATACTTTGTAGAAGAATTACTTTACTTGGCATGAGGCTTAGTAGATTTGATTTTCTCTCCAAATATCAAAGAGATATTAATCATATCATCAAGATAATAATATAGATAATTTTTAACTTTAAATAGAATCATCATGTTAAGGTCACCTAGAAATATAGCACATGTTTGTTCCTTCCTTTTATAGATATCACATATAAGTGCTAACCTCTTGAATTCCCTAACATATTCTTCAACACTTATTAGTCCTTGTCTAAATATAGTCAATCGGATGTAATTATCTTGCTCGTACTCCTCAGGTATAAATTTTCTTCTCATATGCTTCATCTTGCTCATACTCTTTAGGAAATTATCCTAAGACTTAATTTAAGATTTACCTTCTCTTTCTCAAGTTTTTTTTCTAGTTATCATACCATATCCTAGCAAACCTATTAAACTTGAGGGTAGCTAATTTAAACTTTTCTAATCATGATAATCCTTAAATTAAAAAATATCCTTTACCTCATGTAGCCATTCAAGAAATAATTTAGCATCAAGTTTACCATCAAAATTAGGAAGATCAAGTTTAATACCTTTATCTTCTTTATGATGATGTCTTGATTGATGATCATTGTTCCTTCTACCAATTCTGATACCTTGTAACTCTTATTCATACTCTATTCGTGAGTTCAAATATCTTTATCTTGATTTATTGATGAGATTTTCACCACTCTTCATTCGATCTATAAAGAACTCCTTTTTTTCTTGCAAATTTTACACTGAATCTTGTTCGACAACGCGAGACTCTATCCTTTACAGTTGAGTTTGCATTATAGAAAGTTGTTGAAGTTGAGCATTAGTTGTTCCCAAATATATTGAAAGCTTCTATATGACCTCAAAAATAGCTTGAACATTCAGTTATACCTCCATATAAATCAACTTTGCTAACACACTTAACATAAGATTAGTAACTCCTTAGCGTTCGATTAGAACCCAAATCTCTTAAATTTTTTCCTTTGATTTTCAAGATAGTTCTTGTAGAAAATTTTGATTCCAATGAATCAAGAACACAAACAACAATAAATATTATCATATACACAATCAAATTAAAACACATTATTTGTTTCTTGTCAAATTATTGATATGGAATTCAACAAATTTCAACATCTAACATTTGACAACTTCTAAGTATGTTTATGCATGTATCCTATGTTATAACATGCAATATTCTTAATGATCATTCAAAAAACTACACTATATTAATGAGGTATAAGTATTTCACAAACAACCAGTCCAAATAATAGACTATACTTCACTTATATTGGCATATACACTATCACACATTCAACTTACTTGCAACCTTATACATACCAACTATGTTTTATCATCCATTGGGTTTCCATGACTTTAAAAAAATTTAGAAAGGTTGAACTACACATGCATACCTATCTTAGAAACATATATATCATGAAGAAACAAATCAATTCTAAATAAGTAGCACATATATATGTTTCTTCTCCTTTAACTATTCATCACACACATTTCATACACTCATCTTGAACTCAATTCCTGAAATGTCAATTTCCAAGATTCACTTCAAGATTACTATAAATCCTATTCTAATCATGCATTCAACCATCCGAGATTAATATCATGCATGCAATAATTCAAGAGAAGTAATAAAAATTCAAATAATCAAAATAAGAAACATTAAGAACCTCTTTTGTTTCATGTTGAAAGAAGGTGCTGCTTGATTCTTCTCCAAGTTGTCTCCTACTCCACTTGTGCTGAACCAAACTTGTGCTTTGATACCAAAATTGGATGTGTAAGATAATATAAGAATATCTTCCACAAATACAAGACCTTTGAGTTTGGTTTGAATAACAACAAAGTTGACTAAAGAAGAAAGAAAACTTAAAGTTAGACGATTTTAATGTTGATTCGATGTTAAATTTTGATCTACTACAAGATCAAAATAAATTCTAAAGAGAAAACTCTAATTTCTCTAGATAATGGCTCGTAAAGTTCACTCCTAACCTGAGAGACAAATAGGAAGAAGATGGATAACAATTTATATTCATATTCCCACTTATTTAATAAGTGCTCAATTATTTCATTCTTCCTCCACTGAATGCACAAGGCATATACACATATACACACATACACACAAACGCACACACACACATGAAAATGAGGTTGAGCCTAAATATCCTTAATTAAGCCCAAATCAACGGCATAATTATATAAGATTTAAACCAAATCAAGCCCATATGGTATAAATAATGAGTTACAATAATAATGACAAGATATTATAAATTTTACATAAAATATCAAGGCTACATAAAATCTGATCATGATAATACATAAAGTAATCAATAATCAAGCTTCATGTCTTGTAGCTTTATCCTCCATGCAACTTTTCAACCCTTGCATTAACATTATCTTACATATTAGATATCATTAGTGAATTCAACTTCTGCCAAACATATTTAATACCTACAAGAATTACTTAGTGAAACATTATTAGTGTTATTATAAATGTCTTCAAGATTTTCAAGAGCAATTCGTACTACCCTAACTATGCTAAATCTTACCCTTCAACATGAGAAGAATGAGATGGAGATGCTCAATAACAATATCGGAGCAAAAAATGCATGTGGAAGCTCCTCTCGTCCCCATAATTCCAATATAGAATTGCTTCAACATGTCATGAATGGCCTCAAGGTCACTATAAAACACTATCCGACCATCTCTAATGCTAGTGATTAGATTTTGTTATTATCTTCCCTTCATGATGACATGAATATAGGACGATTTGGAATCCCCTTATTTTAGCTAAGAGACCTTTGCCTTTTACATTAAAAAATACTCCTCATAAAAGCTTCAATGTCATAGCTTTGCAGTCAATTCCCTCCCTTTATTCTTCTACTCAAGTTCATGATCATATGCTTGCAACTAGATATGTGCCCATGTCAATTCTTCTCTAGCAACAACAATCTTTGCAGAGATGATCCCATGAGAGTTTTGGTTTAACTTCTTATGCTATGACTTTAAAACCTTAAGTATGTGAATGATCTAGCCTAAACCATCAATCCATCCAATAAAAGTAGCCATAACTAGCCCCGAGAAGGTAGGATATAAGGTTTATACGTCAAAGAACTTGAATGGTCACTTCCCACTTAAGGTAGCATCTCCTTAACTAAACACCATGGAAGAATGATATGAAAGTATAGGAAGATGGAAGTGTGCTAAACTTAGCCAAAAATATTTTGCCAATACCCTATTTAGTTTATACCAAATTCCATTGGTTCAATCCTACCTATTAAACCATATAAATAAATATCTAGTATCCCTAAAATCAAGTAATTCTAGTAAGGGCACACTATTAGAGAAGTCACTAGAGTCATGAAGATTCATAGGTTTCCCATTTCTCTTTTCACTAGCAGAAAGTATTACATTAAAATCTCTAAGAATTAACCATCCCCTTCCTCGTAGTTGTGAAGAATGCAAACACTCCTAGAAGCTTCTCCTTTCAAACAATGTATTAAAAAGCATACACAAGGTAATAAAAAACTAAGCTTTAGTAACCCTACAAATAATTCCCTATGCACAGCTATCGATCATAATAACATCACATATGTTAGGATTATAACCCACCTAAACTCTACCCTTGTGGTGGTTGGTATAGTTATGTAAATAGCACCAGTTCTTTAGGAACTTCTTCATAACAACACTCTTCTTATGTTCCTTCACCCTATTTTCTAATAATGTTAACAAGCTTGACTTATTAGTTTTAATCTAGAGAGCAACTTCACTCTGCTTCTAAGGGTCATTAAGACACCTAACATTCTATACCCCAATCATGCAAACTAGATGAATAACCCACCCTTAAAGGGGTTATAAGGTATAACCCTTCCTCTTAAAATGATGAACCATTAACCCTTTTATCTCTAATTCTCTATTGTTAAGCGTAGTTATCTTTGCTTTCTTTCCCCGTGTTAGAGGTTGACGAGTATTACTAGAAGGTGGTTTGGTGCTCTTTGCCGCTGGGGAGCAAGCCCCACCTTCTTTAGCAACGGAGGGATCTTCAATGTTCCAAGTTTGTGAATCACTCACACTATTAACTACATTGTTGAGTCCTGGTTTACCTTGAAACACAACCATCTAGAGGTTATTTGCCTTCTCACCCTGTACATCACTTTGAGGTAAGACATATACATTCTAACTTAAAGATCTTACTTGGGGAGCTGGTTTTGTAGCATCTGTTGGTATATACACAAGTATCCACACCTTCTTAGCATTCCTTTTAACCATCCCTTATTGTTTATTAGGTTTCTTAAAAGCACAAATTCCCATTATATGGCCTAATTTGTGACACTTACCTAAGGCTTGAGCTCATAAATAAGTTCCTACTAGAACTTAGAACCATATGGTTTCTTCATAGGAACCACACATGGTAAAGGCCTATGAGAATCAAACTTCACCAAGACTCTAGCATAGGATAATCTTGAACTATTAGTCGTATATTTATCCATTCCCATAAGCTTGCCCAAGTATCTTGGATTACTACCTAGAGAATCTAAATATTAGAAAGAAAGTTGTATGGAAGGCAATATAATCCATGCAATAATAAGTTGGAACTCCTCAACTTTAAACATGAAATCACTAGTCCAAAATTTTAAAATCAACGACCTTTCTTTTATATAACAATAATCTTGTTGTAGAATAGTTTATATAGCTTCATTCAAGTCAAACTTCAAAAATAAAGAAATTGGCATCATGCATATAAATACTAGGTAAGACATTGCAATACCAATAAGTGCTTACAAATTACAGCATCTCATCGTAGGTCCTTCTCGCTCCTATGATGAACCAATCACAATGTTTTCCCATTACCTCTCCTCTTGCAACATGATCTTCTTGAATCTCGGCCATATATGCACTATGTTCATCAACTCTAGGCATCATGAACACAAATAGAGTCATATTTTACGAAGGTGTTCTTGAATTATCTCTAGCAAAACATCCTTAACTTACATCACTCCATGTATTATAATAAGAAGTTTGATCATGTGAAGAAGGTAGGTATCCTTCTTTATCAATGTATGAATCTTCATGGTTCTTTTAACAAATGTCTCTAAATTCCATGCACGTTGAAGATGGCACAACAACCACTAAGAATGGATCAACATGTTTGGGATAAAGGGAGGACTTAGAAGGATATGAAGAAGGAGGGAGAAAGTTTGTAGAAGTATTAGGGTTCATGAACCTTACTTCCATGGTTGTATATTTTCTCAATTTCATCTCTCATCCTTTTTTTAGCTATTTCCCTTTTATTTTATATTTTTACTTCCATAATATTTATGTATTTTAGTTTCCAAAAATAGAAGTGCTATAAATTCTTTTATTCAAACTAAAATTATGTATCTTCAAATAAAATATAACTTTTCACGATACCTTTTATGAAGAACAACTTTTGTTGAGATTTCTAACAAAATTAGAATTATCTTATAGCATGAAGAGTTTAGATTTTAATTTTATAACAAGGATTTATAAAAATTAATATAAGGTGAAATAAATTGTTGTTGAACCATAATTGTTAATAGAGAAGGGAAAGAGAAGAGACTAGTAAGAGTTGAAGGGTTGGTACTTAATGATTTTGTTTGTCAATGATATTATGAGTTTTTAGCTATTTGAGATCAAATAATATCTTGATAGAATAGGTGAAATAATGTTTGAGACATACATATTGTTATTTGATGTTAAAAAATAAAATAGGTTAATATCTAATAGTTATCTTTTTTTCAATATGTGAAGAAAAAAAACTAATGTTTTCCCATTTTTCTTCATGTTATCATTAGTAAATAAAAATGATGATCCCAAAGTATTTTGGATGAGATTTCGAGAACACCTTCTTTTCTAATCAAATGTTAACTTTAAAACTAAAACTTATTTATGACTCGTTTTCATGATATGCTAGCTCCAAATATACCAACCAAAAAATTCTAACTTCAAACAAAAATATTTAAAATTTTCTCACATATCATGGCCTCATATATGAGACGTTCACATCAGGAGTGAGTTGTGATGAAGTCATAAATTCTTAGTATCAGTCTTACAATTTCTCTAAATATTCATATGCGAGGAAAGTGTATATGGGTGGCCTAGGTGTCCTTTATAATTTGAGGTGATTATATGATAATATTCTTATATACTTAGAAGGATAAAAAAAATTCTAAAAAGTATCATATTTTATAGTTTAAAATGGCTCATATATCAAGTGCCTCACACCCTGAGGAATTTTTGCATCATTCATGAAGTTTGTGGACCATTAGGCTCGAAAACCTCAGTCACCTCAGTATTCATCTTAAGAGGTTGTTTATGGAGAGTATTAACTTTGTAGGATTGTTGGTCACCACCCTTCTATATATGTTGTGCAAGAAGACCTGAATATTTTGGAGAGCTATATTTGGGATTTCAATATACTTTCAAGGCAATGGATTACTTTAAAGTGAAGAGAGAAAACATAATGGAATATTATCGACAAACAACTAGTGGATGATTCATGTTAGCCAGGGAGGATCACCTTTATCCTCATAGGACTTTAAGGAGGCTTTTCACACTCATTTATACTTCAAGAATCTTGAGTGGGATAAACTAGAGGAGTTCATCTTGTTATCTTAAGGCATCATAACTATTAGGGAGTATTGTGCATGCTTCATGAAGCTTCTTCACTTTGCTCTAGAGGTAGTAGCCACTATATCTTGGATCATCTTCTACTTTAAGTGGGGGTTTTCCTTTAGTATTTATAAGATGTTGGGAGTAGGTACATTCAGATATCTAGCTTCACTTTTTAAGTAGCCATATAATGTTAGTAGATTTATCTAGAAGTAGAGGTCTATCTTGGGCAAGAGAAGGTATAATACTTAGAAAGGTGATAGAATATTTTAGCCATATACTAGTGGTCATTCAAGTTCTCAGTTGGGTTATGATAGAGGATAGTGTTTTGATCAATATAGAGCTTTAAGTTAGGTCCAGCACTATATAAGCAGATAGAGTATGATGGATCATGTGGGAGAAATTACCATAGTAGGTATATATAAAGTGTTGGACTAGTGGTAAGTTTAGAGACACCTTTTGAGTTTTTCATAAGAGTTGAAGGTGTAGCTCATAGAAGTCTCTCTCAAACCAAGGGTCTAATTGCATAGTAGTCTCGGTCTTGGTAGACCACACTAACCATGTCAGGTAGTGCGCAAAGTAATGAGAATAAGAGGAGTGTGAAAATCCATTACCCTATTCTATAGTCAGGAGGTGGTGAGGCTTAGGGAGTTAAAAGGTATAGGGGAGGTTCAATAGTTAGGTGCATAAATATGATCAAGCAGGTGGACGAGGTAGATTAGCATATTGTTGTTGTGATTGGTACATTTCCCACCTCTTCTACATTTGTCTGGTTATAATGGGAAAACAATTTAAACCCTCTTGTTGTTAATTTTAGCATTTGTTATTAGGTTATATTTCTAGGTCAAGGATTTAGAAGAATCACTTTTATTTACTAATCACACAAATAAAATAAAATAAAAAGCCTAGCTAAAACTCTAAATTCACACAAAAATAAATAAGAAATAATAATACCGTGAATATGAATATAAGTGTGTTGGAAATATTAAAAAAAAAAGCAAAAGCAATTAAAAAGGGAAATAATAAAAATTGATGAATTTAAGGATGATGAATACACTAGGGAAGTCAAAATCTACCACTAGATTAGGTTGAAATATAAAAATGATTTCTAAATCATCTTTTAATAATAAGAACGAGGTTGACCAAGTTTTAAGGCAAAAATAGGTCTATACATATTATATTATTTCCCTAAAATAATTAATACAACAAAACACTAATATGAAATCATATTAAATTCTAGCAGTATAATCGCAACAAGTAGCTATTATATGCAACTAGATTCAAAGCATAATCATAAGTAGAAGGTTGTCAATCTAAGTACCCAAAATAGTATCTTAACTATGTCTAGTTTTATTCCCCTCCTTTGATCCACATATATCTATACATTCTACTATTTCGGTTAGAATCACAAAACTATTAGGTAAAGTGTTATCTAACTTATATGTTATATATATATATATATATATTCTAGTGTAATTGTATAGCCACCTAGCATGCATATACTCCTACATACTATCACTATGAGGAAGTAACAAGATATGCACCATATAATTTGCACTTGATAAAATCACACATGTAAACTATATAAGTTAAAATAAAGTCAAATGATAATCTCATTAAACAAATATTATTATTATTATTATTATTATTATTATTATTATTATTATTATTATTATTATTGTTATTATTATATCTCATGCCATAGTATAGGGCTTCAATTTAGCCCCTAGAAGCATGTATTTAGCCAAGCATCATGAATAAATAAATATCTATAAGGAATAGGTGAATAAAGAACCAAAAAATAAATAAATTGGATAATTGATTATTTTTTCTTTGTCTGTATATTTCCTTTGGCACCATTCTTCAATTATTTTTCTCTTCTCTTGATATCTTCATTCTATTTCTGTTCTCTTTTTTTAGCTCTAAATTTCAATCTTCTTAGTGGTTGGTCTCTAAATTGTTTCCCATTGTGTCGCCTCATTCTCCCTTCCCTACTTGGTGTTTGTGTTGTCCATATAAAATTAGCCTAGCCTAATCTCTTTCGTTTATTTTTACACATGCCACATTTGGATTAGGATAAAGTACTTGGTCTACAAGTTCCATTGGTTTAGTTTTGTTTCATCATGTTATGCGTATTCCTGTTGGTTACTCACTAATTACCGACCATTTAATTTATTTTTATTATTTTTCATATTTATTCTCTAATTTTTTTTCTTTATTTTTTCATGCATGCATGTATAATATGTTGATCTACACGTATTTATGCAAAATAAAAGGAGACAAATATTGCATAAATATGTTAATTGTTTCCTAATCCATTATAACATTTTCAACTAAAACTTTAATCTTGATTTTGATAATGCTATGATCATATTTAAAGAAAATATCTATAAATAATAAATGCAAATATCAATTTTATATTTATAAAGTAATTTGATTCACCTATATCCAAGTTTGTATGGAATTGTTATAGCTAAAATACAACGGACTGTCAAAACCATATAAATTTTGTATTATGCTACAAAAAATTAAGTGAGATTATGAAATATTAACTACATAACTATAGATAATATTAATAACCTCACATATTACTCAAAGGAATGACAAAAATCTTAAATTAAAGGACATAATATATATAACATGTGTTCATCATATACCAGGACATGATTTATTTACTTTAGTGCTTAAAATTCCTTCATTTCATATACTTTCATTGCTAGAGCTACTTTACTTCCTTTTAATGTTACCTCTATTCATATTATTTTACCTTCTATAGATATTGGATGCTCAAGACTCCATTATGGTGTGCCCTTAGCTATATGTAGGCTAAACTTCTCCTTAAACATAATAGAGTTGGACTCAGATGACTTTAATGTCATCATAGCTATAGACATATTAGTCAGATAGCAATTTATGATCAATTGTACACAAAATCATGTGGAAATGAGGATATCTCAGAGATACGAGGGTCTATTACAAGAGATGTAAGTCTAGGACTATAGTAAAGGTCATATTATGATAAGGAATAATATTATGACAAACCATCATGTTATCAGTGCTCATATAGAGGTTATGTCATGATTGGTGGGGTTCCATCTCCTTTCACTCATTACCTTTCCTATCCTACTAGTTTGTGACTTGTATGCAGGATTATGAAAAATACTATGGCAGCCAATCTCGGTGTTGGTTCTTATGTAGAGGAAACGCCATGATAGGTTGGTTCATCCCTTGTGATTGGTGTAATCGTCTAAACACCTCATTTAGGAGGCGTGAAAGCCTAAGATATGCATACTATATTACATTTCATATGATCACCTAAACAACCATCTGAGAGTTTTGGATTGACTCATTTTCATTTAGTGTGATCGCCTACAGACATCTATATTAGGATTGGTGCTCCAATTTTTTAGGCTATACCCATGTTGTGTTTGGTATGATGAGCTGCAAACACCCATATTCCACTTTGGAGGGTATTCCCATGTTTTCATTTGGTGTGATTGCCTATAAACACCCATATAGGGATCAATGCTCCAATTTTAGAGGGTATGCCCATGTTTGTATTTGGTGTGATTGCTTACAAACACCCATATTTGGATCGGTGCTCCACTTTGGAGGGTATGCCCATGTTTGGGACCTATGTACCCTTGTGTTACTACCATTACCCTCATTCATGGTGTAGGTTTAGGTGTGTCATTGTAATATATTAATAATTTGATTATGTGTCCATATATCGAAATAATAATTATATGATTTATTTATGCTTGTGACATATGAAATCATTATTTGTTATTGCTATTATTCCATGATGAATTGTTTTAGCATGTTTATTATAACATGACTAATATGACCTTTAGGTGGAACATGAGCCTTCTCCATGTTTTAGGATAGAATTATTTTACTAGTGCTTCACTATAATAATAGTACATTATGTGGTGTGGTCACTATGTTAATCTGGCTTTTATTCTAGGGAGCAAATGACATTTTATAGATTAGAGAAGTGTGATGTGGGACTCTGTATGGCCATCTTTTTGGGAAGATATATTATATTAGAGTTGAGATAATTAGTTTGGTTAGATTTTCCCATTATGAAGAGACACTTTTATTTTGATTACCTAAACTATTAGCTTTGTTCATGCATTTTGTTTGTAAACTTGTCATGTCATATATCGAATATCTCTCTCTTATCACTCTCTCTCTTTTCTCTCTTTCATGATATCTCTAATTCTCATACATAATTTTGGTTAAATATATTAGTCTTGCATCGAGCATGGGTTAGGTGGATGACCACACCTCTCTTATGTTCAGTGCCACGGTAGCACTCCCTTGTTTTTTTCTTAATGCTTCACCATTGTCTTAAAACAATAATATATTTTTTTTGTGAAAATTAGGGGTCTTACAAGTTGGTATCAAAGCTCTTGATTTTAAAACTCAAAGGTTACTTTATGAAAATGAATTTCTTTGGCCTTATCTTCTTAGGTTAGTTGGTTTAGTTTGTGAGTGAGCATTGATAATGGTTGGGATGTTGGCCTTTAATTATCTTACGTGACTAATAGTTGCCATATGTGCCAATGTGGTCGCATGCTTTCCATGTATGTTAACTTGTGTTTGCCAGTGTAACTTCTAACTCAGCCTTATCTTCTTAGAAATTCGATGGAGAATGATGCCCAACTTTAATGTATTGAGCAAATGATGGAGAGGGTAGTCACATATAGGGAGTTGTTAAGAGAAAATAGCGGTAAAGGTGAACTAGTCTCATGAAGTTCTATCTGAAATTAAGAGGAAGATGGTGGATGATGGACACTCCGGTAATACAAAGTAAGCCTATCTGTATGGTATACCTTTAGTGGAGTCTACACCTTGGAGTGGAACTTAGCGTCATGGTTTTCATCTTTTAAGACACTTCAATTTATTAGCCAGGTTCAGTGCCGAGGCCTGGCAAGAAGGGAGATAGGAAATACGAGTCCTTTAAGGACTCACACTTCGTCACAAGATGCCATGGTGGCCAAGTCTGAGGTAGATCTCATGGAGTGCAATACCATTATTTCTTCTAGTATTCTTTGAACCCTTTAGCTTATTGTTGACCCTTGGTTAATATCTTTCTTGTTTAGGACACTCTCTTTTAAGAGGGGTAGTACCCCATAACCTAATGTAAGTGTCTTATTTTTGCTTAATTTGTATATTAAGGTTTTGAAAGGTTTTCAAGCTTATAATGGTGTTTATTTTGTATACTTCGAGGGTGAAGTCTCTTTTCAAATAATAGTGTTATAATAACCCACCCTAAAATCCTTCAAAATGTATTTAAAGTTATGTTGATTTAAGATAAATTAGTTTGGGTTTTTGAAAAGGGCTTGAAATTTTAGTAAAAATGTGAATTCCATGTGTACCAATCAACTGGTTGCCTAAAATGATTAAACAATACACTTCAAAATTGACATTTTTATTTCCACGATCAACTAATCTGTTGGTTCCACAAACTAATCGATTGGTTGTTCTATGATTTCAAATTATTTTCTATTTTAAGCTTCAATTCACTTTCCAATATTATTGAAAATTTTTAGTTAGAGTCTATTTGTTCTAATAAGTATATTTTTGTGCTTTAGGATTCTTTAGACATTATTTAGATCATTCTATTATTTTATTTAATTAAAAATCTCCCAAAAACACTTTTGATGTATTTTTCCTCACCTGCCACATTTCTTTTCTCCTCTAGCTTGTCCAAAATTCCCTCCCTTATTTTTGTTTAGTCCTAGTCTAATTTTTATTGAATTCACCCTTCCTACCCCATACTTCATCCTTTAGTTTTCTTACACCCTTATACTCAACACTCCACTCCATTCCACTCTTATAAGTTAACTCTCTATCTTCTCTCCACCTTCCATTTTGGTTGACCAAAAGGCACTTTAATACCTCCTGAATTGATTTCTTTCTCCATTTAACACACTTATTTAACCCTGCTTCACTAGCTCTTCTTTCCTTAGAAATTTTCTAAATGTTAGATGTTTTACTTCATTCCCTTTTTGTGTGAAGAATTAAGCCTTCCCTCTTATCCTTAATTTTTAATTCTAATCACCACTTAAACACTTATTATCCCTTCTCTTTTAATCTTCTTAATCTTTACTTTAGCTCCTTTTGTTTTCTTTAAACAAATGAGGGCTAAAGATTAGGTAGAGTTGAAGATTTATTAATCATTGCTACTCTTAGTTATCCATATCTTGGGTTGAGGATGAGAAGTGGTATATTTATCATTCTTCTCTATGTTTTCTTATTTAAATCAATTTTAAAATGTGTTTTACTGATTTTTGGGATCTTAATTTCCTTAGATAATCTAAGATCTTGTAGTGGGCCATCACGTTAGTGGTATTTTCTCTTTATTAGAAGATTTGTTTCAAGGTCAAACAAATCTCTATCTTATGATAAGGCTTGGTGTTCATGATTGTATTAATTAATATCTTTGATTTTCAGCATGTTCATATGGAAAGGCATGAGTTATATAGATAGATAGATAGATAGATAGATAGATAGATAGATAGATAGATAGATAGATAGATAGATAGATAGATAGATAGATAGATAGATAGATAGATAGATAGATAGATAGATAGATAGATAGATAGATAGATAGATAGATAGATAGATAGATAGATAGATAGATAGATAGATAGATAGATAGATAGATAGATAGATAGGTAGATAGATAGATAGATAGATAGATAGATAGATAGATAGATAGATAGATAGATAGATAGAGAGATAGAGAGATAGAGAGATATATGATGAAGACACGCATCGTGAATATGGATGCTTGTAAGCATGAGTTGTGGCGTCATATAGATCTTTAGCCATAAGTATGGATCATGTGTTTACAATAAAAGTTTGGCTTAGTAACTAAATTAAGGAGGTTCTTTGTATCAAAAATGCTTAATATGTCTAGTTAATTCCATAAATTTAGCTTTGTATCAATGTATCGCATGCTTGGCCCTATTTTGTAGCATGTGGTCATTAGGACCTTTTTGATGAATCTCGAATATGTGTGTACCATTGATGTTGGCTGTGATATTATAAGATGGATTTAAATGTCGTCATGGCTCTCATTTATTCTTCCTTGATGTTGAGTATGTGTTGATTATTTTGGATTGAAGCATGAATTTGATGAATTAAGCTTGGAAGTGTGGAGAAAGTTGAGGGATGATCATGTTTAGGATATAATTATATTATTGGTAGTAGGAGCACAGATAGGATGTGATTTATGGGTCTTGATTAACATTTAACCATTGTATCTTACCATGAATATTGTGAATGTGGTATGAGGTTAAGTCTTTAATTCAGTCATGGGGAACTATCCATGTCTTTAGCATGTTTTCATATGTGATTTGATAGCATATAGCATGCTTATATTATTTATTTGAGCCTAGGTTGATGCTAACATGATTTATATACTATCTTACCTATGTTGAGAAGTTGAGACATGAATTATGGTTTTTATTATATTCAAGCATGAATTACAATGTTGAGAATGATGTTATAGATTATCAATTTCTATCATGTACTCATGTGATCATAGGTGTGGATTATGTCTCTTTATCTATTTTATAACATAGAAGTATGCTAGGATTAATTTGGGAAAAATTAGTGACTTTCGACTAAGTGTGGATTATAGGTCTAGGCATTATTTTTCCTAGACTAGTTGATCAGTTTGTTATAATCTATCGACTAATTGTGTGAACACTCGTATAAGTTGGTAGCCATGATCGGTTGGTTGCTTGAATAGTTTATTGGTTTGATGAACCATTTAACTTGTCACTGTGGTAGTCGGTCGATTTACTTAACCTATCAATTAGTTTCTCAATGACTAAAGTGGCCTAACCTCTACTTTGACACATTAGTTATTTTGGTCATACCCATCAATTGATTTCTATGAACAATCAATTGGTTGGACCAACCACTATACTAGCTTCATGATATAGTGTTTATCCTTAGGTCTAGTGGGACTCTGCCAATCCACTAGTCATAGTGACCAATCAACTAGTTGTCTTGAGTTTTTCATGTTTGCTTGCTCATTGATGATCTTACCTCAGGACTTCTATCTTAACTTTTCCCTGTAATTAAAACATTTTAATCATGATTTCAACTATGCTTAACTATAATTTATTAGACATCAAAGTCATAATATTGCGGTGCCTTGTGTATTTGAGTTTGGTCTTGCCTTTAAACACCCAAATTGGTGGCTTGCATACCTTAAGTTGTGCTTTGTGTTATCACTTAGGAACATTCAATTGATTATTAATCAAATAATTTGTGATGCTTGATATCATTTGATATTCATTATAAATGGGAATAAAATTTCGTTTGAGCCTTCTTCTCGAACTCTCGAGGTGGTTAATAGGAGTTAGTAGGCTTACTACCTTGAGGTATTTTACTTTCTTTTTCACTTAGTACCTTTCTTGGCCTACAAGGTTGTGGCATGTACATAGGATTAGGAATAATAATATAGCATATCATCATGATACAAGTGCCCGTATAGGGTATGCCATGATTGGTGGGGTTTCATCTTCTTTCACTTAATACCTTTCCCATCCTCAAAGTTTGTGACTTTTACGTAGGATTAGGAATAATATTATGGCATACCATATTGGTGTTGGTGCTCGTGTAGGGTTTATGCCTTTATTGGTGGGTTTATCCCTATTATTTGGTGTAATCATCTAAACACCCCATTTGGGAGGCATGAATGCCTAGGATATGCATACTCTATTGCATTTAGTGTAATCGCCTAAACGATGATATGAGAGGTTTGGATTACCTCATTTGCGTTTGGTGTGGTCGCCTACAAACACCCATATTGAGATTGGTTCTCCAATTTTAGACGGTATGCCCATGTTCACGTTTGGTGTGGTCGCCTACAAACACCCATATTGAGATTGGTTCTCCAATTTTAGATGGTATGCCCATGTTCACGTTTGCTGTGATTGTCTAAAAACACACATTAGGATTGGTGTTATACTTTCAAGGGTATGCCCATGTTTGCATTTGGTGTGATCGCCTACAAAGACCCATATTTAGATCGGTGCTCCACTTTGGAGAGTATGTCACTCCTTGGGACCTATGTACCCTTGTGTTACTACTATAACCCACACTCATGGTGGTCATTGAGGTGCAACATTTTAATATCTTATAGATTGGATTATGTGGTCATATATTGGAATAATGATAGTATGTTTATTTATGCTTGAAACATATAAAATCATTATGTGTTAATGTTATTATTCCATGATGAAATATTTTAGCATGTTTATTATACCATGAGTAATATGACCTCTAGGTGCAGCATGATCCTTCTCCATGTTTTAGGATAGAACTTTTTTTCCCAGTACTTCACCATACTAATATTACCTTGTCCGGTCACTGTGTTAATCTTAGCTTTTATTTCGGAGAGTAGATGACGTTTTGTAGGTTTGAGAAGCGTGATGTAGGACTCTATATGGCCATCATTTGGGGAAGATTTATTGTGTCAGAGATAATTAGGATAATTAATTTGGTTAGGTTTTCCCACTATGTTGGCTCTATTCCTACATTTTGTTTGCAACATGTCATATCATATATTGTATATCTCTCCCTTCTCTCTATCTTTCTTTTTCTCTCTTTCACGCACTATATTTGATTCATGTACATAGTTTTAGTTAAACATTTTAGTCTACTATCAAGTATGAGTTAGGTGGATGGGCATACCTCTCTTATGTTCGGTATGTGGTAGCATTCCCTAGTTTTGTTTTATTACATCCGCATTGTCTTAAAATGAGAAAATATTTTGGTAGTCAAAATTGGGGGTGTTACTATAACACCCCCATTTGTCACTACCAAAATATTTTGTCTTAAATTATAACTGAGGTAGAAAATATTAAAGAGACCTAGGAAAATAGGGGAATAATCACCGCTCCTAGTTTAGGATAGATATCTGTCACTCGTCCCATATTAGATACAAGTCTAGGAGAATCAACCAAACCACAAACAAGAATAGAGTGCGTAAGATATATGATATATCGATACTACAAAGAAAACTTTTACTAAAAAAATACTTCAATAAGCCCCCAAAATATTTAAATGCATAGGAGAGAGTAAAATGAAAGTGCTAAAATACAATGGAGGTAAAATGACATTAGGGAAAAGCTCCAAAACCTTGGCCCATTAAGGACTTACAAAAGGTCTCTAGGTGTCTATGCTCTCAAACCTCCAAGTCCAACAAAAGGTAGGCCATTACCGACCATCCTAAAAAACCTGTACATGGTCTTCTATTTGCAAGATTGAGTAGGTGATCGAGAAAATGGGCACATTAATGTACTAGGTGCTGAGTAAGCTAGGTTACCTCTTCAATGAGAGTCACAAGCATGCAAGGCCAAAGGTAACAATATAGATCATACTAAAACACCATATCATAGTTAAAAGGTACACCTAGATATACATACAATATCATGCTCATATAATGCATTAGAATTTCATGTCATTCAAGACTGAGATAATTCATATCTCATCATACATAGCAACACAACATATATATATTGTGGATAACAACGTATAATTCATGACAAGTTATTCCAAATCTCACTAAGCTCTTCTACTATCTACTTACAAGAGTATTCCATTAGGTATTAGATTAATTATTTACAAGCCATTATTTGCCTTTTTACCTTTTTCGATCAACGGACTAATTACCACCCCATAGTCTCACATACCATGGACACCTATCTAAACCGTAAGACAAAAAGTTTAGCCAAAACTGAGTAACCACTAATGGACATGAAGTCTGATTAAAGCCAATAAATCACCTAGGTGACCAAATCCTTTAGTATCAATACCTCCTAGTACATCATCAATGTCTAGAGTAGGTATAACACCAAGGCCTTATAGGATCCCACCTAAAGGGAAAAATTGAAGACGCCAATAAATGCTCGAAGGTGGACTAAACCCCTATAACTAATTAAGGATTGGGTAATGTAGACCCATGAACATCTAGATAATCTTTCACTTTAAGTGATTAGTGTGTTATTTTTTGATGTTATGCTATCACATAAGACCCATACAACAACTAAACGACACATCCACCTAATCATTCTAGCTAAACCATTGTTACCCTCAAAACCGTGTAGTGGGACTATTATTAGTGATTAATCGAGTTTAAATCAAGCTACTAAGATAATCCATTTAGGTCAAGTATTTGGATTATATCATCCATTTGCAACACCATAGCATACATACTCCAAATTTTCCACTAAAACCTTCCAAAGGCACTATTTGAGAATACCATGAACTATAAACCACTTAATCCATCTAAATGAGTTAATTCTTGCCAAATTATGTGTTCTCATCATTAAATAATAATATTATAGCATATTACAAACTTTCAAATCATATCAAGCTAAAAAGAAATGAAAATAGAAATCTCTAGCCGAACTAGTTAATCGGTTAGGCTAACCAGTCAATTAGTTTGGCTCAACTAAGCCCCAAAGTTTCCTCAAACTAGTTGATTGGTCTAGTTAGACTAGTCGATTGTTCTTAGATTATTCAACCAGTTCTCATAAACTGATTGATGGGTTTTAACAGAGAACAATCAAAGTCACCACAGATAATTTGATCGATCAGCTAAGCAAACAGGTTGATTACTCTAGGGACTACTCGATCGGTTTAGCTTAACCAATCAATCGATTTGCTCCTAGAAAACAGATAACATACATTTAAATATGATTAAAGCTCTAAAATCCAACCACATTCAAACCATAATACTGACATTGCATAAAATCAAGGTTTAACATGCTCATATACTAAATCATACTACATTTACAAGAAATCAACCTTATTTATCATAAATCAAGCCTTTTTCCTCAGAATTCTTAAACAATCAATCCATCATGAATCACTAAAATACCAACAATCTCATGTATGCATATAAAGAGTAAAAATTTATAGAGTACACTAACTCATTTGCTTAGTCATGCCATATTTCAATGGCAAGAATGACTTACTTAAAGCTTAACAAAATTTCCCACCAAGAAATAAAAACCTTCAGTTGAAATTTTTTTATTTTTTAAACCTTAAAACCAAGAGGTTAAAACATATGAAAATAAAAATAATTTAAGAAACTTAAAAACTCGAATCAAGAAATAAAATGAAACTACACCTCCAAGAGAATCCATAAGAAATAATCAGCTGAGAGCAATACTCAACTTTTTTTCCCAAATCTAACATTTTTTTACTCTAAAATAAAATGAGACAGAGCTAGGGAAAAGATCAGAAGAGTATTTAAAGTGAAATCTCGAAGTGGAGAAGAGTGAGCACAAGTTTTGAGAAACTCAAAACGTTTATGTGGCTAGAAAAGAGGTAAACGAAAGAGGCGGTTAGGGTTATTCATAACTAATGAATCAGCTAAAGAATGATTGAGAGAATGTAATAGATCAAAAACCTTAATTTTACCATTTGAATTTGGGATGAACCGACAAATTTCCTAATAATAGATTGACTTCCATTATAGAGATTAAATGGTGATTTCTAGAGAATGCAGGTTGACCCAAAAAAAGATAAAACACAAGAAAGGAAATTGTATATTGGTGTGGGAAGAAAATACCCCTCTAGTGCAATGATATCCTAGAACAAGTCATATGTTCTAGAGTTAGATAGAGAAGAGAGGATAAAGAAGATAAATGGTGAGGTCATCCTCCCCTTTTTCTATCAATATCAAAACTTTGAATCTACTTAAGGAAAGATTAAAGTTAGACAAATGATCAAAAGAGTTATGGGTTACTTGGGAAAAACCTCATTTGGATTAATAAGGTTCCATTTTGATGGAATATTTTTTTTCTAGGCTCAAAAATCACTCAGCTCAAAACACCATTTGATTGGTTTGGTCATACCATTCGATTATTCTACAGGCCAGTTGATCAGTTTTCCCAAACTATAAAATTAGTTTTGTTGAACCAAGATCCTAGCTAAAATGATGGAGCATTCAATCACCCCATAGAATCAATTGACTGGTAGGCTAAGGAAACTCATTTTAATCAATTTTTCCCATGCTTTTTAAATCTTTTTTTAGATCAAACCCAAACTATAATTCCAAATCAAGATTAAACATCATATAAATTTCATCAAACACAAGAAATTATCACTTTATAAATATTATAATTTTAAGGTATTTTAGTTACACATAGGGTCAAAGTATCATTAGTTGAGCATTACTTAGTTAGAAATTTTGAAGATGGCCTTTCAAACACATTACATGCACTTCAAGTTCATTATGATACCATTTGGTCTCATTGATGCAATAACTATGTTCATGGATTTGATAAAATGGATATGTTGGATGTACTTAGTTTGTTTTGTTAGGATCGCATTGATGATATCCTATTATACTCTTGGAGTATAAAGGAGCAAGAGCAACACCTCAGGATAATTTTGACACTCCTAAGAGAGCATTGGCACTACACCAAAATATTTAAGTGAGAGTTTTAATTGAGTGAGTTTGCTTTATAGGCCATGTGGTGCATACTAGTGGTGTTTCAATTGATCCGGTTAAGATTGAAGTAGTTTTAGAGTGACGAGCACTAACCTATAGTGCAAATGTATTTAATTTCTTAGGTCTAGCAGGGTACTGTTGTCACTTCATTCAAGATTTATTGAGAGTTTCTCAACTATTGAAGAATCTCCTAAAGAAGAAGATGAGGTTTTAGTGGGATAACTATAATACCCCCATTACTTACTACAAAAAATATTTATTTTAAAATATTAATATCAAAGATAAATAAGAAACATGGTTTGTTACTACTAAACCTAACATAAGGTATATAACCGTCATCCATCTCATGCTACATGTAAGACTACAATTGTAATCAATTAAAACTTTAACCACATCCATACCAAAGAAGAAGGTCCTACAAGGAGATATCAAATGGGAGGTAAAACATAGATGGCTTCATAAAACCATTACTTCATAAACACAGTTAGTTGAAAACCTATAAGATAAATTAGGGTTTTAAAAGCTTAACAAGCATTAGAAATATACAATTTGGTTATATCACCAATAAAAATTATAATACAACACTTGAATTTCCAAAATATTTAAAGACAAAAATAGAAGTCTCCGAGGGATAAACACTTGGGGCAGTCTATCTCTCAACCCAAGCTAACAATTGCAATTGAATCAAACTAAAAATACCTGCATATAAATACCTCTATAGTGTACTATTAGTATGAGGAAATACTAAGTAAACAACACTCAATACCCATACAACATGCACACATTTAACATTTGATGATGACGCATGTAAACTAAAATATTAATTAACATACAATAAGGTATACAATAGCTATATCACACTCACAAATAATCACATTATTATGACATAATAGAATAAAACATGGAGTAACCAAGTAATAATAGGGACAACCATCTTTTCGTAGTGGAAATATGTTATCATGGGAGAATGTCACAAAAAACATAGAAATTCATGAATCATAGGAGAATTTACATTACATGCTCACACAAAGTCACATGTCGTGGCATAACTATTAAATCATAGGTAACAAAAGGATTTTCAAACCACATGAAAAAAAATAATAGATAGCATATGATATAATAGAAAGAATATGAAAAGATATAAAGGAATGAGTTCACGAAGAATAAGATATGATATAAGAATAAGATAATATAAAATGACCTGATATCGTAGGAAAATATGCAATAATAGAAGAACATAGAACCATAAAAGCATATATGATAATAGAAGAGAATGGAAGGCCACATAGCAATATAATATAACCAAAGAATAATTCACAAGATAATGACATAAATGAAAATAATAACATGCAATATGTGATACTATTAGAGTATGACAAATAAAGGTAGGTGACTACAAAAATCCCATAAAATGAAGCAACATACACTTATGCAAGGTCCACTGTTTATTCAATCAATTATTTATGTTATCACACAACCACTTCCATTATTAATCTAATATGGAAAATCCTATAGTTAAAACATTAACAAATGACACATTATAAAGCATTACTAGTTAAGAAAACTCTGATCCAATAAGGGCACTTTACTCTTACGCAGCAATACTCCTTATAAGGCTCATATATCACTTATAAAGTCAAAAGAGGCCTTGTTGATGTACTATTGGCATAACACATACAATATAAACAAGGAAGGCATTCATTACAAAACCCTACCTCAAAGGCCATTCTCAAGTTACTCACCTAAACTCAAACTTAGTCTTATACTTTAAACTAATAATATTTTAAATATAATTTACCATCCACACGACATAAGAGAAAGCAAACATGTTGTAAGAGATCTCAAAACACTTATCACAATTTCATGTCATCACCACACATACAATTCTATCATTCTAATTATCATTAAACAATTTTGATCTATAATGATTTTAAGGCTTCTCATAGCCATAAAAAACTGTGCTTTCACAATTTACATAAATCTACATACATTCAACTCTAATTGAGCACACATTAAACATGCTCTAGCATTTCCAATACATAGAGAATTGCCTTTAAACAACCATAACATATGGTCCATGCATGAATTCATATCAATAAACATTATACAAGCTTCACCATTTAAAAAGAGGATGTAAGCATGCTACCACACAGTTTCCTATCATTTAAGTGTTGAAGTGAGTTCACCTATTATTCCAAGCTCAAGAAAAGGAGGAAAGAAGGAAAGAAGGAATGATCACTAGGTTCAAGGATCAACCAAACATCTTCCTAGATTGCTTATGAATATCATAAATCTAGGTTAAAAAAACTATTTAAAGTGGAGATTAAAAGAGAACAAGTTAATTTTATCTCAAACAACTTTAAACAATCAAGCTTTGCAAGCAAAGCATAAACAAATGCATTCAAAAAAATTGATCTAAATTGATAAGATTGAAACACAATTAGATTCATTTTAAATCAAACCTAATAATCAATATATATTAAAAAAATTATGATAATCAATTTTAGAAAATCATTTCTAAAAGTTAGGATGTTTAAGCCTAAAATACAAATCGATCAAATCATATTAATTTAGTCAAATTTATGGTTCAAAAATGAAAAAAATAAATATTCTAAAGTGTTTTTTAAAGTTAATTAATAAAAATATCTCAAAGGTTGATCTAAAATTTTAATACATAATTTCATCCGTTAAGGATTGAGTAAAAATCCCAATTCATTTAACTTCATATAAATTTCTAAAATTGAAGTTTTTATCATACATTTAAATAAATTTCAAGACATATTATATAATCACTTAATAAAAATAGCTTAATATCAAACACACTTGAGCTATACGGAAATATTCAAGTTAAAACCAAAATCTTAGAAATCAACCTTATATGTGATAACCAATCCATCTAAATTAAACATAAATCCTATATATACAACACCTAACAACTAATTTAGCTTAATAGAAGCCAAATCATGCTAAGTCAACTTACAATCAAAGGTTAGGGTTATATAAATCAGGCTGGCATAAGCTTACTAAGGCTCATCAATGGCAGGAAGGGGGTTAGCTATGCTCGTCGGTGGTTGGACATTAGTCACAATGGACATGATTTGGTGGTGCAACATTAGTGCCGCTATTGTGTTAACCTAGATTATTCTTCATTGTACACCATTATCATTAGTGATATTATCTATCACACCACTTGGAGATTATGATCGCTCATTTTGGTAGAGGATGAAGGGGAGAGGAGGAAGAAGGCAAGGAACTACATCACTACCCCTAGTTATGTTCAATTAGGGTTTCCAATGGGGAAGAAAGGAAAGGGAAACAAAAGAGACAAAAGGAAAGAAGGAATGAGGTTGGCCAATAAGGTTGAATTTTTTATAAGATATAATGCATATGTAAAGCTACATTAACCAAAATAATTATCTAATACATGATAGCCAAAAGATATTTTTAACTAGAATAAATTCAACGGAATTATTTACTATAGATAAAAATATTTAAAATAATTTCACTAATTAAAAGGAATTTTATTATTTAAAACAAAATCATTTTCACAAATGATACATGACTCCAAAGCAAAATCATAACTGTACCATAAGTTCATAATCAAAAATGAACTTGACATATTAAAAGAAAACATAAGACAAAAATGAAAATATATTTTAAATGAAAATCAAAATCAAATGAGTTGAATAGAATCATAGTTGTGAACAAATTTATGTAACATAAAATACACAATAAATTATTAAATAAACTTCAAAAACTCAAAAACTTAATCAAATATTTTTGAGAACCACGATTTATATGCGATAAAACCAATCTAAATAAACTTTATCCTATGATTAAATCTCAATTTAAAGTTGAATCTCATATATAAAAATTGATATTTAATGGAAATTAGGTTTTAAAAGGTGAGGTATTACATGGCATTCCAAAAGTTAAAGTTTCATTCAACTACAACACTGATTCTGACTTTACCTTTAGCGATCATTGATGTTTTCAGGCATGGATTGGGTTCTGTCCTTATGCATTATAGGGAAGTGTTTTCTTACACTTCAAAATAGTTAAAGTATCATGACCATAACTATCCCATATATGACATAGAGTTAGCAGCGATGGCCTTCATTTTGAAGATTTGGAGACACTACTTATACGAGATGTGGTGTAAGTTCTACATTAACCATAAGAGCTTAACATACATTTTCACTAAGTAAGAGTCAAATATAAGGCAATGAAGATAGGTGGAGTTGGTGAAGGATTATGATTTAAAGTTATCAATATCATTCTAATCATATGAGGAATTGGGTGATATAGGGATCAAGCTTATCCTACATGGTGATTTATAGTTGATCATGAGTGATCTCCCTATTACACTTAGTATGTCCAATCATACTTGAGATGGATGAAATAGGAGGTTTTAACATAAGATCAAGGAATGGTTTTGAGATATATGAGGATAATGATATTAGATATTAAAGTAAATAGTGTTTTTTAGAGGAATGGTAAGTTAAAGCAAGAAATCATGGAGAAGGGTTATTAAACACCTTATTCCATTTATCATGGAGGGAATAACCCATACAAGGAATTCAAATAGATCTACTGGTTCTCCCACAGAAAGAAACAAGTGATTGATTTTTTGTTAAAAATTTGACCTATTAGAAAGTTAAAATAGAGCATCGTAGACTTGTAGGGATAACATGATCACTAGAGGTTTTGAGTTATAGGATTCAATCTTAATGGATTTCATTTCTAGTTTTTTGAAGACTCAAAGTGGTTGTGATATGATATAAGAAATTGTTGATTGGTTGATAAAGGCCACAAATTTTTGTTTGATGAGGTATACTTAGAGTATAGGTTAGCTAGACAATGCATATTTGACACATGTGGGGAGGCTACATGGTACACTTATATATAAAGTCTCTGATCATGATTATATATTATTATCACACTTCTTGGGAAAGTTGCAAGTTATAGGCATTAAGTTGAAGATGAGTATTAGTTTTCACCCATCTTCAAATAGTTAGACTGAGTATATGAATCAAACATTAGAGGATAGGCTTCAGTCTTATGTGCTTAATTTTTGGATCATTGGGAGGATCATCAATCTCATGCTAGATATAAGGCTAAAACCTATCCAACTAAAACTTAAATATCATCTATATCAAGAGAATAAAATCCCACAAGGAGATATCCTATGGTATATAGGAAGTGAACAATGTCACTGAATAAAAACATTGCTAATCAAATCAATGAAAAACTTGTAAAATAACCTTAGATTTTGGAAATTTAGCAAAGTAATGGGAAACTAAATTTTGGTTATAAAAACATTAAAATTTTAATAAAATGCTTTAAATTTTATAAAATATATACAAACATTAAAGATGATTTCTTGAGGGATAAAAATTTAGATTGTTTACTCTCTCAAAGTCTAAGTCTTCAACCCAACAATAGCAATTGATATCAATCCTACACAAGAGGTTTGCTCCCCACCATTAGTGGATCCTCATAAGACCAATTCAATCAAGGTAGTATCAGTATGAGTCCAGTACTGAGCAAATTAAAACTACCTAACTCATGAAGGACACATGATGTATATAAAGATATGATAATATTTAACTTACAACACTCATGATCAAGTATACATTTGATACACGTACCATTCCACTCATACACTAACTCATGTATTTTCATGAAGTATATAACACAACATTAATCATTATCCCAATAGATATCAAGGAAAGTAATACATAAAATGAAAAGAGCAAGATACACGTGTGATAACTAGAGTAGGTCATGCTAACATTAAATATCATAATTATAATTATTAAAGGTATATGTGAGTACTTTTAATAACATACGATAGAATATAGATAATAGAATCATGCTTCTAAACACATAAGTGTACATGAAAACATAGGTATGAGTGTATAGCAAAACATGATCTCATGTTGAATAACATAACTATCCTATAAGATATCATTATACACATAAGGCCCATATGTAATTAAAATAATAGATAATGCAATGGTAAGATAATGACATGAATCATATGCTAGAGGAATGGTAAGGAAGATAGTAAAGAGACATACATAGGATAATGAAATATAAAGTCCATAAATAAATAAGAACAATCAATGATTATATTCCATCATTATAATCACAACCATTTGATTATTTTAATTTAAGGATTAAGACTCAAAGAAACTACAATAACTATTCTAGCACTTAAATAGCACTAGCCCTAACTGGTATGTCCAGAAATGTAACAAGCCCATCAATAAATAAGGCCCCTAATCACTTAAATATGTATACCCCTATAGGGTTGAAATATATAGAGACACCTATAGAGTAGAAGAGGGTTTCTCCAAACCTATTAAGGCACTCAGGATCATAGAAGATAACAATACCAAAATTCTACCAAGTGAATACCCAACCTAAGTGATGCAAGAGCATCTCCATCTCATTCTTCACTTGTTAAAGGGAAAGAGTTAGCATATTTGGTGGTGGTACCAATTGTACTTGAAAATCTTAAACACTTTCATAATAACCCCAATAATATTTTCTAAGTGATTCTTGTAGGTATTACATATATTTTCATGAATAAGAATTTCCCAATGACATCTAGTGTACAAGACAATGAAAAAGAAAGGGTTTCAAATTTGTATGGAAGATAAAGCTATGATAAATGAAGCTTGATTATTTAATGTATTATCATGGCTAGGCTTTATAAAGCTTTAATATTTTATGTAAGCTTTATAATATCTTGTCATTGTAATTATAACTCACTATATATACCATAAAGACGTGTTAGTTTAACTCTTTATTAATTAGGCCATCACTATTTTAAATATGCACGCTAATCCTTTTAAGTCAAGAATTTGTATTCCTAATAAGGAAAAGCCCGATTTATTTAGGCTTAATTAGTGGAGGTTAAGATTGGCCTAATATATGTGTATGTATGTATACACACACACACACACACACACACACATACTCTCATACATTCGATGGAGGAGGGCATGATATTGATAAATTAATGAAATTAAATGAGAGCATTGAGTCAAAACTCTTTATAATTCTATCTTCCTTCTTTTCTCTTCAAGTGAGGTTAATCTTGAGTGAGTTTAGGAGTTTTTCTATAGAGAAATTAGTGTTTTTTCTTTATAATTATTTTGATCTTAGATAATATCAAAACGTTTCAATGGTATGTGCTTAGAAAATGTCCCCAACATCAGCATTCTTCCAACTTTAGCCAATATAGTTGTTCTACAAATCAAGCAAAAAGATCCTACATTTTTGAAAGATAAATCAACCATTATCCTATACATCATTTTTGGTATCAAAGATTAGGATTGTTTTGACACAATTGAAGGAAGGCACGACTTGAAGTAGAATCAAGCAAAAACATTTCCTTTAATATGAAATTGAGGTTCTTGATTTTCTTGAATTCTTGCATGCATGAGAATGATCTTATGGTTGAATGTGTGAATATAATATGTGATATGATGATCTTAAAATGAATCTTGAATGTTCACATGCTAAAAACCAAAACAATTATGAATGGTTGCATATAATGTGTCGAAAGATTTGAGTGAGAAAATTGTGTGTGTGCTACTTTTATAGGATTGATTTTTCCTCCATGTTGTCGTATGTGATAAGGAAATATTTGCATGAAAAATAAATCTCTTAGATGATAGTTTAAATTTCATGAAAACCAAATGAACATTTAACCCAAGTTGACATTTATTTGTTTGAAGATTATATCGAGTGTGTGTTTTATGTATTCAAGTATAAGTGGTGTGTATTCCATAATTTGGACTATTTTTTTATGAAATATATATATACATAATACATATAGGGTATTTTTTTTAATCTTTATTAGTTATATTTCATGTTAGAATATAGAATACATGCATAAGTTTTGTTGGGAAAGTGTTGAATGAATAGTGTTGATTTTTGTTGAGTTCTATATAAAGGACCTAACAAGGACTTAACAAGAAACATGTACAATGTTTTGATTTTTTGTGTATGTGATCATATTGATTTCTGGTTATATGTTAAATTCATTGGAATAAAAAATTTCTACAAGAACCAACTCAACACTAAAGGAAACCTTTTGAGTTATTTGAGTTCCAACCGAGCCCTAAGGATTACTAATATTTTGTTAAGTGTGTTAGAAATTTTATTACTATGGAATGAGAATTGAATGTTCAATATATCTTTTATGCAATACAAAATCTCTCAATCAAATATATGAGTTTATTGATGAATATAAAAAAAGTATTTCCTAATGACTTTCCAGCAGAATTACCACCAAAAAAAGGGATAAAACATGTTATAGACTTAATTCCTGATATGTCTTTACCTAACTGACCTACCTATAGATGTAATATGAAAAAAAAGCTAAGGAATTATAGAGACAAATACAGGAGCTCATAGCAAAAGGATACGTGAGAGAAAGCATGAGCCCATGTTGTACACCTGCATTACTTATTCCTAAAAAAGATAGTATATGGTGCATGTGTATTGACTTTAGAAGTGTGAATAATATAGTGATCAAGTATAGATTTCCTATGCCAAGATTAGATGACTTGTTAGAAGAATTATGTGGAGAAAAAGTATTCTCTAAAATTGATCTAAGGGTGAATATCATCAAATGAGAAAAAGATAAGGGGAGGAATGGAAAACTACTTTCAAAATGAAATATGGTCTTTATGAATGGATTGTTATACCATTTGAATTGAGTAATGCACCTAGGTCGTTTATGATACTAATGAATGAAGTTCTTGGACCTTTTCTTGGAAAATTCATTGTGATATACTTATGTATAGTAAAAATGAGCATGATCATCTTAGTTATTTGAGGAGATTATTTGATGAACTAAAGGAAGCTAAATAAAAAAATGGAAATATATGATTTTATGATTTCAAGTATTATATTCCATGGTTATTGTAAGTAACAAAGGTACAAAGGTGGATCATACAAAGATTAAAGCTATTCGAGACTGGCCAATACTTAAAGATATTTATGAGGAGAGGAGTTTCCACCGGCTAGTAAGTTTCTATAAAAGATTCACTAAACAGTTCTCAACTATTGTTGTGCTAATTACTCATCTTATGAAGAAAGGTGAATTCAAGTGTTGAGAAGGTGCCACTAAAGCCTTTGAGACTTTAAATGACAAGCTATGTAAGTCATTTGTATTATTCTTACCTAACTTTGATAAATTATTTAAAGTAACATGCGATGCTATTGAGGTAGGGATAGGAGGTGTATTCTTATAAGAAAAAAATGCCATTGCATTTTTTAGTGAAAAATTAAATGGTGCTAAAATGAATTATTCAACATATGATAAGGAATTCTATACCATCATAAGAAGTGTAGAAACATGGAGTCATTATTTGATACCTAATCCATTTGTTTTTCATTCATATCATGAGAGCCTAAAATATTTGTATAGGAAAAAAAAAAAGAAAATTAGTCCTACGTTTGCAAAATGTATTAGTTTCTTACAATCCTTCATATTTTCAATCAAACATTTTGATGATAAAGAAAATATAGTAGCAGATACATTATCTAGGAGATCTATGATACTTGTCATGATGAATGATAAATTATTATGTTTTGAAATGTTGAAAGAATTATGTGCAAAAGATGAAGATTTCTTTGAAATTTATAATGAATGTAAGAAAAATCATTATTATTGTAATTATGTGCTTCAGTATGACGTTCTTCTCAAATTTAATAAATAGTGTATACCTTGTTCTAGTGTACGTGATTAACTTGCTAAGGAAGCATATGAGATAGGTAGATTTGGTCATTTTGGTGTTCATAAAACTATGGAGTATATTACAAGAAAATTTCCACTGGCCACGAATGATAAAATTAGTTAAAACTATTATTGGGAGATGTGTAACTTGTCAAAAGAGCAAGACTTTATTTCATAAAGGCTTGTATATTCCTTTAATAATTCCTTATCAATCATGAGAGGGTGTTAGTATAGATTTAATCTTAGGTTTACTAAGGACAAAAAAGGGAAATGATTATATTATGGTGGTGGATATATTTTCTAAAATGGCACATTTTATTTTGTTTAATACAATAGATGAGACAACTCATGTGATAGATTTATATTTCAAGGAAATAGTAAAGTTATATGGTATTCCCAAAAGTATAGTATCGAATAGAAATGTAAAATTTTTTAGTTACTTTTGGAAGATACTCTAGTATATGTTAGATACTAAGTTGTTATTTAGTACATATCATCATACACAAACATATGGTCAAACCAAAGTGGCTAATAGAACCTTAAGAACTTTAATATGAGGAATTTTTAATAAGAGTACAAAAGATTGGCATATAAAACTAGCAGATGCTGAATTTACATACAAAAGGAGTCCTTCTAGTATAGCTCTATTGAGTACATTTGAAGTTGTCTATGGAGTTAATTCTTATTTTCCTTTTGATATGTAGTCATTAAATAAGGGTGATATTAATAACTATGATGCTAAACAAATAATTTAATTCTTTAAAACACTTCATGAGTAAATAAAGAATAATATTGAAAAATCTAATGCTAAATACTAAAACAAAGTGAACAAAAATAGAATTGCACAAATATTTTGACATGAAGACTGGGTATGGTTATATTAAAGAAAATAAATATTTCCAAAACTTAACAAAGAATAAACTAATACCAAGAGTAGATGGATCATTTAAATTCTTAATAAAATTTGGAAATAATTCTTATGAATTTGAATTACCATAATCGTATGGAGGAGTTTCTAGAACTTTCAACATTAATAACTTATATTATTATTATAATGACGTTAATTTGAGGAAAACTTCTACTCTACAAGGGGATAATGATGTAATATAATCTCCATATCATTCTTCTTATGTCTAAGGGCAAGAGTTACCATATTTAGAGGTGGTACCGATTGTCCTTGAAAATCTTAAACACCTTCATAATAACCTTAATAATGTTTCATTAAGTGATTCTTGCAAGTATTACATATGTTTGTAAGAAGAAGACTTTACAAATGATATCTATTGTACAAGACAATGACAATGAAATGGTTACAAAGTTGCATGGAAGACAAAGCTATAAGATATGAAGCTTGACTACTTGATTATTTAATTTATTATCATGATTAGGTTTTATGTAGCTTTGATATTTTATGTAGGCTTTGTAATTATAACTCATTATATATATATATATATATATATATATATTTATAGACGAGCACTGAAGTCAAAGCATATATTTACACTATAGGATCTGTACCTATAGCTGTAATCTATAGGATTCACTATAAGGTAGCAAAATGGAATTTCACGTTGTGCCTTATCTGGCATATATATATATATATATATATATACTTGAAATCCCGAGATCCTTCAATTTTCTTTCTTCTTTATATTCTTCAAGTATCTATCCACTTCAAATACGCCAAGGATCTCGGGATACAGATGGGCAACCTGAAGAATATAAAGAAGAAAGAAAGGGAGGATAGATAGATAGTTAGGAAAACAGAGGAAAACAAATAAATAAGAAAGGGAAATGGATAGATAGAAGTTTGGGATTTTATTTGATAAAACTCAGTGCGAGTATAGAGGATTTTCTAAGGGTGGATTTGCCTCTCCAAATGCCGACCCCTAAGACTGAAGTCCTAAGGCCCCTTATATAGAAGAAGGGGTCAGGTACTTACAAATTTGAAAAGTGGATTCGGGAATCCACCGAAAAGTAAACAGTAAAAAGTAAACAGTAAAAGTTGTACTGCCTACAGTACCGTCTACAAGAAAAGTTTGAATAGTACAAGGTAAAAATACAAATAGTAAAAGTTAATCCTGGAAAAACAACAGTAATCCGTGTGATTGTCCTTTGCCGCAGATTCCTTTGTCGTCTTTCTCTTTTGATTTTACTTTATTCTTTTACCATGGTAAAAAGGTCAATCGCCAAAAGTAGCCGAAAGTAGATTCCTACTTCTTTTGAGGACGGCACTTTTGACTCTGACACGAACTTTTGGCTGGCAGGAATATTCTTTGTCTGCCACGATCTTTGACGCATGTGGATGCGTAGTCCTCCACTGATGATACCTGTATTTGTATTGTCTACCGGATAGGAGGTAGTATCCCGTAACAGTCGTCTTCATTCTCGTCACCAAAGTCTATCTCTGGAATGACTAACGAGGCTTTAGACTCACCTTGTTTGGTTTGAGAGAGTACTTTGTTCATGATGGCGAGGTACTCATCTTCATTTTTTGCGGCTGCGAGCTTGGCTGCCGTGACTGATTTTTGAGCCAGAAATTTTGAATCTTCGGATCTGGCTAAGACCTTGTTTGTCGAAGAAGAGGCCGGTAGAATGTTGATGAGTTTGCGAATGGTCTATTCTGAAACCTTCTCGAAAGTTTGATACTTTGACCACCATTTGACTTTAAAGCAGCGGACCAAAGAACGAACTCCTTCGATCTCATGGATTTCCACTGTCTAGGCGAATACCCAAGGGCAAAACAATTTGGAACAAAAGGCAAAGATAGGGGGCAAAACCCTATCATCTTTTGTGGGTTTGTAAAGGCTTTTGAACAGGTCAAGGGACTTTGATACCTGTTCCGGCAAGATGTCTGGGATGGCGCCGAAGTCTTTCCACCATTTGATAAACCAGACAGGGTAATGTGTTTGGTTGAAGTTTTTGAAAAATAATAACCAGGATTGCGACTTTCTGGAATTCTCCGTGAAGAAGACATTCCACCAAGCCTATTGATAGTCCCAGTAATTGAAATTCAGTTTGGCGTTTGGGCTGAATTTGTACGAATCTGGGAGCCTTCGAGGTAATTCTAGGCTTTGACCCCAGTCCGCGGGAAGGATAACCCTGTGTAGTTGACAGGTTGAGTAAGCGGCTTCGTTTTTGGTTTGGGGAAGTTTGAAGGTTCGAAACGAAGCTGAGCTTGTATACTCCAAGATTGACTTATAATATACATGGGGTGCAGTCACGTCCCATGGTTTGAAGTCCCAACCAGAAAATATTTTTCGAAGGGCAACGAAGGGATCCTGATGATGGAATCCATCTTCGAGGTTTGAAATGACTTGAAAATTCTGTTTTGTAAAATACTCAGCTTTTTTCTGAAAGGCTGGTTTTATTTCCAAAACATTTTCGAGTTTTGAAATCATTGATCTCAAGGCTGGAACTTTGCAAATCTCTTTTTCAGAAGACATTTTTGAAATCGCTTTTGAAGGAGTCATAGGGATTAAAATACCTCCTTCAGTTTTGTAAAAAGGGTTTGAGGAACACATACCTTTGCATTCAGGTTGAGAAATCTGAACTTGTTCCGAAATTTGCTGAAGTGCTTTGAAGACTTCAGGAGACTGGGTAAGATTTTCTACCCACTTTTGAACATCTGAGTTTGAAGAAGTTTGTGCTTCTTGGTTTGATGAAGCAGATGCTGCTGCTTCGTCCTCCATGGTTGCTTCATACCATGATTTGATTGGCATTGCAGCCAATATTTATTGGACCTTCTCTTTTCCTTTCTTTCGAGGAGGCATGGTTTGGTAGAGAGCGTCCTTGAAAAAATTCTCTTGTGAGAAAATCCGGAAGTGAATTGTCTTCACCTTTTAAGTACTTGATTTCAAAATCGAATACAGAAAGGATCACCTGCCATCTGGCGAAGATTTGTTTGCTGGCGACGTTTTGTACGTCTTTTTTGAGAATCTATTTTGCAGATTTGCAGTCGACACGTAACAGGAATTTTTGGTTAAGCAGATCGGACTGGAATTTGGTTATGGACTGAACTGTTGCGAATATTTCTTTTTTGATGGTCGAATAGTTCTGTTGAGTTTGGGTCCAGTGTCCGGATGTGTATTGGATCACTGTTTCAGGTTTGGGTTGAGACTGTTTGGTTTGGGCCAAATATTGTTCAAGTGTTTGGGTTTGGGACTGTTTGAGAATTCCACCGTATCCAAGTTCGGAGGCATCTATCTCAACAATTTTGAAAAGGTTTGGGTTAGCCAAGGTCAGGCATGGGATGGACTGGACTTGGGCTTTGATATATTTGACGACATCCGTATGGGCTTGAGTCCAAGGTTTTGGGCTCTTTTTTAGTCTGTCGTGTAAAGGTTTGGCAACTTGATTCAGGTTTGGGCAGAAGTCTAAGACATAGTTTAGGCTTCCTAAAAACCTTTGGAGTTGGGTTTTGTCTAGGATTTGGTCTGGAAACTTAGATGCAAATTCTATGGACCTTTCGATGGGCCTGATTCTACCCGACTCAATGAAATGTCCTAAGAATCTAATCCTAGTTTGGGCCAATGCAATTTTGGGCTTAGAGACTACTAGACCATTACGCCTGGCGACACTAAGGAAAATCCTAAGGTGTCTAAAATGTTGATCTAAGCTATTTGAGTATACTAGCACGTCGTCTATGTATACTAAACAGAAGTTTGAATACGGATTAAAGATCTCGTTCATAATTCTTTGGAATTCTGATGGAGCATTTTTTAATCCAAAGGGCATAACATTCCATTCATATTGCCCAAAGGTACCGTAAAGGCTGTTTTGTATCGGTCTTCTGGTTTGATTTGAATTTACCAAAAACCCGATTTTAAATCAAATTTTGAAAAGATTATTGCTGAACAAAGTCTTTGAAGCAAATCTTTTTTATTCGGTATTGGGTACCTAATCCATTTGAGAGCGTCATTTAAAGGTTTGTAATTTATTACAAACCTAGGGTTTATATTGATGATATATTTGCGGGAGGTTATTTCTTTTAGCACATGAAGAAATTCTCCTGAAATTAATTCATTTAAGTCTTCACCAATATTTTGATCATCTTCAGATTTTTCGTGTTCACTAGTTTCTAGAGATGAGTTGGAGAATTGTTTTGACAGTATCTCATATATGGTTAGAATCTCTGATTCTTGTTTCAATTTTAACTCTCTTAATTCTTTTTTGACTTCTTTAATCTCATGTTGGAGTTCAGAAGTAGTCGGAGTTAAAACTTTTGATTTCTTTTGTTTGTTAAGAATCTTCGTCAAATCATAAGCATTTGCTGGTTTTGAAGGAATGTTTTGTTGCAATTGTTTAGGTGGTTCATCTTTCTCAATTGACTCCATTAGTTTTTCCAAGTATTCAGCTTGTTTTAATGGGTGTGGGATTAAGTGAACTATATCTAAAACCATTTGTTGTTGTTTTGTTAAAACATTCATTTGATTTTCTACAGGCTCTTCTTCCGGGTCAGAGGAGCTGCTAGAAGAGGAAGATGACTCTGTTTGGAGTTCATCCAGCTCTGGGTTATCGTTATCATCCTCAGAAGATACTAGTAGGCTTTGAATCTTTTCCCTAGTTTCATCATCTAAGTCTAATTCACGAATTTGTTTACTTGTTTTGCAGAATTTTGACGTGTGTCCCATTTTACCACATTTGTAGCATCTATAGTTTCTATATCTTTTTCCTCCATCAGGGTTTTTTTAAGATGAAACTGTATTTTTGTTATTCTTTGGTTTTGACTTTTGGTAATAGGGTATCTACTTTTGATTTTGCGGAGCAGGCAAATATTTTTGTTTTGGCCTTTTGTGGTGACTAGGTCTACAATTTCCAGAACATTGTTTGTTTGAGATATCAACAATGTCGAATTGCTTACAAAATGATCCTAGTTCCTGTTTGGTTTGATTTAATTCCTTTTTGAGTTGTTTTTGGAATTTTAAGTCTTGACAAATTTTTAAAGCTTCCTTTTGTGTGAAACTTATTAATTTGCCATAAGTGAATTTGTTATAAGGAATTTGATTGTTATGCGTTTCTTTGATTCTGTTCCTTACTTTTCCTCCGAAAACAGGCGGTAGACCATCTAAAAACTTTTCTTTCCAGAATGGCTGGTTTGAATCTTCCCTAAGCATGACTCTAGTTAGGAAAGCATTTTTGTACCACTGGAAGTCGTTAAGTCTTTTGCACCTAAGGTTTGACAATAATTCCCCATTTTTGTCCTTAAGGTGTGAAGGGTCTCCTACGAAGTGTAAGGATATTGCCAGAATAAGGGATGCTACGGCATCAGATATGGGTTCTCCATTATCTAAGATGATTTCGTCATTTTCATCTACCTTAATGGCGTCTAAAATGTCTATTTGTTCGTTTGAAGTCAAATGAAAATCCCACCATCCTTTTAGTTGTCCTGAGAACCCTGCTATGAGGAGTTCTGCTATAGTTTTGTCGGATGTGTTCATTTGGGCTTTGTATGCGTTTGCTGCCATAGTCATTTGTTGTAAAAGGCCTAAGATTTGATATTCAGGCAGTCCATCTATATTCCATTCATATAGTGAATTGGCTTTGTAGCTGGGCTGGACTAATTTGTTGGGTCTTACCTCGAGACTAAGGTCTGGTGTAGTTTGTCTAGGCACTATGGTCCTAGAAGACATTGGGTCACCTAAATGGGCTACTACCGGAGTTATAGGCTCTTGGGCCTCATCAGACTCTGTTTGTTCTGTTTGGTTTACCATGTTGATTTGGGCTGTTTGGTCAGGTGTGTCGGGGACCTGATTTTGGTTTTGGCTAGACGAAGTTGAAGTGGCAATTAAATTTAATTTTTCTTTAATTACAGTTACAAATTCATCTTTTTCAGTTTGAATTTCCTTTTTACTGGATTTTGATAATTCAAAGGTTTTGAATACTAGCATTTGTTTCTGTTCAGTTTGTTTGTTTTCTGAAACAGTTTGAATTGCCGGAAGTATTGTCTTTTGAATTTTCTTATCCAGTTTATTTAGTTGGGTGCCAATGGTGTTTAGATGAATGTTTGTAAAATTATTTTGTAACACGATATTTTTGGTGTTTTCAAGTTCATCATCTTTTGGCAATCTTAAAGGTTTTAGTTCAAGGGTGTTTTCCCCTGCAGACATTTGAATGTTTTGAAGAGGTGGATGTTCTGTTTCTACAGTTCCTCTTTCTGTTTTCCAGGTTTTGGTTTTTTGTCGACTGGTTATGGGTTTTGCAGATTTGAATGGTGAGTTTTTTAATCCTTTTGTATCTACACCATCGTTCTGTAATGTCATTTCTAACCAATCAAAAAACATAATTTTGCATTTGTTTTCAGCGATAAATTTGTAGAATTCTTCCTGACATATACGGCTTTGTTTTGCCATGTTTTTTATGAACCAATTTCTTTTTGCAGTATTCTTTTCAGAATAGAAGTCGGCTCTAAAGAATTATTTATCTATCACAAATTCCTTTTCAAGGATGTTTAATTGGGCGTCTGTTACATCAGAAAGTCCAGGAGAATGCGGAGGTGATTCTAATTCATCATCACTAGTTTGTTCCGATTCTTTTTCTTTCTGTTTTGAATAGTTTTCCTTAGGAATTCTAGTTTGATAATTTGCGGTCCTAAACGAATGTCTAGGAGTTTCTTCTACAGAATTCCTATTCTTTTGAGTTTTGTCTTCCAAATTAATGTCTTTAGGAAGGTTCGAAATGTTTCCTAAGCTAATAGTAGAAGAGGTCGAGGCATCATCCTTAATTCTAAGGCTTGGATTCCTCCTAAAACTAAGTTTGACAGTTCCGTCATCGAACTGGGTTATGCGGTTAAGATTTGTATTTGGTTTTGGAATCTCAGGTTTATTAATTTCTTCCTGGGGAGGTTGTGCCTTATCTAAAGTCCATTCCTGAAGGAGTTCTACTTCATTCCATTTAATCATTTTGGGAATGACAGTGTTTGATCTTGTTGTTTCTGTTTGCAAGACTAAAGTTTCACCGTTTTCAATTTTCCTAATTGCTTTAGTGCCAAAAGTCGTTTTTGCTACCTTATAGTGAATCCTGTAGATTACAGCTATAGGTACAGATCCTATTAACATTTGATATCCATACGTTTTAATTTGTAAAGTCAAAGCATGAAATATATTAGGATCAGTAAGCGAAGGAGCAAAATTTGGAAAGCAATTAAAAAATATCGGACCAGAACATAAACTAGATTCTACAGTTCCTATCAAGGAATCCGTAAAGTCTAACATCCTAGCGTCTCTAAGTACAGCTAAGATAGAAGTGTTCAGGCCTTCTCTAGTAAATGATTTGAATCCAACTTGAACTAATCCTATGTGGATATAGTTAAATCCTTTTCTGATATGTTTGGCTAAGGATTTCTTTGACAGAAGTTGAATTGTCTCTAGAGGTTTGCTAATTTGAAGGTCACATTATTCCGTTTTGAATATATAATTTGTTGGGAGAATATGCCAGTTTGAGGTCCTATAAACCATTTCCTTTTGAAGTTTGGGAAGTTTCCAAGTATCTATGGATCCTTCAAAGTTTTCAAATTCATATTCTTCAGTTTGTCGGTTTGAGTCTCTAGGTCCTATGTCATGCCTAGAACTAGAAGAACTAGAAGAACTAGAAGATCGAAATAAATACATGTCCCTATCCTATTTGTATGTAAACGGCTTTCACCCACCTAAATAATCAGCAATGATCTGCCTTACCTAACCTCGGGACTTATAGGACTTACCGGCTGAAACAAAGGTGCTTACCTCACGACCTACATACAAATAAAAATTGACCAGATGTACTTACCCCTCTCAAAAGCTAATCCCGCTAGGCTCTAATACCAAATACGCCAAGGATCTCGGGATACAGAAGGGCAACCTGAAGAATATAAAAAAGAAAGAAAGGGAGGATAGATAGATAGTTAGGAAAACAGCGGAAAACAAATAAATAAGAAAGGGAAATGGATAGATAGAAGTTTGGGATTTTATTTGATAACACTCAGTGCGAGTACAGAGGATTTTCTAAGGGTGGATTTGCCTCTCCAAATGCCGACCCCTAAGACTGAATTCCTAAGGCCCCTTATATAGAAGAAGGGGTCAGGTACTTACAAATTTGAGTAGTACAAGTCCTAACTCAAGATCTTTCACTTTAAGTGGTTAATATTTTATTTAAGGATCTAACCAAGCATAAATCAGGCTGATATAATAGCACTTAAATGACTTCCATAACATAATGCAATTCCATTATTACATCGATTCTAAGTGGAGTTAAAGCCAATAATTTCAAATGGAATTAAAGTGAAATGATTCCAAATGGAATTAAAGATGAACGACTCTAAGTGACATTAAATTCAAACAATAAAAGTGGCTTTAAATCTGATCATTTTCAAGTGACATTGAATTTGAAGAGTCATAAGTGGCATTAAAGCCGATTAGTTCTAATAGTGTTAAAGATAAAAAAATTTATGGCTTAAAACACAACATAAGGTATCATATAATTTCAATCCATACTTAATTGATCATGTAATTTTCCAAAAAAAAATATAATTAAAACACCTCAAGACATGCTAACATATATTTATGGAAAAGTACAACTTCATAGATATACAAAAGTATCATACCAGACATGATATGCATGCCATACATAAATCATATAGAGCTTACCTATCACCTTCAACCTCCAGACAACATACATTACATAATTCCACCTTAAGCAAGGGTAAGTAGACGCTCACCTAAGTCTGAAGCTAGTTAAATGGAATAAGAAAAAGAGGGAGATCACTAGCTTGAGGATCTATTAGAATGCTTTCCTAGATCTCCCATAGAAATCATAGGACTCGGTTAGAAAACCAATGAAAACTTGCCTATCCAATATAGAATAATAGAAAACAATTAAATTTTATCAAAACTCACATATGCAATTAGGATTTACGACCTAAGAGGTTAAATTGATCAATTTTAGAGAATTGATCTAAACAATCAATTAGAAACTCAATTTAATTGATTCTAAATCTAGGCTAATTGATTAATATGTGAAAAAACAAGCACTACTATATTTCAAAAAACTATTACCAAAAACTAGGGTTACAAGCCTACAAGACAAATTCAAACAATTCCTATCCACTAATCTAAATTGAAGGCGTTAGACTGCAATTAAGGCCATTTAAAATATTTCTATAAAATCGATTTAAGAATAAACAACTACACAAATAATCAATTTCATAATTTCATTTGAAAGTTAAAGTTTTAGGCCCAAAAATACAATTTAGTTGAATTTTATTAAATTATTTAAATTGACTATTTTAAAATGCAATTAGAACTATGTTATAATTAATTGATCAAAAATAATAAAGGAAAAACATAATTTTAAAAAATAAGGGTTTTTGAGTCAATCAGATTAAAACTTGTTAAAATATTAAAGTTGATAATTCAAGATTAAAATTAAATGTGTTCTAGTCTAAAAAATATAGTCGATTGAATAAAATAACTCAATTACATAATTCAATTTAAATTCACAAGAGTTTTGACGTAAAAATCCAATTCCAATTAATTTCACACACTTTTTCCTAAATTAACAATTCCAACATGAAATTAAATATATTTCAAACTATATTGTAAAATCAATTGAATAAAATAACACAATTATGCAATTCAATTTCAATATACAAGGGTTTTGACTTAGAAATCTAACTCCGATTAATTCTACACATATTTGACAAATTGATAGTTCCAACATAAAATTAGATATATTTTAAAATATAGTATTAAACTTATTTATCCAAAATAGCTTAATCAAATGAATTTGAGAAATCCAAAAGTATACAAGCTAAAATTTCAAAATCTAGCATTCAATCACATAAATCAAATGATGAGGATGATCGTTTGGGTTTCAATTTTTTTTACTAATACACATATACAAAAGAAGGCATAAAATAACTAAAAATATTATGATTTTATCTAAAACTTATTTAAAGAAAATTATATCATAAAGATCCCAACATATAAAAACAACATAAAAGCTATTTAAAGAATTTTGAAAAAGCTTCTAGAAGAAAATATCAACAAACACGAGAATTTATATTAATTACCAAAATACATAATACAACCTCTAAAAATATCAAAAAAACATTTAAATTAAGTTCTAATTAATAGGGTTAAATTAAATAATTTTTAAAAAAGGTCTTCTATAAACGAAAAGGGGAAAATTGAAGAAAATTATTTTCAAAAAGAAAGTAATAAATAAGTTATAAAAATATTTTTAATTTGAAAATTTGCAAAGATCTTATTGACATCATAAAAATAGATAAATTCAAAGATATAAATATTTTCTATAAATATAAATCATTAAAATTATTTTACTATTTTAAAAGGGATTTTATAATTTAAATAATTTATTTTATTAATAAAATATAACTCCAAAATAAAGTTGTAATCACAGGATAAATTCATAAACATATAGATGATCAAAGCACACCAAACAATTACATACATACATATATATATATAGAAATTGAAATCATATGAATATAATAAAAATCAAAGTCGTGAATAAATTTATCTAAAATGATCCGCAAAAACAATGATTAACTAAATTATAATATGAAATCGAAACCATCGGTAAACCATAAAATGAATCAAAATTAAAATAATTATACATTTTCATCAAATTAAGCTAATAAAATCATTAATCTTAATTGAACTAAATTTCAAAAATATAGGGTATTACACAAATTTTCCTTACATACACTCAACCCTTTTCCCCACTATACCTTCCTCATCATTCCTATTTTTCATTTAAGTGAATTGTTATAAACATTTGCTCACCCTTTCCCTCTATTTTTTACACCACTCCAATCCAATAAATAAGGTTTTTTTATTCATCAAACCTCCTCACACCTCACTTTACTATTACATCATCTTCCTAAGAATTGGTGAAGTATCCCAATCCCTTTTTCTCTCTTTCTCTATTTTCCCTCATAATCAAGCCTACTCTTATTTTTCTTCATCATCTTCTCCACCTATCTTGCTTTCAATTATTTATTTTAGTTCATTAATGATTGTCTTAAGTAATATTGGATTAAAGATTAGTGAAAGTGAAGATAAAATTATTGATTCAACCCTTCCTTAAGCTCATCCCCACATTCAAAGGGGTTTTAACTTGTCTCTTTTGATTTTTACTCTTTTCTTATTCTATTTCCTTGCTTTAAATGGTTTTACTGAATGTATCTATGGTTCTTTACTCTTACATGTGATCAAGGTGTTGTGGGGAGTTGTAAGCTTAGGAGATTTTTTTCTTTGCTAGACTTACAAGTTTGGTAAAGTATCTAGACATTGTAAAAGTTAGAAGTTTACACTATGTTGTGTGTTGTTAACATGTCATAACATGATATACATGTAGTTATATGTGTGAGATCTTGTATAAGTGTTTTGGTAACATAAGCATGATGAGTATATTTTGAACATAAAGAAGCCTCCACCTCCTAAGCCTTACTTAGGGTAAGAGTTGGTTTTATTATAATTCAAGTGTGTTAACATTTTTTTTTACTATTCTTCCATGTATCCTTGTGTTGTACATAGTTTTTTTGAATATAATACATGAAAATGAACCTTATAAGCATGTTAGGCCTCAGTTATTTATAATTCAAAAGTTTGAATTTAATTAAAGCATATATTACATGTTGAATTGTGGTTTAAGGTCTGATTTATTTTACATGCATGTTATATTTGTATTCTTAGAAGTTTTATGTGGTTTGGTAAATATAGATAGGGTTTAGTTGTGTGCAATTTTATTCATTTTTGTGTTCCAAGAAAACCATTTAATTGGCTAAGGAAAGAACTAGTCCACTAGTTTTAACCAACTAGCTAACCAGTTAATTGGATTTTTAAGTTATAGGTCTTGACTCTGTAACCAAACCACTCATTAAGGTCTTATCTAGTTGACTTGTTGATCTATTATTGTAATACCTCATTTTGTGAAAATCCTATCATGTTTAGAATCTTATATATTTAATAATAAAATTATATTATTTTAAATAGTTTATTACACCCTTTACTAATTTTGAAATCCTAGTTTTGTTTTTGAAATATTTTGTTTATGTTTCATAACCCTTTCTCACAAGTTTGTTCTTGTGAGATTTTTTTAGCCACTTTGGAATATCATACTCATTTAAATCATTATAATTCTTTCATTTTTGGAATCATTGGTTTTTTTATAGTCTTCTAGATTGTTTCAATTTCTAATTAGAGATCTCTAAGGAAAATATTATTCATATTCCAATCAATACTATTTTAGTATTTTAATCCCCAAAGTGACTATATTTTTGTGTTATTTTTCCATAGTTATTTTTATAATTCTTTTTTTTAAGATACTTTTGGATGCTTATATGTTACCAAAACAAATTTATGTTTGCGTGTTCACATTTGAAATTCTTTAAATTTAATCTCTACTACCTATTTGTGCTAAGGATAGATGATGTCAAAGATTATCTCCAAATCTTCTACAGCACTTTAGGACCTTATTTGAAGGATTACAAAAATAAAAAATGGAAACTAAACACTCGACTTCACTTATATAGTCTTTGGTTATTTTGAATGATGGTAGAACTTGAGTAGATCTAATCCAATATCTAACTCTTTTAATGAGAACTTTCTATTTCTCATTATATTACCCTTTCTTCTTCTTAAAACACATTGATAAAGGAGAAGAGAATAAGACAAAGAAACACTCTCATGTAGCTCTCTCCCAAAAGTCTCGAATGAACTTTTCATATAATGCTCAATTGTTGTCTAATCTTTAAGTACAAGGGTTTATAAAGATATGGAACCTTGTAGGCCTTTTCATTAAAAATCCCATTAGTAGCCTCAATAATGATTTAACCTTCCTAATGCACGGTCCATGACTTACAAATAAAGTTACAATGATAATTTTATAAAAATTACAAAGTAGATAATAAAAATAGCAAAGTTACACAACTTAATAATGTTATACATAGATATAATCATGTGCGATAAAACTTTATAGTCTTGTAGCATTTTTCTTCCTTACACTTTTTAATCTCGTAATCCTTTGTCATTGTCTTGTAACTCAAAGATCTTTAACCATAATGAACTTCATGAATTTCTTGCAAACATACACAACACCTATAAGAATAATGACTTGACAAAATATTATAAGTGTATGAATTTTCAAGCATAATTGGTTCTATCTCCATGTATGCTAATTCCTCTTGATCTCCATCATTAGAAGAAGAAGATTGAGAGTTTTGAATAGATTCTCCTACATCAATAGATCTTGACCACTAATTTCCTCCTTTCCTTTTTTATGCCACCTCCCCCTTCTTCATTGATATTTTTCACAAGATATCTTCATTAAGTCTTAACTGTTAAGATTTCTCCACTAAGTTACCATTCTACCCTTCTCATTATTTTTTTTTATCTTAGTTTATTTCTTTTATTTCTTTTCTCATTGGCGACTTTATGTCTATCTTTTCTCCTCCAATTTTGTGAGTTCCTCCCCTATTTCCTCCATTGTTGAAGCTTCGTTCTTCTTCCAAATTCAAGATAAGAATTCATCTTCTTTTTCTATTTGATTATATCTTCTTTTCCTTGGTTTTTAGGTGTTGTTCTTCCTAATCTTTCTCTCTTATTTTCTAAGTGTATTTGAAGATGTTTTGAGTAGGTTCATCTTAGATCCTCTTATCACCTCTTTTATTTAGTAGCTAAAGTTTAAGGCCTTTTTACTATATATAAGCATGTGTTTAACTTTGTAAATCAATAGATTTATGTAATGTTTGGGTGGGTGTGGGTTTCGATCCAATTTGGGGGTTTCGAGGATGTTGTTGTTTTGATTAAACTGATGATACCATGTTGTAGATCTTGAATTATAAATGAAATATGATATTTAGCATGCTTTTATTTGAGAATATGTCGATGCTCTAAATTATGAATAAAGATTTGATGAGTTCATATGAGTTTGAATGTTCTTGAGGGATCATGATGATTTTATGGATTTTTATTAATCATTTGAAACCATGATAATCCTTATAATTAGTAGAAAAGGTTTGATATACAACATGTTAACAAAAACATATGATTAGGGTCTTTAATTTTGATTACCTATTTGAATGTTTTAGGCATGTTTTTCATGTTCTCAATTTTATTCAAAGCGGTTTTAGCTAATGATACTCTAATTACCTTAAGTAGGGTTTAAATTTTTTGAAATAATTAATCATAAAGATGACATAGTTACTTCTAAAAGGCTTTTAGCAGGGTTTAAGGTCCAAGGTTGACCATGACTTTTGACTATTCATTATTAACCCATATGAATAGTAAATATTGGTAACTAGTTAATTATTAGTAATATTTTTATTTTATTTTTAAACTTATTGGTATAGCACAATGTTTTTGCATCGATTGATAAATAGAAAAAAATTTTAAATTTGATGTGGGACCTTATTTTGACTAGGTTTAACTATTTATGTCCGCATTTTTCTCTTATTATGGTACTCGCAATAAAACGTAGTTTTTAACGTTTTAGCACTAATTTTGAGGTATTTGAACATGTGAATCAAATTTTGGTATTTTAAGTGTATTTTGGTCATTAAGTGACTAAATAAATAAATAATATGATATATTGGACATTATGGCCTTATTGACCCAAATTTGACTTTCAGTTATTTTTAAGAACTCTTACTTGGTAAAAGGCATACTATAACACCCCCAAATTTCACTCCTGGAAAAAAAATTTTGAAAGAATAAAGCGGAAGCTAGGAGAGAATTTGGGAAATGTTACCGCCACATCTAACACAAGATAAATGTCAATCATCTATCTCATGTTAGATGTAAGGCTAAAACATGTCAAACAATTACATCTTAATTTTAAAAACTTATCAGAGTACGAGAAAATTAAAAGACAATTACAACACCATTAAATTTTATATACAATACTTGAAACTTCCAAAAAAATAAATACAGTTAAACCAGACAAAACCCGATAGATTAAATTCCGGATTGTCTACTCTCTCAAGTCAAGTCATCCACCCCAAAACAGTATCCGATCTTAAACCGATCGAGTAGGGACATGCTCAGCCCCGATCGAGTAGACTCATTCTTTAGATCTTTGGTAAATATAGTCGATTCACATCATAGTCTTTATCAATTCATGTGAGTGCGGGAACCCCACTATTATAGCCAGTGGAACGGTCATGAGGGTCATGCCCTGCCACTAATTTAGCCTGTGGACCGGTCATGAGGGTAACATACCCTGCCACTATTATTCGCCGGTGGACCGGTCTGGCCCCGACTCACATGATGTTTCACTGTAATTACTTCGTGTCTTTCCCATGTCTTATCATTATTAAGTTCGGTTTGTTGAGCACGGAATCCCCCACTATTATAGCCGGTGGACCGGTCATGTAGGGCACCCCGGCCCTAGCCACTATTATTCACCGGTGGACCGGTCTGGGTCCGGCTCAACATCTCTTCTCTTTAAGTGATTAGTGTCTTAACATATCTTATTTGAAAGAATTTTACCCTTGACATGCATGACTAACTATATCCACACTTATCCTCCCAAGAGGGCCCGTCCCATATCTTGGGACTCTTGCGCCCCTTATCACACTCGATATCCATTCCCCTTTACACTTACACATAATGAAAGCCAACTCTTAAGGGTGTGGGTTGAAGCCCAACACCTTGTGACACCACACTCCACTCACTATCACTCTCTAGGGTTTCCCTTGAAACCCTAATTGGACCTGTGTGGCCCAATTTCCTCTTGCCTTACTACCATTAATTCATTTATTGTCAAACACCTCATCTCATTTAAGTTCAATCCCAAATCAATCACTACTTTCTCCCAAAACCCTAATCGGTTCCCTTATACACCCTTACACCAACCTACGTATTATTTTTCATCCCAAGTCTCCAAACACTCCACAACTCTCCCCTTAGCTCATTTACACTTTAATACAACTTTTCTCACGTAACAATTACCCTCATGCAAGTTTTATCCAACCCATGCAAACTCTCGAAGTTCCCATGCAAACCCTAGAATTTTCCATGCATAGCTCTCGTCCCTTATTCAATTTGGTCAACCTCATACCCCTCTTTAGCAACTCACTTCCCATTTATTTCTTTTTATCCTTTCATATCCATGTCATAATAATAATCACCTTAGCATGCATGTCCTAGAGGGTTACATCATGCCACAGCACATCATAATCACCACATACGGATATCACATTCATATCATAAGAAAAACACATACCACACACCTTAACTCCAAGCTGCGCTACGCATAAAACACGTTAAGGACAATCAAGTGATACACAACAGGACATGATATATATATATATATATATATATATATATATATATATATATATATATACAAAGCATCCAAGGAATGTAAGTCACATAACACGTAGGGACCTTAGCCACATCCTTACGAAACACCCATAAGTGGAGGTAAGTAGAGACCTACCTGGATCCGAAGCTAGCTAAGCGAGATAAGAGGGAGAGAGATCACTAGTTCAAGGATCCACAATAAAGCTTTCCTAGATTACATCGAAAACTAAGTTAGAAACTATCCTATCGATCAATAATTTTAACTATTATAATTTAATCGATACAAGAGACACAAACTATTTTTCTTGGAAAACGTGTCCAAAACTTAGGACTGTGATAGTTTTAAAACACAATTAAACTAATTTTAGATAAATCCAGATAATCAATTTCAACAAAACAATCTTCGATTAACCAATTCCAAACAATCCATTTTCAAAATTAGGGTTTTAAAGTCCACGACACAAACTCTGGTAATTCAAATTAATTAATTCAAATTAAAGGTATTAGAAAGCAATTAGGATCATTTCAACTATTTCTACAAATTTAATTTTAGAAAATCAATCATACACATGATCAATTTCATAATCTCACTTGAAATCTAGGGTTTTAGGCCCCAAAATACAATTCGGTTGAATTCTATTAATTTAATCAAATTGGGTGTTTAGAAATGCAATTAAACACATTTTATAACATATCAAATAATCAATTGCTCAAAACCAATAAAAGAATCACACAATTTAGCACAATTAGGGTTTTTGAGCCCGGAACGTAACTCCGATCAATTCTTGCCAAAACATATCAATTGACGGTTCGAAAATGTAATTAAACATACTCTAATGTAATTTATATTGTCAATTGAATAAAATAACCCGATTACACAATCCAATTTAAACCTATGGGAGTTTTGACCTAAAAATCCAATTTCGATCAATTACGCACAATTTTCCCAAATCAACACTTCCAATATAAAATTAAATACATTTTAAATGATATTATAAAATCAATTGAGCGGAACGGCTCAATTATACGACCCAATTTCATTACACCCGAATTTTGACCTAGGAATTAAATTCCAATAAAACCTACATAAATTTCTCAAATTTACGGTTCCAAAATAAAATTGAATACATTTTAAAACATATTGTATAATCAATTTATCCAAAATTGCAAAAACGGGCGAATCCGAAAAATTTGGGCATAACCCGGCCAAAAATCCAATTTTTCCTAAATTCCAACATAACCATACAATTAACCTATCCAAACTAATCTTACAGCACATATATACATAAACAAACAATCAATTTATCTTTTCACAAGCTAAATCACATTCAATTAATCAAATTCATATTAGGGTTTTCAGAAAATTATACCAAACAAAAAACCGACAAATAGGGGCAAAGGAAGGTCAGGGAAGCTTCGTCAGGGAATAGGGACAGCTCGCTGGTGGTCGGCGATGCTTACCATGGCCGGACGGTGGCGGTACAGCTAGCGCGGTCACTACTGCTGGGCGTGGCTGCTTCGGCCGCTGCTGCAGCGGCTATTGCTGCGGTTGCTGCTGCTGGTTGTGGCGGTTGGAGGTCGGCCGTGGCTGGCGACAGTCGACGAAGGGGAAGGGAGGTGCTGGGGAGAGGTGGCGGCTAGCTAGGGTTTGGGGCTGCGCAGAGGGCAGAGGGTCGGGAGCAGCAGGGGAAGAAAAGAAAGGGAAGAAGAAGAGGGAAAAAGGAAAAGGGAGAGGGGGTCCAACGGGTCAAGGGCGCGGGGGTTCTTTTTTTTTTACAAATACACATAAAATAAAATACTAAAAATATCAAACTATTATTGGAATATTTTATCTAAAATTTATTTAACAAAAATTTATTTCGAACGAATCCGAAGGCTTAAAATTAATAAAAAGTTATATAAGGAATTTTGGAAATATTTTTGGAAGAATTTACTAACGAACATAAAAATTTATATTATTTACGAAAATATATTATAATGCCTCGAAAAATTATTTAAAAGCATATAATAAAATATTTAAGTCAAATTCTAATAAATCGAGATTAATTTAAATAATTTCCGAAATCGGTTTTCCGCAAACCAAAAAGCATAAAACGAAAGAAAATTAATTCCAGAAAGAATTTCATAAATAAACTCCGAAAATATTTTTAATATAAAACTTCCCAAAAATATTAACGATTTCCGAAAAAGAATAAATTTAAAGTCGGAAATATTTTCTACTGATAAAATCATTAAAATAAATTTAACTATTTAAACAGTAATTCTATAATTTAAATAATATATTTTGTTAACGAAATATAACTCCAAAATAAAGTCGTAATCACACGACGAAGTTAAAATCAAAAACGAATTTAAAATATTAAAATTTAAAATACGAGAAAGAATGGGAATATATATTTTTAACCGAAAATCGAATTCATAAGAATATAATAAAATCATTGTCGTGAACGACTTTATCTAGAATGGTTCGCAACGACAACGATTAATTAAATTCAAATATGAATTCAAATTGTCGATAAATCCATAAAATGAATCGAAATTAAAATAATTAATTATTTATATGAAATTATGCTAATAAAATCATTAAACTCAATAAGTCTGGATTTTTAAAAATACGAGGTATTACACATACCACTTTTGATTGTTGAAACATTTTTCTTGTGATTTCTCAACTTCGATTCCTAAATTTATTTTGTGACCTCTAGCCTTTGAGTTTGGAGCTTTCCTAAAAGTTTTTGAGGGATCTAAAGGCTTTGGTAATTTTATTTTAATAGGGCTCCTTTCGTAATTTCAACACCAACTACACAAGCTCTTATAGGGATCCTTTGTTCCATGCTTTAAGTGTCTACATTAGTGGTGATGTGACCAATTTCCTTACACGTACAATAACTAAAGTTGCAATTGCGCATCTTTACCGCATCGAACGCTAATTTCTTGTTCCAATATGGTAAATCTCCAACATTACTTCACATTCTCCATTATGAGTACCCAACCCATTCATCTTCTTTAATAACTTCATCTTCCTCATACACTTCAGTCCTAATGCCACCTCCCTTGAACCCCTGAAAAACCTTCTAGCTAGAGTAATGAACAATCCTCAAACTACCAAGCCTTCATCATTGAAGGATCCAAACACCTTTCTTACAAGCAACACCATTGATGCCTAACTCCAGAAGTTTCACTCCTTGTACCATTTTCCCAAAACCGTCAAGATAATTTGACCCTCGGCATCCAATAGATCCAACAACCCTCGTGAGAGATGAATAATGATGTATATTAAGGATCTTTATGCCGACATCTACCTTCCACTCCATTTCATCATAGGAGAACTTCTCCACGCATTGTAAGTGAACATTAGTTAATTCTTACCTAATGCGTGCTAAGTGAACATAAGATGCTAGGTGCTTATTTAAAATGTCAAATGCCTTTTAGGAGTCCATCCTCTAATAGAAATTATATTAGGTGTTTAATATTTGGAACAAAGGTAAAGCCTTATTCACTTTTCTAGCTAAGACTATGTGTAAACCTATTTGTATCCCCCTTAGTTGTTGGACATCTTTCTTTCGTTCCATGCCTTTCATATTCAAAATGGCTACCAACTTTTCTAGATTTTCATAAATCCCTCTATTAGAGACCATAATATCAAGAAATTTACCTGCTCTAACATTGAAGATCCATTTGTAAGGGTTTAGCTTCATTTTATATTATTTGAGGGTATTGAAGACAATCTAAAGATCTTGAGTATAGTGTTCCCGCCTTTCACTTTTAATCATAATATCATTAGCATATTCTTAAATTTATTTTCCAATATGTCCTTTGAATATCCTATTGACTATGAACTAAATAGTTTCTCCTACATTATTTAGTATTTGGGGCATGTCCATGTAGCAATAGAGCCCTTCATCCATTATAAAAGTGGTTTTTATCTTGGTCTGATTAGACTAGTCCGATTTGATGATACCCGTAAAAGGAATTCATAGACCTAAGTTGTTTATGGATGTTAATCGAGTATGTGAGTTATTCTATTTAAAGAAATGGATAATACTCTTTAGGTTAGGCCTTGCTCAAATTGGTGAAATTGACACACATTCACCAATTGCCATTAGTTGTTTTTCACTAAGACTTGGTCAGTTATCTATCCAGCATACTTGACCTCCCTAACAAACCTACAGTCCAAAAACTTTTGACTTTTCTCTTTACTGGCCTTGCGTTGTTTTTGCTACCACGTCTCTTCTTTTTCTTTATAGGTTGATGGCCTGCTAAATTTTTTATAAGATGATCTATGACTTTTGAGGGGATACCCTCCAGGTTAGTGATTCCCTATGCAAATGCATCCATGTTGTTGGCCAAGAAGCCAACCAGTTCTTGTCTATCTTTCTATGCAAGCCCCTTTCTTATTGTAATGACATGTTACCCATAATCATCAGGTTTTACCTCTAATGTTTTGGTGGCATCCTCCATGATATCACTTGAAACTTTACCAATGTCTTATACCAACGCCTCCCTTGCCATGTTAATTGCCCCTAACTTTCTTTTTAGTTTGATCATGTAACACTATCGAACTATTCTCTGATCTCCCTGTACTTTCCCCCATAACTATTACCCATTGGAAATTTAACTAACAACCCTATCATAAGGATGTTGACCTATAGCTTATTCAATGATGGATGACCTAATATCATGTTGTATGCTAAGGGGCAAACCACTACAACTGTAACACCCCCAATTTTTACTATTAAAATTTTTTATTTTGGAACATGTGAAAGTAGAAAGGATATTAAACACATCTAGAAAAAATGAGGTGCTACCGCTACACCTAACATAAGATAGGCATAATCCGCTCATCTGATGGTAAATACTAAGCAAGGAAACCGCCGCACCTAAAAAGATACTAGTTTGCCTCAAAAGTGCCTTTTGGAAAAAAAATTGGATAATTAAAATTATATAATGATTAAATTAATGTGAAAATAATTCTAGAGAACTAAACACATTGTAATACCCCGTTTTTAAAAAAAAATCTTAATTATAAATTAATAATCATAAGATTAGTTATAATTATTATTTTAGGAGGTTTAATATTAAAAGTATTATTATTATTCGTATTATTATGACGGTTTAAGTATAAATTTAATTAGGTTAAAATTTTGATAGAAATTAGATTATTTAATTTGATCATAGTTTATACTCATAAATGTTCTCCTAAATTATTTTACTAAAAATCTTTTGATCCATAACCCAAAAATAATTTTCAAATATTTATTCTCGATTATTTTACTCTTTCCAACACTTTTTAAACCTATCCTAATCTGGATAATTTTTCCTAAATTATTTTTCTGTCTAGTATTCTAATCTATCCAAATTAAATCTAAAAATAAAATAAAATAAAATAAAATAAAATCTACCTACTCTATCCTACCATTTTTACCTAAGTGAACTTACTTGTTGCTTGGCCCAATTTCCTCCCCCAATCACTCTCCCTATGTCCTTCAACTTCTTACCTGTGCTCTACATTTTTATATACATATACATACTACATACACTCTCGCATGCATCCTTTCCCGCTGCATTTTTGCCCTCAACTATTCCCCCAACCAAACGACACTTCCCCCCTCTGTTGCTTTTCGATGCCATATCCCTGAGCCTCGAACCAAACAAGCCCCCTTACATTATACATATACACACGCACACTCACAAACCTTCCAACCACAACCCCTTCCCCCTCTCTCTGTTTTGTTCCACCAACCTCAACAACTCCCTTTCCCTGCCTCGTATGTTTCCCATGCACACAACACCCAACTCCCTCTCTTCTTTAGGCTCCTTTTGGTTTAACCTCCCTAGCCCCCCAAACCAGCAACCAACTAGCCACACCACATGCACACACAGCCTAGTGCACCACCTCCCCTCTACATTTTCTTCATCCAGCACCAAACCCATCCCACTAACCCATCCTTTCCCCACAACACTTGCAGCTCCCCAACCTTTGACCACCGCAACCCCAGCCTGCATAACTACCTCGACCATCATTGCGTAGCCTCCACCTTCGAACCATCGCCCAGCCCTTACACCACCCTTCCTGCGCATGCCACCACTCCCTCACCAAACCAACCTCAGCGCACCTCCCGCTAACCCCAACCATTATCCACCATCATCTTCTCCCCATTGTAGCCCCTTCCCTTTTTTCCTGCACCCTCCACCGCAGCCGTCATTCTTCTCCCCTACGTGCACCTCCTCGTCCAATAACACCATCCACCATCCCCGCAGCCCTTCCTCCTCTTCTTTCTTCTCCTCCTTCGCAGCTGCCAACCCTAGCCCTTCCTACAACTTCCCTTTCTTCCTCTGCATTTCCACCACCGAGCCTAGCCACCACCAACTAGTAGCACCACCTTCCCAGCCACTAGTTGCCACCCTGCACCATCTCCTTGCCTCACCCTTCGCAACACCTGGCCAACCCTGTCACCCAGCCAACCTCCCTACTGCCCTTTTTTTTCCCTACGTGTATGGCTCACGTTGCACATGCATGGGAGTTGTGTTGTTTTTTTTTAAAGATTTTTGGTACCCATTTTAAATGTAATGGTATTTTGGTAATTTTAAAAAAATAATTTTACTATTATAATTATTATTTTATGTGATAGATATTAATTTGGTAATTGTGGTATTATTTTTAAGTATGAAATATTGATTAGTGGGATCCGCTAAATTTAGTTAGATACCACTACTTTTGCATTTTTACTGTAATTCAGGTAACCGTTATACCCTACTAAAATTATAAATATTGTGTGATAGTACATTAGGGTTTCGGTGTATGAAATATGTTAAATATGATTTGTTATGATATAATTATGTATTATTAATTGTTATAATGAAAATCAGAAAAATGAGCATGTTATCTAATATAAAATATATCAAGTACAAATGTATGATCAAAATGATTATTATGTTTGGATAATATTTTGTATAATAGGTATGTATAAAATAATAAGTTGAGCATACTTGAACATAATTCTAGAATAATTATTACAGATAAGTGCTTTAAGGGTAATTTGGTCATTTTGAGTGTGTTATAATTTTTATCCTAAAAGTCATGGTTAATAAGGAGTATGTGAGCGTGTAATTTGGATGGATTAAAAGTGCATAATAAGATTTTATGTGTTGAATTATGTATAAGGCAAAATGGTTATTTGGCATATCTGATAATTTAAATCATGTAATGAATACTTTATTTGTGGCATTTTAGCTTTTTCATGACAAGTTAATAAATAAAATGGAATTCTTATTTAAATAGATGATAATCTGAAAATTTTGGTCTGAAGGGTTTTTTAGTCATTTTTGGCGTAAAGTGTCAAGATGTGAATGATTAAGCCTATGATGACCTAAGTATATTTTAATATTAGCCTCAATGTTGACCTTAATTATGGTTTTTTCGGATGATTGGAAATAAATAAAAAGGGTTAAGCATGGAAATTAGATCTATATGTATTGTATGCGATTTTGTGGTCACCTTAATAAAATACTAATACTTAAAGTGAAAGCATCAAGATTGAGAATGGTGGCTCCTCGGGGATTGCTACCCTAAGGACGTGGTTTAGCCCGCAATTGATATTATAGATTTTTGTTGGTGTACCTTAGTACCCCAATCAAGCTATACATCTTACTTTATTATGTTATGTGGAATAATAGGGTGTATGCATATTTATAGATTAGGTTTTCTTGTCGGTAGGGTACTATGTTACCTTCATTACCAGTGCAACCAGGGTACCTTTGCATCCTTGGGTTGATAGTCGGTAGGATACTGTGTTGTCTTGGTGCACCAGTATGACTAGAGTACCTTTGTGTATCCATGTTGATTGATCTCCCCTTGAGAAAGTAAATATAAATCAAAATGAAATGATTTGACTGAAATAATGATTATCGAATTACTGGATTATTCAATAGCCGCCTTTGTGCCTACCTATGGTTTCGATAGCAGACTTCGTGCCTACTTGTACCTACTTGTAGTTTCAGTAGCACCTGTCATGCCTACTTGTGTTGGTATTATGTTTGTGAGCATACCTATGATGTCATGGATTTTATTATGTTGTACATGTAAGTGTACATGTGATGTTATAGATTTTATTATGTTGTACATGTAAGTATAGTTGTGATGTTATGGATCTTGTTATGCTATACCTATAAGTATACTTGGGATGAAATGGATCTTAGTATATTATACCTGTGATGTATTTAATTGGTTGAGATTTATGCTGAGACATGAATTATACTATGAAGGTTAAAATTATAGTATAGAGTTGGGTTTTAATTATTGCTTCAGAGAGTATCTCTAGGATATTCACTAGTAAGTTTAGTTGTTTCAGATGAATGAATATGATTAGTACGTGACCTTGATGGAATTTGATTATCTAAATGCTTATTATATCTTAATCCTCGTATGTGTATGTATAGGCCTTATACCATACTAGTTGTATGCCTTGCTTGTGTTCCATGCTATTTTATCATATTAGTTTGGTATACAGGGTTGCTTAGTACCATAGTACTGAAGGGTTCATTCTCGTGGGCCCCTGCCTATTCAATGAGTAGTGAACTTTGCAGGTCAGCCTCCGAGTTCAGTCAAATATTGGTAGTTTGGATTTGAGAGTGTAGGGCTATCCGATATCTCTTTTGCTATCTTATTTCAGGTCATATTTGGACCCTTATGTTCTCCTGTAATCTTTCTCTTGAGTTGTAAACTAATGATTTTGTTTTTAATTAGCACGGTACTTATCTAACATTCTCTCTATCTTAAATTTTGTAATCATGTTATTAATTTAAGTGGAGTAATGATTTCAGCCTTAGCACTTGGTATGTGAATGGTAGAGGAAACGGGACTTGTACTAAGTGTGGTGGTAACACCCTTCATTTTATTATTTTAGCTTTTGCGCTTAACTCTGCAAATGAAAATTTTCAGTAGTAAATTTTGGAGTGTTATACACATGCTTATTAGTATAGCTGGTTCTAATAAGAAGTTTTCATAAATATTAGAGAGAAATTCGAATCAAAATTAGAAATGGATCCAAAACTACAAGAAAACCAGTTAATGGGTTTGGGCAAACCAGTCAACTGGTTTGTCAAGAACCAAAATGTAAATTCCTCAGCGCATTAGCCAATTAGTTATGTAAACCAGCTGATTGGTACGCTTGAAATTCACATTTTCATTAGAATTTCAATCCCATTTTAAAATCAAAACTAATTTATTTTATATCAACATAATTTTAAATACATATTGAATAATTTTGGGATGGGGTGCTACAATATATTCAGCTCAGTTTGTTATCCTCTGTTCCTTGGGCTCAAGCTTCTCTTCCCTTTATGTTTTGAAGGACTAAGGGACCCATTTCATCTATTAGTTTCCTCGTGATCTTCCCAAGGGTCCTTTGTTAACTCCTTATCCTCCTCATCCTCCTCTTGCATGAATGTGCTGTAGATTTTAATCACAAGCTCTCTTCAATGGGGACTAGTATGAACACATGCCTTAATCAAGGTTGCTTGGGGGTCATCTAGTCAAACGACTCATGTGGTTGGTCTGGTGCCTAAGTAAGGGGAGCTAGCATGTTCAACACCATTTCCTAAATAGACGTGTAAAGATTGGCATCAACATATTATAGCTAGGCTATGGTAACCATTTAGTTCTCAGTAATCGAGCCACTATGGCTCGAATCAAGTGGTTTAAGGGGTTGTGGTAAAGACATGACCCTTTGTTAGTCCCCCCCCCCCAAATGACACATGTTATTGTGTCAGAAATACGAACCATGATTTTTAAGGGGAAAGGGGTGTCAGGAGAGATGAGACACTACACTAAAACTTGTAGTTTTTGTTGAGGGATAAAAAGATACTTGCCATAAATCACTAGGGGCACCCCTATTTATGAAAGTGGAGCATAGGGAACATATGAAGGGGGTGTAATAAGGTGCAACCAATCTTAATGGCCCTTGTTGAGGATGTGAACCAAAAGGGGAGGCTTTACTTAGATGAGGCAACATCCTTAGGCTGATCTAGTAGTGTTGCTTGTTGGTTGAGTTGGACGAAAAGCCCTAGGCGGGTAAGGGAGCACTAGTGACCTTTCCAACTAATTCCCTTATTCTTGGAGGTGGATCAACTGTGAAGATCTTTGTAGTGGTTTTTAGCCTAAAAGGCCTTGTTAATTGATGAGGAAACAATTCATATCATGCAGCTTAGTACTTGACCATGAATATTATAGTTATAGAGGACATATATATATATTTCAGAATATATATATTTATACCATAAAAGATATATATATTATCAAATATATATATATCAAAAAAAAATATATTTTGTTGAGGAATATATTTATTCATATAATATTTGTTTATCTTCATGTACATACATGCCTTTTTTAAAAAGGTTTTAGGCATATATATATATATATATACTTATTCAATAATATAAATTAAATATATTTAATTATAGAATTTATAATTTTAACTATATTCAACTTTTATCGTAAAAATAAATCCATCGTGTAAATTGTATCTATACAATTATTTATACCAGTCTTCATAAAATCCTTATTAATAATACAAAAAATTGAATAAAGAAATATCATTGACTAAAACTAAAACAAACAGCTAAAAATATCATTAAAGAAAACTAAAAAATAATACTGAACTAAAATTATCACTATGGGAAACTAAAAATAACCAACTAAAAGTATCGGTAAAGAAAACTAAAAATAATCATAAACTAAAACTATAAAATATCAACTATAATTACCAACTTAAAAATTATCAACTAAGAAAATAAACAACTATAATGTCCTCTACAACTGAAGAAATGATTATTATCATTTTACAACTAAGAGCTTGTTTGGTATAAAAGTAATAGGGGTGAGAATTTTTTTTCCTATTTTGTATCTTTTATATTAAGTATTTAATAATAATAAATATATTTTAATAAAATATCCATTTTAGATCAAATTAAAATGTAGAATAGATATTTATTAGAATAAAAATATTTAATTTTAACTAAATTATATAAGATATATAAAATATAGTGCTCGTTTGGTATGAGGATAATAGAGGTGGAAAAATTACCCCCATATTTTATATATCTTATATAATCTATTTAAAATTAAATATTTTTATTCTAATAAATACCTATTTTAGATCTTAATTTAATCTAAAATAGACATTTCATTAAAATATATTTATTATTATTAAATACTTAATATAAAATATGTAAAATTGAGGAGAAATTTTTCCACCTCTATTACTCTCATATCAAATAAGCCCATAAAAATAATTTTTCTATCTCTATTATTCCTTAGCCAACGAGCACTACAAATAATCATCAATTGATTACTTATTTATTTTTTGACGTTGCCAGGTAGTCCCAATATAAAGAATTGCTGACGTTGCCAGGTAGTCTCACTAGAAGAATTGCGCAGCACCACCGCCCGCAGAGCGGCTTTCTCTCTCTATTTTTCTCAATTGTAATCGGTTGTCACCGTCTCTTGCATTTTAGGGCCCACTCAACCAAAATGGATGGGGCAGCTCAATCTGCCGATACCGAAATGTCGGATGCGCAGCCACCTTCGACAGACCTTTCGCAACAGCAACCGGAACCGCAACAACCGCAGCAGTTGGTTATTCCAGCTACGCTGAGTCACGGTGGCCGGTTTATTCAGTACAACATATTTGGGAACATCTTTGAAGTAACCGCTAAGTATAAGCCTCCAATCATGCCTATTGGCAAAGGCGCCTACGGAATAGTTTGGTACTTATATTTTTTCTTTCATTCCCCTTCTTGATGTTTCGGCTTATCTGTTTCAGCGCGCTTACGTGAAGTTTTAAAAATAGTAAAATGATGATTAGTATCCGAGGACTTATTAAAGTTCTCTGTTGAATTTGCATGATTGATAAAACTTCTGGAAGTGTGGCGATTATTTATTAATGTTCTCTTATTTATTTATTTATTATTTGGTTGTGCTAGTTCGGCTTTGAATTCAGAGACAAATGAGCACGTGGCGATAAAGAAGATTGCGAATGCATTTGACAATAAGGTTGATGCAAAAAGAACTTTACGGGAGATCAAGCTTCTTAGGCATATGGATCATGAAAACGTCAGTGAGTGATTAATTTCTTGTTTATTTTGTTTGATCTTGTTCAGTTATGTAAATTTACGTTTGTTAGTCAGATTTTGATGGTTGTTGGACGCCCGTGCATTGATGATAGATTATTTATTAGTGCTTAGTTTTATTGCTGGAAAATAAATGGCAGAGAGCAGCTTCACTGGCCTCATTATTACGGGTGAGGTCATAGTAAAGGATGGGTTCTAGGTGCGGGGAATCGAATGAGGTGAATAACCAAAAATCAGGTATGTGAGTACGGGCATAACCTCATTTGGATAGGTTAGGTTAAATTAGGTAAGTGAAACTAGGCGAATATTTTAAAATGTTGCTTGGGTATTTATTAGGTTAACCTAGGTAAATAAGGTGTAACCTTGTTTGAATTGTGGTGAATAATCAAATATTAATTAACCTTAATCTCCTTTAACCATCAATTTGGAGGTTAACAATTTCTTGGTGAATCTAGGTTAAATTAATCTAATGTAACCTACTTTCAATTCAAACAAAAATTTTCCAAACAAGAAATATTAACCTCACCTAATGTAAATTAACTTCAAAATAAACAGGCTTTTAATGTGCTCCCTATAAATCAAAGGGAAATAAAGGATTCCATGAACTGTTCTATTATAACCTCCTAAATAGAGTTTTTAGTTCTGGTGACAGTTGATGCCTAGTTGCATGTGGTTAACAATGTGTTTATTTCACTTTCTTGTCTGGTCTGCAAGGGTTTGCTCTGTTTTTATTCACAAAAGATGTTAGTAGAAAGTTGTGAATTGATTTTTGTTCCTCCTACAAGCATAAGGAATTGCGTAAGCATGGTGGTAGAGTAATTGAATACCGTTTTATTCATATGTTCTTTTCTTACACATGTTCCAATATCGCTCTGACATTTGGTGGTGATAATTGGTTGCAAAGTGATGAGATATGAAATAACTTTGCACAAAAAGTACTGCTACTTCAATATATATTTTCATTCTAATATTTCTTGTTGGTTATTAAAGAAGCAACCATGCTTTAATCTACTAGGATGTCCTAAGGATATTAGGGTTTAGTAGTTGAAGCTCTTGGTCTAATATTACCTATGGGAGTTAAATTTAAGGACTGATTTGCTTTTATTCTTCACACCGATTATAATATTTCTATTTCATTACCTATGTTTGAGTTTGGGAGTTGTATGCTGCTGCTTGGCATGAAGTGAATATTCAAAGTAACATCAATTATGCCTGGAAGATTGCGGTTGGATTATCAATTCTTTTAATTTCCCCTGCCCTAACCAATTTTCTATGAACGGAAGTTGATATGTTGTGCTAGAATCTTTTGTTACTTCATATCATCAATGTAGAGAAATTAGATAAACAGAAAGAGAAATGTTAGAGCATTTATGGAGATGAAGCAATTGCCTCCTTGATAAGGTTGTGCTTCTCTTCAATATAACTGTGAGCGGTATTATGGAAGGTCTATAACCCTTGCGGTCACTCATGATACGCTTTCCTTATTTGTTTATCGAGAGATATGAGATGGATGTCAGATTTCCTTGATTGGAAATTGAAGTTTAGAGAAGGCGAAGGTTGTCCCCCCTGCAGAGACATTGTATGATAGTGTATTGGTGTTAGGCAGTACTCAATGCAGGCAGATATTATGTGACATAGCATGGACATTTGAAGTGACTTCTACGCTTTATTCTCTTGGGAAATCAGAAATAAAATTGAATTTCATGATTTCATCACTCTCCTTCATGAATGAGTCAACAATATATCGGAAAAACACTATGGCTTTCTTAGTTTTTGAGCATATGAATGTAAAGCATTCCTCTTCAGTACCATGGTCTGTACTATTTGTTGTGTCTATTTGTGCATATTCTTTCATAAATGTAAAACTAACTCTATACTGACACCATAAATTGGAAACATATTGATGGCTTGTTGTAAAGGAGGCTCTCAATCATGTTTGTTCTTTTTTATTTAGGTAATTGGGATTTTCTTATTAATTTTACTTAATAATTGGTTGGACCCTCGGGGTATGTGGTCTGGGAGATTGATAAGCAACTTTGAAGGGTTTTTGACTTTGAATGTTCATGTCTGAAAGTTCTGCTGATGAGGGTATCAAGGGACTTCTGCATCTGTGTGTTGTTAATTCCAATCTATGTGTCTCAGAGAGTCTTCTTGTGAGTGTCCTAAATTTGCAGTCTTGGGTCCTACCTAGGATTGGATGATGAATATTGGTGTGACTGATTAGTGTGATTATAGACAATGCAATTCTATTTGCTTTCTCATATCTGTGTCCTTTAATTCACAGGTTGTTGCCATAAGAGATATCATACCACCACCAAAAAGGGAGGTGTTTAATGATGTATACATTGCATATGAGCTGATGGATACTGACCTTCATCAAATTATTCGTTCTAATCAAGGGTTATCAGAGGAGCATTGCCAGGTCTTATTTACACGTTTTACCTAATATTTGGCATTTCCATGTTTACTATTCATTTCACCCATTATTCTTCTTACTCATAACTGTCACTTAATTATTTCCCGGTCTCCTCTACTATTCATGTGAATTTTAATTGTCTAATAGTAGATATGACTATCTGAAATATGAATTTAAGGTTTAATGTTGCATATACACACTCAAAGATGCATCCCTTCAGAATCAAAAAGTTTAGACCATCATAGCCTCCATAGGTGGAAAGCTAAATGCTATAATGCATCATGAAGCAATGAAGATTTAAATTGATTGGGCATGAATTCATCCTGTTTACTGTTATTTACAACCACCACTTGGAAATCATTGTCTTTTATGGAAAGTTGAAGTCGCTTGCTTGTCTATAACAAGCTGGGCAATGCGCTGTTGGAGTATAGAAAGAAAAAAAGGCACACTATCCTTGCATCTATTTTGAGGTCCATGGAAGTCCTTTGACTACCTATTGCTTTGGTTGAATTTTTGGCTACCTATTCTGCTTTCTGTCTTGTGACATTACCATATGCCTTGCCAAAGGGTAAACATGATACAAAAAAGTGTGCTTAATAGGGCTGCCATTTTGTGGAACAGAAGTACTTTTCTCTTTTGGTCTTGATCCCTTGTTGATCCTTGGTTTGAGACACTATCACTGTTGTGGTTTTATTTTGCATGTTGTTTGCTTTGCCATGGATTATGGCTGTGATGCCCATTTTATTTGCTGTACACATTTAATTGGTATCTTCTCTTGGCATACAAATTAATTGTGTTTATAATCCTCCATAGGTGTCCATTCACATATTTGAAAGCATGAAATTTCAGTCATTCCTAACATCAAACATTGATTTCTTGAAACCTAGGAAATTGCTTGTCAAGACTATTGGATTATAACTAAAGATCTTCCTTGTTGAAGAAAAGAAGTGACCAGATTTCTGAATGTGTGTTAAGGGTTTTTGATCGTGGGACGGGCCCTCCTCTAGACCCACTTGGGCCTATTGACTCTATTTTAGTCCTAGCAGGTTTGATTTAAGTTTATAAATAAGTAGTAGACATTAGTTTTCTTTAATTCTAAGCTCTTAATTGACTTGTGTTAAGATTAATATGTTCTCATAATAAAAAGGTCTGCGTTAATCCTTATTAGGCCTACTAGAAATCCTAGCTTGCTCTCCATGTTGTAATTGGCTATAAGAGGTTGAGTCCTCAATAATAAAGAAGTGGAGAGCATTAACAAATAACTAATTTCTTAGCTCTCTCTCTCTCTCTCTCTCTCTCTCTCCTATCTCTTCCATCGCCTCTCTCTCTTTTAGAAAACTTTACCCTAATCTCCCACAAATTCATAATCAATTTATTTCCCCCAATCCCTTCCGTTGAATGTATTTGATTACATGGAAACTTATGAGGAATCTTTCCATCACTCTACTAGATCCTAATGTATCTAATGTTAGAGTGATTGAAATTCTCAATGGTATTCTCAACGGTGTAAAAGTCTATCGGAGACATGAGATGGAATTTTCAAAGGGTATAGGAATTCTACCAAGAGATGGAAAAGAAGTTGGTTTTGAACAAATTCTCTCATCAACGCTCAGCCTTTGACAACCACAGGTAGCAAGATAATTGCTGGCAACCCATTAGCAGCTTTGATCAGCGAGCCTCTCTAGCCAAACGCTCCGATAAGCCCAGCCATCATCGCACTTGCTACACCCCTCTCCTTCACCCCATCGTTGTTGTGCAAATTGCTGGCTCTGATGAGGGCTTCTGCCATTTTGTCGCCTTTATACCATTCTTGTCGACCCCTTGTAGGCACCTCTAAACCATGTAATAAAATTGCAATTGTGATTGTAGTTGCAGTGTTGTGGCATTGAAGCATTGTAAACGGTAAATTATATGTTCCGGTCGTCACAGCGTGAATTTTTAATTTAAAATATGCTATAATTCTTATTTATTTATTAATTAAATATAATTATTCAACAAACTAGTGTTCTATATTAGGGTTGTTCAAATGGATTGCCATGGTTTAATCCAATCCATATTATTTTATTCCATATAACCCATATAATCCATGGTCTAACTCATATTGGGTTGGAAAAAATGATAAATAATTTTCAACCCAATCCATCATAACCCATGGACTAGATGGGCTAAACATGGGTTGCCGTGGGTTAATAAAGAAACTAGCTTATACCTCATCTACTTAGAGGTGGCAATTGGGGCGAGTAGATTAGGTCTGGTTGTAGCGGGTTGGTTATGGGTCATTGACTCATTGTAGATTCGAGTCATATTGGGTTAATTTAGTGGGTTGGATCGAGTTCGGGTCATTTTGGGTCAACTAAACAAGTGGGCATAGGTGATGTTGGGTCTTATTAAGGCGGGCAAGGGTGGAGTTGGGTCAAGGTGGGTTAGGGTTGGGTTGGACTTGGCTAGGGCGGGGTCGAGTGAAGTCCTTTTAAGGTAGGCAGGGTTGGGTGAGGTCGGACGGAGTCAATTAGGTTCGGGGAGGCTTGAGCAAAAACGGTTTGTCCGAGGTTCGATTAAAATGAGATTGTGGTGGTAATAATTTTGGTATAGTAGATATAATATTCACCAACCCATGACAACATATGGCAACTCGTAGGTTAACCCATACTAAACCATCTTAGTTTGTAACCCACCATGAGTTAACCTATGTAAACTGTTATAAAATATTAACCCAACCTATCTAACCCATAAACCTATTTTCATGGGTTGGGTTATATAAGTTATGGCTACTCCAATTCATTGAACACCCCTATTATATATTATATTATAAGCATTCAAATAATTCATTACTAAATTTTTTAATTGATTTTTATTAGTAGCTAATCTATAATAGTAAATTAAAGTTATGGATAATAAATTATTGATGTGTCACATATATACACTTTTACACTAAACTAAAACTATATAAGTTGTTTACTTGCTATCCATTAATCTAACTCTTAGTCTTATACTAAGAAAAATAATATTTACAGTACTTGACTAATGGTACTTAATTTCTTATCCAAGAAAAAATATTAATATTTAATGTAAAAAATAAAGAGAAGACTAATAGCTAGGGATAAGACAAAGGAATCTAGAATAGTTTTAGGTTCTGCTGATATATTGATATATTGGAAAACAGCGTTGATATTCCATATTTAGCTGATATATTTGTGAAATTTTTTATTCATCGTGTTTAGATTGTATTGTGTATCAGTAGCAGACCTAGAAACCGATAAATATTGGAAAAATTGATAAAAAAACATTGTGAATTTTTTGGTATCGTAGATATATATGTATTTTTAAAAACGAAAAAGAATGAAGAAGATTGAAAGTCTGAAGATAATATTTGGCCTTCTGACAGTTTTCACCGGAAAATCTCCTTAAATCCTTGTACTCCATTCTTCTTGCTACTTGAGGATAAAGTAAATTCAATAATTAGAAGAAATAGAGAACATACAACAAATTGAATATTCGCTAGTAATAAAATTTGCTTGTTTCTGGTGGTTTCATATTTATTGTGTGCTTTGATTTATTGCACTGGCCTAGAAACTGCCAAAAATGCAAATAAAGAAAAGAAAAAAAGAAGAGTGTGTTTCAAACTGTTGTATGGGTTGGGATGTCTCTTTTTCTTCCTCCTTTCTTCTTATATTACTTTCTTATTGTTGCCTTGGTGACTATGAACACCAAGGCTTCCTTCACTAGGTAAATTGTTATTTGTTGCCATTATTGGGATATTATCCTCGTCTACTGATTAGTATACCTGACTGAGCTTCCTTTCATTGTTCTTTTCTAGTATTTCCTCTATCAGATTCTTCGTGGATTGAAGTACATACACTCTGCAAGTGTTCTTCACAGGGACCTAAAACCTAGCAATCTCTTGCTTAATTCCAACTGCGATTTGAAGATATGTGATTTTGGTCTGGCTCGCGTGACATCTGAGACTGACTTTATGACTGAATATGTTGTGACAAGATGGTATCGAGCTCCAGAATTATTGTTGAATTCTTCAGATTATACTACGGCTATTGATGTGTGGTCAGTAGGGTGCATTTTCATGGAATTGATGGACCGGAAGCCTCTCTTCCCTGGCAGAGATCATGTGCATCAGTTGCGGCTGCTTATGGAGGTGATGTTAATGTTCACCTTATTACTGTTATTTTTGGCTTGATATTGGACACTTTATTGGGTAGCTTTCTTTTCCAGTAGTTTCATTTTGGAAAAATCAAAGCTTAGACATGGTAGTTTCCTTTGAGGTTGAACAGAAGAATCTTTTATTGGCATGTGTAGATTCATAGATCATCAGATCTTGTTTATTGATATGAGAGATGTTACTGCTTGAACATTGATGTGATTATGCTACTCATATACAATTGGGCCACATTACACTTATTGCTCGCTTAAAAATTATAGACTGGACCAAGACAGTAAGGTAAAGCTTTTGGTTCTGGTCCAATCTCTAGTTCTTGTATTATACTCCAAACTAATATAATATCCATTCATGGTGCAGCTGATTGGCACTCCATCAGAAGCTGAGTTGGGCTCTCTGAATGAGAATGCAAAGAGATATATACAGCAGCTCCCACTGTACCACAGGCAGTCATTTACTGAAAAGTTTCCAAAAGTTCACCCTTTGGCTATTGATTTGGTGGAAAAGATGCTGACATTTGATCCTAGGCAGAGGATCACAGGTAAACCTCTTATCTAGAATAAAGGCCAGTAAAGAACCAAAGAATAAAAACTATATAGAAAAAGAGAAATGTGCATTACAGAAAGAGTATTGTTTAACCGTAGAAGAGTGAAGCCATGACAGGATTAGAAGGACATCTATTTACCAAAAATAAGAGCTGAAACTGCTTCAAGATAATATGTAGATCAAGCATTGCCATGTGTGTAAAATGCTGCCAATCCCCCCCTCCCTCAATGTTTTATGCATGACTACTTGACTTGTCCAGACCTTTGTTATTAGAGCCAACATTCCGTCCTGGGAATCTGCAAAAATACATATTTTAGTTTGAAGTAGCTATGGTGAGCATTTTATTGATTATTAGTGATATAACTGAGTACGAGTACAGTTGCATTTATCTAGTAACTACTAGTTAACTGCAAACTGTAGGTGTTTCTAGCATATTTTTTTTCCCCTTTTAATCTGGAAAATTTAGTCAAGCTAGTTTCATTGTCAAGAATTGGGTTTGGTTCACTAATTCATTGTGGTGTACATATCCAGCCAGACATGCTGTTTCCCAGGAGGATAAAACCACACATATAGCGATCTTAGATTCATCTCCTTTGGCAATCCTCACTAGCCAATACCCTGATCGTAGATCCATCTTGGTAAAGTATCTTTCCTTCTCGAATCGATCGAACAAGTCATCTATCAAAGGCAATGAATACTTGTTCTTTACCATGATTTTGTTAAGTTCCCGGTAGTCAACACACATCCGAAGAGAGCCATTTTGCTTTTTCTGGAATAATATGGGGGCATCATAAGGAGCTTTTGAAGGACGAACAAACCTACCATCAAGTAGATTCTTCAATTGCTTCCTCAATTCTTCTAACTTTGGAGGGCTTATTTGGTAAGGACTCCTTGAGGGCAACTTAGCTCTCGTCTCTCGTCTCTCGTCTCTAACTCAATAGCATGATCCACCTCCCTCCTAGGTGGAAGCTTTTTGGGTAGCTCTACAGGCATCATGTCTTTGAACTCATGAAGGACCTGCTATATCTCTTCAGGCACCTCCACGAGTTGTGGAGACTCCTCCTCAACAACCGAAGCCAATTAGTAGACTTCACCCTTCTTGAATTCTTTGGAAAACTGCATGGCTGAGAGTGAACAAGACTTCACCTTCTCTCGTGCTAAGGGGATAACGTGACCGTTGTCCCTTCCCCAAGTGCATGGTGCTATCTCCCTGAAAGATAAGTGGAGTTGCCACATCCATGAATTCTATACCGAACACTATATTGTAGAAGTTCACCCTTCCTTACCATGAGCCAAGGTTGATCAGGAATCCATAAGCTATCTCGAGGAAGGGCCTAGTGTTGGAGTTGATTGCCTTCATTCTTCCTGTCTTTTTGGTGACTCTTAATTCCATCCTTTGGGCCTCCTTTTGATTAAGGAAATTGTAAGAGGCATCCGTGTCCACTGATGCCTTGCTGATGATGCCTTTGACCCAGACCTCAACATACATCAAGCCCATAGCTTTCTCATTAGGCTTGGAATTGATGGAGTTGAGTAAAGGACCCCATCTGGGCTTCACTTGGGCCCTCTTTCTTAGCTTAGCCTGCCATCATAGCACTCAAAGCCTTCTTTTGTGGACAATCTAGAAGGAAATGATTGCCTTCACACATGAAGCATTCCTGCTTGAATTTCGAGAAATTTTTACCACCATGCTCTGTCTTTTGTCTTGCCCTCATAGTGCTTCTGGTTGGGCTTCTGAGGCTTTCCTCCTCCACCTTTGTTGGAGCTCCCCTTCTGATTTTTGTCCTTCTTTTTGGATCTATACCCTATTAAAGATTTAGCCTCTTGGTATGCAGTAGGGAGATCTTGTACATTCCGCCTTTGGAGTTTTTGTTCTGCCCAAGATTGTAGACCATCGAGGAAGTACAACAATCTCTCCTTTTCTGGCATATCCAAAATCAAGAGCATAAGGGAGCTATAAGCCTTAATGTACTCCTTCACGGTACCAGTATGCTTCAAATTTCTCATTCTTCTCATGGCATCTAACTCGGCATTTGCGGGATAGAATTGCCTCATCAACTCCGCGTTGAAATCTTCCCATGTGTTCATTACACATGTCCCCCATTTAATCTCTCGATGATAGGCATGCCACCATAACATGGCATCTACCTCGAGATACAATGTGGTCTGCGTGATACGAAGATTATTATCAAGTAAATGAGTGGTTGCAAAATACCTCTCGATGCCGTATAGGAAGTTGTCAATTTCCTTCACATTCTGAACTCCTTTTTGCGGCCAGGGTGTGTCTAAAATTAGCATGGGACCCCTTAAACTTTTGGCTCCGAGCAATACTGCTTCTTTGCATCTTGCACATTTAGACTTCAACACAAAGTTGGCAAGTCAATTCTTCAACACAACGTTCTTTGCCATCAGCTGATCCATGCGGGCCATCACATCCTCCATGAGCTTTTGATGGGCCTCCATAATCTCTTGGCAGATTTTGGTGACTAGGGAAATGACTAGCCCATGCACATCCTCTTGCCTGACCTAGGCTTCCATCTCCTTCTCTAATCCGTCCACCTTCGCATCTAAGGTGGCAACATCCTCCTGGCACATAGTCGTGGAGCGATCGATCCTCTCAAGAACTTCCTCTAGACTCGGGGTATGAGATTTGGAGGTAGACTTCGATCTCATCTTCTTATCAACATCACCTCCTTGAGTGATCTGTGATGCTTCGGGATTTTGTACTATTGGGAACCGAGCTCTGATATCACCTGTTATGGACCGACTTCTTTACCGAGCCTAGATATGTGCGGCCTTAGTCTTTTCTCACTCTTTGAGAAACTAAGTCAGCCTTCCTCCTTCAAGTGTATTCAACACTTAGGCAAATATACTTTTGAGACCATACCTCCGAATCCTTTACAAGAGAATTCAAGAAAGAACTTTAGAAAGAGAAAAAAGTTTGTGTTATAGAGAGAGGCTTTGAATACAACTCTTGTTGGATGATTATCAAAGGCCTCTATCCCTCTCTATTTATAGGTGAAGCTCCCCCCCTCTGCCCTTTAGGATGATTCTTGAGATGGGCTAATGGATTTCTCGAAAGTGACCCAATAAGCTTTTTAGAGTTTCTAGAATAGTCTATTAGGGTTTCTAGAGTGCTCCTTTAGGGTTTCTAGAATTATCCATACTCATCTATATAAGTGTAGAAGAATCTAGACATCCCCCTGTAGAACCATCTAGATTCATATAGGAGACTGTAGAATCCTAGACATCTCTCTACTCTTATCTAGACCATACAAGGACATTTTAGATTATTCCGGATCCCGTGGGATCTCATTGCAAGCCTCTTGATACGGCCCGTGACACGCTGCTCAAGGAACAATGGATTATATGAAGTAGTTTTCTAGTTCGACTTGACTTGTGTGATGTAGGAAAAGGGAAAGGTGTTGCGAGGGAATGGAGTAACCAGTCCTCACACTATTATAACAATACATGATAGGAGTGTGGAATGTGAGAGGCTTGAACAAGCCTTGCAAAAAAATGAATTTCAGAAATTTGGTTGGGAGCAATAAGATGTTTTTGATTGGTTTTCTGGGGAGACGTGAAAAAAAAACATAAGGCTGTACAAATAAAGAATAAAGTTAGTCCCTAATGGTGTTTTCTTAATAATCACAACCATCATCCCAATGGCATTTTGGTGCTTATGGGATATGACTCGGTGATTAGTGGACCTTGTGTTGCACTGTGCAGACTTTGTTGGTTAAGGATTTTTTTTGCACCTTTTATTTATGCTTTCAATACTGGATATGATTGGAGGATGTTGTGGAGGTGGTTGACCTTTGATGCTATGAGGGATTATCCTTGGGTCATCCTATGGGTTTTTGATACAATATTGAACTTTGAGACGAACTTTCAGGGTGATATTATTCAAAAAGATGATGTTCTTGAATTCAGGGATTTTATTACTCAGCATGTAAACCTGAATTTTAGTGGCATGCACTATACTTGCAGCGAAATTGGAAGATCGGTAGGGACAGAATCATGTCTAAGCGTGATAGGATTCTCGTAATTTTGCATTGATTTACTTCTTTTCCTTTGTCTAATGTGGGGATTAAGGAAACTTTGTTTTCTGATCATGGCTTAGCTTTGCTCAAACTGTGTCAGGTTACCATGCCTAGGGAGAAGCATTTCTTGTCATTTGATGTGTGAATCAGCAAATTCTTATCTATAGTGATTGATGATTGTGGTTAATTTGAAGGATTAAATGAGCACTATGTGACTTGAACCCAGACTAAAGAAGTTGAATTAGGAGAAGTTCGGCAGTATTTTGAAGGATAAACTAGCAGTGATATACGTGAAATGAAATTGTGGTTGCGGTCAGCAATTGAGGCATGAGTGTCGTGGAGGGTTATTTTGTATGTCCCATTTGTTGAGGAGGCATGATTTTCTTTTTTCATGAAAAATATTGTTAAATATTGGTAAAATATCATAAAAATTGCTAAATATTGGGATATATCCACCCAAATGTATCGTATCGATTGATATGCATGTGATTTCATTTCTACGTTGCTTATTGGACATTTCGTGTACCAACAGGCCAAAAATCTATATTGGCCTATATTTTATTCCATGGTGATATAAGCTCTAGTGACATATATCTATCTATCTATCTATATATATATATATATATATGTATATATTTTCCAAACATGAAGTCAAGATATTAAAAGAACTGGTGACCAAGAATTGAGGATGTTAATGGGGATTGGTCTACTACTCTAGATGCCATCCAACAAACTTTTTTAGGCTCCTATCAATCTCTCCTGGGCAGTGAATTTGTCCCTAATGAAGCAGAGGAGGTACTAAACTTGGGGCCATTTAATTGGCCTCAACAGCAAGATGTATTAAAATCTCTATATCTAAGCAGGAGATGTGGAATGCTTTATTTTCAATTGGCAACACCAAAGGGTCTTGGGAGGTAATTGGAGATGATCTATGAACATTGAGTAATGAGGCCTTCCTTACAAATTCCTTACCTCGTATGACTCCTACTCGTCTTGTTTTGATTCCTAAGGGTGACAATGTTAGTAAAGTTACTGATTTCAGGCTGATAACTTGCTGTTCAGTTTATCACTGCATGAGTTCAATCATCCTTGATTCATACCTCTCAATTCACCTTCGTCAAAGAGAAAGTAATTAGTGAAGTATCCTTTTGGCTTATGAGATGATGAGGATGTATGGGAGAAAGAATATGTCATCTAGATGTATGATGAAAGTTGAACGAAGGTTTATGATTATGTTTGCTGGGCTTTCTTACAAGGGGTGTTTAATTGCGTCTGCAGTTTCCCCCGTTGAAGTGTTCATGGCCTGTGTAACTCAGGCTTTTAATAGAGTCTCCATCAATGACACTAATCTTCCCCTTTTTCAGGCAAAAAGGGGTTTTGATTCAATCGAAGTATTTGAATAGCCTGCTAGAAACCTTATGGCATACCTAAAGATTTCCATATTCATCCCGAGAGGAGTCTTTCATTTGTTGATGAGTGGTTATTGTTCTGTAAGTAGATTTAATTAGAAGTTCCTGGAGTTTTGGTGTTGTTTCAAGACTTCAAAGCAGCCCCAAAAGAGTAGTAATATTTCTATTGGTGGCACTGTTGCTTGCAACAGATCCTGGAGATGCTGGATTTTTCGGACGCTGCAATGCCATTCAAGTACTCGGGTGTCCATGTCACTTCTTCTAGGCTAAATTATGATCAGCTACCATTGTCGGTTGGCAAGATCACTGCCTGGATGAATCACTGGTCCACTAAGCTTTTGTCTTATGTGGGGAGAGTTCAGTTGCTCAAATATGTCATATTTGGTATTAGGTACTATTGGAGTCGGGTATTCCTTTTTATCAATGGTTATTTTGAAGATCGGTATATCACTTTCTATCAGACGTGCACGGGCTGCTTACTATTTGTTAGCTTAGAAAGAAAGGGGGTTTGGACCTTATTGATCTTGAAAGATGTCATAGCTGCAGTAGGCAAACAAGTCTGGAATGTGTCTCTTTAAAAGGATGCTTTATGGATCAACATAGCTACTACATTAATGGGCTACGCTTCTGGTTTGTCACTTTACCCTATACAGCTTCAGCCTTATTGCGTAAGATTTTTGGTTTGAGGTCTAAATTACGGTAGGAAGTCGCTGTATCAATCGTGTTGATGAGCATGATAAGGCACAGATGAGCTGTGGTCCCATGGTTGAAGGTGGTTTGGATCAATCCGTCAGCACCTGGACATAAGTTTTCCCTTTGGCTAGATGCTCAGCTACGTTTGCCTACCGGAGATACCTTTAGTAGATTCTCCTCCCTACCTGATACGCATTGTTCTGAGGAGTCAGTCGCATATTTCTACCATGTCTAGCTATTTGCTCCAATAACTTGGGGTTTCAAAAAGCAGCAAGACAATATGTTTCATAATTGTGAGTTTGTCTTTTATGGTTTTATATGCAGATATCTAGCATTTCATTGGTAGTACTGACTGGACTCTTCTTTTCTTTTTCCTTTTTTCAGTTGAAGATGCTCTGGCACATCCTTACCTGAATTCACTGCATGATATCAGTGATGAGCCGACGTGTACGACTCCATTCATCTTTGACTTTGAGCAGCGTGCTTTAACAGAGGAACAGATGAGAGAACTGATCTACCGCGAAGCACTTGCTTTTAACCCTGAGTATCAGCAAGACTGAATATATTTATGACGATCTTTCTGTGAAAGATCTTGAAAGGAAATGCATATTCATGCGACTTTAATCTGACCTATTATTGCTGTTTTTCCCGAAATCAGTTCAGAGCCTGACGAGGTACTGGGAACTAATGAATGGAATTACATCTCTCTCTCTCTCTCCTCTCGCTGGTGTGATTTTGGTATGCTCTCGTGCAGTAAGCTGGTACTGGATGAAGCTGCCCATGCAGCATAAAGAAATAATTGAAGGAAAGAAATATACTTGATTGTTCGACATCAAATGTCCATGGATAAAAACACGAGAATGGATGTCACTAGTGAATATTTGCTCCATTGTTCAAGACAGGCTTTGTCAATATCCTTTGCTAAGAGCTAAGCTTAAATATTTAAAATTGTCATTTTATATATACATAGGAGAAATATATAATGTGAACTAACTTTCTTAGTAAGAATTGAGAATTAGTATCTCAAGTTGAAGAAGAAATTGTCCATGGTTAGAAGTAGAAACTACTGTTATTAAATAGAAAAAAATATTTAGTAGTTTTAAAAAATTATAATATTCGAGTGTTAGGAAAAAAATAATTATATTTTTATATATTTTATGTATTTATATTTTGGTTTTGAAAACTACCTATCTTAGAAGGTAGAAACTACTTTTAGTAGGTGAAAGAAATTGGTCTATCAAGAAATTATAGTTTTTGAGTATTAAAAAAAATAATTGTATTTTTTTTGTAAATATTAGATATTTATATTTGAGCTTAGGAAAATATTTAAAGTACATGGTGGAAATTATTTTTAATGGGTGGAAAAAATTATTGTAAATTTCTTAGTAAATTATAGTATTTGAATATCAGAAAAAAAAATGTGATAGTGTTTTTGGAAATATAAATATTTATGTTTATATATATATATATATATATATATATAATTTGAATACTAGAATCTAAGATTGCTTACGGTATGCTCTTGTAAAACCAAAAATAATTAGTGATGCAATCATTTGCGCACAGAGGGAGCCTCTAGTAGCCCTTTTTATCCTTGGGGTAAGAGGCCCTTTGTTGGTTCATTTTCAACGCCGAGGTACAAGAGCCCGTCTTGAATATTTTCATCCGGGAAGCATATGGCCGAATGTTCTATTTACTAATTGTTAATTAATATTGTTTTTCTAGATCTGAGTGTATGTGCTAATTCCTTTAAGCTTTGTTTGGTTTGAAGAAAATTTAGTAGAAAGGAAAAGGTAGAGGAAAGAAAATTGAAGGAAAGAAAATTAAATAAATTAATTTTTTTCCCTTCGTTTCGTTGTTGGAAAAAATTTTGTGGAAAATTGAATTTTTGGAAAATCTTTTTAGTGTTTGGTATATAAAAAGAAAATTCTAAGAAAAATAAAATGTTATTATTTAAATATTTTTATATATTTAATTAAAATTAAAATATTATATTGATTCATAAAAAAATTACATAAAATTTATAAAAAATTTAGATATTTATCAAATTATGGAAGTGGGATTCGGCACAACCAATCCAAAGAAATTGGTCCGAACACTGATCATCGTATTTGGTCCGAACAGAGAATCCGACATTCTCGACCTCTCTTCTTCTTCTATTTCCTCCTCTAATCTGGGCAATCCATCCTATACGTGCTGAAATTTTAGGTCCACGTTTTTGGCTGCGGCCATCTTCTTTGATGTTGCTTCCTTCCCCGCCTTGTAAATCTCCGCTATTTTGTGTAGGCAGCCGACTAGGGATTTTACTCCTCCTGCTTGCAGGATCAACCTCTCCACATCCTCTTTAGCTGACTCTATTTTAATCATAACCCCAACACCAAAAAAAAAAGTTGATTTTTAGTAAATTAAATATGATACATTTTTGATTTAACATTATATGTTGAAGTTGGACTTACTTCAAGTTCTTTCGGTTCAAAGTATGCTCTCCAACAACTGTATGCCTCGTCTCCTTTAAGTACCGAGCAATATTCTGATGATAAGAAAGAAAGGATTGAATTATGATTGACTTTTCATTCACCAAAAAAAAAATAGAGAGAAATTACACGATGTATATATATATATAAACATGGATATTAGAGAGTAATTACCAGCAAGCTCATTTTTGGATTTTTCAATCAAGGGAGGATCTTTAAGAGCTCTTTCAAACTTTGTTCTGCTGAAAGGTTCTTCAAAGTATGCTCTCCAACAGCTGTATGCCTCGTCTCCTTCAAGTACCGGGCAGTATTCTGATGATAAGAAAGAAAGGATTGAATTATCATTGACTTTTCATTCAACAAAAAAAATAGAGAGAAATTACACAGTGTGTATATATATATATATATAAACATGGATATTAGAGAGTAATTACCAGCAAGCTCATTTTTGGATCTTTCAATCAAGGGAGGATCTTTAAGAGCTCTTTCAAACTTCGTTCTGCTGAAAGGTTCGAGCTTCGGTATGTAACCATGGCCTCTTGATACGGCAGAAGAAGACGAAGACGACGACTAGGAGCAAGATATGAAACTCCGTTTGAACAATCCACCTGGTGATGAAGATCTTGGACCTCCTCCGTTAGGATGAACCGCCGCATCGACAACTTCTAGAATCGCAGGTCGTGAAGAAGATAGAACCGCAATCACCCTTAACATCATCTTTCTCGATATGATTGGCTTACCACTTCCTTTCTTTAACAATAACGATGAATGTCGGAAACTAGAAAGAGTAGTTTGTTTCCTCTCTGCCCTTTGGGTAACTCTTTGATCTTGTTCAATACGATTGAATTTGAGTAATAAAAGAGAAGTTCAGGCGGCACCCCTAAATATGCGGCAAATGGGGGGGGGGGATCGCTGCTTTGCCCGTGGTTACGGACCTTTGGTATTTTTAATGTTGATGGAAGAAGATTGAGAAGGAATTTGTTGATGGAGGAGAATAAAATTCAGATGCTGCAGAATGCTTCGTTGATGGAGGAGTTGCAGACTTTCATTGAGAGAGAGCTGCCAAAATTTCCGTCCATTTTCCTCCAATAAAGATGTGGAAAATGAAACAGTATATCTTTCTCTTTTATTTTCCACCATATTTTCTTTCTTTCTAATTTTTCAAGCAACCAGACACAATAAAATGATTTTCCATCAAATTTTTTTTTCCTTTCCTTAATTTTTTCCATGAACCAAACAGATTGTTACGGTCTATTTAAATTAACATGAATCTAAGTTGGATGAAATTATACAAGTGAATTTAAATTTAGTAAAAGTAGGTGAATGTTAGGTTAATAAGATATAACCTTATTTAGATCAAGGTAAATGTAGGTGAATAATTAAACATTATTAATAGTTTAACATGAACTTTATTTAATCATTAATTTAGAAGTTAACAATTTTAAGGTGATTTTAGGTTAAATTAGGTTAATTTTTAACCTAATGTAACCTTGATTCAATTCAGAAGTTTTTAGTTTTATTTTTTTTAGAAAATAAGGTTTATAAATAATATTAACCTCACCTAATCTATGTTAAAAGTAGGCTATCATTGACAAGGCAACAACCAAACAACATACAAAGAGGGATGGAACAAGCTACATTCAATTTTGCTCCAACAATTGATTGATCTCAATCGGTGTCATGTGTTGGAAATAATTGATATTATAGAATAGAAAAATATAATTCAGTATTTGAAATAATAATAATAATAATAATAATAATATTAATATTAATATTAATACCTTATAGGTAGAAATAAACATGCAAAAGTAGGGCCAATCCATTCATAACCCTATGGTTATCCAACCCATGAAGCCCATGTGTATGAGTTAATCATTTTATTTTAGACCCAGTACAATATGGACACATTATAAAAAATTTATGGATAACTATGGATTTTTGTTGGTCCGATTAATCTTTAATGTATTATTAATCTATCTATTAAAAAACCCATATTTGAGACTATCTAATTTTTTTTCTTATGATAGCTAATGAAAAAAAAATCACTTATACAATTATAATTTTTCAAACTAGCCATTTTTAGAGTGCATTTAATAATGGTAAATTTATGGTAAATAATAGTACGAAACATAATTTTTTACTTTCTTCTTTGTTTATTTTTTATTTAAAGTACAATTAAAGTGTTGAGAAAATAAAATAAAATCAAATTCATCTTAAGTAAAAACATATTTTTATTTGGAAAATGATGTTACATATAAATAATTGCTTGATATATAATATTAATCCTATAAAAACTACTCATTTTAGTTTTATCTATTTTTTTATTTGTAAAAGATATTAAAAATATTCACCTATAAAATTAGTTAAAAAACTATAAAAAAATTTCAAGGCCCATGGGTGACCTAACCTAACCCAATATCGGCCTTGGTTCAATCACGGCCCACCAACAAATAGACAGACAAGTAATGACCTAACCTATATCCCTCCCTAAGGGTGTTCAACATTCAATCTGAATTGGAAATTTGGACTGGGGTTTTTTAGGTTTTGTTACAAGATCATATTGATTATAATGGTCTTCAATTTGAGTTCCAATCCCGAAGTAAAAAATAACTAAATTAGTCCTTAATTAATTTTGGTTATATTCAATCTGATTCAAACTTGTCAGGTCTTTCTATCCAATATGGAGACTCCTTAACATTTTACCAAAAAAAATACATATTTTTAATTAAAATATATAATTTAGGAATTTTGGTCCTAACTAGTCCAAGACTGGTAGTTCCAATGGAGTCGCTAGTTCTTACTTTGAAAAACCTCATTCCTTAATTGAGTTCTAGTCTAGTTTGATTTTGGGTTTATGCACACCTCTATCCATCTCGAAAAAGACACATCCCCAATCTGGCCTAAGATTGTCCAATGATGATTGTTGTTTCATTGTGTATGCAAGCATGTGTGCAATTATGTAGCAGATAGAGGTGCTAATCAAGTTAGGTGAGTTGTGTTTAGGTTGAGTTGTAGCGTATCAATTCTTTTTTGGGTCGGGCATTTTGCTAATAATTTTTCTTTGCAAGTCAAGACATTTTGGGCATATAATTTGGGTTAGACCAGGTTTGAGCTCAAATCATTACATATACCTAAGGATTGAGTTAGTTTTTTGGGTTAGGTTTATAAATTTTTATTTGGGTTAAGGTAATTTTGGGTTAACTTGTCGGTTAGATCAGATTTAGGCCAAACTTACTTGGGTTCAGATGGTTTTGGGTTAATTTTATGGGTCAAGTTTAGGCCATTTTGAGTTGGTAGATTGGGTTGATTCAAGTTAATTTGATAATTCAGGTTGGGTTCGGTCTGAAATAATCTCAAATCAAATTATTTTGGGTTCACGTCAAACTATAATAATTTAATAATAAGAGTTTGGTTCATATTGTAATACCCCATATTTTTAAGATTATAAAATAATTTCTTATGTGGATGGATAATGTTTGATCTTGATTTGGAACTATAGTTTGAGCTTGATTTAAAAAGGATTTTTAAAAGCATGAAGAAAAATTATGTAAAATAAGTTTCCTTAGCGTACTAGTCGGCTGGTCCTTTGTTTCAGCTGGGGTTTTGGTTTGATAAAACCAATCAAATTGTTTGAAAACTAATCGACTAGTCTATAAAATAGTCAATTGGTTGGGCCAAATCGATTGAATGGTTTGTTGAGTTGAGAGTTTGTTAAAGCTTGATTTTCTAGAAAATTTTTTACGTCAAAATAGAACTTTGATGATTAAAATCCAAGCTATTCCTGAGTGATCCTTAATCCCCTTTATCATTTATTATGCTTTACTTTCTAAATTAAACAGATTTGAGGGCATGATTTTGATAGAAGAGGGGGAGGATGACCTCACTCCTCGTCTTCTTCTTCCTCTATCCTCTACATAGCTCTTGAATGAATGCTTTGGTTTTAGACTATCACTACATAGTTGAGAGATTTGATTCCCCCACCAATCTGTGGTTTTCGTTCCTCTGTTCGATCTTTTCTAGATGAACTCGACCTTTATATGCTAGAAACTCACCAATTGAGATATGAAATAGGAGTCACCTATTCTTGATAAATCTGCTCGTTTAGCTTAGATTTAAATGGTAAAATTAGGGTTTTTGATCTTTTGCATATCCTCACTCATTCCTTAATGGTGCCATTGCCTTTAAATAACCTTAATCATCTCTTTTCCTTACTTTCTTTTAGCCTCCGCAATACTTAAGCTTCTCAAACACTTGTGCTAATTCGTCTCTACTTCAAGTATTCATTCTAATTTGATTCACTTTTCTAATCCTTCCTGTAATTCTCTCTTTTTTTATTCTTAAGAAAGAAAGAGTTAGATTTAGGAAGAAGTCTATTTTATTTTCAGCTAGTTCTTCCTTTGTTTTTCTCCCAGGGTGGTAAGTTCATTTTATTGCCTAATTAGTGTTTATTTAGTTGTAAAGGTTATTTGATGGCTTTTGAGTTTTAACCTTTTGTTTTTAAGGTTTTGGAAATTGAAATCTTTCAATTTATGGGTTTGCCTCTTTGGTGAAATTTTTTTCTAAGCTTCAAGTAAGTCATTCTTGCTATTGAGATGTGACATGAATAAGCATGTGAGTTAGTGTACTCTGTATTTGGAACTTTTGGGGGGAACCCATTAAGGTCTTATTTGTAAATGTTTTAATGTGACATATATATATATATCTTACCTTTGAGCACTCTATAATCATGGTTGGATGGATTGGTCATTTGTAGCCTCGTATCTAAGAAATGATGGGTGATAGATGTGTGTCATATGTTAGGTGTGATAGTGATACTCTATTTTTCCTAGGTATTTTGTAATTTTTCCGCTTCTACCATGCTTTAAAACAATATTTTATGGTAGTGAAAAATGGGGTTGTTATTATATTGGGTTACTTAGATTTGGGCTATTTTGGGTTTAAGTCAATTCAAGTTAAATGTGTTAAATGTTTTATTATTATGATCTTTTTGATGTCATGCTTTAAGTAGAAAGAGTGGTGGATTTAGAATATGGTTGTCCAATAAAGATATTTAAGATAAAAGAAAAAAATGTTGTCTAATTTATAGAATAATATATTTTCATAGCTTTATATAAATATTAGAATATGTGTGAAATTTATTTATTTTTATTATCATAATGAGATAACATAGAACTTGGTCTTGTTAGCCTAGGTTGAAATTGGGTTGGGTTCCTAGCTATTAGTGTAACTTCGAAAATTTTTATAAAATTTTAATATCAATTTATCAACATTTTAAACCTAATATAAGTTCTAATTTTCAAGTGTTTTTATTTTTATTTTTGCCTAATCCCAACCCTAAAAGTTTATGGATAAAAATTTTAAATTAAGTTTAAAAAAAATTAAAGTTAAACCTAAATCTAAATCATAAACCTAAAACTATCCGTTATCTTTTTCTTTTATTTTTATTTTTCTCTATTCCTTCTTGGGCTACACTGACAACCCAACCCATCTTCTTCTTTTTTCTTTTCTCCTTCCTTCCTTCCTCTTTTCTTTCTTTTTCTTTTTCTTTTTCTTTTTTTCTTTCCCTCCTGCATCACCCATCATCTTCTTCCTCTCGTTTCCTCCTTTCCTCTTCTATCCCAAATAGGGACTTACTAGCCCCCTTACGCACATCCTTTTATCCTTTCTTGGCCATGCAGTATAGTCATCTGCCATGTAGTTTGTGCCCTTGTTACCTAGCCATCCTTTAGCATTGCCCCTACCCAATTGCTTACCTGCCCTACACTTTGAAGTTGACCTTACTCCTCCTTGTCATCTTCCCTCTCCCATCTATGCCCACCTATAAATATTCACATGTAGGCCTCCCACTTTCCCTCCCCTCTCTCCTTTCCTCTCATTTTTTTCCCGTTGAAGAGCTAATTGAGCATTCCCTAGCCTCCTTTGCTTCAATTTTTTTCCATTTATCAATCCACTGCTCGTTGCTGCCAGCCACGCCACCTTTGCCATCTGTTGTCACCCCTAGTTGAATTCTCTTCCATTTTCCTTCCCATGCCTACACATTGTCGATCACCCCAACACCAACCCTACCATGGCCTTTCTTTTCTCCACCCTTGTACTTGTAACCCCACCCATCCCTACCTTATCACTGCCTATTGCCTCCAACTCTACAGAACCACCACTGCTAGATCCTTCTCCTTCTTTTCTCCTTCCTTTTCTCATCCGTCAACCATATCCAAGTCAATCCTCCACCTTTCCCTTCCCTTATTTTTTCTTTTCTCTCTCCCTGTCATTGGTCACACCACCCTATGCCACCAACCACAATCACCACCACCACTCCCTACCACTGACTCTTTCCTACCCTCTACACTACCACCACTTCAACTCTTGCTTCCAATCATGCTTCCAATCATCACCCCATTCTTAACCGCCACCATCACCACCACCTTAGCCTCCACTCTATCATTGTGACAATCGCCTTGCTATTACCACCCTGTTGGAGCCTCCAACTTTTGGTTATCTTTATTTTTCTTCCCTCTCCCTCTCTTTTACCTTAGTTACTCTTCAAATTAAATCCTTACATATACTTTTTATATATTTTTTTTATTTCTAGGTGATACCCCAATTGTAGTGGAGGAGGAAGTATAGGTCTTATGTGCTTAGAGACCTAAGCCACTTTGGTAAGGATACTAGTTGTAGTCTAGGGTTTTTCATGCAAAGTGTTATTTTAGAGTACATGTATTATCATGTTTATTATTTTGTGCATAAATTCCTATTGTTAATGCTATAATATGATAATATGATGTTGTATGATAAGAAATTTGTGGGTTGAGAAGTATATGATATAATATTTTATGTAGAAAATTCTAAGTTGATTGATGTGATATGTGGTTGTAATATGAGATTAATAGAGTATAATAAGTGAGAAAAATAGTTTTTAAGATATATGGTGATAGATGGAGGATTTGGAAATAATAATACCAAAATACATAAGGTTTTCATGAAATGAGGGTTTTTGGTTACCTATAAGGACATTTTGGTCAATATGGATTAAATATGGAAATTGTGATATTTTAATGTGTTCTATGATTTAACATATGTTAAGGGGATTATTTGAAATGTTTAGGGTAGTCATGGATGACTTAAGTTTAATAAAATGAGAAAATAATATAATTTGGAAATAATAACCCTAAAATAGGGAGGTTGTTATCACATGAGTGAAATGTTAAAGTTAAACCATGAATTCTAGATATGATGTTAAAATTTGTGTTCTAGGAATTTATATCAAATTTGGTGATCAAACTTGGGTTTTTTGAATCTTATAAATAGTAATATTTGAGGTAGTATTATTATCCCATGGGTAAGATATTAGAGTTAGGTATCTATTTTCAAGTATGTTCATAATAATAATATTTGAGGGAACTATGCTAAATTTGGTGGACAAAAGAGTAGTAGAGAAGAATTTATGCCTAAGATGAAAAATTAGGGTTTCTAGGGGAAGTATAAAGATCCTAAAATTCGAGAAAAACCTTGTTATCTTTGTGATTGTCCCTTAACTACTTTAAATTGTTTTTTTTTACCTATCAAATAAATCATGAATAATACATTAATAATTTAAAGTGAAAGATTACGCGAGTTAGGTTAATGTATGATAATAGTGGCTCAAAAGTATTTTATCCTGAGGGGTGTGTCAGTTCATTCCACTAGATTAAGAATAGTGGGGCCTTAAACACAATGTGAATGATAATATGATTTGAGATATCTACTAATGGATAAGATATTAATTATTGAAATTAGAAGATTACATGAGTTAGGACCGAGGTGTTGGGTCCATTCCATCAGACGATAATAGTAACTCAGGTTTTTTGTCTTTGAGAGGTGCTTCAAACCATTTCACCAGTTTAAGTATAGTGTATTAGGTGTGTTTTACCCCCAAGAGGTTTTGGGTGTGTCCCACCATACGATAATAGATATTGGCTCAGGTGTGTTGTTCTTGAGAGGTGCTTTAGACATAATACCCCCAAAATTCACTACTGAAAAATTTCATTTTATTAAAAGAAATAGCAAAAACAAAGAAAACAAAATTGTGAATTTTGGGGATAATATCGCCACACTTAGTACCAAACCGGTTCACTCTTACCATTTCAGTACCAAGTGTTAAGGCTAAAGGAATAAAAATACAATTTGCTAGAAACTCAAATCATATTTAAATCAGAGTAGTGTAATAAATATTTTACAAGAATAGAACTCGCCATTGGTAGTTACAAGAATATAGATTACATTTAAAATAGGAGTTAAAAAAAGAAAGAGGTGAAACCCTAAAAGTTTCGAATAATCCTTACGCTCTTTCCTGTTGCCCACTTAAATAATACCTAAAATGAACCTACAAGGGACACTACCCATTGAATAGATAGGGGCCCACGAATAGAGCCATTTAGTACAATGGTATTGAATAACACCTTTAAACCATACTAGAAAGCAAGCCCACAATGCAACACATGATGCAAAAATATATACACATATAATAAGGAATACATACATAACATCCACATACTTAGCAAGTCCATCATATATTAATAGATCATAAGGTGAAATCAAAACCTTTGATCTTTAAGCCATAATCAATCATGATTCAATCATCTCTCTCAAGTTATATCCATGTGAGTATGGGAATCCCACTATTATAGCCAGTGGACCGGAAACATACAGGGCAGAATGCTCTTGACTACTATTATTCGCTGGTGGATCAATTTGTAGGGCAGAATGCACCTGTCCACTATTATAACCGGTGGGTCGGTTTGGCCCCGACTCATATGGTGTTCCACTATAAGTGATTAGTATTTTTACATGATTTATTCACATCCAAAATTTGTTTTATCGAGCTTGGGACCCCCACTATTATAACCGGTGGACTGCAATATATATATACATCTTCCAGGGTAAAACGCTTCTGGGCCAATATTTTATTTGGTGGATAGATACTCATAATATAATTCCTCTAGGCCTGGCTTATTCGTCTTTCACTTTTATAATTAGTGTTTTTTCTTTTTAATTATCACAATAGATCCATTTATTTGCCTCAAAGTGGAGATCAAGATCTCGGAGACAAAAAGGTACACCGATCGTACTGGTGCATACAAGCTACTCAGTACCCTTCAACTATCAACCCAGGGACGCAAAGGTACCCTAGTCATACTGGTGCATACAAGCTACACAATACCCTACCAACAAGGACACCTAATCCATAAGTATGCATACCCCCTAAATAGGTCCGTAGAGCTAGATAGAGAAAGATGTAGGGCCTAGCGGGGGCATAAAGGCACACCAGCAAATACCGGAATAATCGTGGGCTAAACTACGTCTTTAGGGTAGATACCCTTAAAGAGCCACCATTCCAATCTCGAGGTCTTCCAATTTAATTATTAGTGTCTTAATTAAGGTGATCACGAAAAGCACAACAACCACATACTTATCCACTGCTAATTGTTTCTGATATCATTAGGTAATCCTCATTCATACAATTATCCAAGATAACCTAGAAGAATTGCCAAGGCCATCATTATCTTATCTAATTCCGATTTAGGGTTTGTTTTTATTTGTTCACATGCCATAAGTGTTATAATATCATAATTACATTACAATCTTAGAGTTTGGTTAGTTCACATCAAAGGATCATGGCACACATAACCCTAACATGCCCTTAATTCACACCCAATACACAATGCCATACATGATTAATGATTAAGACACCTCCAGCATGAATATAAGAATAACACCATACAACCCTCTTTAGTTATCCATCCAACCCTAGGTTATACCATGATACTCTTTTGTGATACCCACTGATTGATCAATTACTCTTATATTATTATTCAATATTACATACTCCTTATCAAGGAGACTCATTTGATCCCCCAACATGTTATATGTCTGTTGCCACTTTACGCTCATCATTCTTACAAATTTACTAAAATACCCCTTATAAAATTACTAAGTCATCCCTTTTTATTTGCCAATTTACCTTATTACCCTTTGTGTTTGCACAATTACCAGATTACCCTTTGTAATTGTTAAACTATCCAATTATCCTCCATACTTATTTAATTACTGACTTTACCCCTCATACTTGTTAAGTTACCAATTTACCCTTCTAGTGGGTTAAATTATCGTATTATTCTTTATACTTATCTAAACTACCAAGTTAGCCTTAGGCTCATTAAATCACTAATCACCTTTCATATTTGTTACACTTGTCAAATTTCTCATTTGGTTGGTTAGATTACCAAATTGCCCTTCTTCATTATTATAATTACCAAATTATCCTTCTTCATTATTATAATTACCAAATTTTCCTTCTCCATTTTTATAATTATCAAATTGTCCTTATCCATTATTATAATTACCAAATTACCCTTTTAGTTGGTTAACTTACCAGATTGGCCTTCTCCATCATTATAATTACCTAATTACCAAATTATCCTTTTAATTGGTTAAATTACCAAATTACCCTTCTTCATTATTATAATTACCAAATTACCCTTATCCATTATTACATTATCATTTAACCTTTCTACTTTATTAAATTACCATTTTACCCCTTTACTTCCAAAATTACCATTTTGCCCTTATTACACCACTTTTATTAAAATACCCTCACTACATAACACACTAATATTAATGCTCAATACTCATCATCCAACTCCACCAACTATTATTATTTATCATAATACTCATTAGCTCCTACACTTATTTAGGCCACACACTTATATAAAAAATATTACTACAATGCCCCTAAGGCCCATAATCACAATATTTTTGCAATAATGGCCACATTAACATAACATATCATAGATAAGCACTTAACATTTTTATTAACAACAAAACTCCTTCCTTAAGTATTATTTCTACACATGACCCATAAATTAGCATGCTTTCCTTTTTATCAATCAATACAAGCAACTAAATACATTATACTTAACAACAATTATCATGCATATAATATATTAAAAATCCTAATGTGCTAGCATACGTTTATCCATACGTTTAAGTAAGGTTTAATGGTTATCTTATTTCTTGCAAAAATCAAACCTTACCGGTACCCCAGTTAAAGGATCAAGCTTTGATTAGCAAAATCAATACCTAAAAATAATATCAGTCATTATCATATTAGAAATAGGAAAAACCAAAAAGCATAAAATTTTATCAAAAATAAATAAATGATATACTTTATTTAACCATTAATATACCTTAAGCTCTTAACCAAACTCATGAAATGGGGTGGCAAACACATGTTACTCATGCAGCGTGAGCTGCATGCAAAAAAAAAAGGAAGGAGGGGGTCGAAGAGGGCGAAAGAGAGGAAGGGTTGTTTTTGGGTAGTGATTTTAGGGCTAGGAAATAGGGACGGTGGAGGAGAGTTAGGGCAAGGTATAGGTGCAGGGGTGGAGTAGGGGTGTAGGTGGTGGTCGGGGATGGGTGGTCAACGGCCAAGGGCGACGGAGGTAGTGGCAGCATGGCTACGAAAGGGGCTGTAGGAGTGGTAGAAGAGAAGAAGGAAGGAAAAAGGAGGAGGAAAAGGAGATGCTACAAGGGTGGGTTTTGGCCAAAGGAGGTAAGGGTGTGGTAAGGGAGGTTGTAGGGAGTGAATTGGTGGCTCAGGAGGCGGCTGAAGCGATGGGACGGTGGCAGACGAAGGAGTAGGGTGGTTGCCGAGAAGGGAGAAAAAGAAGAGGAGAGGAAGAAGGGGCTACAGGGGGCTTGAGGGGTGGCGTGGTGGCATAGGTGGGAGTAGGAGGTGGCAAGGGCGGTGCAGGTGGTTGGTGTGGTGGTGGTAGCGGCGGAATGGAGGTGGCGGAGCAAAACATGGGAAGTGAATAAAGTAAAAGAAATGGGAGAAAAAGAGATCGGGGGGGATAATGAATGGTTGAATAGGGTAGAAATGAGGCTGATGAGGAGAAGAAAAAGGAGAGTGAGAAGAGGGGAGTAGGCCTGTCGAGGAAGTTGCAAGTGGCAGGTGGTTGTTGGGGTGTAGGGAGAGGGAAGGGAAAAAAGAAGAATGGGAGGCATGTGGGATGGGGGTGTTGGGTGTGTTTGGTCCAAAAAGGGGAAGAAAAGGACGGGGGGAGAGAGAGGTAGAGAGGGTAAAGTTGTAGGGAGGCAGGCAGTGGCAAGTGGCAGTGCAAGAGGAGTGGGCATGGCATGCTCGGGTGGTCGGGGATGGAGGAAGAATTAGGAAATAAGAATAATAAAAGAAAGAGTAGGCCGACCGGGCAAGGGAGAAAAGGAGAATGTGCCAACCCAGTTGGGGGGAGAAGGAAGGAAAAGAAAAGAAAGAACTAGGCTAGCCCAATTGGGCGGAAAAAAGGAAGAGAAGAAAAGGAAGAAGGGGGAGTGGGACGGATGACATGGGAGAGGGAGAAGGAGAGGGGATTAAGCCAATGGCCCAGCGTGCAAGGGGAGGAGCCACAGGCCTGGTGGCCTAAATGAGATGAAAAAGAAAAAAGAAGGAAAGGAGAAAAAGGAGAAAGAAAAGGAAAAAATGGAAAAAGGAAAAGGGAAAATGGGGAAAATAAGATAAAATAATTTATGGAATAATAGAATGCAATATTTTTTATAGATAAATAAATTTAATAATTTAATTTAATATATTAGTTTAAAAAGGATAATTTTAGTAAAATATTCGTTTGGAAAATTATTTAAATAAAATGAGTCTGATAACATAACAAAATATTTATTTTCATTTATTAAATATTCATATCTAATTTTATATACTCAAAACTTTGTAAAATAATTAAATTAAATAAATTTAAAAGCTAATTTATCCCAAATAAAATCTATTTATTAAATTTTTGATTTTAAAATTTTAGGTTCTTATAGTTCCACTAGTTTAAGAATAATAGGGTCTTTGGACTCAATGTAAATAAAATAATAATTTTTTTTATATCAAATAATGAAGCATAGAGCTATAATTATCTTGTGACAATTTATGTATCTCGCATGTGTGCTTACTTCTTACTATGAATGCATATTACTGTCTATATCCCTTATTCAACTATATTGTTACTTTACTTAGTACGTATCATACCAACCATCCCTTTTTATGGGCATTTCTCATTCCCACAAGTATAAGACCTAGTTGAGTTTATGTAGGCCTATGAGGACCCCTTGGATAACTATGATGCTTTTGATGTGCTTGTTGGGGAATGGTGTTGAATCTGTCTTTAGGTTGTAGATCATAGTTGAGTTATCCAGTTGAACACTTTGAATCTGAATACCACTTGGGACTCTGAGTTCCCAATGTATTCCTTATTTTAATTTATCTTGTACTAGAAGTAATTCTCAAAATGCTTTTTAAGTTCATGAAACTTATCTTTTTCTCTATTTTATTTTGTTAAAATATTTAAATTTTTGCCTTGTGTTGATGTAAGGATGGTATGTTAAGACATAATTATGTTGAGAATGACATTAACACCCCTTTTATATGTTGAAAACCAAATTTTCGGGTGATATAATTTAGCATCAGAGCTTTGGTTTTGATTAGCACATTTTCTTTTTCAAAAATTTGGTTTTCAAATGATCCCTTATTTGATTTTATCAGTCTAGATTACGTTTCGAAGAAAACTTTATTCTTCAAAAATCTTGATTAACTTGTGAAGAATCGAGGATGGGTAGCCTAGGTTACCTTTTAATGTGTTTATTTGCAATTGTGTTAGTAAGATAGAGACATTTTTTACCTAACACATTTTATATCTTACAACTAGCTCACCTCAATATTAAACATATGACTTAGATGCTTGGAGGAGGCATTTGAGGCTTTCATGGAGTTTGTACAATATTAGTGTCAGTGTTAGCCTCAATTGCCACCACGACCTCTACATTACCCATAGGAGGGTATCATAGAGGATTAGCTTTGGAGGGTTATTGGACTCCATCCTTTAATTTATGTTGGTGAGGAGGATCCGATCATTCATGAAGGATGGATTCAGGATATGGAAAGAACATATGAGGTAGTTAATTGTCCACTTGCTTGGAAGGCAAGTATTGTAGTGTTCTTTCTCTATGGAGTCGTTGACACCTCGTGGATAGGCTGTCATGTGTAGAGGGACCACCAATGTTCTAGGAGGACTTCAAGATGGCCACCCATGCTAAGTTATAATCGAAAAGCCTCAAAAGGGACAAGTTAAGAGAGTTCATGTAGCTTACTCAAGGAAGCATGAATGTGAGGCAGTACCACCCCCGGTTCATGGAGCTCCTAATGTTTGTGCCATGTATAGTGGCCAATGAGTCGATAATGGTCTACTAGTTTGAATAAGGGATTTATTTCAACATTTAGAGGATGATGGATGTCATAGCTTTCTAGAACATGGTCACATTATACCGGTGGGCACGTGTTGTCGCCACTTTTGTATAGGAGTAGTCCTCCCATATGAGTAAATGGAAGTTAAAGATAATGCTCAAGAGATAGAATCCAAATTTTGGAAGGGAGACCTTTAGGGTTTTAACAGCGAGGTCAATTTCGGTCTTAGTGTGGTTAATTTTGACATCAAGAGTAGATGAGTGGTTAGGGTAGATTTGCATGGATAACTGAGGCATTTTATGTGTTTCTTCGACAACTAGGATCATCCATGGTGAGATTATTGGGGCACTCCTATTTAGCGTAGGATGTGTGGTTAGTTGGGCCACTGATCTTTTGAGTGTTAGCATCAATAGGGTCAGTTCTAGCAGCAGGGAGCGCTAATACCTCATCAACAAACCTATCAACAATGACCCCACCACCAGCAAAAACAACATAGATCATCTCCCCTAACTAGTGGAAAGTCTAGGATGGCTAAAGGGCATACATAGGTGACTCATCCATTCCCTCATAAAGGAGAAAAATTTAGGGACCTAGAGAGTATCATGGAGGGTACTAGGGTTAGTGAGGCGGGTGCCTAAATGTTATAAGCTAGGAAAAGGTTGATCAATATTTGGTTGTAATCACTATTATGTTCACCATCCTTTCATTACTAATGCAGGTACTATTTGAGTCGGGTGCTTCCTTGTTGTTTGTATATACTACATATATTACTAGATTTATTTTATCTCCATATAATAGTGTAGCTATAACTATAACATTGCTTTTTGGGGATAGGCTGGGTTTCACTAAGCTCTATTTGGATGTGGCATTAGGGATAGAATTCCTAGTGAAACTAGTTGAGATAGACCTTTGGGACTTCGATGTCATACTGGGGATTGGTATGTTAGGAAGATATCGAGTAGTGATATACTTTACGTAGGGGTGTGTGGTGTTGTGCGGATCTTAAGATGCCATAATCTCCTTTAGGAGATGAAATCCTAACCTACGATGAAGGTCATATATGCCTATACATTGTACTTGTTGGTGCAGAGAGGGCACCCCTTGTACATGTGTAGTTTTTATGAGTTAAACAAGGACATGATGCCCTTATAAGAAATTCTAGTGGTTTGGGAATTTTTGGACATTTTTGGAGGAAATACTTGTATGTCTCTAGTGCATGAGATCACTTTCACCATTGATCTAGTATCGGGGCTGGAGCCACTATCGAAGACACCTTATGGGATAGCACCAATAGAGTTGTAGGAGTTGAAGACTTAGTTAGAGAAGTTGATGGCTCATGGGTACATCCACCAGAGTATGTCTCCATAGGGAGCACCGATTCTATTTGTGAAGAAGAAGGACGGGAGCCTTCATTTGTGTATTAACTAATAGTGTTTGAACTAGTTGACAGTGATGAACTAATACCCACTTTTGAGGATTGACAATTTATTCAACCATCTTCAAGGTGGTGGGATCTTTTTGAAGATCAATACGATGTTGATTTATCACTAGCTCCACAATGTAGATGTGGAATTCATGAAGATGGCCTTAGGACACGATATGGGCACTACAAATTCACAATGATGCCTTTTGGGCTCACAAATGTACCTTCTGTATTTATAGACTTGATGATGAGGATTATTTGGCCATTCTTTGATTAGGTTGTGGTTATATTTATCAATGATATTTTGGTTTTCTCTCGGAGTAGAGAAGAGCACGAGCAACACCTACACACCATTTTTTTCACTTCTTAAGGAGCACAGGCTATACACCAAACTCTCCAATTATGAATTATGACTTTAGGAATTTACCTTTATTTGAAATGTGGTGTTAGGAGGAGGAGTTTCCATAGATTCGATGAATATTATTGTAGTTATAGAGTGGAAGGCACCCACTAATGTTTTTGAGGTTCGAAGTTACTTAGGTTTGGTCGAGTACTACCGACACTTTGTCTAGGACTTTTCTAAGGTTTCTCATCCCTTGAAAAACCTATGGAAAAAGGTTACTAGATTTCAATGGGATGATACTTGGGAGGCTTCATTTTCAAGAGGTGAATGAGCGTTTGACTACAACATTAATTTTGACTCTATTAATGAGATCTGATGGTTTTGAGGTCTATAGTGACCGTCAAAGCATGGATTGGGTTTTGTGTTGATGTAATATGGTAAGGTAGTCGCTTAGGCTTCCCTTTAGTTAAAACAACATGAGCATAGCTATCCAACACATGATGTAAAGTTAGGTGCAGTTATCTTTGCATGGAAGATCTGGAGGCATTATCTATACAAAACATGGTGCAAATGCTTCACTGACCATAATAGCCTCAAGTATATATTCTATTAGAGGGTTGTTGAATATGAGGTAGAGGCGATGGATAAATTTGGTGAAATATTATCATATTGAGTTAAGCTACAACAGGGTTAAGGCTAACATGTTTTAGATGCCTTGATTAGGAAGACATCCCAATCTTTAAATTCTTGTGTGGTAGCTAATCAGTTGCTTGAGGAGTTTGGTGAGATGTGGATATAGCTGATCCAAAAAGGGGATTTTGGAGGGTTAGATAAGTACCTTGACGATTGCATCAATGGTGTTTGATGAGGTTTGAGCTGAGCATCCTAGAGACATTAAGCTCTATAAGATATAGAAAATAATACAAGATGGTTGAGTCAAGGGTTTTCAAATTCACAAGAATTGTGTCATTTGCTACTAGTGTCGTTGGTGTATACTTTAGAGTTGTATTGATATGAAGCAATGGATTTTAGAGGAAGGTCATTCTACCCTTTATTCTATTCACCTACAAGGGGATAAGTTGTACAAGGACCTTAAGAATATTTATTGGTGGTCTCTCCTAAAGAAAAAAGTAGCGGAGTTGTTGTTGAGATGTTTTAACCTATTAGATGGTTAAGACTGAACACTGTAGACTTGCAAGATTTGTATAGCCATTCGATGTGTTGGGATGGAAGTGGGACTCCATCTCCATAGAGTTTTTTATAGGACTACCAATGTCTCATATCGGGTGTGACACAATTTGGTTCATCATGGATAGGTTGACTAAATCAACAGTAATTGTACCAAAGTCAAGCTAAAGCATCGATCAGTCGACTAATGCTTACATGAGATTTGTGGTGAGTAAGTATGGTACACCTATAGATACAGTCTCTAATAGGGATTATAGATTCCTTACACACTTTTAGGGGAAGATACAGGGGGCTATGGGTACACAGTTAAGGATGAATAGTTTCTTTCACCTAGCTACATATGAGTAGACTATGAGGATGATCCAGATAATCAAAAATATGTTACGGGCTTCTGTTATGGTTTTGTGAGGTAGTTAGGAGGATTGTCTACATTTGGTGGAATTCTCGTATAACAATAATCATCACAATTGTATAGGGATGACACCCTTTGAGGCACTATATGGATGAAATTGCTAAAAACCTTTATGCTAGAGCAACATTAGCGAGACTATTTTACTTGCTATGTAGATGATCAAGGAGATAACTCAGCAGATTCGGTTGAGTTAGGACAAGATGCTGGCATCTCAAATTTAGTAGAAGAGCTACACCAATTAGAGACATTGTAGTGATGATTTCAATAAAATAGATTGAGTTTTATTGAGGGTCTCACCTACTAAAGAGGTGTAGAGATTTGGTCAGAAGGGCAAGCTGAGCCTGAGGTGGTCCCTATGAGGTTCTCTACAGAGTTGGTAAGGTCACTTACCACTTAGCCTTTTCACTAGAGGTATCCCAAGTTCATAACATCTTCTACATCTCACAATTAAGGAACTGCATTGTAGATCCTTCCCAAAATCAAGCTTGCAAATTCTCTACACCAAGATACACTGGATCCAGATGAGTTTAGTTCGACTCGTGAAGATCATTGGAGACTCCATGGAGTATAGAAGTAAACTGGGAGATAGAGAAGTATATGCGTGAGATGCATCACAAGATTTTCGGCACAAGTGTATTAGGTTTTGAGGTTCTGTTTCTTTTAAAGGGGTAGCACCCAATAGAATTGTATAACTCCATTGCAATTTACCACCATAACCACCTTTCCTCTCCTCCTTTTCACTTTTTTTTTACCCAACCTTAACTTTTGACTTTGGGATGAAGTTCCTATTAATGGGGTAGTGATGTAATACCCCAAATTTTTATAAAATTTTAATCTCAATGTATCAACATTTTTAATCTAATATAAACTATAATTTTCAAGTATTATTATTTTTTATTTTTTCTTGACCACAATCCCAAAAAATTTATAGATAAAAATTTTGTCCCAAAAACTCATGCCTCAAAATATCTACCCATTAACACATGATTTGAAGGAACATGATTGGCGACACTTTTAAATCAAGATCCCCATAATTATATATGTATATATATATTGATAACAAGAATCAAGTTCACAAAACAATAACACTTACAATCAAAGGGAAACTACCATCCCTCTATAGCTAGCAACTCAAGAAAAAAACTTAGGAAAAACCTTCGTTGAGTACCTCCACCTAGAGAGGCACATGACGAGGGATAAATCAAACCAACAAAAGAAACAAATCCCTAGGATTGAACTCGTGACATAATCCATTGCTACTCAAAAGAGTGACTAGCCATTATATATCACATCATCAATTCTATAATCGAAACTATCTTGCCTATCCTTAATCAAGAGTCTAATCCTTTTTTTAGCTAATCAATACAAATATATTGATTTTTGAACATTATCTTATTTCTATACTCACATATAGTGCTAATGATAGCAAAAAAGTGTTGCATTTCAAAATTTACCTTATAATCCCTTCCTCTAATCTCCCAACCATGATAAGGCATTATCAAGGGAGGTCTACAACATTACCCAGGTGTTCCCTAGCTAGTTACACACCCCATACCATTACCTTCTCATCACTATATTGTGAAGGAACACAAGATTTATTTTCTCTTGCTTAACTCCACAAAAGGGGTAGTCAAATTCATTATTTTCAATGAGTTAAATCCTAGTAAGATTTTCATTAATATTTAATATTTGTTGAATGATAAAACATATTGTTAGCTTGATTCTATGTGAAGATATACCAATCCAAAATTTGACGAAATATCTACTGTTCATCGCTTCTTAATTTTCCACATGGTGGGACACCTCATAGAAAGACTTAATCATATACATCCCATTCTTATTGTGGTTTCATAAGACTGTACCTTTCCTACCCCTCCACAAAAAGGTTTGATTAACCAAGTGCATCTAGTGGTTTACGTGTTATTATTCCTAGTTAAAGTGTCTTTATCTCTATAGCAAGTTCCAATGCAAGACCATTCCATCCCATATGCCCATATTCACAATCTTTTCTTCTTATTAGTTGGACATAAAGAAGAGACTAGGAAAATTTTACTTCAGATTACCTTTACTAAGACATTTATCAGGCCAAAATGTGACTTTTCTACCATCCCTGAGGCAAATCTTGAAACCTATAGTCATTAAGGTATCTTATTTCCCAAACTTAACAATTTTGACCAAAGGAGATGAGAAATTGTTATGCTCTTGAATTTATAACACATCCATCTAATTGCTAAAGTAGATAGATTCAATGCCATGCTTTCATAATACACCATCATTGGTAAAATATCTTCCCTACCATTTGAAGAGTAACACATTACTCTTTATTATTAGATCCCCAACTCCAAAGCCACCCAAAAAAACTAGGTTTTTGTATCACTTTCTAGATGATCAAGGGTGACTTTTTTCTCTCTTTGCCTCTTGTCCAAAATAAAGTTATTTGAATATGGATAATTTCTCTAGCCACTTCTTTAGTAATTTTGAAGAGAATGATGTAATACATCGATAAACTATTAAGAACACTGTTGATGAGGGATAGTGCGCCTGCTCTAGAGAGTGTCCTAACATTCCACCATTTTGTAATACATCATTTTCACAAGTATGAAGGCTTACAAATCTTACATGGAAGAAAATAAATGGGTAAAATTATCAAGCCATGATATCCATATTTAAGTCACCGCTTTTTTTCAACTTTTAAGTGGTTCAATCAAGGCACAACTATGTATCTAAATTAGCCTTTTTATTTGAAAATCAAGACCAATAAGAATCAACAATTTTTAAAATAAGTTGGCATAGTTTGAAGGCTTTAAGGGCTGCTTGGAGGAGAAGAATTTCATGGATATGGGAAGGATATTTTATCAAGATCTTAATTTAATGATAAATTAAGGCTATATTAGCCTTCTTATTTAGCTAGTATTGTTCAACTCAAAACAAGCAACATGACTTTAACTTTGAGACATATTTTTGAGAATGCTTAGGGAGCCATGAATCAAGGGAGAATGACAACTATTTTTGTAGGGTTGAGGTCTAATCTCTATAGGCTTAAAGTCTCTAAGCATCCCCTGTGTGATTTAAAACACACCAACACATACGGTAATCATTTTGGCTTCCATGGGGGTAAGAATGGAGTAGACAAAGGGCATGGTTAGATATGATGTTTTTAATACTGATTGAGCAGCACTTTGTAGGCTAAATTAGTCATTCATGGATATTATCTAAGGTCATGGAGTGAAATTTGGGTAATTGGGGGTTTTTATCCATTTTTGGTTTATGTGCTTTTTCTATTTATGTTGCTTATCATGTAAAGGTTGATGACTAATTTATTTTCCTTGTAAACTTCCCAAATTCAGGACTAAGTTTTGGAAAGGTATTTTCTTGTGTCATTTTTTAAAGTTCTAGCCATAAGACATGATTAGGGATAGTCAAGAACAATTTTAGCTTACATTTTATCTTCCTAAGTATCTAGCTAACCTTGTTACTTTATACACCTCCTAATCAGATGTAGGAGTCATAAGGAAAGTTATTTCTTTTGTTATATTCAAAATCCATCAATAGGGACATTATTTGGGATGATTTCACTTTAGTCAAACAAAAACTAAAGTTAGAATTCATTACGTATATGTATTGTTGAATCCTAAATAAGGCCAACTCATTTACGGGTAGATTGTTGCTTTTGTATCTAAATGAGACCAACACACTCTATATAAGTGTTTGGCTCATTCATGAATTAATCATATTTGGATGAAAAAAACGAAACCTTTAGCATAATGCCACCATTTCTCTTAAGATTGAGAGTTTTTCCCTAAAAAGAAAACCTCTTCCTTCTTTATCATAAGAAGTCTTAAGCTATAGGTGGTGATTGAGAATGTACAATCCTTAGGAGGTGCATAAGATTGTATAAATTACCTTTATATTCTCACCTCCATTCTTATTTTTTGATTCGTGGGTAAATGCCATAATCCACCATCTTCCTTAACATGACCCAATTTGTTTTCCATATGCATCATCTTTACAACTATTATTCTTCTTAAAATAGTGGGATACATGTAACAATCCTATTTTTAGTACTTATAGGTGTAGCACCCCCATTTTTCACTACTAATTTTTTTTAAAAATATTTATGGAAGTGGAAAAAACAAAAACATCTAGAAAAATGGGGTATTACTATTATACCTAGTATAGAATAAACGTCCACCACCTGTCCTGTGTCAAATACGAGACTAAGAAAACTACCAAACCAAATACGAGAAGTAGAGTACTCATATATATATATATATATATTATATGGATACCACAAATAAGCGTAGGGTATGGCCAAAACTGTAACACTCCGAGTCTATACGACCACACGGGGGCTACCTTGAAGTGCTTTCGGATTGATCGGCTGCCCCCACAGATCAACACAAGTCCTTCCAGTGCGCTTTGTCCTCACTCACGCACTTTCCGAGAAATTTCCGATTCTTAGGACGGAATCACCAAAAGGATGGTATACCATGTTGATATAAGTAGCCAAATCAATCCTTATAACACTCCGCTCAATTTGGGGTATTAAAAAAACCTTTGTCCCATAAGGACCTAAAACAAGAATCTCTAGATGCACACTCTCTTTTCTTTTATCTCAATACAAGGTAGGCTGGCAACTAGTGACCCTTAAAAACTTACACACAATCCTCTGCTCATGGGATCGATTAGGTGACATAACAAACAAACATATCATTATGTTATATACTGAGTAAGTCAAGATAACTCCTTAATGGGAGTCACGAAGCATGCAAGGCCAATACATGGAATTCATACTAGTACAAAAAATAATGCTCACACTTTACATGTAGATATCATGTACAACAACATACAATCAAGTAGTTTATCTAAGCAATTCACTAGGCTCTATACTTACATAGTCCTTTTTGAGTAATGGGTTAGATTAGCCCCATGGTCTCGTAATACCATGAATGTTACACCAAACTAGAAGACATAAAGTCTAATTAAATACAAGTAACAACCAATGGATATAAAGTCTTGGCTAAAGTTAAATAACCACTAATGGATATAAAGTCCTAACCAAAGACAAACAAACCACCTAGGTGAGCAAACCCTTTCATATCGATACCTTATAGTATAATAATGGTGTTTAGAGTAGGTAAGACACTGTTATCTACTAGGATCCCACTAGAGGGTAAGCCTAAAGGCACAATAAACATCCAAAGCCATGCTTAGTCTAGTAGTTAATTGAGTATCGGATAATCTTGAGCCATGTATTGCTTGATCATCTTTCATTCTAAATGATTAGTTTTTTTAATTATCCAAGGCCATGTTATCATAGAAGGCCCACATAGCAACAAAAACCAAGAATCCCATTATAAAAAAAATGAGATTAAATACACCCACATAGTAAATCATGTTACATTTATAGAAAATTAACAACATATTCCCAAAATCATCCTTCTCTCAAAATACAAGCATGAGTTGCCAAAATACTAACATTATCATATAATCATGTAGAGATTAGAAATTTATAACCTACATTAGCTCACTTGCTTATTCAAATCGCATTTCAAAGGCAAGAATGTAAAACCCTAAAAATTTAAAACTTAGAATTTAATAAATAACCATTGTTTGGGATAATTTAAATTTAAAATTTATTTAATTTAATTATTTTGTGGATTTTTGACTATATAAAAATGGATATGATTATTTAATAAACTAAAATAAATATTTTGTTATTTTATCATACATATTTTATTTCAATAATTTTCCAAACCAATATTTTACTAACATTATTCGTTTTAAACTAATATGTATTAAGTTATAATAAATTAAATTGTTAAATTAATTTATCTATCAAAAATATTAAATGCCATTATACTAAAAATATTTTTATTTTATTTTGCCCCTTTTTCTTGTTTCCCTTTTTTCTCCTTTTTCTTCCTTTTTCTTTTCCTTCTTTTACTTTTATTTTCCCCTTCTTCTCTTTTTTTCGTTTTTTCTTTAAATGCCAGGCCTGCGATCCTCCTCCCCCTCATGCTAGGCCATCGACCCACTCCTTTTCCTCCTCTCCTCTTCCCTTCTCACTACTGCAGCTCACCTGCCTTTCTTTTCTTTCCTTTTCTCCCTCGATTGGGCCAGCCTAGCCTCTCTTTTTTTTCTCCCCTCTCCCTCGCATGCGGGCTGGCCCACTTCCTTTTCTTTCTCCCATGCCCAACCTGCCTGCCTCTCCTTTCTTTCTTCTTCTTCTTCTTCTTCTTCTTCTTCTTCTTCTTCTTCTTCTTCTTCTTATTCTTCTTCTTCTTCTTCTTCTTCTTCTTCTTCTTCTTCTTCTTCTTCATTCCTTCTCCTTGACCACTACATGCCTACTTGCAACTCCTCCATGCCACTTGCACAGGCTACAATTGCTACCCCTACAACCTACCATTTCAGCCTTGCTCTCTCCCCTATCCCTTTCCTCCCATTTTTATAATAAACAAGCCCCTACAACCCTTCCCTACATGCCCTCCTTTTTCCTTCTTATTCTTCTTATTTTGCCTTCCACTCTATGTGTCGTCCCTTGCAGCTATCTAACTAGCCATACCTACCCTCTCTCACTCTTCCTTTTCTTCTCCTTATCTTCCCTTCTCTACCCATTTTCAAGCCTCCCTTTCCCTGCAGACCTCCCCTTTTTCTCCTTTCTTTGCCTCTTCTCCTCCTCCCCTATTTTCACTTCACCTTTGTTGCTGCCTAACCAACCACCACATCCACATCCTAACACCCCCTGCAACCTCCTTGCACCACCCCATCACCCCCACACACCTCTACAACCACCTTTCTCCTCCCTTATTTTTCTTTCGCCCCTTCTTGGCCTCCACCCTACACCACCACTGTCCGTCGCCCTCCTTCCTCTTCCACCACCTCCACAGCCACCAATCCACTCCCTAGAACCTCCTCTACCACCACCTTGCTTCCCTTGGTCGAAACCTAGCCTTGTAGCTCCTCCCTTCCACTCTTCTTCGCCTTCTTTCTTCTCCACCACCTAACCTCTGTCCCACTTTTCCATTCCTATAGCCACCATCTCTACCACCTTGAGTGGCCGATCACTGACCTCCAACCACCACTTACACCTCTACTTCCTCCCTAAACCCATCCACTACCCTCACTCCCCTCCACAAGCTATCAACCAAGCCCTAAAACCCTTAACTAAACCAACCTTCCCTTTATCCCCAATTTTCCTCTTTGACCCCTTCCTCCTTAATTTTCATGCACGCAACTCACGCTGCTCATGCAGCATGAGCCCTGCCTTATATTTTGAGCCTAATTTTAATTAATTTCAAGGTATAAAAATAGTTGGTATTAGTATATATTAATTAAGCTTTTGATAAAAGTTTATTCTTTTAATTTTTCCACTTCTAATATACTAATTCTGGGTATTATTCTTAGGTATTAAATTTTACTAATTAAAGCTCAAACCTTAACCGAGGTACCGGTAAGGTTTAATTTTTGCTAGAAATAAGGTAACTATTATACCATACTAAAATGTGTGGATATAAATATGGTAGCACATTAGGGTTTTTAATATGATTTATATGCATGATGAATTTTGTTAAGTTTAATGGATTTAGTGGCATATGTTGGTTGATGAAAAGAAAAGCATGTTAATTTATGTATCATGTGTAGAAATAATGTTTAAGGAAAGAGCCTTGTTGTTAATGATAATATTAAATACATATGTTTGATATGATAAGCTAATGTGGCTATTTGTTGCATAGATAATGTTAATATGAGCCCTAGGGGCATTTTGGTAAAATTTCTTGTGCAAAAGGTGTGGCCTAAATAAGTGTGTGTGGTAGGTGCTAATGTGTGTTAATGATAAATGATAAATAATAATAGTTGGTAGTGTTGGATGATGTGTATAGGGCATGTATATCAATATTTTATGTAGTGAGGGTATTTTAGTAAAATTTTTATAATAAGGGAAAAATAAAAATTTACAAGGGTAAAGGGTATTTTAGTAATTTGGTACATTGACCAACCAAAAGGGTAATTTGGTAATTTTAATAAATAAGAAGGGCAAATTGGTAGTTTAACCAACCAAAAGGGTAATTTGGTAATTTAAATAAATAAGAAGGGTAATTTGGTAATTTAACCAACTAAAAGGGCAATTTGGTAATGTTAATAAGTAAGAGGGGCAATTGGTAATGTGATTAGTCGAAAAGGGCAACTTGGTAAATTTAATTAGTGTGAAGGGCAATTTGGTAATTTAACTAACCAGATGTGCAATCTGGTAAATGTAACAAGTATGAGGAGTAAAGTTGGTGATTTCATAAGTATGGAGGATAATTTGGTAATCTAACACATGCAAGGGGTATTTTGGTAATTATGGAAACACGAAGGGTAATATGATAATTCAGCAAATAAAAAGGGATGACTTGGTAATTTTATAAATAAGGGGTATTTCAGTAATTTTGTAAGGATGATGGGGTAAATTGGTAACTTGCATATAACATGTTGATGGATTAAATGAGTCTTCTTAATAAGACATAAATAATATTGAATAATAAGATAAGGGTATTTGATAAGTCAGTGGGTATCACAAGAACATGGCACAAACTAGGGTTGGATGGATCATTAAGGGTGTGATATGGTATTTATTTTATAATCATGCAAGAGGTGCTCGGCTTGTAAGTATGCATAGGAATGTGTGTTAGATACGTTTGAAGTACGTGTTAAGGTTTTGTGTATGCCATGATCCTTAATATAGAATGCTTGATTCTATGACCAATATATATTTGTGTCCCTAGATTGGTAACCTTTTCAATTCCCTTGAATTAATTAAATGGACCTATTGAATAAAATATGAATAAAGTACTAATTACGTAAAGTGAAAGATTATTAAGCTGGACCCATACTGGTCCACTGGCATAATAGTGGCTAGGTGCAAGATGCTCTGAAGATTGATCCACCAATGAATAATAGTGGCCAGGTGAGTGTTGTCCTAAATGTTTTTGATACACCGAGCTCAATAAACCAAACATTGGATGTTAATAAATTATGGAAAGACATTGATATTTACAATGGAACATCATGTGAGTTGGGGCCAGACCAATCCCTTGGCGAGAATAGTGGATAGGTGAGGGGTACCCTAGAGACCGATCCCTCGGGGAATAATAGTGGCTAGGTGCGTTTTACCTTGGGAGTTTCCAATCCACTAGCTATAATAGTGGGGTTTTTTCACTCATATGGATATAATTCGAGAGATGATGATTGAATAATGATTAATTAATGGCTTACGATCAAAAGTATTGATTTTACATTATGATCTATGAATATAGTATAAGTTTGGCATTAGTGCTTGACCCTACTTGGGTACGCGATTGAATTGCTAAGTATATCGATTTTTTGTTATGCATTTCATAGCATGTGTGGTGTTCAATAGTGTGTTAGTCCTTATATTGATTGTGATTTCCTTAAGCCTGTGAATGTTATCGTTTTTATATTGTTTAAGTATGATGTGTTTTATGCGGGCCTTGCCTTTCCGTTTGATCTAAAGGATTACTTAATACCATAGTACTGATGTGTCCTATTTGTGGACCCTACCTATTCAATGGGCAGTGTCCCTTGCAGGACTATTGCGATTTCCATTCAAGTGGGCATTACGTAAGAGCGTAAGGGTTGTGTGGAAATGATTTAGGGTTTCTCTTTTACCTTTTTATTTCTTTGTGAAAATGATCTCCACTATTGTAGCCATTAATAGTGGGTTATTCTTGTAAAGTGTTTATTGCGCTACTCTAATTTAAATAAAGTCTGATTTTGAGTAAATTATATTTTGAACTTTTAATCTTAGCACTTGGTACTGGAACGGTAAGAGAAAACTGGTCTGGTACTAAGTGTGGCGATAACATCCCCCATGTTTACGGTTTTTTGCTTTTTTCTTCCACTAATATTTAAATAAAATAAAAATTTTCAGTAGTAAATTTTGGGGTGTTACAAAGAATGACTTGTTTTAAGCTTAGCAAAATCTACACAAAATAGCAAAATCTATAGCTTGTAGAAGAAACTCTTATAAACCTTAAAATAAAAGAGTTAAAACTAAAAAAAAAATTCCGTAAAATATCATAAAAGAAAATAGTATAAATCTTAGAAAGAAAAAATAAGACTTTACCACTGCTAAAATGATTCTAAGAAAAATCAGGTGAAAACCACAACTTTTTTCCAAACCTAACCATATCACTGCAATTAGGGTACCTTAGTGTCCTTGAATGATAGTCAGTAGGATACTATGTTACCTTTATGAACTAGTATGACCAGAGTACCTTAGTGTGTTTAAGTTAATATTATCTCTCCTAAAGTAAATGAAGTTGAAGTAATTATTATTGGTTTGAATGTAATTACATTGGTAGTCAGTAGTTACCTTCGTTCCCTACTTGTGGTTTATAGTTGCTTTTGTGTTCTACATGTGGTTGGTAGCTACCTTTGTATGAACCTTTGATGTTTTGGAATTTTTTGGTAGCTACCTTTGTATGAACCTTTGTATGACCAGAGTACCTTAGTGTGTTTAAGTTAATATTATCTCTCCTAAAGTAAATGAAGTTGAAGTAATTATTATTGGTTTGAATGTAATTACATTGGTAGTCAGTAGTTACCTTCGTTCCTTACTTGTGGTTTATAGTTGCTTTTGTGTTCTACATGTGGTTGGTAGCTACCTTTGTATGAACCTTTGATGTTTTGGAATTTTTTGGTATGGATGTTCATATTATGAGATATGATGTGTTTGTTATGGAAAATGGAGAATGGTTTGGTGCCTTCCCTTCATGAAATACCCTTGTCATGCTTTGGTTTATTAAGCTTCATATTATGATTTGAATAAAATGATATGGTCAGCTTGTAACCTTGGTAATAATTGTTTACCTAGCATGTTAATTATTGAACCATGTTATCATATGTAAGATCCAATAATTTTATGTCATGTTTCCCTTGTGATACTTTTTATGTGCTCTATGTGACATTTGCATGCTTAGTATATAATGGGCTACTCAATACCTTTATACTTATGGGTTTTGTTTCATGGTCTCCTATTTATTCAAAGAGTAGGTGTAACTTTGTAGGATAGCTTGTGAGTTTAGCTAGCTGGCTAATAACTTTAGGTTTTAGAGTTATGATTATCTATTTGTAACACCCCCAATGTTTTTTTAAACCTTAACTTCAAATGTTTAGCCTTTTATCCAAAACATAACTCTTAAATCTTGGCTTAATTATTCTTGTTAACCCTTAACCCACGAACCCAGATAAATTCGTCGATAAACTTATCTTAATTATTTTTATCTTTTTCCTTTAAATTTAAACCCTCCCTAAACTGATAAAATTTTCCCCTCTTTACTTTTTATAATTAGGTATCCTAAACCCAAAAGAATTAATTTTATCTTAATTCTAAATCTAAACTTAATTCTAATTCTAACCCTAAAATTTTATTTTGTTTCTTCTTTTCCCTTTTCCTTTTTTTCCTTTCTTTTTCTCTCTCCCTTTTTCCTTTTCTTTTTCTTTTCTCCTTCTTATCTAGCATACTAGCCCTCATTATTTTCTTTTTCTTCCTTTCTTTTTCCTTTTCTTTTATTATCCTTCTCCCTCGACCTATCTACCCGTCCATACACACCCCAACCCCCTACATTTCCCCTTTTCTTGAGCACGCCTCTACTCTTCTTTCCCCTTTTAACCAAACACTCCCTTACACTCCCCTTATCGTGCCTTCTCCCTTTCCCTTCCTACACTCTACCAACCTCCATTCCCGACCACCAACTCCCTAGCATGATGAGCCGCTTCCACTGCCAACTCCTTAGTGCCTCTGCCCTACTTACACTCCACCGGCCTATATCACCCAACCTTGTTTTGTCCTTCCTCTACAACCTACCCCTGACCAAATGCTTCCATGCCTCCCCTCCCTTTTATTCTCTCCACTCACCTGATTCCTTTTTTCTTCTCACTATTCGACCTCTATTAACCCTACTTATGGATGAATTCTATCATAACCCCAAAACTCCATCACTTTCTTCTTTCCTTCACCTCCTCCCACCATCCTCTTCTTCTCCTCCCTCTACGTTTTTGTTTGACCACAAGCCCTTACCTTCCTTTCTTCTCTTATCCTTTCTCCTTCTTCTTTCCCCTTCTTTGTTTAACATTACAACCCTAACGTCAACCACCACCACTACCCTCCTCCTTTACTATGCTAACCATCGTCTTTACCTCCCCTCCTAGCACTAGTTCCCCCAATTGCAACACTATCATATATGTGCCTCACCTCCTTAGATCTCTCTTGACTTTACCTCCCCCTTCTAATAGCCGCCACCTCCTTTCCTCCTCATTATATCCCATTTTCCAACCTTGTTGCAGACCTTGACCTCACCACCACCAACCTACCCCAAGCATGCCTCACACCGACAACCTTGTGCACCACCAACCACTATTACCATCCTCTTTATAGTCATCTTTGCCACCTACTGTGCACCTCCCACTCGGACATCACCTCCACCCAACCAACCAACCCCCTGAAGCCTTTTTACATTGCTTAAACTCACGCTACATGAGTAACGTGAGGTTTACAATTATTTTTGTCCCTTTTTTCAACATTAAGGGTATTTTAGTCATTTCTAATTTATAAATATTTTAATAAAAATATATTATTTTATTGGTTAAATATTAATATGGTTAATATGGTATTATTTTTAGTTTTAAATGGTTGATTAGTGGAGCCTACTAAATTTTAGTAGGTTGCATATTATTTATGCTTTTATTAGAAACTATACAACTCTTATACTCTACTAAAATATGAGATATCACTTGATAACACATTAGGATTTTGATGTGTAAATTGTATCAAGCATATTTGCTAAGTTGAAATTAATTGTCTAACCTTGATAGTACAAAATTGGGTAAAATGGAACACGATAACTTGTGTAAATTATTATATGTACGAAAGTATGTTAAAATGGGTTTACTGATGGAAATAATTATGTATGTTCAATATGATAAGTTGAGTATGCCTAGATGTATTTTTAGCATATTTATTATTATTGTATGTCCTATGGGCAATTTGGTTACTTTTAGCATATCATGATATTTATCCCAATAATCTTGCCCTGTATGGATTATTTATTATTAAGCATGGGAATGTGTTTTGATATTTTATACATGCATTTTAGGATTTCATGTGCAAAATTATGTATAAGGATAAAATGGTCATGTGAAATATTTCATAACTTATCTGCATCTTATATAATTTAATTATTGTGTTTTATCCTTTTCATAAAAAATGAATAAATAAAATGAAATTGGTATTGAAATGGATGATAACGTGGTAATGATGTTCTTAGGGGCATTGTGGTCACTTTTGACCTAATGTGACCAAATGTGAATAACTAAGCCTAGAATGGCCTTAGTAGATTTCTAATGTTAACCTTTGTGTTGTATTTGATTATGGTTGTCTTGAATAATTAGAAAGGAATAAAATGGTTAAATATAGGAGTTGGACCTATTTGGTGTTATGTAATTTCATGGTCTCCTTAATAAAATATTATTATTTAAATTAAAAGACCTCGATATTAGAAATGGTGGCTTTTTAGGGGAAGCTACCCTAAAGACATGGTTTAGCACATGGTTGGTTATGAGTTTTTGCTAGTGTGACTTAGTACCATAGCCAAGCCCTATATCTTACTCTATTTAGCTGAGAGTCTACATACTTATAGATTAAGTTCCCTTATTGGTAGAGTATTGTGTCTCCTTTGTGTGCCAACATGACTAGAGTACTTTTGTGTAATTGGGTTGATAGTTGGTAGGATGATATCGTGTTTCTTTGTTGCGCGAGTATGACCAAAATACCTTAATAACTTCAATTTTCATATGATCATCCCTTGAGGAAATAAAAATAAAAATGATTATGATAATATTATTGGATTGGTTAGCAATAGCCTTCGTGCCTACTTATATTTTGGTAACAAACTTTGTGCCTACTTGTATTTTGGTAACAGCCTTTGTACCTACCTATAATTCAGTAGTAGCCCTCATGCCTACTTATGTTTTTATAGCAGCCCTCATGGTCGCCTCTAGTTTGATAGCAGTATTTATACCTACCTATATTTGGTATTGTGCCTTTGAGCCCTATGTATAATGTTATGGATTTTATTGGTATTATGTCTTTGATCCTTACCTGCAATTTTATGGATTTTATTGGTATAGTGACTTTTTAACACCCTCTTCCCTCTTATTTTTGTGTCATAAATTAACCCCAAGTAGCCCACACATTTCCTCACTTTCCTCAAGCTCCCTTAAGTAAGGAAGAAAACTCCATCATCGCCATTGTTTTCCACCATTTTTATACCACCAGCATCTTCCTCCGCACACCCCCTCTTTGTTACACCTTCCACCACCGAAGCCCCTACCCTAGTTGTAGGAAGAGCTACCTTAGCCCCCCTCTAACCTAGAGCAAAATCTCACAAAACCAATCCCCATGCTACACACAAAATTACCATAACACCACCCCCTCTTCAGCTAGTTGTGTCGATCCCTCCCCCCTTTGCTTATGTAAAAGTTACCAAAGCCACCGCCTTGCTGAACCTTTTTTCCCCTGTAGCACCTCCCTGGTCTTCTGTAATTTTTTCCATCCCTACCCCTAGTTTGGGCCTACTCCACCGTTGCTCCCTCCCTCTTCTCGGCAACTTCCATAAATTCCTCCTCTTTTGTTGTGTGAGCTTATTTAGCTTCCTTGTTATTATTCTTTAGCCATTTAATAATCCTTGAGTAATTTTAATTAATTTTAGGTTATTGTTATGATATATGATAATACATGTGTTATTGGGTGTTAACTTCTTAGGTAATCTTTAAGGATCTCGTAGAAGGCAATCTTTTGTATTTTTGTGTAATCTTAGATTTAGGTAAATCCAGTCACCCATAAGGCGGTAGAAAATTATATGTGATCATTCTAGGAAATTTTAGATTTATAATCATGCTGGGTTTTATGCTTTTCAAGTATTTTAGCATCTATGATAAAATAATTATATGTTGAAAGGATGATAAGCGTGATTATCCATAATTAATTTGTATGCATGAAATATGTCAAATGTTTTATGTCTGCATGTGTCAGATTTTGTTAAGGTCTCCATTACATGATCAGGGCTAGCTTATGATAAATTCTATTTCATATGACCTAAGATTAGAGATATGCTTCTACATGTACTATGATGATAATATTTCTATTTAAATGATGCCTCATGATTTAAATCTGCATGCGTATCCTGCATGAAAGATGTGGTATGTGGTAGTTGCATGATTAGAGTTTTGGTGGGCGCAAGCCTACTAAATGCATGAAAAGTGGAAAATATAGTTAATCACCGAAATGCAAAAATTACCTACTTGCTAAAATAATGTGAAATAATACCTTGTTTCCTACACATCACAAATATCTCATGATGATAATGTTTGATAGGAAAAATGATTAAAATGAGGAAACTAAGGTTACGAAGGGTTGCCTTAGCTTTTTTATAGCTTTGACTTGGCTTGACATAGACCTATGACATTAGGATTTATCTAAATAATTATAAATAAAGGAAAAATGGTTAAGTATGGAAAATGAAAATTTCTATGTTGTATGTGTCGTATGTGATCACCTCATAAGATATTAATACTTAAAGTGAAAGACCTCGAGTTGGGCATGGTTGTTCTCTAGGAGTTGCTACTTTATAGATGAGTGTTAGCCCACGTTTTTGGTTCACTGGTGTGCCATTGTACCCTAGTTTTTAAGACCCTACTCTACTCCATAGGATACTTATGAGCCCTATAGGCGATATTGATACGTAAGGAGTAGGTGACTAAGGATGGGAGGATAATTTGTTACTTTTGGGTGCCGGTATGACCGAGAGTACCATTTTGACCCTAGGTTTGAGGTAAGGGTATTGTGTTACTTTCGGGCACCGATATGACCAGGTGTATTGTTGTGTCCCTAGGTTGATTTGTACCCCTCTCGAGTAAGGAAGTAAAATGGAAATGTTTGTTGTGAAATGAAAGAAATGGATTGTTGGTTCTATGGTTGCCTTAGTGCCCTACCTTGGTATTTTGATAGATTGTTGGTTCGACAGTTGCATTAGTTTCCTACCCTAATATTGTTTTGGATTGTTATTTTGGTAGTTGCCTTAGTAACCTACCACTATGTTTGGAATGTATTTAACTAATTAAATATGACTTTACACTTTGAAATGATGAGAAGTGGATTTATATATTTTGAGTTAAAACTTGGACCATGATCTATGTTTCTCCATGGGTATTTTCTATATGGTTTATACCTTGTGCTTATGTATATGGGTATGTTGCCTCCTAGGAGGTTTTGTGATTTACTCAGTATGAAGAAGTCATACTAATACTATTTTTGCAGATGACTATGTGAGGGAAATGGAATGGTGGATATGTGGTGTCCTTGGGAAGAGTTTCCATTTCCATAATGGGTATTTGGGTCTAAGAGTTAAGGCAAACCAAAGTAGTATCTTCTAGTGCTACTTTTTCTTAAAATCGGTCTTCCTTTGGACTCTTAGGTCCTGTATTGTACTTTTGTTATATTATTGTACTACAATATCTATTTGTAAATCTATTATGTATTATTTCTATTTCTCCTAAATTACATCAGTTGAGTTTTGTTTTAGCCTTAACACTTAGCATAAAAAAGGCAATGAGATAGAATTATGCTAAGTGTAGAGGTAACACCTGGTAATTTATTAATTAACACTTCCACAAAAATAAAAAAGTTTCAGCTAGTAAAATGGGGGTGTTACTCATTGCCAAAGACCTACACATGGTCCTCCATTTGTGGGAATGAGCAGGTGACAAAACAAATAGAGACATCAGTATGCTACGTATTGAGTAAGCAAAGTTGCTCCATCAATATACACAAGCATGCAAATTTATCATAATATACAACATGTTTCATGATAGGACTTTATTCATAGAAGCAAGAGTTCACAAAAATGCTATCATATACAATATCATCACAGTAAAAACATCATGCTTAGGAAATCATAGTACTTTCACATAACCACTTACATGAGCAATAGTAGATAATAATCCAACATCCCTTAGGGTTAATTCCATTTATCCAATTCCATTAAGATAATCCATCCGTTTATTCATGTAAGATATATGCCAATCACTGTAATTATTGTTCCATACCATAACTGGTTAATCAAGTACATAAGCCAACTTTAACCATTTTTTTAACCATATCTTTACTTCCATTTCATAGCTACTTGTTAACCATTTATGTGTTTATCATTCATAATCATTAGCCAGTAATTACCAACCATATTTTAATATCATCGATGGATGCAAATCTTATCTAAGAAGGGACATAAAGTTCAGGCCGGAGCCAATCACTAAGTGGACATAGTCCAGGCCAAAGTCAATCACCATAATAGACATAAGTTTAGGCCAAAGCCAACCAATATGGACATAATTCTAGGCTAAACCCAACCACCTAGGTAACCAGACCTTTTAGTATTGATACTCTCTAGTACATTATTAGTATCTAGAGTAGGTAAGACACCAGGACATCTTAGGATCCCACCCAAAGGCAAAGCCTGAAGGCAAACTAACCCTCGGTAGCTAATCAAGGATTGGGTAACCCAGACGCTTACTCAACTCAACTTTCTTTCTCTTTAAGTGATTAGTATTTTATTCATAAGGATGGATGATCATATAAGGCTCGTACAAGCAACTAAGGCAAATTCACATATAAAAACATATTTATCCTTATATTTCTATTTTCCCCAACCATGTGGGTTTATCATCTATCTTTGGCCAATGAAATGCATTCCTACCATTACATTCAATTCCAACCCAAGCTAAGTCCATACTCTATTATCAATTAGCCTCACTTATCACAAGTGGAATGCCCATTTAGTCGTTTTTACTACTCATTGAGTATACCAGGATTCATGATCCCTTTGATTTTTTAATTAGGTTAGTAGTCCATGATAAAAATCTATATTTTATCCCATTAATAACCATGATATAATACCGATCTTGATTTCAAAGCATAGCTGAACTTAAAAGAAAAAAATTAAGCAAACCAGTTGAACTAGTTGATCGATTTGGCCCAACTAGTCTATTAGTTGCCCCAATCAGTCGATCTATTTGGGTTGACTTATCGATCGGTTTGACTTAACCAGACCATGTTGCCTTCAAAGCGGTCGATTGGTTTGGGAAAACTAGTCAACTATTCATAGACCAATCGATCGATTTTGCAAAACCAGTTGATAGATTTAAGCAGAGAGTAAGACCAAGGTCTCTACAGGCGTACCAATCGATGGGTTAGGTCATCTAGTCAACTGTTCTAGGAACCAGTCAATCGATTTACCCTAACAGAGCATCAAACTACAAATTTCATATATATTTTTGCATAAAAATCATTTCTAGTCATGCTAGGACATGTGTCAACATCAACTAACACATTTCTAACCAAATTATCATGAATTTCTCACCATAACATCATCATAGCTTATTTTATCCATTTCATGCTCTTTGCTCAATTTATGTCATCTAAGTAAGAAATTCATGCATACAACTACATTTCTTCATATCAGCATGTATTAACCAACTAAGATATCACTTTTTATGCATAAAAACATGCTAACATTTTAAGAGTAAGAATTAATTACCTAATGTAGGCTAAATCCCCTTAAAAATAGAATTTCTAAATTTTTGAAAACTTCAACTCTTAAAACCTTAAAATCCAAAATCTTAACTTAGATATCATACCAAAGCCACATAAAATTTTGAAAAGAAAATATAAGGAAATAAGGACATACCATTGAGACCAAAAATAAAGAAAAGCTCAACTTGACCACTCAATCTTTTTCTAAAATCTAACTTTCCCTTGCTTAACAATTGGAACAAGAGAGAACTAGAGACAAGATCAAAATTTTGTGCGAAACAAATTGGCAAGTGCTAAAAGGGTGGAAAGAGGATAATACAAAACTCAGAGGAGTTTGGTGGCTGGAAGAAAGTGAATTGTAGGGATGATTGGGGCTATTTATATTCAAACCAATTAAAGGGAAACATAGAGGGTGTATAATGAAACTCAAAACCCTACTATTAGCCATTTGAATTCAATAAGAATGAATATATATATATATATATTTTTGCTGATCTAGTCTCCCAAGCTCTATTGGTGACTCTGGGGAACTCGGATCGATTAGGAGAGAATCAGCATACACTAATGAAGAAATGAGAGGTCACCATGAAAGGAATCTTCAAACTACTCAAAAGCATCCTTGAGGTTAAAGTAATTGATCTTAGAACCAGGGTAGAGGAGAGAGGAGCAAAAAGATAACAGATGAGGCCATCTCTCTCCTTCATTTGTCTCCATCAACTTCCAGAACAAATTGAGGCAATATTTTGGATTAAACGCATCATGAAAATGGTCAAAAATCTCTTAGGGACAATTAGTATAAGTTGTTAAGGTTCCATTTTAGCGTAAAGGATTTTTCTAGAAAAATTAAATTCGAAAGCGTGACTAGCTCTACAAACAAATCTAACGGTTTGGGTCTATCAACCAATTGTTCATCCACTAGTCAATTGGTTTATCCCAACCAATCGATTGGTTTGGTTGAGGAACCTAATTTGGCTAAAACAACAAACCAGTTGATCGGTTCATAGAACCGGTCAATGGATTTTCTTATAAAACTCAATAAGCTTCATTTTCTAACATAAGTTCAAATCAAATTATTTTCCAAATCAAATCATAACATTGTATTAAAATTAAAGGCCCAAAATTTGACAAAAATTCTCATTCATCCATTACATGAAAGTGTGGGGTATTACATCTGTATGTATTTTTCTTTTGATGAAATTTGTAACCATTGATCATTGTTTTATTTAAAATGATATTAGTTTGTGCTTCAGTTTTCTCTATTCTAGTTTTTATAGTTATGTTATTAATTTAAGTGAAGTAACGTTTTTATCCTTAGTGCTTGGTATGAGAATGGTAGAGAAATAAAACTTGTACCAAGTGTGGCCATGACACCCTATATTTTACTATTTTAGCTTTCATAATTAATTATTTATATGAAATTTTTCGGTCCTAAAAAGGGAGGTGTTACACTAGTATCCGAACCAACATTTTTTGGTCTGGATATCTCTGGACCCTTGTGTCCCTCATTTATTTATTTTCTCTCATGGGTTGTAACTCATTTGATCAAATAGCTTTGTGCATATGAGAAAGTACGAATATGTAATATAATATATTATCTACTTCTTATGATTATTGTTCATAATTTAAATGGAATAACAGTTTAGTCTTAGCACTTAGTATAATAATAGTGGAGGAAACTAGAACTTATACTTAGTATAGTTGTAATACCATGTGTTTTTAATATTTCCAGTTCCATAATTAACTCTTTACAACAAACTTTTTAAGTGCTAAAAAAATTAAGCGAGTTACAATAAGAGTGAGATTGACTATGATCGAATGTGTAAATGTTTATAACATAAATACCTGATTATTGTACTTTAAACCGAGATTTTGGTTGAATGAAAGTAATTAGTTTGGCAAATCTAATTTTGTTTAGTTAGATGGATAGTTGACATTCAAATATTGCATACAGATTTATTATTATTATTATTATTATTATTATTATTATTGTAATTTAGCTATTCAGACAAAACAAATGAATTTGAGTAAACAGATAAAATAAATGAGCTCAAAAATATTTTAGGATTGATTTACGAATTTTGAATGGGTCCAATTAGCAAAATTATATAATTAAAATATATGAAAAATACGACTTTTGATACATAAATAAAATGAATGGAAAAATTTCTAAATTTTATACGACCAGAATGAAATTTTATAATAGAAATTTTAGAAGCAAATTATAAGATGAATTACTAATGATAATTAAGATTAATGACATGGCATATTGCATTTAATGTTAGTGTATGCCTAAAAGATGATCTTTTGTTGCTACTAAGGATTCTCCATTGCAGCAATGAAGTTTGTCATCTCCATAGCCCACAAAAACAATGAGGCCGCTGCAACGAACCTCTAGCGACAATTTGTCATAGCAATATCGGTCAATCCGCAATAGAGACTTTTGAAGTCCCAGTGATAAAATTAATCGTTGCTATCGACCTTTCCTCTCTACAATGATGTGTTCAGAATTAGTAGTACTTTTCTCTTGTATTTTAAATATCTTATCTATTATTTTAACATTTTCTGTAACTCATATATTGGTATTTTTCTTTAATCTAATAGGTAGATCTTATAATTCATTTTAATTATATTCATACATTGCTTTATAATTTATTTGTAGTTAGGCTCATGACACAATTAATGTGCATTAAGTTTTTACAATATTATTTCGCCATCACATTTGTTTACAGTGCTCATAGTAAGAATATATGATACATTATCCACATATAGATAAAAAAAATAAAAATAATAATACTTGACATAGTCTGTATTCATACAGACACTTATTTCATATTATCGTTAGTCCAAATTTTTATAGCTATTATTCTAATTCGTAGATATTTTTAGAATACATTCAATGATCAAATTGTTGCGGAAAAAGGACCGGTTGATAGCGGAAGACCTTTTCCTTCCTTGTGTGTGATTAAAATGGGCAAAACAAAAATAGCAGAAATAGAAAAATAAAGACACCAAATTTTACGTGGAAAACCCTTAAAGTTGAAGGGAAAAACCACGAACCTTCCACTACGATGATAATAGGATTACAAGTAATTCTTCTCTAGTATGAACTAGAGGCTCACTCAACTTCTTTATCTAAAAGAGGATGGATTACAAAACATGGACTCTCTCACCGACTAAGTGGTGGAACACTCAAACTTCGCTTGAGAAAATATGAGAACTTTTCCCAAGCACCTCACTTTTGTAGTGGCTCTCTCTTTCTCTCTTTTTGTAGAGGATTGCTTGCTTTGCTTGATACTCTAAGCCTTTCCAAAGACCCCTATTTATAGGAGTAGAAGGGGGTAACCCAAAAGCCATAAGATGACTCTTGAATGCTCTTCTATTAAATTAAGTCAATGAAACTTTGGTAACTTACACATGATAACATGCATTTGCCTTCTTAAATTCCCAAGAGTTACAAAGTATTAACCATCTTTGTAACTCATGCATCATCCCCACTATTATTGTTGTTAGGAAACCCCTTTAATTAAGGAGGGACCCCAACACAAATGCTCATTGTCAAAAACTGTGATCGTTATTTTCCTGTTTGACAAAATAGAATATTAATCTATATATATAGACTACTTTTGTTTTAAAATAAATATAATTTTAGTAATTTATTTTTATATGAGTGTCATTTTGATTTTTTTAATATAAAAATAAATTTTCTTAAATTACTCATATTAGATTAAGATTTTTACTTTAAATATTATTTAATGACACATATTTAATAATTAATATAGGTGTAAGAATCTAAATGGACTCTTATCTTTAATCCAAGCCTATAAGATGTGCAAGGCGCACCCCTGCAAAGGCCCGAAAAATTATGGTACCTCTAATTTTACGCTGCTTTATGTATGTACATACGTTAAAAGCAACTGAGTGAAATTACTAATTATGTGGTTCAGCGTATCTCTATATTGGACTTCTGCTCGAGTTCAATTCTTATTTTGCCCCGGGGGCTTTTTTAAAAAAAAAATTAAATTAATAAATGTTTTTGCAGACAAATAGGGCCCTCGGACCCTTGTGAACATCGGCAAAAGCTGCAAAACTAATCTTTATGCCGAAGTTGGTCCACATTTAACTTAAATGCTACTCGGTCCGTATCTCGATTCTCGACTATCAAAATCTCGTTTTCACGTGGATTGATCGTGGTTCGGTGGCGGAGGACTTACCTACCTGCCGTCGCCCGAATTCAAGTCACACGAGGAATCCGTGTCGGTCAATTTTGTATAGTAAATGGAATATTTTATGGGTGTATGACTTACCCACAAATTGATGGACACACAGATTTTATCTTTAAATAAAAAAAATATCGCTAAGGGTTTATTTGGTATGGGAGTAATAGGGATGGAAAAATTTATACCAAGGATATACTTAATGATATTAGTAGTTTGTAAGTTTTAATTATACAAATTTATGTATGCATTAGTGGTGAAATTTTAATTACTATTTTCCCATTATATTACTTTTAGTAATAAACCTTATAATACAATTATTAACTCTTAAAAAATACAATTATATATATATAATCGATATTTAACTGGATAAAAATATATTATCACACTAACCAAAAAATTATATATTATCGTTTGTATTGTTTTTTTTATGTCAGTTAATTTTTTTCATCTCTCTCATTTTATTAATTCTAAATTTATGTAATAATATGGTTCATGAAACTTTAATGTAATGGATAATATATATATATATCACATTAAAACAAAAACTATAAGCGTCTTTATTTAACTATGTCGTAATCTTATACTAATTATTAGTTTGAAAATTATAGTTATTTATTTATTACATCATATATTGGCTTGAACAATGTAAATTGTCCAAATGAGAATAATATCTGTATTATCGAAATATTTTCACACAGATAAGAAGTAATACTATCGATTGATAAATTATTCCATATAGTTTGCTATCAGGTAATAGATAAAACTACCCACTATCTGCTAATAATTACCAGGATTTAGCCTCAGCGTAATTTACGAATGCTATATTTCGAGAACCCGCAAACGCCTCTTTGAACTTGAAATATGTAATCACCGCCTGCTTTGCGTTTTCAATAGCCAAGATAAGAAAAGGAAAAGCAAGAGACCACAGCGGTGGATATCCATTCATCATGCTACCGTAGGTAGGTAACACATCAATATTCTGCCGTCCACATGTGTGGTTCATGCCGTGTGCAGAAATGCCACCTTTGGCGTCAACAAGAATAAAAAGCACCCCTCCAGCTGCAACCTGCTCTGATATATAATGGAAGCCACTTCAGCAGATCATCAACTCCACTATACAAAGATGGTATTACACGAGCGATCAAACACAAAAATGCAGCAGTACTCAACTCCTGCAGCATTCGCTGGGAAAAAAAAAAAAAAGATAAAGAGAATATCAGAAAGCCACGCCCTGCAGTGTTTATTTTCATCATAAGAGATTAGACTTTGTTATAAAAAGCTATTGCTATTGGATATTTGCTACTCAAGTTTGTTATTTTACTATATTTAAAATATGAAATTATGAAAATTAACGTATTATAAACATATTGAAAAAAATACTTTAATTTATAAAGTTACAAACAAAAACGCTTTTCTAAATACAATCCAAGTAACCTCGGGAGTAGATGATTTTGTAAACAGGGTTGAAGCCAGGTGGAGAGCAATGGTGTCCAAGGACATCTCAGATCCTGGTGGAGAGCAATGGTGTCCCATCACACCACAAAGCCCAGGGCGTGATTGTTTTGTATGTGGAGAGCAAAGGGATCATATACGTATATATTTTAGATACCACCGGATATCTACTATATGTTAGGAGATACTGTGTAAGAGAAATCAAAATGGACTAGTGGCGTGGGGTCCCATACTCCCATCTTTACATGGATGAACCACGTCCGATACACCGTCTTTGCATTCTCTTTTTATCCTGCCCAGTTACAAAGATGCATTAAAGCTCGTCGCTTGATGTCTGTTAAAGTGGCTACTTTATTTCTTTTTCCTTCCCTTCTTCGATGCTCGGCCTCAACTTTTTCCTTGCTCGGTTCCCTTCCTCTAACCTAACTCCTCCATTCTTGCTCCGCCACGGTTTACTATCACTGTTGCTCCATCGCCCCTTATTGTCATTGCTGCTCCGCCACTTCTCTCCTGTTGCTCAATGGAGTTCAAACGTTGCCGGTAACAATACTGAGATCAAATTCAACATCAGTTAACAACCAACCTTGATTCCTTTAGTTATTTCAGATAACAGTTAGGAAAGTGACTGCATTAATATTGTGCCAATTATTTTACTTTAGTGAATGAACACATTATATTTCATCATATATGAGTTATCAGATTTATACGAACTCCTCATTCGCCAGTTAGTTTGTCAATCGATTCGTTAATTATTTATTTTCTTATTAAAGAGCTAGATTAATTTTTTTATCGGCATACTATGGTTGCTATTGATTGGAGTTTTGTTGAGTTATGGACCTCTCATTTTTTCGATGTTGTTAATGTCGAATTTGATTTGTACAAAGTTCTTTGTTTTGTTTGGGGGGGGGGGGGGAGGGTTATTATAATTAGCAAGTGCATGATGTTAAAGATGGGTAAGAAGTCTTATTCTCTCATTTTTTTCCCCTTGTTTTTGTGGAGGTTGGCTATCTTCTCTCTCATATTTTCTTGGCATATTTTGATTGAATTAGTGTATGAATTGATTAAATCCTAATTAGTTTGTTAATTGATTATCTATTTTTAGCTTTTAGGAAACTTTACTTCACTAATTAATTTGTATAGAATATTATTTTACATGGGGACGCAATAGAATTCAAATACTAACTTTGTCATAACTTATAAGTAGAAAGAATTCTATTTCTTTATGTTGTACCCTTCCCATTTTCTTAAATTTTGTGGTTCCTTCTTTGGTCTAATAGAAATGACTTTGTTCTTTTCTATGAGATTTCAGAGTAGTAATTCTGAGAGCCACAATATAAGAATTCCAAAGATTAGCTCTTTGTAGCCACCCATATTATCAAACACTTATTCTCTCTTAAGGCACATGCCACAATTTACCTTTGCCGTTTAGTCTAAGATAAGATTGACAGCGGTACCTAAAACAAGTATATTGTCTTTAGAGAGAATCATTCTCGCCAACCAAATTCCCATCGAACTATGAACACCCTGCAGATTGCTAATTAATGTCAAAGTTGGTCGCAAGGCGATGTTTTTATTCATATGAGACCTTTAAAGACTAATGCTATAAACGTCCAGGTGACATAAGCCAATACAACAGCAATCCTTCGAACCTAAAAGTATCCAAATCGCCCCATCTTATAGTCCAAGGCCAAGACGATCGGTAAGGGTGATTTTATTTAAGGGAAAAGTATAGTTTTTTCTCTGCCTCTGATTTACAAAATTTAATTCGCAGTTCCCTAATGGAGAATACATTTTTCATTATTCAAGCTTCTCCCTTTTCTATTTTTCTAGGTTATATAAAGCCTGAACTCATAATATTCAGGCTTGCTCGATCATTATATTTTATACAGAAGGAATGAAGTATGAAATACTATATAGCTCGGTCTTCAATGGATGTACAGATTAATGTCATGACACAGTTTGGAGTCTGCCTAAGAATAGGCTCTGATTACCCTTTGCTGCATTCACTTTGCTCGCCAACAATCTCCACTTCGCCCCATCCTTCTTACTCTGTTGCTTCATTTTTTCTTTAAATTGCCTGAAAGATAGAACAAGGGACGTCAAATTGGTACCAGAATGCCTACTATTGACTATATAGCCTAAACTGAAACAGCACTTGTCTTAGGTTATGGTTCTAAGGTTATTAGCAACTCGTGATCTTCCGGTTACCTGCAAAGAGGAACATTGCAAGATTCAGGCTCATTGCACATGCAGGAATGTAGCTCAAGAAGTTGCCACATCCGTTTGCAATGAACACATCCACCTGGAACCCGGGTCGTACATGTTGAAAAATGACGTACTAACATTTCGATTCCTTTGCAGGCAGCAAACCCGCAAGGAGATCCAACTTGGCTTCCAGGCTTCAGCATTTTGTCGCGGGGTCCAATGGTCCTACATCCCTCCTTACATATGTGAAGAAGGGCCTCCATTGCCTCGTACAGCTGCAAATAAACCTTCTTTTCTTCTGTTCTCTGCAGCCTCTCCTGCCTCCTAGAATCTGCTTCCACAACTGCCTCTAATAGCTCCTGTTCAAGCAATGGGTCCACCCTCCTCATTACTTTCCATCCTTCACTCGAAGCAATAGTCTTGAAATCTCTCACAACCATGGAAATACACATATAGAAAAGACGTGGAGCATCACACTTCTTTGCCATCTGAAGCACATCTATCACGTTTTCCGTGGTTAGCCATCCCTGCTCCATGAACTGCACACAGACTCTTTTAAGTGGTGGTACTGAATAGGAATGTGACAGAACCAATAACTGCAAGACAAATTTCCTCATATCTTCTTCTTCGTAGCTGCATCAGAAATGAACCAAACAGATTAAAATGCTAACACAAACCCCCCTTCTTTCTTTTTGCTCGGGTTAAAGAAAGCTTAAACATTTTGAATGAATGCATTGAAGCAAAGGTCACCGAAAGATGAAAGGAAATGAACATACCATGAAGAGTAGAGGAAACGAATGAATGTGTATACAGCGCTGTGAGACACCCCAAGAATCTTAAGATGCCGTATATTGTTCTTAGTCTTTGTTTGTAGAAGTAAATTACACAAAACTGAAGATGAGACGCTCTGCATGATTCAAAAGACAAACAATATCTTGTCAGCCTTCCAAGACGGGTTAACTTTCACCAACTTTCCTCAATTAGCTTGAGATAATAACATAAATAGCTTAATACAGTATAGAAAGTTTGTTATAGTTCTCATTACCAGTACACTGAAGTGAGCAGGAATTATAGTTGATTTGTCTTGTGTGACAACATGAACATCAGCCCCATATCCTTCCTTAAACAGCTTGTCCCACATTTCCTGTCTTTCTCTCAGAAGAGAACAGGATTTCCTATGATATCTTCTTTCACCGGGGAAGGTACATCCAGGCACAGGTAGAGGAGGTGGTGCAGGAACATTACAATTTTGATTTGGCTGCGGTAATGAAGAAGCAGCCGAAGCTTCTTCTAGAACATGTAAATTCTTCACATTCGAATTCTCTTCTTCCATACCTGTCGCAAAGGACCACTCGACAGAATCCTGAGTCGACAAGGGCAGTGGATGCATAAAATCAGGGGACGAAGCCATGAAGTAAATCAGCAGACGAACTGAAAGGAAGGGATGCGAAACAGTGAGATAATATACTAGTACTATTAAACTATGGTTAGCATGACAAGACAGAGACTGCAGATGGAAAACATTAATAAGAAATCGAACTTTTCTGGCTGATGCTGCAGTCAACTACATACAAGCCGACCAATATGTATTTCTGCACATAGAGATGGGATGGATGAAGGCAAATTGAACTACCAGTGTCGACTAAGCTTTTGATTTTTTACATCACGGACTTTCCTTCAGTTTCACCTTATTTACTGCAAACCAGTGAAAGCCTCACAATAATCTTCAAGTCATGATGACCACAACGTCAGTGTCAAGCAGATCATTTTCACAACCAATTCATCAAAAACCCACTATATACATGGTTTTTCTTTTTTTCCAAAAGAGAGATCAAAACCAAGATTATTGATTAATTCAAACATGTTTTCCTTACTGATTGAACGACATAGTCACTCAGTAATCGAACGGGAACATGTTGAATATTGATGCTCATATTAGAGCATACCTTAATCTTATTTTCTTCAAAAGTTTGGATCTATAATCTGATCAATGGAAATTTATTTTATGCAGAAGTGAAAAAAAAAAAAGTTTAACATAACCCATAACACAATTTCAAGCACAAAATCAACCCTTTCAAAAAGAAAAAAAGAAAAGAAGGAATGATGAAACTAAACTAGGTGATCGGCAATAAAATGGAGAGATACTTCAATAAATAAATAAACACTAATCCATATGAACTCTGCTCCTTAAGAACAATATATATATATATATATATATATATATAAGTGAATTGATCTTACCTGACCAAACTTCATACAGAGTTTTCCATGATCTTCCAGAAAGTTCTAAGTTTTGGAACCAAACAAAAAAAAAATGAAAATCAATCTCTGAACATATATATCAACTCCATAAAATCAATTGATCAATCAAACAGGAAAACAGGAATGAAAAATCGAAGCTTTAAGAACTCCAATCAATTCATATCCAAAGCGATAGAAAACTTAAAATAACAGCAATATATATTGAAATCAAGTAATTAAACAGAGAGAGAGAGAGAGAGAGAGAGAGAGAGAGAGAGAATGCAATCGAAGGATACCAGAAAAATTGAAGTCTAGAGCTGACGGATTGAGAGGGTGTAGTAGGGTACAAGAAGGGACAAGTGTGGCCGGGAGTGAGAACCGGGAAGAAGGAATGGGAAGTGGCCAGGCAGGGGAGGATCAGAAGGCGTTTGGTGTCTTTAAAATATTTCGTGATTCGCATTCATAGGTACCTTTCATTTGTGGAGTGGCCTCTGCACACACTTCAGGTGATGCCAAAACACCTTTTTTCTGGCAAGTGGATGGCAATCTCTTCCAAAGTAGGGGCGGGGGTACGGGTACATTCACTCATCTCTCTTCCAAGAATTTCCCATTTGCGTCTTCTTCTGTTCCTTTTTATCATCTGGATGCGAGCATAGTACACTCGAGTATCTCCTACCCCGAACCATTGAATCACGTAATTGAGTTGATAACTCTTTCGGATCTCAATCAATTTCACCGCTTTGACCGAAAACTCTGACCACAGGCCCTTTACGGCAAACGACTTACGTAAGGCTGTGGCTAAACATTAATGACTTAAAATGTACTCCATTCTACCAACTTAATACTAAATCTATTTTTATACAAATAAAATAACATATTTATTGATACACAGAATCCGAAAACTTTCACCAATTATATTTACTGTACAATAGGATGAACCCCAGAATTTTCACATTCAGTTAGGTTATAGTCCATTTGTTTTTCCTTCATTGTACCGATTAATCAAAGTTTATATGTTCATGGTATCTTAGCGTATATAAAAAAAGAATACACTGTAATAAATTTTTCTTCCAAAACCACTCTGCCACATGTCAAAAAAATAATAAATTATATATTTAGAAATACAACACATGTACACTACATCATCTGATATAATTAAAAAAAATTTACGACTTTCTACATATCTGTTTATAATTTGTTGTAAGCATTTGTCTATGATTGCTACACAGAAGCAGGCGACCACTAACATCTAACGGCCGGAAAGAAGCAACGCACAATCTTGATTCTCAAGATTGGTCTATAAATAGGTGTTGAGCAGTTAATATTCATGTACTTGAAGTATACATAACCTCCTATCCTTGACTTGTAGGTATTCTGTGGAGATATTGGCTTACTTCTTTGCACTAAGGTTTTATTCTATATATTTTTAAACATTTATAAATGTGCTAGTGTCAATATAGTTTACATTATTTTCATTTTCATTTATATTTTGTATGTCAGTGAAGAAAGAATGACAATGTGGAGCTTGATTAATGATATTAACTTGTCGAAGAGCACCTGGGCATTAAAACTACGGTTAGTACGAATTTATGAAAAACCATCTTATGGAAACAAACATGAAGCTTTTAGCTTGGAATGTATATTTCATGACAGAGATGTAAGTGTTACTCATACAACAATAACTATGCATATTCGAACTATATTGTGTTCCCCCTGCTTCATATTGAACTTCATATTTTAATCAATTATAGGGGCAAAGAATACATGGAACAATCAGAAAATCTCAGATAAATCAATACAAGGTAATAATGAAAGAAGGTCAACTGTACCACATGAAAAACTTTATTGTGGCAGCCAATCAGCTTAAACTGAAAACAACAGACTTCAAGTATGTCATGTACTTCAATAATTTCACACACTGTATTAAGCAATCAGAAGTAGAAGCATTCCCAGTCCAAATATTCAAGTTTATTCCGTTTAATGAGTTGCCAATAGTTTCTACCACAAGTCTTATCAGTGAGTAGATAAATACAAAATCAACTATATTGTTTCCATAATTTCAATTTAACAGAAGCATATTTTTTCTATTTTAGATATTATTGGAAGGGTGTCAGCTATCCAATCAATGAGGGAGAAATAAGTCTTTGGACAAGTGACAAGCTACCTAAACTTTGTACTAGAAGACCAAATGTAAGAAAATACAAAATATCAGTGAATTCATATATATGCTTCTTCATAATAATTATCTAATAGTTTTTAAAATTTATAGGGAGAATAGAGTTCAATGCACGCTATGGGGAGATTATGCAACAGAACTAAGTGATTATTTTGGAATCACTAATCCTAACCCTGTTATTTTTGTCCTATAATTTTGCAGAGTCAACATTTATAGAGGTATGAATTGTCTCAATTTCACATACAGACAGCCAAAAGTTAATAAAATTACAATTATGCCTTATTTTCATAATAATTTTTTACAGAACTTCATTTGTAAATTGATGACACCAAAAATTATGGGTTGGTAAACATTAAAATTATGTTTCAAAAAAGTGGTAAAAGCTTACAAGATTTTGAATCAATGCCATTCCTGCCGAACGAGTTTTTTGAAACAGTAGGAAATACATTGATGCGTGATGAAATGTGTTATGATCGATCAAAATTGAAAGAAGAACTCAATAGACTTCTATCTGATATGACCTCGAAACAGCAACACATGTATAACATTGTAATGGAGGCAACCAAGTCTCATGCAGGTGGATTGTTCTTTGTTTATGGATACGGAGGTACAGGAAAGACATTTATATGGAGGAATTTATCAATAGCTATAAGATCTAAAGGAGATATTGTGTTAAATGTGGCATCAAGTAGAATTGCTTCTCTTTTATTACCAGGCGGAAGGACAGCTCATTCTCGCATCAAAATACCTATAAATCCAAATGAAGATTCAACATGTAACATTAAACAAGGTATTCCATTGGCTGAGTTGATTATAAGGTGTACACTTATTATTTGGGATGAAGCACCAATGATGCACATGTATTGCTTTGAAGCCTTAGATAAAACCATGAGAGATATTTTACGGTTCACCAATGACTTCATCCTAGAGAAGCCATTTGGAGGTAAGACAGTTGTTCTAGGTTGAGATTTTAGACAAATAGTACCAGTCATTCCTAAAGGTAGTAGACAAGACATTATTCATGCAACTGTGAACTCTTCGTACTTATGGAGATTTTGTAAGGTGTTATGTTTAACAAAGAATATGAGGTTACAAAAACTAAGCTTGGTTGATAAATGTTCTGAGTTGAAGCAATTTTCAGAATGGATTGCAAGCATAAGATATGGAACAATTGGAGGGATTAATGATGGTCATGCAACATTAGAAATTCCAGATGATTTTTTAATAAAACATTTTGAAGACCTAATTGCAGCTATTTTGGAGAGCACTTATTTGGAATATAATGGAAATATCATTGATGATGCTTATTTTGAAGGAAGATCTATACTAGCACCAACTCTTGATATTGTTGAGTCCATCAATGAATAGATGTTGTCAATTAACTCTGGTGAAGAAAAAACCTATTTCAGTTCTGATACAACATGCAAATTAGATGCAAATAATGATTTATTGCGAGATCTACACACTCCAGAATTTCTAAATAGAATTAAGTGTTCAGGTGTACCAAACCATGTGTTGAATTTGAAGGTAGGTACACCAATTATGTTGTTAAGGAATATTGATCATTCAATTGGTTTATACAACGGTACTAGAATGATCATCACACGAATTGAATCACATGTCTTGGAAGCAAGGATTTTAGTTGGAAATAATGCTGTTCATCGAGTATTATTATCAAGGATGTCTTTAACGCCATCTGACTCGAGATACCCTTTCAAGTTTAATCGAAGACAATTTCCCCTAATTGTATCATATTCCATGACAATCAACAAAAGTCAAGGTCAATCTCTTAGTAATATTGGTCTATTTTTAAAAAAGCCAGTATTTTGTTATCGTTAATTATATATTACGGTTTCTCGAGTCACAAATCGTAGAGGTTTAAAAATTTTGATATGTGATGATGGTGTTCATCAAAGTAATACAACAATAAATGTTGTATATAATGAAGTGTTTGAAAATATTTGATCATGTAATTTTATCAGTTATGTATAAATACTTTATCGTAAATATTTTAAATTCGCATTGTATGTTCAAGTATTAGGTTAAATTTTTATTTCCAAATCAAAACGTGTTTAATATACATCATTTATTATTATCTCCTTGCATCACACGGGTTAAAATCTAGTTTGAAGAATATGAAAATCGATGACCAAATTAACAACAAACAAAGTGTAAAGGCGGATATTTCTCTTCAATTTATTTGAAGAAAAAACCATCGGAGAGTATAAATATATATTAAAGTTAAAGAAATATAGCTTACTCTATTAACTTAAAATTTTCTTTTGAAATATATTGCATGTGATTGAAAAAAAACTTAGAACTAAAAATATATATCAAAGTTACCATTCATATCTATATAGTATCCTTGACTATTATAGTAGGCATACGTAATTTTTTCGCTTTCAGAATTTTATGGTGAACCAACATATTAGAATTTTGTTGGGGTAATTAGCTAAGTAGCTTGCATGGATACATGTATACTACACATTATTAGTTATTACCTCCGTCTCAACAAACTCCCCCCTAGGCCCCTAATTCCAATTTCAAAGACTAAGATTAAATTAATATTTTTTCTTATAAAAGTTTATAATATATTGGTGCTTTTCTTTCCTAAATACTTGATACCATTGCATATTTTTATTGAGTGGATGGTTACATTTTTTTCATCACAGATTTCATTTCAAGTGAAAAAATGGATTTCTAAATTAATTATACATTAACTTAATATATTAAAGTAATCTATATTTTCAAGAGAAACTAGCATTTCTCCACTATTATAGTAAACAAATGTAGTTTTCTAGCTTTGGGAATTTTGTGATAAACAAATATGTTAGTATTTTCTTAGTATGAAAAGTTAAAAAAAAATTAGCATTTTCCACTATCATAGTAGACTGTAATATCCTAAAATTTTAGCTAAACCTAATTTCGAGTAATTTACCTTGTAACCTAATTCTAATATTAAAAAATTAATATTTCCACCTTACCCTGATTCTCTAACCCTGGAATTTAACCTAATATCAATTTATTGATAATTAAACTATTTAATATCCTAACCTAAATTATATTAATCTTATTTAATTAAAACCTAAACATATTAATCCCACTATTTCTTTTCCTTCTTTTTCCTTTTTTTTTCATGTTTCCCCTTTCGGTCGACTCCCTCTCCTTTTCCTTTTCCCCCTTATTCATACATGAAACATTATCCCTAGGCAATGCCTACATGCCCTATCACTCCCCTATCACCTGCACCAAAAAACCCCCCATAACTATTGATTATATCCACAACGACACAAACTCCACCTTCGGCCAAACACATCGCAACCCTTCCCTTTTTCTTTCATCCTTGGTTGCGGCACCAACAGTCGGTGCATCTCCCTCCACCCTCAAAATTTTGCATCGCAACCTTTCCCTTATTCCTTTTCTCCCTTAGCTACAACACAATATCCTACAGCCACCTCCCACCCTTCGACAGCTTCAACCAAATCCCAACACTCCCTTCATTAGCTTCAACCAAAGTTCAATTCCCTCCTCTTCGACATCTCTAACAGCACCACATCTTCCACCCTTCGGCATCTCCAACCACACCACACCACCACCCTTCAACTCCCAAAACCGAACACTAGCCCTCCTTGTTTTGGCCTCCACCACCATTGCACCATCCCACGACACAACCCACTATTCCCCCTTGTTTGGTTGCACAAAGTTTTTCCCCAACACCACCTTACTTGGTTCCATTTTCTCCCTTCTTTCACACTTCTATTTCCTTAAACATTTTCCTTACTTATGTAGTTTAATCCTAATGGTATTTTATTATGATTTTCTTAGGTGAATTCCCCGTGATTTCGAAGGAGGTTGAATAGGATTTGCATGCTTAGAGACTGAAGTTGTTTTAGTAATGATACTTATTGTAGTGTAGGTTTTTTGATTGCTAAGTGTTATGCATGATTTTTTGTTATACCATGTTATTTTTATCATGTGAATTAATATGTGATTGTTAATGCTATGATATGTAGTTGATATTATGTGATAGAAAATGAGTAAGTAAAAATTATGTGGTATTGTTATTTTATGTGAAAAAACCCTTGGTGCGAAATATGGATGTATCATAGATTTATTAATGGTATGTTGAATGTGAATGGAGTATGATAAGGTCTATGGAGAAAAATGTGGATTTGGAAATAATATTACTAAACACGTAAATTTTACATGAAATAAGAGATTTGTTACCGATAAGAGTATTTTGGTAAATGTGGGTTAAATATAAGAGTCATAAAATTTTAAGGTGTTATATCATTTAAAGTAAGATAAGTAATTTATATGAAGTATTTGGAGTAGTTGTGAATGATATAAGTTTGATAAAGTATGAAAATGGTTTGATTTGGGAATAATGACCCTAAAACAAGAAGGTTATTATTACATATGTGAAATGGTAGAGTTAGGCCACAAAATTTGAATATGTTGTTAATATTAGTGTTTTGGGAATTTATATTGTATCTGGTATTTGTTTGAGCCCTACAGGAAAATTTATAATGGATTTGTGAAATTAGGGTTTATAATCCTTAGGAATACTAACTTTTGGGATAGGGTTATTATTGCATATGCTATAACTTAGAGTTAGGCCTTTAAATTTAAGTATGTTGATAATAATGATATTTTAGGAAGAGGTACCAAGTTTGGTGATTAAAAGAGTGACAGAAGAAGAGTTATAATAAAAGTGTAAAATTAGGGTTTAGGGAAATATAGGTGTCTTAACTATAGAGAACGACCTTATGAACTTTGTGATATGCTTTAACTACTTTAAATGTGTTATATAGCTTTGAATCAAATAAGAATAAAATATTAATCATTTAAAGTGAAAGATCACGTGAGTTGGGCCAAGCTGTTTATAGATCTGTTCCACCTAATGATAATAGTAGCTTGGGTGTGTTATCCCTGAGAGGTGTTTCTTACTGTTCCACTAGTAGTGGCTCATGTGTTTTATCCCTAAAACGTGTTATAGTTTGTTCCACCAGATTAAGAATAGTGAGACACTATACTCATCGTGAATAAGAATATGAAATGAGATAATTAACCTAATGGATAAGATATTAATGATTAAAAGTGGAAGAGTAAATGAGTCAAGACTAAGGTGCTAGATTTGTTCCACCAAATGATAATAGTGACTTAGGTGTGTTGTTTCTAAGAGGTGCTTTAGACCATTCAACCAGTTTATGAATAATGGCATAGGTGTGTTGTCCTTAAGAGGTGCTTTAGACCATTCAACTGGTTTATGAATAGTGGTTCAGAAGTATTCTGTCTTGAAAGGATTTGGATCTATTCCACTAGATGATAATAGTGAATCAGGTGTGTTTCCCTTGAGAGGCGCTTCAAACCATTCCACTGGTTTGAAAATAGTGGGGTCCTTAAACTCAACATAAATAAAATAATAAAAATGGTTATATCTAATAAAGAGGCCTAGATTAGTATTTACCTTGTGATATTTTATATGTTCCACATGTGTACTTATCATCTACTATAAATGTATGTATTTAACTATATCCCAAACTCAACAGTAATGTTACCTTGGTCAGTTCGTAGCCTATTGGCTATCTTTTTTATGGGTGTTGCTCATTCCCATGAGCAAATAACCTGAATACTTTTGTGCATGTCTTTGAGGAATAGTTGGATAATTTTTCCACCTTTGATGCATTGTATGAGGAATAATGACATTTCTTGTATTGGGTATTTGGATGAAGAGTTATGTTATTTAGATGATATTTTTATCTGGACACCTTTTGGACTCTTTGATCTATGGTATCTCTTTTTATTGTTTTTTATTATTATACCCTGAAGTTAATCTCCAAAATCATATTTACATTTCTAGTTACTTTGTTTTTATTATTCCTAGTTACTCCATTTTACATTTAATGGTTTTAGACTTATGATTGATGTGAGGATAGTATGGTGAACCAGACGTGCATCAATTACGGTGGTAATTCCCAATTTTTTAGTTATAAGCTTTTGATATAAAATAAAGTTTTTCATTAGTAAAGTTTGGGGTGTTATATAGAAAATTTCTTTTTAATGTAGATTTAGGCTTCAATAATTTATCATGAATCGATATGTAAGGAATAATTAATTTTGGCTTGTAAAACTTTGATTTTTAATTAATTTATTTATTTGATAATTTGGGATCAACAAACATAGTTGAATAGAGATCAATACAGAAAGCAAAAAGTAGACACAAAAGACCCAAAAGACCTCTCCCTCTCAAAGGTGTGCCTGCACATTGTGAATTATGTCATTAATTTTTTTAAATCATCTCGACTATTCTTGATCTAAAAATCGACCCTCATTAATTTGGGCTAATATTAACATCTAATTAACGCGCATTTGTTAATTCTTGAATACTATCTTGTTTATTATTTATTGTTAGTATGTATGATATGATATTATACTCATATGATCTATTTTTTGTTTAGAGTGTGCATGAACAATGAAATTTATTATAAAAGTGTAGGCTCATGATTTCTTTTGTCAATTATATTACTCATACATCAAAGATATACTAAAAATAAAGACTCAAATATATCACAAGTAATTTTTAAAATTTCTTCATGTTATCTGAAAAAGAACCAAAACTATATATTAATTTAAATAGCAATACAAAATAGAAGGAATATTTCTACTTAGGTGTAAATGTTGTTGCTATATTTTTTATTTCATATGCTCATACTCTTCAACCTCCGTGACTTCACTTTATATACACCAGTAGTGCTCTAAAACATACAATGCCTATATGGGACTTATTCATAATAAAATCCTTTGATCTTAAAATACATTAAAAAAATGAAGTTATAATAGTTTTACATAATATAGCATTGGATGCACATTGTATATGCTTTAATATACCAAGCATATATCTCAAGTACTAATATTTAACCATAACGCTAAGAAGTATATGGATCCTCACAGCCATTGTTATTCTTGAAATATTATTAATTGTCTAGATGATTTATATATACAGTATATTTAACATTTGATGTTAGACACTTATTATGATTTAAAATTTTTTATTGGAAAGAATATAACTAGTAAATTAATTGTAAATATAAAAAGCCAGTAGTTGGTAACATTAAATGTTAGTTTTATTTTGAATTTTTGTTATCATGACACATATTCATGTTCAATCATTAGAAAAATCCTCATATATTAAATTAGTAAAACAAAATTTATTATAAATATGATATTTTCAAATATGATATAATAAGGACTTGATTTATATATATAGTTTTATTCATGATATGATAAGGATTTGATTAATGGAAAGAAATTTAAATGTGATAATAAATTAGATATTCTGTTTTGAATTGTAAACAACCATTTCCTTTTATTCTTTCATCTTATATATGGCTACATCAATAATATCAACAAGAGTATTTGTAGTTTAAATTACTTTGTTTACATCCGTGCTATACTTAGTAATATAATATGCTAGCATATTTTAAGGTTTTCCTTACCCTCTTTTCAAGAAGTTCTCAAGAGTAGATATTCATTCAAAACTTTGGCATGTTGGAAGTGATGAGTGTGAAGTAGTCATGTTGTATATTGGAGCATAATAAACTGATAAAATAAGGTTGTAACACTCCAAATTTGAAACCAAATTTTTTTTAGTCAAAAATATATATTTGTAGAAGTGAAAGCAAACATGTTTGTTATCATCTCTCTTAACATGAGTATTGTATCCATACATTTCTCATGCTAAGAGTAAGGTAGAACAATTCACAAACACGTCACAAAATGGAGAATAATGGAAGTAGTAATAATATAATGAGATAAATTGTTAAGATCAATTCAAAAAACTATACAACCCAAAAGAGAAATGGGACACAATAATTCAAAATATCTAGAATACAAATTATCCCAAAGACACCACCAGATAGTTCATACTCTAAGTCTCAACTTAAATAGTATCACTCTTTCCTAGACACATTAGCATATAGGTCAATATCATCCTCATTGAGAACCTACAATAAGTCACATGCAAGTGTAGTATTAGTATGCCAATATACTAAGTAATTGAGGCCTCCCCTATAGAAGCAACATGCAACACATAACACATATCATAAAAGTGGCAAATCATGCATACATACAATATACTATCACAAATACCCAAATACCTCATAATCTCATACTCAACTCATATCAAATAATCTAACCATATTTCATGCTCAAATAAGTGGATTGTCTCCCACAAGCTAATCCAATATAGATAATTAGCATAACTTATATAAAAACGTAAATGGATTATCTACTAGCAGCTGCCCCAATATAGATAGCTAGCATATCTCAAGTAAATATGGACCAAAACCATTAGCTAACCTAATATAGATATTTAACACATCCCAAAAGTAAGGTGGACTAAAACCACGAGATGACTTAAGAAAAATAGCTAACTCAACTCAAAATATAGTGGACTAAAATTAGTAGTTGTCCCAATATAGATAGAAAACATTACTCACAAAATAGGGTAGACTAAAACTACCAGCTAACCTAATATAGATATCTAACACAACTCACAAAATAAGGTGGAATAAAACCATCAATTGACCTAATATAAATAGCTAGCATAATTATTTTCATGACCTTCCACTCAAGTTAAGGATATTTTATTCAATTCTAACACTTAATTTCATATCATACATCCACACCTAAGATAATTATTCCCATTTCAAGGTTAAAGAGCAACCAAAGAAGATAACTCTTAAGATCATCCCTAATAAAATAAATTAAAAATCCCAAGAAAACTAGTAACTGGTTCCACAAATTAGTTAACTAGTCTAGGACATAGAACAAGTGAAAATGTCAAACAAGTAAACCACTCAATTGGTATGGAAAAACCAATCGAATGTTGTTACCATTGACTAGTCAAAAACCTAACCTCCAACTTGTGTTGTGCAAAAAACTTATCAACTTCCAATGAATCAATTAGCTAGTAAGTTAAAACTAATTGACTAGTAAACGAAAGGGATTGGGTTTCTCCCAAACTTGTTGGCTAGTTCTACTAGGCAAAAAAATATTCCAAGCATTACATGCTTCCAAACAAAATCTACACACATCCATCACTCATGAAACTTTTAAGAAATCACATGTAACATTCATAATTCATAAATCAACCCCTCAAACTACAAACTTCATGGTATCTTATTCAAAACGACCAACCTATCATGCTCCTAAAGCTATTTCCATGTTTTTAACCACTGAAAACATACTTGTAAAATAATGTAAATCATAGAAGTTTTTCTAAAAAATAATAACATGTAGCATATAACACATCACTCTACATCTACAAGGTTTATTCAAAATTATCTATTTAGCAAGTCTTCAAGTAAAGAAGACCACTCCTTAATGCTACTCCAACCTAATGATTCTTACTCACCCAATCAAGAATCATAGAAAATCATTTAACAAAAGCATTAAGAGCTTTAAAATATAGATGGGAAGAAAGGGAGAAGAGAAGAAGATAAGGAAGAAAAGATGGGAAGAACACCTGGAGGTTTCTTGTAAAGGAAGAGTAAAGTATTCAAGGTGGGTTCATCGTGGGTTTGGCTAAGCATAACAAATATAGAGGATGGGTGTAGTAGAGTTCAAAAGATTAAGGTAGCAAGGATAGATATCCACTTAAGTGAGGAGGAGAAAAGGGGTAAAAAAGATGGCTATAGTGGTAGGATGATGACCAAGGGGAAGGGGTCACACATCAGCTAATAAAAGGAAGCTAAAAGGGTGATCATGGGTTACAAGGAAGTTTCTTAATTAAATGCAACCATATGGAAAAGGGTAAGGAAGAGGGAATCAAGGAGAATAGTGGAAAAAAAGGGGGAAAGAAGGGGGATATTATTAGATTTTAATAGTTTAAAATCCTACAAAAATTATGTATAATCAACATATAGCATATTCCCAAAGCTAAATGAATGATTTGAAGTTAAAACTAAATTAGTGATCATGGGTTTTAGTAGATTTAGTTGACTGGTTCATTAGAACTAGCAAAACAAATCCATATTTTACCAATTCACTAGTTCTCCAATTTGAAACTCTTTTTCATAATTCATTTAAAAATTAATTTTACTTAAAAATTATATAGAAATACTTTTCATATATAGGGTATTGTAAAGATAATTCTAGACTCACCAATTAGATCCAAATTATTCAGGCTTAGTGGAATATGACTATATATGTTCAAGTTGAGGCTAAGTATTATGAGAAAAATCATCTTTTTTAACTTAAAAACATGCACACATATAGAGAGAGAAATTGATCAGAATATAATTCTTAGCCTTATATGGTCATTGAGTATTTGTTTACCCCTATAAAGATTGAGTGTCTCCTTTATTCTTAAATTCTTGGTTCATGCTCATGAATTCATGGTTTCTTAACTCTTATCTTTTGCTATTGTGCTTCAATATCCTAACAATTAGTATAAGGCAGAATCACCTCATAATAGATGATGCAAAGATAAAGATTGAGAATTTTTCTTCTCTTGATTTTACTTTCTATAAAGTGATGCCAAAAGATTATCTATATTAGAATAAGTTTCATGCTTCACTATTGGGAGATATGACAGAATCAATGGATGAGTTAAGTGAGAAATAATAACTTAGAAAAAATGCTAGCGCATTTTGGTCAAGATTGACCCAAACTTTTATGAATAATATCATGAAGGAGGAAATAATATTAGGTGTGATGAAGACCCTTACCACTATTGTAATACCCTAGTTTTAGGGCATTTTAATGGGTGTTCTTATTTGTGATTTATTTTTGTTTAATCTTGGGTTGGATATATGATTTAATAGTTGTTTCTTGATATTCAAGTTTGAAAGAGATACTAATCTGCTATTTTATCTATCATTGGGCTTTTATTTTGGAGAAACAAGCTAGATATGTTTTAGATATCTACATGATTTCCATAATCTATCAGTTGACTGGCTATGGTTACTAATTGGTTGACTGATATGCTATAATGGCCAACTAAATGCCTTTATTTTCTCACATCTTTTATTCCTATAACAGATTTAGTTCTTGATTTGTGGGGTTAATCTACCATCCTTTAGACCTTTTTTACCATGTTATTATCTTCATTATAGCTATTCAAACTTGTCAACTTTAGTCGAACTTAGGGATGACCTTGGAATAATTTAGAATAAATAGTTAATAAGAGATGAAAATGGAATAAGTTGAATTGATCATTTGGGTTATGACGTGATGCCTAACCCTAGGTCATGACACCATATATTCTAGTGACCCTTGTGGTCCTTGGTTGATTTGATTGTTGTGATGGATCATAATATCCTTTGAGGAATAATAATTTTTGCTTGAATAAAATACTAATCACTTAATGTGAAAGAGTTGAGGATATGGAAGGAATCTCCTACCTTAGTATTTCCATAAGTGCATAGTTTGACCTTAAGGTTAAATGGCTCATTTATACTAATAGGGAATCACAGACCCTACAGATTTATGTACACTTAAGTACCAGAGTGTTGAAGTTGTACATACATGACGTAGTTTGTTTAATTTTTTTTTAATGTGATAATAAGAAGTTAATTGTTATACATGAATTAATGTGATGTGATATTTCAACAAATGATAGGAGGTTAGTGGTTGATTTGTTGAGTTATTGCTATCCTTAAAAATAATTATTTTGGATTATGGGATTTTATTCTTCTCAAGAATTAATAATAGGTGGAATTGAAAATTTTAAGATGGATCTTTACATAATTATCCTTATTAATTGGAATATAGTTTTGCCTGGGTGTTTGTTGAGTTACAACTAGAATTTTTGGTTGTTATTGGTTTTTCTAGTGTTTTATTTGATTGTTGTTCTTATGTGAAAATTATGCAAGTATCATGGTTCTTTATTTTGATTGCACTTGTTACTATGTAAGCAGGTTTCTCGTTGATGTATATTTACATGCAATGTGATCATGTTATATTTTTGGAGGATTATGATTTAGCCAGTATGAGGAAGTAGTACCAATACTACCACTTTTTAGATGAGCACATGTACAATATTCAATGGTTGAATGATTTTGAGGAGCACTATTTTAAGGTTCTAAACAATTGCTAAACATACATATTTATAGTTTATATTACAGCTTGTAATAAGGTCGAGTGTAAAGGCAAACAAGTTTTGCACCATTGTGTGCACTTTTTTTGTCAATTTTTTCCTTGCATTTATTATTCCAGTTTGTATTATCCATAAACCTTTATTTATATTATTATCTCTTTTTCCCACTACTTTATTTTTGTATCTGACTTGTGTTGGTTTATCATATGACATTATGCTAAGTGTGGTAGTAACACCTACTTTTTTTTTGAATTATTGTTAAACAAAATGAAAATTTAAATTAGTAAAAATGGGAGCATTATAATTTTCTAGATTGCAATTCGGAGCTCAAAATCTCTTCAAATGATGAGAGGTCAAATATAGACTTACCACATTTAAAGGAGAATAAATTCTTTGATATTTGGATAGTTTGTTCAATATTCAAGTTCCAAATAGCCCATAAAATGGAAATGCCCCATCTAAACACCTATTCCTTTTCTATAAACTTGAAGAATTATGAGAAAAGATCAGCTATAGAATGTGACCATGCTTATGTGATGTAAAGACCTAAAGGGGAAGTAAACTAGATTTTTGGGGCAATATTATGCTTTGAGAATATTTGTATGTAATCTTCAGCACCTACCCAACAAAGAGGGAAAGTGGTGTCTATATTGTGTGATCTAGTTGATAAAAAGGCATTAGTCTTTAAAGATAAGCTCAAAACTCACTATATATAAAAGATAAGTGCATGGGGGAAGATATTTTATAAGTCCAATATGTTCCCCATATGTTGAATCCACTTTTATTAGATAATAAATTTATAGAGAATTAAGGAAAGAGGTTAGGTAGTGTTTAATAGCTTATTTGTCTGAGAAGATATCATTAGGATATAGCCTTTAGTTAAGAGTATCCTCTTCTTAAGATTTATAATTATTGAGAGATATATATAAAATATGACAGGTTTCCTCTCTATGAAACAAGATCGAATAAGATCTTTATTCCATTGGAAGTGGTTCTTCATAATAAGGTCTAAAACTATATAAACTAGGTTTTTAGCATGTGGATTTTAATCACAAACTCTAAGGAAAGAGATAAATGGGATCTATGGGCCATCCCAAATATGGAAAATTTTCTAGAGTTAATCTTTTGGAAAATAAAAGGATTAATCTCCTCTTTAGCAGTCATCATAGATCTCTATATAGGGGCACAACTTGCTTTGATGGTGACATACCAAAAATTATTAGAGAAATAATATTTAGATTTCAAGAGTCTAACCTATTTTTGATATGGTTTAATGAAAAAATATGAATAAGTTTAGAAACTAGTGTTTTATTAATAAGATTAGGTTTCTTAATACTCAACCCTCCTTCTTATTTAGGCTTATATGCATAAAAGATCCTAGGAAATGGGCATATAGTGTCATTTATTATCACCTTGATGCCACCAAAAGTCCCTTTGGTGTTTTTCAAGTGTAAAACAATTTTTCAGTAAGATATAAGTAGGCATATAGTAAATTAGGAAAATAGAAAGAGTGGATTTGATGAGAGTAAGATTCCCAACATAGGAGAGATACCTAGTTTTCCAACTTGATAATTTGTTATTGCTATACTTAATAATGGGCTTTAAGGTTATGAAATGATATTTATGTTTGAGTAAGAAATGGCCTAAGTATTTATCTTTCTCTTATATAGAAAGAATATATAGGATATAGTTAAAGGAACATTACTTTTTTGGGGTGGTGTATCTACAGTATAAGATATAATATTTCTACTAGCTTATTTACTACTTTGGCCATATAGCATAAACATGAAGCTTCTATTTAGCAATGTTTGAGGATTAAAAATTAGCATAACAAAAAATGAGTAACTCATTTGCATACATGATATGTGCAATGGATTTAGCTTTCTCATTAATCTTGTATCCATGATAAAGGAAATATGTTTCATAATAGTAAATAACTCAAGAAAGGGTTTGAGATAAGATAATGAAAAGATAAGGGGATAAGAGACAACCTTGTATAAGACTTCTTTTTCCTTTGAAATAGCCTTGTGATTATACATTAATAAGGATATAAAACGATGTAGTAGACACTCAGTGCATATCTAATTGGAAAGGCTAATTAGTTATATCAAAACTAGGTAGAATATAGGAAAGAAAGCACTAGTTCAGTCTATCATAAGATTTTGAATTATATACTTTAAGCATGAATCCCTTTTGTCTACCATTGACTTCATAATAGAATGGAAAACTTATTGTGCAATTATGGAATTGTATATAATTTGTCTCCTTAGAATAAAAGTGTTTTGGGAATCTTCAATCATGGAGGAGATGAAAGGTTTGAGTTTAAGGGTTAGGATTTTTGATATTACTTTGTATAGGACATTACAAAGTGATATATGTCTAAAATGGATGGGTTTATAAGGCTAGTATATTTTAGGAATAAGGGAAATGTAGTTTTAGTTATGGTGGGGGGGAAGGATTCCTTGAGAGAAAATTTGTTATATAAAAAGATAAATATCATCTCTAATTAGATGCTAGCATGATTGATAAAATATCTAGGTAAGGAGATTTAAGGGAATCAATAGTGGTGATGGCTTTGTAAATCTTGGTTTTATTAGGAACTAGGGTAAGGGAATCATTTTTTTTTCAAAATTTAAGGGTGTGTTAGTATAATAGAAAAGGGCAGAGATGGTGGATTTTTTGTTTGACTTACATCTTTTTGAAATAGGTGGCAATAAAGTGAGAGATTAAATATAGGTCTTGAGTCCAGTTACCATCCTTATGTTGAAGGTATTGAATAGTGTTTATTTTCCCTTTCATCGAGGTACATGAGTGGAAATATCGAGTGCATTTATCTCCAACAGTCACCTATAACTCTTTGTTTCTTTGTTGCTAGTAGTGTTATTCTATCCCTAAAAATCAATCAATATTTTCTCCTAGGATTGAAGGTTTATGAGTTTGGTTTCATTTGGTGGTTGTTTTTTGGAGAGTAGTTATTATGGATTTTATGTTATACATTTTAGTGAATAGGGAATGAAACTACTTGTTTCTCTAAGGTTGAAGTTTTAGAATGTATTTAGAGGTTCTAGGAAATAGGGGTTCGTTTGAATCTTTAAGGGTCTGCTAAATTCTACTTACTTTATGCTAGAATTCCTAAGGTTTGATCTAGCAAGCTTCAAAGAAAAGAGTTAATTTTTTTATTTTTTTATGTTAGCATGGCTAAGTTTTAGAAGGATGGGGGAATGGGTAGTGGAAAGCATAGAGAGACAGAAGATAGAAGAGTTATAAATTTTGTTACACTAGAGAGATGTACCATAAGCCTTTTTCAACCTTCATCTAATGTTATTTCTATATTTTCTACAGTTAGTCCATGTGTAGGCAAGAGCATTATAGCTAAGATCAACCAACCCACATGTATTGAGAATATCATTGAAGTTGTTAGAATTTCTTAAATTTACTCCTCTATCCCCAAAATTTTCAAAATTGCTTGAGATGTCATTAAAGTTTACAAATGCACCACTAAGGTAAAGCGTTATATTCAAAAAAAATAGATTAGACAACCCCATAGTTTCATCTTTATTTTTAGCCTAAGGGATCCATAAATGTTAATTAAATACCATAAATCAACACCATCAAAGTAACTTATCTAAAGGTTGATATGTAGGTTGGATGCATCTTTATCCAAATCTTAGATGGTGTCCTTTTAGCACATGAAGAGCCTTCCTACTTTCCTTTATCATGGATAGCTATTAAATCCTAGTTTGAGAGCAATATTTTGAGAGGTAAGGATACCAAGTTTTGTCTCACAAAGAAAAATATAAAAGGATGGGTGTTTGAAAAATAATTATAGAACAAAAAAAATCACATCATCCATGACTCGTGAAAATTCCAAGAAAAAGATCATTTGGAAATTGATTGTTGAGGGAAAAATAAGAGATTTCAAGGTCTAATAAAGTGTTCTTGTGTAGTGTGGACTATTTAGTAGGATTTAGGCTTAGTAAATTGCCTTGGTTGGGATATTAGGGCCTTTTACTTGGGATTTTCAAAAGTTTGGAGGGATTGGTGGAATATGGACTAGAGGATTTGGTAGGTGAATGTTGAATAGTTAGGGATAATGAAATTAATTTAGATAAATTAATTGAATATGTTTGAAGGAAGGTTGAAATGAATAGAATAAATGGGGTTGGTAAGATGGATAAAAGGCTTTAATGAAAAATGGATGGGGATATTAGGGAGGGAGGGAGTGACAAAGAGAGAGAGGTTGTGTATTGTTGTTAGGATCCTCAATGAGCATGCAGAAGTTAGAAAAAGAGATATTGTGGTTCAATTTAATAATGATAGAAGGATTTAAGAAGCTTGGATGATGGGGATGATAGGAATTTTCAATATAGTGATTAGGTTTAGGGTTGGAATATTTTCCTTGATGGAGTCGTCTAGTGAATGTTTAAGTAGATTCACTATATTATGGTTTTTGGAAGTATTTTTAATAGCTTAAGAAGCAATAAGTTTGTAATTGTTGAACTCTTTCATCATATGAGTTGCAGAAGCATCTATATATTGTCAAGAGAATGAGGATTTGGTATACTTAGTGATAAAGCCTATTAAAATATTTATCTCAATGATAATATTATTAATGTGACTAACCTTAACAAGTGTACTTTGAGTAATTCTTAGAGTTTTGTAACATATTTTCAAGGAAAAGATTCATGCACTTCAAGATATTAACATATCTAAGATCTCATGTATTAAAAATTTAATGCAAGTTAAATGAAGCTATTATGCATGGAAGTCAAACTACCAAGTCAAGGAGACCTAGTTATCATATTTTATGTAAACTAGAACTCTTGTGAGTTAATTCCATGTATTAATTAGCTACGTTTGTTTGTAATAATTTTTAGATTGATTCATGTAATATATAAGTTAGTACTATGTTGCTTTACTAGTTAGTATGCTAGTTAGTCATGTGTGTATTACCTTGGCTACCTTAGTGTGCTATTTAGCAAAGTGTGGCTACCTACATAATCACATGGTCGACACATTGTAACTTATGCATGTCGATTATCAATTGAAATATAAAACAAGAATTTCACCTGGCTATCTTCACTATTCTGTGCGTGAATTTTCTAACTAAGACTAATTGGAGTAATCTTATATAGGATACTTTAAATGTCTTCTTTGATAACATTCAAAGTTAAATTTCTTGAGTTCTTCTTGGAATCTTGATTGAAGATTCAAACTAATCTTTAAATCTTCCTTAAATATTTATTGAAGATTCAAATCAATCTTTTAATTTCCTTGAATCTTTATTGAATATTTACACCAATATTTAAATCTTCCTTGAAGATTCAAGTCATCTTCCACCTTTCTCCATTTGACACCTTATTCTCTTCTACATTCGAATCTTATCATCATTTGAGGAGGAATCAACACCATTTTTGGTACAGAGCCAAGTTGGCTTTTCCCTCATTGAATTTCCAATCTCTCCATTTGACCTTCCTCTTTCTTTACCCAATACAAGCAACTTGAAGGCAGCCACATTTGTAGCCTATCTTCAACCCTCTTTTTGAATCTTCAACCCCTTAAGTTTAAAGAAGTCAATAATCAATTCTTCCTCTAGGTAAACTCAAATATCTCCCTGGATATTCAATTCCAACATCATCATCTAGTCAAAATTTTAATTCTTGAAGTTAAATACCTTCAGTTATCTCCTTTTTTTCAAGTTTTTTTTTGAAAAATACACCTATATTTAAATTCCTGTCAATGTGTTTTGATCATCTTGATTCAAGCAAGAAGATTCTATAATTCTTCAAATTTATTTGAAAACCATTTGATGTTTAACCTCTTCTTCCTATCTTATCCTATCATCACTCATAAAGAAGATTATTTTAAGCCAATCTCGGGTTCCAAGTCTAGTCCATTCGAGCAAAAACCTTACCAACACCTCCCATCAAGAAGTCTTTTTATTCAACCATTTCTTTTTCATTGCTACTCCATTTCCACACCTAATAAGCTTCCAAGATTCTTGAAATTCCACCAAGAATTCATTTGGACTCGAAATCCCACATTAAACACAAGTTATCAAATTCAAATTCATCAAGAAAGGTAGCTATAGGTGATGAAGTTTCCATGAAAGCAATATTTGATACTCTTCAACAACTTGCAGCAAGTGTGCATGCTACCAACACACAACTTCAGCAACTATTTTCTATTAAAAGTCAAATTCAATGGTTAGAGATAAGGGTATCCAACTAAGAGAAGCTCTAACACATGAACAACACCTTAGAGGTCACACATGGCCTAGTAAAAGGCATAGTAAGGAGGGTGGTCCAGGAATGAGATGAAAAATTCAATAACTAAATGAAGTCTAAAGAAAAGGCAACCGAGAATGTCTCTAATGATTTCAGCCACAATTGACGAGGACATGCAAATTACCAACCAAGGTATAATCATACTGAAGATAAAGGTATTACTTGACCCCCTAATTTCTATGGTGAATTAGATGTAGAATTGTTTTTTGAGTGGTTGCATGAAATAGAATATATATTTTTAATTTAGAGAGTATGATAATGAACATATATGTAAGTTAGTAACTCTTAATTCATAAGTTTTACTAGGGTGCAGTATGACAATCTTAAGAGAACACATGAACGACAAGATAAAAGTATAATCAAGTCTTGAAAGAACTTGAAAAAACACCTAAGAAAAAATTTGTCCCTAGAGAGTATAAAAAAGAGATGTATATAAAATTGACTATACTTAGGCAAGGATTTCTTAGTGTAGAGTAATACACTAGGAAATTTGAATGACTAGCACTCTTGTATGACATGCAATAAAGAAAAGAAAAAAAAAGTGTTAGATACTTAGGTGGCCTGAATAATTTGATTAGAGATAAAGTTGAAATGTTTGCCTATGATTATCTTGATGATTTGATTAAATTGAATTTAAAATGTGAAAGAAAAACTAAGTCTATCAAAGCTTATGCTAAAATAAGTGCTTCAACTTCTACTTCAACAAAAAACTATTCGAATGCAACTACTTCAAAATATGGGACACATGTATCTTAAAATAATGATAACAAAATTGACCCCAACCTAGGTGAAAAATGTAAGAATAAGGTGAATTAAATGCCTACTAAAAAATTTTTTAAATGTAAAATATAGGGTCATTTTGCTAGAAAATGCCCTAACTAAAGAGATTTAACCTTAAATGAAATAGAAGGTATAGAACCATGTAATGATAATAGCAACCTAGAAAGTGAATCGAATGATGATGCCTTGAGTATGTATGATGAAAATGGTAATCCATGTTTTTTACTTCAAAAGGTGTTACAAATACAACCTAATAATCCATCTAAACAAAGGGATAAGATTTTTAAAACTAAGTATAGAATTGGTAAAAAGGTTCGAAGAGTCATTATAGATAGTGGTTCTTATACTAATGTTGCTAGTGAAATGATGGTTAAGCAAATAGGGTTAGTGACTACTAAGATTCCTAAACCATATTCATTAAAATGGCTTAATAAGGATAAAGGTTCTAAAGTAAATAAGCAAACACTAATTATTTTTGTATTACTGACTATCATGATGAAGTATTGTGTGATGTTGCCTATGGATACTTGTAGTATATTACTAGGAAGACTGTGACAATATGATAGAAATGTAATCCATGATGGTGTAATTAATGAATATATTGTGCTTAAAATTATAAAGAAGTATAAATTGAAACCATTTTAATGTGATCTATTCAACTTATCTAGACTAAGATGAGTTTATTTTGACATGGAAAATATATGATTAATTGCATATAGGAGGTGGGTGTTTTCTTTGCTTTAGTAGTAAAAGAATCTTAATTTGGGGGGACCAATTCTAAGAATTCAAATCTTACTAGATTACTTGATGAGTATAATGATGTATTTCCTAAAGATTGACCTCTTAGATAACCACCTATTAGAGGTATAGAGCATGTTATAGATTGAATTCCTATAATACTTTTACCTAATAAACCTACCTATATATGTAATCTAGAGGAAGCTAAGGAATTGTAAAGACAAATACAAGAACTAGTAGGTAAAGGTTATGTAAGAGAAATTATGAGTCCTTGTTGTGTACCTACCTTGCTAGTTCCTAAGAAAGATGGTACTTGGCGTATGTACATAGATTCTAAAGCCACAAATAATATAACTATCAAGTGTAGATTTCCTATGCCTATACTTGATGATATGCTTGATGAAATTTGTGGTGCATGTGTGTTTTTAAAAATTGACTTAAGAAGTAGATATCATCAAATGAGAATTATGGAAGGAGATGAATGAAAAATAACCTTTAAAAATAAATATGGTCTTTATGAGTGGAGTGTGATGCCTTTTGGACCATTTAGTTCTTTCATGATACTAATGAATGAAGTTCTTTGTCCTTTCCTAGGTCACTTAATTGTGTTTTATTTTCATGGCATACTTATATATAGTAATAATGAACATGCTCATCTTGTGCATCAATGGAAACTATTTGATAAACTAAGAGAAATTAAACTTTATGGGAAGTTGTTATGCTTCCAAGTGTAGTTTTTCTTGGTTATATTGTTAGTGAGGATGATATTAAAGTTGATTCTACTAAGATACATGATATTAAGGAATAGTATAATCCAAGTAATAAGTTTTCATGGGTTGGCTAGTTTCTATAGGAGATTATTAGGGATTTCTCTACTATAGCTGAATCTATTGCTCAACTCATGGAAAAAAGAGAATCTCATTGTGGGAAATTATGCCACTAAAACCTTTGAAACCATCAAGAGTAATTTTTGTAATAATCCTATATTATCTATTCCTAATTTTGACCTACTTTTTGATGTAATATGTGATGGTAGTGGGGCAGGGATAGGAGGAGTTCTTTTACAAGAAAAAATACCTACTGCATAATTTAGTGAAAAATTAAATGGTGCTAAATTGAAGTGTTCAACATATGATAAGGAATTATTTTTAATCATAAGTAGCTTAGAGACGTGGTGTAATTATTTGAGGCCTAAACCCTTTGAATTAAATTCTAATCATGAGGGCTTGAAATACGTACATGGTCAAAAGAAAATTAGTTTAGGGGGGTAAAATTCTTACAATCCTTTTGTGTTCTCTCTTAGACACTTAGATGGAAAAGAAAATTTAGTAGTTGATGCTCTTTCTTGAATTTATACATTGCTTGTCATATTAGATGCTAAGTTGCTAGGTTTTGAAATTTTAAAAGAATTGTATCCTAAAGATGAAGATTTTAGTGATAAACACCAAGCATGTAAAGAAAATGGATATTATGGTAATTTTAAATTACAAGATGGATTTTTATTTAAAATCAATAAACTTTGTGTATTGAGATCAAGTATTAGAAATTTACTTATTAAATAGGTACATGAAGGAGCTATAGTGAGACATTTTAACACTCAAAAGACATTAGAAATATTACAAGAGAATTTCTATTGGCCACATATGATTAAGAGTGTACAACTTATAGTAAACTGATATCTTACATGCAAAAAGAGTAAAAGTTTTTTTTTTCACAAAGTTTTATATACATCATTACTTGTGCCTAGTCAACCATAGGAAGGAGTTAGTATAGAATTTATCTTAGGGTTTATTAGAACACAAAGAGGTAAAGATTCTATTATGGTCATGGTAGAATATTTTTCTAAAATGACTCATTTTATTCCATGTAATATAACTGAAGATGCTACACATGTTGCTAATTTATATTTTAAAGAATTTGTGAAATTACATGGCATCCTTAAAAGTATTGTTTTGGATAGAGGTGTCAATTTTCTTAGTTACTTTTGGAAAACGTTATGACACATATTAGGCATTGAGTTGTTATTTAGTACTTCTCATCATCTACAAACTGATGGACAAACTAATGTTACAAATCATAATCTTGGCACTTTATTAAGAGGATTGGTAAGTAAAAGTAATAAAGAGTGGGATATTAAGTTAGGTCATGCATAGTTTGCTTACAAGCAAATTCCTTCAAGTACAACTCACTCAAACCATTTGAGATTGTGTATGGGGCAAATCTGTACATGCCAGTTGATATGGTGCCCTTGAAAAAAAAGTGATTTTAAAATTCTGAGGCTCGAGAAAGAAATTGAGTTCTTTCAAAAGATTTCTCAATTATCAAGGGGAATATAGAATAAGCCAATGAAAGGAACCAAATGTAAGATTGTAAACATAGCACTCCAAAGATATTTTTCCCTAGTGATTTAGTTTGGTTACGTTTGTGAAAAGAAAGATTTTCTAATCTAAGAAAACACAAACTAATGTCAAGAGCAAATGGACCATTTACAATCCTTAGAAAAGTTGGATAAACTACTTATGAACTTCAAATTCTATAATTTTATGGCGATGTTTCGAGGATATTTAATAATGGTGGTTTGTCTTCTTATTATAGTGATGTCAATTTGAGGATAAATTCTTCTTAAGTTGGGGAGAATGATTCAGAAGCATCTATGGATTCTCAAGGCAATGAGGATTTGGCATAATTAATGATGGATCCGATTATAATATTTTTATTTGATGATAATATTAATAATCTGACTGCCCTTAATAAGTGTAGTTTGCGTAATTCTTGCAGATATGTAACATATTTTTATGGAGTAGATTCATGCACTTCAAGATGTCAACATATCTATGATTTCATGTGTTACAAGTTATTATAAGTAAAAGGAAGTTATGCATGGAATTTAAAATAGAAATTCAAGGAGACCTAGTTATCATATTTTATGTAAATTAGGACTCTTGTTATTTATTTCCATGAATTAATTAGCTACGTGTGTTTGTAATAATTTTTAGCTCAATTCATGCAATATATAGGTTATTACTATATTGCTGTACTAAGTTAGTGTGCTAGTTATCTATGTGTTTATTACCTTGGCTACCTGAGTGTGTTATTTAGCAAAGTATGTCTACTTATATAATCACATAGTCGACTCATTATAACTCATGTATGTCGATTATCAATTAAAATCTAAAGCAGGTAATTCACTTGGCTATCTTATCTCTTTCGTGAACAAATTTCCTTATTAAGATTACTTGAATTTATATTAGATAGGATACTTTGAATGTCTTCTTGGAGAAACATTCAAAGTTAAATTTCTCAAGTTCTTCCTTAAATCATGATTGAAGATTCAAACCAATCTTTAAAATTTCCTTGAATCTTGATTGAATATTCAAACCAATATTTAAATCTTCCTTGAAGATTCACATCATCTTCCACCTTTCTCCATTTTACACCTTCTTCTCTTCTACATTTGAGTCATATCATCATTTGAGGAGGAATTCACACTAATATGTGTCGAAAAACCACAATAATAACAATATCTTGGTAACCATTTATATTTAATTAGCTATATTATGGTGTTTGGAAGAAGTTGCACTACCATAAGAAAAAATATGTTTGTCAGTGTTGGACTCTTTCATCATATGTGCCAACAACCCACAAAACTAACAATATTTTGGTAACCATTCATATCTAATTGCAATCTTCACAATTTTGTTCCTATCAATGTTGATATTCAAATTCTTCACCAATAGCTTATCGATGTCCCACTTAATCTTTACTCTGGAAAACTCTTTCCATTTAGCAACTTCCTTTTCCATATGAGGTTGAAATAAACTAAGGTGATTTACAATATCATTGAGAATAGTGAGGGTAAAATGTTGTGGGGGAATTCCATTTAATTAGTCCCAAATATCCACAAATTTGAATTTGTAATGACCACCAAGAAAAGTAGGCGCAAACCTTTCAAGTGCTTACACTTCACTGTTAATACTTCATAAAGAATTCATAATCACATTTCTCGTGTCTTCTTCTAAATCAAAATACTCTCGAAAGACATAATATATACAATGTGTTAATTTGATCTTGCCTTTAGGTTTCTATATACAGGAGACAATGGTAGTAAGAAGAGGGGCAATGAATTTCCTACTAATAATTGGTTTAATCATACAGTAATTATTGATATTTGCTAGTTTATTATCCCTGGATTGAATGATGATAACATTACTTGGATGGATATGTTAAAGAATTTTGCTTAGTGAATCTTTAACATGGGAATCCATGTCTTGAGAAGCTAAAATGGGGAAGATTGGCTATGGAGAAAAGAGAAGATTTGGCATTGCTTAAGGGAAGAAAAAGAAGAAGGGTGATGAGAAAGAAAAGGGAGGGATGAGAGGTTGAATATGACAATTACTAGTAGGTAATTTCAAATTTTGAAGAATTTAGGGGGAAAGCGTCTCAAGATAGATGAAGAGAATACATGCATGTCTTTCATAATTGATTGGTTTCAATTATAAAATCCATTACAGAACTCCTTTGAGGTTGTGCAGGTCCATAATCATTCTTCATTAAGTATGGGATAACACAAGTAACTAATATCAGCCATGATAAAGTCATTAATCTTAAAAAAAAAATTCGATGTAGATTTTAATTTCTTTGACATTTATCCTACATCATGTACCTTTTTTTTTTCTTTTTTCTAAACATCAATGCTTCAAGCCTTTTACAACCTATATACATGAAATAAATTTCCACTTAATGCATGTTTTTAAGAAAAAAGGTTATAAATTATAAATCATTTGAACTATGTACCGCCTCCTATCTAAATTTATAGGTCATTCATTAAAAAAAAAGTGTATATAAGTAGAATTATGTTTTTGTACATAATTTTACATTTTTCCTATTTTGTCTTATCTTCTTCAATAACTAATGGTATTATATATTTATCTTATTCATGCCAGAGTTATTTGCTTTTAATAAGGACAAACAAATAGATGTGTAAGATTTCTTAATATATATACATGATTATAAACAATCTGTATTTTGGACGGGTGGGGCTGCTACTAGAAAGGAGAAGGGAATAATTTGGGAAAGATACTTATGAGTGGACAAAATGAAGTCATGACAAAGTAGCCCAACGGTTGTTCTAAATAGGCCGGTGCCACTTTCAAAGAAAAGACAAAAGGCCGGTGCCCAACATATACCGGTAGGACCGACATGGTGAGCAATACTTAGATTCGGTCCATCCATAGAAGTCGGTTCGTTCATCAGAGTGGATTAATCAACCATGACACGTACGGGAAAGGTTGGAATTCAGCATTTGGAAGATCAAGAGAAGACAAAAATGAAATACAGAAGAGGCTTTAGCAGTTGGCTCACAACCTGGCGATCTTATTGATGAGGGCTAAGGGGCAAGGACAAAAATTAAAACAAAAAAAAGGGGGTGTTTGATAACGCAGCAGAGGGGTATGATGTGAGGAAATGTATAGTTATTTAACTTAATTGTAAACGGTACATTATAAAAAGAATATCATCAACGTAGTAAAATATATATTAAATACACTAGTAACAAATAACAATGGATTTAACACTCTTAAGAAAAAACAATGGCTTTGTGTGGTAATTGTATAATGTTTGATATGGCATATTATTTTTATAAAAATTTGAAATTATTCTGTTTTTTTTTTTATCATTACATGCTATAAATATTTATAATAAATAATTTATTATTACATCATTTATATTATTTTTGCTTCAGAAATTAATTGATCAAACCAAGCTAAAAGTGATGGAGTTTTTGAAATAATTAATTTTTACATTTAAAATTCTTTTGTTACAGAATAGCATGGATTGAAAGTAGACATCTTTACTCTTACTCTTATGTATTTATAAGATGATTAAACTAATCAATCAATCAATCAATTATATAGATTTATAATTCTTTAATCAATGAAGAATTCTATGAAAAAGAAAAAGAAATTGGGTCGCACAACTTTCCAAAGTGGCATCAAAGCATGGTTCAGAACTTAGGAGGGTATCCTCAGAATCTTGAACGGAAGTGATTCAATACTCTACTAGAAAGAAGGAGTTGGCCTAGATAGATGAATGATCTATTGAGGTAAGGTGATACTCTGATACTTCATGTAAAGTGTGCCCTCCACTAATGTAGTGAAAAAGAGTAGTTGTCTCGATGGAGCATTGTCTTTCCAATAAGGTGAGGCTGTGTGTTACTTTATTCAAAGGAAAATTTGTTGGGTGTGAAAAAAGTCCCACATTAATAAATAAGAGAGAATTACACCAATATATAAGTCTAATGGGCTACTCCTATTATTAATTGGTTATTGGATGGAATCTTACTTGGGCTTGTATATAAATATGGTATTGGGTTCTTTCTAATTGGGCTTGACTTTGACCCCATTTAATTTCCAACAATTTTTTTATTGGAGTTTGTGTCTTGATTTTTTTTTTATGAATTCTTTCTAATAAGTAAAACTTAAAATATGCATTAATTTTTAAAAGTTCTCATAAGATTAAAATTTTTGTTTAAAAAATTAAATACAGGATTTTGTTAAGAAAATTTTATATCATTTTTTGAAAATGAATTACCCCATAAAATTATCCCATTAAAGCCATCATAAATATAACATCAATAGAATTATTTCTCATAAAAAAAATGAAAAAGAAAGAAAAATTAGTCTGACACACCAATGTTAGAATGATAATCAGATTGGTTTTATCCAAAATCTGACAGGTATGGATGTGTAAATAAATATGAGTAAATAGATATTGATACAAATATGAAGGAAGGAAAAAATGTCTGACAATTTTAGATACCTATATGAATAAGGGACCTCTATATTTGTACCTACCTCCATGCCCATGCGTGTATCCACATCTATTTAACTAATATAAAATTATTATTTTTCCTTTATTTAACTAACATATCACATATTCTTAGATATTAAAAGTGAAAAAAAAATTAAACCCTAACAATATAAGTATCAAATTCTAATATTGGATAATGTTTACCTAAATTCAATGGGTTTTACCCAATAAATGTGTAAATAGATATAGATAAATAGATATAAATGAGGAAAAGAAATAACTATTGAATATGAATATGGGCATAGATTTTTTTTATTGAATTTGGATAAAAGTTCCTGATTCGTACCCAACTCATTGTCATTCCTCCTTTTGTGTTAGTAGTTAAGGAAAGTAGTTGTGTGCTTTTATGATATAAAATAGTGGTGTGCTTTTATATGACTGAAAATAGTGGGAGGTGATACTTCACAAATTTTACCATATAAATAGTTATATGGTGTTATTTTGTGTAACCTGCTTATGTTATAATGATATCATTAAAAAAAATTAAAATATCTTTAATTATAAGTATCAGCAAAAATTTATAACATAACAATTTTTAGGTTTTTTTTATTTTTTTTTTATTTTTATAAATGGATACCTATATTGATATAATTTAGGCACACAATATTATGGTGAAATATTATTATAATCATAAATTAAATTTTGAGTAATAACATAATGGTGAAATATTTTTTTCCTTGTTGTTTTTGTGGTGAAAGATATGTTGAACATTAGTAAACTTTCAAGTAAACAATAGTGACAAATATTGATGATGATGGTGGAAGATTGAATTTTGTAAATGAATTGTTAATTTGAATTTGTTTTGGTGAAATATAGGTAGAAATTTAGTAGGATGCATGTATTGTGAAAAATATATACAAAGCTGGTGTATTATAATTAGATGAAAGTTAAAAAAAAAAAAATATGGCAATGAAAAATGCATCAAACATCAATGGAATTTCAAGTAAACAATGTGAAATATATTGAGAATTATGGTAAAATATTGGATTTTGTAACAATAATTGTTAATTTGAAGTAGTTTTGATGAAAGATAGATAGAACTTTGGTGTAATATATGTGTCGTTATGGCAAAAAAATATGTACAAAACTAGTGAAATATAATTAGATGAATGTTTAATTTTTTATAATATTATAGCAAAAAATAAAATTAAACATTGATGAGATTTGTCGCAAAATGGTGAACAATATTGAAAGTAATAGTGAAAAGTCACATTCTATAAAGAATATGTAGAATTTTGGTGTAAATTATGTTGATAGTGGTTGTGGTGAGAGATAAGTAAAACATTAATTAAATATATGTGTACCTTTGGTGAAAAATATGTATAGAATAGGTAAAATATAATTAGATCATTGTTGAAATTTTTTTAGAAAAAATAAAATAAAACATGTGTTTAATAGTGCTTAATTATACTTAGATGCGTAGTGAAATACACTTGTAGTTGTGGTGAAAGTTTTACATATGATTGGTGATATATGTTTGGATCATTATTTGCAATTTATAGGGAAATAATGGTGAAAATATGTTCAACAATGGTAAAAGCTATCTAGATGCATAGTAAAATATATGTGTAATTGAGATGAAAGATATGCATAAGACTAGTGATATATGCTTAGATCAATGTTGATTTTTTTTTTAATTTTATAGAAAAATGGTGGTGACGATTTTGTTTAACTTTGTTGAAAGATACTTAGATGTGCACTGAAATAAATATGTAGTTGTGTTGAAGGATATTCAAAAGACTTAATTCAATATTGAATTTTTTTAGTAAAATAATGGTGAAAAATATATTTAATAGTTGTGAGAAATACTTAGATGAATGGTGAAATCAATGTGTAATTATGGAGAAATTTTTAGTAAAAGTGGATGATGAAAGATAGATATAATAATAGTGAAATATATATGTTAATTATTTTTTAAGTTAAAAGTATATCAGTATAGGTGTGTATTTGAGAGAAAACTTTTAGGAACAATATAATATATATATAATCCTATTCATTTAAAAATTTTAAAAATAAATGCTGGTGTCATAATGACATCAAAAGTTACATAGTAAAAATGTGTGAAACACTTCGTATGGTATAGGTTCCCTCATTTTTTTTTCATATCAATATTAAGATATAGCTTATATTTGTTAATGCTTATTTTATTCAATTTTATGCATGCTATCCTCTTGATCGAGCTCAATTTTGGATGCCTAAGACTTATCCAATATTTTTTATAAGGCATATTTCACATATTATCGAGTAGTGTTTTTATGCATGTGTGTGGCTAATGATGATAGTGTTTTTACACCCTATTAATATAATACTTGGTATAGCACCCCCATTTTTCACTATAATTTTCTTTTTGTTTTTAAAACATTTGTGAAAGTGGAAATACGAAAATAATCCTTAGGAGAAATAGGATTTTACTGCCACACTTAACATTAGATAGACATCTTAATGTTCATCCCATATTAGATATAAGGCTAAGTATTCAACTAACCAAAACACAAGGAATAGAATGCACAAAATAAGTAACATTAAGGTATCAAGAGTTAAGGTTTACAAAAAAAAGACCACATCGAGTCCAAAATGAACCAAAATAATTAAAAGGATCAATTGAAAAGTAGCGAAAATCCTTAATGCTTAGGTCTGTTGAGGACCAACAAACGAGTAACCACTAAAAGTCCATAATCAGTTGCCTAACCCTAAACACATAGTAGACTAACTATTATCCTCCCTCAAATACTTGCACAAGATCTTTTTCTCATGTGATTGAGTAGGCGATCAAACAATTAGGTACGCTAGTATGCTACATACTAAGTAAGCTAAGTTTCATACTCATGGGAGTTCACGATGCACATAGGGATATGGAAAGACATATAGGTCATATTGGCACACGTTCTCATGTTCATATAATAATGTACCAACTTATATACTTTACTAACATTATAATACCCCAAATTCTTATAAAATCTTAATTTTGATTTATCAACATTTTAATCTAACCTAATTGATAATATTTGAATTTTTTTTAATTATCTTATTTTAACCTAACCCCAAACCCAAAAAATTAATAGATAAAATTTTTATAATTACTTATCCAAAAATTTAACCCTAAAAACCTAAAGCCAAATCCCACACCTAAAATTTTTCCTTTTTTTCCTTTTCTTCCTTCCTTCTTCTTTTCTTTTATTCTTCTTTTGCTTCTCCTCCTTCTTCTCAGGCTCCCCCACCTCAAGCCAAACTCTTCATCTTCTTCTTTTTTTTCCTTTCTCTCCTCCCTGGGCGAGCCCAAGCCAATTCCTCCCTTCTTTTTTCTTTCTTTTCTTTTCTTTCCTTTCCCTTTTCTTTTCTTCCTTTTCTTTTCTTCTCTTTTTTTCCTCCCCTGCCCGTTGTCTTCCTCACCCCCTTCCTTTTCCTTTTCTGCACCAAACAGATACTCCCCTAGCCATCCCACACGTCCCTCTTTTAACACTTCTCGACCTAGCATCGACAAGCGCGCCTTACTGCACCACCCTACCTTACCTGCACCTACACCTTGTCCCTATACCGTGCACCTACCCTTGTAGCCCAATCCTTCCTCCCCTATAGCTATGCATGCTAAAGCCTATGCTTTTCCCCCTTGTTTTCTTCCCATTTCCCTCGATCCTCCCCTATATATATATATATATCCCATGATCACTTCTCTCTCCTTTTCTCCCACCATTGAGCTAGCTAATAGAGCCTCCTTTTTTTCCCTCTCTCCTCCATCTCTACCTATGCTCCAGCGTTGCCATCGACTATTATCCCCCAGCCAATCTCCTTGCCACCTCCCCTGCCTGCACTGCACCAACACCCCTATTGTGCCACCCTTCTTCTCTTTTCTTCTCCTGCACCTACAGCTGCAACTAACAGTACCACCACCACCTACCCCCTTCTCTCCCTCCTTGCCACCACCATATCAAAGTCACCCTACACAGGCACCACAACTAGCACCACCACCACACCAAGCTCTCCCTATCCCCCTTCCTTCTTTCCCCCTCTCGGCCACTCTCCTCCCTTCACTACTACTCGTCGCCATCTACTCTGCCACTAACAGCCACCAACTTCCATAAGCCCCAATACCACAACCACCTTGACCCTAGCTACCAACCCTGACTCACCCTCTAAACATTGTTGTCATAGCTGTGATGGCTGCCATGTGCCACCCTGCACAATCATTCCCACTTAAGTTGCCTCCATTTCCTTCGTCTCTTTTATTCTTCATTTAGGTTTTAGAAAAGGCAAAATTTATAAACTCTGTATGTCCTTATTTCTAGGTGATATTCTAGTGATAGCAGAAGAAGAATATTAGGTCTTGTATGCTTAGAGATTGGAGCTGCTTTGGTAAGGATACTATTATAGCTAGGATTTTGTTGCATTATAATATATGTCCTTGTTATGTTTGATGTATGATGGTGTGGATGAATGATGGGCTCAATTCGTAATCACACGGATTCACTGTAGCACTTCAAAGCTGTATCCTATAGGGACTTTTCAATTGAGTACACAACTTCATCATTCTAGCTATCTAGATCAATATGGAGAGAAAATATGCAAGCGGGTAGCTGGAATAAATATGAAGAATTTATAATTGTAAACTCTAAAACAATAGATATGATGTAATCCCCCAAAAATTTAAAAACCTATAAATTAATAAATAACTTTTATTTGGGATAAATTAGCTTATAAATTCATTTTATTTAACTATTTTATGGATTTTTGAGTATTTAATTTTGGATAGGAATAATTAATAAATTAAAAATAAATATTTTGTTATTTTATCATACTCTTTTTATTTAAATAATTTTCCAAACTAATATTTCACTAAAATTATCCTTTTTAAACTAATATATTAAATTATTAAATTAAATAATTTATCAAAAATATTATATTTTATTATTTTATAAATTAAATTATTTTATTTCCCCTTTTTCCTTTTCTTTCTCCCTTTTCTCCTTTTTCCTCCTTTCTTTCTTTTTCCTTTTTCCTCCTCCGGGCTGCCCGCACCAGGCCTGCTCTCCCTTTCCCCTTGCGCTTGGGCCTTCGGCCCACTTCCTTCCCACCTCTCCTTCTCCTACACACAACCCAACTCCCTCCTCATTTTCTTTCTTTTCCTTTTCCCCTCCTACCCGAGCCGGCCTAGTTCCCCTTTTATTTCTCTCGATCGATCTACTATTCCTACACCTCCCCCTTCTTTCTTTCTTCTTCTTTCTTCTTTGGTGATCAACCCAAGGTGGCTGACCTGTCTTCATCGCCATACCTACCACCTCGAGCACGCTGGCCACCATCCTACCACCTCTCCTTGCCACCACTACAACCCTCCCTCTCTCCCTCTCTCTCCCCCGTCCCTTTTTTCACCATTTTGGACCAAACCAGCCATGCACCCCCATCACGCATGACTTCCCCTTCCCCCTCTTCCCTTCCCTCTCCCTGCCACCCTACCACCTCCTTGCCACCCTACACGTTGCCAGCGATCAGCTGCCTACCTCCCTCTCATTCTTCTTCTTTTTCTTCTCCTCACGAGCCCTCTGTCTACCTCATTTCTTCGAGCCTTTCCCCTTCCCTGACCCCCTCTTCTCCATTTCTTCTCCTTCCTTTTCCCTCCCTATTTTGGCTCCACCGCCGCTTCCTCTACCTCAACAACCACTTGCACCACCTTCTACACCCTTCTACTCCCGCCTTGCACCACCACAACACCACCCAAGCCACCCCGCAGCTCCATCTTCCTCCCCTCTTCTTTCCCCCCTTTTTCCTCCCTTCTCGGCAACCTCCCTACAACCCCTCCGTTTGCTGCCATCCCCCCGCCTCAGCCGCTGTCCTGCCGCTTCTGCCACCACCCAAACCACCAATCCACTCCCTGTAACCTCCTCTACCACCCCCACACCTCCTTTTTCCAAAACAAGCCCCCTTACGCCTTCATTTTCCTCCTCCCTTTTCCTTCCTTCTCAGCCCCATCCACTCTTGTAGCCCACTTCGTAGCCTCGCCACTGTCGCCGCCGCTACCCTTGGCTGTCAACAACCCATCCCTGACGACCACCTACACCCCCACTTCATCACTGCACCCTTCCCTTACCCTAAATCCTCCCCCATCTACCCTCTTTCCTAGCCCCAAAACCCTAACCCGAACGTGGAATAACCATTGCTACATGGCCGTGCAAGGCCTGCCCGACCTAGTCGTGTAGCATTCTTTCTCTCGACCAGGCGAAATTCAGACTTCGCACGGTTGTGCGGTTTGTGCACAGCTTGGCCATGCGATGTCTACAGCTTTGAATCTTTTGATAAAATCCCGCATGACCGTGTAGGATATGTGCAACCTGGACGTGCGATGTCTTTTGCTTCGAATAGGCATGCATAAGTGCTGCACAGCTGTGCAGCTTGGTGTGAAACCGATTGTGTAACGCCATCTTATTGTTTCTTTTAGACTCCTTGGCATATTTTCGGCCCTTTTAGCTTCTAGACTCCTCCATAAACATGTTGGGTTGATTTATCATCCTCTAATGCCATTCATGCTAGGTTGCTTGCTCTGAAAACATGCACTACTTTCTTAGATTTTTGCGTTCTTGTGCAAATTCCTAAAAAACAAAACTCAAGAGTGCAGTAGTGTGAATAATATACTGGAACCGCAATACAATACATAATAGAGAGTAAATGAAGTCTTAAATTGAAGGTATAGCAAGGAAAAAATAGAGAAAATATTCACTTTATCAACTCCCCCATGCTTATCCTTTGCTTGTCCCCAAGCAAACACACAAACAACATAAAGAACAATGGAGAAACACGAAAGGAGATCAAAGCCTTAGATGATAGGACAAACTACATAACTAAGACATAAGATTGCTAGGTCGACCAATACTGCGAGAGGTAATAGTAGAAAAATATAATTAAAGCGTGACTACCCGTTAGTCCGGACTCGCAAATTAGTATTATCATGTCACTCTATGATGGTTTAGGATCGCCTAAATTCCATCCTTATGAGATAGAGGCTAAACAAGGCTATAAACTTCCTCTCTTTAGGAAAATGTGAATCCTATGCACTCTTGTGTTTTGAAGGAATAATGTGTCGCTCAAAACTCTCAAACCCGGTAATGATCAACCATATACTTACATAGACTTTTTTTCTCCACCACTCAAAGATACTATGTAGTATAAAAGTCAGGAAGTCTTAAAAAGGGTTGTAATGGAGCCAGTGCTAAGGGTAGGATAATTCCAAGATTGTAGCTAATGGTCTCAAAGCTAGTGGAGCGGCAGCTACATTTATATGTCAAAATTTGAGAGCGATAACTCACTAGTCATGCCCAATTAAAGACCAAAGCTCTTTTATAAACTATTCTACCTATACAAATTTTGATTTCTGACTTCCCCACATCACAAAATATAAAAATTCTTCTCTTCCTTCCAAAAGATTATATATATATATTTTTTTTTTCTTTTTTTTACAAAGAAGAGAAATTAGCTACAATTGAATCACTCTCTTATTCAAGCTCTACCAAACATCCATTTTTTTACAAACCCCCATGCTTACCTCTTTGACATACCTACGTCAAATGTGTCAAATAGCTACTACTCCCTAGTTTTGGACTAGGGTAAGGTAATAACTTAAAAATATGACTAGTAAGTGGGTTTATGTCAAATAAACAAGTCTTAGGCTTGAAGAGGTTTGAACAAAGGGAAATGAATGTCATTTGGTGGCACCATATTCCTGTTTCTTTTAAAATTCTTGGCATATCATACTAGAACCACAGTATAATACATAATAGAGACTAAATGAAGTCTTAAAATGAAGGTAGAGTAAGACGAAAATAGAGAAAATATTAACTTTATCAAAGAAATGTTACTCAACTTTTGTGTTGTATATAATATGTGGTTTATATGTGGAAAGTTGAAGAATATTTCATGTTGGGAGTCCTGTGATTTGGGGAATGTAAAAATAGGAATTCCGTTGACCTAGGGGCATTTTGGTTAATATAATCAAAAAGTGGCATGTTGAGTTATTTACTGTGTTATATGACTCAAAATAGGTTAGGGGTACTAAATGAGATAATTGGAGCAAAAATGAAGGGTGTATGGTAATTAAAAATGGAGAGATCACAAGGGTGCTAGTAAAACCTAGGGGTGGAGTCATGATCACATGTTATAAAAATGAGAGATTGATAATAGGGATTTAATACGAGGTTAATGATGGCATCTTAGGTAGGTATACAAATTTGGGGAGTCATTTGAGCTTTAGGGAAGGAGTTATGACCAAAATGTGAATTTAGGGTTTTGCGAGGCCCAAGTGGTAACCATAAGGATAGGTTATTATTGCATGTAAAATATGGGAGAGTTGGACCAGAATCTCAAGATATGATGCCAAAAATAAAATTTTGAGAATGCATACTAGGTTTGGTAGCCATACTTGGCCTAAGGAAATAGTTATGACCTAAGAGGAAAATTAAGGTTTTGGAGGAGGCCTGAATAGTAACCCTAGAGGTAGGCTATTAATGCATGTGTAAGATGGGGGAGTTAGGACACAATTTTTGATTTAATGGTTAACAATAGAATTCTATACATGGGCATGTAATTCAGGAAATAAACAAGCATTAGAGAAGGGACTATACTAGGTAGGAGAAATTAGGGTTTTGGAGGAGGCCTAAATAGTAACCCTAGGGCTAGGTTATTATCAAATTTCGAAGGCGTTGGTAATAGACCATGTATCTTGAATACGTGGTTCATAATAACATGTTAATATTTTTTAGGAAAATTTGGGACTAAGGGGGAAATAGAGGGGGAGAATATGCTAGGGTTGTGAGATTAGGGTTTCTAAGGGAAAACATGTTGTTTTTGGGCATGTGTTGGGATAGTGCCTTACATGACTATGTGTACATGATCGTATGATGAAATTGAAATAAATAAAGCATGAATAATACAATAAGCACTTAAAGTTGAAGATCACTTGAGTTAGAACCAGCTTTACCCATCCGTTCTATTAGATGAGAATAGTGGTCGTGAGCATCTTGCCTTGGGGTTGTACCGTGTTATCGTATCACCTGTTGAGAATAGTGGGGGTCCATAAATCAATTTAATTTAATCATTATTGATCATAACTCTTGATAAGACACTATTTACTTACAGTGGAGCACCATATGGGATAGGACTAGTTGTAATTTGATTATCGATCCACTAGTTGAGAATAGTGGCCAAGAGCATCCTATCTTGGGATTGTACTTGATTACCATTCCTCCAGTTGAGAATAGTGGCTAGAAGTATCCTACCCTAGGTTTGTACTTGATTATCGTTCCACCAGTTGAATATAGCAAGGTCCTTAAACCCAACATGAATAAAATAATGACCAGTTATCACTACACTATTATTGTAATACCCCAAAATTTTCCCTTAAGAATAAATAATAGAATAATAAAACATTAAGTAAAATAAAATATAGGTACATATTATCATCATAATAACAATAATAATAATAATATGAGATTTAAAATTTATCATTTAGAAGCCTCATTCTAATTATTTAGCCTAAGATAAATTATGGGTAAATATTATAATTTTTAATTATTTTATTTATTTCCCCAAACTACCTAAAAACCCACCATCACTTTTTTTTTCTTTTTTCCCTTTTTTTCTCTTTTCTTTCCTTCTTTTTCTTCTTTTCCCTGGATTGGGCTTTACTGCAGCTGCCTAGCGCAACCCTCCTCTCCTCTTCTTTCTTTTTCCCCCAACCAGCCCAAGAGCCCCCCTTTTCCCCCTACATCCAATGGAATAAGCCACCCTTATTCTTTTCTTCTTTTCTTTTCCTCTCCCTCCCTTTTTTTTTATCCTTTTCCTTTTCTCTCCCCATCCTCTATCTCCCGCTTGCAACCCTATGCGCCCCTCCCTGTTACCATTTTGGAACCAACCACCACTACACCCAGCAAACGCCCTTCCCCTTTTCCTTTTCTATCCATGCAAGGCATGCATGTTGGCATGTCCTTGCATGGTTCCCCTGCAATCCTTGCACCCCTACAACCCCCTGCACGTCCCCCTACCATTGCCAGTCGCCCAGCGACCGAACACCTTTGTCCCTTTCCCCTCTTGTCTTTATCCTTCACCACTACCTATAAATATCCCAAGCTCTGCCCTCCTCTCTTTATCCCTTGTCCATCCTTACCTACACTCTTCCTTGCCCTTGCATTCAGTTGCTACCTCCACCGCAGCTAGGATACGGTGCCGTAGCCAAGCTATGCTGTTGCCCCAGTTCCATTCCTCTCCCTTCCCTGCATCCTCCCTACATCTACTAAGCCCCTCACCTCCCTCTTTCTCCCCTTCTCATCCTCTCCTCGAGTGGGAAAAGTGGGGAGGTTGTGCCAGCTTGCACCACCCTACATCAATTCACGCCACCACTACCACCGACCATTTCTCTCTCTTTAGACCTCCACCTCTTGCATAGGCGCCTTACCTAGTATCTAGCCTTTTCTGCCACCTTTTCTCCTCTATTTTCCCCTTCTTCTCCTCCCTCCCTCTCGACTGTGCCACCACGAGTGTTGCTGCCTCTACAACTGCCTCCGTCACCGCTACTGTTGTTATTGCCGCCACCGCCATAAACTGCCTCCCTTTCCACTAGTCCACTTAGTACTAGCACCACCCACAACCCCAAAGAACCAAGCCCCACTCTTTTCCCCACTAAAATCCACCCCCACCTTGTGCAATCATGTCGCCGCACCACCCTTCACTCCTTTTGCTTATTTTGGTCACATCACTCCCTTATTCATCCATTTTGAGCTTCTTTTAATTAAATTCATCATCATCATCATCATCATCATCATCATCATCATCATCATCATCATTATTATTATTATTATTATTATTATTATTATTATTATTATCATTATTATTTTTATTAAGGAAAGAAAAATGGGAAAAGGTAAAAAAGGATAAATTAGCATAAGTTGGGTATTCCCATTTTTAGGCACTATGGTGTCAACAAGAGAGGACCAGTAGGGTTTTATTGCTTTAAGATCATAGCCATTTCGGTAAGGATACAGTTATAGTTTGGGTTTTTGTGTTTATGTGAATCTATTGTGTGACAAGAATATACTTGCATGAAATATATATATATATATAGGGGAAGGATCACATACAAACTATTACTAATATACAAACATAAGAACCAATCTCATCCATTAGATCAAAATTTAATCACATTCAAGATTTTATTAATACCAAACCAAAAAACTAATCCAAACCTATATCCAAACCTCTAAAACCATAAATTATACAAACCCTAAACCCTCTAAACCCTAAACCCTTTAAACCCTAACCATAAACCCTCTAAACCCTAAACCATAGACACTAAACACTAAACCCTCTAAACCCTAAACCCTAACCATAACCCTAAACCCTATAAACCCTAAACACTAAACCCTAACCATAACCCTAAACCCTAAACCCTAACTCTAAACCCTAAACCCTAAACCCTAAACCCTCTAAACCCTCTAAACCCTCTAAACCCTAAACCCTAAACCCTAAACCCTAAACCCTCTACACCCTAACCCATAAACCCTAACCCTAAACCATAAACCCTAACCCTAAACCCTAAACCCTAAACATAAACCCTAAACCCTAAACCCTCTAAAACCCAAACCCTAAACCTTATAAACCATAAACCATAAACCCTAAACCCTCTAAACCCTAAACCCTAACCCTAAACCCTAACCCTAACCCTACACCCTAAACCTTAAACCCTAAACCCTAAACCATCTAAACCATAAACCCCAAACCCTAAACCCTAAACCCCAAACCCTCTAAACCATAAACCCTAAACCCCAAGCCCCAAACCCTAAACCCTAAGCCCTCAACCCTCTAAACCTCAAACCCTAAACCCTAACCTTAAACCCTCTAAACCCTAAACCCTAAACCCTTTAAACCCTACACCCCAAACCCCAAACCCTAACCCTCTAAACCATAAACCCTAAACCCTCTAAACCCCAACCCCTAAACCCTAAACCCTTTAAACCCCAAACCATAAACCCTCTAAACCCCAAACCCCAAACCCTCTAAACCCTAAACCATAAACCCTAAACCCTCTAATCCCTAAACCCTCTAAACCCTAAACCCAAACCCTAAACCTAATCCCCAAACCATACAAACCCAAACCCCAAACCCACTAAACCCTAAACCATCTAATTTCCATCCAAAGGCATGCATGTTTCAACAAAAGAAAAAAAACATACTAATTAAATATACATTCATTTAATTATACAATATGAGAAGGAAAATAAATTCTCTATGATTTGAAATTTGACAATTCCTTAAAATTAAACCTTACACAAGTCTGAAAAAAAAAATCCACTATCGTCTAAACTATAATGAAAATCATCAACGACCAATACCTTCATAAAGTTGAAAAAAAATTTACATCCAACTCTGGCCTTCCATTCCAAAATCTTCCATTCACATATAAAAAATTGACATTAGTAGTGCTGAGAACAAACTATTAAGGTCACTCGTTGTGCCGTGCATGCCTGCCAACACATCTACTCATATCATGCATCCCTATTACACCGTATTCACTGTGACTGTCTAATAACAGTGATATCTCTGTAGTATTTTTAAAAAGAGAATTAGTTAATATTGCGTCAAAAAATTAAATAAATAAAAACTTAAGAATAAGAATAAGGAGAACCCAAAAATAGGGTTTCATTCCAAAGTTAACTAACAATACACTGAAGCCAAACTAAGAACAGGATCTAAATGAACTACAAACAGATATGATATAAACATATATGATTAATGAAATACCTTTAATAATCAACACTAATTAGAGTAACATTACTCTGATTATTAATCAAATAACATATAGCCATCCTATTAAGACTAACACTACTCTGATTATCACTCTGATTAGTAATCAGATTAACATACAACCACCTAACAACAAAAAAATTACTCTGATTATTACTAATCAGAGTAATCAGACTACCATACAACATTAATAACATGTACCAACATTGCCATAAAAAACAATTATCAGAGAAAAAACATATACGAATCAACATAACATAATCAAAATTGACAAACCTGAATCTGTTTATCCTTGCCGAATCCAGCTGAAGGCCAATCTCGTGACTCTACTACTGCACATCGACACAAAAATCAGAACAAAAATTGAGATAAAAAATGAAGAGATGCAAAAAAATATGACACACACATACCACAACTCTCGCTGTGTTACCAGATGTGAGTATCGGCGAAACCAATTTTTTTTAGCTGAGGTAGATCGAAAATGTAAAGAGGCAGCTTCGACGGACATATATGATGACGATGGAGTGATTGAGGCAGAGACTGGAGTGGGTTGTGGAGAAACGGTGACAGAGAGATCCAAAGGGAGAAACAGTGATGGAGAGAGAGAGTTAGAGACGGCGCGCAACAGAAATGGAGAAAACCGAGAGGTAGAAGACGAGCGAGTGAGGGTCGGGAGGCTGGAGTGGACGAATTTCAGCTAGTCAAGGTTAGTGACTCAAGGCTGGGTAGTGGGCAGAGTGTCCGGGGAAAGCTAGAAGGAAAAGAATGTGGGCGACGGAGGGCTACAGCGGGGGCAACTGTGGGGGCGAACAGGCCGTGATCAGGGGGCAACGGGGGGCGACCAAGGGGGTGACATGAATGACAGCAGAGAAGATAAGGATGAGGCAGCAGAAAAGATAAAGACGGAGGAATGGGTAAGGGCTCGGGGTCGGGCGCTCAAATATACCACATATTTACTATTATGCCACCGCATTTTTTATTGTTCTAAATTAAATCTTGATTGTTTATTACAGTAATCCTATGGTCTATAATTGTTCCTAAGTTTGCACATATATAATAGTTTGTACCTGATCTAAAATCTATATATATATGTTCTAAGGTGGTTGTACAGCTTGGCTTACAAGGACCTAAGGTACGAGTATGTGTGGTCTTGACTACTTGGTTTATATGTTGTTGTAAAGTTTTATTATGTGATACTACATGTCTTGAGTATTGTTGAGAAATTTGTTTATTTTAGGCTATGAGGCTTAGGTAGGGTTTGGATGCCTAGGGACATTTTGGGGTAATATTGTAGGAGGTGGCATATGGGTAAGGGGAAAACGCTAGCCAAATATTCATTGGAAAATGTTGAATAATAAGTATAGTAATAATAAATGGGGATTACGGTAAAAATTGTATTGAGAGAGTTTACCATGTATAGGGTGAGCCAAACATAATGTGACTATATTTAGGGGAGATTAAAGGAGAGATGGTTGTGAAGGAAGGTTATGGAGGGAAGATGATGGTGTTGTTGGGTAGTTGACAGCCACGGGGTAGTCTTTAGATGTTGGGATATGGGAAAGTACTAAGGGTGTGAAATTAGGGTTTTGGGGGTGTGAAATTAGGGTTTTGGGAGTTCGAAACCCTAATGTTAGGCAATTATCACATGTAGAAGATGGGGAAATCAGGTTGTGCCTCCGAACTAGGGTGTTTGGTAGGCTTCGTGGGGAACTTGTAGCAAGTAATGTGGTTAGGTGGGATATGTATGAGTGGATACAAATACAAAAGGGATATTAGGGATTTGAGAGGAGTTCTTTGGGGAGGTTGTTATCACATGTGCAAAATGGAGGAGTTAGGGTACAAAACCATGAAGGATGGATATTCATGGTAGCATATGCATAGTTACGGGAGTTTAAGGCCAAATAAATAGTGAAGGATGGATTGGGCCCATTTCTACCAAACAAGTGTTTTAAGGAGAAACCCTAAGGGCCAATTGTTATCACATGTGAGGAATAGGGGAAAAGGGTTATAATGGTGTATTTACAATTTTTGATAATCTAGGGACTCAAAATATCATTAGGGGGTGAGAATACCTAAAACTTTGGATGTTAGGGTTTTCTATGGGGCTTAGGTTGGCTCAAGGAGATAGTGGGCCAGGGGTCATACATGGGTGGTTCATGCTTGTGTGACATTTGATCCAATAAGACATGAATAAGACACTAATTACTTTAAGTGGAAGACCACTTGAGTTGGGCCTAATTATACCTTATATTTGTATACAGGTCCATTGGTGAAAATAGTGGCCAGAAGTGTGCTATCTTAGGTTGTATCAATTTTATCGGTCTACCGGTGAGAATAGTGGGGGCTCCAAGCTTAAGTATTGAAACTCTTGAATAATAATAATCTATGGAAAGACACTAATTACTTACAGTGGAACATCACATGGGTTGGGACTAGTTGTACTTTATACATGTATATAAATTGATCCACCAGTGAGAATAGTAGCTAGGAGCGTGCTGCCCTGGGTTGTGATATATTTGTCAGTCCACTGGTGAGAATAGTGGCCAGGAGCATGCTTCCCTGGGTTGCATTATATTTACCTATCCACTAGTGCGATTAGTGGTTAAGAGCATGCTTCCCTAGGTTACATTGTATTTACTGATCCATTGATGAGAATAGTGGGGTCCCTAAACATACATGGATATAATTCGAGATATGACTAATTTCTCTACTAATGGCTTGAGTCTAGATAGTAATGAATGAACTACTTTAACCTACTTATATGCCGTAATGTTTTTTATTGTAGTACCATGAATTGCTATTTTTCTACATGGCTATATTGTTACCTTACACAATACGTAGCTTACTGATCACCCCTTTCATGGGTGCTACTCATTTCCATGAGCAGTGTCCCCTCCTAAGTGTGTGTAGGTGACTAATGATACCCTAGATGACTTTGATGCATATGATGACCTAGTTGGGGTAGAGTGATGTAGTAGTATCCAAACGTTAGGGCTTGGAGATAGTGTCATCTGGATTTCCCCCCCTTTTTAATTTCTAGATTAATGTTTCCTTTTAGTTGAACAATGTTTTGTATTTCAGCATTTTCTTGATATCAACATTCAACCCTTATTATGTCACTAAATGCTTTTCTTGCTGTGTTTATTATGGTTGCATCTATCTCTAATTACGGGCCAGATTTATACCAATTAAGGTAGTAACAACCCCTCTTAAGGTGTATGATTTTGAGTCTTAAAACAAAAAATTTCAATGGCAATTTTTGGGAGTGTTACAAGCTGGTATTAGAGCGATGGTTCTGATAACTACACTTTGCTTCTAGGAAGCTTGTTTAGAATAATGTTTTCTCGAGTTTTTTAAAATGATTTTTACACCTTGAAAAGTTTTATTTGGCCAACAGACCCGGATCCACTGGTGAGGAAATGAAAAAAAGTAGTCTAGGAAACCTACAGAGGGGGAAAGTAGTATATTATCTAATGAACTAGAAGGTTTAGACCTGACCTATCTCTTATTTTACAACTAATTGATTCAAGATGAACAGATGAGTCAGGTGCCTTTAGGAGGCCATTGAGGCCTTTATGGATTTCGTGCATTACTAGCCCTATTTTCAACCCCAACCCTACCCCCACTTCATCATTAGGAGGGTGTTAGGGAGGACTGGCTCCTAAGGGTCATTGGTTACCACCCTCTATTATATGCTGGTGAGGAGGATCCAGTGATCTTAGACGGGTGGATTTGGGACATGGATTACACCTTTAAGACTATTAAATGTTCCTTGACTCGTTAGTCTAGTATCACGACCATCTTCCTCAGAGGTGTTGAGGATGCTTGGTGGGTCGAGTGCCATAAATGGGACGGTCAAAAAAAGTCTTGGGAGGCTTTCAAGTTTGCCCTACAAACCTTATTCTACCTACAGAGTTGGAATAGGGATAAACTAAATGAATTCATGTAGCATGATAGTGAGACAGAACTATACACATTTCATTGAACTTTTGAGGTTTTCCTTAGGCAATGTAGCCAGAGAGTCGACCATGGTTTATTAGCTTGAGCAAGGGCTCCACTTCACTATCCACTGGATAATGGGGTTAGTGGATTTCCCTCACTTTGCTACTCTGTATGAGCGTGCATACATCACAACCACCATGGTTTAGGAGAAAGCATCAATCTTGGGGAAGAGAAGGCCAAAGACCTAGGGTTCAGGGGGTAGGACCCAAACTTGAGGAGGTGAACCCTAAAGACATCAACAAAGGGGTCCGATTAGGAGCTAGGGGCCATAGAGTGGTTTTTCTTGCAAATGCTGTGGTGGAAACCACCTAAGACATGATTGTGGGGGCAGACCTTTGCGTTACAAGAATTGTGGTAGACTAGGCCATTAGTCCTTCGAATGCCATAACTAGAGGAGGCTCTATCAGCCCTAGGGATATTATTTTCGGTAGAGGGGACCATTGATAACAAAATAATAGGTTTACGAGTAGCATACCTACGAGGCACCACCTTAGTAGTTCTAGTAGAGGGCACTTACCCCAGCCAGTGCACAAAGTCGAGAGATTAAGGGGAGACCACAGGGATCTCGTTGTTTTCCTCAAAGAGGTGGTTAGACCTAGAGTATTGGAGGTTACCGAGGGAGTCATCAAGGAGGTTAGTCAGGCGGGTGCCTAAACATCATCATCTAGGCAGAGGGTGATAGACAACTAGACGTGGTTATGGGTATGTTTACCATCCTTTCTTTAGTAGTGTATGTACTATTCAATTCGGGTGCCTCCTTATCATTTGTGTCTACTACATTTGTTGCTAGGGATGACCTCTCACCATCTACTAGAGTAGATATATCTATGATGCTACCCTCGGGAGATAGGATGGACTACTCTAGGCTCTACTCATAGGTGGCCTTAGCGATAGACAAGATAGAATTCCTAGTAAACTTTGTTTAAATAGATCTACGGGATTTCAATGTTGTATTAGGGATGGATATGATTGGGAGATATCGTATAGTGATAGACTATGCAAAAGAGCACTCAATGTTGTGAGGCCCAAAGGTTACTAGGGTTTCGTATAGGAAATCAAAGCCCAAACCCAACATAAAGGTGGTGTTTGCTATCACACTACACTCATGATCTAAAAGGGGTACCTGATGTAATTATGTAGTGTCTAGGATTTGTGTAAGGATTTGACTACCTTAGGTGACATTCCTGTGGTTCGATACTTCCTTGATACATTTCTAAAGGAGATCCCAAGTATTCCGTCGGTGTATGAGATTAACTACACCATTAACCTAGTTTTGGGAGACAAACTAGTATCAAGGGCCCCTTATAGGATGGCACTGGTGGAGCTGAAAGAGCTAAAGACCTAGGTAGATGAGTTGTTAGACCATGAATATATCTAGTCGAGTGTGTCTGTATGGGGAGCACCCATCCTATTCATGAAGAAGAAGGATGAGAGTCTCCGTCTCTGCATCAATTACTATGGGCTGAATCATTTGACAGTTAAGAACATGTATCAGCTTCTTAGAATGGATGACCTTTTTGATCAGCTATGGGGTGCTACTATCTTCTCCAAGGTTAACCTGAGGTCTGTATACCACCAGTTGTGCATTACGGATGCTAACATGACGAAGAAGACTTTCTAAACTTGGTAAGGGTACTATGAGTTCACAGTGATGCCTTTTGGAGTTACTAACTCACCTACTATCTTTATGGATTTGATGACAAGGATCTTTGGGCCATTCCTCAACTAGTTCATGGTAGTGTTCTTCGATGATATTTTGGTGTACTCTTGGGGAATGGAAGAGCATGAGCAACACCTTTGCACTCTCCTATCACTCATTCACGAACACTGCCTGTATGCAAAGTTATCCAATTGCGGGTTTTAGCTTCCCAAAGTGGCTTTCCTAGGGCATATAATATTAGCTTGGGGAGTTGCGGTTGACCTAGGAAAGATAGTTGTAGTTATAGAATGGAAGGCCCTGGTAATTTTATTGGAGGTTTGTAGCTTTTTGGGTCTAGTTGGATATTACAAATAATTCATACAGAGTTTTTCAAGGATTTCCCATTTTGTGAAAAATCTATTGAAGAAGGCTACCTGGTTTCACTAGGATGAGGCTTATGAAAGGGCATTCCAAGAACTGAAGAAACGTCTTACCACAACACCTCTCATGACTCTTCCAACGTGATATGAGGGATTTGAAGTCCATAGTGACGCATCTAAGCATGGGTTAGGGTGTGTACTGATGTTGAATGGTAAGGTGGTTGCTTTTGCCTCCCGCTAGTTGAAGTAGCATAAATAGAACTACCAGATTCATGATTTGGAGTTTGCCATAGTGGTTTTCGCGCTAAAGATCTAGAGGCACTCCTATATGGGACTAGATGAAGATTCTTCACCGATCATAAGAGCCTTAAATACATAATCACTCAGAAGGAGTTGAAGATGAGGTAGAGGAGGTGGCTAGAGCTGGTAAAGGATTAAGACATTGAGTTGACTACCATGAGGGTAAAGCCAATGTGGTTGTAGATGCCCTAAATAGGAAGACGACACACTCTGTGAACTTCTGTGTGGTACCTAACCAGTTGTTGGAGGAGTTAGGTGAAATGGAAGTAGAGCTAATCTAGTAAGGTGATCTCAAATTCTGCATGAGCACCTTGAAGATGACTCTAATGGTTTTTGAGGAGATGGAAAACTTGAGTTGATATAGCATAAGATACAAGAAGGCCGAGCTGAAGGGTTCTAGATACACTAGGATGGTAGCATTCGCTACAAGGGTCATTGGTGTATACTACGGGGTTGCTCAAACCTGAAGCACTGAATTTTTGAAGAAAGAAATCACACACCCTACTCTATCCACCTAGGAGGAGACAAGTTGTAAAAGGACCTTAAGAGGGTTTACAGGTGGTTTCACATGAAGAGGGAGGTAGCTGAGTTTGTGTCACAATACCTGATCTGTTAGAAGATTAATATTGAGTACCGTGGACCTACAAAGTTAGTTAAACCTCTAGAAGTGTCGAGATGGAAATAGGACTCAATATCTATGGAATTTGTCAATGGATTGCCTAGGACATGCAACAAGTGTGACATTATCTAGTTTATTGTGGACAGATTAACCAAGTCGGTTTTATTTATACCAATGAAGTTAACCTAGAGCATGACCTAGCTGACCAACGCTTATATGAAATTTGTGGTTATCTAACATGGTGTACCCATGGATATTATCTTCGATAGGGACTTGAGGTTTCTCTCCCACTTTTAGGAGAGGTTGTAGGAGGTTCTTGGAGCGAAGCTGAAAATGAGTACTGTCTTCCATCTAGCCATGGACTAGCATATTGAAAGGACCATTCAGACACTCGAGAACATGTTACAAACTTATGCTATGGATTTTTAGGGCTATTACAACAACAACCCCCATGCCAACATAGGGATGACACCTTTTGTTGGAATTATATGGACGGAAATGTCGGACACCCTTATGCTGGAGTGATATTAGTGTTACTATAGTGTTGGGACCTGAGTGGATTAAAGAGATGACCTAACATGTCCATTTGATCTAGAATAGGATGAAAGCTACTTCAAGTTGGTAGAAGAGTAATACTAATCGAAGATGCTGTGGTAGCGACTTTAAGCTTAGAGAAAAGGTATTGCCGTAATGTAGAGGTTTTGTACGTGAGGTGAGCTAAGCCTAAAATATATTAGACTTTAAGAGATTCTGGATAGGATTAGTGAGGTTTCTTACCAGTTGGTTCTTCCACCATAGTTAGCACATGTCCACAACATCTTCCACATCTCATAGTTGTGGAAGTACATTGTAGATCCTTCCCACATGATCTAACTAGACAAAGTTGAGCTTTATGACTCTTTGACCTATGAGGAGAGACCTTTGTGGATCCTTGATACCGTGCTCGGGCAACCCAAAAATGTATAGTTCCACTCATAAAGGTTCTCTGGAGCTACCACAAGGTAGAGGAAGCCACCTGGGAAGTAGAAAAGGACATGCACAAGGCGTATCTTGAACTCTTTGCTTCAGGTAAGATAATTCTTGGAAAATCTTTTTTCCTCTAAGGGGGTTAGTAGCTATTAGTGTGTGTTCTTGCATATAAAGTTGGTCACCAGGACCACCTTACTCCCCATCCCCTTATTCATATTACCAAAACTTGGCTTGTGACTTTGGAGACAAAGTCTTCCTTTAAAGGGGTAGTGATGTAATACCCCAAAATCTTTCCATAGGAATAAATAATAGAATAATAAAAATTTAAATGAAATAAAATATAGGAACATATTATCATCATAATAACAATAATAATATTAATATGAGATTTAAATTTATCATTTAGAGGCCTTATTCTAAATATTTAGCCTAAGATAAATTATGGGTAAATATTTTAACTTTTAATTCTTTTTATTTATTTCCCAAAACTATCCAAAAAACCCACCATCTCCTTTTTTTTTCCTATTTATTCTTCTTTTCCTTTTCATTTATCCCCTTTCTTTTATTTTCCTTTTCTTTCCTTCTTCTTTCTTTTTCTTCTTTTCCCTCGTCTAGGTTACGCTATAGCGGCCTAGTGCTCCCCTCCTCTCCTCTCCTTTCTTTCCCCCCTTAACTAGCCTAGAAGCTCCCTTCTTTCCTATATGCGATGGCCAAAAACATCCTTCTTCTTTTCATCTTTTCTTTTTCTCTCCCTCCCTTTTTCTCCTTTTTCCTTTCTCTCCCCATCCCCTACCTCCCACCTACAACCCTGCGCGTTGCCTCCTTGTTACCATTTTTGCATTAACCACCACTACACCTAGCCAACCTCCTTCCCCATTTCCATTTCTAGCCTTGCAGGGCGTGCACACTGGCATGTCCCTACATGGTCCCCCTTATACACCCCCTACATTCCCTACACCCCTACAACCCCCTACACGTAGGCTTGCACATCCCCCCTCTACCACCATCGGCCGTTTAGCGACTGATAACCCTTATCTTCTTCCTCTCTTGTCCTTATCCTCCCCCACAACCTATAAATATCCCCCAACTCTACCTCTCCCCTCTTTCTCCCTCATCCACCCTTCCTTGCACTCTCCCCTATCCATCCCCTCAGCTGCCACCTCAGCCAAGCCATGCTGCCACCCAACTCCACTCCTATCCCTTCCCTATATCCCCATGCACCTACTATGACCCTTACCTCCCTCTTTCTCCCTTTCATCTCCTCTCCTCGAGTGGGGGAAGTGGGTAGGTCACACTACCCTAGCCACCCCTCACTACCTTATGCCACCACCACCACCATCCTATTTCCCTCTCTTTGCACCTCCACCTCCTGCACAAGTGTCCACCTTCTATAGCTAGCCCTCTCCGCCACCTTTTCCCCTTTCTTCTCCTCCCTCCCTCTTAGCTGCACCACCACAAGTGCCGCCACTGTCGTTACCTTGAATCACTTTACCTCCCATTGATGCACCTAGTATTATAACCACCCACAACCCTAAAGAACCAAGCCCTACTCTTTTCCCAACCAAAAGTCACCGCCACCTTACATCGCCTCCGCTAACTCGCCACGCCCATAGTCGTTGTGATATCTACCGCACAACCCTCCACTCTTCTTGCTTATTCTAGTCACATCAATCCCCTCTTCATCCATTTTGAGCTTCTTTTAGCTAAATTCATCATCATTATTATTATTATCATTATTATTTTGATGAAGGATAGAAAAAAAGGAAAAATATAGAGAAAGGGTAAATTATACTTAGTTGGGTATTTCTATTTTAAGGTATTGTATTGGTGCCCACAAGAGAGGAGGTGTAGGGTTTTATTGCTTCAAGGTCGGAGCCATTTCGTTTAGGATATTGTTAAAGTTAGGGTTTTTGAGTTTATGTGAATCTATTGTATGATAAGTGTATACCTGAATGAAATATATATATATATATATATATATATATATATATATATAAGGACTTAAGGTAAGAGTATGTGTGGTCTTGATTGCTTGGTTTATATGTTGTTGTAAATTTTTGTTTTGTGTTACAACATTTCTTGAGGATTGTTGAGAAATTTGTGTATTTGATGCTATGATGCTTAGGTAGGGTTTGGAGACCTAGGGCATTTTAGGGCAATATTGTGAGAGGTGGCATATGGGAAAACCCTAGGGGAAAATATTAGCCAAATATTACTTAAATTTTTTTTGAATAATAAGTATGATAATTATAGATGGGGATTAGGGTAAATATTGCATGGAGATGGTTGACCACGCATGGGGTAAGTCAAACTAAATGTGGTTATGTCTAGGGTTGACTAAGGGAGAGATAGTTGTGAAGGAAGGTTATGGAGGGAAGATGATGGTGTTGTTGGGTAGTTGGTAAAGCTGGCAATCGGGCGGGTCGGGTCACTATCGGATCGGGTTAAATGATAATCGGGTCATATCGGTTTCGGATAATTTTGGATCATTTTGTCGGGTCGGGTTTGATTTGGATCAACTCAGTATCGGATAATCTCAGGTCATTCTAAGGTCTCAGATCGGGTCTGGTTGAGATCGGATGGACTCGGATTCGGGTAAATTTCGGTTGTTCTAATTTCAGATCGGGTTCGGATCGGGTTCATGTGAATTTGAATTATTATATTTTCGGGTCGAATTTAGATTGGATTTAGGTTATTTCATATTTGAGTCATGCTTGTGTCATTTTTTTATTATTCCAAGATATTATTAAAAGCTAATTATTTTGAGATCATTTATTTTAATTTATCTTATTCAATTAAAAGTGAATTATTATATTAATTGTTTTGGGGCCTTAGAATTTTTTATCATTATTTCATCTTTGGAGATGTATTTGACATTTTAAATTTAAAAGTTTTCAAATCCTATCACTTTTCTTTTTATGTTAAGGTGTAGCTTATGATTCAACTCCATTATTAGCTTTGGTCATATTGAGTTCGAGTATTATTTTATGTTTATATTATATTTATATCTTATACGCTCCTTATATAATATTAACTTATAATAATCATTGATAATTGATAACAAATGAAGGCTTCTAAGGTTGTGCTTCTCATATTATTTTTATAAGGAATTGATCACATCATATCAACATAATTTTAATAATAATAATAATAATAATAATAATAATACAAAAATAATGATAACAATAATAATAGTAATTAATGAATATCAATTATGGCAAAAATAATAATAACAACACATTAGTTTTTTATTATATATTTTGATTATATTATATCAAGCAAAATAAGATAAAAATTAGATAAAGTAAGTAATAATGACTATTATTGACAAAAGACCAACTAATATTGACTTATTACTATTTAACACTGTTGATGTAATAAAAAAATATTAATCTTCAATTTTCATAATGAATAACTAACATTCTCACTCTAGATTTTTCCTACTTTCCTATGATATTATAGGTGCTATATTGCAAGGTATGGCCATATAGATACTAACATATAGTGTTTAAAGTTGCACTGTTATTATCTTATGGTACTAGATGGAATCATAGAAGTGAACTAATATTTAGATGGCATAGTAGAGTTTTTCTTTTTTTCTCTACTTTTATTTCTATACTTTTATATTGGTATCAATGGATATTTTATTTGTATATACATAAGTGATATAAATTTTATGATTTCTAGATTTTGATGTAAGTGCTAGTATGGATTAGTTGCACATCTATATTATTTCATGCTTTATGAAGTTTTGAAAAATTTGAGTTATGGGTTAATATTAATTTTCGGGTAGTAGATTTATAATTTTTCAGATAATATCAGATTTCGGATAAATAATGGATCGTGTCGGGTCATTTCGGATTTATAGTTTTTCGGGTTATATCGGGTTTCGGGTGAGTAGCGGGTCGAGTCGGGTTTATTTCGGGCTTATAATTTTTTGGGTTATATCTGATATCGGATATGTATCAGATCGGGTCGGATAGATTTTGGGCTTTTAATTACTCGGATAAAATCGGATCGGATTTCGGACGGATCGAGTCGGTATTCGTTAGATTTTTCGGATCGGGTCAACTTTTGCCAGCTCTGGCAACCATGGGGGAGTCTGTGGATGATATGAGATGGGAAAGTACTAAGGGGGTGAAATTAGGGTTTTAGTGGTTCGAAACCCTATTGGTAGGTCATTATCACATGTGGGAGATGGGGGAATTAGGTTGTGCCTTTAAACTAGGATGTTGGATAGGCTTTGTGGGGAATGGGTGGTAAGTCATGTGGTTAGATGGGATATGTGGCAGTGGATAAATATGCAAAAGAGAGATTAGGTTTTCGATAGGAGACTTTTGGGAAGGTTGTTATCATATGTGCAAAATGGAGAAGTTAGGTTACAACACCCTAAGGGATGGATGTTCATGGTAGTGTATGCATGGTTGTGGGAGTTTAGGGCTAAATAAGTAGTGGAGGATGGGTTGGGCCCATTTCAACAAATCTAGGGTTTCAAGGGGTAACCTTAGGGGCCAATTGTTATCACATGTGATAAATAGGGTAAAAGGGCTATTCCTTATGATTAAAAGAGTTCTAATGGCATGTTTGGGGTGTTTAATAATTTAGAGACTCAAAAGATCATTAGGGGTGAGGATATCTCAAAATTACGATGTTATGGTTTTCTATAGGGTTAGGGTTGTCCCAACGAGATAGTAGGCCAGGGGTCATACATGGGTTGTGTGACATCTAATCTAATAAGACATCAATAAAACACTAATCACTTAAAGTGGAAGATCACTTGACTTTGACCCCTTTATACCTTATATTTGTGTACTATTCCATTAGTGTAAATAGTGGCTAGGTATGTGCACCCCTAGGTTGTATCATGTTTACCAATCCACCGGTGATAATAGTAGGGGCCTCGAGATCAAGTAATGAAACTATTGAATAATATTAATAATCAATGGAAAGATACTAATTACTTACAATGGAACGCCACGTGGGTCAGGACTAGTTTTACTTTATACTTATATATAAACCGGTCCACCAGTGATAATAGTGGCCAAGGGCATGCTACCCTCGGTTGTATTATATTTACCAATCCATCAATAATAATAGTGGCATGGAGCGTGCTACCTTAGGTTATATTATATTTACTGGTTCACTGGTGAGAATAGTGGTAAGGAGCATGCAATTATGGTTGCATTATATTTACTGATCCACCGATGAGTATAGTTGGGTCCTCAAACCTACATGGATATAATTCGAGGGATGACTAATTTCTATACTAATGGCTTGAGGCCAGATGGTAACGAACAAACTACTATAACCTGCTTATATTTCCTCATTTTTTTCTATAGTATCATGAAGTGCTATATTTCTCCTTGATTATATTGTTACCTTACTCTATAAGTAGCGTACTAATCACCCCTTCTATAGGTGCTGCTCATAACCACGAGCAGTGTTCCCTCCTATCAGGTAAGTGAGGTAAATTTTATATCATATGAACATTCTGTACAAATACACAGGGTATACCCTGGTCAAAAATATGATCATTTAGACAAAAATGATCTCCATACCAACAAGGTCCTTAGCTTACAGAAATATGCTATACCCTAGGGCAATAACCAAACAAGCTATCCTTTAGGCCATCCCTGAGTTTTCTTTCAAAAAATAGAGAGCTATAAACATATTTCTGGACCTGTACAAAAATACTAGTATGGTCAAAAGTTTTTGAGTGAAACAAAATGTCATTCCTACTCCTCCAGATGAAATACACAGCAGCAGCCAAAGTGAGGGCTTTAGCCTTCCAGATTATATGCTGCCTGTGGGAATTCCTCTGGATGATCCTCATGGCACTGAATACTGTGGTAGACCCTCTTGAAATGCCCAGCCATGTTCTAAGAGGTTTCCACATCCTGTTGGATACTTCACATTCAAAAAATAAGTGCTCATGGGTCTCTGTCTTCTGCTGGCATAATAGACAGTCCTTAGGGCCATCAGCAAACTTGAGTCTGTCTCTGGTATACATTCTTTTCATGAGGGTTAACTAGAGGAGGAAGGCATATCTTTTGGTTCTGTTCTACAACCAAATAGCCCTATGAGGTTTCCATTTAGGGGCTTTATCTCTGAAAAATTTATATGCCAGGGATGTTGAGAAGCCATCCAGAGTCACCCAAGACTTCAACAGGGTTGTAGCTCTTTCCTTAGATCCCTGTATGTGGGCCAGCAGGGCAAACAGGTTGCTAATTCTTTTCATGAAATGGGATGTATCTTGGCTTGGGTTGAAAGAAGCCATATTCCCATTTTGCAGATAATGAACATGAATCCACTTGGTCCACAGTGAGATCTTCTCATCTTGTAGGAACCAAATATATTTGCAGAGGAAGGCTGAATTCCATGCATGCAGGTCTCTAATACCCATCCCTCCTTCCTGTTTAGGTTGACATAGCTTAGACCATGCCACAGGAGGAGGTTTTCCTTGCCACAAAAAATTCCTGCAGAGAGTAATGATCCCTCCTATGTCTGTGTAGGTGATTGATAGTGCCCTAGATAACTTTGCTGCATATGATGACCTGGTCAAGCCAGAGTGATGCTACTATATCCTAGGGTTGGGGCCCAGAGGGAGTGTCATCTTAATATGTTCCCTTTCAGTTGTTAAGTCATTATTTCCTTTTAGTTGAATAATGTTTTCTATTTCAGTATTTTTTGGATATCAACATTCAACCCTTATTATGTTATGAAACACTTTCCTTGCTGTGTTTATTTTGGTTGCATCTATTTTTGATTAGCCTTGTAGTTGGTATAATAAAGGCCTTGGGCTAGACATATACCAATTATGGTAGTAATGCCCCCTCTTATGGTGTATGATTTTAATTCTTAAAATGAAAAATTTCAATTGTGCTTTTTGTGGGTGTTACAATTACTATATAGATTGGAGAGTAATTAATATATCAAAAAGATTATCCTTTATGTTTGTCATCTCTTGTTGTGGTCTCAAAAACTTATGTGACGCTTTTTATCTATATTGTTACCTAACTCAGTATGTAGCATATTGATCATCCTTATTATGGGTGCTACTCATTCCTATGGATAGAGACCCCTTCAGAGCCTTTTTAGAGAAATGTGGACTCAGTAGATGAATCTGCTACTTACGATGCTCTGATCAGGGTGGAGTGATATCATCTTATGCTAGAGTTGGGATTTAGAGAGCTATGTTATCTAGTTATTATTTAAATTGGTTTTCCTTTTTATCATTAGTCTGAATTATTTACTTTATGCATTATTGTTCTAATTTCAAAGTAAACTCTACACTCATGTTATGGAGTATCATCGTCCCATATTTATCATGTCTTGCATGTAGATTTACTTTTTCCTCTCAATTACTAAAAGGATGGTTTATAGCCAGATTCATATCTATTACGGTGGTAACACCCATTCATGTTTCAATAGCATTTTTTTATTTAACGAATTTTTTCAATAGTAAATTTTAGGGTTTTACAAGTTGGTATTAGTGCTTAGGTTCTGACTAACGTGTATTGTTTTAAAAAATTTTGGTTTCAACTTATCCCTCATCAGATTTTCTAATGACTTTTCTTATTTCAAAAATAGCGATTCTATAAACTTTGATTAACTAGTGAGGAATCGAACAAGGGTAGCTTAGGTAGCCTCTAAAAATATGATATGTGTAATATGTGTTAGCAAATTAGAAAGGTTTAGCTTAAAATTCCTTTCATTTTGTAGGTAGCTGACTGCAATGATGAATGAATGGGTAAGATGCTTAGAGGAGGCCTTCAAGGCCTTCATGGAATTTGTGCAACGTCAGCCTCAACCTCAACCACCATCCCCACCTCTGCATCATCCTCATCATGGAATCAAGAGGATTGGCTTTAGAGGGTCACTAGACACCACCCTCCACTCCATGCTGGCAAGGTAGATCCTATCATTCTAGAAGGGCGGATCTAGGATATAGACCGTATCTTCGAGGCAATCTATTGTTTGCTAGCTTAGAAGACGAGCACAGTAGTGTTCTTTCTTCATGGGATTATCAGCGCCTTATGGGTAGGATATCGTACTCAAGAAGAGCCATCAATGTCCTAGGAGGATTTCAAGATGGAGATATATACCAAGTTCTACCTAGGGAGCCTCAAGAAGGATAAACTAAAGGAATTCATACAGCTAACCCAAGGAGTCATAACTGTGAGGTAGTAGTATGCCCATTTCATAGAGCTATTGAGGTTTGTGCTTGGCATAGGGGCCAATAAGTCTACAATGGTATACCAACTTGAGCAAGGACTCCATTTCAGCATCTATAGGATGATGGTGATGATGGCCTTCCATGACTTCACCACCTTATACGAGTAGGTGTGCATTGCCGCCACTATGGTTTAGGAGTAGGCATCCATCCTATGAAGAAAGAAGTAAGGTTTTGGAGGTAGGACCCAACCTAGAGGGGGAGACCTTCAGGTTTCTAGTAAAGGGGTCTCATCAGGTACTAGGAACTATTGAGGCATTTTTAATGCTGACGGTGTGGCAAAGACCATCGAGGATGTGACTACGAGGATAGACCTATGTTTTGCCAACTTTGTGGTAAGCCAGACCACTGATCATTTGAGTGTCTGTATTATAGGAGTTCTCACCAACCTCAAGGTGGTTAGTTCTAGCATAGGGGACCTTTGGAGTCTCGATAACAGGTCTATCAGCAAGAATCCTACCAACCACCACCTCGGTAGTTTCAGCAAATGGCATCTACCCCAACCGGTACATAGTTTAGAGAGGCTAAGGGGAGACCACAGGGGTCTCACCCATTTCTTTATAAGGGTGGAAATGGCAAGGGTACTAGGGGATATTGAGGAGGGTATTAGGGAGGATAGTCAGGTGGGTGCTTGAACATCATCAGCCAGATCGAGGCTAATCGACAGTTGGACATAGTCACTTGTATGTTTACCATTCTTTCCCTACTAGTGCATGTGTTGTTCGATTCTAATGCTTCTCTATCTTTTTTATCTACTAACTTTATTACTAGAGCTACCCTATCACCATCTACTTGTGTAACTATATCTATGATGTTGCCCATGAGAGATAGACTAGATTACACTAGGCTCTACTTGAATGTGGCCATAGTGATAGATGGGGTAGATTTCCTAGTGGACTCGCTCAAGATGGACATATGGGAATTTGATGCCATATTATGGATTGACATGTTAGGGAGGTTCTGAGCAGTGACAGATTATGCGTAGGAATGCATACTATTACATGGACTATAGGATACTAGGGTCCCCTATAGGAAATGCAAAACCAAGCATGGAACCATAGGCGTAACTGCCCACATGCTACACACTTTGATGTCAAAAGGGTACCCTATGTATTGTGTAGCTTTTAGGAGTTTAATAAGGATTTGATAGCTTTAGAGGAAATTCTAGTTACTTGGGATTTTCCTGATCTATTTCCAAAGAAGATACCTGGTATGCCGCTAGTGTGCGAGATCGACTTCACCATTGATCTAGTAGCAGGGGCATAACCAGTGTTGGGGGAATCTTATTGGATGGCACTAGTTGAATAACATGAATTGAAGACTTAGTTGGAGGAGCTATTGACTCATGGGTACAACCACCCAAGTGTGTCTCCATGGGGATCACCATTCCTATTCATGAAGAAGAAGGTTAAGAGCCTGCATTTATGTATTGACTACCGGGGTTTGAATAAGTTCACAATAAAGAATTAATATCCATTCCCAAAAACTTATGACCTTTTTCACCAGCTTCGGGTGCGGTTGTTTACTCAAAGATTGACCTGAGCTCAAGTTACCACCAGCTACGCATTGCAGATGTAGATATCATGAAGATGACCTTTAAGGCCCAGTATAGAAATTATGAATTCATGGTGATGCCATTTGGGCTCACCAATGCACCTTCCATCTTTATTGATTTGATGAAGAGGATCTTTTGGCCATTCCTCGATTAGTTTTTGATTGTGTTCATCAATGATATTTTTGTATACTCTCAGGGTAAGGAGGAGCACAAAAAGCACCTGTGAAGCATCTTGTCCCTCCTTAGGGAACATAGGATGTATGCTAAACTCTCCAAGTGTAGATTTTAGCTTCAGGAGGTTGCCTTTTTGGGACATGTAGTGTTCGCAGGAGGAGTTTCCATGGATCTAGCAAAAAACGTGTCAATTACAGAGTGGAAGGTTCCCACTAACATTTCTAAGGTTCATACATTCTTGGGTCTGGCCAAGTACTATCGACGCTTTGTTCAAAATTTATCAAGGGTCATATGCCCCTTAACAACCCTACTAAAGAAGAGAAAAAAGTTTTAGTGGGATGATACTTATGAGGGCGCATTTTAGGAAATGAAGAAGCACTTAACCAAAAACCAAATTTGGCTTTACCTATGGTATCTGATGGTTTTGAGGTCTACAATGATGCATCTAAACATGGGTTGGGCTATGTGTTGATGTAGAATGGTAAGGTGGTCATATACACTTCCCACCAATTGAAGCATCATGAGTAGAACTACCTAGCTCATGATTTTGAATTAGGTGCAGTTGTCTTCACATTAAAAATCTAGAGACATTACCTGTTTGGAACATGAAGTAAAATTTCCATTGACCATAAGAGTCTCAAATATATATTCACTCAAAAAGAGTTGAATATGAGGAAGAGGAGATGGATAGATTTGGAGAAAAACTAAAACATTGAGTTGACCTAGCATAAGGGTAAGGCCAATATTATTATAGATGCTTTGAGTAGGAAGACATCAAAATCCACGAATTCTTGTGTAGTAGCTAATTGATTGCTTAAGGAGCTCAGTGAGATGGGGATAGAGTTAATCCAATAGGGTGACCTAGAGGTTCGGTTGGTTGCCTTGTCGATTACACCAATAGTGTTTGATGGGATTTGAGGTGGGCAGCCTGGATACATTAAACTCGTGAGGATCCAACAAAAGATACCAGATGGTTTGGCTAAGGGTTTCCAGGTCCATGAGGATGGTAGAATTCACTACAAGGGGTGTTAGTGTGTACCTCAAAGTTGCACTGATATGAAGCGCTATATTTTGGAATAAGGTGATTATACCTCCTACTCTATTGACCTAGGAGAGGATAAACCATACAAGGACTTAAAGTAGATCTATTAGTTACCTCACATGAATCAAGGGGTAGTAGATTTCATGGCGAGATATCTAACCTATCAAAAATTAAAGTTTGAGCACTATATACCTATTAGGTTAGTCGAGATTTTAGAGGTGCCGAGATGGAAATAGGGCTCCATCTCCATAAATTTTGTGAGTGGACTACCGAGGACTTGTAGCAGGTGGGACACAATTTGGGTCATTGTGGATAGATTGATTAAATAACTGGTTTTTGTGCCAATGAATTTGACCTGGAGCATGGATCAGTTGACCAATTCTTACATGAGATTCATGGTGAGCAGGCATGATTCACCTACTGAAATTGTCTTCTATTGGGACTCGAGATTCCTTTCACACTTTTAGGGGAAGATATAGGAGGCTCTAAGCATGAAACTAAAAATGAGTACTACCTTTCACCCAGCTACATATAGGTAGACTTCGAGGAAAATTTAAATGTTGGAGGATAGGTTAAGGACTTGTTCTATGGATTTCTAAGGTAGTTGGGAGGATCGTTTATATTTGGTGGAGTTTTCGTACAACAAAAATTATCATGCTAGTATAAGGATGGCACCCTTTGAGGTATTGTATGTACGGAATTTCCGAACACACTTGTATTAGAGTAAAATTAGCGAGATGGCTATACTTGGGCTAGAGATGATTGAAGAGATGACCTAGTAGGTTTGGTTTATCCTAGATAGGATTAGAGTCTCTTAGATTCATCAAAAGGGTTACGTAGATCTGAGATGCCGTAATGACAATTTTGAGTTGGGGGATAGAGTTCGATTGAAGGTATCACCCACCAAGGGAGTGTAGAGATTTGATAGGAAGGGCAAGTTGAACCCAAGGTATATTGGCCTCCATGAGATTCTATATAGATTTGGCAAGGTTCTTATCATTTGACACTCTCACCAGAACTAGCTTGAGTCCATAATACCTTCCACATCATGAAACTGTAGAAGAAAGTTTTAGATCCCTCCCACGTGATTTAACTTGGTGATATTGAGCATGATGACTCTCTATACCATAAGGAGATGTACTTATAAAGTCTCAACAATAAAGTATGTCGAACCCAAACAATTTTAGTTCCACTCATGAAGATCCTCTAGAGCTGTCATGGAGCAGAAGAAGCAACTTGGGAGATAGAGAAAGGCATGCATGAGACACACCCCGAGCTCTTCATTATAGGTGTGTTAGATTCCGGGATCATTTTCGTTTAAAGGGTTAGTATCTAGTGATATAATATCAAGAAATCTTATAAAATCTTAATTTTTATTTATCAACATTTTAATCTAACCTAAATCCAAATATTTTAACTTTTTTAATTATCTTATTTTAACATAACACCAAACCCGAATAATTTATAGATAAATTTTTTATAATTACTTATCTAAAAATTTAACCCTTAAAACCTAAACCCAAATCCCACACCCAAAATTTTTCCTTTTCTCCTTTTCTTCCTTCTTCCTTCTTTTTTCCTTTCTTATTCTTTTCTTTTCCTTTTACATCATTCTTCTACTTCTTCTTCCTCCCAAGTTGCTCCACCACCAGCCCAGCTCTTCTATTTTTTTCTTCATATCTTTCCTCCCTGGGCAAGCCGAAGCCCGTTCCCCCATCTTATTTTTTTTCTTTCTTTATTTTCCCTTTTATCTTTTTTTTCTTCTCTTCTCTTTTCTATTTTTTTCTTCCTCCCCCACCCGTTGTCTTCCTCTCCCCCTTCCCTTTCCTATTCTACACAAAATAAACCCTTCCCTAGCCATCCCATTTGTCCCTTTCCTTACCCTTCTTGACAATACACCACCATGCGTGCCTTGATGTGCCACCTTACCCCTACACCTACACCTAAACCTTGTCCTTGCACCCTACACCCCGCACTTGCCCCTGTACCCCCATCCTTCCTCCCCTATAGCCATGTAGGCCGAGTCTTGCACCTTTTCCCTATTGTCGTCTTCTCCTTTCCCTCAATACTCTCATGTATATATATCCCCCAATCACTCCTCTCTCCCTTTCTCCCACCATCTAGCCAGCCAACAGAGCCTCACCTATTTTTCCTCCCTCTTCTTTCTTTGCCTACCCTCTAGTGCCACTACCACCTGTCATCCTCTAGCCAACCTCCCTACCACCTCCCCTCCTTGCCTACACCACGCCAACACCCTTGTCGTGTCACCCTTCTCCTCTTTTCTTCTTTTGCGCCTGCAGCCACGGTTGGCTGCACCACCACCATCACCCTCCTTCTCTTCCTCCTCTCCTCCACCATATTAGAGTGACCCCACACAGGCACCCTAGCTAGCAACACCACCACACCAAGCCCTCCCTTTCCTCCCTCCTTATTTATCCCCCTCGGCCACTCTCCTCCCTACACTAATGCAGGCCACTAGCTCCACCACCACTAAGCACAACCAACTTTAGTTAACCCCAATACCACCTCGACCCTAGCTACCAATGCTCACGCACCCTCTAAAAACCACCGCTACCGTTGTGCACCACCCTGCATAATCTTTCCCACTTCAGTTACCTCCATTTCATTTCCCCTCTTTCAATCTTCATATAGGTTAAAGTATTTTAAAAGGAAAACAAAAACTAAACTGTGTATGTCCTTATTTCTAGGTGATATTCTGATGGTAATAGAGGAAAAAGTGTAGGTCTTGCATGCTTAGTGATCGAAGCCACTTTAGTAATGATACCATCATAGATAGGGTTTTGTTATATTATTATATATGTCTTTTTTGTGTTGATATGTGCTGGCGTGGTACGATATGTTACATGGCTCTAGTGTTGTAGATAATATACAATTTTTCTTGATAGTAGTAGAAGGTAAGAAATCTGTATAGATATGAATATGTTGAATACGAAGTATTTATGTATAATTATGGCATGCTTTTTATGATATTGTATGTGTGAAGAGTTGAAGAGTTTTTCATGTTGGGAGTCCTATTAGTTGGGGAAAGTAAAAATAGGTATTCTTCTAACCTAAGAAAATTTTGGTCAATATGATTAAAAAGTGGCATGTTGAGTACTTTAGGGTGTTAGCTGACTCAAAATAGGTTAGGGGGTAATACATAATATAATTGAAGTAAGAATAAAGGGTTTATGGCAAATAAAGAAAGGTAAAGGTAACAAGGGTAACTAGTAAAATCCAGGGTGGAGTCATGATCACATATGAGAAAAGTGGGAGATTGATACTATGGATTGAGTATGAGGTGAATGATGGAAACATGGGTAGGAATACAAATTTGGGGAGTTATTTGAGCCCTAGGGAATGTGTTATGACCAAAATGTAAAATTAGAGTATTAAGAGGCCCAAATGGTAATCATAGGGGTAGGTTATTATCGCATGTATAAGATGGGGTAGTTGACCCCATCCTTGGGATATCATGTTAATAATAACATTTTGGGAATGTATACTAGGCCTAAATAGTAACCCTAGAGGTAGGTTATTAGGGCATGTGTATGATAGGAGAGTTAGGCCATAATTTTTGATTTAATGGTTAGCAATAACATTCTATACATGGGCATGGAATTCAAGAACTAAAAAAGGCACTAGAGAAAGGACTATGCTAAGTAGGAGAAATTAGAGTTTTAGAGGAGGCTCAAATAGTAACCCCTTGGGTAGGTTGTTATCAAATTTCCAATGTGTAGGTAATAGACCAAGACTCTTGAATATGTGTTTCATAATAACATGTTAAGATTTGTTAGGGAAATTGGGGAATAAAGGGGAGCTAGAGGAGATAATATGTTTGGGTCATGAGACTAGGGTTTCTAAGTGATATCAGTTGTTTTTGAGCATATGTTTGGATAGTGCATTACATGAGTATGTGTAGATGACCGCATGATGAAATTAAAATAAATAAATCATGAATAATACAATAATCATTTAAAGTGGAAGAACATTTGATTCAAGGCCAGTTGTATCTATCCGTTCCAGCATACCAGAATAGTGGCCAAGAGCATCTTACCCTGGGGTTATACCTTATTACCGTTCCACCAGTTGAGAATAGTGGGGTCCCAAACTCATGTTAATTAAACCATTGAATGATCATAAATATTTATAATAAACTATTTACTTATAGTGGAACACCACGTGGGTCATGACTAGTTATATTTTGATTACCGATCCACCGATTGAGAATAGTGGCTAGGAGCATCTTGCCTTGAGGTTGTACTTGATTACCATTCCACCAACTGAGAATAGTGATCATGAGCATTCTACCCTAGGGTTTTACTTGATTATAGCTCCTCCAGTTGATAATATTAGGGTTCCTTAACACAATGTGAATAAGATCATGAACAGTTATCACTACACTATTATTGTATGGTTTGTTGGTTAATAAATATATTGGAATGATTATCATATGTGCTTGTCATCTGTTTTGTGTTCTTATGAAATTATACGACCCTTATTGTCTGTATTTTTACCATACTCAATATATAGAGCACTGATCATCCTTATTATGGGTGTTCTCATTCCCACGAATAGATAATCCTTCTGAGTCTACGCAGGTGAATGAGGACCCGCTAGATGACTATCTTGCTTATGATGCTTTGATCAGGGTGGAGTGCTATCATCTTATGCTGGGGTTGGGAGTCAGAGAGATATATTATCTGGTTATTGTTTTAAATATGTTTTCCTTCATTTTATTTTCATCTAAAATATTTACTTTATGTATTTTGGTTCAATTTTCAAAGTGAACTCTAACCTCTTACTCATGTTATGGATTATCCACATTCTGTATTTATTATGTCTTGCATCTAATTTAATTTTTCCTTATAATTGGCATGAAAATGGTTCATAGCTAGACTTATATCGATTACTTTAGTAACACCCATTCATGTGTGAATAGCATTTCCGGCATTAACGAATTTTTTTAGTAGTGAATTTGGGCTTTTACAAACATAGAGTTCTAATCATCGTAAATTGATCATGCATATGAAAGAAAATAGTATGATCTTAAAATAGATAAGGGATTACCAAAATATCACCTTTATGCCACAAATAAGAAATTCATAGTTCATTATTCTTATGAAAATATTGATGACTCATTGACAACAAAATATGATCATTAGAAACAACAAACTAATGGCGTGAGTTAGTTCTTTCCATTTATCTAGTCCTAAGATTCGAATAACAACATCATAAGGTAGTTAGATCATTTACTTATATTTCTCTTTCTCTTTTTGAGGAAAGGGTTAGATTATCCCCCATAGTTTCTGAATATCCATGGAAGTCACACTAATAACCAAAGGAAATCATGTCCAACCGAAGCTAAGAGAGCCACCAATAGATATAAGGTCTGGTTGAAGCCAAAATATCACTAATGGACATAAAGTCTTCCCAAACAAAATAAGTCACCAAGGTGACTGGACCAATTAATATTGATACCCCCTAACATATTATCAATTTTTAGAGAAAGACATTGGGATCACCTAGGATCCTACTTGAAGGCACCTGAAGGCAAATCAATATGCCTGAAAGTAGACTAACCCCCGATAGCTAATCAAGGATTAGATAATCCACATCAATATAATGCTCCATAATCTTTTACTTCAAGTGATTTATATTTTATCATCTTAGTCATATACCAAGCAACACCCACATAGCACGTCAGGTCTACCACAATTGCATAATCTTTCTAATTTATCCATCATAATTATCTAAGGGAACTTATCCCACATGGCCACCCTTTCCCTACTTCCCCTTCCTCTCCTTACCACCCTACCACCTCCCTACCACCCTAAACACTGTCACCAACCGGCCACCTATCCCCCTACCCTCCCTCTTCTTTTTCTTCTCCTCTTTAACCCTTTTTCGGCCCTAATTCTAGAGCTCAAAACCTTTCCCGACCTCCCTCTTATCTCCTTTCTTCTCCTTCCATTTTCTCCCTATTTTTGCATCGCCGCCGCCCTCCGCCTCACCAACCCCCTGCACCACTCCTTGCCACCCTTCACCTCAGCCTTGCATCAACACAATATCCCTCTCAAGCCATTCCATAGCCCTTCTTCCTCCCCACCTATTTTCTCCCCATTTTCCCTCTTCTCGGCAACCAACCTGCAACCCCACCATTCGCCGCCTTCCGGCCACCCCTACCGCCACCCAAACCACCAATCCACACCCTGCAACCCCCTCTATCGCCCCATACCTTGTTTGGCCGAAACAAGCCCCCTCACCCCTCCATTTTCCCCTCTCTTTTCCTTCCTTCTCAGCCCGATCCCCTCCTACAACCCACTTTGCCACCTCGCTACCGCCATCTCCACTGCCCTTGGCCACCAACAACCCATCCCCAGCAACCACCTACACAGCCTCTTCACTCCTACACCCTTCCCTTGCCTCCAATCCTCCCCCATGTACATTATTTCCTAGCTTAAAGACCCCAACCTGAAAACCCCCCTTCCTCCCTTCTACCCCTACCTTAGACCCTTTTTCCCCATCAACCTGCATGTGGCTCATGTTGCTCATGCAGCGTGAGTTCCACATTATTTTGGCAGTTTCTGTGTTTAATTGTTGAGGTATATTAATAGTTAAGTAAAATGTTATTAATTAAATATTTTATATAAATTTGTATCCACTTAATTTCCTACTCCTAATATAATAATTATTGACATTATTTTTAAGTGTTGATTTTGCTATTGAAAGCTTGAATCTTTAATTGGGATACCAGTAAGATTTAATTTTTGAGGGAATTAAGGAAATTTTTACACCCCACTTAAACGCATGGATAAACGTGTGTTTGCACATTAGGATTTTTAATATGTTATTATGTTTGATATATGGTTGTTAGTATAATTTATATGTTTGCTTGTATTGTTTAATAAAAAGGAAAGTATGTTCTTTTATGTGCTATGTGAGTAAATGTTGTCTAAGGGAAGAACTTGATTATTAATGAAAGTGTTAAAGTATTTATCCTTGTCATATTATGTTATTGTGACCATTTATACTTGAATAATATTATTGTGAGCCATAGGGGCATTTTAGTAATATTTCTTGTGTAAGAATGTGGCCTAATATGTGTGGGTGCTAATAAGTATTATATTAAAATATAATAGTTGGTGGAGTTGGATATTGTTAAGGGAGTATTAATATTATTATTCATAGTAGTAATGTTAATCTAATAAAAGTGGTGTAATAAGGGGATAAGATGGTAATTTTGGAAGTAAAGGTTAAAATGATAAATTTCTAAGTAAAAGGTTAAAATGGTAATTTTATGGCAAAATGGTAATTTTGTAGTTAAAGGGTAAAAGGGTAATTTTAGAATTAAAGTATAAAATGGTAATGTTATAATTCAATGGCAAAATGGTAATTTCATAATTAGAGGTAAGCTAATTTTGTAATTAAAGGGCAAAATGGTAATCTTGTAATTCAAGGGCAAAACGGTAATTTCGCAAGTAAAGGGGCAAAATGTTAATTTTGTGAATAAATGGTAAAATAGTAATTAAAGGGTAAAATGGTAATTTCGTAATTAAAGGGGCAAAATGGTAAATTTTTGAATAAAGGGTGTTATGGTAAATTTTGGAAGTTAAGGGGGATGAATGGTGAATTTAAAAGTAAAAGGGTAAAATGGTAATTTTGTAAGTGGAAATTAGAAAGGAGTAACTTGGTAATTATGATAATAGAGAAGGGCAATTTGGTAATCTAAATAACTAAACGGTAATTTGGTAATTTGACCAACTAAAGGACAATTTGTTAATTATAATACAGGAAATGGGCAAATTGGTAATCCAACCAACCAAATGGGAAATACATTAAGTGTAACAATTACGAAGGGTGACTAGTGGCCTAATAAGTGTATGGGAGATGGCTCAATAACCTAAATCGAGCAGGGATGTGGCTAAGATCAACTATGCGTGGGTTACGTGCCATGTATTATGCCATATTGTGTACTTTATGCTTAATGATTAATCATTATAGCGCAACTTTGAGTGAATGTATGCTCATGTAACTTCCTTATGGCATGTGAATGATGATTATATATGTTGTGCGTACAATGTTATATGATGTGACCCTCTAGGTTATGCATGCTAGGATGTTTAATAATAGGATATGGGGTGAAAGGCATGAAAAAGAAAAATGGGAGAATAAGATAACCAAGGGGAAGTAAGTTGGCTAACGTAGGAAAGAATGACCTAAATAATCCATGATCCTTGAGTGGTGAAAAAGAGAGGGGACATAAGTAAAATAAAAGAGTGGGAGAAACTAGGGTTACATGGGAGGAACTAGGGTTTAGGATAAACCCTAATGTGAGAAGGTGGAAAAAGAAAATAATAAAAATTAAATGAGAATGAGTGGGGTATGAAGTGAGAGTTGAATCTAAGGGTCGTAACGTGCGGGGTGTTAAATAGTTTGGGTGGTGTGAGGATGGGCCACATAGGCCCAAATTAGGGTTTCTGGAGAAAGCCCTAGGGTAAGGCGGTGAGTTTCCTTGTGGTATAAGGTGGTGGGCCGTGACCCACACACTTAGGAGTTGGGCTCCCGGTGTGAGAGAGTAGATTAAGGGAAGGATGTCGGGGCGAGTTAGGAGGTGCAGAAGTCTTAAGATATGGGACAGGCCCTCCTAGGAGGATAAGTGTGGATATAGTTAGCCATGCATGTCAAGGGTGAAATAATTTCATTTAAGATACGATTAAGACACTAATCACTTAGAGAGGAAGATGTTGAGCAGGACCTAGACCGATCCACCAGCGAATAATAGTGGCCAGGGCCGGGGTGCCCTGCATGACCTGTCCATCGGCGAATAATAGTGGCCAGGAGCATTTTTCCCTACACGATCGTTCCACTGGCTATAATAGTGGGGTTCCTGCACTCACATGGACATTTATAATCCAAGATGATTGATTAATGATGGAATAATGGCCTTAAGGCCCTAAAAGTATCGATTGTTCATGATGGCCTAATAACATTCGGTTGACTTGTTAAGTATGCGAATGTGAGAAAGTGAATATTACCTATGCACCATTAATATCCGATTGACTTGTCAAGTATGTGAATATACGGATCTGAATATTATGTTTACACTTGTCATTATATATGGATATAGTAGTATATCATGTGTTACATTGCATGCCTACTTTTAATTGTGTTTTAAATGGTTACTCAGTACCGTAGTACTGAAGGGTTCCCTTCGTGGGGCCCCTACCTATTCAATGGGTAATGTCCCTTGTAGGTCGTTTTCGGGTGCTATTCAAGCGGGCCCTCGAGAGAGAGCATGAGGAACTATCCGGATCTATTGGGGTTTTACTCTGTCTCCTTTAAATTCATAGTTTCAATGTATTCCTTGTTTTGTAACCATCACCGGTGGATTATACTGTTATAAAATGTTTACTTGCACTATTCTGATTTAAATATGTTGAATTTCTCATAAATTGTATTTTACTCTTTTAACCTTAACACTTGGTACTGGAATGGTAGGGGTGAACCTTAACTATATACTACTTTCAATGTATTTTACTCTTTTAACTTAAACACATTGACATTTATAGATAAATCATGCTATTTTCACTTGGAATTAGAGCCAACAAGAGTCCCATAATAGCTTATGGGTACCAAGAGAACTATTCAAAATAATAATAATAAATAAATAAATAGTGAAGCAGCAAAAACAAAAATTGGAAGTAGTATATAGTATGCAAATCACAGCATGTTGGGCAAGTATGAATTACATAATAACTTTTCATTATTATTAAAGGAATTATATACTATTTAATTATTCATAGTCGGTGACTATACCAAATAATAAATCTATTAGTATATATTTTTGTTAATATATATTGCTCTATTTTTGTTAAATTTATGCCTTCATGATGCCTAATGATGTAGGAGTATATCTAGATCACTCTCAATCTTATTCTTCAAATGCTGAAGAACAAAAAGAATTAACATATTTTGAGATAGAACCCAATGTACTTGAAAATTCTTATACATCTAATGTTTTGTCAAGTAATTCTTACAGGTACTATATATGTTTGCAAGAATTTCATGCAATTAAATATCTTTAATGTGCAAGATAATGATAATGGCATTACAAGAATTACAAACTGCAAGGCAGAATAAGGCTATAAGACACAAAGTTGAACTACATATGTTAAATCTATGTATTACATTATTAAAGTTTGTGTAGCATTATTATTTTATTGTATACTTTATAATATTTGTAAATTGTCATTGTAACTCTTTTAAGTATATGCTTGTATTGTGAATTAGGAGGTTAATTTCATTAATAAGGGCAAAATATGTGGGCTTGTTAATGAAAGGACCTGCATGAGTGCATGCATATATAAAGCCTGGTACACTTTGATTTCGGTATGTTATGAAGTTCATATGAATTTTGAAAGAGAGAGCAACACTAGAGACACATGTGTTTTTCTTCTTTTCTCTTCTCTCCTTCCTCAATTGAGATTTTTGGAGAGTTGCAGAGTGTTCTATTAAGAAATAGAAGATTTCTCTTTAGAAGGTAATTGATCTTGGATTAGGTCAACACCAAGCTGCCGAAGCCATCAAGTTTAACCAAATCCAAGTCAGAAGTGAAAGTGTTTAGTGATGATTTGCAACTTGTGGTATAAAAGTAAAAAGTTCCAAGTTTGTAGAATATTATGTGTTGATGATCTTCCACATCAAAATTGATATCAAAGTCGTGTTTTTTGGATTCGACATTACAAGTGTAAAAAGCAACACAGCTTTGATAACAAAAACATATCACCATTGGAGTTCTAGTAAGGTTCTTAATTCTTCTTGATTGAATCCTTTAAATCTTGATGAATTATTTTTGAATCTTTATAAAAATAATAGATTATAAATCAATCATTGCATGTGATGGTATGATCTTGCATGATTCTTAAAGGTATCTTGATTGATATTGCATAATAGTTTTAACATAAAGATAGGAATTTTTTGTGTTGAAGGTGTGTGCAGAATGTTGTATAGGTAGTGTGTGTGACTTTTAAGAGTTTTTAATTTTTAGCTTTTGCATGAAAATTTACATGCTTAAATTTTCTTTCATACTGGTTGATCATGTGTGATGATCATAAATTGGTATTGGAATCGACTTAGTGTGCATAACCTGTGAAACTTTTTACTTGGTTAAAGAGTTTAGCTAAGTGGTGTGTTTGTGTTTTATTTTTCTTTTTAATCATGTGTTTTGATATTTTAGTGTTTGAATATTGTGTTTCCTTATCAAGTAAAGTTGGTGCATATTGAAAGGTTGATTTCTCTACATGAACTTGTGCTTGAAGTGTTCCAATAACCTACAATTGTATCTTCGAATTGAGTTATCAAAAATTGGTGAATGTTATATCAAGAATTTAGCAAGATAAGTGAGTGTGCTCATTTTGTTGTGTGATTATTATATTTGATTTTTTATTTTTTGTGTGACTCTTTGGACTCAAAATATAGTGCAAGAATCAAACCATAATATTAGGGTGACATTAAGTTAATTTTGTTTATTAAACTAAAACCCTAAGTAGAGCTCGGGTATGGTTTAGTATAGTGGTAATTAAATCATAAAGAGAGAACAAAATTTCCAAGCAATGTTTGAAGCTATTAAAAATTTTCAAACAATTGAGATCTCATTAAAGCTCAACTTAGATAAATACCGACAATAAAACTCAACTACAAAAGTTAGAGTCTAGGTTTGCCGAACAAGATTCAGTTCAAAATGTCCAAGAATATAGAGAATTCTATGGATATCAATTTGGGAGTGCTAGAAGGTCAAATATTCCAGCTAGGGCAAGGTACTTAAATTCAAGAATAAACCATGATGAAGAACCTATAGGGAGTGGAAGTAATAGAAAGCTCTATGACCATCAACCTAAGTATCATTAGAAGGAAGATAAAGGCATTAAGCTTGAGCTTCATGATTTCACTAGTAGGCTTGATGTAGACTCATTTCTTGAGTGGTTACATAAACTCGAGGCTATCTTTGAATTTAAAGATTATCAATATGAATGAAAATGTAAACTAGCTACTCTTAAAGTTAAGATGTTTGTTAGAATACGATATGATAATCTAAAGTGGACTAGGGAACAAGAGGGTAAATGAAAGATAAAATCTTAGGAGAAGCTTAAAAAGTATCTAAGGAAGAAATTTATCTTTAAAGAGTATGAAAAAGATAAATATATTAAATTTAATACTCTTATGTAGGGACTACTAAGTGTTGAAGAGTATGTTAGGGAGTTCAAAAGGTTGACACTTGTATGTGACATCCATAAAAGGAAGGAACAAACTTGTGCTAGATTTTTAGGAGGCCTTAACATGATGATTCAAGAGAAGGTAGAAATTTGTCTTTACGATTCTTTAGATGACATGATTAAACTTTCTCTATGATTTGAAAAAAAATTTAAACCCACTAAGCCTTATGCTAAACAAAGTACTCCATCTACCAAGTACTACGCAAGTAATCAAACTACAAAATTTGGAGTGAGTACTTCAACTTCTACCAATCTTGATAAAAAAAACAAAGAATTACTAGAGAGGAGAAAGGTAAAAATAAATTGAATGAAGCCTCTACTATTTAATATTTTAAACGCTGAGGGTTTGGACACTTCACTCACAGATGTCCTAATTAAAGGGTATTATCCATACAAGAGATTGAAGCTATGGAGACATGTGAGGAAGATCCTGAATTTGAGCCTTTTGAGGAAGTATCTAGTGAATCCAAGGAAGAAGAGAGTGCTTGTTATGTCTTAGAGAGAGTACTTCAAGCACAAGCTACTGAGCAACCTACTCAAAGGGAGAAGATATTTAAGACAAAAGAAAGAGTAGGAGATATGATGTGTTTTATATCATTGATAGTGGATCTTGTACTAATGTCTTCAATAAGAGGATGGTTAAGGATTTGGGGTTGAAAAATACACCAAATCCAAAGCCTTATTCTCTTTAATAGTTTAATAAGGAAAAGGGAGTTAAGGTAATTAAACTAACCCTAGTATAATTCAAAATCAGTAACTATCATGATGATGAGCTACGTGACTTATGGATGCGTATGGAATCTTATTAGGTAGACCATAGCAGTATGACAGAAATGCATTTTATAATGATATTACTAATGAATATCTACTTGAGAAGAATAAGAATAAGAACAAACTTAAAACTTCTAAATGTGATAATAAGAGCAGAGTCAACAATAAAAAGAGTTTATTCTAGCATGAAAAGGCTATGGTGAAATGTATTCAAGAAGAAGGAAGTTGTTATGTTATGATTATGAAAGAATCTATATAAGGGGAGATTAATAATAATAATCCTCAATTATATTAACTCCTTAATGAGTATCATGATGTTTTTCCTAATGAATTACCACCTGGATTGCCACTTAAAAGGGGAATAAAACATGCCATATATTTAATTTTTGGTGTGTCCTTACCTAATAGGCCATCATATCGATGTAATCTAAAGGAGGCTAATAAGTTAAAAAAAAATCCAAGAGCTCGTAGGAAAAGAGTATGTGAGGGAAAGCAAGATTCATATTGTGTACTTACATTACTTTTTCCTAGAGAAGATGCTTTATCTAGAAGATCCACAATATTGGTTATGGTGGATGTAAAGTTATTAGGATTCAAGATGTTAAAGGAACTATATGATAAAGATGAAGATTTAGTTGATATCTATAATGCTTGTAAAAATAATGTTAGTTTTGGTAATTATTTACTACAAGATGACCATTTCTTCAAACTCAATAAGTTATATATACCTTGTTCTAGTGTATGTGGTTTACTCATTAAAGAAGTACATGAGAGGGGAAATAGTTGGTCATTTTGGAGTTCATAAGCCCATAGAAATACAACAAGAAAATTTCTTCTAGCCACGGATAATAAAATTAGTACAAGCTATTATTGGAAGATGCATGACTTGTCAAAAAAGTAAGAATTTCTTCCATAAGGGTTTGTATACTCCTTTACCAGTTCCTAATCAATTATGAGAAAGTGTTAGCATATATTTCATTTTTGGGTTTACCAAGGATGCAAAGGGGTAAAGATTCTATTCTCCTGGTAGTAGATTGATTTTCAAAAATAGCACATTTCATACCTTGGAATAAGACTAATAATTCAACACATGTAGTAGACTTATATTTCTAAGAAATAGTAAGGTTACATGAAGTTCCCAAAATTATACTATTGGATAGAGATGTAAAACTTATAAGTTACTTTTGAAAGACACTTTGGCACATGTTGGGGACTAATTAAGTTGTTATTTAGTACTTCTCATCATCACTAAACAGATGGTCAAACTGAAGAGACTAATAGAACTCTAAGAACTTTGCTTCAAGGATTAGTGAATAATAGTGAAAAATATTGGGATAAAAAGCTTATACATGCTGAGTTTGCATATAATAGGATTCCTTCTTGTATAACTCAATTGATTCCTTTTGAGGTTGTCTATAGGGTTAATCATTATCTACCCATTGATATGTTTTTATTTAAAAGATGAGATATAAATAATTATGATCTCAAGGAAAGAATATAATTCTTTAAAAAAATTCATCAACAAATTAAAGATAACATTGAAAAATCAAATGGTAAATACTAAGCTCAAGTAAATAAAAATATAATCCAACAAGTGTTTAAACAAGAGAATTGGTATGGTTGTAGTTGAGAAAAGAAAGATTTCCAAACTTCAAAAATAATAAACTAAGGCCAAAAGATGATGGGCCATTCAAATTCTTAAGAAAATTTAGAAATAGTGCATATGAACTTGAATTGCCTGAACATTATAGAGGAGTATCTAGGACTTTTAATATTAGTGACTTATCTCCTTACTATAGTGATGCTAATTTTAGGAAAAATTCTTCTTTACAAGGGGTGAATGATGCAGGATAATTTCTAGATCACTCTTAGTCTTATTCTTCAAATGATGAAGAATAAGATGAATTAGCACACTTGGAGATGGAACCCATTGTGTTGGAAAATTCTTATGCTTCCAATATTTTGTCAAGTAATTCTTGTAGGTATTGTATAAGAAGTTTATTCTATTAAAGATATATATTATACAAGACAATAACAATGGCATTATAAAGATTACAAAGCAAAAGGAAGATCAAGGCTATAAGACACAAAGTTGGACTACATATGTTAAATCTATGCATTACATTATTAAAGTTTTTATAACTTTGTTATTTGTTGTATAATCTATAATACTTGTAAATTGTCATTGTAACTCTTTAAATATATGCTTGTACTGTGCATTAGGAGGTTAATTTCATTAATAAGGGCCAAATAGGTGAGATTGTTTATGAAAGGCCCTACATAGGTGCATCCATATATAAAGCCTTGTACACATTGATTTGAGTAAGCTATGAGATGATAAGTTCATATGAATTTCGAAAGAGAGAGAAACACTAGAGACATATGTGTTCTTCTTCTTCATTTCTCCTTCTTCAATTGAGATCTTTAGAGAGTTGCAGAGTGTTCTATTGAGAAATAGAAGATTTTTCTTTAGAAGTTAATTAATCTTAGATTAAATCAACATCAAGCTACCAAAGCCATTTAGTTTAACCAAATCTAAGTTGGAAGTCCAAGTGTTTGGTGAGGATTTCAACTTGTGGTCCAAATGAAAAAGTTCCTATTTTGTCAAAGATTATGTTTTGATGATCTTCCACATCACTTAATCTTGACTGAATACATATATTTTAGTGTATGCACAATCTTTTTTCTTACACATAAAATCACAACTTACACCCTTTTAGGTTTTTTTCAGCAACTTTTATTATAAATATTTAATTGGCTTATGTTTTATTTGTTGCAAGTGTCTTTTCCATATTTTATTCCAAACATTTAGTAATGTTCTATATGTCAAATATTAGGGTCATCCCTATGTTAATATTTCGTTGTTAGGTACATGTTTTCTCTTTTGTATTAGCATACCTATTAAGCCATTACATACCTTAGAAGAACCCATTCTCCTACATGTTTATGACATGAGAGACAAACTTGTTGTTTGTAATTGTAGTACATCAATTTCTAGGAACAAAGATAAAGTTGAGAATTATTATTATTGTAAGGATCAACTATGGATCTACAAATGTAAAATGATGAGATCTTTTAGTATTTTAATTTTTTCTTATTTAAATTATTACCTTAAAAGTATTTCACATGATAGATTTGAATTATCATAAATTATCTTATCCTATTATGTGGATTATTTATCACATTATGTTGTAATTTTATCTTATTTTTTCACTTATGAATGTTTTATTTTTCCCCTAATTTAGCAATAATCCTATTGGCCCATACTATTTTGGATGAAACCATTAAGAATGCTTCGTATTTATAACACATTTTGAACTATTTTTCCAATATTAGTTTGAATTCCTTAGGTGTGTCTAAAATAATATTATTTTGGTCAACTTAAATTCATTATATTAGTTATGCATTATATTGTGATATTCTATAGTTACCAATATATTTTTTTAGTAGGAATCATTAACAATTTTAGAAAGATGATGAAGAAATACATTTAACAAAAGTTACCTTCAAATAGATATTCCAAATTTTAATATTATGAGGAAGGTTTGTATTTTTTAATTTTTTTCAACGGCTTATATCATTTCATTTAGTTGCATCTTTCTATCAAATGAATTTGTCTTATAAGTTATAATTAACATTTTAGACAACAAGTTTGTTGAATAGTTAATAATATTATCTTTTGTACATTGCATGGGTGAGAAACTAGTATAAGATAACACACCATATAATACTAGACTTAATATCTAAACTTCTTAATAATTAATTAAGAATTTAATTACTTAATAAATCAACCTTAATCACATGAAACTCACATAATAATGGCTTAGTATGGCCATAAGCTTGGATGTCCCCTTTTTAATCCAAAACAATGCTTAAGGCACCTCCGTAAAATTACCCATCATGCAAGTGTCCTCTCCTTATATATCCTCAATAAATAGATAAAGTATAATTGCTTCAATAATTTGGAAGACCAAACATTTGATGTCGGTAAAATATACATATCAGCAAGTATACCGATCACAAGTAATAAAATATACAATGAGTACTGAAGTATTGTTCCCATAGAAACTAAATAATAACATAAAGATTCTAATCACTCTAATCAGGCTTAGGCAATTGAAATCAAATAAATAAATGCCTAATTTTAATCTAAGAATTTTAAATCAATTAAATTAAACTAAAACAGACACGAATAAAACCTAAGAAAAGTAAAATTAATTAATAAAAGCTAGCAAGAACTCCAGATCTACTACTATCCAATTATAATGGCCAATTAATTAATTACCTAATTTTTCAATTGTTAGTTATCTTCCAACGGAAATATTTAACTAACGCACTCTCTCGAGATATATAATCCTATTGATAATTATTAGCCTTACTTTCTTTAGTCAAATAATTTAAATTAAGATAATGTTTTAGGTTTAATTAATTATTTATCTTTCCCTATTTTTATATAAATCATGTAATTGTTCTTACAACCCATTCATTTTCTATTTATTATATTTAACCTAAAGTGGAGAATAAGCTCTCGCATTTTTATTAACTTGTTAAATGCTACTTAAAGGTGATCAGTCAATTAGTTAGACACAATTTATAATAATAACATAAAACACATAGAGTAATTAATTAATCTATTAGCAAAAAGAATATGGTTTCACCATATCCTTGGTAAAAGAAAAATAGAACATGCTATTAAGTAAAATAAATATAATCAAATATAGAATAGAATCTAAATTATACATAAAATATTAAACCTAAGAATATTTGAATAAAAATTACAACATTTCATATTCAAAAATTGAATTGAGAAAATAATCTGATACTACACCGAAGATTGGCAGCACCAAAATTTTTCCTCAACTTCAGCGTTGTGATGTCATTTGTTCTTCAATTTTTTTTCTATGCAACTGACGATAAATGTGCCTTTTCCATCTAATTTTTTCTTTACCTTTCTCCTTCTATTACTACTTCCTTACTTATCTTCATAGGTATACACACACATACACACATATGCACACGTGCACATGCATGCGCACACACACAGAGACATTATAACACCTCCAAAAAACACAGTTGAAATTTTTGGTTTGTCTCTAAAATTACACACCACAAGGGGGTGTTACTACCGTGATTAGTATAAGTCTAACCCTTAGCCAACCTCATAGAAACCATAAGGCTAAATGAATAAACACAATTATAATACCATAACAAAAATAATTTATAATATAAAAGAGTTAATGTTGACATATGGGAAATGTTAGGATATAAGAAAGTTAATTGTCAATATAGAAGAGTACTAGAAATATATAATATGGTTCCACTACAAAGAAAAACATAAAATACTAGTAGGAAATAAGTCCGAGATACACTCTCTCAAACCCCAATCCGGAATACCATGCATCACTCTACCACAACCAGATCATTATATGCAGCAAAGTCCTCTATAACATCATCACCTACCTACATAGAATTAGGAGGGCCCACTGCATGTGGGGATGAGCAACACCCATAAGAGGGGCGATCGGTATGCTACGTACTGAGGAAGGTAACAATACATTTAAGTTAGAGCATAGCAATGCATGATACATATATAATGCCCACAACATATTTTGTTAGATCATTTGCCTCTATCAAGACTTAAAACCATTAGTATTGTATTCACACATCTCTTGAATTATATCTACATGAGTTTAGGAACTTCACTATTATGATCGGTGGATCGGTAACTATGTCATCTAGGGAAGAACGCTCCAGACCACTATTATGACCGGTGAACTAGGTAAACCTATTATAACTGGTGGACTGGCAAGTATACTACAATCCAAGGCAGAAAGCACCAAACCAATATTATAATTTGTGGACCGGTAAATATCCTACACACAATCCCGACCCACGTGGTGTTCCACTATAAGTGATTAGTGTCTTTTCCATAGATTAATATCATCTAAGGGTTCATTATTTGAGCTAAGACCCCTTACTATTATGACTTGTGGACTGAGAATATCTTTTAATCCAAGGTAGAATGCACTTGACCACTATTATAATCGGTGGACTAGTAATATACTACAATCCAGGGAAGAATATACCAGATCACTATTATAACCAGTAGATCTGTAAATATCCTATACATACGCTTAGCTCAATGATCTTCCACTTTAAGTGATTAGTGCCTTACTCGTGTCTTACTTGATCAAATATCACACACACATCCATAAAGAAATAGTGTAAGACTCCATACCTACCACCACCTTAGCCAAACTTGACCTCATGGAAACCCTAATTCCCTAACTTGATATATCCACACTCTCTAACGATCCCTTGGTGCCCCAAAATTATCCACCAACCCAAATGCACCCTTAGAAACCTTATACACATGGGCCATGGCCTGCTTCCCTTTTCCCCCACTTATGATCACCATAGCTGAAATGCCCCGAAAATTCTAATTTTATTATTTATTATTAAATAAGATTTTATTTTGAAAATTAACTAAATAATTTATTTTTATTAAAAGAAAGGAAATTAATTAGGGCAAATTAATAAGAAATTTTATAAATATTTTTAATTAGAGGAAATTTGGGTATTTTAACTAATTAAAGATTTTAATTTGGAAATTAATTAAATAAGTTATTTTATTTAAATTAAGAAAGAGAAAATATTTTCAAATTAATATTAATTTTATAAATAATTTAATTGAAGAACATTAGGGTGTTTTGCCAATTAAAATGGAATTTATGACAAATCTTTCAAAAATCCTAATTTAGCCTAAAAAGGGATTTAAATATTATTTTATTTAAATATTATTATTTTTAAATATTCCAAACATTTTAATTAATATAATTACCCAACCTCATTATTTTTCTCTTTTCCTTTTTCCTTTTTCCTTTTTTCTTCTTCCTTTTTCCTTTCTTTTTCTTTCTTTTTCTTCCTTTTCTTCTTTTTCTTTTTCCTCTCCTTTTCCCCGTTTGGGCCTACCTCTCCCGCAGCCTAGTCCCCCTCCCTCCTTCCTTTGGCGTGGCCCAGCCTGCATGGCCGTCGCCTTTCTTCTGTCCCGAGATGCGCTACGTTTCATCTCTTTTTGCATCGAAACTCTGCGTTGCATTTAAATTAAACCACCTCACCTCATGCCTGGCCCGGTCTCCTCTTCTTTTCTTTTCCTTCTTTCCTCCCCCGAACTTCCGGTTCCCCCCCCACCTTCTTCTTCCTTCTTCCCTTCCCGTTCAATGCCACCGACCTGTAATTACACCGCCACCTCTGAAAATTTTGCCGCATGTTACGCCATTTTGACTGGCTAGTTTTTCCCTCTCTTTCCCCATTGATCGACCTGTCATTTTGACCCAATCAACTCCCCCTATCTTCGCACGTTTCTCCCTCTCCCAACCAGCCAACTCTACCACGTTCGCCTGGAATTTCGCTGACAACCGTCACCACCGGCCAGCCCAACTAACCTGCCCCAACTTCCCCCACTTTCCCTTCAACCCTAAATTCCCCTTTAGTCTATAAATACCCCAGATTGAGCCTAGTATCGAGTTTTTGGTCGCTTACCTAGAATTCCCCAACATTGTCGCCTCTGCTCCTTTAGACGACACTTCCGCCGCCTCCGGCCAACACTGCTGCCCATTCTGGCCACTCGTGCTCTCCTTGCACCTCCCCCTAACTAACTGTACCTTCCTTTCCCCTCGATTCTTCCTGCACGAGCCACCCCGACTGTACAAAGTTCTCTTCTCAACCAAACCATTTTCTGCAACTTCTGCCCTTCGAACCACCATTAGCCACCTCCTCCACTGCTTCCAACGCTTCTTTCACCTCCCATTCTCTTCTGCAGACCCTCATCTGCCTTCCCCTACCTTTCTTTTCATCTCCCTACCTCTCCTCCTCTCTTTCTCTTCTTCTCCTCCACTCGACCACAACCGCCGCCACCATACGTCACCACCTTTGGTTGCGCCGCCACCTCCGTTCTGCTCCTCTCCATCTGGGCATTCTTAAACAACCCAAATTCCACCTCCATTCTCCCTATCTTTTTCCCATCATTCAAATTTTACTCTTTTCTTCTCCTTTTCCAGCCGCCGCCGCCGTCATGCACCACTACTAGTGCCGCCTATACCCGCCAGCCTAAGGTTGAACCCTAGACCCTCTCAACCCTTTTCCCTATTTTTACAAGCATTAAATTATTTTATTTCAATTGTTCTAATATAAATTCCATTATTATTATTATTATTTCCATTTTTAATATGTATTATTAGTATTATTAATATTAATGTTTTTATTATTATTTTGCTAAGGGACAAAGCCCTATTATAATTTAATTCAATTTTATTATTATTATTAAGTATTATCATTATTGTTATTATCTTTATTATTAATATTAATATGTTATTATTATTATTACTTACTATTTTGAAATTGTTATTATTATTATTTCAGTATTATTATTACAAATACCTTACCATTAGTGTTGTTGTTATTATTATTATTATTGTTGTTGTTATTGTTGTTGTTATTATTATTATTATTATTATTATTATTATTATTATTGTTATTGTTATTATTTTTATTATTACTATCATTATTATTATTTTCAAGTGTTAGTATTATTATTTTATATGGGGCTGAAATCCTATTGTACTTATTTTAAATTTTAGTAGTAGTATTATAAATATCATGTCTTATTATTATTAGGGTTATTAGTATTTTTATTATTATTATTAGTATTTATTCTTAGTAATGTTATTATTATTATTATTATTTATTAAGTTATTATTACTTAATGTAGGGTGGAAACCCTACTTCTTTTTATCTTCAAATATTATCCTTACTATTATTACTATTATGAGTGTGATTATTATTACAATATTATTATGGTTTTATCATTATTATTATTATTTCATCACTATTATTATTACTAAATTTGGTTATTTATTTTACTAATAATATTATTATTAGTATTATTTTAGTAAAGGGGCTGAAGCCCTTATTTCCCTATGTTTTTGAGTAATGTCCTTTTTATTATTATTATTATTACTATTTCTATTATTCCTGTTAATATTAATATTGGTATTATTTTTGGTATTTTTGCTATTATTATTTTAATATTTTATCAAAAGCCTAGTCTTATATTAAGTTAGTGATTAATAGTATTTTTGATAGGAGGGAGTCTAATTTTAGCTTTTCCTTCATAATAGGTAAAATCAGTCAAAGCCCTAAGGAGGAGTAGGAGCGTGCTCCAAGACCGGTGTCGTTTTAGGTAAGGGTGTTACTAAGGCCGTTTATGTGTTTATGTGCATTATGTGCTTTGTATGCTATGTATTCTATTTTTATCATTATTAATTATTTCGTATGTGGTATGCTGTGGAGTTGAAGTACTTCCTTGTGTATTTACATGGCATGTGTACTATATGTGATGAAATATTGTGGTATGTGATGTTATACGTTGTGACCTTATAAGGCATGCATGTGAGGACGTATAAAAGTGGTATTGTGTGGGAAAAGGTTGGAAATGGAAAATGGGAAGTAAGTTGACTAAAGGGAAAATGAGTTGACCTAAGTATTTTAATGATCTATGAGTGGAGGAATAAAAGAATGAATTTGGGGTTTTGTGTGGAGGAATCTAATTTAGGGTTTCGTGTGGAAGAATCTAATTTATGGTTTTGTGTATGGGAGAATCTAATCTATGGTTTTGCATGATTTATTTGGGAGAATTTAATCTATGGTTGCTTGGTGGTATTAGGTTTTGTATGGTGGTATTAATGGTTGTATGGTGGTATTAATGGTTGCATGGTGGTATTAATGGTTGTATAGTGGTATTAATGGTTGCATGGTGATTTTAGGGTTTGTATGGTGGTATTAATGATTTCATGGTGGTATTAATGGTTACATGGTGGTATTAATGGTTGCATGGTGGTATTAATGGTTGTATAGTGGTATTAGGGTTTACATAGTGGTATTAGGGTTTGCATGGCGGTATTAATGGTTGCATGGTGGTATTAATGGTTGTATAGTGGTATTAGGGTTTGCTTGGTGATGTTAGGGTTTGCACAGGGGTATTAATGGTTGTATGGTGGTATTAATGGTTGTATAGTGGTATTAGGGTTTGTATGGTGTTATTAGGGTTTGCATGGTGGTATTAATGGTTGCATGATGATATTAATGATTGTATAGTGGTATTAGGGTTTGTATGGTGGGTTTGCATGGCAGTATTAGGATTTGCATGGTAGTATTAATGGTTGCATGGTGGAATTAATGGTGGTATGGTGGTATTAGGGTTTGCATGGTGGAGTTAGGGTTTTGCATGGGATTTAGGGTTTGTATGAAAAGTTCGAGAGGTTACATGGGATGTGTAAAGTTTGCATGGGAGTGAAATTTACGTATGGAATGTTGACTTGGGATGTAAGGAAGGTAATAGAAGAGTTATTCGGGTGTTTGGAAGTTTAGGGTGAAAAATAGTACGTAGGATATTATATGGGTAGGGACGAGACTGAATTAGGGTTTGGAGTGGTTAACTATGGTTTGTTGTGGTCAATTAGGGTTTTTTGTGGCTACTTAGGGTTTTTTGTGTTATCATGTGTATGTGGTGATTAAAGTGTAATTATGATTGTGGAATTTTATGATTTGTGCTGTGTGAAGTGTAAAGGGAATGATTCATGCATGTCCGGGATGAAACCTTTTGAATAAAATATTTAAGAAACTAATCTTTTAAAGTGGAAGATTATTGAGCTGGGTCTAGACTGATCCACCGGTCAGGAATAGTGGTTAGGGTTTAACCCTATGTGCGACCAATCCACCGGCAAATAATAGTTGTGTGGACATTGTCCCGCAGGTGACCGGCCCACCGGCAATAATAGTGGGGTGACTTGAGCTCAATAAATATAAACCAGATTTTTCCAAGACACTTAAAAGATACTAATTACTTACAGTGGAACACCATGTGAGCAGGAACTAGATTGATCCACCGGTCAGCAATAGTGGTGTAGAATATTGTCCCACAAGTGACCGATCCACTGACGAAAAATAGTGGTGTGGACTATTGTCCCACAAGTGACCGGCCCACCGGCAAAAATAGTGGGGTATTCCTGTACTCACATGGATTTGATAAAAAGCATGGTGTGAATTGAGTTATGATCAGAGATTAATTAAGTAGTTGAATCGGATAATATATGGGCCTTTATACTTTTACTTGGATGGTCATATGTATTTATGTTATCATGTTGGTCTTATGCTCTATGATTATCCTGTATGATTTATGTGCTTATGTGTGGGCCTTAGTGCTCGGTTACCTTACTTAGTACGTAGCGTACTGATCACCCTTTTCATGGGTGCTGCTAATTCCCACAAGTAGTATGCCCTTTTGACTTTATGCAGGTGGGCGAGACATCAGTCAGGGCTATGTGTTGAGTTTGTGGTTGGCTCATTCCCACGAGTGTTGAGCATGTTTGGCTCAAAGTTTGAGAGAGTTGTGGCCATATTTCAATCTTTATGTGATTCTATTTCCTTTTATTATTTCTTTTATATCGGATTTATCCTCTTTGATTTTGCACTCTGATTTCTATCTTATTATGGTTCATAAACGTTTATGTGTACTCTAATTTTTAACATATGATCTTTTGAGGTCTTTTATGAACTGTTGGTTGAGTTTAATGTAAATCTTTTCTTAGCCTTAGCACTTGGTACTAAAACGGTCAGAGAGAACCGGTTTGGTACTAAGTGTGGCGGTAACATCCCCAGAATTCACGGGTTTTAATTTAAATATTTCTTTCGTAATTTCTTTCGCTTTAAAAAAAAGTAGTGAATTTTAGGGTGTTACAATAGCCCTCTAGGGTTTTCCCCTCGAAACCTTAATTTTTGGCTCCTCTTATTACTTAGCCTTAAGCTTCCACAATTCAAGTACATGTGACCATGCTTACCCTTACCCTAAATTCTTGTAGCCCAACTCTCTCAATTCCCACATCAGATAACAACTTCCCAAATGGTCATCCCTAAAAACCCTAATCTCCCTTTTATTTTTGTACCCCTTTCTTACACAAATCCACCCTCTATTTAACTGGACCCACGTCCTCCATGTAGGTTAGGGTAAAAACTTTACATGGGGAGAGTGGAGTTGTGTAAGAAAGGGGTACCATAATCTCCCCATGCAATGTTTTTACCTTAAGCCCTCTTGTCATCAATACCCCTTTTTATTATTCCACATTTTTTCAAGGAATATTTAGACCACTCCCCTCTTAAATTTTTACCTATTCTATCCCTCACTAATTTATTCCATTCACCTTAGCCACCCAAGCCCCACCTAATACTCCTTGGCTTAAATATACATTTTTTAGCAACACACAAGACCTACATTATCACATGATAAAACTTTGCAAACACATATAAAAACAAGCAGTGAGGGTCACACACATGATTACCATAGTTCCTTACAGGCCAAGCTACATACAAAACTTAGATCACATATACAAATATACACATTTCATATAAGTACACTTACCATAGTAGTAGTACTAGCAGCAGCAGCAACAGGAGTAATAGTAGGAGGAGTAGCAGTAGTAGCAAGAAAAGGAGGAATAGTAGTAGCAGTAGCAAGAGGAGTAGCAATAGTAGTAGTAGTAGAAGTAGAAGTAGCAGTAGCAGTAGCGGTAGTAGTAGGAGTAGTAGTAGGAGGAGGAGGAGGAGTAGCAGCAGCAACAGTATTAGTAGTAGTAGTAGCAGGAGGTGTAGTAATAGTAGTAGGAGTAGTAGTAGTAGTAGTAACAGTAGCAGCAGCAACAGTAGTAACAACAACAGTAGTAGTAGTAGGAGTAGTAGTAGTAGTAGCAGCAGGAGTAGTAGTAGAAGCATATAGTAGCAGGAGGAGTAGTAGCAGTAGCAGTAGGAGGAGGAGGAGGAATAGTAGTAGGAGAAATAGTAGTAGTAGTAGTAGGAGGAGGAGATGCAGGAGTAGTAGTAGGAGCAACAGCAATAGCAGCAGTAGTAGTAGTAGGAGGAGTAGGAGTAGAAGTAGCAACAGTAGTAGGATTAGCAGTAGCAGTAGTAGCAGCAAGAGTAGTAGTAGTAGTAGTATCAGCAGCAACAACTGTAGTAGTAGTAGGAGTAGGAGGAGGAGGAGGAGCAGTAGTAGTAGGACTAGGAGGAGCAGTAGTACTAGAGTAAGAGCAGTAGTAGGAGCACTAGTAGGAGGAGGAGTAGTAGTAGAAGTAGTCGGAGGTAGTGGTGGTTGCGGCAAAGGCAACAGTAGGAGTAGCAACAGCAGCGGTGGTAGCATTAGTAGCAGCAGTAGTAGGCAGCAATAGGAGGAGCAAGAGTAGTAGTAGGAGGCGTACTAGTAGTAGTAGTAGGAGTAAGAGCAGCAGTAGTAGTAGAGTAGGAGTAGTAGTAGGAGGAGGAGGAGCAATAGGAGCAGTAGGAGGTAGTGGCAGTGGCTGCAGCAATAGGAGCAATAGTAGTAGTAGCAGCAGCAGCAGCATCAGCAGTAGCCGTAGTAGCAGCAGTAGTAGGAGCAGTAGTAGCAGTAGTAGTAGTAGTCGATGTAGTAGTTGTGTTGTTGTTGTTGTTTGTGTCGTTGTTGTTGTTGTAGGAGTAGGAGGAGTAGTAGTAGTAGCAGCAGCAACAACAACAGCTGCAGTAGTAGTTATTAAGATAAAATGCTTAAAATAAGTTAGGAGGGGGGAAGAGATGTGACCAAAATAAACAAGGGAAAGTGAGGGTGGTGCGGTGGTAGTGGTGGAGGTGCTGGCACAAGCCGCTAGTGGAGGAGGTGGAGGTCTCATGGCAGTGGCAGTGGTGGTGCTCATGACTGCATGCCCGAGAGGAAGGGAGGAAGAGAGGAATAAATGGAGGGGAAGAAGAGTGGTAGAGGAAGCTTATGGCATGGGGAAACCTTCCTATACAGGTAAGGAGGGTAGGGAGGAAGGAATGGCCGGTGGTTGTGTGGTGGCGTGAAGTGGTGCGAGGTGGTGTAAAAGGTAGCTTACGGTGCCCACTTTGCATATTTAGGGAGAGGAAAGGAAGGGAAATGAAGGGAAAGTGAGGAGCTCAATGTGGCAAGGAGGTGTAGAGAAAAGGAAGGGATGGAGCTAGGGCGGTAGCGACTGCTTTTGAAGGTGCGGTGGGAGAAGAAGTGATAGGGGAGATCTGGGCAGAAAAGAGAGGAGAAGGAGAGTGTGTGCAGGGGGTTTATAGGTACAAGGAGGGAGGATGAGAATAAAAGAAGGAAGAGGATAAGGAGGTAGGTAGCCAGCAACTAACGTTGGCAGGGGGAGGCGGAGGGGATTCTGTAGGTGATAGGGTGTATAGGATAGGGGGAGAAAGGGGTGTGTAGGGGGACCATGCAAGGACATTCCAGCTTGTATGCTTTGCATGGCTGAAAAAGGAAATGGGAGGGGGAGTAGGTAGGGGGCTGCAAAAATGGTAGTGGGGGATGGAGTCTAGCAAGCATAAGGTTAGGGGTGAGGGTGGAAAGGGACGAGAAGGAAAAAGAGAGGAGATAAATGGGAAAGAAGAGGGTGTGCATGCATTATTGGACCGTCGTCCTGGGAAAGAAGAAAAAGATAGAAATATACCGGACTGGTCAGGGAAGGAGGGGAAGAGAAAGAGGGGAGAATTCCTATGCCACTGGGTAGCAGCCCAGATGATAAGGAAGGAAGAAAAAGAAAGAAAGAAAGAAAGAAAGAAAGAAAGAAAGAAAGAAAATGGATGAAAAGAAAAGAGAGGAAAAAGGAAAAGAAAAATGGGAAAGAAAAAGAAAAGAGAGATAGTAAGGTGTATTGGTTTTTTATATTTTGTGGGTAATAAAAGAAATAATTAAAATAACTTACATTAATTTAAAAATTACCATAATTAATCTATAATTTATTTTATGTTAGCTAATTAAAATATCTTCCAAATAATAATTTTTTGTATCATTTTTATTGTCATAATTGGTATTATGATTTTTTTATAAAGTTTACATATATTTTAGATCTATTCAATAACTCATTATTTTATCCTTTATTTTTTTAAAAAGTTTGAGGTATTATACACACACACACAAAGTCTCTTATTTTTTGTTGCAGAGTAGAATATTGGGAAAAGTTAAGGTTGATAGCTCAAACACATATCTTTTCCTTCTATCTTTTCTCCATATTTTCTTATGACTTGGTTGCCATTTATATAGGTTGTTGATGCAATATTCGCTGGGATTGCAAAGATAATGATGGTGATAATAATAATAATATTAAAAATTAGTATATAAAATTCCAAACTTTCCTAATCACCGACGCCTAATCCCAACCTTAACTTTAATATAAGTTTCGACCTTGATGCACTCTTATTTTGGAAATAATACTAGAAATAACAGTTGTAGATCTCATTTTTATCTTTACACTTAAATCGTAATTACATAAATCCAAGTTCAAATGTGAATGTTATGGTCAAAATACCATATATTTTCAAAACCCATAAAAAAATCAACTTTAAGTTGTAAATTAATTAAATACATGAAATTATTATAAATTAGGAACATAATTAAAATTAATATAAATAACACCATATATGACTCAAATAAATAACAAAAAGATTAAAGTAAAAGGGTATAAAATATGTAAAAATATTCGTTCATTTACGTCGCTCACCATGATATGATCCAGCATCATACATCTCAATCCTTGGTGTAGAGGTCATAGGAATAGTATAATACAACAAACTAAAGGCATACAAAGCCAACCGCCACCATCTCAGTCACCCAATACTTAAGTATGCATAGCTTTTAAAAGGCTCAATAGTATGATTTTAGTTAACCTTTGTTGCGTGCACTTTCTTCCATTTTTCTTATTACCCCATTTCTTTGTTATTTTAATCTTGATAATGTATTATGATATAATGGCCCAAAGTTAATGCTCTCGGTTACAATAATCACTATTTCTCAATAGATATATCCCTTATATAGGGCAAGGTTTCCATATAAACTCTTATCAAAATACAAATGTAGGAATTGATGTTGAATATTAGATAAATATTCAAGTAACACTTAAGATTTAATGAATATCTAATCCAATTCTTAAGCCAAACTCAATTTCATCTAGAACTCAAACCTAAAACCTAAATCTTATATCTTAAGCTTATACTTTGAACAACAATCCTAAACCATAACCCTAAACCCTAAACTATAAACCCTTAGCCTAAACCTTGAACCCTAAGCTCTAAACCTAAATTATTAAATCTTAAACCCTAACCCTAACCTTGATCCATAAAATTAATACTCTAAACACTAAATCTTAAGACCTTAAGTCATAAATCATAAGCCCTAAACCTTAATCCTTACACTTATTCCCTAAAGTCTAAATCTTAAGCCTTAACCTTAAACTCTAAACTGTAAAACTTAAACCTAAACATTACATACTTCTAAGTAACTAAACATGTAAAGCACACTAGGATAAAATTTTAATGTCACGTTAGCATTGGGAAAATAGAATTTGGATACTAATTAAACCAAAAATGGTATAAACAAATTCGAAATTATACATATATAATTAATAGAATCTTATATACATTATTGTAATACAATTATAACTTTAGTTGTTCAAACATTTAATAGTAATCATGAACAAGAAACATGGAAGGGAAGTTAAATAAATTAATCATTAATTAAACCTAACATAGTCCAAAATCACCAAAATCAAGAAGATCTAAAAATATGAAAGTTTAAACTTAGATAAATATAAACATAAACTTAATGAAATCACAAAATTCTACACTTTTATCCAAACCTTTAAAATTTGTAAAATTTAATAAAATTTAAAATTCTAATAAAAATTGATCAAAAAATAAAAATCCTAAGACCTAAACATATGAAATCTACACTTAGATTAAAATTAATCAAAACTAAGCTCCACTAACTATAATCTCAACATAAAAAATTAACTTAAATCATAAAATCAAGTTATTCAATAGTCATTAATTGAATATAAAATTAAAAATATATATAAGAACATAAAAAAAAATATACATACTTAATCAAGAAAATGAATAGATATAAAGGGAGGTAGAGGAAGGGTATAATGTAAATACTGATTGAAATAGTCTCTAGTCGAATGTTTTTCATAAAATTTAGGGTGACAATGGAAATCCTTGCATTTTTTGAAGTGTAAATCACAACCATCAATCCCTACAAAAAAAAACACCAAAAAAAACACCTTTGTTCCCACCAACACATTGGTAAAATAAAATAAGACAGAGGAAGGTAGGAAGAGACTATAACTTAATTATTTGATCTTATTTAATAAAATTGAAGTAATAAAGATGTTGAGAGAGCTTCAAGGTGGATAATTAGAAACATTAAATCTATAATTAGTATCACCATAGATAAAGTATTTGGTTATAGAATGAACATCTCTCGAGATTAATAATATACTAAGAAGACTATATTGATAAATCTAGCTACAAGTTGGGAATCAAATTTTCCCAAGAACATGTTAGCATCATCGTTGTCACCCTCTATCCTTCTTTTTGTGATAATACTATTCTCATCTTTTACCCTTTTTTTATTATTGTTGTATGTGTAAATATCATCATGTAGGCACACATGCAGATATGCAATTCATATAATCAACCTTAACCTAATTATTTAAAATATGTAAAATAGAACAACATGATTATCGATATGTCCCCTAAGGGAAAATGTTATATTTCCCTTAAGAAACCCTAATTTCACAAGTTAAGCATGACATCTTCCTTGGTACTTATTTTGTCACAAAAATTAATATCCATATTTAAAATATTATCATTGAATGCATATCCAAAGATAAAGGTGTAACTCCAATGCCTTGCACATGTGATAATAGCCTACCTCTAGGGTTACTATTTACAAATCCCTATGAAAACCTAATTTTACAAATTAAGCATAACTTTTCCAATAAAACTCACATAAACATCACACTTTATACACATCCTAAAATTAAAGTATTAACAACATATCCCAAAATCAAGGTATATCTCCAAACTTTTAAACAAGTAATAATGACCCCAATTGTAGGGTTACTATTCCTAATTTAGTCCATTTTCTCATTTTATTTGACTTGAAAAAAATTATGTCCTAGTTAGTTGTATTTCAGGATTTTAAGCCTTGAAGCGATCCTTTTAGTTAATGAAGATTTATGAAAATTTAGGGGATCACTATATTTTAGTTCAATTGAGATTAAATTGATAAGAAAATTTTTGTATAAATATTTTTTCTAATTTTTAGATGTATTCAACTAGTTTTGGATATAATAAATTATAAAATGTGAGTTTTTTTCCTATTATATTTAGCTAATGTTATGAGGATCAATCCCAACCTTTTATAATTATTTATTATGGAAAAAAATTCTTTATTTACCCTTAACCATTTAGTTGCTTCCCCTCCATGAAGTACCAAAATTGAGATTGATTTCCTTAGCAAAATTACCATTTTACCCTTTTAATGCTATCTAATCATTTTCTTTCTTTCTCCAACCTTCATTTTGTGTGATGTGAATCAATCTAAGCCGCACCCTTTCCTCCCCCATGTGGAACCACCACAAACTTTTCTTCCTTAGATATTTTACAGAGAATATCTTCCTAAAGACTTAATGATTAAGACTTTACCTTATATTACTATCCGACACTTCTACCTTTCCATCTTAGCATAGTTTCTTTCCCCTCTTATTTTTCCTCTTTTCTCCTATGATATTCCTTTCTTCATCTTCCTCATTTTTCACACCACCTTTTATTATTATTCCTCCCTCCATTTTTTAATCATCCTCCCCCATTTTCCCCATGGTTAAAGCATAGTTTTCTTCCTACGTCAAGATAAGAATATACTAATCTAACATCAGTCATTTTCTTTTCTTATTCTATAATATATTTGCTCAATCCCTTCCTCATTTTGATTCTCCATTTTTTAAACTTAATTTCTTTTTTCCTCCATAGTTAAAGCTTAGTTATCTTCCAAATTCAGTATAAAAGTTCATTCTCCCTTTATCTTTAATTCTATATACTTTGATCTAGGTTTTATATGTTGAATTTCTCTAATATTTTCCTTGATTTTTCTATGGTTCATGGAATCTTTAGGGAGAATTTAGTTTGATCTATAATTCTTTATTTTCTTCCTAATTAAGAGCTTTGGATTGTACTTAAGATTTGTTTACTACATATAAGCATGATTAAATATGATTTTCAGGGATTTGTGTTTGGTTTGGTTGATGGTTATTTTTTGTAGATTGGATTTTTGAGGATCGTTTCTTTGAATGAAATTAAAGATACCATATCGTAGATCTTGAAATTTTGGTGAACTTTGATGTTTGGAATGTTTTGACTCAAGTATGCTATGATATGACTGAAATATTTATAAGTTTAGATGAGTTTGAATGTTCATGATTATTCTTGATGATCTTGAGAGATTTTGATAAATACAAACTTTTTGATTAATTAAATAATATCATATTAATCCTTAGAATTAATAGATATACTTTGGTATATAATATGTTGTCTAAAAGCTTATTAAATGGTCGTTAATTTTGATTAAAGGTTCTCCATGTTCTAGGCATGTTATTTATGTTCTTGATAATATCCAAAGTGCTTTTGGCTAATAATAGTCTAATTACAATATGTAGGGTTTAATTGATGGTTACTCGTGTTTTGGAACAATTAATCATAAATTTAATATATTTACCTCCAAAAAGGTATTTAGTATGATTTAAGGTCAAAGGTGAACCATGAACACCCTTGAACCTCATGAATAGTAAATTTTGCCAATATAATATTTTTATCATTCATTTTTAATTTTCTTGGTATAAAATGATATTTTCCATTAACTGATAAATAGTAACTTTTTGTGAGTAGATAATTTTTAAAAAAAAATTTGGTGTGTGTTCTTATTTTAACTTAGTTAAGATTTTAATATTTTCACTTTTTTATGATTATGGTTCAAATGATAAAAGGCATGCTTTGGTCATTTATTGACTAAATAGATAAATAATGAGTAAGGTTGGACTTTAGGGCCTTATTTTGACTTTCAATTGGTTTTGCAAAACTCTTATTTTATAAGAGGTGTACCATTTTTTCTTGCTAAAATATTTTCTTATGGCATTTGGCTTCATATTTCTATATTTTTTCCCTATTCCATCTATCCTATGATTTTGGTTTTTCACTATAAATTTTTAGGGATCCTATGATACCTTGTGTTCCTTTATATTAGTGGTTTTTCATTGTTAAATGATCTATGAACATTCTTTGAGGTTTCATGTTAACCATAAGCGCTTATATGTGTTTATGATTGTCTTTTGTATATGAGTGGTTATTGTAATTATGCAAAATAGATAGAGTTTATGATAATCATTTAAAACCAGTAGATGCTATAGTAATCATTTAAAAAATGGTAGATGATATATTAATCCATTAAAATCGGCAGAGGTTATGAAAGTCCATTAAAATTGATAGAGGTTATGTTTTATCCTTTAAAACCAATAGAGGTCCTCTAAACATTTATTTTATGTTCTTACAATATACAAAGGACTGTGAGTCATATAGTAACTTGGTTTCTTTTTTGCTCTATAGGTCCCTTTGAAGACTATGAGGGGTGTGGACCCTTAATGATTAGATTAGCTTTAGTGGCACCACTACAGTAGAATACCATTAATGCTAGGCATTAGCTTTCCAAGATACCATGGAATTTGATGACCGATGAGAGGTTTATAGGTCATCTTTATATCTTTCCTTCAACACATGTGTTCATGTTGAGTTGAACCAAGCTCCTATCTATTGATTCCTAGCCATGATGATCATATGATGAGATTACTAGTTGTGATGTTCATGTGTTGAGATTCTTAAGTGTGATGTCATGTGTTGAGATTTATTTATCGAGATGGATATATGTATTTGATTCTGTACCAAAATGGCTATGTGCAATGATTTCCTTTCTATGATGGCTATGATTATAATTCTGACCTACATGTCTATTTGTGACGAGACATGATGTCTCTATATGAACAATGATATGTGTTTAGTGCAAACGCTTGGAAACACTTTAGCGACGATGGGTTAAAAGATAAGAAATTGAATTTCTAGAGATGCCTTTAGGCTTTCCTTTCCTTGTTTACATGTGTTATTTACCTGAATGTTAACATGCAATCCTTTGTTATTATACCTTGTCCTTGGGAAGTTGTGATATTATTATGATGATCAAATGTTTGGTTTGAAGCATAGTTATGTGCAATATTTAGGTTTTACTCAGTAAGCTCACCATATTGATACCACACTGTTAGAGTATTATGTAGGTTTCTCATGGTTGGCTTATGTGAGGTTAAGAGTGTCAAGTCCTTAGGTTGGCCCAATAGGTGTTTTGGTTTGGATATAATATTTTATTCTATTTCTTTTAGCTCTTGTGGAGCTATAATAGATATTAGTGATCTTGTATTTTTTTATATATAAGTTTTGTAAGTCTTATATCACAATCGGGTTAGGTGATGTCCACATCTAACTCTTTGAATATGAATTTACTTTCTAGCTTTGCACCAAGCATATTTTAGGTATTGGTTATAGTTATCCTATGTTGAATACAATAGTAATCCCTTGAATTTCTCATTTAACTTCCCTAAAATGTATTGTAATATAAATATATTTATGACTATAAAAATAAAGATGTTATTGAAAAAGCTTGATTCTGCGATGGAAGTTCTCTAGTCAACATCCCTACGGGCATTCTTATATGGAACATTGACACCTTAGTGTCTTAGAATAGCCATAAGTGCAGTATAGGTTGTGTTCTAAGATATTGGTGCCACAATATAACTTTCTTGTTTTCTTGTGCCTATGAGTTCTTGCATATCAATGAAGCAGGGATTAAGACAACCTATTTTACAATGAAGTTTGTTTCCCTAAAGTAGTGGCTTTCCTTCTTTGATATTATGTTTGAATGAAACTCCACGAATATTGTTATGACATATATCTTCAAATAGGATGAATATTAGTGTGAAAGATTTGAATTTTTTGATCATTTTGGCTTGGAATTAATAGAAGAATTAGAATATTCAAGTAAGAACTCAAGAAGAACTAAATCAAGAAATCAATGAACTTAAAAAGATTCAAAGAAACCAATTTGAATATCACCAATCTAAGATTATTCCAAATAGTATTAGAATGGGTATTCAATCACAAGTAGAGAATTAGCCAAGCATTTACTTGAGTTATTTTTCAATATCAAAATTATTGAACATCATATTACAATGATTTTCAACATCTATGCCTTATATAGGGGTTTAGGACATTGCTAACTAACACACTATTTTAACCACATGACACACAAATGACTAACTAATACAAAAGTTTTATTACAATGAATTTATTTCCTATATAATACATGGCTCAACAAGACTATTACAAACAAAGTAAGCTAAGATTGCATGAAAACAATTTACAAGAATCCTAATCAAGATAATGGTGTTGACATTGAAATATTGACTAGGTCTTCTTGACTTTGACTTTCATGCACAACATAGCTTCCTTTGTAATAGCTTGTAACATATAAAAATCTTAAGTATCTTAACTTTCTTATATGATTTGATCATCTTCCTACAAATATGTTACATACCTGCAATAATGACTTAAGGCATTATCATTAAATTTAGTCAAAGAATTATCATCAAAGATAAAAAATGTAAGTGGTTCCAAAAATAAGTATGCCAAATCAATACCTTGAGGATCATCTTTGGATGCTCTTGCATCATTCTCCCCCAATTGAGAAGAATTTATCCTCAAATTGACATCATTAAAATAAGGAGACAAATCACCTACATTAAATGTCCTTGAAACACCACCATATGATCTAGGTAGTTCAAGTTTGTAAGCATTATCCTCGAATTTTCTAAGGATTTTGAATAGTCCTTTTGCTTGTGACATTAGTTTGTTTATCCTTAAGTTTGGAAATCTCTCCTTACGTAAATGTAACCACACCAAATCACCGCTATAATACACTTGTTGACTATAATTTTTATTTGCTTGTTTTTGATATTTTTCATTGGCTCTCTCTATGTTACCCTTAATTTGTTAATGAAGCTTTTGGAAAAATTCAATTCATTCCTTAGAATCATAATTTTTAAGTTCACCTTTTATTAAGGATACCATATCGACTAGTATATAAGGATTCACCCCATACACAATTTCAAATGTATTTGCATGTGCAGTAATGGAAGGACTACAATTATAAGCAAACTTCGTGTGAACTAACTTAATATCCCAATATTTAGTATACTTCTAACCCTCTTAATAGTATTCCAAGAGTTTGATTAGTAACTTTAGTTTATACATTAGTTTGTGGATGATGTGAAGTACTAAATAACAATATTGTTCCTAGCATGTGCCACAATGTTTTATAAAAATAAGTAAGACATTTGACGTCCCTATCTAAAACAAGACTTCTAGGTATGCCCTAAACTCTTACAATTTCGTTAAAAGTCTTATGATAGGGAATAAAATGGGCCATCTTAGAAAATCTATCCACCATGACCATTATAAATCCTTACCTCATTGTGTTCTAGGAAACCCTATGATGAAGTCTATGCTAACCCCTTCCCATGGTTAACTAGGCATAGGTAATAGTCTATATAAATCTTTGTAAATGAAACTCTTACTTTTCTTACAAGCAACATATAGGATTATAATATTTTATACACCTTTAGTCATGCATGGCTAATAGAAATTCTATTATAATATTTCTAAATTTTTTTGAACACCAAAATGTCTGGCAAGCACTCCTTCATATACCTACTTGATAAGTCGATTTCTTATACTCAATCTTGGTAGGAAAAGTTTATTAAGCTTAAATAGAAAACCATAATGTACAGTAAAATTTCCATAACTTCCATTTTATTTACACAATTGATACTCTTTGTGATAGTATTTGTCATTAGGATATATTTATTTTAATATTTCAAATCCTAATAATCTCACATCTACCATGATAAGTAAGACAGATCTCCTAGAAAGGGCATCAACCACTATATTGTCCTTACCATCTAAGTGTTTGATAGATAACACGAAGGATTGTAGGAACCTTACCCGCTTGGCATATCTAGGCCTTACTTTCTTTTGACCATGCAAATATTTTAAATTCTCATGATTAGAATATAGAAAACATGGTTTAGGCCTCAGATATTGACTCCATGTGTCTAATCTTCGTGTAATGGCAAAGAACTCCTTATTATAGGTAGAATACTTTAATCTAGCATCATTTAGTTTTTCACTAAAATATGCTATAAGCTTCTTTTCTTGAGAAAGAACTCCTCTAATACTTGCCCTACTTGCATCACAAGTTGCCTAAAATTATAAGTTAGAATTAGGAATAGATAATACAGGAGCATTGCATAATTTATCCTTGAGAATATCAAAGGCTTTAGTGGCTTCTTTTCCCCAAAAAAAATCTCCTTTTTTATGAGTTAAGTAATAGATGCATCTATAGTAGATAAATCTTTAATAAATATCCTATAGAAACTAGCTAACCCATGAAAACATTTTTACTTGATTTATGTCCTCAGGAATAGGCTGCTCTTGAATAGCTTGTATTTTAACAAAATCAACTTTAATACCCTCAGCACTAATAATATAACCAAGGAAAACTATACTTAAGAGCAAAAAATTACACTTTTCCAATGTTTCATATAGCTTATTTTCCCTTAGTTTATCAAATAGTTTCCTCAAATGTAGAAGATGATCATGTTCAGTCTTGCTATATAAAAATATATCATCCAAATAAACTATAATGAAGTCACCTAGGAAAGGACGAAGAATTTCTTTCATAAGCCTCATAAAAGAACTAGGTGCATTACATAACCCAAAAGGCATAACAACCCATTCATTAACACCGTATAGAGTTTTAGACACTATTTTCCACTCACCTTCTTCCCTAATCTGTGTTTGATCGTAACCACTTCGTAAGTCTATCTTAGAGAATATTCTTGCACCGCATAACTCATCAAGCATTTCATATAATCTTGGTATAGGAAAATGATATTTGATAGTTATATTATTTACCACTCTCGAGTGTATGCAAAAATTCCAAGTACCATCATTTTTAGGAACTAGTAAGGAAGGTACAAAACAAGGAAAAGTGCTTTCTCTCACAAAACCATTATTTACTAGCTATTAAATTTATCTTTGTAATTCCTTAGTCTCCACTTGATTACATCTATAGGCCAGTATATTAGGTAAAGGCATCTCTGGGATTAAATCAATAACATGCTCAATACCCCTAATAAGTGGTAGTCTAGGAGGTAAATCGTTTGGAAAGACATAGGTATATTCATCAAGCAAACTAGCAAGATCTAAGTTATTAGAATTTTTCTTCCCAAATGAAGATGACTTAGCTACCAAGGTATAACAAACACCCTCTTCCTCAATGCAATTAATCATTTTCCTTTCATGTAAAAATAAACTCTTTTCAACATTAGGTAATGATACATAATCAAATTGGAATGGTTTCAACTTATATTTCTTTTTATTTTTTAATACTATATGTTCATTAGTTGTGCCATCATGAGTTGCATTACTATCATATTACTATGGTATACTAAGTAAAATACCACAAGCATCCATAGGAAACACATCACCCCACCTCATTATGATAATCACTAATGCAAAAAGAAATGAGTGTTTTTTTAGTCACTTTAGCTTATTTGTCCTTATTAATGCACTGTAAGGAATATGGTTTCTGATGGATAGTAGTCACTAGTCCTTATTTTTTTTAACCATTTTTTCACTAGCAACATTTGTTTAAGAACCATTATCTATGATTACTCTACAAACTTTATCACCAATTCAATACTTAGTTTTAAAAACTTTATCCCTTTGTGTAGATTGATCTTTAAGTTGTATTTTAATGCCCTTTGTAGTATGAAACAAGGATTACCATCTTCCTCGTATATACTTTTTGGCACCATAATTGATTGCCCTTTGTAGTAAGCAACATTAAGTTGTATTTGTAATGCCCTTTGTGCCACTCATCTCTATCTATCTTAAGTGTTTGTGCATGAATGAGAGCAACTATTAGGATAAAATCAGAACAATGATAGAACATTGGATGAGGTACTAATGATATTTATAGTAAAAACCATAGCCTATATCCTTAAGAAAAGTTGAAAATCAAACCCACTAAAGTATAAACAACAATTTCATAATAAAACCAATATATATACCTAGCTTTGAACATTGTTTCTTAACAAAATACAGAGTTTAAAAAGTTGTAACCACTGTCTATACCCTTCTTACTTGCACTAGTTTTTTTTTATCCTACTTTTATTTTTCACTCGAACGGTTATATACGGTTGTCTATATTAAAATAGACTTATATAAGGTGCTATTTTATTTTATTTTTAAATTAGTGTGTTCATCGAAATATTATTATTATTATTATTATTTTCATTCTATAAAGCTACAACATTTATGTCCAAATATTTTTCTTATATAACAGTTGTAATTTAGTAAATAATATTTAGTTATTTTAGTTAACTTATTAATTTAAATGTTAATATGTTGCAACATAAATGATATAATAGGAAATGCAGATTTAAAAATGACCTACACTGAAGAAAAAAGTTTAAATATTTAATTAAAAAAACTATAAATTGATCTATGCTTTTCCATATAATCAAAGGGTTGGACAAATGGTGTATTTTGCTGTAATAAAAGGATATTTATACAATATCTTAAAAATATATATCTTATATTACTTTTATTTGATTCCATTATATTGGAATATAAAATGTTAATCATGGAAAATAGAATTTCAAAACCATATTAGATTTCGATGCTACAACTTAAATGTCTAATTACTTATTTATCACCATAACAAATAATGAAAGTAATAACATTTATATAATTGAAAATTAGAAATAAATTTATGGAAATAACAAAACAATAAAATATTTGTTAGCCTATACATCATTTACAAAATCAAATTGTATGAAAGGAGAAAGGAAGAGAGGATAAATTTCATTAGATGCCTTAAAATTTGGCTGAATATTTTATGGATACTTCATGATTTTCATAATCGCTCTTAAGTACCTCAAAATTTTGAATCATTATCATTTAGGTTCATTTACCATTAGCAAAGAATATGTTAAGTTTCATGTAATTAAGTTCACTTTCGATAACAAATGATAAAAGATATATAAAATTAATAAATAATTAAAAAAATTTAAAAATGTTTTCAAAAAATATAAACATCTATTTTTTTTATAAAAAAAATTGATCTTTTATAAAAATTTACATTTTCTATATTGAAAAATATGATATTTTTGTTAAAAAAAATTGAAATATTTTTAAAAAAAGATTCTATATTTTTTTTTGTAAAATAATTGACTATTTCAATAAGTTTCTTTAACCTAATATTTTGAAACAAAAAAAAATTGAAAATATTTTAAAATTTCAATTTGCAAAATTAAAAATGATTGGAAATAATCAAATTATAAAAAACTTAAAAATATAAGAAAAATTCTTAGCTTTTTCATTTTTTTAAATTTAGAAATTTTTTTAAAATCTATAGTTTAATTTTTTTCTTTTTTTTTCTTAAATAAAAATTTTCAATACTTTTTAGCACTTTTATATAATTTTTGGTATTGATTATCAACAATTTCTTAGTTACAACATAACCTTATAAAAAATTGACTTAATTATAATATAATTGAAATATACGTAACCATGAAGCAATTTAAATCATTATATAAAAAAAAATTCTACCACGTTCAAATTGTAGTACAATGGTGGACCATACTAGATTTGTATTAGTATCATATAGTATTAAGAATGAAAGGTCCGAAAAGTGTGTCAACGATAGATCACAACATCATTTATGATACTGAATTGTACGAAAGGATAAAAAAATGTACATAGTTTTAAGATGAGGTAATTTTTTTAACACGTTTTTGAAATTCAAGATATATTATAGAAGATAGTAAGATACCAATACCACTATTGTAAATATAGATATGAATATGACATAAAAACTAGTATATAGTAAATTAAAGGTCCAACAAGTTATTACAAATGTGTTAAAATATTTTCAAAAAGTAGAAATTTATAGTGTGTTGAGTTCCTAGTTTTTATGACGAAAAACAAAGATGAATATACATTTATGTTCCATGTGTTATTGATATGAAAAGTTTGGTAAACATATTAAGCACAACTTACGAAGGAACGAAAAGCCAGACTATGGAGTGCATGAAGATTTTGTAGCTTAGATGAGTATACTGGAGGTGCATAAGTCAAAGTTTTCTTAAATGTTTTGATAGACTATTTTTCAGAGGAAACTCAACGTCAATTTCTTACTATGTTCTTTACGGTTATAGAAGCTATCTGAAAAATCAAGAAAGTAATTTTGGTGTGTTTCAAATCAATTTTTCTAAAATGTTTTTGGATATTTCCTTGGGTAAATATATTTTCTTACACTTTTTTACTTATACAATAATCTTTCAATGGATTTTGATGAAAATCTAGGAGAGAATTGATTGCAATATTTCATGAGAAAGATTTTATTATGATATTTTTTTTTCTTCTAATTTTACTAAGTGTGTCAAATGGGTTAACCTTTTACTAATTTACAACTAGATTCTTTAAATTATTTTGCAAAATGAATCTTTGTTTGACTTAATTATTTTTGGACGTAAATATCAGGTTGTTTTGTACAATTTTGTTAAATAAGTTACCAAGTGAAATATGTTTACCTTTAGTAATTTTGAGAAAGTTTTTCTAATTAATTAAGTTAAATTAACTTTGTGTATGTGAATAAAAAGATTAAGAAAGTGTGAAAATCGTGAGAACAAGTTTTATTGAGCTTATAAGTGAGAAATCTTTTCACAATTGTATATTCATGGAAAATAGCCTCTTCGAGAAACTAGTTATTTACAAGATAGGAAAGGTACTCAATTTCTTGCATAGTTTCTTAACACAATTATTAGTTAACTTCTTTTCTTTACCAATCACGAAGAAGAGGTCGTTCTAAGCAAGTTTAAGAGTTTAAACTTATGTGTAGCACTTAGAGTTACTGTGGAGTTTGTCACCTAGAGTTAAGTATGCATTTGGCAATTGGGATTAGGATTGTGCATGTTTAAGAATTCAAAAAAATGGACTATAGTTCTTATTATTATGAGTAATATGAGGATAGAATCAGGATCATAAATGTATGATGCTTATAAGAGGATTATATCCTAAGTAGATAAATCATGTAATATCTTATGTTGATCACTTAAGTGTATTTTTGCTTCAAGGAACCATACAAGGAATGCTACATGAGACCATCCAAGGAACGATTCAAAACAAAAGTATTCCATATACGAATGACTCCAAGTGTAAATCCATAGAAGTACGTAATTAAATATTAATCACAAGGATTTTTAATTTATATCTTCAATTTTCTCTAAAAATTTTGAAATTATCAATACTCAATGTAACCTCCCTTTCTGAGTATTGTAGTCACTGAACCGTTGCACTAACACTTGAATAGTTATTGCATATTTTTAGATTTTTTTTTATTATTCAATTGATTCATTGTACCCTATTTGATACAAAAGGTTTGGAAGTTATTCCATTACATACTGTCTCATTATTATTTCAATGAGTTTTGAGGTTTTTGTATAAGTTCTTGTTTTTAGTAGATCTTAGAGGTCATTATGCATTTCTTTAATCTACATTTTCTATCTATCAATATGATAATAAAATTCGATCTTTTTCTTCTAAAGACTTGTATTTTTATGTAAGAAAACAATTAACTTTTCTAATATGCCTTATCTATTAATCTCTTGCACAAATGATTCATTTTCCAATAATAAAATAACAAATACAACTATAAACATAATGATGAAATTAATGGAAGTTTGACTTTTCATCCATCTTAAAAATTTACAAACCTTTGAAAATACTTAGGTGCAGTCGAAACAGATATTATAAATCAACTATGGAGTTAAATGAGTTTTAATAAATTAACATGTTCGTAAAGAACTATGAAAATCCATTTTGACATCAAACTCGAAAAAGGAAGAAGAATATTATATATATATATATATAGTACTATCTTATAACAAAATTTTGAGGGTAAGATTATTCGATCTAATTAATGTTATATGGTCAACTATCCAAATAAATACAATGTTGAAAATTGATCGTGGTACACCTCTATAATAAATGAAAAGGTAAAAATATAACTAAATAAATGTTTAAGCAAAAGTATGAAGAAACAGTCTTCCTTTTGTTTATCAAAATAACTATAGAGGTTTATCAGGATTATAGATTTTTTATTGTTAAAAAATTATATTATTACATTTATATTTTTCATGTTGAAATGATTTTCTGTTGTAGTGAGCTATAAACCTTAATATGCGTTAATTGTGAGTGTTTTTATTTTATTTTTATTTTATTTGTTTTATAGTGCATTGGTTTTTCCTATGTTGTAACACTTTGATTAAAATATTGTCGGTCCCCTTTCTCAACCATTAATCTAAAAAGGGTTACAAAAATCAAAGAAACTTGGTTTTAATGTAAGAAGTCTCTCAAAAGACGTACAAGGTAGGTTATGTATTCAATTAGAACATTTTTGTATGTTCTTACTCTAATTGTTACAGGCATTAATTAACCTACCTCAACTATTATACATGGTATTACCAGCTCACAAACTGACTTGACTTAACTTAATAAAAATTTAACTTAGCTTGTTTATTAGTTTAATTTTAAGACTTATTTAGTAAATGGCTCGAGCTTGAATCAAGGTAGGCTAAAATCTTAGTTTAAGAGTCGACTAGTTTATAGATTCGTTTAGAAGTGTGATTGAAATTCTTTTAAAAGGTTAGTTAAAGTTTATGTAGAAGCATGTCACATGTAAGTTATTTCTTATTTATTCATTTATAACAATTATTTTCAAATTATGCATTATGATATATATAAACTAATCAAGTATGATGAAGATAACACTATTTCTATTATAGCCCTATGTTCAATGAAAAGTTTTTTACATATATAAATCAAGTAAATAATCAAACTCAAAATAAAATGATTTAAGAGAACTCAACTTACTTTTATGACTAGTGAGAGATAACTCGTGAGTCAGGTGTTATTAATTAAATGGATTAAGTATAAATACCAAAGTTTAGTCTCGTTTATTAAACAATTCGATCCAACTTGATTTATTTATTAAATAAGTTAAACTTAAGCACTCAAGATTTGGTTCTAGTTTATTCATTTATGGCCTTAGCTATAACATTTTAATTAAAATCTTATAGGTCCCCTTTCTCAACCATTATGGAACTTTAAGGCCTTAAAAATCAACGATTGTAAAAGACTCTCATGTGAAAGACGTGCGACGTAGGTTACGTGTTCAATTCGAATATTTCTATATAGTCGTATGTCATTATATGTATTACTCACTACAACAAACTGACACATTAACGACCAATTTAGCATCCAATTTTTTTTTTGGTCGTTATTGACATATTATTAACGACCACCATTAAAAGTCGTTGTTATTGGTATATCTATTACGACTAATATAATTTTTGGTCGTTAATCATTAATTTATTGGTCGTTAAAATTATTTAAGTCTCATATATATATATATATATATATATATGTTTTAAAATTTTTAAAATCCAAAAAAAAATATGATGAAAAAAAAAACACTTAAACCCCCTCAAATCCTCAAATTTTCAAAAAAAAAAAAAAAAAAAAAAAAAAATCCCGCCCGAGCGCCCCAGCCCCTGCCTTATTTTCAGTTTTCCTGTGGAGCTTCGACCAAACAGCTCCTGGCTCTTGCCTTACCCCCGACCCCTTGCCCCTGCCGCACCACCACACCAGCCAAACACTTCCTGCTCTGCATCTTCGACCCAGGCCGCACCACCACTCCAGCCACCGCTGCTCGAGCACACCACCAGCCCTCCTCTCGTCGCCGTCATCCTCCAGCGCAGCAGCAGCGAGCATCAGCATCAGCAGCAGCCGCCAGCAACGCACGAAGGCAGCAGCGGTGCGGCACCACCCGTCAACCTCCGGCGCCGCTCGGCACTGTCGAGTGGTCTTTGGCCACGGGCGAAGCTCCAGCACCCCTCATCCTCTCCGATTTCGCAGCAATTCGTTTGGTATAAATACCCAAACCCTAACTTCAGTTTTGATTAATTTTGAATGAATTAACTTATAATAAGATAAATTAGTTGTTTAATTATATATAGATGTGCTGTATGAGTGATTTGGAATGGTTAATTGTATTAGTTGTAGTTGATTTGTAAAAATTGAATTTGTGACCCGGTTATATTCGGATTTGTCGGTTTTATCCGATTAAGCTATTTTAGATAAATTGAATTTACAATATGCTTTAAAATATATCTAATTTTATTTTAGAACTATCAATTTGAAAATTTTGTGCAAAATTAATCAAAATTGGATTCGTAGGTCAAAATTCTTGCGGATTTAAATTAAATTGTGTAATCAAGTTATTTTATTCAATTGTTTATATAATTTGCATTAGAGTATGTTTAATTTCATTGTCGATCCGTCAATTTAATTATTTAGCAAAATTTGAGCGGATTTGTAGTCCGAGCTAAAAAACCCTAATTATGTTAAATTGGATCTTTTCTTTATTGTTTTAATCAATTGAGTATACAATGTATGTTATCTTGATTGCCATGGCATAAGAATATGAGTTGTGGGTGTGTACAACTTAATGTGGTGGTATTGTTTTGGTTGGTCCACATAATATGTTTTACATCAACTTAAAACACTATAGTGACATGGATGTAATGTTTAGTATAGATAATATGTGACTAAGTTTGGCGTAAGCTTAAAAAATTGTCATTATATGGATAATATATATTGTGTCAGTAGAAACAAAGTTATAATTTGATAAGTTAGTGTAAGCTAGAACCTACTTTTGATAATGACTTTAATGTCATCTTAAAATAGTGTTGGTAACAATTATTTAAGGTCTAAGTTTTTGGGTATACGTATGATGAGGATGATATATGGAGGAATCAGTACAAATTAACTAAATTCTTAGGGGTGTATTAGGGATTTTACTACTATAAAGGGAATCCTTAAATCTTTTATTGTGATCTATGGATATTTTTTGCTTATGTGTCTTATAGTACGTATATATGAAAGCATGATAAATACAATTATTAAGGTCATGAGATAGATATGTCTTCTTCAAATATGAAATGTTTTTAAGTGTATATAGAGGTTATATCTTACTAAGTACCTTACTATACAGATGCATTTGTGGAGTTGTATTGACTTTGGCTTATTTGGAGGAGTAGTTAGTGATGTTTTTCAAGTTGTAAAATTTTTGTTGAAGCTTTTGATTGGGATAGTGATGATAGCCTAGGCTTGTTGAATTTTAATTTCCTTAACTACTTGCTCATTTATCTATGTTCTTTCTCTTCATTATATACAATTATATTCATCACTACCCTATCATTATCTTATTTATTAAAGGTTTTATTATTGTAAAATTTTAGATCTACTACACTTAGCCTTGCATGGGGCATTGAATTAGATGAATGATCACACCTCTCTTCATGTTTTATGCAGTAATTTCACCTCCATTCCCTTATTTTTCTTCCTCATGTATCATTAGAACAAAATTTTCAATTATGGGAAAAAGGTCTTGATGTGGTTTTATGAAAGTAAACGGAAGGTTGGATCGAAGATTGTATGAGAAACTATCACCCACGAATTAATGCAAAAGATACAAAGGTTGTATCTCATTTGGTACTACTTTCTCCCTGGCATGATCCATTCCCTTTAGGTTTTATGTTGTCTTCATAAATTATATAGCAATAGTCTTGGTGTATGATTACTCTATTTCTGTTTGCTATGCTGATTTGGTAAACCTGGAATTATTAGATGTTACGCCCGCCTCCACCCTAGGGCTGTTAACTGCCGGAAGAAGAAATGTGGACACAGCAATCAGGTTTGATTCTGCATCTTTGTTGTACTTGAGATATGTTGAGAATAAGTGCATGGGGTGTTTGAAATATATCTACTTGTTTTGTTGTTCTTTCTGCATATCCTGTCTTACATGTTTTTATCTTGGAAGTCTGAGCTACATGTACCAGGAGAAGAGTGTTTTTTTGATACTCTGCATATCTTTTCTAGCCAAAGTGGCTGTAGCTATATAAATCATTAGAAGTTAACTGGCCGGTCGTTGTGAACTTAGTCAGCAATCTTGCTTACCGAACTTCTCACATAGATAATTGTTCTTTTATTCTACTTTGTAGTATCTTGGCTAGTAAGGAATTTGGGAAGTTGGAGAGGAAATGTCATAAGAATTTAGTCATGTTAGATTTATGGATGTTTGTACTTACTGGTGGTGTATAATTTGTTATTGTTAGGCCTTTGTCATGTTTTTGAATTTTTTTTAAAAAAAAAACTGGAAGTTAAATGTAAGTGAATCATTTAAGAATGACACAAAATTATTCTAGTTCTATGGATTATGCAATATTGTTAACTATCTATTGGCTCGTAGTAATCTACTAAATGTATTCATACAAATTTATTGTGGATGAACTGGAATATAATATAGTAAGCACTTATGGTTACAAGTAGAGGAAAAAGGACAATGATGTAAACAATCATATTTTTACATATCCAGTGAGCTAAATATAGAGACCATACCGAAGCAGGCTCCATTACCATTACGTTTTAGCCACAAACTCTCCAACCCTTAGATTTCTGAGACCACTAAATGTAATTTTGACCACCCAGCAGTCATAAAACACGTTGGCGGAGATGATTGAAAAAGTGAAATATCCTGCCTGTGCAAGCAATATATCTTGTAGCTCTTCTAGAACAACTGTTGTGGACAAAAATCATGTAGAAAAAGTATGGAAAGAAGAGAGGGGAGAAAAGAAAGATTTGGCCTAAGGAAATTGGCGGTATCAAAATTGCTCATTAAAACACAAGAAGAAATGACAAAGAATACTCATGTATAACGGAAAGGCAATATCACAGAAGGTTAGGAAAATGATCATAGAGGAAACCATTAATGGATCATTTTAACGCACTATAACTTAGTAACCAATCAAAATGTTTTCTTCATTTATTCAACAATAAAGAACATAAGGTGGGATGAGCAGAAGAATATAGCAGAAATGTATCGCACCAAATTACACTCAAGCAAATGGCATTAAGTCAAACCAACAAAAATATACAAGGAGAGAAAGAATAAATAAAACTAAGAAACCTAGAAAAATAACGCACGGACATTGCATTTTCTTTTTTATTTTTATTCCCTTCACTGGACAGTCCTCTATCAACAGGCAAGTGAAAACAATAATAATATTCAAAAAACTGCTGACTTACGTGGCTACTCCTATATCCTGTAAAGTTGGGTTCTTGAGCTGCTGGAAGTTCTTTTCTTGTTGTGGGTTCCCTCGCACCCCATGGTTGAGGATAGAGACTAAGGTAGAAAAAAACAATAGAAGAATAGGGAAAGGGGGAGGGGCTAGGAGATGCAGATATACAGAGAGAGAGCCGATTGCAGTAGGAGTGGAAGAATTAGCTTAATCAGTCAATTCCCCAAATCTGATTTTTCTAAAAATTGGAAAGTATCTTTCCAAATTAATAAAACTAAAAAATTGGAAAGCTGGACATTATAGTAATATTTTTCTAAGTTAATATGCAGAATTTCTAATTTCTAATAACAATAATAACTAAATGTGATGCTATTTAAAGGTCTTTAGTTTTGTTGCTTGTGCCCCAACCAATTCACAGAACAGAATAGGTTGTTGGTATTTAAGGGTCTTTAGTTTTGTTGCTTGTGCCCCAACCAATTCACAGAACAGAATAGGTTGTTGGTATTTAAGGGTATTTAGTTTTGTTCTATATATAATCAAAATTAGCCAAAAAATAGGCAATATGGCACCATGTGCATGAAAATTGAAATACAGCGGGATTTGGTCCAATAAAAGTTTGACCAGGGTACAAAGAAAGAGAAAATGAGAAGTAAAGGAAAAATGAATAAAGGTAATGATAATGCATGATTTAGGTGGTTGTAGTAGAGCACAATTAATAAGTTCGGATGTTATTGAATCATATTTATTTCCATTTTCATTATTTTCCTTGTATTTGGAGATTTCATTCTATATATCTGATTTCATGAATTGCTGTCATTGTTTATTATTCGGCGTAATGTTTTTCTTTTATTTTGATATCATATGTCATTGTTTATTTGATACTTATATTAATTATTATTTTTATATTTCTATTGTTGCAGATCCAGTTTATTTTGATAAATTTACCAATTTTATTGTATCCGATGGATAGAATGATTAATTCTTAAGCGGCTGCTAATCATGATATTTTTGTAATGCAACGACTTATTGTAGCTCTTTTGTAATATATTTATATTTGATCATAGCCGAAAATTGTATCGGACATTTGATACAAATTATTTGTATGAATATTTAGTTGAATGTTTAATTATAAACAGATATATAGAAAATTATATCTATTTCTTAGAATGAATATATATGTATGCAGGTACAGGATTTGAAAAGATCAAAATGGATTATATACATACATACAGGTACAAGTCTTGAGAAGATTGAAATGGATATATGTACACATACATGTACAGGTCTTCAAAAGATTGAAATGGATATATGTATATCCATATAGGTGTAGGGTTATAGATGAATATTGAAATGTTGATTATATATATTATTGAATATATAATTGTGTCATTTGAGACCAATAAATTATGTCGTAAATAATGAATGAATTTTAGTATTGACGGAAAAATTAGTCGTTATTGGTGTAATATTTTTTTTAATTATGATAAAAAAATTGGTCGTTAATATTATTTACGACAGTGTATTTTATTCGTCGTTATTATTTTTAACGACCAACATCATATATTATCGCTATTACTTTTAGCGACCAATGTCATAAGTTGTCGTTATTACTTTCAGCGACCAACATTTTGTTTCGTCGTTATTACCTTTAGCGACGAAAATTATACGCCGTTGCTATTGCATTAACGACCAACATAATATGTAGTCGTTATTGCTTTAGCGACCAAAAAATTTTAGTTGGTCGTTAAAGCCTTTAACGAGGGAGCAATAACGACCACTGACGACCAACAAAATTTTTGGTCGTTATTAGCTTTAGCGACCAAAATTTGGCCATTAACGATGAAATTTGTTGGTCGTTAAAAGCCTCATTTCTAGTAGTGACTTATCCTAGCTTAGCCATTATATATGGTATTGCCTCTTATTTACTTTTCTTATATATATGGTCTTCATCCATCTACCATTAACATAAATTTGTAGGCGGAGGTACAACGATGGAACAAAAAGCATGTGGAGCTCATGTCTTGGTGATTCCTTACCCAACTCAAGGCCACATAAACCCGATTCTTCAACTTTGCAAGCACTTACACTCCAAAGGCCTTCAAACAACCCTAGCAATCACCAATTTCATATCTAAATCCTTCAAGACAAAGACCGACCTAATTGGCATTGACACCATATCCGATGGCTACGATGAAGGCGGTTTTAGTCATGCTGAGAGCATGGACGCGCGCCTATCTCTCGGCCTTTGAAGCCGCCGGTTCCAAATCTCTAGCATTGCTTATCGAAAAATATGCACGATCTATGAACCCTATAAAGTGTGTAATCTATGATGCAGGTTTGATTTGGTGTTTGACTGTGGCTAAAAAGTATGGTGTACGAGGAGCTTCATTCTTCACTCAAGCTTGTGCCGTCAATAAAATATACTACTACCTCTACCATGGGCTCTTGAAGCTACCTATTACTTCGACGCATGTGAACATCCCCAGCTTGCCGTTGCTTGATAACGATGACATGCCAGGTTATGTATCCGATTCGGTCAAGTATGCAGCTTACTTTAAAAGCTTCTTAAACCAATACTCTAATTTGGATAAGGCTGATTTCGTGCTCCTTAATTCGTACTACGAGTTAGAGCAAGAGGTGGGTAGCATCCATTATTATTCTTAATAATAATATTATTATACATTCTTTATTAATTTGTGGCACGACTTAATTTCTCTTATTTAATTCGTCAAACATAGTTACTGTAGCACCGTCTTTTGTTTGTTAATAGACGTATAAATCCAAATTTTGTTCTATAATAATACCGCACTAGTGCATGACGAAATTCAGACCAAAGACCTAACATATTTATTTGCAAGACTTCATTGGTCTTATGATAGTATTGTCTTGCTAAATTGAACAAGACGGTATTTATTAGGGTTCATTCTCTTTGTTCGTCTAGTTTATGCTCATGATCTATCTAGTTAGGTTTTGATTTGATCGTTCCTAATATGAATTGATCCTATTTGAACTTAACTTAGATTCACTTATTATTAATATTATTATCATTATTGTTATTATTACCGTTGTCATTGTTGTTGTTATATGAATCTATGGTACTAGTAATATAATAATGAGTTTATTATACCCTATATAGTTATAACAATTGTTTTTTATATAGTAATTGTAATAATTATAATAATAACTATTATTATACTAATACTGCTGATAATAATTATTAATGCTATTATAATTAATAAAAGTAGTAATTGTTATTATTATTATTATACAACTACTAGTAAACTTGATGATGTCGATGGTGGAGATGACAATAATAATTATTGTAATATAAACTTTTCCTGATCTTATGTTAAGAGTAAAATTACATGCATTCATGTTGCGGACCTTTTTAATTCATACCATGCGGATGGTCTGATAATCGTTTTCCGCTATTTTAGGTAGACCAGACCAACATTGGAATTGATCGAGCATGGTAGAAATGGTCTACACCCACACACACACATAAATATGTAGAAACTAATAATCTATTACTATTGGACCAACTGATTTGAAGAAGCATATATATATATATATATATATATTTGCTCGCATGGATGAGGGTTTTTGGATTAATAATATTTCCTGATCCCGACTATCTATCTTAAGAGCGTGCTTGTTTTCAGGCTGTGGATTCCATGTCGAGTTTTTTATCTGTGCTAACAGTTGGCCCCACAATCCCGTCCGCATACTTGGATAATAACCATCAAGATGACAAGGCGTATGGACTCGACCTTTTCGACGACCGAGAAGCCACGGCTAGCATTCGCTGGCTCAGCACCAAGCCTCCAAAATCAGTCGTCTACGTTTCCTTTGGAAGCCTGACGGAACTGAAAGAAGAACAAATGTCAGAGCTGCTATGCGGACTTATGAAAAGCAATCACGACTTTCTGTGGGTGGTCAGAGCCTCTGAGCAGCACAAGCTCCCGAAGGACATCGCCAAGGAAACGGAAAACAAGGCCTTGGTCGTACAGTGGTGCCCACAACTTGAAGTTCTAGCGCACGAGGCCGTAGGTTGCTTCGTAACGCACTGCTGTTGGAAGCGTTGAGCTTGGGTGTCCCTATGGTGGCCTTACCTCAGTGGGCGGACCAGCCTACAAATGCTAAGTTCATAGCGGACGTGTGGAAAGTCGGAGTAAGGGTGAAGGTTGGTGATAATGGATTGATGGGTAGGGAAGGAATCGAGGCTGGTATAAGGGAGGTGATGGGTGAAGGAAAAAGGGGAGAAGAAATGAAGGCAAACGCAACAAGATTCAGTACCTTGGCTAAACAGGCTGTTTCTCGAGGCGGTTCATCGTATAACAGTATCGAAAAACTTGTTTCTAAACTCACAAACGCTTAAAGATGTTTGAGAAAGGTAATATAAACGCGTACCACGTGTGTATCAATTGTCTTAGAGATATATCTCTTTGGTTGTTATCCATGGATGGTTGTACTTTTAAAGTTATATGTTTAAATTTATGCATACGAGTCCGACATCAGTATGGTGGCCTGCCTGGGTTCATTTATTGGCGGCGCTTCCATGTCTAATTTTTATCTTATTTATTGCATCAGAATAAATGAAGCGGAATAATTAAGAGTATCATATCACATATCCCGTTGTAAAATCCTCTCTCTCTCTATGCACATATATATATCTATATCTATATCTATATATATATATATCTATATCTATATCTATATATATATATATTAAATATTTGTACAAGGTTTGTAAATTCAAAAGTATATTCATACTACGCATTTAAAACAAGAGGCAAAAACTAAGAAGAAACTTAAAGTAATAGCAACAATATATAAATCAAAAGTTGCTATGACCTAAATACCTAACTAAGAATACCCTTAACCATTCTATGAAATCCGTCTATAGCCTTGCCTAGGCAAACTATGACCCGTCACTCTTAGAGTCCACTCGTCTTGGTATGTCATCTACTCTTTTATATCATCCATAGAGAGTGGTGATAGATACTCTACGGTAACCAGTGTAGATACTCGAGGGTAAGTTATAACAAAACCTCCACTCATCATCTATCGCCATTAGCTCTCTAGCTATCCGATCATAATCCCACTACTAGGAAAACGGGAAATAATAACGGGACATTAATAACGGTAGTTCGACAACCGTTGTCAAACGCGTGAAAATTAATGGACGGGAGAGTTTTGATAACGGTTCTAGCTAAAAACTGTTATTAAAAGGGCAACGTTATAATTTGCACGGATGTTTTAATAACGGTTTCAGGTAAACCGTTATTAAAAGAGTATTTAATAACGATTCATATTAGAACCGTTGTCAAAAGTCAGAAGCTTTTAATAACGGTTCCTGGAAGAACCGTTATTAAAAGATGTTTTAAGAACGGTTCTCTCAGAAACCGTTATTAAATCCTCTTTTTAATAACGGTTCTCTTAGGAACCGTTATTAAAACTCCAAAATCAAACTTATATTTCGTTCAGTTCTGTTTCGTGCCAAAATTTTCAGACTCTCTGCACCTTCGTTCTCTTGCTCTCCTTCTCCTTGCAAACCCTCGCACCACCACACCGGCTTCTCTCAAGTAAAGGAAACCCTCGCACCGCCAACTCTCCACCACGCCTCTGCCATTGCCGGCTCCGCATGTGCGTGCTGTCATTGTTCCGAAGCTAGCTAGCACTTGCACCTTCATCCTCCGTCGTGTTTGAAGCCCTTGCCTCTCTCAACATTCTCGATCACTATCGTGTTTGTAGCTAGCTCACTTTATGTATGTGTTTGTTCTTCCTCTCGTAACTTTTTATCTACTTATATATGTATATATATATATATATAAATGCATGCATATTGCTACAGGGTTTCGTTTGTTTGTTATTGAAAGATTGTGGTTTGTCGTTTGAAAATGTGTTGTTGAATGTATTGGCTGAAAATTTTGCTGTTTGTTGTTGAATTTGTTGCGTTATTGTTATATATTAACAAATGCATGTGTTGGCCGAGACCTTTACATATATATATATAATATGAATGTGAGTGTAGAATTATATACATTTTCACTCATAAAAACTATATATATATATACACACACACACACACATTTTCATTAATAAGTATAGGAGACTAGCAATAAGATATAGGAAATGTCATATAATGAAATGCAAATATATTTTACATATGCATATGTTAATGATTGCTATTTGATGAGGATTAAATAGATATAGAGAATAAGGAATATATAAAAGTGAATAATTAAATAGAGAGAAATAATTGTGTATGATAATAATAATAATAATAATAATAATTAATAATATGATTTATATATTATGCTTTAATTACATTTAGCTAGGTTTAGGGATTAGGTTTTTTTTTGTGGTTTAGGGTTAGGTTTTATTATAATAAATTATGGTTAATTAGCTAGGGTTAGGGTTAGGGTTTATCGTTTATTATGGTTAATTATGGTTCATTAGGGTTAGGGTTAGTATTAATATCTTTTTAGAAACGTGTTAGCATGATTCGTATATATATATATAGAATAGCATGATACATTTGAGATTAATTCTTTCTAAGCATGATTCGTATCGATAATATAATAGTACATTATTATGCTCAATACATAACATTCTAACATAATTTATTTATTTATTTTTTGTAGAGATATGGCCAACAAAAATATTGATAGGGATAGCAGTGATGAAGAAGGGAAGAGAGGACCTGCGATTATGAGAATTATCATAGACATGAGGAATAGAGGAGAAGTAGTCGAGTTGGGATGGAATACTTACAATCTTCCCATCGGCCCTTACGCAGATATGTTCTTGACCTACATTTCACTTGTGACCCGTAACCGTGTTCCTATCTCCTATAATAATTGGAAGCAGGTTCCATAGGGTCATAAGGAGCATATTTGGCAGGAAATCACGGTAAATATGCTATTTTATGTAATCATTTTTGTATGTCAAGTGTTATTAATTTTATTACATTAACATCGGTATACATCTACATGTCTTATTTTGCAGAGAGTGTTCAATGTCCCAGAGAGTAGGAAGAAATGGCTTCTTAGGCATTGTGGGGAGCGTCTAAGAACCTTTAGGTCACATTTAGCTCGTAGAAAAATGTATAGAAAGAAGGATGGTTCTGTACGACAGAACCCACCCAAACGATACGGTTTCATCAATCAAGAAAGTTGGAACCAATTCATTGCTTATCGTCTTACGGTGGATTTTAAGGTACTTGTTAGATAACAATTAAACTTTTTGTATCACTCCTAGTATTATGATTAATATTGAAATAACCATGTCATTATGTTTTGGATTGTCACATAGGAAAAAAGTACCCAAAATAAAGAGATTGCCAAGCAAAATAAATACCGGCATAATATGGCTCGCAAAGGCTATGCGGGCCTTGAAGAGGAGTTGGTATACATTTTGTGATTATCTATTTACATGTAAATGTTGAATTTTATAATAATATTCTTAATTAAGAATATTTTTTGATTTGTAGCTTCTAGCCCAAGACTTGGACCCATGTACCTCATCCATCAATATTGGTACATTATGGAAGAAGGCTAGAGCAACAAGAGATGGATATATTAATGAATATGTTGATGTTGCAGCCAAAAAAATTGTAAGTTTGTAGATATCTAGAACCCTACTTACTTTTCTTTTAGAAAACTATTATATTATGCTTATTCCTATAAGTTAAATTTATAGGACGAACTTGAAACGTCAGAAGGTGAGGAGGTGGACCAATATAGCATTGTGGCCCAGGCTACAGGAATTGTAGAACACCCTGGAAGACACATGGGCATTGGATTGGGTGTTACGAGAACGAGCATATGTGGTCGATCTCGTGGTTCTCGTAGCACTAATGAGCAAGTCGCCATCCTCACCCAAAAATTGAACGTGGCATTTGAACGAATGGCAACAATGGAGCAAGAGTTGTCATTTATTAAATCTCAAGGGTATAAGCCATCTGATTCAGTAGACCATGATCAGCTTCACATACCTAATGTAAATAGCGTCAGAGATAGTTGTGAAGCTGATGCATTTCTTTCTACTCTTCCCGAGGTAAGCATTACAAACTATGAATTGTTATTAAATGTATTCAGTGTTATAAATTATTAATAATGTGTAATATTTTTGTTTAGGGTTTGCATAAATGTGACTTATTAGCGAATGACCTTTCAACAATTTTGGCAAAAGGAAGGGTCCGCATCAGTCACAGTATTGAAACGCAGACAATCCATGGGTACAATTTAGCCCTAAATACAAGGCCGGTGAGTATTGACACTCCAATCATTGGCAGTGCACACTTGCCTTGTTATAAAGAGGGCGATGAGGCAACCACAGTACTAGAAGCTCATGGAAGCTTCGTGGCTTGGCCTGCGGATCAAATACGTCTCACTACTGAAGAGGTATTGACATTTGACATCTTCATTAGACCTTATTTAGTAGTTACACTATATATACCTTTTTCATATATATATATATTTATATGCTCAATATATATTTTGTTTAATATTATCAATTAAGGAATCAAAAAAGGAATCAAAAAAGAAGACTGCTTCTGCTAGTAAAACCAAGAGAGGTACTAGCAGAACGAGCAACACAAAATAGGGCGCTGCTAAAGGAAAGAGAGCTAAATCTGAAAAATCAGTTGCCCCACAAAAGATTCCTTCTTCAGATCAGCAAAGCCAACCTCCACCAGCATTAGCTATATTATATTTTTATGCCCAAAACTACCTCAGGGACAATTATATTTTCATTGATTGTCGTCCTGAGTATGTTGGGAGGGATGATGCTACTTACATGGTATCGACGGCTGACATAAGCGACATTTATAATCAAGAATGGATGTCAACCATAAGTTTCGCCATCTATGTCATGTAAGTATTATTTCATTTTGAGATTTTAGTACTCTTAACTTATACAATTGGAATTTTTATGACCTCTTATATGAGTTATTATTTATTAACAAATATGCATTGTTTTTGTTGTCCATAGGTTGGTAGCTACTCGAGCTGCGATGGAGGGAATGCTGTCCTCTATTGTGTTTGTGTGCCCATACTACATAGCTGACGGTAGTACAATAAGAGAGGGTAGACACATAAACTATTTAGCAGATCGCATTTTGATTGAGGGACACAACAAGCTCTGTCTTATTCCTCACCTCGCAACTGAACATTGGGTTTTGTACGCCGTCCGACCTAATCTTAATAAAGTCTATGTGTTTGATTCCCTTCGAACCTATGATGTGCCTTTTGAAGTCGCTCGTCGTTATGGAAAGGAATTTATCAACATGTTAGTATACTTTTCACTTCTTACTTCATTAGCTTATTTATACATATATTTGCTTAGCTAGCTTTCATTATTTGAGGTATATATGCATACTTACAATATTGTGTATCCAACTCTATTTATTATGGCACTACGGACAGCGTATCAAAGGAGAAGTGGGAATGGTGTCCCAGACCCAAAGAATGTTCAATACGAGCCTGTCATAGTAAGTAGGAAGGCAAATATTTCGTATTTTATTTTAATTAAAATTAATATCTAATAGTTAGAGAGCTAACTGAATTTATATGACAGTGTCCACAACAGCAAAATGACAAAGATTGTGGATACTATGTATGTAGAGCAATGGATCTGATAGTCCAAAATAGATCGGTCAACATAGATCCAAGCCATGTATGTTTTCTTTTCGATATTTTTCCATTAATGAATCGTGACATATATGTTTGATACTTGACGTAAGTGCTAACTGTATATTAATCAAAACTTGGGATTTATAGTTTTTCACCGATGATTATGCACAAGGCCAGCAATATAATGTTGAAGAAATTGATGAAGTGAGAGAGCAATGGGCCAAGCATGTGCACTCATTCATTCGGTATTAGGTAGAGATCTATATATTCTACATGCATGTTCAGGTTTGTATTTTGTCTAGCTATGTCTTTAAGTCTTCTAAGCTAGATTTATAAACATTTTGCTTTGGCGTGTAGAGCTACCAAGTTGTGGTATGCCTACTAATTTTGATTCTTGAGTATATATGTCCGGTGTATTAACAAGGCCGGGATTGATTGAAATTATGGTGTGATTGCAGATTTGTTATCAATTGATGTTGTTTTACAATGCAGATTTGGTAATTATTTGAACATACAACTGTGTATGTGGGCAGGAACAAAACTGCAAAAACTAAAAAAAAAACTGGAGTTTTAATAACGGTTTTCATCAGAACCGTTATTAAAACCCTCTTGTTTAACAACGGTTTTTCTCAAAAACCGTTATTAAACATGCATTTTATGCTCATATTGGCGGGTTTTTTATATTTTTGATAACGGTTATGAACCATTATTAAAGATTTAATAACGGACGTTTTAATAACGGTTGAAAACCGTTATTAAAACTGTAAAATAACCATTATTAAAACTACTTTTTGGGGTAGTGTCCCTTGCAAACACCTTACCCTCAACAAATCTCGAGTGTGGTGCATCAGTATGGTGGATAAAAAATGTAAATAATAAGCTAATGCTTCTGATCATGTCTCAATCTAAGGTGGTTTCAATAGCAAATGATATGATCTGAAATATAATTGATCAAAGTAAGACTCACTCACGAACAAGTGATCAACTCCTCGTATAACCATATCACATGACTCCGAAAATCCAAATCAGGTTCCATATACAAAAATGGCGGAGGTATGTAAATAATAGGCAAGTGCGATATCTGATCACTACTTATAAAAGAGAACAACTACTAAATTATGATACTAATATTGTTGTCTAACTCTTTGAAATAATCAAATATGTAAATTCTATTGCCTTATTAATGGTAAATATATAATACAATATATTAAAAAATATTATGTTATGCTAAAAACATTATTAACTTATATCACCAACAATTTATTAGAGGCACATCTACACCATACAAGCAATATCATTTTATCAATAATAAAAATAACATATTATATCAACATGAATGCAAATATTTATAGTACTTTTTTAATATCATTCTATAGCCATGCATGCATAAACATATAGAAGGATAAACCCAACATGTAACAAAAAAGTATAACAACACAACAACGAAGGCAAACATATATCATACAAATAGTAATATAGCCAATGCCTACTAAATAGCATGCATACATATATTTAAAATGAAAGAAAAAAAAATTATACCTAGCAAGCGAAGGGTTATCGGGGTAGGGAGGCTGCAGGGACATTGGTTGGTTGGTTGTAGGATCTTGGAACGGGTTGTGCGAGGGAGAAGGGTAGGGGTTGGTTTGGATAGAAGAGGAAAGGAGTCGAGGCAGGGGCGAAGGAGGAACGGTAAAAAAAAATATATAAGCATAAACTTGGTCAACAATGAGACACAAAACTAATGACAATAATGAGAGGAAAGGGAAAACAGTCGTCCACAAGCATGAGGAAGAAACGACAGTTGTTGACCGATGGAATGATGACAACCGTTGGTAGGTAAAACTAAGAGTTGGATTGAGAGTAACACAGAATTAAATTTTTAAAATAGACATAATGAATGAATAAAGAAAGGAGGGTTTATTTAATGTGCTATGTTTTAATAATGGTTATATATATAAACATTATCAGAACAAGTTTTAATAACACTTAATAAATTAATTGTTATTAAAATGAAGTGCCATTTTTTTTAATAATGATTAATTTATAACTATTATCAAAGGAATGGCTCCTTTCATTTTAATAACTCTTCATATATAGAACCGTTATTAAAACTTACTCCGCATATGTGTCCGCATTTTCACATTTTTATCAATGGTTTCAAACAAACTATCATTTATGTGCCGTTATTATTTGACGATCTTGTGGTAGTACATAAAGAAAATAATCATCATGTACTAACTAAAAAAAACAAAGGGGGTGTTGGCACCAGCTCATGGTAGCCAAAAAGGGTAGATCTTGTGTAGTATAATATGTAAAATGCTTATAATGAATCTCATAAAGGTTAGGTGAGATTTAGATGAAGAAAATTTTAGTTTGATGACCAATTATGCCTTAAAATGGTGAAACATATCCAAAAATGAAATTAAATAATTTTTTTAAATTAGTTTATGATCAATAACATCAAAATATATCAATTCCCAAATTATCATAAATTTCAGTTAGCTAAAATTGCTTTATTAGGGCTTAAAACATGATTAAGGCAGCCTGGTGGAGAAAATAACACCTTTTCATCAAAAAATTTGTTTATCATTTTAAAAATAACTAGACGACTTAGAAAAAAGATAAAGAATTTGAATTTCCACAAACTAGAGGAAAGTGTAAGAAAGTTTAACATTTCAAAAAATGTAACCAAGGTTCCAAAACCTTCAAGTGATGCAATACAAGATTAAATTAAACAGGTTTTGAAAAAAATGGGTTAGCACATGTTGATGTTTAGATTTTGAGTACTCATGTATCAAATTTAAGAGAGCAACAACCTCAACTATCGTAGTTGGAGATCTTAATAAAGACATTGCTATTATTGTTGCTCCACCAACTAACATCATATCCTCCTCCATTGCTTGATATCCACCTAAATATCTAGCAACTAAACAAGCATGCTAAAATAACCCATTACTTTAGATTTTGGCGCTATGCTTTAGGATTGAAAATGATAATAAAAATACATGCTTCGATGGATTAGCTTGAGACTAACATAAACACTCTACTAGGTCCAAGGTTAGGTAAGGAGGACACTAAAAATGTAGATATTTCACACATCCACTCACCAATGGGTATTGATGTTAATGTTTATCTAAAGTCTAAGATAACATTAAGTGATGTTATCCATCCTAAATTATCAACTTTGGTGACTATTATTCTTCTTTTCACTGCATTTAATCTCACAATTTACCTATTTTACCTAATTTTTATGAGAATTATTGAATCTCTACCTCTATTTACTAATATACTTGATATGATATTGGTCTCATTAGTTAGCAATATACATCTATTTGTCATGAAATGTCATACTCTTTTACAATTAGGTATATCTGACATGTCTGTTTAAAAACTACTCTGGGTGTATTTTGAGATCAATACCTTGCTATGCATATTATATTATGCCATGAGTTATATCCTTCACATCTCTTATAGTTGGTTATTCATCTACATGAGATATGTTTTTTTAGCACTTTTCTCTAAGTTGATATATCTTTTACATTGTTTCCTTGTTGTATGATAATTATAATTTTCTTTTATTAATTATATGCATATATTTTGGTGAAGTATAGTTCTTTGCATGATCATGTCCATGCATGGATGGTCTATATGATATTTTAACCTATAAACATAACATAAAGGGGGATCTTAGCTCCTTTTTCCTTTATTTGTTGATGTGCATCATCATTAATGTTGCAATCTCTACCTTTTATTGGTGAAAAACACATGAAATACTAGGAAAGATATGATAAGTTGGAAAATGGATCTTAATTTGTTTAGTGATGTGTGTGGGAGGATGGGATTCTCAAATTGATGAGATTATGGCTCGGTGTGTTGGTATTATTTAGCTCGACAATGAGGGATAGATGATAAGAACATTCAAATAAGGTGAACTAAGGATGAATAAGTTCGAACGAAGTGATGATGATTCAATGATGGTGTATGATTAATGGTGATGTATTCCAATGTGTTATGCTAATTAAGATATGTATTCGACAATGGTGTGTTGATAATGATGATGATTCGAATGTTAGGGTTTAAAGATAGTTGATTTCGTGGGTTAGGGTTAGGGTTTAGCTTCGAATGGAAGGGTTAGGTTTATGTTTGGTTCAAATGGAAGGGTTTAGGGTTTTGAATGTTGAAACTAACTTAGGACTTCAATAACCTTCGAATTAGGGTGATGTATGGATGATAATGATGGCCGGAAAAATATGGATTATGGAGAGAAGAAAGGATAGGACTTAATCTCTCATTCATATAAACAAATAAATTAAGATTTTTAAGTTAAATCGTTCACACAAATTCGATTAACTTGAATTGAACTCACATAGAATTCAACTTTGCATTCAACTTCAATATTGATCATCAATTCATTTTCTATAATTGTGACCTTCATGGGTTTATACAACCATTCTACCACTTAGCTAAAAAGTATAATTCAATAGTCTCCAAATTAAAAGATATTATTTTGCTTTATGCTAATTTTATGCTAACTTATTGCTCTATCTAATATCCAACCCTACTACTTAATTAATTAATTAGCTAAATTAATAATTTTGCTCAACCAAGATGTAAATAACTCTCCATGCACGTGGCCATGCATTCCATGTACATACATGTAGACACTTCGTAGCTTGTTTGGTATGTTTCTAGCAATGTAACCATCCATTTGTCTTTAAATTTGTGGGAGATATTTTTCAAATGAAGAATAATTGGTTCCATAATTATGAAAGATGATTCTTGAGTGTTTGCTCCTACATCATTCTCCCCTGGTTGATTTGAATTTGGCCTCAAATTTGCATTGTCATAATAAGGGCTAATGTCTCCGAAGTTAAATGTCCTTAATACCCTACCATATGAATCTAGCAACAACTCCAAAGTCTTTTGAGCTCCAAAGTGTCCTACAATTCCTTAGTAAGTCTCAAACTAAGGTCTTGGGTGCACACAATTTGTTGTGCTTGAATAAGAGCCCATCTTGAATAACATAAGCTCCATAACTTCCTTTTTTCTTGCATTCTTCGAAGATCATAGCAAAATCATCATCCATTGCATATTGACCCTTCAACATCTTAAACCCCAAAATCTTTGATTCCATCATGGTAAGTACCATTATCCTCCTAGATAATGAATCCACCACAACATTTTCTTTTCCATCCACATGTCTTGTATAGAACACAAATGTTTGCAAGAAGCTTATCCACTTAGCATGTCTTGGACTCACCTTCTTTTGACTATGCAAATACTTCAAACACTCATGATCCGAATGAAGTACAAAAGGCTTGGGTCTCAAGTAATGACTCCATGTCTCCAAAAAATACACAATAGCATAAAACTCTTTATCATAGGTCAAATAATTGAGTCTTACACCATTCAACTTCTAACTAAAGAAAGAAAGAGTCTTCCTTTCTTATGAAAGCACGCCCTAATGCCTACGCCACAAGCATCATAGGTTACTTCAAATAATTTATCAAAATAAGGTAAAGATAATACCGGTGCATTTGAGAGCTTTGTCTTCAAGCCTTTAAAAGCCTTTGTTGCGTGATCATTCCAATGGAACTTTCCTTTCTTCATCAATTGTGTGATAGGTGTTGCAATGGTAGAGAAGTGTTTAATAAATTTCCTATAGAATGAGTCCAACCTATAGAAACTTCAAACTTCGTGGACATTAGTAGGAATAGGCCACGTCTGTATAGCTTCTACCTTTGACATATCAACTTGAATACCGTCTCCACTCAAAAAATAACTAAGAAAAATCACCCTCTCCATCATGAAATCACACTTCTCCATCTTACCATAGAGTTTCACCTCTCTAAGCTTGTCAAATATCCTCTTTAAGTGTTGTATGTGCTCGAAATCACTCTTGCTATATACCAAGATATCATTGAGATAAACAACAATAAAGACTCCAAGTAACGATCTAATTACCTCTATCATCAATCTCATAAAGAAACTTGGCACATTATATAGCCCAAATGGCATCACCAACCATTCATACAACTCGTACATAGTCTTGAAAGTTGTCTTCCACTCGTCCCCTTCCCTTATCCTCATTTGATGGTAGCCACTCCTAAGATAAATCTTCGAAAACACCTTTGCACCATGCAACTTCTCTAACATGTCATTCAATCTTGGTATCAGAAATATGTACTTGATTGTAATGTTGTTGATTGCCCTCGAATCAATACACATCCTCCACATACCATCCTTCTTAGCCACTAACAAAGCTGGAACACCACATGGACTCATACTCTCCTTAATATAAACTCGGTCCAACAACTCTTGCACTTGTTTCTGTAGCTCCTTAGCCTCCTTTGGATTGCATCTATAAGTTGGCTTGTTCGGTAATGGAACTCCTAGCATAGGATCAATAGTGTGCTCAATACCTCTCAATAGAGGTAGCCACTTAACAACTCTTCTAGAAACACATCGGCATACCCTTTCAATACTTGTTGTAAATTTTGATCCATATTAGCATTCTCCCCTCGTTGGACCACTTTTACCACTAATGCATAGTATATCTCCTCATCTTTAATTGCTTCATTCATCTCACACTCCTTAAGGATCAACAACTCCATGTTACTCTTTTTTCTTTCCCTCCTACACTCGACATCCTCCTTTTTTTCTTCCCTTTCATTCCTCAAAACTGAATCATCCCCATCTAGATTAGGTTTGAGCCTAAACTTCTTTGAACCCTTGCATAGCACAACAAGAAATATTACTTTGGGCAACAAATTATTTCGTCACCTAAGAAAAAAATTTGCTGCCCTAATTTTGGGCGACAAAAAAATTTCGTCACAATTTTGTTGCCATAAACCCGTTGCCCTTACTTTGGGTGACGAAAAGAAAATTTTGTTGCCCTAAGTCTCTTTTTGTGCAATGAATATTTTTTTTCGCCGTAAAACTCTTTTGTGCGACGGATATGTTTTGTCACCCTAAACCTCTTTTGTACGACAGATATGTTTTGTCACCCTAAACCTCTTTTGTGCGACGGATATGTTTTGTCACCCTAAATCTCTTTTGTGCGACGCAGAAGTTTTGTCGCCCTAAACCTCTTGTGTGCGACACATATGTTTTATTGCCTAGACCCACTTTTCTGCAACGAAGATGTTTCATTTGTGGCCCTATTACTTGTTTTGCAACAAAATCAATTCCTAGTCTTTCTTTCAAGCTAAAAAAATATTTTGTAGCCCAAAGACCTGTATTATTTGTTCATAATAATAGATCATGTCGTAATGTAGTATTATTCATATAGATACTCCACCATATTTCATTACCCTGTACAATCATATATCATTCAAACCATGTATAGATTACGATATCATTGTCCAAAAACAAATGCAATTCCAATTTCAAAGTATATGACATTGCAATATACAAATTGGCAAAAGTCATGCCTAATGGGTACCACAAAAATTAATTATGCTATCTAGCTTGAAGGACCACCAAAAAATGGATGATGTTATCTATAGTTTTGCATACTCAGCTTCATCAAATATATTGCAGCGTCACAAAAAATGCTTAAAGTTAATCTGCAATTCATGAAATAAGAAAATATAAATTAAGATTATAAAGAGATATGCAATGGTATCTACTTATAATTTTCCAATTCCCTTCAATTAAAAAAAGTTGTAAGCTATGTTATAAAAATGAATACAAGAACTAACTTACATTCATAAGTCCAAAAAAGCTCCTTGCCTCTAAAAGTCTTTGTCATTTTCTATGTCCAATTAGAACTCCCAGCTATAAAAGAGAACAAATAATATAGTTACAATACCTGATGCAAAAAGTCATCCATCTCAATTTCAAGACAATGAATATCACATGTCTAACATTTGCACAAACTACAAATTTTGGTTCCATAATTTGTCCACACTTATAGTGCAGAGTTCTAACATTCAAACCATTAAAAAGGGAAATTTTGAATGGATTAAATATACCTCATACTAATTTAGTGAGTTGTGAAGATTGTTGTGTTCCTAGAAAGCCTGCAATCTGATCTCTCACAACTTGCATCATTTCAGCCTTCAACTTCTGTGTGGTCTCATCAGCATCTGCTCTAAGTTTCCTCTCTCGTTCCTCTGCTTCTTCTCTTAAATTTCTCTCTCTTTCTTCAGCAATTTCCTTCATCTTTTCCATTTCAAGCCTTAAATTTTCCGCCCTTAAGGCATTTGAATGTTTAAGCTCCTCAATTTGTTGATGAAGGCTGGCCTCAATTTCATTATCTTTTTTGTTCCTTAAAGGCATAGGTCTAGCTCCTAGCCTTCTAATATAGCCAGAACGATGCTCAAATGCCTGGGTATATGCTTCTTTTACACTAAGATTCTCAACTCCATACAGCTCCTTCTGCTTAGCATGAAGTTCAGTCAACTTTTGGTATTTTCATATTCACCATCTTCCCATGTACCATCTTTTTTCCTATAATAATATAAAATAAATAATTAAAAAAACTTACAAATTTGTATAAATTAACTTATATTTACATACTTATTCATATCTAACACACCTTTTGGTCTTTTCCCATAATCTAATATAATCTGGTTCTTGCTCAGGCTCTTCAATCGACTCATGAGCATTTTCAGCTATAATAGAAGGCTGTTTTGATGGTTGATGTTCCTACATATAATAAATCCATGTGAATATTTAACTGAAAGAACAAGATATCAAGAGTCAAAGAAGATAAACCTTTGCATTAACAATAATAGTTTATTCCATTGTACCACTTTTCATATACAAATATATAGAATTGACCAACCTTTGTATTTTTGATAGAACAATAGTAGTGGCAACAAAAATAGAACAAAAATTGAAAAAATTTCATTAATATACTTACAATTTCATGAAGATAGCGTGCTGTTGACTTTCCTCCATTCCTAGGAATTTCAGTTTGTCTTGATTTATTTCTACGATTCACTTCACTAATATGCTATATGTGAACAAAAATGATAATTAATGATTTCATAACTCTTTTGCGCCTCATTAGCTAATGCATATCCATCAAATAAACTAAATTTATAAATTAGAGTGGAAATACTTGTCATCAGAAACTTTTAAAAAATTAAATAGTAGAACCTTTTGCTTAGACGAACCCCAAAAGTCCACCACTAACCACCTCCATACAGTAGCATTTATGGTTTGAGGTCGGTTTGCAATAGCTTGTGACATTGAAAATCCATTAAAATATCTCTCTTTTAGCCTAAAATGCCATTGTCTATACAAAATTTGACATTCCATAGATAATGCTTTATCAACATGACTACCCTCTGGTAGTCTCCACTCAGCCTAAACCATATATAAATATCAAAGTAATCAATTGGTTACGAACAAAATGAAACATGTAATTGATATGCAAAACTAAAACATTAGCTTTAAATTTTACCTTTATCTTATTGAAAAGTCTTTATTTCACTGTAGGATCCATATGTTTCCAATTTCTACACATATAATTCAATATTCCAAAAAAAAATACAATTGATGAGAAAGTTTTTTCAAAAATAGACATGTGCAAATAGAATTAGAATAATAAAAATTAGGTTTACCGTGAATCAAGAGGACAATAATTTTTACCCACACTCCCAACTCTGTGATGAACTGGTTTACATCAGTGTCTACACTTCTATTCATTTCTTCGGTTATTTTAGCATATGGCTTTGTAGTGTGGTCATTTAACTGTGAATTAAAATATTTTTTTCCACGAGTGGACCCCCGCTTTGGCCCTACATCACACAAGTATATTGGTTCAACAAATAATGATAAATATGTACAAGAAATATATAATTAAAAAATATATTATAGAAAAATAGGCATTCTTAACACAAACCAGTCCTTTGTGATTGTTGCAACCGATGACGTTACCTATATGTCATAATATTGGCTAAGTTGTCAGATCGCTCATCATGACCATCCGGTGAAGTCTCTTGATTCACATGCACCATAGCTTGTGATGATGAAAGATTAGATGCCATTAACTTGTAAAATCCAACAACAATAAAATAAATTGATTGATATGCTAATTAAATAAATTAGGATACAATAGTTATATCATTTGGAAATTTATCACCATCACCTTCAATTTTGAAGGAAAACTAAAATAATATCATGCAATATCTTCATCTGATTCTAAATTTGAATAGTAATTAACTTCACCATTTTCATCTTCGAGGCCCTCCTCCTCCATTTGTTTTTCCTCCTCCTCCTCATTATTCATAGCCCTTTCAACGTCACAAATATCAACTAAATTAGGTTCAATATCATCACATACCAAAGGAATTTTATCCCAATTTAAATCTTGCATATCAAAAATCATAGTAGTCATCTCATTCTCCCAATTTGCATTTGAAGGTTCACTATCATCATCAATGTCCTCAATAATAGGAAAATCAAAATGATTTTGAGGACTTGTTTTAACAACTATCCTCCACTGAGGTTCTTTATGGGTCTTTACATAAAAAACTTGCCCTACTTGAGAGGCTAGCACAAAAGGCTCATTATATCTTAACCTACTATTAATATTAACAAGGGTAATTCCATATTTATCATCTCTCTTTACCCCCATCCTCTTATCCCATACATTGAACCATTCACATCTAAAATAATGGTAGTAGGACTACCATAATGTTTGATAGGGTTGTATTCCAACACAATCACCTCCTCTACTAACCCGTAAAAATCCACACCTCCACTATCATCATCTCCTTTTACCATTACTCCATTTTTTTGTGTCTTCCTTCTTCCTTGGCACTTTCTTGTATGAAATATAAAACCATTCACAACATATCCCTCATATGTAAGCACATTCCTCATTGGACCTTGAGCTAGACATAATAGTTCATCTGTAATCCTTTCATCTCCAGCATCTCTCAACTCTGTTATCTATATTACATAAAAATTAAAAGAAATAAGGTAAGACATAGGTTATTACTATAATAGATCTATTATTTAAGTCATATAGATTATTAGTTCACTTACTCTTTTTTCAAACCATTTAACAAAATCAACAAGTTGTCCTTCATTGGCATTCAAATACTCCCTATCATAAAGAACAATTATTAATCTTTGAAGCCCTATTTACATATTCAATATTCTATATAAATTAAAATAATCTCACTTACTCATAAAATGGTTGAACTTCTTCACAATTTCTTAGAATGTACAATTGCGCTTGCTCTCAATATTTAAAGCTTAACTCTTTAAGTGTAGCCTTCCCTAATGGCTTACCATACTTACAGAAAATAGATAAGCTATAGGGAAGTGGATGATTCTCATCATCATTCCTCTCTTCATGATTGAATTGTGTCTCTATTTTACTCAAATACCATGAGCAAAATTCAAGGCATTCATCTACAATCTCACTTTCTGCAATCAACCCTTCTGGACATGCTTTGTTGCCTACAAACGATTTATAAGTACGCATTTCCCTACAATAAAAAAAAGTCATAATTTTACGTTTACATTATAAAATATATTATGTTAAAATATTATAACTTTACATTACCTTTCAAAGTGCCACATCGAATGATAAGCCACAGGTCCTGCTAGCTTTGCTTCATTGGCTAAGTGCACAGTTAGATGCATCATCACATCAAAAAAAGAAGGAACAAATACCCGTTCCAATTTGCAAAGGGTGATGGCTATATCTATTTCCATTTGCTCCAACACATCAATCTTTAACGTATTTGAACATATTTGCTTCAAATATCTACTCCACTCTACCAAAGGTTGAAGCACCTTATCATCTAACACACCTCAAAAAGCCGGTAGAAGTAAATCTTGCATAAACATGTGATAATCATGACTCTTCATCCCAGAAATCCTACCATCCTCCAAGCTTACACATCTTGAGATATTGGATGAATAGCCATTTGGAATTGCCAAATTTGCTAATAGGGCAGCGACCTCCCTCCTCTCAAATAATGTTAAACTATAAGATGCCTTCAGAATATGAAACTTTTCCCCCACCAACTTAGGGCGTAAATGTGGATGCATCTTCATCTTCTCAAGGTCCAATCTAGCATTCAAAGTATCTTTATTTTTTCTGGGTATATCCAATAATGTGCCCAAGATATTGTCACAAGTGTTCTTCTCCACATGCATCACATCTAGATTATGCCTGATTAACAAATGCTTCCAATATGGGAGTTCAAAAAAAATACTCTTTTTCTTCCATTGATGCACCAAGTATCGCTAAGATCTCTTTCGCTTAAAAGATTTACTTTTTCCAAATGTGACATTTATAACTTCACTCAATTCCTCCAAAATATCATGTCCAGAAAGTGATTCTGGTGGGGGGCCTCTTTCAGTGTGTCCAACACTGAAGTATTTCCTATTCAATCGCCATTTATGGTCCAGTTCCAAGAATCTCCTATGTCCCAAATAGCAGTGCTTACGAGAGTGCTTTAATCTTTGAGACCAAGTATCTTTATGGCAATTAGGACAAGCAAGGGTCCCTTTTGTGCTCTATCCGGAAAAATTAGCGTATGTTGGAAAATCACTAATTGTCCACATTAAAACAGCATGCATATTAAACACCTCACCAGTATGTGCATCAAATTTCCTAACCCTATTCTCCCACAATTCCTTCAATTCTTCTATTAGTGGTTGCAAAAATACATCTATATCATTGCCTGGTGATTTTGGACCAGGAATTAACAAGGATAACATGAAGTTAGCACTTTTCATGCACATCCAAGGAGGTAAATTGTATAGGACAAGAATAACAGGCCATATGCTATACTTGGAACTTAAGTGTGCTCCAGGGTTGAACCCATCACTCGCAAATGCCAACCTTACACTTCGTGGATCAGCGGAGAAAGTGGGAAATAATTCATCTAGAAACTTTCAAGCTCTTGAATCTACAGGATGTCTCATAATTCCATCGTCTGGACGATGCTCTTTATGCCAACGCATATGTTATGCTAATTTAGAGCACCTATACATCCTTTGAAGCCTAGGGATTAAAGGAAAATTACTAGTTGAAGCACCTTATTTCTCATATGCAACCCATCACCATCACTGCTACTTCCATCATCCTGATTCTTGTCGTTCCATCTAGAGCATCCACAAACTGGACAACTATTGTATTGAGAATATTCTTTCCAAAATAATATGCAATGATTAATGCAAGCATCAATTTTTACATAATTCAATCCAAGTTCCTTAGTGTATTTCCTTGCTTCATACGATGTCTTAGGAAGTCCTTTATCAAAGTTAAAGGCTCTATGCAAAACTTGAAGTAGGATATCAAAAGATTTATTACTCCATTTATTACTCACTTTGATGTGGAGTAAGTTAACCAAAAATTCTAATTTTGAGAACGTCTTACAACCTGCATACAACTCTGTCTCAGCATCTTTCATCAACTTAAAAAACTTCTCTAAACAAACACCATTTTCCTCAGAAGACTGACACCCTACTTCTGATTCACTATTATCAATACCCATGGAAAATTGAACGTTTGTCAAATCTTGTACCAATGGACCCATATTATCAAGATCTGCCTCACCATCCACATTAACTCTAGTCTCTTCATCATAAGTATTATGAATACTAATATTATCACCCCTGATACTGCTGCCATCACTTTCTCCATCAAAAATCCATGGATTATAATCATTCTTGATGCCATACATCATCAAATGAATCCACATAGTATGACGATTTTGGGCTAAAATAAAATTACAATTCAAGCAAGGGCATTTTAGCAAAATTCCCTCTTCCTTTCCACCAAAAAAAATTCTAAAAATTCATTAACACCTTCAATATACCCTGGCTTTCTCCTATCATTTATTCCCTTATGGTTCATCCAACTTCGATCCCTAGGCATTTTTGAAACAATGACTATACATGCAAAAGCAAATAGGAAAACATATATTAGGAAATGTTCATCGGTCAAATATAATCAATGACTATCTTCTATTTTTCTTATTGATTAAGGTGATTTATGTGTTAATTATTAGTTATCATATATATGAAAAGCAAGCATTTGAATATGTCTAAAGGAATGTTTCTATCTTAAAAGTTGATGCTTAATTTTTTATATTACTTAACTATATAAGATAACATAAGTTTAATGTATAGACTCGTACAATATTTTCTAAGAGCTGATTTACAATGCTCAGGCATCAGCATGTTTGATCATTTATAATCAAACTTCAAGTTAAAGTGTATTTAGATTGTATATTTCACATAAGAGTATTTGTAAAAGTTAATTAATAGACTATAATTTTGCCCCTTTCTCTTTTTGCCTTTTAGTTAAAGCTAAGACAATCAAGAAGATCAAACCATATCCTAGCAAAGAAGATTTACATATTGTAATTGCAAATATTTTAAAAGAAATGGACTTCAATACTCTAAGTGTCTATCATTTGTGCAGCAAGAAGTAGACTTAAGATATTATTTAGCAACAACATAATATCATAATTCTTGACAATGATTTTGTGAAGGAACAATATTAAAATAAAAATCTATACATGAGTCCTGTACAAAGTTTTTCTTATTTTCATTAATTTTCAATTATGATAATTAAATCACAAATGAGGGGTGTACAATTCTGACTAAAGTCAGAGATTTTTCAGAAAAGAGCATAGCAAAAATAACATTTATTGGAATCCATTTAAATGAAGTATAGGTCATATTAAACACACAGCCTCTTCCATATGTTTAGGCATATCCTAAATAAGATTTGGTTGTAAAATTTAAACATACAAGACAACATTTTATATGTGGTAAAGCAATAAGAAGTTTAATTTTCTTGTTATATAATTCAGGCGACATAACATTTTATGAAACCAGTAATATGCACACACATATAACATCATTACTCTTAGAAAATAAATTATCAAACCACCCCATCCCCCAACTAAAGGGAATTTCCAATGAAGAAAAAAATAAATTATCAAACCAGCAACCTACAATTAAAGAGCAATATATAATCAAAATAAATTATGAAACCAGCAATATGCATGCACATATAACACTAAGTTAATCTACAATATAAAAAGGGAAATGAAAAAATTATCTGCAACATACACGCACATAAAACACATTCCAGGGAATTGAAACAGGTAAATAGAAAAATAATCTGGCAACACATACATTATGTGCAACATACATGCACATCTGACACATTCAAGGGAACTGAAATAATTAAAGAGAAAAATAATCCAATAAAATAAGACTTACCACTGTTTGCTACCCAAAAAACCAGATGGAGGAAGATTAATAGTGTTCAATAAGCCCTGCACTTGAAAAACTATCAAATAGAGAAGAAAATTTAGGAAATTTTCTACATTTTTCAATGAAGTTGGAGAAAGGGTAGAAGATTAGTAGATATATGAACCGAAATGAAGAAGGAAAAGAGGGAAATTAAGGATTTATCCAGACAACTAGAAGCTGCAGAACATGGTGGTGCGAAATTAAGGGTTAGGGTTTCACGAAATAAAGAGGGAATTTTTACTTCTGTGTTGTTTGTGAAAATTTTTGGCCGAAATAAGAAGTCTGGCGGTAAGGGTAAAAATTTTGGGCCCTAGAGAAAAGTGTACCATGGGCGACAAAATATATAATTGTTGCCCATACTTATTTTTGTGCAACGAGACTAATTTTGTTGCCCTTACATATCATATCAAACAATATTTCTTACATATCAGAAATAGATTTTTCAACGACAATATTTCTTACCGCTGCCAGGGGCCCTGCCCCTGGACCCCTACGGCCCCCTTATTGAACAAAAAAAATAACATATATAATTTAGAAAAACACACATTTCAACGTAATCTTGAAATTTTATTTTTTTCATTTGAGCATATAATGAGTGCACTTCCATATTAAATACACCCTAAAGTGTTGATTTTAAAATTTTCAGCAACCATTTGCTAAAGTATAGGCAACAAAAAAAATCATATTGTTGCCCAACACCGAATATGGGAAACAAAAAATTTAAATCGTAGCTCAAAAGTGAAGTATAGGCAACAAAAAATTAAAATCGTGGCACAAACTACACTATGTGCAACAAAAAATAATATCATTGCCCAATGATTTTTCCACTATAACAAAGGGCAACGATTATAAAAGTTTGTTTCCCTAAAGAAAACAAGGGCAACGAGTATAAAAATTTGTTGCCTTAAAGAAAAAAGAGTCAAAGCCTCAAAGAGAAAAACAATACGAGCAGCAGAATAGAGTAAGACAGGAAAAGATGAGTCTGGATAACACTCGCTCTTAGGCCCCACCCTAAGTCAAATATGTCATTACTCAGCTCACCCAACCCATCGATTACACCATAGGCATCACATACAACATCTCCTACCTATACCAACTTGGAAAGGGTCGTTGCTCGAGGGAATAAGCAGCACCCATGAAACGAGTGATCATTACACTATGTATTGAGTAAGGTAACCATACGAATAAGGCCATGCAAGTAAAAATAGACAAATGAGGCAAATAATACTTAATTTAAGTTCATAAAATCATTCAAGACATAGGCCATTAATTTCATCTTACATATTTCCCAAATTATTTTCCGTGTGAGTATGAGGACCCCACTATTATAACTGGTGGACCAGAAAACAATCCATAGGGAAAAATGTACCTAACCACTATTATAGTTGGAAATTATCCTCACCTGGGCCTAACTCATGTGGTGTTCCACGGTAAGTAGTCAGTATCTTTTCCTTTCTTTATTTATCTATAAAGTTTGGTTTATTGAGCTTGGGACCCCCACTTTTATAGCCAGTGGACCAAAAAACACTCCACAGAGTATAATGCACCTGACCACTATTATAGTAGTTGGACCAGATATCACTCCATAGGACAAAACACACCTAACCACTATTATTGCTAGTGGACCAAAAATTATCCTCAATTGGGCTTAGCTCGATAATATTTTACTATTAAGTATTTAGTGTTTTACTCGTATCTTATTCCACACAAATCCCAACTAGACATGCATGACCCATTGGAATTCCCATTCCCACCCGTTTATCCCAATACTCCTCAAAAGCCATATCCCATATCTTAGAACCTTTACACACCTAGGACTCCAAGACTGCTTCCTCACCTTTTCCCCACTTACAATGAGAAACCCAAACTTTTCTACAAGTGGATCAAGGCCCACTCCCCATATCTCTGTTTCCACTCACAATCATCCTCCAGGGTTTCCCTCGAAAACCCTAATTTGGCCTATGTGGCCTCACTCCTCCCTATCCTACACCGCCCATGTCCCTCTTTGCTACCAAAACTACCACTCCACTCAAACTACACCCAACATCATAACTTAACTACCAATATTCCACATGTGACCTTAAAAACCCTAGTTCATCCCCAAACCCTAGTACTTCTCCTTTATTTTATATCATCCCCTCATCACCCAAACATCTTTCCACTTGATTCACTCCCCCTCCATGTGACACCCTTCCATTCTTATTCCACACTCTAACCATTCCCATTAATTTTCCTTCCTTTCACACTTCTCCCACATAGGTTTTCCTCATAAATCCTAGCCAAGTCCCCCATGCACCCTTATACCAACCCATATACTATTTTCACACATTGACTCCAATTACCCAGACTACTCTTCCCTTACCTTACTTAGCCCTCAAGTCAACTTTTCTAACGTAAAGGTCATCTCTATGCAAGGACTAACCATCCCATGCAATCCTTACACTCCCCATACAAGATTCATTCTATCCTCTTATTTTATTCCTTTTATCCTTTTATTTATCCACCAGTAAGTTATGAGATACATAAGCCTTTCTCACTTCCCTCTTATCAAGGCCCTTCCTTAACTTCTCTCATTTCCCCAAAACATCATCTTACTACTTAGGTCTCCAGGTATCCATGTCATATAGGGAAACCATATATAATCACAACACAAGTACAAGTTACACTACCATATTACACATGCCATGGAAACACATACAACTTACCTTAGTCCATGCTTAGGAAGATGCACTACATGTGCATAATCCATAACCACATAAAGTACACACAAATAACCAACACATAATATACATATTAGGCCTTAACCATATCCTTACCTAAAATGACACAGGGCTTGGAGCACGCTCTAAGCCTCCTTAAATGTCGGACTTAGTTCACCTATAAGAGGAAAACACTAGGATTAGATTCCCTCTTATTAATTTCATTAGCCCTTAATTGATTTTTAGTAAGAACTAGTATTAAAGATGGTAATACTAATAGTCTTAGTAGTATTACTAAGGGCATTATCTTTAAAGTGGCTAACAATTATATTACTAGTAGTATTAACAAAAATAGGGCTATTAGCTATAAAGATGATAATAATGATGATAATGGTAGAATAATAATAATAATGATAGTAGTAGCTATAGTAGTAGTAGTAGTAGTAGTAGTAGTAGTAAGTCTAAAATAATAAGCATACCAAAATAATTTATGCTTAAGTGCTAGAAAGGGTTAGGGCACAAACTAAGTGAAGATGGTAGCTAGGGTGGTGGCGGTGACAACTGCGGAGGTGGTGATGGAAATGGTGGTTGTTTTGGAAGTGTTGGACTTTAAGGTTGGAAGAGAGAGAGAGAGAGAGAGAGAGAGAGGTTGTAGTTTTAAGGTCGAGGACTCCTTGGACTAGCAAGGTTGTAGTGGTGGTGGTGGTGTAGTAGGGTGGTGGTTGCTATGGTGGCCAAGAGTGGTGAAGAAGGAGGGAGAACGAAGGAGAGGGAGAAAGGAGAAAGGGAGGGTAGTGGAAGGTAGAGGAGAGTTTGCTAGGTTGAGTGGGTAGTAGTGGAGGTGGTGATTATGGCCGAGGAGGTGGCGCATGACGGCAAGAGGGGTGGTGATGGGGTAGAAAGCGCATCTCGAGCTTCCCACTTTCCATGATCAGGGTGGGCATAGTACGGGGAGTTAAGGCTAGTGAGTGGCTTGGTTTGGGGGAGGGTGATGCAGGGAATGGGTTGGGTGGTGTTGCGAGCGGTGGCTAGGGTCTAAAAGTGCGGTGGTGAGAAGGGTCGGATTTTTCTAGGTAGAGAAAAGGAGGAGAATGGGGGGCATTGAGGGGGTATTTATAGGTCAAGGGAGGGAGAAGAGAACAAGGGGTTAGGAGCTCTTCAGTCAGTAGTGGTAGGCTGGTATGAGCCTGCAAAGGTGTAGGGGTGTCGAGCTGTAGAGGGTGAAATGAAGGGGAATAGGCAGGCGGGGGAGGTAAGTACAGGGCAGGTTGGGCTTGAACTAGAAAGGAAAGGGGCGCGGGAGAGAGAGGGGAGCAAGCCAAGGTGGTACGGTGGTATGGAAGGACAACTGATGGTAGGATGCAAAGGGGAGAGGAAAGATGTAACACCCCAAAATTCACTATTTTTTTTAAATGGAAGCATATGAATTAAATCAGAACCTGTGAATTTTGGAAATGTTACCCCCACACTTAGTACCAGACTGGTTCACTCCTACCATTCTAGTACCAAGTGCTAAGGCTAAAAAGGTTATTTGTTAAACTTAAATCAATACTTAAACCCGAGTTCATAAAAAGAACTAGAAGGCTCATAACGTAATGATCAGAGTACGCGTAAAGAGTTTACATAATCCAAAATACATGATCAAATTTCCTTGAAAGGAATAGTATCTACAAGTGATAAAGTTTAATTATGGAAAATCCAATATAGAAAAGAAATAACATAAAAAGAGAATTCGGCCACGTCACTCTCGATCATCGAGCCAAGCACATGCTCAACACTCAACCCTGCCTGATGCCTCATGAACATCAAAGGCATCAAAATATGCATCGCCCACCTACACAAAGTCAGAAGGGTCGTTTGCTCGTGGGAATGAGCAACACCCATGAAAAGGGTGATCAATACACTACATACTGAGTAAGGTAACCGAGCACTAAGGCCGACACATAAAAGTATATAATCCCAACAAAATAATAAAACAGCATACCATCACTTCAGATAAATAATAAATAAACAAATAAAGGCCATTTAAAGTCCAGATTAATTAACTAATTAATCTCTTATCGATACTCATTTCACACTATGCTCTTTATCAAGTCAATGCGAGTATTGTAACCCTACTATTATAGTCGGTGGACTGGAAACATACAAGACATAAAACTCCTAACCACTATTATTACCGATGGACCGAAAACATACAATGTATAAAGCTCCTAATCACTATTATTGCCGATGGATCGGTCTGGCTCCAACTCTCATGCTGTTTCACTGTAAGTACTTAGTGTCTTTTCTATGTCTTAGCACAATTATGTTTGGTTTGTTGAGCACAGAATCCCCCACTATTATAGCCAGTGGACCAAAAACATACAGGCATAATGCGCCTAACCACTATTATTCACTGATGGACCGGTCTGGGCCTGGCTCAACAATCTTCCACTTTAAATGATTAATGTCTTAGAGTGTCGTATTCAAAAGCTTAACCCTAGACATGCATGAGTCATTCTCCCTACGCCTATCCTCCAATGGACCTGATGCATATCATCATACTCCTGCACCTCCTAACTTGCCTCAACATCCTTTCCTCCATATCCTATATCACACTAGAAGTCCAACTCTTAAGTATATAAGTCAAGGCCCACTACCTTACTCTTCCAAGTCCACTCAACACCTTACTCTAGGGTTTTATTCCGAAACCCTAATTTACACCTATGTGATCCATCCTACTCCACTTCACACGACCCAAACTATTTTAACACCCCAGACTTCATAATTCTTAGATTCAACCCTCATCATGAAGCCTTACTCCTTAAGTACACGTGTGGTCACAAAACCTTGGGTAACCACACCAAACCCTAACTGGCCACAACAAACCCTAGCTTCCTCGTGTGCACATTTCATCCTTCCATTTCTCAAATTCCACTTCTTATTTTTCCATGCCAATCATGCTCATCCTTACTTGATCATTTTCATCATCCTCTCGTACTCCACTCCTCCTCATTTATTTCTTTTTTTTACCACCTCCTCAAATTAAGGTTTTTCCCCCAAACCTTAGCTCGGTCTCCTATGTACCCTTATACTATCCCACATACTATTTTTCACCCAAAGCCTCCAATACCCAAACAACTCTTCCATTACCTTCCTCACACCCCAAGTCAACTTTTTATATGTATATTTTACTCCCATGCAGACTCTAACCTTCCTATGCAAACCTTCAAACTTTCTCAATAAAACCCTAAACTCCCAAGTAAATCCTAGATTCTCCCATGCAATACCCTAGATTCTCCCATACAAGAACATAGATTCAATTCTCTCATACACCACCATAGATTAGATTCTCCCATGCAAAACCATAGATTAGATTCTCCCATGCAACAACATAGATTAGATTCTCCTATGCAAAAATGATAGATTCTCTTATACGAAACCCTAGATTCTTCTACTCTTTTATTTTATTTAAAATCTTCATTTTATTCCTCCACTTATGGACCATTAAAATATTTAGGTCAACTCACATCCCTTGGTCAACTTACTTCCCCATTTTCCTTTTTCATCCTTTCCACCCCACCAAACCACATTAAACATCCTCACATGCATGTCTTAAAGGTCATCACACAATACATCACATTCCACAACACTTCATCACAAATACATGTCCACATAAGTATACCTTAACTCCAAGCTGCTCCATACGTAAAATAGTCAACTAATAGCATATGATACACCATACGACATTATACAAGGCATCCGAGCATATACGACACATAAACACATATAAGGCCTTAGATACACCCTTACCTAATACGACACCAATCTTAGAGCACACTCCTACGCCTCGTTAGGGTTTTGACTAGTCTCACCTATAAGAGGAAAAAACTAAAGATTAGGTTCCAACCTAGCAAAAATACTATTATTTCCTAATTTATTCTAAGATTAGGGTTTTAGATAAAATAATAATATAATAATAATAACATTAACCAATTACTAACTTTACTAAAAATATAAGTAATAATAGTAGTATTGTAAAAGTTGATGATATAAGGTTTAAAGATTTAACTCTAATAATAATAATGATATTAGAAATAATACTAATAATAATAAAAATAATATTAATAATAATGAAAATGACATAATTCAAAATGAAAGTGAAATAAGGGCTTCGGTCCTTCACTAAAAGTAGAGTTTCAACCCTACATTGAATAAATAATAAAACTAAGAAAAATAATAATAATCATACTAATAATAATACTAATACTAATGATAATATTAATATTAATATTAATACGTGATATTAATAATACTAATAATAAAAATTGAAATAGACATAATAGGGTCTTGGCCCTATATAAAATAATAACACTAACATTAAAATAATAATAATAATAATAATAATAATATATTCTAAATAATGGAAATAAAATAAAATAAAATAAATAAAGCTTGTATAAATAATGTTAAAGGGTTGAGAGGGTTTAGGGTACCATCTTGGGTTGGTGGTGACAGGTGGTACTGGCGGTTGTGCACGGTGGCGGCTGTGGCAGTGGCCAGAAAAAGAAAAGAAAAGAGAGAAAATTGAGTGCTAGAAAAGGGAGAGGAAGAATGAGGGTGGGAGTTGGGTTGTTTATGGTTGCCTAGATGGAGAGGAGTGGAATGAGGATAGTGGCATAGCCAAAGGTGGCAGTCGACTGCGGTGGCTGTGGTGGACGAAAGGGAAAGAAAGGACGAAAGGGAGGAGGAGAGGGAGGAAGAGGAAAAGAATGGTAGGGGAAGGTAGAAGGAATCTATAGAGTAGGTTGGGAGGTGTAAGAGGGGGTGGTTATAGTGGAAGTGGTGGCTAATGGTGGTGTGAAGCGCAATCGAGATGGAAGGAAGGGTTGATAGAGAATGAGACTTTGCATGGGCGGGGTGGCTCGTGCAGGGCAAATTGAGGTAGAAAGGTGGTGTAGTTAGTTAGAGGACACTGCATGAAGTGCTTAGGTGGAAGGCTTGGGTGGCGGTGTTGGTCGACGATGATGTGAAAGGGCGGCGGTGCAAAGGGGTGATTTTTCTGGGTTGAATCAAAAGCTCGAATAGGGTTAGTTATTGGGGGTATTTATAGAGCTAAAGGAGGGGGAAATCGGTCAGAGGAGTGATGGGAAATTAGGGCAGTTAGGAGAGGCACCAGCCGGTGAAATTCAAATCATGGGAAGGTGGTTGCGCAGGAAAAGAAGGGGTCATGCGCGAGAAGGAATGGAAGTGTGTTGGGTCAACGTGGCTGGCAAGTCAGGGGGAAGGACAGAGAAGAGGAACGGCCGGTCAATGGGTCATGATCGATGGAAAAAAGCTAGGGAGTTAAGGGCATTGCTGGCTACGATGGGGGGAGAAGAACAGGGAGGAAGAACAGGGAGAAAAAGAAAAGAAAGGAAGAACCGATCGGGTTACGGGGTTATGAACGGGATCAAAAGGTGGCGTTCTAGATTGGGCCGCACCAAAGAAGAAGAGAGGGAAGGGAAACAGGTCGCGGATAGGCCCAAGTCAGGGAAAGGAGGATGAAAAGAAAAGAAGAAGAAGGAAAAAGGAAGAAAAAGAAAGAAAAGAAATAAAGAAAAAGGAAAAAGGAAAAAGGGAAAAAGAAAAATAGGTGGGTTGGGATATTTGAATTATTTCTGTAATTTAGGATATCGAAAAATAATAATATTTAAATAAAATAATATTAAATTCCTTTTTTTAGGGTAATTTAGGGTTTTTGAAAGATTTTTCCTACATTCCATTTTAATTAACCCAAATTTTTCCTAATTAAAATATTTATTATTTTCTTCTTGATTATCCCAAATTAATTCCCTTTTAATTTAATAAAAATAATTTATTTAATTAAATTTCATAATTAAATCTTTAATTAGCTATAATTCTTGAAATTAGGATTTTGGTGCATTTTAGAAGAAGAAGGGGGTTAGGTTGACCGGTCGGAGAAAACGAAAAGAAAGTAAGAAGGGAGAACCACACAAGAAAGGAATAAAAAGAAAAGAAGAGGAAGCAGGTTGGGCTCTACGCGGGGGAGGGAAGAAAGGGGGAGAATAGCTGGGCGGCATGGTGAGGCCAAACCGGGGGAAGAAGAGAAGAAAGAAAAGAAAAAAGGAAGAAAGAAAAAAAAAAGAAAAGGAAGAAAAGGGGGGGAAAAGGAAAATAAGACTGTTGGGGGTATTTAGGGTCTTTTTGGTATTTTTGAAATATTTGGAAATAATAAAATTAGTAAAAATAAATAATTAAATTCCTTTTACTATTAATTTATAAATTTTTGGGTAATTCTTCCTAAATTCTATTTTAGTAAGTAACTTACCCTAATTGTCCCTAATTTAACCTTGTATTATTTCCCTCTTTTTTCTTTGTCTTAATTACTCCTATTGTTTTAGTAAAAATGCTATATTTAATTAATCTCACATATTAATTCTATTTTATTATAAATCCCGAAATTAAGGTTTTGGGATATTACATCACTAGTCCTAATTGTTTAACCATTTTTTTACTAGCAACACTTATATAGGAACCATTATTTATGATGACTCTACAAACTTTATCACCAATTCTATAATTAGTTTTAAAAAATTTATCCCTTTTGTGTAGATTGATCATTAAGCCCTTTGTAGTATGAAACAAGGATTTTCATCTTCCTCGTACATACTTATTAGCACTATAATTGATTGCCCTTTGTAGTAAGCAACATTAAGTGTCTATGTATGAATGAGAGCAACTATTACGACAAAAGTAGAACAATGTTAGAAAATTGGATGAGGTACTAATGAATTTATAGTAAAAACCATAGCCTATAGCCTTAAGAAAAGTTGAAAATCCCCACTAAGGTATAACCAACTATTTCATAATAAAACAACCATATATACCTAGCTTTGAACATTGTTGGTTAACAAAATACCAAGTTAGTTTATAAAGTTTTAACCACCGTCTATACCCATCTTTGCAATGCCCCGAAAATTTTAATTTTAAAAATTATAGTTAAATAATATTTTATTAGAAAAATTATTTAAATAAATTATTTTTACTAAAATAAAAGGAAATTAATTAGGACAAATCAAGAGAAATCTTATAAATATTTTAATTAGGAGAAATTTGAGTATTTTAGCTAATTAAGGATTTTGTTTTAGAAATTAATTAAATGAATTATTTTATTTAAAATAAGAAATAGAAAACAGTTTCAAATTAATAGGAATTTTATAAACAATTTAATTGGAGAAAATTTGGTTGTTTTACAAATTAAAATGGAATTTATGAAAAACCTTTTAAGAAAACCTTAAATTATCCTAAAAATGAATTTAAATATTATTATTTTTAAATATTCCAAATATTTTAATTAATTTAATTACCTAACCTAATTATTTTTCTCTTTTCCTTTTTCCCTTTTTCATTTTTCTTTCTTCTTTTTCTTTTCTTTTTGTCCTTTTCTCTTTTTCTCTTCTTCTTTTCTATTTCCTCTCCTCCCCGACCTCGGCCAGCCTAGTGGCCCAAGCCCTCTCCCTTTTCCTTCCTTCGGCGTGGGACGTTCCTTCCCGTGGTCCAGCTTTCTTTTTCTTTTCTTCCTCCATCGATGTAGCCAAATGCTGCGTTTTTTTTATTTTCTACTGGCCGGTTCGTCTTTCTTTTCTTTCTTTTCTCCTGAATCACCCGATTCACGTAGCCTTTTCTTTCTTCTTCCTTCTCTCTCACCGCGCTGTGTTTTGATTCTTTTTCCCACCGAAACTCTGCATTTCATTTAAATCCTCCCCCTCATCGCGCCGACCGGCCCAATTTCTTCTTTTTCTTTCTTTTCTTTTCCTGGGTCGACCAGTTCCCACACCCCCTTCTTCTTCTACCCCAGCCCTTCGCACCTACCATCGACGTCGACCATTTCTGCCACCCTTCTCCCTGGTTTTTCATCATCGATCATGCCCCGTTGACCATCTGTTTTGTTCCCGCCTCTTCCCCTTTGTTTCGGCCACCCATTGACCCAAACCACGTCTCCCATTTCCCCGCACGATTCCCTCTCCCTTGGCCACTTGCAGACACAATTGGGAAAGTGCGTCGGCTGTCCTCGTCGGCTGGTGCCCACTCCTGCCTACCACTCCCCCACATTCCTTTTAAGCCTATAAATACACCCCATAGCAGCGTTGAGTTGATTTTTTTGGTTTAAGTTCAGAAAATACCTTCCTTCACGCCACCACCCCTTTAGACGCCACTTCCGCCGCCTCTAGCTGACATCGCCGCCCGTTCTGGCCACCTACGCCTTCCCTGCACCGCCCTCTGACTAACTAGATGTAACACCCCCAAAATTCACTACTGAAAAATTTCGTTTTATTTGAAAGAGTTAGCGGAAGCAAATTATAAAATCGTGAATCTTGGAGATATTACCGCCACACTTAGTACCGGACCGGTTCACTCATACCGTTCCGGTACTAAGTACTAAGGCTAAAGGAAAATGAAATACAATTTGCAAGAAATTCAACATACTTAAATCAGAGTAGCGTATCAAAACATTTACAAGAATAACATCTACCAATGATGGTTACTTTAACAACGTTAACATTAAAAACCAGAAATTTAAAGGAGAGAAAGAAAAAGCCTAATGGTACCGGATAATTCCTTACTCTCTTTCCCGTAGCCCACTTGAGTAACACCTGAAAAGACTTGCAAGGGGCATTGCCCATTGAATAGGCAGGGGCCCCACGAAGGGAACCCTTCAGTACTATGGTACTAAGTAACCCTTTAATACCACACTTAAAAATAGGCCCGCAATGCAACACATAATGCAAACTATAGACATAATACATAATAATCACATATATAACAGGTTATAAGTCACAATCGATACTTTTGGGCCGTAAACCATGTCATAGTATAAAATCAATATATTCGGGCATTAAGCCATTATTCCGTCATCATTCCATCAATCTCATATTTTATATCCATGTGAGTGCGAGAACCCCACTATTATAGCCGGTGGATCGGTCACTTATAGGGCAGAACGCACCTAACCACTATTATATGCCGGTGGATCGGTCTCCAAGGGAAAACGCTCCTGGCCACTATTATTTGCCGGTGGACCGGTCTGGCCCCAACTCACATGGTGTTCCACTATAAGTGATTAGTATTTTTCCATAACTTTATTCACATACATAACTGGTTTTATTGAGCTCGGGACCCCCACTATTTTAGGCAGTGGACCGGAATATGTATATCAACATCATCCAGGGCAACAGGCTCCTGGGCCACTATTATATCCGGTGGACCGGTACTCAATATCACTTGCCAAGGCAACACGCTCTTGGGCTACTATTATAACCGGTGGATCGGTACTCAATATCATAAGTCATCTGGGCCCGTCTCATTAATATTTTACTTTCATTATTAGTATTTTTCCTTTCCTTAATCAGCACAACAATTATATTTATTTGCCTTGGACGAGAGATCAAGAACCCGGGACACAAAGGTACACCGGTCGTACCGGCGCATACAAGCTACTCAGTACCCTTCAACCACGAACCCAAGGACGCAAAGGTACCTTAGTCGTACTGGTGCATAAAGCTACTCAGTACCCTACCGACAAGGACACCTAATCCATAAGTATGCATACCCCCTAACTAGGTCCGTAGAGCTAGAAAGAGTAAGATATAGGACCTGGCTGGGGCACAAAGGCACACCAACAAATACCAGAATAATCGTGGACTAAACCACATCTTTAGGGTAGGGACCCCTAAAGAGTCACCATTCCTAATCTCGAGGTCTTTCACTTTAAGTATTAGTGTCTTAATTAAAGTGATCACCAAAGCACAATAATCAGATACTTATTCACTTTCAATCGTTCTGATATCATTAGCCGTTTCTTATTCAGGCGGTTATCCAAGATAATACAGAGAAATCATTAAGGCCATACTGATTATCAAATACTCTTACTTGGCTAATCAGCATTATTTAAATCATATTATGAAATTCCACTATCACAACGACATGTTAGGTACAAATTACTTATTTACCCCTTACTTATTTAATTGCTAAGTATTCCTTCCTTACTCGACAAATTACCATATTACCCTTTAGGTTGCATAATTACCAAATTACCCCTTATCCAATTTAGGTTACCAAGTTATCTCCTACACTTTCTAGATCACCATTCACCCCTCATAATCGCTACACTTAACATGTCTCCCATTTGGTTTGTTAGATTACCAATTTGCCCTTTTCTTTTATTACAATCTAGAACTTGCCCTTTAGTGAATCAATTACCAAATTACCCATCTTTGCTATTATGATTACCAATTTGCCCCTTTAGTAGGTTAAATAATTACTAACTTACCCTTTAGTTGGTTAAATTGCCAAATTACCCTTCTCCATTACCATAATTACCGAATTACCCCTTTAGTTGGATAAATTACCAAATTGCCCTTATCCTTTATCAAAATTACCAAATTACCCCTCTCAATTATTATCATTGCCATTTTACCCTTCTTAATTAATATAATTACTATCTTACCCCTCTCAATTATTGTAATTGCCATTTTACCCCTTTTCAATTATCATAAATCCCAAATTACCCTTCTTCATAATTACAATTATTAATTTACCCTTATTCATAATTATAATTACCAATTTACCCTTCTCTATATTTATAATTATTAATTTACCCTTCTCCATAATTATAATCACTAATTTACACCTCTCTATTATTATAATTACTATATTGCCCTTCTCTATTATTAAAATTACCATAATACCCTTTCGTTGGTTAATTTACCAAGTTACCCTTCTCTATTATCATAATTATCCAATTGCCCTTCTATAATCATAATTTAATTACCAAATTATCTTTCGTCGTTATCATAATTATCAAGTTACCCCTTACTCCCAAGTTTACCATAATACTCTTTTATTTACAAAATTACTCTTCTACCCCTTACTCCTAAATTACCATAATATCCTTTTATTTACAAAATTACCACAATCCCCTTTTACTTATAAAATTACCATAACACCCCTTTTACTTTACAAATTACTATTTTACCCCCTTTTACATCCAAAATTACCACTTTCATCTTTCCTTATAAAATTACCATTTTGCCCTTCTTTTCTAAAATTACCATAATACCCCTTACTTATAAAATTACCACTTCGCCATTCACTTATAAAATTACCATATTACCATCTACTTATGAAATTACTATTTTGCCCCTTGACTCCAAAATTACCACTTTACCCCTTTTCTCCAAAAATTACCATAATACCCCTTTACTTATATAATTATCATTTTTCCATTTAATCATAAAATTACCATATTGTTCTTTTGCCTCAAAATTAGCATAATACCCTTCCTTCTCACAACTTACAATTTTATCCTTTTACTTATAAAATTATCATTTCACCACTTTCTTTGAAATTACCAAAATACCCTTTTGCTTACAAAATCACCGTTTTACCCCTTTCTTTCAAAAATTACCAAAATACACTACAAAATTTCCAAAATACCCTTTTCACTTATAAAATTTCCACTTAACCCCTTTATTATACCACCTTTATGAATTTACCTCCACTACATAAAATACTAACATTAGCACTTCATTCTTATCATTTAACTCCACCAACTTGTCATTATTCAACATAATATTCATTAGCAACTACATATATTACTAAAATACCCTTAGACAATAATATTACTCATGCATTAGCAACATAATACATTATAGACAAGCATTTAACATTTCCATCAATAATCAAACTCCTTCCTTAATCATCATACCTGCACATGGCACAAAGGCTATCATACTTTTCTTTTTATCAATCAATATAAACAACCATCTATATATCATGCTAGGCACACAAAACATGCATAAAATCATACTAAAATCCCTAATATGCTAGCATACGTTTTTCCATGTATTTAAGTGAGGATTAACGATTACCTTAATCCCGCAAAATCAAACCTTACCGGTATCTCGGTTAAGGATTCAATGCTTAATTAGCAACTCAACACCTAAAAATAATATCAATAATTATTATGTTAGAAGTAAGAAATTAAAAGGATAAAACTTTATAAAAACAAATTTATTTAATAATAAAACACTTTAATTAATTATTAATATACCTCAATAATTAAACATAAAAACTCCCAAATAGTTTGGAACTCACGCTGCATGAGCAGCGTGAGCCACATGCAGGTTGGGATGGGAAAAATGGGTCGAAGGTAGGGGTTAGAAATGAGGGATGGTCATTTTCGGGTTGAGGTCTTTAGGCTAGGAAAGAAGATGGATGGGGGAGGTTTCAAGGCAAGGGAAGGGTGCAGGAGTGAAGAGGGGGTGTAGGTGGAGGCTAAGGATGGTTTCCCGGCGGCATAGGGCGGCGGAGGCGGCGGCAGCAAGGCGGCGAAGATGGCTGCCGAGGTGGGTCGAGGTGGAGAGGCTGAGAAGGAAGGAAAAGAAGAGGGAAAAATGGAGGGGTACAAGAGTTGTTTTCGACCAAATAAGGCATGGTGGTGGTAGAGGGGGTTGCAGGGTGTCCAATGGTGGTTTTGGTGGTGGCAAAGGTGGCCGGACGGTGGCGAATGGGGCGGTTGCAGGTGGCTTGGTGATAAGGGAGAAAAGTGGGGAGAAAAAGAGGAGGGGGAGAATGGAGGAAGTGTAGAGGGCTCGAGGGGTGGCGTGATGGTGCAGGGCAGTAGGAGGTGGTGGCAGGAGGCGGCGCAGGGGGTTGGAACGGTGGTTGGAACGGCGGTTGGCGGCGGCGAGCAAAAATTGGGGAAAAAAATAGGAGGAGGAGAAAAGGAGAGAAGAGGCTTGGGGAAGGAGGAAAGGCCTCAAAAATTATGGGGAATGAAGGTTGGTGAGGGTAAGAAAAAGAAGAGGGAGAAGAGAGGGGCAGGTGGCTGGTCGGCGAGAGGACGAAGGGTGGCAAATGGTGGTCAGTTGGTAGGGGAAAGGGAGGGAAGAAGAAGGAAAGAAGGAGGGCATGCGGGATAGGAATGCAGGGTTAGTTTGGTTCGAATTAGGAAAGAAAATGATGGGGGAGAGAGAAGGAGTAGCAGGGAGGTAGGTGGTGGCAGCTGCAGGGCGGTGGCAGCGGGCATGGCGTCGAAATTTTACAGGTGGTCAGGCGTGGGAGAAGAGGGAAAGGAAGGGGGAGGTGCAAGCGGTTGGATCGGTGCAGGAAAGAAGGGAGTTGGCTGGTCCAGGGGAAAAAAGAAAGGAGGGTGGCTGGGCTGTGCTGGGCGGGCGTGCGAGGAGGAGAAGGGGGGAAACGGGCCTATGGCCTAGCGTGCAAGGAGGGGGGAAGCAGGCCGGGCGGCCCAAGGGAGGGGGAAAGGGAAAAATAAGAGGAGAAAAGGAAAAAGGGGAAAAGGGTAAAAAGGGAAATGGAAAAATAGGGAAAATAAAGTAAATAAATTTATAAAATCATAAAATGTAATATTCTTGATAACTTATTTAATTTAATAATTTAATTCATTATAATCTAATGTATTAGTTTAAAAAGGATAAAGTTAGTAAAATATTAGTTTGGAAAATTATTTAAATAAAAATAGCATGAGAAAATAAAAAAATATCTATTTTAATTTACTAAATATTCTCATCCAAATTTATATACTCAAAAATCCATAAATTAATTAAATTAAATAATTTTAAAAGCTAATTTATTTCAAATAAAAGCTATTTATTAGAGTATTGGTTTTCTAAAATTTTGGGGGGATTACACTAGACCACCCGTACCCTTCGATTCTTCCTGCACAAACCACCCCGACCGTGTGAATTTCCCTTCTTAACCAAACTTTTTTCTGCCACCGCCACCCTCCGAACAACCCTTAGCCACCTATTCCGCCACTGTTGCCACTTCTTTCACCTCCCAAATTGTGCTACAAACCACCCTCTACCTTCCCCTACCTTTCTTTTCCTCTTCCTCCCTCTCCTCCTCCCTTTCCCTCCTTCTTCCCCATCCAGCCACCGTCGTGCGCCTCCTCCTTTGGTTGTGCCGCCACCCTCATTTAACTCCTCTCCCCCTAGACATTCTTAAACACCCCAACTTCCACCTTAATTCTCCCTATCTTTTTTCCAGCATTCAACTTTTAACCTTTTCTTCCCTTTTTTCGGCCATCGTCTCCACCGTCGTGCACCACCGCTGATGCCACCCATCACCACCAACCTAAGGTTGAACCCTAGACCCTCTCAACCCTTTTTTCCTATTTTTACAAGCCTTAAATTATTTTATTTCATTACTCTAATATAAATCCTATTATTATTATTATTATTATTATTATTATTATTATTATTATTTCCATTATTAATATGTATTATTATTATTAGTAGTATTAATGTTTTTATTTTTATTTCTGTTGAGGGCTAAAGCCCTATTGTAATTTTTAATTCAATTTTAGCACTATTACCCTTATTATTTCTATTATTACTATTATGAATATTAATATGTTATAATTATAACTATTATTATTATTTCCTATTTTGAATTTCTATTATTCTTATTCCATTATTATTAATACAACTATTTTACCATTAGTGTTGTTAATAATGTTGTTGTTGTTGTTGTTGTTGTTGTTATTATTATTATTATTTTCAAGTGTTAGTATTATTATTTTCAAGTGTTAGTATTATTATTTTATATAGGGCTGAAACCCTATTGTGCCTATTTTGAGTTATAGTAGTGGTATTATAAATATCAAGTCTTATTATTAGTAATATCATCATTATTTTTATCAATAGCATTTATTATTCTTATTAGTGTTATTATTATTATTATTATTATTATTATTATTATTATTATTATTATTATTATTATTATTTATTAAGTTATTATTATTCAATGTAGGGTGGAAACCCTACTTCTTTTTATCTTCGATCATTATCTTTACTATTATTACCATTATGGTCATTATTAATTTTTGTAATATCACTTTTGTTTGTATCATTATTATTATTACTAAATTTTGTTACTTATTTTACTAATATTATTATTAGTATTACTTTGGGTTATTGTTGCTATTATTACTATTCTTATTTATATTATCATTGATATTATTTTTAGTATCTTTGCTATTATTATTTTAGTATCATCATTATTATTATTAGGGTAAAGTTTTCAACCTTATATTATCAACTTTTATAATATTTCTGTTATTTCTATATATTTGGCAAAGTTAGTAATTTCTTAATGTTATCTTATAAATATATTATTATTTTATTAAAAACCAAGTCTTATAATAAGTTAGTGATTAATAGTATTTTTGATAGGAAGGAGTCTAATTTTAGTTTTTCCCTCATAATAGGTGAAACCAATCAAAGCCTTAAGGAAGCGTAGGAGCGTGCTCCAAGATCGGCGTTGTTTTAGGTAATGGGTGCTAAGGCCATATGTGTAATATGTGATTTTATGCTATGCATGCCATGTGGTATGAATTATAATATATTTCATTTGTATATTGTGTAATTGTTATGAATGCAACATGATATGAAGTTGAAGTATGTTGGTGTGAATAAATTATGGCATGAGAATTATGTGTATAAGTGTGTTATTATTATGGTATGATGTGGCCTTAAGACATGCATGATAGGGTTATAATGATGGGGAGTATAATAATGTGGTGTTAGGGTTTTGCATGGAGTTGTGAGATGCATGGTATTAGGGTTTGCATGGCATTGGGATTTGCATAGAGTTAATGTTGTATTGTGTAGGATTTTGCATGGAGTTGTGGGATGCATGGTGTTAGGGTTTGCATGGAATTGCATGGTGTTAGGGTTTTGCATGGAATTGCATGGTGTTAGGGTTTTGTATGGAAGTGCATAGTGTTAGGGTTTTGCATGGTGGTATTAATGTGGCATGGTATTAGGGTTTGCATGGGAGTTAGTGAAATGCCCCGATATTTTTCTAATTTTAAATATTATATTTAAATAAGGTTGTATTTAAAATTTTAATTTAATAAATTATTTTATTAAAATAAAAGGAAATTTATTAGGGCAATTTAATAAGAAATTTTTATAAATAGGTTAAGTAAAGGAAATTTGGGCATATTACCTAATTAAAGATTTAAATTTGGAAATTTATTTAAATAATTTATTTTATTCAAATTAAGAAAGATAAAATAATTTCATATTAATTTTAATTTTATAAATAATTAAATTAAATAAAATTTGAGTGATTATTATATTAAAATGGAATTTTGGAAAAATCCTTTAAAAAGCCTATTTTAGCCTAAAAAGGGATTTAAAATTTATTTTATTTAAATATTATTATTTTTAAATATCCTAAATATTTGGATTAAATTAAATTAACCCAAATTAATTATTTAATTTTCCTTTTTCCTTCCCTTTTTATTTTTTTTCTTTCTTTCTTCTTTTTCTTTCTTTTCCTTTTCTTTTCCTCGCCGAAATTGGGCCGCGTAATGGCCCAATCCATTCGTTTTCCTTCTGCGTGGCCCAGCCCGCATCGCCGCCTGCCTCGTCCCTCCCCACGCTTCGTTTCATATCGTTTTTCCAACTAAACGCCGCGTTTCACTTAAATTTTATAACCGTTACCAGCTAACTCAAGACGCCGCGATTCAGCCTTTTATTTCTTCAAAGCTCGTCGTTTCATTAAACGACGTTTTACGTCGCATGAACCGCCCGGCCTGCCCTCCCTTTTTACTTCTTTTCTCCCCCGCGAACCGGCCGGCCAGCCCCCCCCCATCTTCTTCTTCCTCCTCCCGCCCGACGCCATAACCACCCACCTCCTTCCTTCCCCGGAAATGGCGTTGCCGGCCACACGTGGCGTGACCGGCTCTTCTCCCGCTCGTTTTCTTCCTCTCGGTCTGCACGTTCATTTGAAACCCTCAACTGTCTCTCTCTCCCGCTTGTTTGCTCCATTCCTCTCGCGAAGGGTCGGGCAAAATTTGAAAATTTTGCCGCCCGATCGACACCATAACCATCACGTTTCTCACCAGCTTTGACCCCCTGATAACTTCCCCCAACTCGGACTTAACCTCCAACATTATAAATACCTCTCTTATGGCCTGGGTTCGGGATTTTTTTTCCCCGAAACCCTGAGCATCGCCTGTGCGCCACCGCCTCTTTAGACGACTCTTCCTCCATCTCTGGCTAACTTCAACGCCTTCGCTTCATCCCAATATCTTCCCTGCAACACCATCTAATTAACTAGACCATCCACGACCTTCGATTCACCTTGTACAAGCCTCCATAATCGTGTAAAGTTGGCTAGTTATCTCGCCAGAAAATTCCACCCCGAGACCTTGAAACGCCAGCCACCACCACATGCGCCGCTTCTAACACCTTCCAAACCAACCATTAACTCCTGATAAATCTCCTCCACATCCCCATAGATTTATTTTATTTCTCTCCTTCCCCCTTACCTCTTTTTCTTCATTTTTAACCCTCTTAGATCCATTTTCCGGCCACCTCCGGGAACCACCGCCGGTTCCACCTACATCCTCCGACTTAAGGTGAAACCCTAGACATTTTAAACACTTAGTTTTGAATTATTGATAATTATTCTATTTTGTTCTAAATTTTAGTGTTAATTCAACTTTAATTATTATTATTATAATTATTATTATTAGTAATATTGAATGTATTCTAATTTCTAAATTTTTGTTACAGGTCTGGGAGTATTTTTTAGTAAGATATATTATTCATCTCGGCCTTTACTTATTTAATTAAAATTTTACATGTTTAATGTTATTATTAATAATAATATTAATAATATTATTATTAGTGTAATTATTTAGTTAATATTGTAATTATTTTAGGAGGATTATAAACCTAAAATTTTAACTAAGTCTCGCACATTTGCTTTTTACAACTATTATTAACATGTTTAACATTATTTCTAATTATATTATTATTATTATTATCTTTATTAACTTTATATTATAAGTATATATAATATTAATATCATTTTTACATTTTTGAATAGTGTTATTATTAAATGGATTGATTTTGAAAGACACCTTGTAATTTTAAGAATTATGGTATTATTAATATTAATATTCTACTAATAAGAGTGTTATTAATAATTTTTTACTTTTATTATTATTATTATTATTATTATTATTAGTATTATTATTATTACTATTATTGCTATTATTTCTATTATTACTATTATTGCTATTATTACTATTTTGGGAGAAGGGTAGAAACCCTTAGTTTATCACCTTTTCAAAAGAAAATAAGTGAATTAGTTATATTAATTCCTATAGTTAATTATTGGATAGTAAAATGTCATCCTAAAACCAAACCTTGAAATAAGTTAAAATTATATAAGAGAGTCTAATTCTAGTATGCTTTGATATAATAGGCGAACCCAATCAAATTACCCAAGTGGAATAGGAGCGTGCACCAAGACCGGTGACGTTTTAGGTAAGGGTCTACTAAGGCCATTTATGTGTTTGCATGTATTATGAATATGACATGTTATGTATTTTAAGTTCGCTGTTCTTATTGATTATGCATGTGATATGGTTATGAAGTTGAAGTATGTTATTATGAATGTCATGTGCCATGAAAATTATGTGTATGCTTATGTCATTAATGTATGACCTAAAGTGATATATGAATTAGGATTTGCATGTAAGAGGATGGTACTAGGGTTTGCATGAGATGGCACGGTGCTAAGGTTTGCACGAAAGGGAATGATACTAGGGTTTGCAGGGAATAGCAAGCAGTTGAAGGTGTGCATGAAATAACATAATATTAGGGTTTGCATGAATTAATGTGGAGTTAGGGTTTTGCATGTGGATTAGGGTTTCATAAAAACATGCCTACATGGAATTAATGTTGCATGGGGATCTGAGTTGCATGGAAGCATGTCTACATGGAGCTAGGGTTTGCATATGAATTAGGGTTTTCATGGAAGGGTGGTATATGTGAAGCTAGGGTTTGCACATGTGAGGTACGTGGAGTTAGGGTTTGCACGGGAGTGTGGTACATGGAGATTGGGTTTGCATGGGAGCTAAGGTTTGCATGGAAGCGTGGGTCACGTGTAGTTAGGGTTTGCACGGGAGTGTGGTACATGGAGATTGGGTTTGCATGGGAGCTAGGGTTTGCATGGAAGCGTGGGTCATGAGTAGTTAGGGTTTGCACGGGAGTGTGGTACGTGGAGATTGGGTTTGCATGGGAGCTAGGGTTTGCATGGAAGCGTGGGTCATGTGTAGTTAGGGTTTGCATGGAAATGTGGTTTACGTGGAGATAGGGTTTGCATGGAGTAGGGTTGCATGGGAGTTAGGGTTTTCATGGATTTAGTCACGCATGTCTGGGCAAATGTTTGTGAATGACACATGTTTTTGAATAAATTACTTAAGACATTAATCTTTTAAAGTGAAAGATTATTGAGCCAGGTCCAGACCGATCCACCGGTCAGGAATAGTGGTTAGGGTTTTACAATATGTTTGTCCGGCCCACCGGTTATAATAGTGGGGTGTTCCTGTTTTCGCATGGATATGATGCGAGCAGGAACCAGACCGATCCACCGGTCAGGAATAGTGGTTAGGGTTTTACCCTATGTGTATCCGGCCCACCGGTTATAATAGTGGGGTGACTCGAGCTCAATAAATACAAACCAGAATTGTTAAAGCTCTTAAAAGACATAAATTACTTACAGCGAAACATAGGGATGGCAATTTTCCCCACGGGTTCGGGGCCCCGTCGGGGATTCCCCGTTCGGGTTCGGGTTCGGGGATGTATTTCGGGGATCGGGTTCGGGGTCGGGGATTTTTTTCGGGGATTAATTTGGGGACGGGTCGGGTATGGGTTTGGGGTCCCCGTCCCCGAACCCGCCCCGAATTAAAATTTTTTAATTTTTATATTTTGCCAAATTGAGATTTGGGCGGGCCGGCCGAATCTCAATTTCGCAACACGCCAACACAAGTGACACTGACAAGTCTGGTCTGAGTGGTCTCCCGTCTGCCATCTCCGTCCAAATTTTTCTTGCAACTTGTGAGTGTGAGACTGTGAGTCTGTGTGAGTCTTCGATCTTCTTCCTCGGACCCCAGTTCCCCGTCGTCCCCGTCTTCGATCTTCGATCTTCTTCCCCGTCTTCATCTTCGATCTCAATTCCCCGTCTTCGATCTTCTTCCCCGTCGTCCCCAACTCCCTGACCCTGTTTTGCTTTGGCAGTTGGCACCCCGCACCCGCAGTCCCGCAGCACGCTGCACGCAGGCCGCCGGCCGCCGGCCGCCGCTCTCGAGTCTCGCCTGAGTCGCCTCTCCACTGAGTCTGTGAGACTGTGACGCTGCGAGTCACGACCTCACCTCAGCTCAGCACCTGTAAGTCCTTAACCTAATTTTTCCCCGTCGGTCGTCGCCCACTCGCGGTCTCGCCCTGACTCCCAGCCCCTGAAACCGTTTGTATTTGATATACCTCATTAGTCATTATTTGCTCATTCTTTAATCATAATATATACCATTTGAAAGTTGTTTTGTTTTGTTTGATTGTTTCTTTGAAATTCTCTGTGGCAGAAACAGCAGCGAGCAGCAGACTTCCAGCACTCTGCACTCACACATTGGATCGGGTATCGGGGATCGGGGATTTGGGAGTTTATAGTGGATCGGGGATCGGGGATCTTATCGGGGATCGGGGATCGGGGATCGGGTATCGGGGATCGAGGATGTGGGATCGGGGATCGGGGACAGGTATGGGGATTGCATCCCCGCGGGGATCGGGTCGGGGATTCCCCGTTAAGAAATAAACGGGGATCGGGTCGGGTTCGGGGATAAATTTCCTTATCGGGTTCGGGGATGGGGATGGGGATGGGGTCCCCGTCCCCGACCCGCCCCGTTGCCATCCCTAGCGAAACACCATGCGAGGAGGAACCGGACCGATCCACCGGTCAGGAATAGTGGTTAGGGTTTTACCCTATGTGTGTCCGGCCCACCGGTTATAATAGTGGGGTGTTCCTGTTTTTGCATGGATATGATGCGAGCAGGAACCAGATCGATCCACCGGTCAGGAATAGTGGTTAGGGTTTTACCCTATGTGTGTCCGGCCCACCGGTTATAATAGTGGGGTGTTCCTGTTTTCGCATGGATTGATAAAAGGCATGGTGTGTATTGACTTCTGATAAAAGAAAGATTAAATGATTAATCCAGATCTTGTGGGCCTTATGTGTGGACTGTTGATTATAAGTTATAGAGTTCACTTTATGCTTATATGTATCATATGTGTGGGTTATAATTGTACGTGATCGTTATCCTACATGAATTAATGTGTTATATGCCGGCCTTAGTATTCGGTTACCTTACTCGGTACGTAGCGTACTGATCACCCGTTTCATGGGTGCTGCTCATTCCCACGAGCAGAAGGCCTGTCTAATTTGTTGCAGGTAGGAGATACCTACTTTGATGCTATTGATGTCTACGGGACATCAGGAGGGGCAAAGTGATAGCTGGGCTGGATCGACTTCTAGAGAGAGACGTGGTCGTTTTCCTTTTTAATTTATGACTCATGTTATTTTTATTATGTTTAAGTTGCAGAAACAACTTTATCAATGTTGTTTAATTATTATTTAAAAACATTAGTCGGTATTTCGAATTACGTAAGATTTGTGCGTACTCTGATTTTCCTTTTTATAAATTCGGTTTATTGATGTTGTTACTAAAAGTGTCTTCTTAGCCTTAGCACGTGGTACCGGAACGGTATGATGAACTGGTCTGGTACTAAGTGTGGCGATAACATCCCCAGAATTTACGGTTTTAATTTATGAGTATTGCTTTTAAAAAAAATGTGTAAATTTTGGGGTGTTACAGTTAGGGTTTGCATGGAAGTGTGGTTTGCGTGGAGCTAGGCTTTGCATGGGAGCTAGAGTTTGCATGGAGTTAGTCATGCATGTCTGGGAAAAAGTTTGTGAATAAAATACTTAAGACACTAATCATTTAAAGTGAAAGATTATTGAGCCGGGTCCAGCCAATCCACCTGTTAGGAATAGTGGTTAGGGTTTTACCCTATAAGTGACCGATCCACCGGCGAATAATCGTAGTGTGGACATCGTCCCGTAAGTGACCGGCCCATCGGCAATAATAGTGGGGTGACTCGAGCTCAATAAACACAAACCAGAGTTGCTAAGACTTTTAAAAGATATTAATCACTTAAAGTGGAACACCATGTGAGTAGGAACCAACCGATCCACCGGTAAGAAATAGTGGTGTGGACTATTATCCTACATATGACCGATCCACCAGCGAAAAATAGTGGTGTGGATTATTGTCCCCCAAGTGACCGGCCCACCGGCTAAAATAGTGGGGTGTTCCTGTACTTACATGGATTTGATAAAAGGCATGGTGTGCATCGACTTCCGATAAAAGAAAGATTAAATAATTAATCTTGACCTTTTTGGGCCTTATGTGTGGGCTTGTTGATGATAGGCTACGGATTTCTCTATACGCTTTTATGTATCATATGCGTGGTTTGAAATTGTATGTTGATTATTGTCCTACATGATTTGATGTGTTTATGTGTCAGCCTTAGTGCTCGGTTACCTTACTCAGTACATAGCGTACTGATCTCCCGTTTCATAGGTGTTGTTCATTCCCACGATTAAAAGGCCCTTTTTAACTTTGTGCAGGTGGGCGAGACATCTGGTGGGTTTGAGAGTTAAGCTTGTGGTTGGCTCAGAATCCGAGAGTGTTGTGGCCGTATTTAATCTTTATGCAACTTATTCCCTCATCAGTACTACTTGTGTATCGTATTTACCCTTTTACGAGTTATTATCTTGTATTGAGTATTTCAAATATACCCTTTATTGATTATAAAATTATTCCCTATGAGGAATTTTGAATTCGCACTCTAATTTCTATCTTGTTATTTATTACAACTTGTATGCGTACTCTGATTTCTATGTTAATCTTTTTAATGCATTTTATGAACTCTCAGTTTAAGTGTGGAAATAATCTTTTTAGCCTTAGCACTTGGTACTAGAACGGTCGGATAGAATCGGTCTGGCACTAAGTGTGGCGGTAACATCCTCAGAATTCACGGGTTTTAATTTAAATATTTCTATTATAACTTCTTCTGCTTTAAAAAAAAAGTAGTGAATTTTGGGGTGTTAAACTTGCACTAGCTTTTTTTTTTTATCCTACTTTTATTTTTCATTAGAAAGGTTACATAAGGTTGTCTATATTAAAATAGCCTTATTTAAGGTGTTATTTTATTTTATTTTTAAATTAGTGTGTTCATTGAAATATTATTTTTTTCATTCTATAAGGCTACAACATTTATGTCCAATTATTTTTCTTATATATTAGTTGTAATTTAGTAACTAATATGTAGTTATTTAAGTTAACTAATTAATTTAAATATTGATATGTTACAGCATAAATGATATAATAGGAAATGCATATTTAAAAATGACCTATACTGAAGAAAAAGATTTAAATATTTAATAAAAAAAATTATGAATTGATCTATGCTTTTCCATAAAATCAAAGGGTTGGATAAATGGTGTAATTTTGCAGTAATACAAGGATATTTGGTACAATATCTTAAAATATATATATTTTATGTTAGACTTATTTGATTCCATTATATTGGCATATAAAATTTTAATCATGAAAAACAGAATTTCACAAACTTATAAGATTTAGATTGTACAACTTTAAGTGTCTAATTGCTTATTTATCACCATAACAAATAATGAAAGTAATAACATTTATATAATTGAAAATTAGAAATAAATATATGGAAATAGCAAAACATTAAAATGTTTGTTACACTATACATCATTTACGACATCAAATTATATGAAAGGAAAAAAGAAGAGAGGATAAATTTTATTAGACACCTCAATATTCGACCCAATATTTTATGGATATTTTATGATTTTAATAATCGCTCTTAGGTGCCTGAAAATTTTGAATCATTATCATTTAGGTTCATTTACCATTAGCAAAGAATATGTTAAGTTTCATGTAATTAAGTTCATTTTTGATAATAAATAATAAAATATATATACAATTAATAAACAATTTAAAATGATTTCAAAAAAATATAAATGTCTATTTTTTTAAAAAGAAATTGATCTTTTATAACAATTTTCATTTTCTATATTGAAAAAAATGATATTTTTGTTAAAAAAACTTTTGAAATATTTTAAAAGAAGATTCTAGTTTTTTTTTTATGTAAAAAAATTGACTATTTCAATCAATTTCTTTTATCTAATATTTTGAAACAAAAAAATGAAAATATTTTTAATTTTTAATTTTCAAAATTAAAAATGATTGGAAATAATCAAATTATAAAAACCTTAAAAATATAAAAAGTTTCTTAGTTTTCTATTTTTTTTTAAATTTAGAAAAAAAAATTAGAATCTGTATTTTAATTTTTTTCTTTTTTTAAAATAATTTTTTTTATTACTCTTCATCACTTTGATATAATTTTTGGTATTGATTATCAAAAATTTATTAATTACAACATAGCCTTATCAAAAATTGACTTAATTATAATATAATTAAAATATACGTAACCATGAAGCAATTTAAATCATTATATTAAAAAAAAGTTATACCACGTGCAAATTGTAGTACATAGGAGGACCATGCTAGATTTGTATTAGTATCATATAGTATTAAGAATGAAAGGTCGGAAAAGTGTCAATGATAGATCACGACATCATTTATGATACTGAATTGTAGGAAAGGATAAAAAATGTACATAGTTTTAAGATGAGGTAATTTTTTTAACACGTTTTTGTACTTCAAGTAATATTATAAATTAAAAGATAGTAAGATACCAATGCCACTATTGTAAACATAGATATGAATATGACATAAAACTAGTATAATGTAAATTAAAGGCCGAACAACTTATTATAAATGTGTTAAAATATTTTCAAATAGTAGAAAAAAGACAAACACTTTATAGTGTGTTGAGTTCCTAGTTTTTATGATGATAAACAAAGATGAATATACATTTATGTATCATGTGTTATTGATATGAAAAGTTTGGGAAACATATTAAACACAACTTGCGAAGGAACAAAAGGACAAACTATGGAGTGCATGAAGATTTTGTAGTTTAGATGAGCATATAGGCATTAAGTCTTTATGTAATATGGTATGATTCTTATAGATATTACTAGAGGTGCATAAGTCAAAAGTTATCTTAAATGTTTTGATAATCTATTTTTCAGAGGAAACTCAACGTCAATTTCTTACTATGTTCTTTACGGTTATAGAAGCTATCTAAAAAATTAGGAGAGTAATAATTTTGGAATGTTCCAAATCAATTTTTCTAAAATATTTTTGAATATTTCCTTGGGTAAATATATTTTCTTACATTTTTTTCACTTACACGATAATCTTTCAATGGATTTTGATGATAATCTAGGAGAGAATTGATTGCAATATTTCATGAGTAAGATTTTATTATAATATTTTTTTTTCTAATTTTAGTAAGTGTGTCAAATGGGTTAACCTTTTACTAATTTACAACTAGATTCTTTAAATTATTTTGCAAAGTGAATCTTTGTTTGACTTAATTATTTTTGGACTTAAATATTAGGTTGTTTAATAAAATTTTTTTACATAAGTTACCAAGTGAAATATGTTTACCTTTACTAATTTTGAGAAAGTTTTTCTAATTAATTAAGTTAAATTAACTTTGTTTGTGTGAATAAAGAGATTAAGAAAGTGTGAAAATCATGAGAACAAGTTTTATTAAGCTTTTGAGTGAGAAATGTTTTCACAATTGTATATTCATGGAAAATAGCCTCTTCGGGAAACTAGTTATTTACAAAGATTGGAACGCTACTAAGTTTCTTGCATAGTTTCTCAACACCATTATTAGTTAACTTCTATTCTTTACCAATCACGAAGAAGAGGCCGTTCTAAGCAAGTTTAAGAGTTTAAACTTACGTGTAGTACCTTAAAGTTAATGTGGAGTTTGTCACCTAGAGTTAAGTATGCATTTGGGAGTTGGGAATAGTATTGTGCATGTTTAAGAATTCAAAAAAATGGACTATAATTCTTGTTATTATAAGTAATATGTGGATAGAATCAGGATCATAAATGTATGATACTTATAAGAGAAGTATCTCTTAAGTAGATAAATAATGTAATATCTTATGTTGATCACTTAAGTGTATTTTTGCTTCAAGGAACCATAGAAGGAATGCCACATGAAACCATCCAAGGAACGATTCAAAACAAAAGTATTCCACATACGAATGACTCCAAGCGTATATCAATAGAATTAAGTAATTAAATATTAATTACAAGGAATTTTAAATTATATCTTCAATTTACTCTGAAAATTTTGAAATTATCAATACTCAATGTAACCTCCCTTTTTGAGTAGTGTAGTCATTGAACCGTTGCACTAAGACTTGAATAGTTATTGCATATTTTTAGATTTTTATTTATTATTCAATTGATTCATTGTACCCTATTTGATACAAAAGGTTTGGTGTCATTCCATTACATATTGTCTCATTATTATTTCAATGAGTTTTGAGGTTTTTGTATAAGTTCTTGGTTTTAGTAGATTTTAGAGGTCATTATGCATTTTTGAATCTACATTTTCTATCTGTCAATTTATCATAATAAAAGTTAATATTTTTCTTCTAAAGACTTGTATTTTTATGTAAGAAAACAATTAACTTTTCTAATATGCCTTACCTATTAATCTCTCACACATATGATTTGTTTTACAATAATAAAATATTAAATACAACTATAAACATGATGAAGAAATTATTGAAAGCTTGACCTTTCATCCATCTTAAAAATTTACAAACCTTTGAAAATACTTAGGTGCAGTCTGAACAGATATTATAAATCAACTATAGAGTCAAATGAGTTTTAATAAATAAACATGTTCATAAAGAACTGTGAAAATAAATTTTGACATCAAACTCAAAAAAGGAAAAGGAATAACATATATATATATATATATAGTACTATCTTATAACAAAATTTTTAGGGTAAGATTATTCAATCTAATAAATGTTATATGGTCAACTATCCAAATAAATACAATGTTGAAAATTGATTGTGGTACACCCCTATAATAAATGAAAAGGTAAAAAGATAACTACATTAATGTCTAAACAAAAGTATGAAGAAACATTCTTCCTTTTGTTTATCAAAATAACTATAGAGGTTTATTTGGATTATAGATTTTTTATTGTTAAAAAATTATATTATTACATTTATATTTTTCATGTTGAAAAGATTTTTGTTCTATTAAGCTATATACCTTAATGTGCCTTAATTTTTATTGTTATCTATCTATATATATATATATATACTGCATTGGTTTTTCCTATGCTGTAACATTTTGATTAACAATACTCTCAACCGTTAATCTAAAAAGGTGACAAAAATCAAAGAAACTTTATTTTAATGTAAGAAGCCTCTCGAGAGACGTACAAGGTTGGTTATGTGTTTGATTAGAACATTTTTGTATGGTCTTGCTCGTATTGTTATATGCATTAATTGACCTACCTCAGCCATTATATATGGTATTGCTGGCTCACTAACCGACTTGACTCGCTCAATAAAAATTTAACTTAGCTTGTTTATTAGTCTAATTTTAAGACGTATTTAGTAAACATGTCGAGCTTCAATCAAGGTCGGTTGAAATCTTAGTTTAAGAGTCGACTTGTTTAGATCTATTTAGAAAGGTGATTGAAATTCTTTTAAAAGCTTAGTTGAAGTTTGGGTAGAAGCATGTTACATGTAAGTTATTTCTTATTTATTCATTTATAACAATTATTTTCAAGTTATACATTGTGATATATATAAACTAATTAAGTATGATGAAGATAAAAGTATTTCTATTGTAACCTTATGTTCAACGAAAATTTTTTACATATATAAATCAAGTAAATAATCAAACTTAAAATAAAATGATTTAAAAGAGCTCAACTTACTTTTTTGACTAACTAGAGAAAACTCGTGAGTCGGGTGTTATTAATTAAATGGATCAAGTACAAATACCAAAGTTTAGTCTTCTTTATTAAACAATTCACTACAATTCGATTTATTTATTAAATAAGTCAAGCACTTAAGATTTGATTCTACTTTACTCATTTATGGCCTTAGCTATAACATTTTAATTAAAATATTATAGGTCCCCTTTCTCAACCATTATGGAACTCTAAGGCCTTAAAAATCAACGATTGTAAAAGACTCTCATGCGAAAGACGTGCGATGTAGGTTACGTGTTCAATTCGAATATTTTACTTTGCTTATATATATGGTCTTCATCCATCTACCATTAACATATATTTGTAGGCGGAGGTGCAACGATGGAACAAAAAGCATGTGGAGCTCATGTCTTGGTGATTCCTTACCCAACTCAAGGCCACATAAACCCGATGCTTCAACTTTGCAAGCACTTAAACTCCAAAGGCCTTCAGACAACCATAGCAATCACCAATTTCATATCTAAATCCTTCAAGACAAAGACCAACCTAATCGGCATCGAAACCATATCAGATGGCTACGATGAAGGCGGTTTTAGTCACGCCGAGAGCATGGACGCCTATGTCTCGACCTTTGAAGCTGCCGGTTCCAAATCTCTAGCATTGCTTATCGAAAAATATGCACGATCTATGAACCCTATAAAGTGTGTAATCTATGATGCAATATTGATTTGGTGTTTGACTGTGGCTAAAAAGTATGGTGTACGAGGAGCTTCATTCTTCACTCAATGTTGTGCCGTCAATAAAATATATTACTACCTCTACCATGGCCTCTTGAAGCTACCTATTACTTCGACGCATGTGAACATCCCGAGCTTGCCGTTGCTAGATAACGATGATATGCCTGGTTATGTATCCGATTCGGTCAAGTATGCAGCTTACTTTAAAAGCTTCTTAAACCAATACTCTAATTTGGGTAAGGCTGATTTCGTGCTCCTTAATTCCTACTACGAGTTAGAGCAAGAGGTGGGTACCATCCATTATTATTCTTAATAATATTATTATTATACATTCCTTATTAATTTGTGGCACGACTTCATTTCTCTTATTTAATTGGTCAAGCATGGTTACTATAGCACCGTCTTTTGTTTGTAAATAGACGTATACATGCAATTTTTGTTCTATAATAATACCGTACTAGTGCATGAGGAAATTCAGACCAAAGACCTAACATATTTATTTGCAAGATTTCATTGGTCTTATGTTAGTATTGTCTTGCTACTGTATTTATTAGGGTTCATTCTTTTTATTCGTCTAGCTTATGCTCATGATCTATCTAGTTGGGTTTTGATCTGATCGTTCCTAATATGAATTGATCCTATTTGATTCATTTGAACTAAACTTAGATTCACTTATTATTAATATTATTATCATTATTGTTATTATTATTGTTGTTGTTGTTATATGAATCTATGATAATAGTAATATAATAATGAGTTTAATTATACCTTTTATAGTTATACTTAGAGGATGTGATTGTAATAATAGTTATAGCTATTGTTTTGTTTTTTTTATAGTAATTGTAATAATTATAATAATAAATATTATTATACTAATACTGCTGATAATAATTATTAATGCTTTTATAATTAATAAAAGCAGTAAAGGTTATTATTATTATACAACTACTAGAAACATTGATGATGTCGATGGTGGAGATGACAATAATAATAATTGTAATATAATCTTTTCCTGATCTTATGTTAAGAGTAAAATTACATGCATTCATGTTGCGGACCTCTTTAATTCATACCGCGCGGATGGTCTGATAATCGTTTTCCGCTATTTTAGGTAGACCAGACCAACATTGGAATTGATCGAGGATGGTAGAAATGGTCTACAAACACACACATATAAATATATAGAAACTAATAATCTATTACTATTGGACCAACTGATTTGAAGAAACATATATATATATTTGCTCGGATGGAGGAGGGTTTTTGGATTAATAATATTTCCTGATCCCGACTATCTATCTTAAGAGCGTGCTTGTTTTCAGGCGGTGGATTCCATGTCGAGTTTTTTATCTGTGCTAACAGTTGGCCCCACAATCCCGTCCACCTACTTGGATAATAACCATCAAGATGACAAGGCGTATGGACTCGACCTTTTCGACGACCGAGAAGCCACGGCTAGCATTCGCTGGCTCAGCACCAAGCCTCCAAAATCAGTCGTCTACGTTTCCTTTGGAAGCCTGACGGAACTGAAAGAAGAACAAATGTCAGAGCTGCTATGCGGACTTATGAAAAGCAATCACGACTTTCTGTGGGTGGTCAGAGCCTCTGAGCAGCACAAGCTCCCGAAGGACATCGCCAAGGAAACGGAAAACAAGGCCTTGGTCGTACAGTGGTGCCCACAACTTGAAGTTCTAGCGCACGAGGCCGTAGGTTGCTTCGTAACGCACTGCGGTTGGAACTCGGTCCTTGAAGCGTTGAGCTTGGGTGTCCCTATGGTGGCCTTACCTCAGTGGGCGGACCAGCCTACAAATGCTAAGTTCATAGCGGACGTGTGGAAAGTCGGATTAAGGGTGAAGGTTGGTGATAATGGATTGATGGGTAGGGAAGGAATCGAGGCTGGTATAAGGGAGGTGATGGGTGAAGGAAAAAGGGGAGAAGAAATGAAGGCAAACGCAACAAGATTCAGTACCTTGGCTAAACAGGCTGTTTCTCGAGGCGGTTCATCGGATAACAGTATCGAAAAACTTGTTTCTAAACTCACAGCCGCTTAAAGATGTTTGAGAAAGGTAATATAAACGCGTACCACGGATGGTTGTACTTTTAAAGTTATGTCTAAATTTATGCATACGAGTCCGAGATCAGTATGGTGGCCTGCCTGGGTCCATTTATTGACGGCGCTTCCATGTCTAATTTTTATCTTATTTATTGCATCAGAATAAATGAAGCGGAATAATTAAGAGTATCATATCACATATTAATGTGTTGTGAAATCTTCTCTCTCTCTCTCTCTCTACATATATATATATATATAGATATATATATATATAGGATGAAGGTCTCATACACACTTTTTTTAAAATATATGTATAGGAATCAATTATAACCATTAGATTAGTGTTTGATCAATGGTCAAGATGTAATATGTACCTAACTTAAATTAGTTTTAATCTCAGTCCTTAAATCCTCTAAATTTAACGGTTATTAAGAGTTCCTACATTTGTATTTTAAATAATAGTTTGTACAAGAGCCTAAATCTATATATATATATATATATATATATATATATTTGTGAAAGATGGAATGAAAGCATGCAAACTCGTTATATATCCTACAATATATCAAATGTTCGATAAAAGTGATGCAAACATGTAGTCATAGTTGCGAATAGTGGAGTGCATCTAACTCGTTTAATTGTAATATATATATATATATATATATATATATATATATATATATATATATATATATATATATATATATATATATTATAGGTGAGATTTCTTATATTTGATAGCTCGAGTTCCATTCTTAGACAATATAATGTAGCGGCTGCAGCTTCTTTTTGATGCCATGCATTCAACCATTTCTTGTCAAAAGAATTTGGTGTAAAAATGATGTGTAATGAACATGTAAACAAAACAGCTACGTCTGCATTCACCAAAGGGAGGAGAACTTTGTAATTGTTACTACGTGCACAAATATACTGCACTAACAAGGATGATCTTTGGCATCATTATAGATTGTTAATTATTGAGTTGAAACTTATATCATATTATTTTGAAGCTATAGACATATAAAAAATTCCAATGCGTTTTCTTATCCCTTACGAATTCAGGAATTGCTCATGGTTTTAAATACTTCATATTTCTATAATATATTATGTTATTTTATTACTATATATATAAACCATTTCAATAAAGGAATAAAAATATACTAATACATAAATTGTTCTTACTTAGAAAGAATTCATATGTATATACATATTAAATATTTATACGAGGTTTGTAAATTCAAAAGTATACTCATACTACGCATTTAAAACAAGATGCAAAAGCTAAGAAGAAACCTAAAGTAATAGGAACAATATATAAATCAAAAGTTGCTATGACCTAAACACCTAACTAAGAAAAACCCCTAACCATCCTGTGAAATCCGTCTATAGCCTTGCCTAGACAAACTAGGACCCATCACTTGTAGAGTCTACTCATCTTGGTATGTCATCTACTCTTTCATATCATACATGGAGAGTGGTGATAGATACTCTACGATAACTAGGGTAGATACTCGAGGGTAAGTTATAACAAAACCTCTACTCGTCATCTATCACCATCAGCTCTCTAACTATCCGATCATAATCCCTTACAAACACCTTACCCTCAATAAATCTCGGGTGTGGTGCATTAGTATGGTGGATAAAAAATGTAAATAATAAACTAATGCTTCTAACCATGTCTTAATCTAATTAAGGCGGTGTCAATAGAAAATGATATAATCTGAAATAAAACGGATCAAAGTAAGACCCACTCACAAACAAGTGATCAACTCCTTGCATAACCATATCACATGACTCCGAAAATCCAAATCAGGTGCAACATACAAAAATGGTGGAGGTATGTAAATAATAGGCAAGTGCGATATCTGATCACTACCTGTAAAAGAGAACAACCACTAAATTATGATACTAAGATTGTTGTCTAACTCTTCGAAATTATCAAATATGTAAATTCTATTGCCTTATTAATGGTAAATATACAATATAATATATTAAAAAAATATTATGTTATGTTAAAAACATAATTAACTTATATCACCAACAATTTATCAGAGGCACATCTACACCATACAAGTAATATCATTTTATCAATAAAAAAATTAAATAAATTACATAATATTTTTCAATAACATATTATATCAACATTAATGCAAATATTTATAGTACTTTTTTAATATCAATCTATAGCCATGCATGCACAAACATACAGAAGGACAAACCTAACATGTAACAAAAAAGTATAACAACACAACAACAAAGGCAAACATATGTCATACAAATAATAATATAGCCAATGCCTACTAAATAGCATGCATACATATATTTAAAATGAAAGGAAAAAAATTATACCTAGCAAGCGAAGGGTTATCGGGGTAGGAAGGCTACAGGGATATTGGTTGGTTAGTTGTAGGAGCTTGGAACTGGCTGTGTGAGGGAGAAGGGTAGGGGTTGGTTTGGATAGAAGAGGAAAGGAGATGAGGCAGGGGTGAAGGAGGAATGGTAAAAAAGATATATAAGCATAAACTTGACCAACAATGAGACACAAAAAATGATGACAATGATGAGAGGAAAGGGAAAACGATCGTCCACAAGCAAGAGGAAGAAACGAGAGTTGTTGACCGATGAAATGATGACAACCGTTGGTAGGTAAAACTAAGAGTTGGATTGAGAGTAACACATAATTAAATTTCTAAAATAGACATAATGAGTGAACAAAGAAAGGAGGGTTTATTTAATGTGCTATGTTTTAATAATGGTTATATATATAAACATTATCAAGACAAGTTTTAATAACACTTAATAAATTAATTGTTATTAAAATGAAATGCCATTTTTTTTAATAATGATTAATTTATAACTATTATCAAAGGAATGGCTCCTTTCATTTTAATAACTGTTCATATATAGAACTGTTATTAAAACTTACTCCGCATATGTGTCCGCATTTTCACATTTTTATCAATGGTTTCAAACAAACTATCATTTATGTGCCATTATTAATTGACGATCTTGTGGTAGTACATAAAGAAAATAATCATCATGTACTAACTAAAAAAACAAAGGGGGTGTTGGCACCAACTCATAGTAGCCAAAAGGGTAGAACTTATGTAGTATAATGTGTAAAATGCTTATAATGAATCTCATAAACGTTAGGTAAGATTTAGATGAAGAAAATTTTAGTTTGATGACCAATTACGCCTTAAAATGGTGAAACATATCCAAAAATGAAATTAAATAATTTTTTTAAATTAGTTTATGATCAATAACATCAAAATATATCAATTCCCAAATTATCATAAATTTCAGTTAGCTAAAATTGCTTTTTTAGGGCTTAAAACATGATTAAGGCAGCTTAGTGGAGAAAATAACACCTATGCATCAAAAAATTTGTTTATCATTTTAAAAATAACTAGGCGACTTAGAAAAAGATAAAGAATTTGAATTTCCACAAACTAGAGGAAAGTGTAAGAAAGTTTAACATTTCAAAAAATTTAACCAGGGTTCCGAAACCTTCAAGTGATGCAATACAAGATTAAATTTAATAGGTTTTGAAAAATGGGGTAGCACATGTTGATGTTTAGATTTTGAGTACTCATGTATCAACTATAAGAGAGAAACAACCACAACTATCATAGTTAGAGATCTTAATAAACACATTGTTATTATTGGTGCTCCACTAACTAACATCATATCCTCCTTTGCTTGATATCCACCTAATTATCTAGCAACTAAACAAGCATGCTAAAATAACCTATTACTTTAGAGTTTGGCGCTATGCTTTAGGATTGAAAATGATATTAAAAATACATGCTTCAATGGATTAACTTGAGAATAACATAAACACTCTACTAGGTCCAAGGTTAGGTAAGGAGGACACTAAAAATGTAGATATTTCACACATCCATTCACCAATGGGTATTGATGTTAATGTTTATTTCAATTCCAAGAGAACATTAAGTGATGTTATGCATCCTAGCTTATCAACTTTGGTGACAGTTATTCTTCTTCTCATTGCATTTAATCTCACACTTTACCTATTTTACCTAATTTTTATGAGAATTATTTAATCTCTACCTCTATTTACTAATATACTTGATATGACATTGTTCTCATTAGTTAGCAAGATACATCTATTCGTCATGCAATGTCATACTCTTTTACAATTAGGTATATCTGACATGTCTATTTAAAAACTACTCTAGGTGTATTTTGAGACTTGATCATGTGATATACCTTGCTATGCATATTATATTATGCCATGAGTTATATCCTTCACATCTCTTATAGTTGGTTATTCATATATATGATATATGTTTATTTTAGCACTTTGCTCTAAATTAATATATCTTTTACATTATTTCCTTGTTGTATGATAATTATAATTTTCTTTTATCGATTATATGCATATCGTTAGGTGAAGTATAGTTCTTTGCATGATCATGACCATGCATGGATGGTATATTTGATATTTTAACCTATATACATACCATAAAGGGGAATCTTAGCTCCTTTTTTCCTCTATTTGTTGATATGCATCATCATTAATGTTACAATCTCTACCTTTTATTGGTGAAAAACACAGGAAATACCAGGAATGATATGTTAAGTTGGAAAATGGATCTTAATTGGTTTAGTGATGTTTGTGGGAGGATGGGATTATCAAATTGATGAGATTATGGGTCAATGTGTTTGTATTAATTAGTTCGACAATGAGGGATAGATGATATGAACATTCAAATAAGGTGAACTAAGGATGAATAATTTCAAACGAAGTGATGATGATTCAATGATGGTGTATGATTAATGGTGATGGTTCTAATGTGTTATGCTAATTAATATATGTATTCGACAATGGTGGGTTGATGATGACGATGATTCGAATGTTAGGGTTTAAAGATAGTTGGTTTAGTGGGTTGGGGTTAGGGTTTAGCTTTGAATGGAAGGTTTAGGTTTATGTTTGGTTCAAATGGAAGGGTTTAGGGTTTTGAATGTTGAAAATAACTTAGGACTTCAATAACCTTTGAATTAGGGTGATGTATGGATGATAATGATGGCTGGAAAAATATGGATTATGGAGAGAAGAAAGGAGAGGACCTAATCTCTAATTCACATAAACAAATAAATTAAGATTTTTAAGCTAAATTGTTCACATAAATTCGATTAACTTGAATTGAACTCACATAGAATTCAACTTTGCATTCAACTTCAATATTGATCATCAATTCATTATCTATAATTGTGACCTTCATGGGTTTATAGAACCATTCAACCACTTAGCTAAAAAGTATAATTTAATAGTCTCCAAATTAAAAGATATTATGCTACCTTATGCTAGTTTTATGCTAACTTATTGCTCTATCTAATATCCAACCCTACTACTTAATTAATTAATTAGATAAATTAATAATTGTGCTCGACCAAGCTGCAAATAACTCCCCATGCACGTGGCCATGCATTCCATTTACATGCATGTAGACACTTAGTAGTTTGTTTGGTACGTTTCTAGCAATGTAACCATCCATTTGTCTTTAAATTTGTGGGAGATATTTTTCAAATGAATAATAATTGGTTCCATAATTATAAAAGATGATTCTTGAGTCTTTTCTCTTGCATCATTCTCCCCTGGTTGATTTGAATTTGGCCTCAAATTTGCATTGTCATAATAAGGGCTAATGTCTCCAAAGTTAAATGTCCCACCATATGAATCTAGCAACAACTCTAAAGTCTTGTGAACTCCAAAGTGTCCTACAATTCCTCCTTCATCCACCTTTTTTATTAGTAAGTCTCAAACTAAGGTATTGGGTGCACATAATTTGTTGTGCTTGAATAAGAGCCCATCTTAAATAACATAAGCTCCATAACTTCCTTGTTTCTTGCATTCTTCGAAGATCATAGCAAAATCATCATCCATTGCATATTGACCCTTCAACATCTTAAACCCCAAAATCTTTGAGCCCATCATGGTAAGTACCATGGTCCTCCTAGATAATGAATCCACCACAACATTTTCTTTTCCATCCACATGTCTTGTATAGAACACAAATGTCTGCAAGAAGCTTATCCACTTAGCATGTCTTGGACTCACCTTCTTTTGACCATGCAAATACTTCAAACTCTCATTATCCGAATGAAGTACAAAAGGCTTGGGTCTCAAGTAATGACTCCTGTAATACCCCGTTTTTAGGAAAACCTAATTAAAATTAATAATTTCATGTGATTAGTTATAATTATTATTTTAGGAGGTTTAGTTTTAAACATGTTAGTATTATTATTATTATTATTATTATTATTATTATTATTATTATTATTATTATTATTATTATTATTATTATTATTATTACGACGATTTAGATATAAAAATAATTAGGCTAAAAAGTTGATAGAAACCGAATATTTATTTTAATCCTAGTTTTTATCCGTAAATCTTATCCGAATTATTTTATTAATAGCCGTAACTCGTAACCCGAAATAAATTTCTAAAATTTATTTCCGATTATTTTTATCTTTTTTGTTTTATTTAAATCTATCTTAGATCGGATTATTTTTCTATCCGATATTTTAATTTATTCGGACTAAATTTAAAATAAGATATATATGTATGTATGTATGTGTGTGTATATATATATATATATATATATATATATATATATATATATATATATATATATATATATAATATTTTTCTTCTTCTCTCTCTCCCTCTGCCATTTGCTATCCCATCCCCGTCCTGTCTCCCTCATTTTCTACCTTTACTCTACCTTCTGCATTTATACACACATATACACGCCACACACCCTTGTACACTCTACCCCAAACAACCCCCCATTTCCCGCACATACTTTCGGCCAAAAACCAAGCCTTGTATACATACACACGAAGCACACAGCCCCAACCCACTGTTCCTCTCCCAGCTCCCTCCTATTTTCTTTCGGTACAGCCCTCCCCAAGCCCCAACCAAATAGGACCTGCACTATATACATGCACACACATGCACACTGTAGTTAACACTCATAAGCAGCTCCCCTCCTATTTTCTCTCGACCAACCCCTTCCCCCGTCGGTTTTGTTTGGACTTCTCCCCAGCACCCATTTTGTAGCCCTTCCCCTCCTTCCCTCTCTTCTCTTCACCGGTTTTCCCAACCAAACATCCCCCCCATGTAACCACCCTCTCCCGCACCTCCAACCCCGAACCTAGCCCTGCATCTTTTCCCCCGATTGTAGCCACCCTCCAGCACACCACTCCAGCCACCCAAACCCTGCAGCCCTTACTCCCCTCCCATCGTGCAGCCTTGTCCTCGACCTACATCACCACCTTCCCGACCAACCAACACCACCCCAGCCACCCTACCTCCTCTTCGTTCTCCTTCTCCCAGCAGCACCACCCAACCAGCCTGCACCATTTTCCCTATCGTCCAACGCCCAGCAACCCAAGCAGCACCTCCAACCCCGTGACCCCTGACCGTCACCATCACCCCGTCGCAGCCCGTCGTCCCGCAGCACCCCACGCCTGCACCAGGAACCAACCTAGCAGCCCCCAACCGCAACACCCTTTCCCTGCATCATCAAACCTCCCTGCCTTTCCCGTCCACCGAACCCCCTCTCCCGCAGCACCACCCCAGCCTCCTTTTTGCAGCCAACCAGCCCCCCTCCACGGCCGGCCAGCCACCAACTCTGCCGACCACTAGCTCTACCGCCCTCTCCTTCCCACTGCCTAGTAGCCCGGCCAACCCTCTCGCCCAACCAGTATGCCTTCCTTTCGTGCGTGACTCATGCTGCATGCAGCATGAGTTGCGTGGTGTTTTGTTAAAATTTTTTGTACCATATTAATTGTAAGGGTATTTTGATAATTTTATAAAAATAAATATTTTTATACTATGATTATTATTTTATCTGATAGATATTAATTCTTTATTTGTGGTATTATTTTTAGGTACGAAAGTTTAATTAGCAAGACCTAATAAATTTTAGTGGATACCATTAATTTTACGTTTTTGCTGGATTTCAGGTAACCGTTATACCCTACTAAAATGTTAAAAATTGCTTGATAACAAATTAGGGTTTTTGGTGTATGAAATATGTTTAGCATGATTTATTTTGATATAATTATGTGTTAATTATTATTATTATTATTATAAAAACGGATAAAAACGAGCATGTTATCTTATATAAAATATTTCGGGTACAAAAGTATGATTTAAAAATGATTCTAATGATGGGAAAATATTTGGTATGATAATTATGTATATAATTATTAGTTTAGCATGTTTATATATAATTGTGGAGTAATTATTAGGAATGTGTGCCCTAGGGGCAATTTAGTCATTTTTGTGTATTATGATATTTATCCTGAAAATCATGTCTAATATGTATTATCTGTTGTTGGTTTTGCGATCATGTGTTTTGTACGTTTCAAAATTATATGATAGGGTTTCATATGCAGAAATATGTGTAAGGGTAAAATGGTCTTTTCACATGACTAATGATTTAAATTATATAATAAATAACTAGATTATTCATTTTAGCCTTTTCACGACAAATTAATAAATAAGATAGACTTAGTATTTAAATGGATGCTAATCTGATAACTATTAGCTTCATGGGCATTTTGGTCATTTTCGGCCTAATGTCCAAATGTGAATAATTGGATATAGGATGGCCTTAGACTTTTGGTAGGTTAACCTTAATATTAACTTTGACTTTTCTTTATATCGTTGACTGTAGGGTTGAATTGGATAATTGGAAATAAAGGAAAAATGAATAAGTATGGAAATGAGAATAAATGTGTAATGTGTGTTATCTGTGATCACTTTATAAAAATACTAATACGTAAATTGGAAGACCTCGATTTTGGGAATGGTTTCTCTCTAGGGGTAGCTACCCTAGAGTCGAGGTAGGAGTCCTCAATTTTTTTGGGTTTCTGGTGTGCTGGTTGTGCCCCAGTAAGGCCCTAGTCTACTCTATAGGTGACCTACGGGCCCTATAGGGGGTAGTGATACTTAAGGATTAGGTGTCCGAGGTGAGGAGGGTATTGTGTGTCTTGTGCATCATTATGACCAGAGTGCTGTTATGCCTTGGGGTTGGATGGTTGAAGGGTACCGTGATGCCTTGTGCGCCAGTATGACTAGTGTACTGTTATGTCTCCGGGTTATTATTGTATCCCCCTCGAGTAAATAAAAATGGAAATGATATGATTTGATTGGAATGATTATTATTAGATATTGGATTGGTTTGGTAGTGGCCGTTGTGCCTACCTGTGGTTTTGGGTAATAGCCGTTGCGCCTACTTGTGGTTTAAGTAGTAGCCTGCAGGCCTACCTGCGTGGGTATTATGTCTATAAGTATGCCTGTGACGTAATGTATATTATTATACTATATCTGTAAATATACCATTGATGTTATGTATTTTAATTTACTGTACCTGTAAGTGTACCTGTGAGATTACGGATTTTATCATCCTATGTCTGTAAGTACACAGGTGATGTTATGTATTTTATCATATTCTACCTGTAAGTATACATTTGATGTTGTGGATTTTGTTATAGCTTACCTGTGAATACACATGTGATGTTATAAATTTGGTTGGGAGTTATGCTGAGACATGAGTCATGCTGTGGATGTTATAATTGTTATGCTGGAGTTTAGGTTCTAATCATTACCTTTGAGAGCATCTTTGGCATGTTAGTCTGGTAAGCTTTCGGTTGTTTTAGACAAATGAAAATGAGTAGTATGTGACTTTAATAGAATTCGACCGTCTAAATGATTAATGTATATCAATCCTCATATGAATACTTAAATGTCTTGTACCTGTTAGTTGTATGCCTTGCATGCGTTCCATGCTAGTTTTTCATATTAGTTTGGTATAAAGGGTTATTCAGTATCATAGTACTGACAGGTTCCGTTTCATGGTCCTCTGCCTATTCCACGGGCAGTCTTTACCTTGCAAGATCACTTTGAGGGTAGGGTCTGACGACTTCAAATAGAGGGTTGAGAGTTAGGACTATCCGGTGTTCGCCTCAACTTCTTTTGGTCCGGATATTTCATGGACTCTTAAGTCCCCTGCTATTTCTCTTTTATTACATTACAACTCTTTGCCTGATCTTTTTGTATTTATCGGGACAATGCAATTTGTAATGAAATTCTATCCTACTTTTTTTTAATGTTATTTAAGTAAAGTAATATTTTAGCCTTAGCACTCAGTATAAGAACGGTAGAGGATGCCGGACTTATACTGAGTGTAGCGGTAACACCCATTGATTTTGTAATTAACGCTTCCGCAAAACGAAAAATTTTTAGCAGTAAAAATGGGGGTGTTACAACTCCATATTAATTCCTATTTTATTATAAATCCCTAAGTTAAGGTTTTGAGATATTACATCACTAGTCCTAATTGTTTAACCATTTTTTTACTAGCAACATTTGTATAGGAACCATTATCTATGATGACTCTACAAACTTTATCACCAATTCTATAATTAGTTTTAAAAAATTTATCCCTTTGTGTAGATTGATCATTAAGCCCTTTGTAGTATGAAACAAGGATTACCATCTTCCTCATACATACTTATTGGCACTGTAATTGATTGCCCTTTGTAGTAAGCAACATTAAGTTGTATTTTTAATGCCCTTTGTGCCACTGGTCTCTATCTATCTCAAGTGTTTGTGTATGAATGAGAGCAACTATTACGACAAAAGTAGAACAATGTTAGAAAATTGGATGAGGTACTAATGATAGTTATAGTAAAAACCATAGCCTATAACCTTAAGAAAAGTTGAAAATCCCCACTAAGGTATAACCAAATATTTCATAATAAAACCACCATATATACCTAGCTTTGAACATTGTTGGTTAACAAAAGACCAAGTTAGTTTATAAAGTTTTAACCACCGCCTATACCCTTCTTACTTGCACTAGCTTTTTTTTTATCGTACTTTTATTTTTCACTAGAAAGGTTACGGTTGTCTATATTAAAATCGCCTTATTTAAGGTGTTATTTTATTTTATTTTTAAATTAGTGTGTTCATTGAAATATTATTTTTTTCATTCTATAAGGCTACAACATTTATGTCCAAATATTTTTCTTATATAATAGTTGTAATTTAGTAACTAATATGTAGTTATTTTAGTTAACTAATTAATTTAAATATTGATATGTTATAGCATAAATGATATAATAGGAAATGTTTTTTAAAAATGACCTACAATGAAGAAAAATATTTAAATATTTAATTAAAAAACCTATAAATTGATCTATGCTTTTCCATAAAATCAAAGAGTTGGATAAGTGGTGTAATTTTGCAGTAATACAAGGATATTTGGTACAATATCTTAAAAAATATGTATTTTATGTTAGACTTATTTGATTCTATTATATTGGAATAAAAAATTTTAATCACGGAAAATAGAATTTCAAAAACTTATTAGATTTAGATGCTACATCTTAAGTGTCTAATTACTTATTTATCACCATAACAAATAATGAAAGTAATAACATTTATATAATTGAAAATTAGAAATAAATATATGGAAACAAAAAAACATTAAAATGTTTGTTACACTATACATCATTTACAACATCAAATTATATGAAAGGAAAAAAGAAGAGAGGATAAATTTCATTAGACACCACAATATTGGACCCAATCTTTTATGGACACTTTATGATTTTAATAATCGCTCCTAGGCGCCTCAAAATTTTGAATCATTATCATTTAGGTTCATTTACCATTAGCAAAGAATATGTTAAGTTTCATGTAATTAAGTTCATTTTTGATAATAAATAATAAAAGATATATACAATTAATAAACAATTTAAAAAGTTTTCAAATGTTTTCAAAAAAATATAAATGTCTATTTTTAAAAAAAAATTGATCGTTTATAAAAATTTTCATTTTCTATATTGAAAAAAATGATATTTTTGTTAAAAAAAACTTTTGAAATATTTTAAAAGAAGATTCTAGTTTTTTTTTAAAAAAAAAACAATTGACTATTTCAATCAATTTCTTTAATCTAATATTTTGAAACAAAAAAATTGAAAATAATTTAAATTTTTAATTTTCAAAATTAAAAATGATTGGAAATAATCAAATTATAAAAACCTTAAAAATATAAAAAGTTTCTTAGTTTTTTCATTTTTTTTAAATTTAGAAAAAAAATTCAGAATCTATATTTTAATTTTTTTATTTTTTTTAAATAATTTTTTTTATTACTCTTCAGCACTTTGATATAGTTTTTGGTATTGATTATCAAAAATTTATTAATTACAACATAACCTTATCAAAAATTGACTTAATTATAATATAATTCAAATATAGGTAACCATGAAGCAATTTAAATCATTATATTAAAAAAATTTATACCACGTGCAAATTGTAGTACATAGGAGGACCATACTAGATTTGTATTAGTATCATATAGTATTAAGAATGAAAGGTCGGAAAAATGTCAGTGATAGATCATGACATCATTTATGATACTGAATTGTAGGAAAGGATAAAAAATGTACATAGTTTTAAGATGAGGTAATTTTTTTAACACGTTTTTGTAATTCAAGTAATATTATAGAAGATAGTAAGATACCAATACCACTATTGTAAATATAGATATGAATATGACATAAAAACTAGTATATAGTAAATTAAAGGTCCAATAAGTTATTATAAATGTGTTAAAATATTTTCAAAAAGTAGAAAAAAGACAAACACTTTATAGTGTGTTGAGTTCCTAGTTTTTATGACGGTAAACAAAGATGAATATACATTTATGTTCCATGTTTTATTGATATGAAAAGTTTGGGAAACATATTAAGCACAAATTACGAAGGAACGAAAAGCTAGACTATGGAGTGCATGAAGATTTTGTAGCTTAGATGAGTATATAGGCGTTAAGTCTTTATGTAAGATGGTATGATTCTTATAGATATTACTAGAGGTGCATAAGTCAAAAGTTATCTTAAATGTTTTGATAATCTATTTTTCAGAGGAAACTCAACGTCAATTTCTTAGTATGTTCTTTACAGTTATAGAAGCTATCTAAAAAATTAGGAGAGTAATTTTGGTATGTTTCAAATCAATTTTTATAAAATATTATTGGATATTTCCTTGGGTAAATATATTTTCTTACATTTTTTTCACTTACACGATAATCTTTTCGGTGGATTTTGATGAAAATCTAGGAGAGAATTGATTGCAATATTTCATGAGAAAGATTTTATTATGATATTTTTTTTTCTAATTTTACTAAGTGTGTCAACTGGGTTAACCTTTTACTAATTTACAACTAGATTCTTTAAATTATTTTGCAAAGTGAATCTTTGTTTGACTTAATTATTTTTGGACTTAAATATCAGGTTGTTTTATACAATTTTGTTAAATAAGTTACCAAGTGATATATGTTTACCTTTACTAATTTTGAGAAAGTTTTTCTAATTAATTAAGTTAAATTAACTTTGTTTGTGTGAATAAAGAGATTAAAAAAGTGTGAAAATCACGAGAACAAGTTTTATTAAGCTTTTGAGTGAGAAATTTTTTCACAATTGTATATTCATGGAAAATAGCCTCTTCGGGAAACTAGTTATTTACAAAGATTGGAACACTACTAAGTTTCTTGCATAGTTTCTCAACACCATTTTTATGTAACTTCTATTCTTTACCAATCACGAAGAAGAGGTCATTCTAAGCAAGTTTAAGAGTTTAAACTTATGTGTAGCACCTTAAAGTTAATGTGGAGTTTGTCACCTAGAGTTAAGTATGCATTTGGCAATTGGGAGTAGGATTGTGCATGTTTAAGAATTAAAAAAAATGGACTATAATTCTTATTATTATGAGCAATATGTGGATAGAATCAGGATCATAAATGTATGATACTTATAAGAGGAGTATCTCTTAAGCAGATAAATAATGTAATATCTTATGTTGATCACTTAAGTGTATTTTTTCTTCAAGGAACCATACAAGGAATGCCACATGAAACCATCCAAGGAACATTTCAAAAGAAAAGTATTCCACATACGAATGACTCCAAGCGTATATCAATAGAAGTAAGTAATTATATATTAATTACAAGGAATTTTAATTTATATCTTCAATTACTCTAAAATTTTTGAAATTATCAATACTCAATGTAACCTCCCTTTTTGAGTAGTGTAGTCACTGAACCGTTGCACTAAGACTTGAATAGTTATTGCATATTTTTAGATTTTTTTATTATTCAACTGATTCATTGTATCCTATTTGATACAAAAGGTTTGGAAGTTATTCCATTACATACTGTCTCATTATTATTTCAATGAGTTTTGAGGTTTTTGTATAAGTTCTTGCTTTTTGTAGATCTTAGAGGTCGTTATGCATTTTTTTAATCTACATTTTCTGTCTGTGAATTTATCATAATAAAAGTCGATATTTTTCTTTTAAAGACTTGTAATTTTATGTAAGAAAACAATTAACTTTTCTAATATGCCTTACCTATTAATCTCTTGCGCATATGATTCATTTTCCAATAATAAAATAATAAATAAAACTACAAACATAATGAAGAAATGAATGGAAGTTTGACTTGCATCCATCTTAAAAATTTACAAACCTTTGAAAATGCTTAGGTGTAGTCGGAATAGATATTATAAATCAACTATAGAGTTAAACGAGTTTTAATAAATAAACATGTTCGTAAAGAACTATGAAAATCAATTTTGACATCAAAACTCGAAAAAGGAAAAAAGAATATTATATATATATAGTACTATCTTATAACAAAATTTGGAGGGTAAGATTATTCTATCTAATAAATGTTATATGGTCAACTATCCAAATAAATACAATGTTGAAAATTGATTGTGGTACACCCCTATAATAAATGAAAAGGTAAAAAGATAACTGCATTAATGTTTAAACAAAAGTATGAAGAAACATTCTTCCTTTTGTTTATCAAAATAACTATAGAGGTTTATTTGGATTATAGATTTTTTATTGTTAAAAAATTATATTATTACATTTATATTTTTCATGTTGAAAAGATTTTTGTTCTATTCAGCTATATACCTTAATGTGCCTTAATTTTGATTGTTATATATATATATATATATATATATATGCATTAATTGACCTACCTCAACCATTATATATGGTATTACCGGCTCACAAATCGACTTGACTCAGCTTAATAAAAATTTAACTTAGCTTGTTTGTTAGTCTAATTTTAAGACTTATTAATAAATAAGTCGAGCTTGAATCAAGGTAGGTTAAAATCTTAGTTTAAGAGTTGACTAGTTTATAGATTCGTTTAGAAATGTGAATGAAATTCTTTTAAAAGGTTAGTTGAAGTTTGTGTAGAAGCATGTCACACGTACGTTATTTCTTATTTATAGGTCCCCTCTCTCAACCATTATGGAACTCTGAGGCCTTAAAAATCAACGATTGTAAAAAGCCTCTCATGCGAAAGACGTGTGACGTAGGTTACTTGTTTAATTCGAATATTTCTATATAATCGTATGCCATTATATGCATTACTTATCCTACCTCAACCATTATATATAGTATTGCCTTCTTTTACTTTGCTTATATATATGGTCTTCATCCATCTACCATTAACATAAATTTGTAGGCGGAGGTGCAACGATGGAACAAAAAGCACGTAGAGCTCATGTATTGGTGATTCCTTACCCAACTCAAGGCCACATAAACCCGATGCTTCAACTTTGCAAGCACTTACACTCCAAAGGCCTTCGGACAACCCTAGCAATCACTAATTTCATATCTAAATCCTTCAAGACAAAGACCGACCTAATCAGCATCGACACCATATCCGATGGCTACGATGAAGGCGGTTTTAGTCACGCCGAGAGCATCGACGCATATGTCTCGGCCTTTGAAGCCGCCGGTTCCAAATCTCTAGCATTGCTTATCGAAAAATATGCACGATCTATGAACCCTATAAAGTGTGTAATCTATGATGCAGTTTTGATTTGGTGTTTGACTGTGGCTAAAAAGTATGGTGTACGAGGAGCTTCATTCTTCACTCAAGCTTGTGCCGTCAATAAAATATATTACTACCTCTACCATGGGCTCTTGAAGCTACCTATTACTTCGACGCATGTGAACATCCCGAGCTTGCCGTTGCTAGATAACGATGATATGCCAGGTTATGTATCCGATTCGGTCAAGTATGCAGCTTACTTTAAATGCTTCTTATACCAATACTCTAATTTGGATAAGGCTGATTTCGTTCTCCTTAATTCCTACTACGAGTTAGAGCAAGAGGTGGGTACCATCCATTTTTATTCTTAATAATATTATTATTATACATTCTTTATTAATTTGTGGCACGACTTAATTTCTCTTATTTAATTGGTCAAACATAGTTATACTATAGCACCGCCTTTTGTTTGTAAATAGACGTATAAATCCAATTTTTGTTCTATAATAATACCGTACTAGTGCATGAGGAAATTCAGACCAAAGACCTAACATATTTATTTGCAAGACTTCATTGGTCTTATGTTAGTATTGTCTTGCTACATTGAACAAGACGGTATTTATTAGGGTTCATTCTCTTTATTCGTCTAGTTTATACTCATGATCTATCTAGTTAAGTTTTATTCTGATCGTTTCTAATATGAATTGATCCTATTTGATTGTTTTGAACTTAACTTAGATTCACTTATTATTAATATTATTATCATTATTGTTATTATTATTGTTGTTGTTGTTATATGAATCTATGATAATAGTAATATAATAATGAGTTTAATTATACCTTTTATAATTATACTTAGAGGATGTGATTGTAATAATTGTTATAGCTATTGTTTTTTTTATAGTAATTGTAATAATTATAATAATAAATATTATTATACTAATACTGCTGATAATAATTATTAATGCTATTATAATTAATAAAAGCAGTAATGGTTATTATTATTATACAACAACTTGAAACATTGATGACGTCGATGGTGGAGATGACAATAATAATAATTGTAATATAATCTTTTCCCGATCTTATGTTAAGAGTAAAATTACACGCATTCATGTTGCGGACCTCTTTAATTCATACCGCGCGGATGGTCTGATAATCGTTTTCCGCTATTTTACGTAGACCAGACCAACATTGGAATTGATCGAGGATGGTAGAAATGGTCTACAAACACACACACATAAATATGTTGAAACTAATAATCTATTACTATTAAACCAACTGATTTTAAGAAACATATATATATATTTGCTCGGATGGACGAGGGTTTTTGGATTAATAATATTTCCTGATCCCGACTATCTATCTTAAGAGCGTGCTTGTTTTCAGGCGGTGGATTCCATGTCGAGTTTCTTATCTGTGCTAACTGTTGGCCCCACAATCCCGTCCACATACTTGGATAATAACCATCAAGATGACAAGGCGTATGGACTCGACCTTTTCGACGACCGAGAAGCCACGGCTAGCATTCGCTGGCTCAGCACCAAGCCTCCAAAATCAATTGTCTACGTTTCCTTTGGAAGCCTGACGGAACTGAAAGAAGAACAAATGTCAGAGCTGCTATGCGGACTCATGAAAAGCAATCACGACTTTCTGTGGGTGGTCAGAGCCTCTGAGCAGCACAAGCTCCCGAAGGACATCGCCAAGGAAACGGAAAACAAGGCCTTGGTCGTACAGTGGTGCCCACAACTTGAAGTTCTAGCGCACGAGGCCGTAGGTTGCTTCGTGACGCACTGCGGTTGGAACTCGGTCCTTGAAGCGTTGAGCTTGGGTGTCCCTATGGTGGCCTTACCTCAGTGGTCGGACCAGACTACAAATGCTAAGTTCATAGCGGACGTGTGGAAAGTCGGAGTAAGGGTGAAGGTTGGTGATAATGGATTGATGGGTAGGGAAGGAATCGAGGCTGGTATAAGGGAGGTGATGGGTGAAGGAAAAAGGGGAGAAGAAATGAAGGCAAACGCAACAAGATTCAGTACCTTGGCTAAACAGGCTGTTTCTCGAGGCGGTTCATCGGATAACAGTATCGAAAAACTTGTTTCTAAACTCACACAACCGCTTAAAGATGTTTGAGAAAGGTAATATATATATATATAGGATGAAGGTCCCATACACACTATTTTTAAAATACAAGTATAGAAATTAATTATGACCATTAGATTAATATTTGATCTACAATCAAGATTTAATACATACCTAACCTAAATTTATTTTAATATCAGCCTTTAAATTTTCTAGATTTAATGATTATTAAGAATTCCTACATTTGTATTTTAAATAATAGTTTGTACAAAAGTCTAAATCTATATATATATATATATATATATATATATAGATATAGATATAGATATATATAATCAACATGAAGAACACCATGAAACTCATAGAATATGCAGAAAATTACATCCTGTGTAAAATATCAAAAATGTCTTTAATCATGTTTAAACTAGCAAAACTCATAATGAAGTCTAAACTTGGTGTATAATATATCAAAATATATCTAAAATACATAATGAACACAATGAAATCATCAAAAATTAAAAATAGAATACATGGAAAACAACCAAGAGGGCGAGAGCCTCAAAAATGGCATTTTCGACACTTAATCATACAAACGCATACAACCACGTGGATTTCCATCTAATCAAAGTAAGATGCATTGGCCTAGGGCCAAATCGCCTAGTAAAAAGAAATGAAACACCCCTTCAAGCTTCATCATCCTCCTATGGGTGTTCTTGAACAACTTTGAAATAAATCAAACAAAACATGTGACAATTACTTCAAAGTTCAAAATAAACCAATAAACCTACAAGTAAAGGCACGGGAAGTCTTACTCTTTTCTTAGAATGGATAAACTTGGAAAAAGAAAAGACAACGAGTTTTTTTTTAACCTTTTTTTTTAAGATGGAGCAAGAAGTTTGTTTAATGAAAACATAAATCGGAAAAAGAACTTTTTTTAACTTGGAAAAAAAGAAGAGAACTTTGTTTAATGGAAACATAAATTGGCTAAAACCTAAATATTAAAAGCTAAAATGGAGCAAGAAGTCACTATGGCTCCTACAGTTGTTGGTCCTTGATGTTTAGTAGGAGGCTCTGGTTTAATTCCCATGGCATCAACGTAAGGTGGTCCCCTACCTATGTATCAAAAATGGAGAAAATAAAATGAAGGAAGAAGAAGAAGAGGGGATACTAGCACAAAAGGGAGGTTCCTTGTAATGCCCTGTTTTTACGAAATCCTAATTAAAACTAATAATTATGTGTGACTAGTTATAATTATTAATTTAGGAGGTTTAGAATTAAACGTGTTATTATTATTATTATTATTATTATTATTATTATTATTATTATTATTATTATTATTATTATTATTATTATTATTATTATTATTATTATTATTATTATTATTATTATTATTATTATTATTATTATTATTATTATTACGACGACTTAGATATAAAAATAATCAGGTTAAAAAGTTGATAGAAATCGACTATTTATTTTAATCCTAATTTTTATCCGTAAATCTTATCTAAATTATTTTATTAATAACCGCGACCCGTAACCCGAAATAAATTCTTAAAATTTATTCTTGATCATTTTTATCTTTTTTATTTTATTTAAATCTATTTCAGATTGAATTATTTTTCTATCCGATATTCTAATTTATCCGAACTAAATTTAAAATAAGGTATATATGTATATATGTAAATATATAATATATTTTTTTCTCCTCTCTCTCTCTCCCCTATGTCATTTACTGTCCCATCCCTGTAACTGTTCTCCCTGTCTCCCTCACTTTCTTACTTTACTCCACCATCTGCATTTATACACACTATCGCACACTACACACATACTCAGAGCACACTCAACCCAAACAAGCCCTGTATACATACACACGATGCACACTTACACACAGCCCCCAACCCCATTCCTTTTCGGCTCAACATTCCCCAAACCAAGCCCCTGCATATAACACAACACACGCATACACACGACACACACCACCCCAAACAAACATCCCCCCTATTTCTTCAGCTCTCCCACACCAAACAACCCTTACTCCCCTCCCTGCCCCGTTTGTTTCTAGCGCACCAGCTCCCCGACCACCCCAGCACCATCGCACATCACCACCACCACAGCCTCTACACCACCACTCCCTGACCAGCCCCCATGTAGCCATCCTCAGTGCACAGCCACAACTCCCTACCTTTCTAGTCCACCGAGCACTGTCTCCCGCACCTCCCCAGCCTGTATTGCAGCCCCCATCGCCCAGCCCTTGCACCCTTCTCTCATAGCATAACCCAACCCAGCTACTCCTCCACCATGTCGCAACCCGTCACCCAGTTCCCTAGCCTAGTCCTCCACCAGCATCTGCCGCCCACTACCAGCCCTGCATCATCACCACCCAACCTTTGCAGCCCCTACAACCTTCCTTTTTTGCCACTTGGAGATGCACGCAACACCCATCCCTCTGCATGCTTCCACCCCACAACAACCGTCGGCCAGCTACCAACTCCGCCGACCACCACCTCTACCACCCTCTCCCTTTCCCTGCCTTGCCCGACCAACCCTCGCCCAACCAGAAGCCGAGCCCTCTTTTCTTTCGTGCGGGCCTCATGCTGCATGCAGTGTGAGTTGTGTGGTATTTTAAAAAAAAATTGGTACCCATATTCAATGTAAGGGTATTTTGGTAATTTTAGAAAAATTAATATTTTTATATTATAATTATTATTTTATCTAATAGATATTAATTCGATATTTTTGGCATTATTTTTAGGTACAAAAGTTTAATTAGGAGGACCTAATCAATTTTAGTGGCTACCGCTAATTTTACATTTTTGCTGGAATTCAGGTAACCGTTATACCCTACTAAAATGTTCAATATTGCGTGATAGCACATTAGGATTTTTGGTGTATGGAATATGTTAAGCATGATTTATTTCATTATAATTATGTATTAATTATTAGTATTATGAAAATGGATAAAACGAGCATGCAATCTGATATAAAATATTTCGGGTACAAAAGTATGATTTAAAAATAATTCTAATGACGGGAAAATATTTGGTATGATAATTATGTATATAATTATTAGTTTAGCATGTTTAGATATAATTGTGGAATAATTATTAGGCATGTGTGCCCTAGGGGCAATTTAGTCATTTTTTTGTATTATGATATTTATCCTGAAAATCATGTCTAACATGTATTATCTGTTGTTGATTTTGGGATCATGTGTTTTGTATGTTCCAAAAGTATATGATAGGTTTTTGTATATATAAACTTGTGTAATGGAAAAATAGTCTTTTGACATAATCAATAATTTAAATTGTATAATAAATGGTTAGATTATTTCAGTTTAGCCTTTTCACGAAAAATTAATAAATTAAATGGATTTAGTATTTAAATAAATGATAATCTAATAATTATTGGCCTCAGGGGCATTTTGGTCATTTTTAGCCTAGTGCGCCCAAATATGGATAATTGGATATAGGATGGCCTTATAATTTTGATAGGTTGACCTTAGTATTGACTTTAACTTTGTTTTATACCATTGACCTTAGGATTGACTTGAATAATTGGAAATAAAGGAAAAATGAATAAGTATGGAAATGAGAATAAATGTATAATGTGTGTTATCTGTGATCATTTTATAAAAATACTAATACGTAAAGTGGAAGAGCTCGAGTTTGGGAATGGTTTCTCTCTAAGGGTAGCTACCCTAGAGATGAGGTAGGAGTCCTTGATTTATTTGGGTTTCTAGTGTGCCGGTTGTGCCCTAGTAAGGCTCTAGTCTACTAAAATGCCCCAAAAATTTCTATTTTTAATAATTATATTTAAATGAGATTTTATTAGGAAAATTATTTAAATAAATAATTTTTATTAAAATAAGAGGGAATTAATTAGGGAAAATCAAGAAGAAATTTATAAGTATTTTAGTTAGGAGAAATTTGAGTATTTTAGCTAATTAATGATTTTATTTTGAAAATTAATTAAATAACTTATTTTATTTAAAATAAGAAGGCGAAAATAGTTTCAAATTAATATTAATTTTATAAATAATTTAATTGAGGAAAGATAGGGTGTTTTGCTGATTAAAATGGAATTTATGAAAAATCTTTCAAAAACCCTAAATTAGCCTAAAAAGGGATTTAAATATTATTTTATTTAATTATCATTATTTTTAAATATCCCAAATATCCCAATTATTTTAATTAACCCAACCCACTATTTTTCTCTTTTCCTTTTTCCTTTTTCCTTTCTTTTTCTTTCTTCTTCTTTTCTTTTTCTTTTTCTCCTTTCCCAGTGGCCCAGGTCCTCCCTCCCTCCTTTCTTTTGGTATGGCCCAACCTGCGCGACCATCTTCTTTCTTCCGCCCTTCTCGGCGCCGCGTTTTGGTTCTTTTGCCCTTGGAACGCTGCGTTTTGTTTAGTTGTTTTTACCGTTGCCGCTCGGTTCGCCCGCCTTCCCTTTTCTTTTATTTCTTCCCCGAACCACCCGGTTCCCCCCACCTTTCTTCTTCTTCTTCTTCCTTCGCACCTGCCATTCCCGTCAAGCACTTGCAATCCCCCCCCCCCCGCCCTAGTTTTTTGCCGCCAATCTCGCTTGTTTTGACCTGTTGTTTTCCTTCCTCTCTCTTCCCCCTAACTCGCCGGCCATTTTGAACCAATCCACCACCCATTTTTTGCCCAGTTTCCCTCTCTTGCCTATGCACAATCTCAGCCCCGAAAATTGCTGCCACTAGCCAAACAACGCCGTCGGTGAAACCTAACCCTACTTGCCTAATCCCTCATCATCCCACAGACCTCACCCTATCATTTGAACCCTATAAATACCCCTTACCAACCCTGGAGTCCAGTTTTATTTTTCGAACCCAGGGAATCATCCCTTTTCGCCGCCGCCCCTTTAGACGCCAGCCCTGCCACCTTCGGCCAACTCCGCCGCCCATTCCGCCTACCAAATTCTTCCTTGCACTGCCCTCTAGCTAACCAACCATCCTATATCCCTCGATTCTTCCTGCACAAGCCAGCTAGGCTGTGCGAAGTAGCCCTCTCGATTAACCCTCTCTTCAACCCCTGCCACCTTTCGAACAACCATTAGCCACCTCTTCCGCTTCTTTCATCACTTCTTTCACCTCCCATTCTGTTCTACAGACCCTCATCTACCTTCCCTTACCTTTCTTTTCCTCTTCCTCTTCCTCCCTCTCCTCCTCTCTTTCTCTCCTTCTTCCCCATTCGGCGACCACCACCGCCGCCATACACCGCCACCTCCATTATGTTCCTCTCCTTCTGGGCAACTCTAAACACCCCATCTCCCACCTTCATTCTCCCTATTTTGTTCCCAGCCTTCAACTTTTCCACATTTCTTCTCTTTTTCTGACCACCACCGCCGTCTCCGCCGTGAACCAGCACTGGTGCCACCCATCCCCATCAGCCTAAGGTTGAACCCTAGACCCTCTTAACCCTTTTCCCTATTTTTAAAGCCTTAATTTATTTTGTTTCATTTATTTGAATATAAATACTATTATTATTATTATTATTATTATTATTATTTCCATTATTAATATGTATTATTATTATTATTATTATTATTATTAATGTTTTTATTATTATTTCTGTTGAGGGCCGAAGCCCTATTATTATTTTAATTTGATTTTATTATTATTATTATTAATTTTTTTTTACTATTTTGAATTACTATTATTATTATTATTTCATTATTAATATTATAACTACTTTACTATTAATTTTCTTTTATTATTACTATTATTTTTTATGCGATTATTATTATTATTATTATTATTATTATTATTATTATTATTTTCAATGTTAATATTATTATTCTTTATAGGACTGAAACCCTATTGTGCCTATTTTGAATTATAGTAGTAGTATTATAAATATCAATTATTATTATTATTAATATTATCATGATTTTTATCATTATCATTTATTATTATTATTATTATTATTATTTAATAAGTTTATTATTATTCAATATAGGGTAGAAACCCTACTTCTTTTTATCTTCGAATATTATCGTTACTATTATTACCATTATGGTTATTATTATTTTGTAATATTATTATGATTTTTATTATTATTATTATTTCATCATTATTATTATTACTAAATTCGGTTATTTATTTTACTAATATTATTATTAGTATTATTTTGGTAAAGGGCTGAAGCCTTTATTTTACTTTGTTTTTGGATAATATCCTTTTTATTATTAATATTATTGTTACTATTATTATTCTTATTCTTATTTATATTATCATTTATATTATTTTTAGTATCTTTGTTATTATTATTTTAGTATCATTATTATTATTAGGGTAAAGTCTTCAACCCTATATTATCAAATTTTATAATAATTCTATTATTTATTATACCTTTAGCAAAGTTGGAAATTAGTTAATGTTATTTTTATTAATATGTTATTATTTTTTCAAAATCCTAAGGAGGCGTAGGAGCGAGCTCCAAGATCGGTGTCATTTTAGGTAAGGGTGTTACTAAGGCCTTTTGTGTGTTTATATGCATTATGTGCTTTGCATGCTATGTATCCTATGTTTATCATTATTAATTATGCCGTATGTGGTATGATGTAGAGTTGAAATATGTTTTCGTGTATTTGCATGGCATGTGTATTATGTATATGTGATGAATGGTTTGTGACCCTTTAGACTTGCATGTGAGGATGTTAATGTGGTTTGTGTGGGGAAAAGGATGAAAAAGGTGGACAGGGAAAGAAGTTGACCAAGGAATGTGAGTTGACCTAAGTATTTTAATGATTCATGAGTGGAAGAATAAAATGAAAAATTTAGGGTTTCGTGTGAGAGAATATAGTTTATGGTTTTATATGGGAGAATCTAATTTATAATGTTATATGGGAGAATGTAATTTATGATGTTGTATGGAAGAATCTAATTTATGATGTTATATGGGAGAATCTAATCTATGATGTTGTCTGAGAGAATGTAGTTTATGATGTTGTATGGGAGAATCTAATTTATGGTTTTATATGGGAGAATCTAATTTATGGTGTTATATAGGAGAATCTAATTTATGGTTTGTATGGGAGAATCTAATTTATGGTGTTATATGGGAGAATCTAATTTATGGTGTTATATGGGAGAATCTTATTTATAGTTTTATATGGGAGAATCTAATTTAAGGTTTTGTGTGGGAGAATCTAATCTATGGTTTTATATGGGAGAATCTAATTTATGATTTTATATGGGAGAATCTAATCTATGGTTTTGTATGGGAAAATCTAATCTATGGTGTTATATGGGTGAATCTAATTTATGGTTTCGTATGGGAGAATCTAATATATTTTGTTATATAGATAAATCTTTAGTTTTATATGGCTTTAATTTAGGGTTTGGTAAGAATGAATCTTTGGTTTTGTATGGATTAAATTTAGGGTTTGGTATGGATGAACCTTGGTTTTATATGGGTTGAATCTAGGGTTTGGTATGGATGAATCTTTGGTTTTGTGTGGATTGAATTTAAGGTTTTGTATGAAGGAATCTTTGGTTTTGCATGAAAGAATTTAGGGTTTTGTATGGATGGATCTAGGGTTTGCAAGGTTGAATCTAGGGTTTCACGTGGGATTTCTAGGGTTTTGCATGAAAAGTTTAAAGGTTGCATGGGGTGTGTAAAGTCTGCATGGGAGTGAAATTTACGTATGGAATGTTGATTTGGGATGTGAGGAAGGTAATGTAAGCGTTGTTTGGGTGGTTAAACACTTTGGATGGAAAATAGTACATGGAGCATTATATAGGTGTGTAGGAGACTGAGCTAGGGTTTGGAGTGGCTAATTATGTGTTGTTGTGATTAACTAGGGTTTGGAGGGGTTGACTATGGTTGGTTGTGGATAACTAGGGTTTGGAGTGATTAACTATGGATTGTTGTGGTTAACTAAGGTTTAGATATGGCTAACTAGGGTTCGGTGGTAGCACATGTGTACTTGGTGAATAAAGTATGATGATGAATATGGAATCTATGATTGGTGATATGTGGAGTGTAAAGGGTGTGATTCATGCATGTCTAGGGTGAAAGCGTTTGGATAAGATACTTAAGACACTAATCATTTAAAGTGGAAGATTATTGAGCCGGGTCCAGCCGATTCACCTGTTAGGAATTGTGGTGTGGACTATTGTCCCGCAAGTGACTAATCTACCGGCAAAAAATAGTGGTGTGGACTTTGTCCCATAAGTGACCGGCCCACCGGCAATAATAGTGGGCCTTAGTACTCGATTACCTTACTCAGTACGTAGCGTACTGATCACCCTTTTCATGGGTGCGGCTCATTCCCACGAGTAGTATGCCCTTCTGATTTTGTGCAGGTGGGCGAGACATCAGTCGGAGTTGAGTGTTGAGCTTGTGTTTTGGCTCCAAGTTTAAGAGAGTCGTGGCCGTGTTCAGTCTTCATGTGATTTTATTGCATTATGATATTTATTTTGTATCGCATTTATTCTTTTATGATTTATTACCTTGTATTGAGTATTTCAATTAACCCTTTAATCGACTATAAGATTATTCCCTCTGAGGAATTTTGATTTTGCACTCTGATTTCTATCTTATTATTGATTATAAACTTTTATGCATACTCTAATTTCTATGTTATGATCTTTCTAGTTCTTTTTATGAACTCTCAGTTTAAGCTTGAAGATATTCTTTTTATCCTTAGCACTTGGTACTGGAACGGTCGGAGTGAACTAGTCTGGTACTAAGTGTGGCGGTAACATCCCTAGAATTCACGGGTTTTAATTTAAAATTCTTCCACTTTAAAAAAAATAGTGAATTATGGGGTGTTACATCTACTCTATAGGTGACCAACATGCCCTATAGGGGGTATCGATACTTAAGGATTATGTATTTGAGGTGAGGAGGGTACTGTGTGCCTTGTGCATCAGTATGACTAGAGTGTTGTTATACCTCTGGGTTGGATGGTTGGAGGGTACCGTGATGCCTTGTGCACTGGTATGATCGGTGTACTGTCATGTCTCTGGGTTATTATTATATCCCCCTCGAGTAAATAAAAATGGAAATGATATGATTTGATTGGAATGATTATTATTGGATATTGGATTGGTTTGGTAGTGGTCGTTGTGCCTACCTGTGATTTTAGGTAGTAGCTGTTGCGCCTACCTGTGGTTTAGGTGGTAGCCTTCGGGTCTACCTGTGTGGGTATTATGTCTATAAGTATGCCTGTGACGTTATATATATTATTATACTATATCTGTAAATATACCGTTGATGTTATGTATTTTAATTTACTGTACCTGTAAGTGAACCTGTGAGATTACAGATTTTATTATCCTATGTCTGTAAGTACACAGGTGATGTTATGTATTTTATCATATTCTACCTGTAAGTATACATTTGATGTTGCGGATTTTTGTTATTGCTTACTTGTGAATATACCTGTGATGCTATAATTTTTGTTTGGAGTTATGCTAAGACACGAGTCATGCTGTGGATGTTATAATTTTTATGCTGGAGTTTGGGTTCTAATTATTACTTCTGAGAGCGTCTCTGGCATATTAGTCTGGTAAGCTTTTGGTTGTTTTAGACAAATGAAAATAAGTAATATGTGGCATTAATAGAATTCGACCGTCTAAATGATTAATGTATATCAATCCTTGTATGATACTTAAATGTCTTGTACCTATTAGTTGTATGCCTTGCATGTGATCCATGTTAGTTTTTCATATTAGTTTGGTATAAAGGGTTATTCAGTACCATAGTACTGACGGGTTCCGTTTTATGGTCCCCTGCCTATTCAACGGGTAGTCTTTACCTTGCAAGATCACTCTGAGGGTAGGGTCTGATGACTTTAAATAGAGGATTGAGAGTTAGGACTATCCGGTGTTCGCCTAGACTTCTTTTGATCCGGATATTCTATGAACTCTTAAATCCCCTACTATTTCCTTTTGTTATATTGCAGCTCTTTGCCTGATCTTTTTATATTTATCAGGACATTATAATTTGTAATGAAATTCTATCCTACCTTTGTTTTAATGTTATTTAAGTAAAGTAATATTTTAGCCTTAGTACTTAGTATAAGAACTGCAGAGGATGCCAGACTTATATTGAGTGTGGCAGTAACACCTATTGATTTTGTAATTAACGCTTCATGAAACGAAAATTTTTAGCAGTAAAAAATGGGGGTGTTAAAAGTTGGTCTCAAGGCTTTTGGTTTTAAAATCCTTTCTTTTGGTTTCAAAAATTTCTATTCATAAAAGTTTTGAAAACCCGGATTAGTCATGTGAGGAAGTGTGGTATGGATTTAGGTTTGGCCTTAAAATTAGCTGTGGTTACCTGTTAGCCTTTATGTAATTAGTTGCTTGTTACTTCTCTAGGTTGCCTTATTATGCTGCATTACTATGTGATTTCTTGAAGTGTGTGTTGAACCCTTCCTTGCCCCATCTTAGAGCATCATGACTCAGAACGCAAGATTTACACGTATAGAGGAGCTTCTTATCACCATGGCTGAAAGGGACTTACATCAGCCACTACCTTCACCACCATTTCAGATACCTATCCATATTCCTACACCAGCTCCACAGGAGGACTTGTTGCAAAGGACACAGTCACACTCACCGCCAACATTTATGGGTATCGAGGACCCATTAGCTTTGGAGTATTGGATTGGAGAGTTTGATAAAATATTTGAAGCTTCAAAGTGTCCACCTGAGAAGAAGATGAAAGTATTTGCATACTTCCTGAAGGGTCATGCTGATGATTGGTGGTGTAGTCAGCAGGTACCAGGTGCACCCATTGAGACTTGGGAGCACATGCTATAGAAAATGAGAGCTCGCTTTTGTTCGACCAGTGTCAGGATGGGATTATATGATAGATTCATGGCACTTCGCCAGGTTTCTTCCACAGTTGAGCAGTATTACTTGGAGTTCACTGACCTGATTCGTTTCGCACCCGATGTAGGGGCAGATGAGGAGATGAAGATGCATCGATTTGAGATGGGTTTAAACACTCGTATCCAGGAGTTGCTCTCAAGTTCTTCTTTCCTCAGCCTCTTTGACATGTTTGAGAAGGCGACCAAGGTCGCAAAGGCTATTCAAATCAGGGTTAGTGAGACCCCAGGGAACAAAAGGAAGCCAGAGGTTCCATAGAGTGATCGCAGGATTCAGCCTCGGATAGGAGGTCAGACTAGTCAACACAAGGGTAGTCAGGTTGGCTTCCGTAGTGGAGGTGGCCAAGGGTGGAGCAGACATTTCCATTGCAAGCATTGCAGACGAAACCACCCAGGGAGAACTTGTGAGGGTCAACTAGTCTATAATTATGGCAAGCATGGTCATTAGAGTTTTGAGTTTTTCCAGGCACCTCGAGACAGAGTTCAAAGGATGCAGGTGCAGCCATCAGGGCCTATCACCTACCAGCAGCAAACTAGACAGAGGTTTCCACAGCCAGTATAGAGGACCCCATAGCAAGCAGGAAGCTCACAGAGTAGAGACAGTAAGGGTAAAGCTCCGAACTATCGTCCTCCGCCGCAAGGTAGCGGTATAGGTCACGGATTTGGCATTGGGAATGCCCCGAGAGATCCAACATTTGGGGCAATCCATCTGATCAGCCGATCAGAGGCAAATGCTCAGGCCAGGGGTCTATAAAACCCATCTCTTGGTATTTTGGCCATTAATGCTTTGACTGCTTAAATTGTTTGATTTTATGTGTTATATGTTGGATTGTTATGAGATTATCATGATGAGGTAGTTCTATGAGGCATTGACTCTACTATGCCATGTAGGCCTTATGTGCTTAAAATTGTGTGGTGTGATGTGGACTTCGGGGACGAAGTTCCTTTTTAAAGGGGTACTAATATAATACCCCATTCTTAGGAAACCCTAATTAAAACTAATAATTATGTGTGATTCGTTATAATCATTAATTTAGGATGTTTCGTATTAAACGTGTTATTATTATTATTATTATTATTATTATTATTATTATTATTATTATTATTATTATTATTATTATTATTATTATTATTATTATTATTATTATTATTATTACGACGACTTAGATATAAAAATAATTAGGTTAAAAAGTTGATAGAAATGAACTATTTATTTTAATCCTAATTTTCATCCGTAAATCTTATCCGAATTATTTTATTAATAACCGCAATGCGTAACCCGAAATAAATTCCTAAAATTTATTCCCGATTATTTTTATCTGTTTTATTTTATTTAAATCTATCTCAGATTGAATTATTTTTCTATTCGATATTATAATTTATCCGAACTAAATTTAAAATAAGGTATATATGTATATATGTATATATATAATATATTTTTTTCTTCTCTCTCTCTCTCCCCTCTACCATTTACTGTCCCATCCTCGTAAATATTCTCCCTGTCTCCCTCACTTTCTTTCTTTACTCCACCGTCTGCATTTATACACACTATCACACACTACACTCTCACTCGACACAAACTCTCGCACACTCCACCCAACAAGCCCTATATATGTACACATGACACACACTTACACACAACCCCCAACCTAGTTCCTTTTCGACTCAACACTCCCCAAACCAAGCCCCTGCATATAACACAACACACGCATACACACAACACACACCATCCCAAACAAACATCCCCCCTCTATTTCTTTAGCTCTTCCACTCGAAACAATCCTTACTGCCCTCCCTTTCCCGTTTGCTTCTAGCGCACCAGCTCCCCGACCACCCCAGCACCATCGCACATCACCACCACCACAACCTCTACACCACCACTCTCTGACTAGCCCCTATGTAGCCATACTCTGTGTATAGCCATAACTCCCTTCCTTTCCCGTCCACCAGCACCATCTCCCGCACCTCCCTAGCCTGTATTGCAACCCCCGTCGTCCAGCCCCTGCACCCTTCCCCCGTCGCAGAACCTAGCCCAGCCACTCCTCCACCACATCGCAACCCATCACCCACCTCCCTAGCCCCGTCCTCCACCAGCATCCACCGCCCACTACTAGCCCTGCATCCTCACTACCCAACCTTCGCAGCCCCTACACCCTTCCTTTTTTGCCCCTTCAAGCCGCATGCAGCACCCATCCCTCTGCATGCTTCCACCCCACAACAATTGTCGGCCAACCACCAACTCCGCTGACCACCACCCTCTCCCTTTCCCTGCCTTGCCCGGCCAACCCTCACCCAACCAGAAGCCGAGCCCTCTTTTCTTTCGTGCGTGACTCATGCTGCATGCAGTGTGAGTTGTGTGGTGTTTTAAAAAAAAATTGGTACCCATATTCAATGTAAGGGTATTTTGGTAATTTTAGAAAAATTAATATTTTTATATTATAATTATTATTTTATCTAATAGATATTAATTCGATATTTTTGGCATTATTTTTAGGTACAAAAGTTTAATTAGGAGGACCTAATCAATTTTAGTGGCTACCGCTAATTTTACATTTTTGCTGGAATTCAGGTAACCGTTATACCCTACTAAAATGTTCAATATTGCGTGATAGCACATTAGGATTTTTGGTGTATGGAATATGTTAAGCATGATTTATTTCATTATAATTATGTATTAATTATTAGTATTATGAAAATGGATAAAACGAGCATGCAATCTGATATAAAATATTTCGGGTACAAAAGTATGATTTAAAAATAATTCTAATGACGGGAAAATATTTGGTATGATAATTATGTATATAATTATTTGTTTAGCATGTTTAGATATAATTGTGGAATAATTATTAGGCATGTGTGCCCTAAGGGCAATTTAGTCATTTTTTTATATTATGATATTTATCCTAAAAATCATGCCTAACATGTATTATCTGTTGTTGATTTTGGGATCATGTGTTTTGTATGTTCCAAAAGTATATGATAGGGCTTTGTATGTAGAAACTTGTGTAAGGGCAAAATGGTCTTTTGACATAATCGATAATTTAAATTGTATAATAAATAGTTAGATTATTTCAGTTTAGCCTTTTCACGAAAAATTAATAAATAAAATGGATTTAGTATTTAAATAAATGATAATTTGATAATTATTGGCCTCAAGGACATTTTGGTCATTTTTAGCCTCGTGTTCCCAAATGTGAATAATTGGACATGGGATGGCCTTAGACTTTTGGTAGGTTGTCCTTAGTATTGACTTTTATTTTGTTTTATACCATTGACCATAGGGTTGACTTGAATAATTGGAAATAAAGGAAACATGAATAAGTATGCAAATGAGAATAAATGTGTAATGTGTGTTATATGTGATTACTTTATAAAAATACTAATACGTAAAGTGGAAGACCTCGATTTTGGGAATGGTTTCTCTCTAGGGGTAGCTACCCTAGAGTCGAGGTAGGAGTCCTCAATTTTTTTGGGTTTCTGGTGTGCTGGTTGTGCCCCAGTAAGGCCCTAGTCTACTCTATAGGTGACCTACGGTCCCTATAGGGGGTAGTGATACTTAAGGATTAGGTGTCCGAGGTGAGGAGGGTATTATGTGTCTTGTGCATCATTATGACAAGAGTGCTGTTATGCCTTGGGGTTGGATGGTTGAAGGGTACCGTGATGCCTTGTGTGCCAGTATGACTAGTGTACTGTTATGTCTCCGGGTTATTATTGTATCCCCCTCGAATAAATAAAAATGGAAATGATATGATTTGATTGGAATGATTATTATTAGATATTGGATTGGTTTGGTAGTGGCCGTTGTGCCTACCTATGGTTTTGGGTAGTAGCTGCTACGCCTGCCTGTGTTTTAAGTGGTAGCCTTCGGGCCTACCTGTGTGGGTATTATGTCTATAAGTATGCCTGTGAAGTTATATATATTATTATACTATATCTATAAATATACCGTTGATGTTATGTATTTTAATTTACTGTACTTGTAGGTGTACCTGTGAGATTACGGATTTTATTATTCTGTATCTGTAAATACACATGTGTTGTTATGTATTTTTATCAGATTCTACCTGTAAGTATACATTTGATGTTGCGGATTTTTGTTATTGCTTACCTATGAATATACCTATGATCTTATAATTTTTGTTTGGAGTTATGCTGAGACATGAGTCATGCTGTGGATGTTATAATTGTTATGTTGGAGTTTAGGTTCTAATTATTACTTCTGAGAGCGTCTCTAGCATATTAGTCTGGTAAGCTTTCGGTTGTTTTAGACAAATGAAAATGAGTAGTATGTGGCATTAATAGAATTCGACCGTCTGAATGATTAATGTATATCAATCCTTGTATGAATACTTAAATGTCTTATGCCTATTAGTTGTATGCCTTGCATGTGATCCATGTTAGTTTTTCATATTAGTTTGGTATAAAGGGTTATTCAGTACCGTAGTACTGACGGGTTTCGTTTTATGGTCCCCTGCCTATTCAACGGGTAATCTTTACCTTGCAAGATCACTCTGAGGGTAGGGTCTGACAACTTTAAATATAGGATTGAAAGTTAGGACTATCCGGTGTTCGCCTAGACTTCTTTTGATCCGGATATTCTATGAACTCTTAAATCCCCTACTATTTCCTTTTGTTATATTGCAACTCTTTGCCTGATCTTTTTTTATTTATCAGGACATTATTATTTGTAATGAAATTCTATCCTACCTTTGTTTTAATGTTATTTAAGTAAAGTAATATTTTAGCCTTCGCACTTAGTATAAGAATGGTAAAGGATGCCAGACTTATACCGAGTGTGGCGGTAACACCCATTGATTTTGTAATTAACGCTTCCGCAAAACGAAAATTTTTAGCAGTAAAAATAGGGGTGTTACATTCCCAAATTTAGCTCATAAGAGAAAAAAATAATATGAAAAGTAGAGAAATAAGGAAAGATATTTACTTAACTTCATCCCTACAGAAATATTTTTGATAATGGTTTTTAAATAGTTTTAATAACGATTATTAACCGTTATTGAGTCACCCGTTATTAAAACATTAATAATGGTTAACAAAAAACCAACAAATGCGCTAAATTTTGTCAAAACTACTTATTTTGATAACGACTATAAGGTAAAACCGTTATCAAAACATGCAGTTTTGACAACGGTTTTTCATTATAACCGTTATTAAAAAAAGGATTTTTTCAACGATCGATTCTTTTGACCATCATTTAAATGTGGTTTTAATAACAATTTTAACCAAAACCGGTATTAAAATGTAATTATTTTTTAAAATAAATTATGCAGATTTGTTCTAACCTATAAAAATAGTTGTATGCTTGAATATTTATCAAATCTACAATGTGTAAAACAATACCAATAACTCTGGATAGGTAATTCATATTTGAAATATTGAAATTTTTAGGCATAGTACATGTTTGTAGCTCTACACTCCAAAGCGAAAGTTTATAGATCAAAAAACCTAACTATATATCAATAGCGACATCCACAGTTGCATGCATATATGTAGGTGCATCTCCAATTGCATATATAGTAGAACATAACACATGTAAGATACAAACAAGAATATGTATGTACATAGATCCCTAATATTGAATGTGTAAGCGCACAAACTTGGCCCATTCATCTTTAACTTTATCATCAACATATTTCTAGCCTTGTGCATATCCATCATTGAAAAACTGCAAATTAATATGATTCGATCAATTTGTTAGTAATTAATATGTCATATATTAACTAATGAAAAAGAAGCATATATGGCTTGGATCTATATCCATACATTTGTTCTAGAGTAGGAGATCCATTGATCTACAAATATAGTACCCACAATCATTACCGCTTTGTTCTTATGGACACTACAAAATAAATTTAATTAACATATTCTATTATATATTAATTGGAATTGAAATAAAATAAAAAATGATTATCTTTCTACTTACCATTATAGGCTCATACTCAAGATTCCTTGGATCCAGAACACTATTTTTACCTCTCCTCATATACGTTGTCCATAGTACCCTAATAAATAAAGTTGATACACAATATTACAACTTTATATACCTCAAAAAATTAATGTAGAGTGTATGAATTACTAAACTAATGAAGTAAGACGTGTAATAATATATCAATTAAATGTTTCAAATCAGAACAAACGACATCAAAATGAATAATATAATTTCGGAGGAAATCAAACACAAATATTTTGTTTTGATCGGGACGAATGACATAAAAAACCTAATGATCATTTGCTAGGTGATATGAGCTAAAGCTTGTTATTGTACCTCTTGTTTAAGATTCGATCTGCTACATAGTTTATGTATCTACCCTCACTTATTTTAGTACAGCCAAATATATAGTATGGGCACACAAACATAATAGAGGACAACATCCCCTCTACCGTAACACGACTAGTAGCTAACCTATGAATGACAATAATAAAGCATATTTATTAATAGCTAATAATTCATACATATATAAGAGGTCATAAAATTATAAAAATCATCCAAAAGTGTTAAAATATATCATATAAAATAATACTACTTAATATATACGGCAACACTCATTGTTGACATTCATTCATGCGTATAAATTTCTTTGATAACCTCTGTCAATACCAAGTAAATGGCATTATCCCTCCCAATATAATCGGAAGGATGGTCAATAATAATTAGATCACTACTGAGGTAGTTTTGGGCATAGAAATACAACATCACCAAAGTTGGTGGTGGTTGGTAGGATTCTTATAGTTATCGGTTTTCCTCTAAAGATGTAATCATTTGTCGAGTAACCAATTTTTCTAATCTAGCTCTCTTTCCTGATGTGGTGCCCTCTTTTGTTTTGTTCCTTACCCTAATAATTCTCTTTCCCTTTTTCTTAGGAACATTCTTATTTCTTGATTCCTTATTTTATAGTAGTAAACAATATAATATGATCATATATATATATAAATAAGGTATAAACAATGTGTGTAACTTGCTAGCTATAACATGGATGGAGGATTTCATTACCTCTTTAGTACTAAGACGTATCTTATCTGTGGGACAAGGTAAGAAGCTTCCATGAGCTTCCAACACTATGGCCTCCTCATCACATTCTTGATAACAAGTCAAGGGTGCATCTCCAATAATTGGAAGGTTAATACATACAAACCTTGTATTTGGGGTAAAGATAGACCCATGGACCGTCAACATTTCGATAACATGGCTTATGTGTATCTTTCCATTCGCTAAAAGAATTGTGGTATCATCATCTAACAAGTCACACTTATGGAAAATATGGAATAAAATATTATAGATTGTTAATTATTGAGTCAACACTTGATACATTTATATATATCATGTTCTTTTGAAGCTATATATAGACACACACACACACACACACATATATATAAATAATTCCAATGAGTTTCCATATCCCTTACTAATTATGAAATTTCTCATGGTTTGAAAGAATTTATATTTCTATAATGTATCATGTTATTCTATTTCTATATATACAAACCATTTTAATAAGGGAATAAAAATATACCAATACACAAATCGTTCTTACTTAGAAAGAGTTCATATGTATATACATATCAAATATTTATATAAGGTTTGTAAATTCTAAAGTAAATTTATACTACTCATTTAAAACAAGACCAAAAAACTAAGAAGAAACCTAAAGTAATAACAACAATATATACATCAAAAGTTGCTACAACCCAAACACCTAACTATGAATACCCGTAACCATCCTGTGAAATCCGTCTGTAGCCTTGCCTAGGCAGACTATAACCTATCACTCTTAGACTCCACCCATCGTGATATGTCATCTACTCCTTTGTATCATCCATGGTGAGTGTGGTGATAGATACTCTAAGGTAACCAGGGCGGATATTCGAGGGTAAATTATGACAAAACCTCTACTCATCGACCAACAACACTCTAGCTATATGATCATAATCCCTTACAAACACCTCATCCTCAAAAAATCTTGGGTATGGTGCATTAGTGTGGTGGATAAAAAAATTATAAATAATAAGCTAATGCCCCTAACCATGGCTTAATCTAAGGCAATATCAATAGCAAATGATATTATCTGAAATAAAATAGATGAAAGCAAGACCCACTCACGAACAAATTATCAACTCCTTGTATAACCATATCACATGACTCTTGAAATCCAAATTAGGTGCCAAGCACAAAAATAGTGGAGGTATGTAAATAGTAGGCAAGTGAGATATCTGATCACTACCTGTAAAAGAGAACAACCATTAAATCATGTTACTAAAATTGTTGTCTAACTCTTTGAAATTATAAAATATGTAAATTATATAGCCTTATTAATCGTAAATATATAATATAATATATTAAAAAATATTATGTTATGCTAAAAACATAATTAACTTATATCACCAACAATTTGTTAGAGGCGCATCTACACCATACAAGCAATATCATTTCATCAAAAAAAATAATTAAATAAATTACATAATTTTTTTCAGCAACATATTATACCAACATGCATGCAGAAACATATAGAGGGACAAACCCAACATGCAACCAAAAAGTATAACAACACAACAACAAAGGTAAGCATATATCATACAAATAATAATACAGGTAATGCTTACTAAATAACATGCATGTACATATTTAAAATGAAAGAAAAAGAAAAAAAATATACCTAGCAAGTGAAGTATTGTTGGGGTAGGGAGGTTGTAGGGACACCGGTCGATTGGTTACAAGAGCTAGGAATGGGGTGTGAGAGGGAGAAGGGCAAGGGATGGTTTGGGTAGAAGAGGAAATGATTTGAGGTAAGGGCGAAGGAGGATCGATAAAAAAAATATAAGCATAAACTTGGTGAACAATGAGACACAAAAACTGATGACAATGATGAGAGGAAAGGGAAAACGGTCGTCCACAAGCAAGAGGAAGAAATGACAGTTGTTAACCGATGAAATGATGACAACCGTTGGTAGGTAAAACTAAGAGTTGGATTGAGAGTAACACAGAATTAAATTTCTAAAATAGACATAATGAGTGAAGAAAGAAAGGAGGGTTTGTTTAATGTGTTATGTTTTAATAATAGTTATATATATAAACATTATCAAAACACATTTTAATAATTCTTAATAAATTAATCATTATTAAAATGAAGTGCCATTTTTGTTTTAATAATGATTAATTTATAACTGTTATCAAAGCAATGGATCCTTTCATTTTGATAACGGTTAATGTATAGAACTGTTATTAAAACTTCATTCGCATACCTATCCACATTTTCATGTTTTTATTAATGATTTCAAACAAACGGTCATATATGTGCCATTATTAATTGACGATCCCATGGTAGCACTTAAAGATAATAATGTTCATGTAGTTAACTAAAAAAACAAAGGGGGTGTTGGCACCGGCTCATGGCAACCATAAAGGGTAGATCTTGCATAGTATAAGGTGTAAAGTTCGTAGAATGAATCTCAAAAAGTTTAGGTAAGATCTAGATGAGGAAAACTTTAGGTTGATGACCAATTATGCCTTATAATGGTTAAAATTATCCAAAAAAGAAATTACACAATGTTTTTTAATTATTTTATGATTAATAACATCAAAATATATGAATTCCTAAAGTTTCATAAATTCTAAAATGACTTTGTTAGAGCTTCAAACATGATTAGGGCACATTGGTGTAGAAAATAATCCCTTTTCATCAAAAAATATGTTTATCATTTTAAAAATAACCTAAAGATAGGACCGCTTTTATCTCCTGCAGAGGCTGATTCCCTCATCATTGAACCCTCAAGACAGGAAATCTAGAAAGCTATATTCTCCATGGGGGACTATAAGGCTCTTGGTCATGATGGGCTTAATGCATATTTTTACAAAAAAGCTTGGGAGGTCATAGGAGGAGATGTAGTGGCTACTGTTATAGAATTTGGAGGACTAGAAGACTGTTGAAATGAATAAATAATACGGCTATTACCCTTATCCCTAAGACTTCTGGGGCTATTAAGGTAAAAGATTTCAGACCTATAGCTTACTGTAACATCATATATAAAATCATTTCTAATGTGCTAGCAAATAAGCTACAAGTGATGATGGGCACTCTCATTGATTCCTCCCAAGCTACTTTTATTAAAGGACGTATGCTTTATGACAATGTGCTCATGGATACTAAAATTATCAAGCATTAATCATTGAAACATTTCAGCCCTAGAACCTTCCTCTAAGTTGATCTTCAAAAGGCATATGACTTAGTTGAATGGAGCTTCATCAAACAGGTATTGGAAGCTCTAAAGTTTCCCTGGTTTTTCATTGATATGATCATTCAATGCATATCTACTGCTGATATCTCTATCAATGTGAATGGTACCCTAACCAAACCTTTTATGAGTAGAAGAGGGCTAAGACAAGGAGACCCTATTTCTCCTTACCTCTTTATTATATGTATGGAATACCTCTATAGGGACCTAAGATGACTTTGGAAACACCCTAAGTTTCATGGGCACCCAAGATGTAAAAGATTGAGGATTATTGATCTAAGTTTTGTAGATGATCTCCTTCTCTTCTGCAGGGGGAATGTAGCTTCTGTGACATTGCTAAAAAACACCCTAGACTAGTTCTCCAAATGCTCAGGCCTTATAGCAAATCTAAGTAAAAGTTCTATTTTCTGTGCTAGGGTCTGTGACAGCATGAAAAAATACATCATTGACAATATTGGCTGCACTAAAGGAGCTTTCCCATTCAAATATCTAGGTCTTCCCTTGGTCTCCTCGTGTTTGAAGACTCACCACTACCAAAGTGTTATAGAAAAATTATTAGAAAAAATAAGAAACTGGACTTGCAAATACCTCAGTTATGCAGGGAGATCACAACTGATATCTTCTATTATGCAAGGTATCACAAATTTCTGGGCTCAAATCTTACCTTTCCCTATTGGTATACTCTCCCACATTAAGAAAATATGTAGAAATTTTCTCTAGTCTGGCTCTAGCAATGGGCATAAACATCCTGTTGCTTGGAAGATAGTCTATCTCCCCAAGGATGAGGGTGGTCTAGGATTGATTGATTGATCTAAAAACCTGGAACCAGGCTGCCTTAGGGGAATGGATTTGGAAAATTCTCCATAACAAAGAGAGCCTCTGGATAAGGTGGGTACATGGAGTTTACTTAAGAGATAAAGATATATCCATTGTTATTATTCGCCCATACCATTCCTGGCTGTTTAAAAATATTATGAAGATTCGACCTCTCCTGTTACAGCATATTATAGCTAGAAACTATGGTTCTGATGCATACATGATATACAAGGCCTATGAGATATTAAGATACAAGGAGAATAAGAAGTCTTGGGCATCTCTTGTCTGGAAACATTTTGGTATGCCTAGATGATCCTTCATAACCTATAGATTCGACTCCCATTGATTCTATAGATACAAGGCCTATGAGATATTAAGATACAAGGAGAATAAGAGCCTACCAACCAAAGATAGATTAAGAAAATGGAACTCTCAGTTACCCATTAAATGTGGCATTTGTGCAGAATCTATAGAATCAATGGACCACCTATTTTTGCTAGAAAAATTTGGGAGATGATTAGCCCATGGATGAGGATGGATGTCCAGGTTGCAAACTGGGATTCTTTGATTCAGCAATTATCATAGTGTATAAAGGGGGTAATCTTAGAGCTGAGAGCACTAACTTGTTGTTTGGAGAAATTATATATGGGATTTGGTGATGCAAAAACTACACGGTGTTCAATGGGTCTTCATACCATCCAACTCACATGGTGAAGGATATTATAAGGAGGTTCCATATTAGACTTTATCTATGTAATACTAGAAAGGGGTGTATGAATAGGCAAAACTGTTAGTAGCTTCCCCCTAGGGTGTATGCTTTTGATACTCTTGATGTAATCTCTTCTCTATGGTTTTAATAATATTCTTTATTAATTACCAAAATAAAATAACTAGAAGATTTAGAAAAATATAAAGAATTTGAATTTCCATAAATTATAAAGGCCTTTAACCAAAGTGGCTGGGTCAAAACAAGAGGAAACTATAAGAATGTTTGAAAATAACATTTCAAAAATTTAACAAGTGTTGCAAAACCTTCAAGTGATGTAATACAAGATTAAATTAAATAGGTTTTTGGAAAATGGTGTATCACATGTTGATGTTTAGATTGTGAGTACTCATGTATTAACTATAAGAGAGCAATAACCTCAACTATCGTAGTTAGAGATCTTGACAAGGACATTGCTATTATTGGTGCTCCACCGACTAACATCATATCCTCCTCCATTTATTGATATCCACCTAAATATCTAGCAACCAAAAAAGCATGATAAAATATCCCATTACTTTAGAGTTTGGTGCTATGCTTTAGGATTAGAAATGATAGTAAAAATACATTCTTCATTAGATTAGCTTGAGACTAACATAAACACTCTACTAGGTCCAAGGTTAGGTAAGGTGGACAAAAAAAATGTAGATATTTCAGACATCCATTCACCTATGGGTATTGATGTTAATGTTTATCTTGAGCCCAAGATAACATTAAGTGATGTTATCCATCCTAGCTTATCAACTTTAGTGATATTTATTCTTCCTCTCATTGCAGTTAATCTTACACTTTACCTATTTTATTTAATTTTTACAAGAATTATGTAACCTCTACCTCTATTTACCACTATCCTTGATATGATATTGGTCATATTAGTTAGCAAGCTACATCTACTTGTTATACAATTTCATACTCTTTTACAATTTGGTATATCTGACATGTTTGTTTAAAAACTACTATGGGTGTATTTTGAGACTTGATCATGTGTTATACCTTTCTATACATATTCATCTCTTATAGTTGGTTATTCATCTACATGAGATATGCTTTTTTAGCACTTTGCTCTAATTTGATATATCTTTTACATTATTTCATTGTTGTATGATAATTATAATTTTCTTTAATTGATTATATGCTTATCATTAGGTGAATTATAGCTCTTTGTATGATCATTGTCCATGGATGGATGGTATATTTCGTATTTTAACCTATATACATACCATAAAGGGGAATCTTAGCTCCTTTTTCCTCTATTTGTTGACATGCATCATCATTAATGTTATAATCTCTACCTTTTGTTGGTGAAAAAACATGAAATGCTAGGAAAGATATGTTAAGTTGGAAAATGGATCTTAATTAGAATAGGCTTGGTTTTTTCCTTTACATTTGTTGATATGGATCATTATTAATGTAAAATGCCTACATTTTGTTGGTGATAAAATAAGAAATACTAGGAAAGATATGTTAAGTTGGAAAATAGATCTTCAATGGTTTTATCCTATATCAGCCTTTCAACTTTATTAAGTAATCATATATAATATTTTACTTGTGCTTATCTCATACTTCATATATTTCACCCACTGACAAATTTTTATTTGTGATCATCAGACAAGGGATATGATCTCATAGGTCAATCAACTATTCTTTTGATGATAACAAATATATTAGTAGGTTTCACTTGTATAATTCATGTGTAAGAATACAGTTGCATGGAAAAAGTTGACTTCGAGTGTAAGTATGGTAAGGGAAGAGTTGTTTGGGTGATTGGAGTCCATGGGTGAAAAATAGTAAGTAGATTGGTATATGGGTGCATAGGAAACTTGGCTAGGGTTTGGGAGGAAAAACCCTAAATGGAGGAGATTATGGATGGGAAAAATAATGGAGAGGATTAGAATATGGGGTAAGAGTGGAAGGATGTCACATGGAGTGTGAGTGTGTGTGTCATGTTGAAGAGGGGGTGGTAGGTGAGTGATAGAGAGATGACATATAGGAAAAGAGAGGTGCTAGGATTTGGGGTGGCCAACTAGGGTTTTGTGGTCACATGTGCAATATGGGAAGTAAGGTGGAATGCTTGGGGTTGAATCTAAATGAGGTGATGAGTTGGGGGTAAAGGAGTATGAGTTGTGTGGGATAAAGGTTGGGCGATACAGGCCAAAGTAGGGTTTTCAAGGGAAAACCCTAGAGGGTAAAAGTGAGTTGACTTAGAGGTGAAGGAAGTGGGCCTCAACCCAGACACTTAGGAGTTGGGTATTCGTGGTAAGTATGGAGTAGAAGGAAAGGATGTCTGGATGGGTTAGGAGGTGCAAAAGACCTAAGATATGGGATGAGCTCCTCTTAGGAGAATAGGAGTAGATGGATTGTGTGAGCGGATAGTGCAAAGGACATGCATGTCTAGGGTGAAAACATATATTTAATAAGACACGAATAAGACACTAATCATTTAAAGAGAAAGATTATGGAGCCAGACCTAAACCAATCCACCAGTATAAGAGTGGCCAGGTGCCGGGGTACCTAGGTGACCGATCCACCTGCGAATAATAGTGGTCAAAAGCATTCTATCTTGTTTGTTTCTGATCCACCAGCTATAATAGTAGGGGATCCCGATCTCAATAAACCAAACCTTAAGTTATGATAAGACATGAGAAAGGTACTAATTATTTATAGTGGAACACCTTAAGAGTTAGGGCCAGATTGATCCACTGGCATAAAAGTGGCCAGGAGCACCTTGCCCTAGAGATCAATCCACAGGAAAATAATTGTGGTCAGGAGCATTCAGCCTTATATGTTGCTGATCTACCGGCTATAATAGTGGGGTTCCCTTACTTGCATGGACTTATAAAGAGCAAGGTGTGAAATGAGTACATTGACCAAAGATCTAATGAATAAGTTTAACCGGACTATAATATGACCTCTACTATTTGCATTGCTTGTATGGTTAATGTGTATGATCAATACATAGCGTACTGACCACCCGTTTTATAGGTGTTTCTCATTCCCATGAGAAGAGGGCCCTACTAAGTTTGTGCAGGTAGGAGACGCCATCTTCGATGCCTATGACACTTATGAGGCTTCGAGCTGGGTTGAGAGTTGACTTCTTAGACTTGGCATAGGGGCCCAAGAGAGATGTAGGCCAGACTCTATTTACTTATGTTTCATTTTATTTCATTTGCATTTATCATATTATACCTTTTATCCCCTTTGGGAACTTTTATTATGTACTCTATTAGGTTGTAATGACTTTTATCCACGCACTCAAATTCTCTCATTATGAATATTTTCATTTTCTATGGATCTTTGTTTAAGTGTGTTTAATGTTTTTTTTGAAATTATCCTTAGCCTTGTGGTTGGTACAAGACTAGCTGGGAGCCGAGCTTATACTAATCACAGCGGTAGCACACCTGTGCTTTTGTTTGCTTTAATTAAACAAAAAATTTCATGTGTGATTTTTTGGAGTGCTACAAGTAAGTATCAGAGCATTGGTTTTGGTAACCATGCTAATTTTCAAATTCAATTATGATTTACAAAGTTTTTTCCAAATTGTAATGTGTTTTTGAACCTAAAATGGTCTTTTTCATTTTACGAATTCTGAGTCCAGGCCACAGTGAGGAACGAAAGGGTAGACTAGGAATTTCCCAAAAAGGGGAAGTAGTATGAAATAATTTGCATCGAACCAATGGGTTCGCTTCTAACATCCTTTTTTTGTTGCAGCTTCTCTTTATGATGAACGACCAAGTAGGACTACTGGAGGAGGCCTTTGAGGCCTTCATGGAGTTTATCCAACTCTAGCCCCTGGTGTCGACTCTGCATCCCCACCACTCTAAGGGCGCTGGCAAGGATTAGCTCTGGAGGGTCACTAGGCATCACCCGCTGACCTACTATAGAGAGGAGGACTCGGTGGTTCTTAAAGGGTGTATCTGGGACATGGATCACACCTTTGAGGTAGTAGACTACCCTCCAGCCCGATAGCCCAACATAGCTGCATTCTTCCTGACAAGCGTAGCAAACACCTAGTGGGTGGAGTACCATGCTCGAGATGATCCTTTGATGACTTGGCAGGCTTTCAAGACTACCCTCTGCTCTAGATTCTACCTTAAGAGCCTGAAGAGAGATAAGCTCCAAGAGTTTATGCAGCTCACCCAAGGTATAATGACGGTTTACTAGTACCATGCTTGCCTCACCAGCTGCTCCGATTTTCCCCACGGATCACTGCCAACGAGTCCACAATGGGGTTCCAATTTGAAAAGGGGCTGAACTTCAGCATCCACCAGATGATGGGTGTAGTGGCCTTCATCAACTTGGTCACCCTGTATGAGCGCACCTGCATCACCGCCACCCTAGTAAAGGAGCGGGCCACCATCCTCGGGAAGAGGAAACCCAAGGGTCAGGGTTTTGGGAGTAAGACCCAACCGCGGATAGGAGGACTGATTAGACCCCTATCGAGGGATCACAGAAGAGGTCAGGGGCCCCTGAGGGGATCCTCATACAGACAATGTGGCTGGAGTCACCTAGGCAGAGATTGTGGAGGCATATTGGTGACCTACTTGAACTATGGCAAGTTGGGCCATCGAGCTTTCAACTGCTAGAGACCGCCACATTCCCAGAAGTATCAGACCGGATAGTACTAGTAGAGGGGATCCCTGATTCCCCAGCAGCTGGCATACTTGTGGCACCTCTTGACCGCAACCCCGATAGTTCCACCAGCAAGCACCTTCCTTAGTCGGTGCCCCAATTCGGGAGGCCAAGGGGAGGCCTCAAGGACCTAGACCCTTTCCCAAGAGAGGAGGTCAATCATGTGGATGCCTGAACATGATCAGCCAGGCAGAGGCTGACCATCAGCTGAATGTCGTCACGAGTATGTTTACAATCTATTCCCTACTAGTGTATGTTCTCTTTGATTCAGGTGCTACCTTGTCTTTTATGTCATCGACATTCGCTGCTAAAGCTAGGTTGTCACCCTATGCTAGCCTAGCATTGTCGATGATGCTCCCATCGGGTGATAGGATGGAGTGTAATCAGTTATTCTCAGATGTGGCCTTAGTCATAGACAAGGTAGACTGCTTAGTAGACCTGGTTGGGATGGAATTAAAGGACTTCAACTTGATTTTGGGTATGGACATACTGGGAAGGTGTCAGACTATGATTGACTCCACACAGGAGCGCGTGATTTTGCGAGGCTCAAAGGGAACTACGATTTTGTATAGAAGAACCTAGCCTAAGCCGACTACCAAGGTAGTATCGGTCGTTTCCCTACACGCTTTGGTACAGAAAGGGTATCCCCTATAATTGTGTAGTGTGTAGATGCTAAACAAATACCTAGAAGCTCTAGATAGCATCCCCATGGTCAGGGAGTTTCTAGATGTATTTTTGGAGGAAATACCGGGTATGCCCTTGATTCGAGAGACTGACTTCAAGATTGAGCTAGTGCCAGGAGTTGAGCCCATAAAAAAGGCACCCTACCAAATGATGCTGGTTGATCTAAAGGATTTAAAGGCCCAACTAGAAGAGCTATTGGAGTATGGGTATATTCGGTCGAGTGTATCACCCTGGGGATCACCAGTTTTCTTCGTAAAGAAGAAGGATGGTAGTCTCCATCTCTACATTGACTATCGAGGGTTGAATCAGTTTATAGTGAAGAATTGGTACATGCTCCCGATAATTGAAGATCTTTTTCATCAGTTGAAAGGTGCCATGGTGTTCTCCAAGATTAACCTAAGGTCAGGATACCATCAGTTGCGGATCCCAGACACCGACATTATGAAGACCGCCTTCCAAACTCAGTATAGACACTACGAGTTTATAGTGATGTCATTTAGGCTCACTAATGCACCTGCAGTCCTCATGGATCTAATGAAAAGGATATTCAGACCCTTCCTCGATCAATTCATAGTAGTGGTCATTGATGATATCCTGATGTTCTCCCGAGCGAACGGAGAGCATGAGCAGCACCTCTACACTATTCTGAGTCTGCTGAGAGAGCATCACCTGTATGGGAAGTTATCTAAGTGCTAATTATGGCTTCATGAAGTGGCCTTCCTTGGGCACATAGTATTACTGGGGGAGTGGTTGTGGACCCAGCCAAGATTGTGGCAAGAACAGAGTGGAAGCCTCCCACAAGTATAGCAAAGGTTCAAAGTTTTCTGGGATTGGTTGGGTATTATAAAAGGTTTGTGCAAAATTTTTCTAGGATTGCCCATCCATTAACAAACCTCATGAAGAAAACTACGAAGTTTCAGTGGGATGATACCTATAAGGGAGCCTTCCAAGAGTTAAAAAGGGAGTTGACTACAACACCTATGTTGACTTTGCCAGAGAGTTTAGAAGGGTTTGAGGTTTACAGTGATGCATCCAAGCATGGGCTTGGGTGTGTGTTGTTGCAGAATGGCAGAGTGGTCGCATATGCCTCCCGAAAATTGGAGCGGCATGAATAGAACTATCCTACTCATGACCTGGAGTTATCTGTTGTGGTGTTTGCCTTGAAAATTTGGAGGCACTACTTATACGGGGTGAAGTGTAGGTTCTTTACAGACCACAAGAGCCTTATGTACATCTTCGCCCAGAATGAGCTCAATATAAGGTAAAGGAGGTGGTTGGAGCTTGTCAAGGACTATGATATTGAGTTGACTAACCATGAGGGTAAGACCAACATGGTTGCAGATGCCCTAAGCAAGAAGACTTCGCATTCTACAAATTGTTGTGTGGTTGCTAACCGGATGATAGAGGAGTTGTTAGGCTTGGAGGTTGAGTTGATCCAGCAAGGTGACCTACAGGCCTACATGAGCGCCCTGACAATCACCCCCACCATATTTGAAGAGATTCAAGTTGGCTAGACCGGAGATGTCAAGCTTGAGAGGATCCGACAAAATATGCAAGAAGGCTAGGTAGAAGGATTCAGAGTTGATGAGGATGGCAACCTTCATTTCAAGGGCCGCTAGTGTGTACTGTAGGGATGTCCTGAGTTGAAGCATCATATTATGGAAAAAGGACATCAAACCCCTTACTCAGTTCACCCAGGAGGGGACAAGCTATATAAGAACCTCAAGAAGTTGTCGTGTTGGCCCCATATGAAGTAGGAACTAGAAAAGTTTGTGTCCCAATCTCTAGTATGTAAAACGGTCAAGATCAAGCACCAAAGACTTATAGGGCTACTTCAGCCCTTAGAAGTGCCAAGATGGAAGTGCGACTCTATCTCCATGGACTTTGTCAGTTGTTTTCCAAGGACTCGAAGTGGCTATGACACCATTTGGGTCGTTGTGGAAAGATTGACTAAGTCCGCCATGTTTTTTCCGATGAAGTCCACATGGAGTATGGATCAGTTAGTAGGTTCCTACATGAAGCACGTGGTTAGCCGACATGGGATTCCAGAGGATAATGTATTGGATAGGTATTTGAGGTTTCTCTCTCATTTTTGGGAAAAGCTGTAGGAAGTACTAGGAACAAAATTGAAGATGAGTACAACTTTCTACCCTACCATAGATAGACATACTGAGTGGACCATACAAACTCTAGAGGATATGCTGAGAGCCTGTGTGTTGGATTTCCAAGGTTGTTGGGATGAGTGCCCGCACTTGATAGAATTTTCATACAACAACAGCTACTAGGCCAGCATAGGAATGGCCCCCTTTGAGGCTTTGTACAGGCGAAAGTGTAGGAATCCATTGTACTAGAGTAATATATGTGAGACAGTGGTATTGGGGTCTAAGATGATCGGGGAGATGACCAAGTAGGTCTGTCAGATTCAGGATCGAATGAGAGCAACCTAAAGCAAACAGAAGCGTTATGCTGATCGGAGGTGCCGAGATAGTGACTTCGAGTCTAGCAAAAGGTATTATTAAGGGTTTCCCCCACAAAGGGCGTGTAGAGGTTTGGAAGAAAGGGAAAGCTAAACCCGAGATACATCGGCCCCTTTGAGATCTTGGAGCATGTAGGAGAGGTTGCTTATCAGTTGGCCCTTCCTCCAGAATTGGCGTGAGTCCACAATGTGTTCCACATCTTGTAGTTGCGAAAGTAAATTGATGATCCCTCACATGTGATCTAACCAGACGAGATAGAGCTTGACAACTCCCTAACCTATGAAGAGCGACCTGTACGGATCCATGACACCAAACTTTAGAAGACCAACACTAGTGCAGATTCCCTTATGAAGATTCTATGGAGTCGACATGGAACCTAGGAGGCTACCTGGGAAGTTGAAAAGGACATGCACGAGGCATATCCTTTACTCTTCGCTGCAGGTAAGATGACCCCTTAGTAAACCCCTTTTCTTTAAAGAGGTAGTTGTATAGTTATTCATGTTAGTATTATCCATATCCGCTTAGAACATCTTTTCCTTAGCTCTAGAATTTAGTAAGAGACTTCGGGGATGAAATCTTTATTTAAGAGGGTAGTGATGAAATACCCCAAAACCCTAATTTAGTAAATTATGTTAAAATAGGAAATTATTAGGAAAATTAATTAAATATATTATTTTAGAGAAATAAGGGGGAATATTTAAGGAAAAATCAAGAGGAAAATAATAAAAAATTTAATTAGGAAAAATGAGAGTATTTTACTAACTAAAATAGAATTTTGGAAGAAATTACCCAAAATATCCTAAATTAATATAAAAAGGAAATTTAGTTATTCTTTTACGAATTATTATTATTTTGAAATATTTAAAAATACCAAAGTGTTCTAAATACCCCCAACTAACCCATTTTTCCTTTTTCTTTTTTCCTTTTTCCTTTTTTCTTCCCTTTTTCCTTTTTCTCTTCTATTTTCTTCCTTCATCCTTTTCTTTTTTTTCTCCTTTCTTCCCAGTTTGAGCATGCGCCCATCGTGGCCCAACGCTCATCCCTCTCTTCTCTCTTTTGCGTGGCCTAGCCCGCTTATCTTTTTTTTTTTCCTCCGCCTCACCTACCCAATCTCCCTTTCTTTTTTTTCTTTCTTTTCTTCTTCCCTCAGACCGAACAACCCACTACCTATTCTTCTTCCTTCTTTCCCACGTGTTGTAGGTCGAGACCGGCAACTCTGCCTTGCCAACTAGGCAGACACCGTACCGTCAGCCTGCCACCTCATTTCTCTTCCCTGTCCCTTTCCTTACCAATTCCATCCCTAACCTACTTGTACCTGCCCTCACGTGTGCCTCTCTTCCTTTCCCTTTTCTCCTCCCCAACCTAACCAAACCTACCAACTATAGGCTTGTACCAGCCTCCCACCACCAACAAGCGAGCCCTGCCATACCTGGCCCCCTTGTCCTCTTCCCCCTTTTTCTTATCCTCTCTCTAATGGCCTATAAATACTCCCAACTGATCCCATTCGGCCACTTTTTCCCTACCCAAAAATATCAACCTTCCTTGCTTGATCGCCACTTCAGACACCGTCTCCACTACCATTACCCAATGCAACCGCCTGAAACACCTCCCAAACTCTTCCCTACATTACCATCCACCGAACCATACCACTCACCACCCCTAACTCCCTCAACAAGAGCTACCCAACCATGTAAAGTTGGCTGCTCAGTCTGCCACTTTGCACCCATCACCACCCCTCTCGCCTTCCTGTGCCACCATCTCCGCTTCAACCAACATCTCTCCTGCCACCCAAAACACTTAGCAAAGTCTCCCTACCTCCCTTGCCTTCCTTTCTCCCTACATCCCTCTCATTCACCCTCCCTCCTTCTTTACCACCTTCGGCCACCACAATAACTGCCACCTACACCGCCACCTTTGCTACGCTACCACCACCATTCCAATCGTCTCAACCCAGAGAATCCACCACCACAACAACCATCTCACTCTCCTTCTTCTAGCCTAAAAAGCCACCTCTCAAACCCCCACTTCCTCCACCACCGCCGCCACCACAGCCTAGCCACCACCCTAAGTTCTACCCTAACCTCCCTAATCTTTAAATATAATTAATGTAATTGTTGTTTTATTTCATTAGTGTTATTATCATTATTATCATCATCATTATTAATATTATTCTTATTATTATTACCATTATCAATCTTATTATTATTATTATTATTAATAACTTTGGCACTATTATTACTAATATTATTATTATTATGATTCAAATTATTATTATTATTATTATTATTATCATTATTATTAATTCCTATATCACTATTATGATAATTACTACTATCATTATCATTATTGTTATTATTATTATTATCATCATTATTATTATCATTATTGTCACTATTTTAGTATTACTAGTATTATTTTTTATTATTATTATGATTCGGGTTATTATTATTACCACTATTATCATCATCATCATCATCATCATTATTATTATTATTATTATTATTATTATTATTATTATTATTATTATTATTATTATTATTATTATTATAGTTTTTATTGTTGTTAATATTAAATTTATTATCTTTATTATTGTAAATATTATTAATAATACAATAACATGGACTAATATAACTACTAAGACCTATTTTGACTAGTAGTAGCATGATTAGCTACTTTAAGAATAATACCCTTATTTTTCCTTATAAAACTACTATTATTATTATTAACCCTAATATAAGGGTATGATATGAGTAAAGTAGGAAATAATGATAATGTTGGTAAGAGAGTAAGTTAACCCGTGTATTTCCCTCTTATAGGTGAACCAAGTCAAAACCCGAAGGAGACATAGAAGCGTGCTCTAAGCCCGGTGTCGTATTAAGTAAGGATATAGTTACAACCTATCATGTGTGTTATGTGCTTCGTATGCCATGTGTTATGTTATGTTTGTGTACCTTATATGATTATGACTACTTACTTGTATCACAACGCGGAGTTAAGATACGTTTTTGTGCCCTCCTTATGGCATGTGTAAAATGATATGTATGTTGTGTTTGTGGTGTTATATGATGTGACCCTTTAGGGCATACATGCTAGGATGCTTTAATGAAATGGCATAGGGTGGAAGGATGAAAACAGAAAAAGGGGAAATGAGTTGACTAAAGGAAAGTGAGAATGACCTAATTATCTCATAGCCTATGAGGGGACAAATAAAAGGAAAATATTGACAAAATAAGAGAGTGGAGTGAATCTTGCATCGGGAAGTCTAGTGTTTGCATGGGATGGATGGTGTTTGCATGGGGATTATCTTTACATGGGAAAAGTTGACTTGGGATGTAAGTATGGTAAGGGAAGAGTTGTTTAGATGATTGGAGTCCATAGATGAAAAATAGTACGTAGGTTGGTATAAGGGTGCATAGGAAACTTGGCTAGGGTTTGGGAGGAAAAACCCTAAATGGGGGAGATTATAGAAGGGAAAAATAATGGAGAGGATTGGCATATAGGGTAAGAGTGGAAAGATGTCACATTGAGGGTGAGTGTGTGTGTCATGTGGAAGATGGGATGGTGGGTGAGTAATGGAGAGATGACATATGGGAAAAGAGAGGTGTTACGGTTTGGGGTGGCCAACTAGGGTTTCATGGTCACATATGCAAAATGGGAAGTAAGGTGGAATGCTTGCGGTTAAATCTAAGTGATGATGAGTTGGGGGTAAAGGAGCATTAGTTGTGTGGGATAGAGGAAGGTTGGGCATTATAGGCCGAACTAGGGTTTTTGGGAAAACCCTAGAGGGTGAAAGTGAGTTGAGTTAGAGGTAAAGGAAGTGGGCCTCGACCCGCACACTTAGGAGTTGGGTATTCACGGTAAGTATGGAGTAGAGGGAAAGGATGTCTGGTGGGTTAGGAGGCGTAAAAGTCCTAAGATATGGGATGGATTCCTCTCAAGAGAATAGGAGTAGACAAATTTTGTGAGCATATATTGACTAAGACACGTATAAGACACTAATCATTTAAAGCGAAAGATTATTTATCTGACCCTAGACCCATCCACCAGCATAATAGTGGCCAAGTATCGGGGTGCATTAGAGACTGATCCACCGAAGAATAATAGTGGTCAGGAGCATTCTACCTTGTGTGTTTCCTACCCACCGATTATAATAGTGGGGGATCCCAAGCTCAATTAACCAAAACTTAAGTTATGATAAGACATGAGAAAGGTAATAATTACTTACAGTGGAACACCATGAGAGTTGGGGCCAGACCGATCCAACTGCATAATTGTGGCCAAGAGCATCTTGCCCTAGAGACCGATCCATCGGCAAATAATAGTGGTCAGGAGCATTCTACCTTCTATGTTTTTGATCCATTAGCTATAATAGTGGGGTTCTTATACTTGCATGGACTTATAAAGAGCATGGTGTGAAATGAGTATATTAACCAGAGATCTAATGAATAAGTTTAACCGGACTATAATACAACCTCTACTATCTACAATTTTTATGTGGTTTATCTGTATGATCTTGCTTGTATTGTATGCTTTTTGTGTCTAGCCTTAGCTACATGCTTACCTTGCCCAGTATATAGCATACTAACCACTCATTTCATGGATACTACTCATTCCCATGAGCAGAGGGTCCTATTGAGTTTGTGTAGGTAGAAGATGCCATCTTTGATGCCTATGACAATTATAAGGCGTCGGGCAGAGCTAAAAGTTGACTTCTTGGACTTGGCATGGGGACCTAAGAGCTATGTAGAACGGACTCTATTTACTTATGTTTCATTTTATTTTTCTTTTGTTTTATCGTATTGTACCTATTATCGCCTTTGGGAACTTTGATTATGTACTCTATTGGGTTGTAATGACTTTATCCCTACACTTTGATTATCTCATTATGAATATTTCTATTTTCTATGGATCTCTATTTTAAGTGTTTTTAATTTTCTTATGAAATTATCCTTAGCTTTGTGGTTTGTACGAGATTAGACAAGGGTTGGGCTTGTATTGATCATGGAGGTAGCACCCCTGTGCTTGTGTTTGCTCTAATTAAATGAAAATTTTCAACTATGATTTTTAGGGGTGCTACACCTAGTTTTCCCAACCATACTCTACTCTATAGGTGACTTATGAGTCCTATAGGAAGTATTAATACATAAGGACTAGGTAACCGAGGTTAGGAGGATATTGTGTTACTTTTGGGTGTCGGTATGACTAGGTGTACTGCTATGTCCCTCGGTTTGAGGTAAGGTTATTGTGATACTTTTTGGCACCAATATGAATAGGTGTATTGTTGTGTCTATGGGTTGATTTATTTTCCACTTGAGTAAGAAAGTAAATTATAAATGTTTTTTGTGCAATAAAAGAAATGGATTATTGGTTCGGTAGTTGCCTTAGTGCCCTACCTCAATATTGTGATGGATTGTTGGTTCTATCATTATTTTAGTGTCCTACCTTGGTTTTGTGATGTATTGTTGGTTTAGTATTTGCATCATTGTCCTACTTTGTTTTATGTTGGATTTAGTGCACTACCTTAGTATTATTTTGGATTATTGGTTCAGTAGATGCCTTAGTTCCCTACCACTATGATTGTAATGCATTTAACTAGTCAAATATGACTTTACATTTTGAAATGATGAGAAGTGGATTGGTATTTTTTACTTTTGAGTTGAGACTTGGACCATGATATATTCTTCTCCATGTGTATTTTTGTTCAGTTTATGCCTTATGCTTATGTATGTTATTCGGCTTTTGTGTGGTTATGTGGAATGTGGGTATGCTACCTCATATGAAGTATTGTGATTTACTCAGTACAAGGAAGCCGTACTGATACTACTTTTGTAGATGACTATGTAAGGGTCATGGAATGGCATGATGCTTATAAGCAGGGGCAGGACAAATGGAGTCCTTAGGAAGATATTACATTTTCATAATGGACCTTTTGGGTCCAAGACTTAGGAAAAAGTGGAATTATACCTTTGGGTGTTGGTTTTTGTTAGAATCGGTTTTCCTTTGGACTCTTAGGTCCTATACTATTATTTGGTTATACAATTGTACTGCCTATATTTATTTGTAGCTCTATTATGTATTATTTCTAATTTTATTTCCACTAAATTACCTTGGTTGATTTTTTTTAGCCTTTGCACTTCGCATAAGAAAGGGAAGGAGCTAGAATTATGCTACTTTGAGAAACTATCTTCTAGCAAATGAATAAATTGTGAACTTGGTTCCCCTACAAAAAACTTGATTGTCCTAAGGAAATCAAGAATAAAAATCAAAATAAATCATTTAAACCCCCTATAAAATCACAAAAATATAAGAAAAGAGGAAGACGTATTTTCTGACCCTTAACCTAAGGATGGAGAACTAAGAAGAAGAAAATGCAAGAATGTGAAACTCATTTAGGACCTTAATCCCTCTTTGCTTAAGGAAATAAATAAAGAGTTAGAGAAAAGATTAAAAAGAGGGTTAGAGACTATGAATCACTACTAAATCAAAGGAAAATAGGGGTAGAGATCCCCTATTTTTCTATCAAAAGGAAAAAAGGAAGAAGAGGGTAAATGGGGGTTCAATAATTAAAAAATATTGCTATAGGAGAGAAACAAAGGAGAGAGAGAAAGTGTTGGAGGGTTGAAGTGAATCTCATAATAAAGGCCAAAAGGGCTTGGGAGTTGACAAAGAAGAAGGGAAGATAAAGGGAAAGTGTCTTGACTTTGAGGTGGAGTGTAACGTACATCTAGATTAGGAGAAAAATGGTGAAGCATGGGTCGGTAAAGAAATACTTCTAGAAGATGGCTACATGAAACATGATCTACTAGAGGAGAAAAGAAAGTGTGGGAGAGAAAAAGAAGACGGTATAAAGGGAAAAAATGACATCTTTAAAGGATTTTATTTTAATAAAAATTATTTATAAATATATATATAAAGTAAAAATAATCCCAAGCACTCCATCATGATTAGGAATACAAACAAACCATAATCCAAGAGTTCCAAAATCATAAGAGTATGAAAAAAAAAATTAAAACAAAAACAAGCTAGAGAATCGCAAACATTAGTCGACCAATGTGTCTTGGATAAAGTACCTAATTTCTACATCTTTCCCCATCAATAGACATATGGAACTAGTCAATTGGTTGCTTACTAATTCATAACATTGGTCAACTAATACCCTTGAAAACACACACTTTAAAAAAAATTAAGTTCGCTCAAAATATAAAACCAATTTTTTTATCACTAAAATAATTTTAAATACATTTTGGAAGATTTTAGAATGGGGTAGTATAGCACTACCCCCTTAAAAAAGCTTTCATCCTCGAAGTCCAAAAATTAAAACATCCCTATAAGCTTAAAGCATGACAAAAATCCTAAACCCCTAATTAAAATAAAATAGCATACAAGAGTTAGAGCAAGGAAAAAGGATACTATCCCCTTAAAAGAGTGGTGATAACAGTACAACACACCTATGCAAAAAGCTTTACGTACTTTATCTTAATCACCTCCTTAGATTCCTAAGAAGCTTCCTTAGCTCCATGTATAATACAACACATTTTTGTATAATGGTTGATGAGAATTTTATCAAATTTCCAGCCTTTGATTTTGACTTAATGTTATGATTTGGTTTGGGATAAAGTTTTATTTGAAATCATGATGAAAAATAAAGTTTATTAAGTTTTGCAGACAAACACATCAACTGGTTCCATGAACTAATCAAATGGTTTATCATTTTATCCAATTTGGATTCCTTGACCAAACAGATCGACTGGTTGTGAAAAATCAATTGACTAGTGGTTTAACAGTCAACTAGTCGACCAAAGTCCCTCGACTGGTTTGTCGAGCTGGACACATTTTTATCCTATTTTTCTTTTGAAAAATTCCTTACACAAAATTGGAATCTTATAAACCTATGTGAAATTGTCTCTAAGAGATTTCTAACCATTTATATGATACATTTAACCCGAAATATTGCCTCGATGTGATCTAGAGGTCAATTAAGACAAATGAGGGGGAGATGACTTCGATATTATCTTCTTCCTCCTCTCTCCTCTACATGATTCTAAGATCGATTGCTTCGATCTTAGGCATGCTTCTAAGCATCTTGAAGATTCCTTCCATGATGACTTCCTATTACTTCATTCATGCATGCAAATTCAGGCATAATTGACTTGAATTCTCCAGAGACACCATTTGAGCTCTAAAGAAGAGGTCAGCAAATCTTGGAAAAAATCCATCCATTCTAATCAAATTCAAAATGTCAATGGTATGATTCTAAGTCAATTTCTAAACCTTTATCAATTCCCTTCAATTGGTTGGCTATAAATAGCCCCAATCATCGTAGCATTTCATCTTTCTTTCAGCGATTGAATTTTCCTAAGTCATGCATTCCCTCTATTCCTTCCAGACTTTGAGACTTGTAAATCTATTTTCTCACACTCTTTTAATCCTATATCTAGTTCTCTCTTGTTTTGATTCTCAAGCAAGGTAAAGGTAGATTCTGGGAAAAGGTTGAGTAGTTTAGTTAATCCCTTTCCCCTATTTTTGGTCTCAAGTGGTATGTTCTTATTCTCTTCTATTTTTAAGAATAGAGATTGATAAGATTTTTGTATAATGTCTTAATGTAAGATTTTGGTTTAAGGTTTTCAAAGCTGAGAATTTCCATAGTTGGAATTCTAGTTTTCGGGGATTTTACCTACATTAAGTAAGTGATTCTTGCTTGTAAAATGTTTAGCAAGTGTTTTTGCATGTTAGGTGTTATCTTTAGTTGATTGCTGTATGTTGGCATGAAGAAATGCAATTGTATGTATAATATGGATACTTAAATAACATAATTTGAGTAAAAAGCAAGAAAATGGGTAAAAGTAGGCTATGATGATCTCATTTTTAGAAATTCATGTTAATTTTGTTGGAATTATGTTAGTTGATGTTGATGTATGTTTTAATATGGCTAAAAAGGATTTATATGAAAGAATATGCATGAAATTTATGATTTGGTGTTGTATTAAGGCAAACCGATTGGTTGGTTAAGTCAAACTAATTGACTAGTTCCTAGAACATTTGACTGGTTAAACCAACCCATCAACTGGTATGCCTGTAGGAACCTTAGTCTTGTTCTCTACTTAAACTCATTAACTAGTTTGGCAAAACCGATTGACTAGTCTATGAACAGTCGACTAGTCTACCCAAACTGATCGACTAGTTTCAAGAAAGCATGGTCTTTTTGAGTCAAACCAATTGACTGGTTGACCCAAACTAATCGATCGGTTGGTGCAACCAATAGACTTGTTGGGCCAGAGTGATCTACTGGTTTAACTGGCTCACTTACTGTGCTTCTTTTAGTTCAATTAAGCTTTGATATTATGATTGATACTATACCATGGGTATTAATGGGATAAAATATAGATTTTATCATAAACTATAGGCTTAATTAAAAAATCACAATAGATCATGAATCATGGTGTACTCTAAGAGTAATGAAATGACTAAATGGATATTTCACTTATGATAAGTGGGGCTATTGAAAAAGAGTAATGCACTCAATTTGAACTAGAACTTAATATAATGGTGGATATGAATAATATTAGCCAAGGATAGATGGAACACCTACGTGCTTGGGGAAAATGGAAAGGAAAGGATTAATTTAGATTAACATAAAAGTTGACTTGCTTGCTTTTTATGGGCCTTTTATGATCACTCATCCTTATGAATAAAAAACTAATAATGTAAAGAGGAACAAAGTCGAGGTGAGTATGGCCCTAGGTTAACTGATCCTCAATTAGCTAACAAGGGTTAGTCCGCCTTCAAGCATTTTTGGTGCCTTCATGCTTTGCCTTTGGGCGGGATCCTAAGAGGTCCCAGTATCTTACCTACTCTAGACACTAATGATGTACTAGGGGATATCAATACTAAAGGGGATGGTTAACTAGGTGGTTGGATTAGGCCTGAACTTATATCCATATTGGTTGGCTTCAGCCTCGACTTATGTCCACTTAGTGATTGGCTTTGGCCTGGACTTTATGTCCCTTATTAGAAATGCTTCCATGGTATATGAGACCATAGGGTGGTGCACAGTCCATCGCTCGATGATAATAAAATATGGATGGTAAATAATAGTTACAACTTATAAAAAATGACCAAGTGAATAGTTAACGATTGGTTAAGAAATGGAAGTAATGGTATAATTGACCAAAATCAATAAAGCTAGCCTATACACTTAACTTATTGGTTATAGAATGGAAAATTGATTGAATGATTGACCAATCTCATACATGGATAAATAAATAGCATATACTAAAGGAATTGTATAATTGGAAATAACAATAGAGGTTGTTTGGATGCTCCTTCCAATTACTCATGTAAGCATTGATGTGAAAACATGGTGAATATAAGGATGATGTAATCTACTGTGCTGGAATTATATATGATGGCATGTTTTATGCTTTCTTACCTTTATATATAGTCTTATCATGATATGATGAGTTCATATTTTTGCATATTTTATACCCTTTTTAACCTTAGTTTTTGATATTTTATTTGAGTAATATACGTAAATAATTATAATTTTATACTTAAGTGATAACAATTGTATAAATTTTATTATTTGAGCTAAAATAACATAAATTAAATAAATTTAGGATATAAGATTATTTATTAATTATTTCTAATTTTATTTTGTAGTTTAAAGTGTGTATGTGTGTGTGTGTGTGTGTATAATAAATACTTTGGCCTTTGGACCAACAACCTAAGGACCGAAGTCCCAAAGTCCTAGATACAAAGGAACAAAGAAAAAGGCCAGCAAGCCACAAAAAAAGGAGGGCACCAAAAGATTGGGAGGCGGCGTAGGGGCACAAGGAATGGGAGACAAACAAGGCACAACAAAGAGAAACGTGAGGAGGATAGGGAAGAAAAGAAAAGGAGAGAAGAGATACAAGGGAGAGAGATAGCGAGTCAGAGCAGTAGTGTATAGGGGGAGTAGTAGTCAAAGCAGTAGAGAAGCCAGCAGCCAACTAAGCAAGTGAGAAGAAAATGAGAAAAGAAAGAAAGAAAGAAGAGGACGGTAATAGAACAATTAGGTGTGCACAAGAGGACAATCATTCATATACTGACGCACGGCACTTAAAGAGAAAAAAAAAAGAAAAAAAAAATAAGGCATAGGAAGAAAGGCCAAGTTAGATGAGAGAAATAAAGAGAAAAGAGACATCAAAAAATTTAATTCAAATGAAATTAATTACTTTTTCATCTGAATAAATTTTTGATCTTTCATCCATAATTAATTAGGATTATTTCTTTCTCAATTTTTTATTTATATTTTTGGTGTAATTAATTCGATCATTGTGACTAGCTGATTATTTATTATTTGAAAATAGACTGAAACCTTAGATTATAGTTTGAGATATGATATTATTTTTCTTTGTTTCATGAGATTGTTATTTGACTATATTTTAATTGTTGTTGTTTATATATATAATTCTATCAAGTATAATTTATATGGTGCATGCCCTGTTTTAGTTTTTTTTTTATAGTGACAGTATATATGATTATTTACTTACTAGGTGGCCATATAAATATGCTAGAATTTATATATATAAATTGAAGCTAGATTAGAAAATAATTCACCTAATAGTTTTGTGATTCTAACCAAAGTAGTAAAATGTTTAGATACGTGTGGATAAAAGGAAAGAAATATAGCTAGGCATGCTTATTATACAAGTTTGGGTACTTAGATCGATATCCTTCCAAGTGTACTTAATGCATTAAATCTAGTTAAATATAGGAGCCGATTGTGTACTACTATACTGCTAGTATTTAATAGGATTAATATTGGCACTTTATCATATTAATTAATTTAGGAAAGTAATATAAGGTGTATAGAACTGCTTTTAGTTTACAACTTATTCAATCTCTTTCTCATGATTAAATAATTACTTCAAAATTATTATTATATTTTGACCTAATCTAGTGATAGATTTCAATTTCCCTAGCATATTTATCATATTTGCAGTTATCCATTATTTTTATTATTTATTTTATTTTATTTGTTTGTTTATTATTTCTATTTTTAAAACCCTCATCAGTGTTTTTCTTATTTATTTATTTTGTGTGATTTAGAGTTTTTATTTATTTTATTTATTTTTATTATTTTTGAGCTATTTAAATAAAGGTGGGCCTTATCAATCTCCGATATAGAATGATACCCTTATTTACTAGTACTACAATTGTCAACAAGAGGGTTTAAATTACGTACTGGATACGGCCATACTATGATGCATGTTGTAATCTATCTTCTAAGTTAGCATACTTCTATACATTGAGGGATCAACTTAGCTTACTTAGTACATAGCATACTTATGTGCCCATTTTCTCGATCACCTGCTCATTCCCACGAGCAAATGACTATGTGCAGGTCTTTGGGGATGACCAGTAAAGGGTTTACCTCAGTTGGGTTGGGGCTTGAGGGCAAGGACACCTAGATGGTTTTGGTGGGGTTTGTGGAGGACCATGGTTTTGATTTGGATATCATGCCCTAACTTATATTTTTGTAGCCCCGTACTTTATTTCCACATATTTTGTAATAATTTGATCGGAACCCATTATGGTCCTTCAATGTAAACAAGTTTAGAGTTGTGAAATTAAATTGTTATTTTGCACACTCTGTTGTTTAGTATTTGAATGGTTTATCCTTGTATCTAATATGGGGTAGGCAACAGACATATGTCTTATGTCAAGTATGGCAGTAACACCCCCATTTTTCCTAAGTGTTTTGACATAGTTATGGTGAGCAAATTGTTAGAGGTGCTAGGAGAGATGAGTATTAAGCTAATTTTGTAGGGTGATCTAGAGATTCATATAAGTGCTTTGACATTTACACTTGTTCAACAAAATAGTGTAGATTAAAACCACCAGCTAACCAATGTAGATAACTCACATAATACAAAAAATAAGGTAGACTAAAACCATTAATTAACCCACTATAAATTACCAGCACAACATTTCCATTATCCTCCACTTTAATCAAGAATATCTTATTTAAGACCAACACTTAAGCTCATATCATATATCCACACTTAATCCAATTATTCCAATTTTAATCACGATCCATGAAAGTCAAAGGCCAAGCAAAGAAGTTATCCCTTAGGATTAACCCAAAGAAAATAAACCAAAAATTTCATGCAAACTAGTCACTTGATCCTATAACTAGTGGACTAGTTCAGGAAATATATATAGAGAAAATAATTTAAAATAGGCAAACCAATCGACAAGTATGGAAAAACTAGTTGACAAGTGCCACCAACAAACTAGTGCAAAGTCTAACCTACTAACTAGTTATGTGCTACACACTTACCAAATTTCAAAGAACCAATGGATTGGTAGGTCAAAACTAGTCAACTAGTAAACTAGTAAACTAGTGGAGTGGTTTTATCATAAACCAATTGGTTAGTAACATAATTGATTCAATACATGCTTCTAAACAAAAACCAAGAACATACATAACCCATGAAACTTTTCACAAAACACAACTAACATCAATACTTCACAAATCAACACTTAAACCACCAAATTACTCAATTATCATACTACACTCAACTTCATGGTTTCTCATTCAAAAAAAAAAAAAAAAAACCTAACATGCCCCTAAATCAATTTCCATGCTTTTAACCACTTAAAATATACTTATAGCATGATGTAAATCATGGAAATAATGCTGGAAAACAATTAACACATCAATATATATCTATAAGGTTTACCCAAATTTAACTATTTAACAAGTCTTCAATTAAAAAAGACAACTCCTTAATGTTGTCCCAACCTTATGGTTCTGGTTCATGTAATCAAAAATTAGAATTCATGAGTATAAAGATTGCTAATTTAGTTAAATAATCAACAACAATCTAAATCATATCACAAACACTATGAATCCTCGAAAGACTACAAATCAAATCCATAGAGATTAAATCCCACTTCCAACCAAGAACATCCGAACATTGCACAAGTCTTATAGGTCTACAATTCTTAATCATAACCTCCTAACAAGTCAAACACTAGGATTCGAAGTCAAAAGCTCTCACTTCATGTTAGGCCACCTATAGAATGATCTCATGTCCTTATACAACTTATACCCTCAAAGGTGGACAAAATAAAGAGTATAGTGACCCTTTTCCATGATATAATGATTCAGCTTAGTACAACTCTAGGGTACACACCATCTACCTTTGTACATTATATTACCATCATTGTGAATATTGAAACTCTCTACCCTACCTTCATGTATCTTCAATTGAATCCACTTAAGGTTCACATCCCTAAACTATCTAGCTCAGATCTTGTGGAACATAGTAAGTTTAAATGTTAAAGCACTTATATGAATCTCTAAATCACCCTGCAAAATTGACTCAATACTCATCTCTCCTAGCACCTCTAACAATTTGCTCACCATAACCATGGAACTTAGAGAATGTGACGTATTCCTACTCGGTGTATCTGCCACTACATTAGTCTTACCCTTATGGTAGGTTAACTCAGGATCTTCGTCTTCAACCAACTCAATTCATCTCCTTTACCTCATATTTAGCTCTACTAAGTAAAGACTTACTTGAGGCTTTCGTGGTCAGTTTAAAATTTGCATTAGATTCTATATAAATAGTGTATCCAAATCTACAGAGCTAAGACCACAATTGCCAACCCTAGATCATACATGGGATTATTATGCTCATGTGTCTTCAACTAAAATAAAGCATAAGTTACTACTCTCACATGTTGCATCAATACAAAACTCAACACATGCTTCGAAGCATTATTATATACCTCAAACCCATCTAAGCCAAAAGGTAACATAGAAATTGGTGTTAAAGTTAGATGATGCTTCAACTCTTAAAAAACATGATCACAATCAATGTCCCACCAAAATCTAGTTGTTGTCTTCAAGAGTTTTCTTAAGGGACAAGCCACTCTTGGGAATTCTACACAAAACATATGTAAGACCCTACTATTCCCAAGAAGTTGCAAACATCCATGAAACTTGTGGGAGATCTCCAATCTAACACTGTCTGAATCTTAGCTTTGTTAGTTGAAACTCCAGATGTAGACACCATATAACATGATGGGGAGATATCAAGCGGTGTTAGATTATGCTTGGGAGCATGCTACTTTTAGGAGACCTTCAAAAGCTAAGGTCTCTTAACAGAGATGGTAGCCTAAGCCCACTATGAAGGTTGTGTCCATCCTCACTATTGATTCCTTGGTTCAAAAGAGTTGCGATATGTACTTTTGTAACATGCAAGATCTGAACATCAGATTTACAAACCTAGAGGAGATACTAGTTGTACACAAATTTTCTGATGTGTTCTCGAAGGAGAAGTCCAAGATACCACCAATGCACAAGGTGGACTTTAAGATTGGCTTGGTTATAGGAGCAAACCCTATGTCATGGTCACTTTATTAGATGGCGCTGGTAGAGATGAGAGAGCTTAAGGCTTAATTGGAGGATCTACTAGCACATGACTACATGCATCCTAGTGTGTCCCCGTACAGAGCACTAGTTATGCTCATCCTAAAATATGGTAGCTTGAGATTGTGCATAGATTATCAAGGATTAAATCAACTAATGATAAAGAATTGCTACATATTACTGAGAATTGACAATTTATTTGATCAACTCCAAGGAGTGGTCATCTTCTCAAAGACTGATTTGTGGTCAGGGTACCATCATCTAGTATTGTTGAGTTTGATATTTTGACAATTGCTTTCCACACTAGGTACGGAAACTATAAGTTAATGGCGATTCCATTTGGGATTACCAATATCCCAACTATTTTAATAGATCTAATGAATTAGTTTTTAAAATTGTAATTAGATTAGTTTGTGGTGGTCTTGATTGAAGATATCTTGATTTACTCTTACAATCAGGAGGAGCATGAGGATCATCAACTAACATATTGGAACTCCTTAGTGAGCATAGGCTTTATACCAAACTCTTAAAGTGTAAATTTTGATTAGAAGAGGTGTCTTCCAGTCTCTATTACGTAACTTTTATCCATTCTTAGGTTGTTTCATCTTCCTCAAAATTCCTGTAGTCCATAAAGGAGAATATGTATACCCAACCAAGGTTCTTCCATTCACTTAAAATGGACTATAGTACATAGGATAGTATGTTTATAAAGTATCTAAAAATGCATATTATAAATAATTTAATCTAGTAAATGGAGAATAGAGGAGATGGGAATAACACTTAAAAAGGTTCCAAGTGTTGCTTTGTCCCTTCTATGAGAATGAATATATTAAGAACAGGGGAAATTTGAGTGAGAAGAGAAAAAAGATCAAAACAGCATGTGGTGCACTTTTTGGGGTAAGTGATGAGTTTTTATCACTAGCAAAATAGGCGTTAATTGCAACCAACTAAACCCGTACGGGTATCTCCTCTCTGTACATGTATAGAGTAAACTAGATCGACTAATTTGTGAAAATTCTACTACCATGTAAATAAGAGACTTTACAAGAAATATGCCTAATTAAAAGATTTCAAATTTGCTGCGATGGTTGTTGCAGCTATTGGGAAACTCTTACATTTTCTTTCCCTGTAAACAAAATATACAAAGGCAATTAGAGAGAGCTTCAATGCCAAACTCTTCTCTGTTGGTATACCTCTATTCTTCGCTATCTATAGTACTTTAGTCTTCTAGTCTCGAGTTATGTATCTTTGTTGCTTTTTGCTGAAGATGGTTCTCCATACATTATAATCACAATTTTGAATAAATGCTCAAGAACTTCATAGATTGATGAATGCATATTTTTAGTTATTTTATATCCTTTTAATTTAAGCTTTGGATTATTTTTTTAAATAATATATGAGAGTATTTATATTTGTTATAATTATGTTTAAGTGATAATAGTCTTATAAATTAAAATTATTATCGACCTTAAAGTAATTTTGCATTGTTTGTGATAGCTAATTGTATTTTGATCATAAAATTTACATATGAACTTAAATTTAGATTATTTAAATTTCTATATAAAGATACAAAAAAAAAAAAAGATCTACAATTTTTTAGTTTTAATAAAAAAATTAAATTAAAATGATCCAGGATCATAAAATAGTTTAAAATATCAACTAGAATCATTGTCTAAGATATGAATTTGATAGACATACTTTCCGATACTTTCCTTGATTCGGAGGCTTGGCAGCAGGAGTACATGAGGTCAGCATGCTCCTAAAGAGAAGTCCAAAAAAAAATTCGTGGCAAACTAATCACGCAAGTGACTAAGAGAAAAAAGAGAGAAGACAAAAGCTTGGCCCATCTTGTGCAACAGGACATAATAAACAAGAAAAATAAGATACACACACAATTTTACTTCAGTAGCCTAAACCTAATTTAGTTTATTAGTCTTTAAATTATTATTTTGCCTGTATGGAAAAATAATAATCTAATACTCTTACGTGTCTTATATTACTTGCGATAGTTTTTATGCCATAGATTAAATTGATGATTGGGAATGTCAAGTGATGGCCAAATTGCTCTACCCTAAGGTACCTATGTATTTCTCTATCGCAGAAAGTCATAACTCTGCATAATATTGTATCTGACAACAGAGTCATGAAATAAATAACTAAATCTTGAGGTAATTGAGTTCTCAAGTTCAGAACTTTATTTAAAAGCAGTCGTGCATTAAACCGAATCACGTAACCAGTATAACGATACAAATATAACATCCTTAATTATAATCCATCGGACCAATCAGGCAGCAGTCCAGTCTTGGTGAAGGAGGCCCAATTTACCGGATCCGGATGAGCTGCAGAAGCGGAATGCTGGAATTCTTCAGCTAAAGATTGCTAGAAAGAGCAAGAACATATCATATGTGCAATCTCACAGCTTGGATCGTCGTGATTTCTCTATAAGCTCACGTCTAAGAAGCTTCCCTGAAGCTGATTTTGGGACGCTGCTGACAAACATTACTTTCCGCAATCTTTTGAACGGTGCCACCTGTCATCGTTCAGAAATTCATTAAAGAGACTGTCATTAAAACTCCCCAACTTCTACAAATTCATCTACCTGATCTGCAATGAATTTCATAACATCGTTTTCCGACAGGGGACTGTTAGGCGAGCGAACTACGTAAGCCATCGGGACTTCACCAGCTTCAGCATCAGGGTAACTGTCCATAAGTAAAAAGAGGAGGGGCAAAAAAGAACGGGGCATTTAACAAGATATAATGGTAGTCGTTTATTATCTGCACTTAACCATAACTGAACAAAGTTCAACTTACGGGATCACAGCTGCATCTAGGATTTCAGGATGTGATAGAAGCAGTGCTTCAAGCTCAGCTGGTGCAACCTAGCAAAGATAATAAATGTCGTCATTACAACATGAACCCATAAAGATCATCATCTCGACATATCTAATGACGTTGGATGGCAGCGCTGGTTAGCTCTTTCAACATTTTCATCACAGCTGAAGTGCGGTGTCAAGGACAACACTTGAATTGCTTCTGTCAACGAATACCCTTGCCAACGAGCAAAAGAATGACATAAGCGAAGAAAATGTTAAAATACTCACAATATATCACTAGTTTGCAAGGAGGAAGTCGTAGACATACCATAATTGAGACAAACTCCATGTTTCTCAAACATAAGATCCATAAAATAGAACCTTTCTATCCTTTGTCCATGAGGAAAACAGTGTACAAAAAGAAGTTGAAACAAATTTCACACCTTAGATAAGCAAATTAATTCTTCTTTATAACCAAGCATATAGTTGCATTCAAATCCATAATCTTGCTTCTGAGTACTCCAACATAAAAATTATGATTTTACTAACATTGGGTCACTGTTCTCAGTCGGGGATCCAATCATCAGTCTACACATTGCTACAAAATTGTGACTACACACCTGCCGTAATTTCTCCTTGTTCAGAAAAATCAATATATTAATATACTAGGATGCAAAACACAAATGCAAAATGCAGTGAAAGCAAGAAGATACCATCTTTTGCTACTACTTCAAGGTATAAGAATAATAACTGATCAACATGATATTCCAACAATAAAAAGAAAGAAATGATACAAAAACCATAATTAGTCCAAACAAAGAGGGAGCAGAAAAACAATCTATGACATATAAAGATCAACCAAAGAACCATTTACCTGAAAACCCTTGTATTTGATGAGCTCTTTAAGGCGGTCAACGACAAACAGCTGCCCATCTTCATCAAAATATCCTATATCTCCTGTATGTAGCCAACCTCGACTGTCTATAGTTTCCTTGGTAGCTCGTGGATTATTGTAATAACCTAAAATTGAATGGAGAAGAAAAAATATCAGCTGCCAATAGGTTTGAAAGCAAAAACATCGCGTAATATAAAAGGGTGAACGAATCTCAACTCTGAAAGCATGCATGCATCTACCAAAAAATATGAATGACGTTTTGATTGTTCAAGTAGTTCATAACATAATTAGTTGTCAAAATCTTCATTAAGCATCTGCTGCAGTATAGTAAGGATCCAATGACTACATTTGGCTCCAAAGGATATCAAAAATGCACTTCTAAGTGACCTAAGAGTAGTAATACAATAGTAGCACTCCTTGGTTAAGGTAAACAATGGGGATCACAGGGCAAGGAACATATACTACTATCCTATTTGTGAAAGTTATTGGATTTCATTTTATTTCAGATGATGCCAAGAAGCCTGAAGAATCAATCAAACATTGCAACCAACTCAACTATAACTTTGATAAGACCAAATTTTATAGCTAATAAAATCAGCAGTATACAAGAGTAGATCAAAGAAATGACTAAATTCAAATGGATACATTATCGGCAAATTAAGTGCAAGGATCTTATGATGATCGATACCTAGAAAATTATAATTAAAGGCAATTATCATATCTAAAATTCTCAGCTGAAACTACAGACAAGATGCTAGAATTGAGGAAATAAGGGTGAGGGGTGGATCGTCTAGCTGAACTAAAGGAGGGACTGTTTTACTTTCTAGCTGACTTCTTCAAGTATCTTGAATAGATAAAACTGATCATCTGTCATGAATATCAGCCTTTGGCCCATAGGATATTGTCTGATACACCGAAATATCCCTAATTCGTATCAGCTTTTTGGTTCGCCAATACATGAAATGTCTGACAAGCAATGTAAAAATAAAATCACATGCATATCAGCCGATACGATACATATTGGCCAATATATTCAGATATTTAACAATATTTTATTCATATTTTCCAACAAGTAATGATCCATTAAGGAAAAAAAAGATTAAAAAAAAACACATCTCAACATACAAAATATCATTCATGATACTCCGATACCACAATACCACAATCGCAACCACAACCATAGTTTTATTGCCTACTTTAGCCCTAGTCTTTCCAAGCAAGGCAATGTTTTAACCTTGGTGAACAACGCATATCTCCTATATTATATCATATAATAATTACATAATTTATTAGCCTATTGTTAGGCACAACTTAGACTGCAACCCCATAGTCTAAGAAAATAATTACTAGATAATAAGATTATGTACTAGATCAAATAATTAAGTTTATATAAAATATTATCACTTCATATCAGATATTGTTAATTTTCTTAAGGTAATTATCATCCACTTCAAGTAACCTTGAGGCTTGTATCTCCCTCTAACAAGGAGTTGCCTGCTAAAATAAATATAAAAAAAATCACGTTGAAGAATTAACTGTAATTGTTAATCTTCAGCAACTTAGGCTCATATCAATCTCTCTCTATTGCTTTAGCATACTCGACCCTCATCTTCATCCCCCATCGTCATTAGGACCCATTCATTCATCTATTGTTCACCCTCACATGATTGCAACTTCATTCAATCCTATATCCATCCCATTATGAGATTTGGGCTCATAACATCTAGTGTCTATATGGTAAACATATTATCTATATCATTACTTTTATAAAATTTCACGACTAACACTATTTTTTATCACAATTTCCTATAAAGTGATGCTAAATAAATTAACTCCTATAAAGTAATTTCAAATAAATTAATTAATTTAAAAAACATACCCAAAAATGTCAATATACATTACTTTATATCATATATTAATTTACAAAACAAACCCCTAGTATTAGAGTCAACATCAAGGAATTAATAACTCAACTACGAAACATTATACAAAGTTTGAATTAAATGTTCAATAGCTTTTGGATGATTACCCGACCACAACCACCATACCTCATCCACTCACAATGACCAACACTAATACTAGTTGTGTTGTCACCACCTCATCTCTAGCCATGCCACCAACTGTAATGAACAATGTAAGGAGTCTTCCTAGAGCACAGGTAAAGGTTACTTACGCGAGAAAGAGAGGCAGGGGTAAGGAGGGAATACTCTGTAATTCAGTTAACAGACAGTGATGAGGTGGCATAGAGTGAGCGGGGAGAGTAGCCCTAGACAGTTATAGCAGATACTGGTATAAAAAAGGGGAGAAGGGGACCGAGAAGAGGGGGAAAAGAGTCTGGAATGTAATAGGAGAGATTGAGCCTCTCGAATGCTCAAACTGTGTATTGTTCTGACTATTGAATAACACTAGTTCGTGTTCTCCATTTTTATCTGCAATTCTCGAATCAGAGGGGGTTGGGAAATTATCACTGGGTAGAGGGCAAAAGAAGAAATATCGATTCATACCAAATTGGTATCAGAGCTTACGATCAATGGCCCCTTCCGCGAACCAGAGAGTGGAGTCCCTGGAGGAACGGATGACTCTCTTAGAGGAATCCGTCTCTGAGAAAGTTTCAGCAATAGTGGAACGAGCGATGGGAGCAATGAGGCAAGCTTTGATGGAGCAGCTCACGGAGGATCTCCAGAGGGCGGGAAAGAAACAGGGAGAAGAACTCCAGGCAGTGGCGAACAGACTGGAGGAGAGGATGATGGGCAATCGCGAAAACTATGAGGCCCCGCCGGCATGGATCAATGAGGGGATCAGAGGAGGGATTCCAGGAGAAGGGAGCAATGGAGGTGCAGGATCGGGGGGAGTTCCCGGGGACTGGGGAGCGAGTCGGGGATTTACAAGTGGAGGTGGGGGATGGCGATACAGAAAATTGGACATGCCACCATTTGAAGGTAGTGATCCCGATGGATGGATCCTGAGAGGAGAGAAGTACTTCTCCTTCTACCGCTTGAATGAGGAGGAGAAGCTGGAGGCGGCGGTGGTAGCCATGGAAGGCGACGCATTAAGGTGGTACCAGTGGGAGAATAAACGCCGACCGATCAAGTCCTGGGTGGAACTGAAGGAGCTGGTGCTTCAGCAATTCCGACCGGCAAACGCCGGCTCACTCCACGAGCAGTGGCTGGCGACAGCTCAAGTGTCGACGGTGGTGGAGTATCGACGGAAGTTCATCGAGACGGCGGCCCCTTTGAACGACATTCTGGAGAGCCTTTTATTGGGCCAATTTATCAATGGGCTGAAAGAGGAGATAAAGGCCGAGATCCGGTTGCTGAACCCCCTCAATCTAGATCAGGCCATGGACTTGGCGATCCGGATCGAGGAGAGAAACCGAGTGAATGGGTGGAAGAAGAGTTATAACGGGCCAGTGAAATCTGGGCCTTATTCCTTTTACAACCGAGCGCCCTCTTCTGGATTCCAAGGTAATGGGGGTTCATCGAGCCACGCCCCATCCAGGAGTTGGGCCGCAAACCTTAGCGAGACCCATTCTTCGGCCAGTAGCCCAACGGTCTCAGCCCCAACTACCAGAGCCATAGGCGAGGTAAAAAGGTTGACCGAGAAGGAGCTGCAAGAGAAGAGGGCCAAGGGGCTCTGTTACCGTTGCGATGACAAATGGAGTATCGGGCATAGGTGCCGGAAAAAGGAGCTGAGCATACTGCTAGTGGACGAGGAGGATGGGGAGGAAGATGAAGGGGACCCAGGGAACGGGGAGCTTTCATTGCCGCCATCGGAGGAGGTCCCAACTGAAGTTTCGTTGAATTCAGTAATTGGCCTGAGTAACCCGAAGACAATGAAGCTGAAGGGAAGAATTGGGGGGCGTGAGGTGATAGTGATGATCAACCCCGGTGCAACCCACAATTTCATTGCCTTGGCCACCATTAAGGAATTACAGATTCCTATCACGCCTTCGCAAGGATTTGGCGTATCTCTGGGTAATGGTGAGGCTGTAAAAGGGTCGGGTGTCTGCAAGGGAATACAATTAGAATTGGAGGGAGGGGTAAGAGTGATAGAGGATTTTTTACCCCTCGGGCTGGGAAATTCAGAGTTGATATTAGGCGTGCAGTGGCTGGAAAAGCTGGGTTCGGTGGTGACCAATTGGAAGACACAAGAAATGTGTTTCCAACAGGGAGGGGAGGCTATCTATTTGAAGGGGGACCCGTCCCTAACTAGAACTAAAATTTCCCTGAAGGCCATGATAAGGACTCTGCGCAAGGAAGGGGGAGGAATCTGGTTAGAATTGAATCAGGTAGAAGGAGAACCAGAAACAGAGCCTTCAATACCGGGGTTTCTGGAAGCCACTGTAGCGGAATTTCAAGAGGTATTTGCCAAACCAGAAGGGCTGCCACCTCAGAGGGGGCATGAGCATTCGATAATACTCAAGGAAGGTAGCAACCCGGTTGGAGTGAGACCCTATCGATACCCTCAATTTCAGAAGGATGAAATTGAAAGACTTATCAGAGAAATGCTGGAGGCAGGCATAATCCAACCGTCCACAAGTGTCTTCTCGAGCCCTGTATTGCTGGTCAGGAAGAAGAACGGGTCGTGGAGATTCTGTGTGGATTATAGGGCTCTAAATAAGGAGACGGTGCCAGACAAATACCCCATCCCAGTCATTGATGAGCTACTGGATGAATTGCAGGGAGCTGCCATATTCACTAAGCTAGACTTGAAGGCTGGCTATCATCAAATTCGAGTTAGACCTGAGGATACTCATAAAACAGCCTTTAGGACCCATGAAGGACACTATGAGTTCCTGGTCATGCCATTCGGACTGACCAATGCCCCAGCCACATTTCAGTCTCTCATGAATGATGTCTTTAGACCCTTCCTGAGACGGTTTGTGTTGGTGTTTTTCGATGATATCCTGATCTACAGCGCCACCCTGGCAGAACATGTGGATCATGTGAGGGCGGTATTAAAAACCCTGAAGGAACACACCTTGTTTGCAAACATCAAGAAGTGTGAATTCGGGAAGGCCGAGGTAGCCTACCTAGGACATGTGATCTCTAATAAGGGGGTAGCAATGGACATGGACAAGGTGAAGGCTATAGTTGAGTGGAAGATCCCAAAGAGTCTGAGGGAACTCAGGGGATTACTGGGACTCATCGGGTATTACAGGAAGTTTGTGGCTCGGTATGCTCAAATTATACAACCCCTCACAGATCAACTTAAAAAAGACAGTTATGGGTGGACAGACCAAGCTACACACGCCTTTGAAACCCTCAAGGCAGCAATGGTGACTGCCCCAGTGCTGGCAATGCCCAACTTCCAGAAAACTTTTGTAGTGGAATCGGATGCCTCAGGCTATGGAATTGGGGCAGTATTAATGCAGGACCACAAGCCCATTGCTTATTTTAGCCGACTTCTGGGCCCCAGAAATCAGCTGAAATCTGTGTATGAAAAGGAGCTAATGGCCATCTGCCTATCAATATAGAAATGGAGGCATTATTTGTTAGGCAGACATTTCTTAGTAAGGACTGACCAGCAGAGTCTAAGGTATATTATGCAGCAAAGGGAGATAGGGGCAAACTACCAAAAGTGGGTTAGTAAACTGCTGGGGTTTGACTTTGAAATCCAATACAAGCTTGGGGTTGCTAACAGGGTAGCTGACGCCTTATCGCGCAAGACTGAAGGGGAAGTGGAGTGTGGAGCCCTCGTTACTACTCAAGGAGTTGTGTGGGAGACATTAACACAAGAGATAGCTGCTGACCCCATGCTCCAACAAATTAAAAGGGAGCTAGAAACCGGGGAGAAGCAGCATGTGGGGTTCCATGTAGTGGAGGGCAGATTGATGTACAAGGGACGTTATGTTATTCCTAAATCCTCCACTTCAATTCCTATGCTGCTAAAAGAATACCATGATTCCCCTGTTGGTGGTCATGCAGGAGATCTGAAAACCTATTTACGAATGGCCTCGGATTGGTATTGGCAGGGCATGAGAAAGGAGGTGGCTGCATATGTCAGGAATTGTCCAATATGCCAACAACAGAAAGCTTCAACTCAGCACCCTTCAGGGTTGCTTCAACCCCTACCCCTACCTTCAATGGTTTGGGATGATATAAGCATGGATTTTGTGGAAGGGTTACCCATGTCAAAAGGGGTGGACACTATCCTAGTGGTGGTTGATCGGCTTTCTAAGTACGCCCATTTTTTGGGGCTGAGACACCCCTTCAGTGCTTTGTCAGTCGCTGAATTATTTATTAAGGAAGTGGTGCGGCTCCATGGATTTCCCTCATCCATAGTGACAGACAGGGATAGAATTTTCATGAGCAAATTCTGGACAGAGCTATTCCGTCTGCAAGGAACGGAGCTGAGACGAAGCACAGCCTACCATCCCCAAACGGATGGCCAGACAGAAGTAGTAAACAAAGGTCTGGAAGCCTACTTAAGGTGCTTTGTTGCAGGGCAACCTAGGACATGGTCACAATGGCTTCATTGGGCTGAATTTTCCTATAACACTTCCCCTCATCTCTCCATCAACATGTCACCTTTCAAGGTGCTATATGGAAGGGATCCACCGCATGTTTTGAAGTTGGGCAGAGGACATACAGCAGTGGATAGCATAGAAGAGTATCTGCTGGAACGTGAGGCCGTATTGGATGAATTGCGTCTGAACCTCCTTAAGACCCAGCAGAGGATGAAGGCTACTGCAGATAGAAAGAGAAAAGAGGAGTCCTTTGAAGTGGGAGATCAAGTGTATCTGAAACTGCAGCCGTATAGGCAACAGTCATTGGCTAAACGCCCCTATGAAAAGCTGGCCGCCCGATTTTATGGCCCCTTTCAGGTTATTCAGAAAGTGGGGCAGGTGGCTTACAAGCTCAGTCTTCCGCCCACATCTAAAATACATCCTGTATTTCATGTGTCCCAGCTTCGCAGAGCCATGGGTGCCACTCAGGCTTCTCCAACAATTCCAGCACAAATGTCCACAGACATGGAGCTAGTAGTCCAGCCAGAAGGACTTTTGGACATCCGCACGACTACCAGGGGGCAAACAGCAAAAAGGGAGGTATTAATCAAGTGGAAGGATCTTCCCGCATTCGAAGCCACTTGGGAAGATGCAGCTGTCATACAGGAGAGGTTTCCTGCTTTCCACCTTGAGGACAAGGTGAAACTTTGGGAGGGGGGTAATGTAATGAACAATGTAAGGAGTCTTCCTAGAGCACAGGTAAAGGTTACTTACGCGAGAAAGAGAGGCAGGGGTAAGGAGGGAATACTCTGTAATTCAGTTAACAGACAGTGATGAGGTGGCATAGAGTGAGCGGGGAGAGTAGCCCTAGACAGTTATAGCAGATACTGGTATAAAAAAGGGGAGAAGGGGACCGAGAAGAGGGGGAAAAGAGTCTGGAATGTAATAGGAGAGATTGAGCCTCTCGAATGCTCAAACTGTGTATTGTTCTGACTATTGAATAACACTAGTTCGTGTTCTCCATTTTTATCTGCAATTCTCGAATCAGGGGGGGTTGGGAAATTATCACTGGGTAGAGGGCAAAAGAAGAAATATCGATTCATACCACCAACTTCCCCAATAGCAACTTACCACCACAAAAAACCTCCATTATGATCCTCATCAACACTACCGGCTTCTCTGTCACACAAATACTACAAACAATCCTATCATAACCCAAAGCCTCCACACTATCATATCCTTGCAACAACCTTCACCATCAACAAGCCCTCAACTATCACCCCTCATGTCCAGCACCTTTACTCCCAAGTCCCAACCCTACTATCCATCTATCAAACTACAGTACTCCGAGGGTCTTTACTGCAACTTAGATGGTCCTATCACCCTTACACGAACAATGTACGTCTAATACCTTTCACCTCTCGGATCACTAGTTGTTCCCTATCAAAGCCTCATCAGTAGCACCACTTTCCTTATTCATTTATCATGCAACACAGCAATATTGCAATGGTCTAATCTTGTTTATCCAAAGCAATTTAGTAGGCTCGGCAATAAACAACCACCCTCTTGGGTTCCTGTTATAATTTCCAGTGAGATGCAGGATGGCCTTCATGGTCTTAAATACTACATCTTCAATCAACCAAAGCTAGCTTAGGGAACTTCTAGGACACTATTACAACATCTCCTAACATGCCACAGTGGAATCCATGGGCACACAGGCAACAACAAGCCTTTTTTGACATTCTCATAGCAGCCCTAACACAATCAGACAACTCAATTTTCCTAGTTAACCACATTTAGCCTCGCAACAAGACCAAACAAGTTGGCTTTAGAAGTAGCCATAGGGGATGTCCCTTTTTTAGGGAGTCATCCACTAACTACTCTTCGCCATAACACCTTATCCACTTTACTTTGTGAATAGATTGCTCAGTCATTTAGCCTCCTTTGTCCCTACCATGCTCATGGACTCATCCTCAACAATTGTGTTTGCTAGTGAACTCAAGGTCAAGCATCCTTTGGGCCTCCTAGTTTTCTTAGCGATACTAATTTCCTTAAAAGGCAAGCCCGTGAGGTGTTCACAGAAAAAATAACTTAGTTCACACACCCCTACCCTAGTTTTGAGGTAAAGGAAAAGCTCAATGCCTAGGAAGTGTATTGTTACGTATATATGAGCCATTGGCCTCCTTTATCATATAACATTCTTCATCTATTAGCTAATACTTGGGTTGCAAGCTTGTATTCCAAGGAAATAATTATTAAATAGTGAAGTTATGTATTAGATCAAACAATTAAGTTATCATGTAAGACCATTATCTAATGGCAGATTAAGGCTCATATATCCCTATATAAAGAATTCCCTATGGTAGAAGTTAGGGAGAAAACAATACTTGTTGATTCACAACTACCTACCCTCCTATAAATCTATCCCCCCCCCCCTCCAAAACATACTTGACCCTCATCACCAACGCATCCATCATCCATCATATACTCTCAACCTCATTCAACCCCACATCAATCTCATGAGGGGTTCTAGGCCCATAATATTATCAATAATTGGAACCTATTGGCCGTGTGCTTTCTTCTAGCATAGGTTCACAATGATAGTGTTGTATCATTACCCACTCCATGAAAAGATGCCTTGTCCTCAATGAAATTGAACGACAAGTCATATCTTTCTAGCTGGCCTCTTCCACTTGGCATTCTTGTCACTATATCATAGGTTTTAATATTTGTAAGCCATCTACCATAACCGTGTGATGATCCAATACCTTAGAAGGCCCGAATACCATTTCCTACTCAAAATTAATGGATAGTGAGGGTGGTGGCTTCGTAGAGATTCCCCTATGAGCTTTGCATAGTCGGGAATTAAGGATACACGGAAAAAATAAGGATGGAATTTAATATTGAAGAGAATTCCCCATAATGTCCACTTATCAAAGAGAATTTCCAATATATACATTTAGCTAGAGACCTCTGACGATAGGGCAGGATTGTCACAAAAACACTATCACTAACATTACCATCTATTCTAGATTGAACTTTATGATTTATAAGGTAAGAACTTTAATATTTAATCTTGAGAAATTAGTTGTTCTATAAAATTGGCAATGTATGTCTCCCAAAGACATACAGAGCCACGGTTGGAAGATCTTTGCCATCATCAATTTCAAAAGGAATATTGCCAGCAAATGAATGGAACATTATTAAATGAATATTTTTCATATGGAAAAATTTTAGAACTTGAGTGGGGTTATTGTAGTGCAAAACAATTAAAATATGCCTCTACACTCTAGTTAACAACATGAGTCATCTTTAGAATGAGGAAGATAAATTGATAAGACGTCATTGATCTTAAACAGCTCATGTCAAAATCCCCTAACGAAGATGACATCCCTATCTAAAACTATAGATCTAGGTTTTCCATGTCAAATTGTCAATGGCCAACACACTATCTCACCACAAAAAAATAAAAATAGAAAAAATAAAAATAAAATAAAAACCACACACACACACATTGGCCCAAACTTGGTAGTATATGGGCGAGCCAAAGATATAAAGGGAGAGTATTTTCTGATCCCTTCTGATTTAGAAAGTCCATTAATGAAATTAAGGGAGATATGTTCCCATATTTTATTGGGAATAGGCAATGGTTGTAACAGTCCAGCTAGTGCCAATGTTGTATATTCACATGATTGGAATAATGAGCAATTTTAAACCATCTTTTGACATCATGCTTCTTCTCAACAACAACAAAAAAAATAGCAGAGATACATTTTAAAGTCTTTAAACAACCTCCATGCCCCGGTTCATTTAGTGCCCCAGTTCTCCTTACTAGCCTTGTAAATGATAAAGAAATCAAATGGCAGCAGCTTCATGAGAAGTCATTATTCAATAGATAATTGAGACCATAGTGATCAATTGATATATAACAATGTTGACCCACTAAATAATGCTTCCAATCTGTATGGCCAACAACAATGCTAACAATTCCCGATCATGTTGATTTTAGTCTGCTAGAATAGGATAGTCCCTTACTAAAATATGCAACCAGGTGTGCATAGTGTAGAAGAATAGTTCCTACTCGAGCTGAGAAGGCATCACGGTTGACAATAGAAAGCGGAGTGGAACTGTAAAAAGAGAGTTTAACAAGGACATCTTTGAGTTTTTGGAAGGCTTCCTATGTTGCAAGAGACCACATGAACTATTTTTCTAAGTATGTTTAGTCAAGGACAGTGCTATTATTCCATACCTTCTTATAAACCTTCTGCAATATCTAGTTTAACCCCAAAGCCTTAAAGCTCTGTGACATTAGAGGACACTGGCCATTGTACAACCTGAAGTTGTGCAAGAATAAATTTGCCTTTAGACAAACGAACACTTAAAGGTTTCAGCATGAATTTGGTTTTCTTGAAGAAGGCACCGTACAATCCCTAAGTGTTTAAGATGGATAAAGAGAAAAGGGCTATAAAATAACAAGTCAATAAAGAATACTACGATGAACTTGTGCAAATGGGGTCTACAAACATCAGTCATAGCTAAATGAAAAGTGGAAGGAGCATTGCTAAGACTGAAAGGCACTGCTCTGGATTCATAGTGAGCCAAAAGAGTACGAAAAGCTATTTTAAAAATGTCATCAAGGTGAACACGAATTTGGTGATAACCAGAGCATATGTTAATTCTAGAGAATATGGCAGCCCCTTTCAATTCATCCAAGTGTTCATCAGTGTTTCCTATAGGATATTTATCAGGAATGTAATTTAATTTAACCTTCGATAGTCAACACATATATGCCAAGAGTTATCTTTTTTCTCGCAAGTAACACAGGACCTGCAGAAGGACTCCAGCTGGAACAAACAAACCCAAAGTGTAACAGCTCTGCCACTTGATTTCCATTTTCACCTTTTTAGAAATAGGTATATTGGTAAGAATGGATGTATGAGGGTTTTAAAATTGGAATAATAGGAATACAGTGGCCAAATTTTAGGAATGGCGGTAATGTTATGTGTTTCAACAAAACACAAGAAAATTTGTGAAGAAAATTTTGAATAATCTAGGGTTGATTCATGTAGTCACCTGAATTCTCATCCTTCCATGACAGGAATAGAAATGAAACTTTGGTGGCAGGCTTGTCAAGAACTCCATGCAACCGATACCTCCTCCTTCCATTCAAGCCTTCTGGCTTGTAATTTTTCTTCTTTTTTTCTTTTTTCCAATTGAAACTAGTTTATCCTACCTTTTCCTAAGTCAAAATAAGCCAGCCATTAAAAGTCTAGCAACAAATTTGTCCTTCAATTGCAAAAGGATAGAAGTCCTTAACGATAGACAGGTCTAACACATGCACAACTTCTAACAAAGGGCTTATTTCTCTCACCTTATTTGCAGATGAGCAAAATTTTGATAATAATGAAAGTAATTTGGAATTAAAGATAATAATTATAATAATGTGGTAATGATAGCATTAATAATAATAGTAATGAAAAATATTAATTATGGCAAATAATAAGTGTAAAATAATAATAATAATAATAATAAGATATAAACTTTTCCAAATGATATCATATTATATAAGAAAACTAATACAAAGAAAATAGGCTCAAACTCAGTTGCAACTTATAATGTTCCCATTGCCAATTTAAACTCCAAAATAAGGGATTTCTTGAAGAAGTAAACCAATTCTGTCAGCAATCTTCTCGGCAATGAAGCTATGCATTGAACTGCTACCAAATAATATTAATAGCTTGTTTCCCTTGATGGACCCTAGCAACTTCAATGTGGTTCTCTAAGCTCTGCACAGTATGGCATGAATGAGATTTCTACAAAATCTGCTGGAGGTCTTCTCCTTGAACTTCACCAACTTCATGGGGACTTATCCTTAACATATCAAGTAAAAAGGAGCTTTACATCTATATCCACACTTCTCATTGCACTTGAAACAAAGTCCTTTGTTATGTCTTTATCAGCACTTAGCTTCTCTGGAATGCTTCAAAGGCAGTGGTGGGCTGGATAGATTCTGGCATTGCTGCTCCACTAACGCAGCTAAGGGGCAATTGTTTTGGGCTTGACCTAATGGATGAAAAGAGCCCAAGTGCTTGGATTTGATTGGTTGGGCTGATCAAAATTAAGCCCTTTGGATCCTTATGTTCGCCCCAATGTAGACTCAATTTCAATGGCACGACTCGCAGCCATGTATACACTTTTGGTTTATGTATTCTTGCACATGCCTTGCGTTCTTTGATTCTATTAAGGAATACTCACTGAAGACAATGGTCTAGCCAATTACAAACTCAGGAAGAACATTTAGCAACTTTTGAGTACTCTTAAATTTATCCATTTGACAAATGCCACATAAATGCTCATCTAGATAATAAAACTCATCGGGTTCATAATTTTCTCACAAAGTCTCACCTATTCTTCCCAATAAAAATTATTTTATTCAATATTTATCAAGACAAATAAATCAAGAGCGACCCATAATAAGTTATGGATGGCAATAGATCCCAAACTAGACTTATCAAACTCAATCATAAGGGTTTGGGTCTGATAATTTTGGGCTTGATGAGCCTCAATTGAGTCTGGATTTGGATCCAACTTAATGGCTCTGGATCTAGGTTAGCAGTTTCAAATCCAAACACGACCTAGGACTCATCATATATACATATAATAGCATATTCAAGTAAATTTACTCTTCCAACATATTGTTTAACTATACATATAAAATAACATTTAATTGGTAAAATTTTATTGACTTTGAATATGGTAATGTTATTTAAAATATCAATAAGAAATGAGCCCTATTAACCTTGTATTATATATTCAGATATATTGAATAGTGTAATATTCTCTTATTCTAAAGGAAAGGAAATTTAAGACCTAGTTAAGACACATTTATCAGCTACAAACCCTGAGTCTAGACTTTGGAGACCTATTGAGCATGGATCCACATAACCTAAATGGGCCTAGGTTCCAGTCGGGTTGTACTTGTACCTAAACCATTGTCATCCTGATCTAAGTACAAGGAAGCCACCTCAACTTTAATTTTATCTCGATTTTGATTATAAGTATCTCTCTGCCTTTAAAATCCAACATCATGGATCCCTCTTTCAATCTTGAAAAAATCCATTTTGCTAAAGGGTAGCCGAGATGGACTTCTAGAACACCAAGGATTTTCTACATATTCTTCAAAATCTTTCGGCAGGTGCAAACTGCCTCTACAACATTGGCTTCTATTATACCCAATTGATATGCTTTTATCTCTTACACTGGGTTTGTTTCTACTTTCTGCTTGACGGGAACCTGTTGCTTATGACTTAGGTGCTGCCACCTCTATTACTAATTATTCAATGGTGTCAAGACGAGAAACAAAGGAGATAAGTTGTTGAGAAATTGGATTGTTATTGGATTTGGATAGGCTAAAAAGAGCAAAGAGAGTTCACTATGGTGGAAGGAACCTAGCTCCGATACCAGCAGTAGGAAAGGGTAGATGGTGGAAATAATTAAACTAAAGGGATAGTTACTGCAGATTAAGTGCAATGATCTTAAACACTTCATTCCCAACAATGTGTCTGTATGGATAGAAAAAGATTCACAATAAATCACAAATACAAATACCATACTGCAGAACTAAGTGGCAAAATAAAAACAAAAGCAGTTACTACTACTATTACTGAAAATAAAAACATGAGAATTAAGGAAATAAGGGCGAGTGCACTGGGTTGTACAGCCGGGACTAAGAGGGGAATTGTTTCACTTTATGGTTGACATCTTCAACTATCTTGAATAGATAAAACTGATTATCAGCAGTTGGAACCCCCTGGCCTCATAGCTTCCTACTAATGTAAGATCAAAATGGTGGTGGTGTATCATTAATCTACTACTAATGTGTCCATTACACATGCTTGACTGTCATCACAGATTCACATGTTAGGGTATAAGAACATATAGGAAGCAACAGAAGTCTAGAAAGTGAGGTAAAGAGGTTGACCAGATCGTAATAGGGAACATCCCTCAAGCAATTATGTCATGAACATTGGTGCAAGGCATAACTCATGGTATGGGTGGGGTAAATTTAGTGATGAAAAACAAGAGAAAAGGAGAAAGGAAAAAGGTCAACAAGAAGAAAAAGGCCACATTTTACACACAAAGAATGATCTAGAAGAGACTTCCCTACTTCTCTTACATCATTCAATGCATACGAAACAAGAAAAGTGAAATACTTTTACATATTTTAGTTGAAAATCAAAGCAAAAGCACTACTTGTTGCTTTCTCTAGTAATGAATTATAGGTTACCAATTTTAAGCTAATTTATCCTCAAGTAACACTACTCCAACTTGTTGAACATGAAGATATTCTTTTTTGCTATATAACAATGCATGGCTGTGAAAGCTATCAACTGCAGGATAAGCTTCGTACTCAACAGACAAAATCGCTTTTGAACATGAGATGCCAATTCATATGTTCGTCCATATTCTTTTCTAATAACCAAAAGGAAAATTCAAGCAAAAGATGAGTTTTATGCTTCTTCTCTAATAACTAAAACAAAATGCAAAATTTAGGCAGGAGATATCTTATCTCATTTGAAAGGATGAATAGAGTACTCAATCTATATTACATACAACAATTGATGCAGTACCTTTCATATTATTAGCCCCTCGGACCCATATTTCACCTAGCTTCTGGGGAGGAACAGGTTTCATGGTTTCTAAATTAACTATCTGGGCTTCAACTCCAGGAACAAGCATTCCAGTTGAACCAGAATGACGTTTTCCTATTCGTGTATGCTCCAAAGAGATAATTCCACATGTCTCTGTCATACCATAGCCCTGAAATAAAAGATCATCATCAGAAGACTCGTTTAACCAAACGCCAACCACAGAAATTGCATGCTCCAGGTAGTTAGCTAGCTCAGCCGACAAAACAAGCAAAGGGAAGAAATATGATATGAAAATAACTTACAACAAACCATAAGACAAGGTTCAGTCTATTTCTAATAAAACATGAAGTGCGTAGGCAAAGATGTAAAAACAAGCTAGGCAGGTCACTTGCATACCATTTCTTATATGATCAATAGAATAGCAAAGATAAGTATCTGCAGGAGTGTATAGATCCTGTCAAATACCATGCAAGGAGATTCCAAATATAGTTAAAAGTATTTGGAAAAAAAAAATGAACAGTTAAGAGGGGCCTGTTGAAGATGTAAAATCAAGACATGGCTAAGACACTGTAGAATATGACATTATCTATCCCTCGACAATTTAGGGATTGTAGGATCAAAGAAAAAGTTTTCAAACATAAAAGGGTATGGGCCTATTCTGCTCACTTTATTTTCAGATCAGTAATAATGATACTAAAATATAAAATAATGATGATGACTATAAAAGTAATTTTAGTGGTAATAAATTCCTAATACTAATGACATGAAATTGTAATAGTAATAAAATTAATGCTCATTCCATAGAGCATTGAAGTTGGAGCATTAGGAGCTTCAGCTATATCTTACAGTACAATATGGGCTCCAGAGGCATGCTTAAACCAAATACCCTTTAAACTATTTACTAACAAATAGGACCACGGCTCATCAACCAACAAAAAAGGCATAACCACAAACCCCACCAGGTCCACCACCACCACCACATGGAGGAATCACCGGTATTGAATGAACGAATCAAAATCAAAATGGTTGAATAAATGAGGTCGTCTGCACACTATTGTGCCAACGCACAACATGAAAATCAATTGTAGGTGTGCAGACACACAGACGGCCAAATATACAGAATAACGAAACAGAAGCAAGTGAACTGATAGTTAATTATAACAGGAATTAAACCTGACAAACTGTGGCCTTCGGGACATTTTTTGCAAGCTCTACCATCAGCTCCTTTCCCAAAGGTGCCGCACCAGAACCAAGTACCTTCACTGAGGAAAGATCATAATTCTTGACAACACTCCGCTTGGCCAATGCAAGCACAATAGGGGGCACAACCCAAACATAAGTCACCTTATACTTGGCAATGGCCCTTAAAAACATCTCCAAATCAAACCTTTCCATGATGACCACTGTATTGCCCCTCTGCAGCTGAGCGTAAGAGAGCACAGAGAGTCCAAATACATGAAACAGCGGGAGCACAACCAATAATATATTGTGCATTTCACCATCGAAATCCTGATCAGATGAAACCATAAGGGCAGAAGCAATAAAACTACCATGAGTCAACATCACACCCTTGCTAGCACCTGTCGTCCCTGAGGAATACAACAAGGCTGCAGTATCACTCTGCTTGATCGGAACCCCTGGCAAATCCTCTACTGCAGATTGATTAACCAAGTCATTGAAATAAACAATCTTCGAATTTGACATGATATTTGCATTCGTGTTTGACCCCAAAATGACAGCTGGTAGACTAAGATCCTTCACTTTGTCCCAAAGTTCGGGGACAGTAATAATCAACTTGGGGTTGCAATCGCTGGCTTGCTTTCGTATCTCAGAAACAGTGTATAGAGGGTTAACAGTAGTTGCAATAGCACCGACAGCAACAATCCCGAGGAAGGAAATAGGGAACCGGATAGAATTCGGAGCAAGAATAAGAACAACATCCCCTTTTCGAATACCCATTTTGTTAAGGCCATCAGATACTTTGCCAACTAAAGATTTTAATTGAATAAAGGAAAGGATTTCACCCGAATCCGAATCAATAAGAGCAGGCCTATCAAGGAATGCAGAAACATTCCTGAAGAGAAATGACACCATAGAAAGGTTGGGGTTTGTGGGCACATTGATTGGTGGCCTCAGTGACCTGTAAATCCCATCACGACCATACCCGGATCGCTCCATGATAATGATCAATGATCACAGTTTGTCCTTGTCTGTGCTCGCTGATTCTGGGTGTTATGAGATTTATGTTCCTGTTAATTATGACTCTGGATGACCATATCACAGAAGTCAGAATTCTGCCACATCAGAAAATAATAAAATATTGCGCGAACATTTTGACAACTTCAACTAATAAATTATCAGAACTAACAACTTGTGGAGTAGAGTAAAACCAGACCGTCATTAAATTGTCAATCGATGAGAAGGAGTCAACTGTTAAACTTCGTTCGTTTATTAAGTAAAAGAAAGATATATTGAAATGAAAACGTTTCAGAACCTCCATTGTCAACTCGAAACACCCAGGTCAATCCAAGGCACCAATTACACGCTGAATATGTGTATGTCCGTGTATGTGTGTGTGTGCGTGTGTGTGTGTGTCTGTGTAAAGGCATGAAATTGCCTGAACTGCCCCAACGGAGTTTAGGATACACCCTCATATAAGAAGAAATGAAAGAATCGAAACGGCATAAATTGATCAATCGTTGGGCAGATGAATCAATTAATATTTTTTAAATAAACAGCCTGGAGGGACGGAACCTGAGGAGACAAATAAATTAAAGAACAAACCTCGGGGATATATCGACTTGCAAAATATTAACATGCACAAGGGCTGCAATTTAGGCAACCGAGTTCAGCCGAACAAACATGTTGCACTTCGTTGCAAGTATAGTTATCCGACTTACAGCTTTGCAAGTAGATTCGGCGGCCTTTGTGCGTAGAACCGGAATCCGTTATCACATTACATTTTGTTGGGGTAAATTATATTTAGTGTATAATTCTGGGATATCTTAGGCATTAAACTTGGTTAGAAATTTCGGGAACTTCGTATAACCCGTATGAATGGTTACTATGATAGTTCATCGTAACTATGAAAGGGCTGTTATTGGAGACTGTGTCGGTGTTGGTGGGGTAGTGTTGAAATCTTAATCCTTCTGATTGCTAAAAGGGACGGGATTTTGATAAGCACTTACATCCATATATTAATTGGTGTTTTTAATTCTCTATCTACCAACACTAGAATTTTTTGGCCTATCTACGCTCAGGTAGGGATGGGAATGGGCTTTAAATCCGATTTGAGCCTTTATATTTCTCTTACTTTTAGAGGATTTGGTATATAATTTTTAAACTTAATAAATCTAGATTGGATCTAGAATTCAGATCCAACACTAGACCTATTTAGTATATATGTGTGTATACGCATGCAAATACATACATACATACACACACATATATACTAATTTTATATTTATTATTATTGTCATGATCTTATTTAAATTCCTTATTTATTTATTTTTAATTTTATTTTTATTTATTTACTTTATAAGTAATATGTATAAAATAAAAATATTACAACGCCATTTGATAAGTTAAAGTAACTAATTTAAAATGTTAATATTTTCACTTGAAGGATTTTTTTTAAACAATAAGTACCTAATAAGTTATATAAAACATAAATATATTTATATTTATATAAATTATTCAGCTTTTTTAAAAAAATAATAATAATCTGACTCATTTAGGACCTATTTTTTCATTAGACCTAGTGGATCTTGATCTGAATTTAAATCTAAGTACTATAAATAGGTTTGGATCTTACTAGACCCGATCCAATATCATCCCTACACTCAGTCAAAGTCAAAAGTCATTTATCTCCTTTCTGAAAAATAATGATGGGGATTGGATAGATAACTTAAATTCCCTTAAACAACAAGCAATCTCCTTATTTTAAAATGATTTTCACTATAGATGATGGAAGTCTGGCTTGCACTCACGTGTTTCCCCATCTTTTTCTTTGCCTCTCCATTGTGAACTTGGTGGATAAGGTTTGATCAATCTCACGTGTTGAGGTCAGGCATGTAGTGTTTTCTATGGATTTATACAAGTATATTGGTTTAGATGGTATCCCCTCAATCTTTTTCTTTTTGTTTAGAAAATCTGGCAAATTAACAGTCCATGCTTGGTTACTTTAGTAAGTCGTACTTCTTTAGAGATACTTTCCCTACCTAGCTTAATAATTTGTTCATCCACCTTACTCCAAAGGTTGATAGTTTTGCTCCGATCAAGTAGTTTTGTCCCATAAGCCTCTGTAATATTGCCTATAAGGTCATAACAAAATTCACCTCTACGAGAATGAAATTGGCTCTTATGAAGATTATTGGCCAAAATTAGACTAAATTCCTCCTGCATCGCCATACCAGGGAAAATGTGGCCATAGCTCAAGAGGTAATGCACACTATGAGGCATATGAAAAGGTAAGACTTGGGAAAGGTTTTTGATATGATTTCATGGGTTTTCATTTAGGAGGCCCTTTCTTTGAATAATTTCCTGCATGAGTTTATACAAGTTATCATGTTTTGCGCCTCTACGGTAACTGTAATACCCCAAAACCCTCTTTTAGGATTTAAAAATAAAATAAAAATTATTGGATAAGGTTTAATTATATATGTCATTTCTAATAAAATAATAATAATAATAATAATAATAATAATATAATAATAATAATAATAATAATTATTATTATTATTATTATTATTATTATTATGGCAATAAAAGAAGAAAAATGATGTAGGGATCTAACTAGTGGAGGTTAAAATTATTTGCTAAACTAAAATAAATTATAATTAAATCATAATAATAATTTCTAAATTAATAAAAAACTATTTTACTATTATTTCTATTTTTTTATTATTCCTATTTTTTTTTTAATGCCAAACCACCTACCACCTCATTTTTTTTCTTTTTAATTTTCCTTTTTCCTCCTTTTCTTTTTCTTTTTCTCCCTTTCCCCTTCCCTCGAATAACTAGGCTGCGCCCAACGCTGGCCCGATCCCGCTTCCCCCTCCTTTTCTTTCCTTTCCCTCCCCCAACCCACTCTTTCTTTCATTTTCTTTCTTCCCTATGTGGCCCAGCACGGGCACCCCTGCTCCCCCCTCTTTTCCTTTTTTCTCCCTTCTTCCCCTTCTACCCCTATCTTCAACCTTTCCCCCGATCAGAGTTGTTGGGCATGGTTGCTTTGTAGCTCCACCCCTCTCTCTCCATTCCCCCTTTCCTCATTTAGACTTGTAGAGCATGCAACAAGCACTGCTCTATGGTCCTCTCCCTCTTGCAATCCCCAGCTCCCCCACCTACTCATTCCACCCCCTATAAAACCCCACCATGTCCCCCCTATCATGTAGCTGCGGCACCCGGCACGCCAGCCAATAGTTAACCACCCCCTCCCTTGTCTTCTTCCCTCCTTTGTCCACTTCCCTCATCCATTTCCCCTATAAATACCCCCTACTCTCTCATTTCTCTCTTTTTTCTACCGATCAAACCCCCAGCCTTACTCGCGCAACTACTTTAGTTGTCGTTACTACCGCCATCGCCATGCCCTCCCTTCTTCTTCCCTGCATCACCCTCCACCCAATTAGCCTCTTCCCTACCCCTAAATCCCCTTCCTCTTCTCTCCCTACCTATGCAAAGTGGGAAACTTGAGCTTCCCTTTTGCACCTCTCACCGCCGCATGTACCGCCCTACACTACCACCACCATAACAACCACCACCCTCCCTACCTCCCTTCTTACCCAAAAAACCTCCCCTACCTTACCACACCACCACTTCCCTTTTCTTTCCCCTCCTTCCTCTTCCTTTTCTTTTCTTTCCTCTCGGCCATCGCCACTACTGCCACCTGCGCCGCCGCCATGAGGCGCCACCACCACCACAATCCCTTGTAACCCAGGAAACCCTACCACCTAAGAAATATTAACTCCTCTCCTATATTCCAACCCCAAAACCCTTTTTTTACATCACCACCACCACTGCTTCCGCGCCCTTGCTTATTGTCCCTTATGGTTGTGCCCTTATCCCTCCTACCTACTTATTATATTATATTTTAATATTTTGTTATTATTAACATCATAATTATTATTATTTTAATATTTAATTAAGGAAATAAAGAAAAAAAGGAAAAAATAGTAGGAAGAATGTAAAATGACTAGTCTGCTATTTTTCTAGGTTGTGAGCAAAACCCTTCTTATGAGGAGACATAGGATTTGTTGATGCAGGAGCATCCAATGAACATAATGATTGTCATGTTTATACTAGTCCTCAAGGTAAGGAAGATGATTTACCTATCATGTTAAATATTCTTGATAATTCTTATATGCTTGACATTGAAAAACATTCAAGTTATTCTTGTAGGTATGTTACATATTTGCAAGAAGATGATATTCATACACCTTGATGTGTACAAGTATTCCAAAGCATACAAGACTATGACATACATGGGATGATACATTACAACAAGAAGATAAAGTGATGATATTCATTATTTGTATTAACTTGTTGTAAACCCTAACCCTAAGTATATTTTATGTAAGTTAGGGTATTGTTATAATTTCATGTATGTATCTTAGTCAATTGTATAGCTTTGTAATATTAATCCTTAGTATCATTTAACCAATGATATTATGCCTTTGAATAAGGTTAATATGGGCTTAATTCAACCATGATTAATGGGCTGGATTAAGTAGGAATAATCAACCGGTTTAGGCTAGCTAACCACCGACTCTTCCTTCCCCTATATAAACCTTCTTGTGCGCAACTTTGTAGGCATTATTGAATGAGATTTTTTTTTTATCAAACGTTGAGCAAACTTAGCTTAATTCTAATCCTCCCTTTTGGTTCGACATTGAGTAAGGAAAATCTAGGATTTAGCCTTCCTCAAACTATCTTCAACCATGACATATTTGAAGGTCTTACAAATCTGTCGAAACCTTTCTACTTGTTTCATCAAGTTCTTCACCTATAATCCATCAATTCACTTCATTTCTTTTGCATTAGATCATGGGTGAAAGCTTCTAATAAAAATTTTGATCCAACCTTCCATTACTTTGATAAAAAAAACACATCATTTTTTGTATCAAAGCTTCATTTGTTCGAAGCTAATACAAACCAGTGACCTGCGAACCTGAAATCACGTGTGTTCTTGCACCAAGAACTCCACAACTGCTCCACCATTTCTTTGAATTCTTGATTCTTGATGAACTTATTTGATTTTTCTTGAATTTCTTTCTTGAATTTCTTGCAACGATCTTGTTGCATTTCCCCCAACTTTTCCACATAAAATATCGACAGCATGTACCTTCTAGTAGTGCACGGTTTGGTTCGTCTATTTTCCATGAACGTTTTTTCCTTTTCAACACTTGATTTCTATTGCATTCTACTCTCCATTATTTTGTGATCAAGTGTGTAGCAATCCCTTTCCAGTTCCCTTCGTGCAGCAAGAAAGGAAAGCATCAAAGTGTTCAAAATCCCTGGACAACTCTCAATCGCCCGAGACAGATCTGGAACTTGCATGCCCTATTTTTTATTCATTTCTCATCAATTTCTCTCAATAAATTTGTCTATCATCTACGTCTGGATCTCCTCTACATCTTCTATGAAGACTTCAACACGAATCTCCCACTAGAAGATAGGCATTTGTTGAAGACACAGAAACATGTTCTATGATCTTATGTGAATGAATTTCACATCTCTTATATACTAACCTTTCATTGTTTATGTGTACCTGCATGAAGTGCCTATTCTTGGGACTAAAAGATCTCTTTTGTGCCTAGATAAAGACTGCAGGCAGTATTTGATATTTTTTTTAGAATTAGCAATTGGTTTGTACTTTGTTTGGTTATAGGAAAAACAAATCCAGTACCTACACTTGTGGAATATATTGTGTGCAACAAGTAGGGTTGTGTGTCAACCTTCACCATGGCTAGTGAAGATTTGCATGCCCTGGTAGAGTCCATTAAAAGCCTCATGACACCCATGGATGCCCAATTATAAACTCAAAACACACTGCAACATCAACTCCAAAGTGTGGAAGCTAAGTTGGCCGACCAAGAGAAGTGTAAACCATGGCAAGTTCGAATGGAAACAACACATGATAGTGTGGAAGGGAGAATGAAGCCTATGTACCATGCCAAGAGTGGACGTGAACTTTTCAATTTTTATCATCATGAATATGGAGAAGAAGAGACAAATTCTTTTAGCTCAAGCAACCAAAGAAGAGCACCTACATTCCATGTATGAAATGCACACCATGAAGATCAAGGTATTAAACTTGACCTTCCTGAATTTTATGGTGATTTGAATGTGGAATCATTTTTTGAATGGTTGAATAAGATTGAGGCTATTTTTGAGTTTAGAGAATATGATGATGATAGAAAGTGCAAATTAGCTATTCTAAAGTTCAAAACGTTTGCTCGAATTTGGTATGATAACTTAAAATGAAATACAGAAAGACAAGAGAAGTATAAAATAAAATCTTGAGAAAAACTTAAAAAGTAATTAAGAAAGAAATTTGTGCCTAGATAGTATGAAAAAGATATGTATGTTAAAATAACTACTCTAAGGCAAGGCTTATTTAGTGTAGAAGAATACACTAGAGAGTTTGAAAGACTAGCCCTTATTTATGATGTTCATGAAAGAAAGGAACAAAAATATGCTAGATACTTAGGTGGCTTGAATAATTTAATAGGAGACAAGTTTGATATGTACTCTTATGACTCTCTTGATGAATTGATAAAATTGGCTATGAAAATTGAAAGACAAACCAAATTAACAAAAGCCTATGTTAAGTCTAATGCTTCAACTTCAACTAAACCCTATTGTAACACCTTTACACCTAAATCAACATTTTCATATGATAAAAAGAATAACAAAGATGATAAAGGTAAAAATAAGATGGTTGAAATGACAAATAAACAATGTTTTAAATGTAAAGGATATGGACATTTTGCTAGAGATTGTCCTAACCAAAGAGCCTTAACCTTACATGAAATATAAAACATGGAACTATGTAGTGATGATGATGAATTAGAAGTTGAATCTCCTAATGAAATATTAACTATGGAAGAAGAAGAAGGAGACCCCTGCTTTGTAATTCAAAGATTTTTACAAATACAACCTAATATTACACCTACTCAAAGAGAAAAGATTTTTAAAACTAAGTGTAAGATAGGTGATATGGTTTGTAGACTCATAATTGATAGTAGTTCATGTACTAATGAAATGCCCCAAAATTTCTTAATTTTAAAGATTATATTTAAATAAGGTTTTATTAGAAAATTTAATTTAATAAATTATTTTACTAAAATAAAAGGAAATTTATTAGGGCAAATTAATAAGAAATTTTATAAATATGTTAATTAGAGGAAATTTGGGTATTTTAACTAATTAAAGATTTTAATTTGGAAATTTATTTAAATAAATTATTTTATTTAAATTAATAAATAGAAAATAGTTTCAAATTAATATTAATTTTATAAATAATTTAATTGAAGAAAATTAGAGTGATTTACTAATTGAAATGGAATTTATGAAAAATATTTTAAAAATCCTAATTTAGCTTAAAAAAGGGATTTAAATATTATTTTATTTAAATATTATTATTTTTAAATCTCCTCAATATTTTAATTAATCTAAATACCCAATCTAATTATTTTTTCTTTTTTCCTTTTTCTCTTCCTTTTTCTTTCTTCCTTTTTCCTTTCTTTTTCTTTTTTTTCTTCTTTTTCTTTTTCCTCTCCTTTTCCCCGTTGGGCCTGCCCACTCCCGCGGCCTAGTTCCCCCCTCTCCCTCCCTTCCTTTGTGCGGCCCAGCCCGCACAGTCGTTCCCCTTCTCCTTCCCATCCCAATGCTGCGTTTTAATTGTTTTAACCATCGCAACACGTCGTTCAATTTAAGCACCTTAGCCTCACGCCGAACCGCCCGGTTTCCTTCCTTTTTCTTTCTTTTCTTTCCCCCGAACCACCGGTCCAGCCCACCTTTCTTCCTCCTCCTTCCTTCTTCTTCCCCGACGCCATATCTGTAACCTCCCACCTCCCTCAAAAATGGCCCCGCCGGCCAAACATGTCGTGACCGACCTTTCTCCCACCTATTCTCTTCCCCTCGACGCACACTCCAATTTGAACCACCCCACTTCTCTTTTCTTCCCCACGTTTGCCCCCAATTTCCCTCGCGAAGGTCGGGTAAAATTTAAAATATGTGCCACCCGATCAACACCATAACCGTCCCATTTCTCACCGACTTTGGCCTTTTGGTAACCTCCATAACTCGAGCCTACCATCCACCACTATAAATACCCCTCGTATGGCCTGATTTTGAGACTTCCCCCCCCCAAAACCCTAAGTACAACTTGTGCGCCACCACAGCTTTAGATGCACCGTCCTCCACCGTTAGCCAACCTCGCCGCCTCTTCTTCCTCCCAAACTCGTCCCTGCAACGCCCTCTAATTAATTAAACCATTCGTATCCTTCGATTCTTTTCGCACGGGTCTCCATAACTGTGCAAAATTTGCTGCTCATCTTGCCAGAATTTTTACCCCGAAACCTTAAACCACCACCCACCACCACATCTGCCGCTTCTACCACCCTCTGAACCACTCAAAAACTCCTGCTAATCCTCCTTCACTGACCCATAAACTTCTTTTCTTTTTCTCCTTCCCCCTTCCCTCTTTTTCTTCATTTTTGCCCTTTTAGATCACTTTTCCAGCCACCTCCGGGCACCACCGTCCGTGCCACCCATCCCCGCTAACTCAAGGTGAAACCCTAGACCTTTTCAACACTTCCTTGATTTATTGAGAATTATTCTGATTTTATCCTAATTTTTAATATTAATTTGATTATTATTATTATTATTATTATTATTATTATGATCATCATCATCATCATCAACTGTAATCTAATTGCTAAATCTTGTTGAAAGGTTTGGGAGTATTCTTGAGTTAGATAAATTATTATTCTCGAAATTTTGTTATTTAATAGAATTATTACATGTTTACTATTATTATTAATAATAATATTAATATTATTATTATTAGTATAATTATTTATTTAATATTTTAATTATTTCAGGAAGGGTAGAAACCTAAAATTTGAATTAGGTCTCGCACCCTTGCTTTTTATTACTATTATTAGCATTTTTAACATTATTACTAATTATATTATCATTATTATAATTATATATAGTATTAATATTATTATTACCATTTTCGAATAGTATTATTATTAAATGGGGTGGTTTGAAAAGCCACCTTGTAATTTTAAGATTTATGGTATTATTAATATTAATATTATACTAATAAGAGTATTATTAATAATATTTTACTTTTATTATTATTATTATTATTATTATTATTATTATTATTATTATTACTATTACTATTACTAATACTATTTTAGTGAAGGGTAGAAACCCATATATCACCACTCTTTTCTAATGTAAATAGTAATTTATTTGTAGTTTTAAGCAATATTTTATATAGTTAATTATTGTGTAATATTGTTTTAATTAAAAGCCAAGTCTTAGAATAAGTTAGGGAATAATAAAATTTTAGAAGGGAGCCTAATTCTAGTATATTTTTATATAATAGGTGAACCCAGTCAAATCCCTCAAGTGGAATAGGAGCGTGCACCAAGACCGGTGTCATTTTAGGTAAGGGTGTTACTAAGGTCATTTGTGTGTTTATTTGCATTATGTGCTTCATATGCCATGTATTCTATGTTTATCATTATTGATTATTTTGTATGTGGTATAAAGTGGAGTTGAAGTATGTTGGTGTGAATAAATTGTGGCATGAGAATTATGTGGATATTTATGTAATTATTATTGTATGATATGGCCTTAAGACATGCATGTTAGGATGGTAAAATAATGATGGGTAGTGTAACAATGTGGCATTAGGGTTTTCCATAAAATGGCATGGTGTTAGGGTTTTGCATGAAAGGACATAGTGTTAGGGTTTTGCATAAAATGGTCGGGTTAGGGTTTTGCATAAAATGGTATGGCGTTATGGTTTGCATGGAACCATGTCTACGTGGAGCTAGGGTTTGCATATGGATTAGGGTTTGCATGGGAGTGTGGTATACGTGGAGCTAGGGTTTGCATGGAAGTGTGGTCTACGTGAAGCTAGGGTTTGCGTGTGAATTTGGGTTGCATGGAAGCATGTTATGTGGAGTTAGAGTTTACATAGAAGCGTGGTTTATGTGGAGTTAGGGTTTGTATGGAAGCATGGGTCACGTAGAGCTAGGGTTTGTATAGGAACTAGGGTTTGCATGAGAGTGTGATTTATGTGGAGTTAGGGTTTGCATGGTAGCCAGGGTTTGTAGGGGTATTAGGGTATGTCATGATTAAGTATGGTGGGATGATTAACTAGGGTTGAAGTGGTTAACCTGAGTTGAGGAGTAAGCATGGTAGGAACCTGATTTATATGTCTTGAAATGAACGTCTGAATAAGATACATAAAATATTAAAAACGTAAAGTGAAAGACATTGAGCCGGGCCTAGACCGATCCACCGGCTAAAATAGTGGCAGGAAATATTTCCCTCGCGACCGATCCACTGGCTATAATAGTGGCAGGGCATGTACCCTCGCGACTAATCCACTACCTATAATAGTGGGGGATCCTGAGCTTAACAAACCAAACTATATATATTGTTAAGATGTGGGAAGACACTAATTATTTACAGTGGAACACCATACGAGAAAGGGGCCAGCCCGATCCACCGGCATATAATAGTGGCAGGGTATGTTACCCTCGTGACCGATCCACCGGCTAAAATAGTGGGGTTCACGTACTCGTATGGACTTGATAAAGAATATGGTGTGAAAATATCCCAATAAAGGATTGATGACACAATTAATCTAAGCAGTATTGGATTTTGGCACTTTTACCTTATCGTTCTTTTGCCTTTCTGTCGTTGTGTTGGTGTTTATACCCTCTTATTAGTCTGCATAGATTATATGCTTATGTGCCGGCTTTAGTACTCGGTTACCGTACTCAGTACGTAGCGTACCGATCACCCGTTTCATGGGTGCTACTCATTCCCACGAGCAAAAGGCTTGTTTGATCTGTTGCAGGTAGGAGATACTTACTTTGATGCTATCGATGTCTATGAGACATCAGGAGGGACGGAGTGATAGTTGGGATGGATCAATTTCTAGAGTGACGTGGCCGTTGTCCTTTTTAATTTATGACTCATGTTATTTTTATTATGTTTGGGTTGCAGAAACAATTTTATTAATGTTGTGTAGTTATTATTTGGAAAAACAATAGCTGGGTTTCGAATTATATAAGACTTGCGCATACTCTGATTCTCATTTTTATAAATTTAGATTTTTATGGTATTATTAATAGTGTTTTCTTAGCCTTAGCACTTGGTACCGGAACGGTAGGAGTGAACCGGTCTGGTACTAAGTGTGGCAGTAACATCCCCAGAATTCATGGGTTTTAAATTAAGTATTGTAATTACTTCCGCTTCTAAAAAAAAGTGAATTTTTGGGGGTGTAACAACTAATGTGGCTAGTGAGGCAATGGTTAAGAAATTTGGTTTGGAAACTACTAATCATCTTAAACCCTATTCTTTACAATGGTTAAATAAGGATAAAGGAGCTAAAGTAAACAAAAAAGCTTTAGTCACATTTTCTATTAGAGACTATCATGATGAAGTTCTATGTGATGTTTTACTTGTGGATGCTTGTGGATTACTTTTGAGTAGACCATGGCAATTTGATAGAAAAGCAACTCATGATGGGGTAACTAATGAATATGTGGTGAAAAAGGAAAAACAATTATATAGGCTCACACCTTCTTTATATGATCATATGCCCTTGAGTGATGATAAAAAGAGATTATTTTTACATGAAAAGGCTATGGAAAAATGTATAATAGAAGAAGGAATTTGTTATGCTTTAGTTTCTAAAGATTCTAAACTTGAAAAACAACAACTTGAAAATCCTAATCTAATTAAGTTGCTTGATGATTATAATGATGTATTTCATGATGACTTACCTCCTGGATTACCGCCTAAAAGAGGTATAGAACATGGCATTGATCTTGTTCCTAGTATGCCTATTCCTAATAAACCGGCTTATAGATGTAACCCAAAAGAAGCTAAGGAATTACAAAAACAAATACAAGAGCTTATAGATAAAGGATTTGTGAAAGAAAATATTACTTTGTGTATAATTCTTCCAAATATTGCTTATGTTAAGTTTATGAGTTATTTCTGGAAAACTTTATGGCATATGCTTGGTACTAAATTGTTATTTAGCACATCACATCATCCCCAAACTGATGGTCAAACTGATGTAACTAATAGAACTCTTGGTACATTATTAAGAGGTTTAGTTAATAAAAGTACAAAAGATTGGGATGTTAAGTTAGCTCATGCAGAGTTTGGTTATAATCGTGGTCCTTCTAATACTACTCAAACTAGTCCGTTTGAGGTGGTGTATGATGTGAATCCTAACATGCCTATTAACATGATTCCGTTGAAAAAAGGTGAAATGAAAAACTATGAGGCTAAAGAGAGAGTACAATTTTTTCAACAAATTCATGAGAAAATCAAAAATAATATTGAAAAATCAAATGCCAAGTATAAAGCTCAAGCGAATAAGCATAGCAACTCTTATGTGTTTTCTCTTGGTGACTTAGTTTGGTTACATTTGCGTAAAGAAAGATTTCCTAATTTACATAAAAACAAACTAATGCTAAGAGCCGATGGTCCATTTAAAATACTTAGGAAGTTTGAAGATAATGCTTATGAACTTGAACTTCCAGATTCTTATGGTGGAATTTCAAGAAATTTTAAAGTTAGTGATTGGTCTCCTTATTATACTAATGAAAATTTGAGGGAAAATTCTTCTCAACTTGAGGAGAATGATGCAGGAGCATCCAATGAACATAATAATTGTCATGTTCATACTAATCCTCAAGGTATGGAAGATGGTTTACCTATCATGTTAAATATTCTTGATAATTCTTATATACTTGACATTGAAAAACATTCAAGTTATTCTTGTAGGTATGTTACATATTTGTAAGAAGATCATGTTCATACACCTTGATGTGTACAAGTATTCCAAAGCATGCAAGACTATGACATACATGGGATGATACATTACAACAAGAAGATAAAGTGATAATATTCATTATTTGTATTAACTTATTGTAAACCCTAATCCTAAGTATATTTTATGTAAGTTAGGGTATTGCTATAATTTCATGTATGTATATTAGTCAATTGTATAGCTTTGTAATATTAATCCTTAGTATCATTTAACCAATGATATTATGCTTTGGATCAAGGTTAATATGGGCTTAATTCAACCCTGATTAATGGGCTGGATTAAGTAGGAATAATCGACCGGTTTAGGCTAGCTAACCACCGACTCTTGCTTCCCCTACATAAACCTTCTTGTGCATAGCTTTTTAGGCATTATTGAATGAGAATTTTTTTATCAAACTTTGAGGAAAGTGAGCTAAAGTCTAATCCTCCCTTTTGGGTCAACATTGAGCAAGGAAAATCTGGGATTTAGCCTTCCTCAAACTATCTTCAACCACGACATATTTGAAGGTCTTACAAATCTGTCAAAACCTTTCTACTTGTTTCATCAAGTTCTTCACCTATAATCCATCAATTCACTTAATTTCTTTTACATTAGATTGTGGGTGAAAGCTTCTAATACAAATTGCAATCCAACCTTCTGTTTCTTTGATAAAAAACCACATCATTTGTGCTCCAAGCCCGGAGTCCAATTAGGTAAGGATATGGTTAAGACTTTAGGTTATGTTATGAATTATGTTCTTATGGGTGTAATGGTATGTCATGTGTACTTATATGTTAATGTAAACTAAATATGTGTGTAGTAGAGCTTGGCTTGCAAGGATCTAAGCTATGTTGAGTATGATTTATATTATATATGAAATATGTGATATGACTTGTTATGGATGGCATGCTCTTATGTATGGTTGAGATGGCATAACATGCATGCTTAGAGGCCTTAGGTGGGTTTAAGTGGTTGTGGGGAACTAAAAGAAATAAATTAAGGAGAAGTGGGGGAAAAAGCCTATGTGCATTATGAAATATGGATGAGAAAATAAAGGGAGAAAATAATAAAATGAGGGGTTAGGGAAAAATCTTGCATGGGAATTGTAAGTCTTGAATGGGGGAAAAGCTTCCATGGGGAAAGTTAATTTGAGGATTGAACATGGGGAGAAAGGTGTATTTTGAGTGATTGGAGTGTTTGAATAAGAGTTAGTACGTGGGTTGGTGGAAGTATGCATGGGAGTCTAACTAGGGTTTTTGGAGAAAAACCCTAAATATAGGGGTATTGTGAGGAAGGTTAAGGAGATTGGTTAGACTTTTGGTTGTAATTAGGAGTGTGTCACATGAAGGGTGTGAGTTAAGTTAAAACGAGGGTAGAATTTTTCATGAGGGGAAGGTGTAAAAGAAAAGGGGTGTATTAAGGTTTTCGGTGGTAACCAACTAGGTTCATTATCATATGTGGAATTTGGAGAGTCAAATTTTAAAGTTTGGAGTGGGTTGAGTGGAGTGATGGTGCTGGTATTCAAGGGGGGAGTGTGGGCTGTGAAGGATAAAGAGAGGCTAGGGCCACATAGGCTAAATTAGGGTTTCAAGGGGAAACCCTAGTGGGTGATGGTGGGATTAGGTGGAGAAATGGGAAAGTGGGCTTGGTTTTGAACCCGTGGTGAGTAGGGTGGAAGGTGACAAGGGGTCTTCGAGTCTTGTGGAGTGTACAGGTCCTAAGTTATGGGATAGCGTTATTCAAGAAGTCTAGGGTGGAAGAGTGATAATGAGATGGGAAAGCCATTGGGGTATGCATGTCCAGATAGGGGGTTACTTTTTGAATAAGTCACAAATAAAATACTAATCATTTAAAGTGAAAGATTATTAAGCCGAACCCAAACCGATCCATAGGAAATAATAGTGGCCAAAAGCATTTTTACCTTGGAGACCGATCCATAGGCAAATTATAGTGGCCTGGTTTGCTCTGCCTTAGAGTAGTATTTTCTATCCATTGGCTATAATAGTGGGGAATCCCGAGCTCAATAAACCAAAACTTGGATGATAAAAAAAACCATGGGAATACACTAATCACTTAGAAAGGAACACCACATAGGTCAGGGCCAGACCGATCAACTGGCGATAATAATGGCTAGGAGCATATTACCCTGGAGACCAATCCACCAACAAATAATAGCAGCCAGGTGCATTCTACCTTAGATTAGTATTTCCGATCTATCGGCCATAATAGTGGGATTCCCATACTCACATGGATATAATTTGAGAAATGTGTAAAGATGGAAGTAATGGCTTAAATTTATATAGTGGTGATTAACCCAATTAACTTACTACTTGCATTATCTGCCTTTTAATATGATATACCCTGTCTTAGCTATCCTTACTCAGTATGTAGCGTATTGATCTCCCCTATCATGGGTGTTGCTCATTTCCACAAATAGTAGCCCTTCTAAGTCTGTACAGGTAGAAGATGATGCCCTTGATGACTTTGATGCATATGATGAATTGGTTAGGGTAGAGTGATGATCCATTGTACCTAGAGTAGGGCCAGAGAGGGTGTTATTCAGACTTATTATTTTTTGTTATTTCTACCGTTTTTATTCCCCTATAGAGGGGCATTGTTTTGTACTTCATTTTAGTGATGTATTAACCTTAACGTTTGCATACTCTAGTTTTATTTATTAATGTTGAATTATTATGGTTTTTAATTATCCTTATTAATGATCTTTATACCTTTAGCCTTGTGGTTAGTATGAGACTGACTAGGGGTCAATCTTGTACTGATCATGGCAATAGCACCTCCCCCCCATTTTTTTAGTGCAATGTTTTCCATAACAAATGAAAATTTTCAACTTTAAATTTTGGAGGTGTTACACTAACCATTCATTGCATTAGAATGGGGAACCTACTAACTTATTTCAGCCTAGACATGTTATTTGTTAGAGGGTTTGATGCAGGAGCATCCCCCACACATGATGATGATGATGATGATGATGATAATAATAATAATAATAATCATAATATAATCATTAATTTTTCTAAGTTGGGAGAATTTAAAACTCTCCTTACTTGAACTAATATATGAACTTGATTATTAATAGCTATGCAATCCATGCTACACCAAATAAAAGCCATCAACCCGCAACATTTTTCTTGAATTTATTATGGTTTGAATATGGCTCAAATATGGCTTGGGGTTAGCCATATAACTCTTGGCCAGCCTAGCCTACAAGCAGCCACATTTTAAAGCTCTACTTTCAAAAAATAAGAAGAATAGAAGGCATGCAGTATGAAATTGTGCAGTAGGATTGGAGGCCTAAATATTGTTATTTACAAGACTTTAATTAGAATAAATTAAGGAAAAACGACTTACTAACCAACCATGGTAGCCGACCAAAAGAAGGGGTATAGGGAAGGATTACGTTTTTCATTTGGTTAAGTACAAGTTAAAGTAGTGTGCTAGAATTTCCCTTCTTGTAATTTATATTTCCTAAGTCCTAATGCTAGTTTGTAAGTTAATGTTACTAGCTATTATGCATGGGGAAGGGCTGTGGGAGGCTCGAAAATCAGCTCCCATGCTAATGGTTTTGGGGTTAGTTTCTTATTACCATAGTTAGCTTATACTAGAGTCATGTTTGGTTAAGTTTGTGCTCATATGGTTACCTAAGGGTTAGTTATGTCTTTGTAATTTTTCTCAACCTCTTACATGCTTTCCATGAGTGAAGAGCTGAATGAAAGAGGTATAAAGCCTTTGGCTATCTATTGGTTTCGACAACCCACCCAACAAGCATAGTGCATAGTCTGTTGATACCTTAAAAAAATCTTGCATTCTTTATCTTAAATGTTAATACCTTAAGTGGTAATTATATGTATTTGATCTCAATGGTTACTTGAAGATCTCAATGGTTACTTGAAGATCAAATCCATTCTTCCATCCTATTCTCTATTATAGTTTCTCTTTTATTGGAATTCAACCCAAGTTCTATCATCAACACTTAGTATAACCCAATTTGTTTAGAAATTATACATTAAATTGGTATCAAAGCTCAAGGTTCATAAATTGGATATTTTTTCTTCTCAACTTCTACACACTTATTCACCACTTCTAGCCCTATATTTTACCACTACCATGCCACCACCATTCAGCCACCCTACTATCATTCAAACCACCATCAAACACCTCAACCATTTCGGCCATCATTCAAGCTACCATCGAACGTCACAAAAACTTTTCCCATCATTCGATCACCTTACCATCATTCAAACCACCATCCACCACCCACCACCCACCCACCATTCGATGATTACTCACCCCAACACACCCCATTCGAACTTAGCACCACAAAAAATCCCCACCATTCAACCATAACCCTTATTTAACACTTTTGTCAACTTCAAACCATTATGGAAAATCAACAAGTTTCTAGAGGTTTGAGTCTTGAAGAAGCACAAAATTTAAGAAGGGATAGGGCTATTAAAGCCTTACAAGAACACATGATGATGCATATGTTAAAAAAAATTGGCACATGCTTAATAGAAGATGGTGGCTTATGGGATAATTAACCACCAAAAGTTAAAATGGAGAAAAGAGATGAGAAGTACGATAATATTTCATCCAAGGTAGCCAAAGATCAAACACTCACAACTACCACTCAAGATTTCAACACTTTGAGATAAAAATTGTGATAATTTTCACTCAAAATAAAGTTTTCACTCAACTTTGTAGAGGAGGACATAGGGAGCTCGAAAATATGATTTGTAATTCAAGGAGGTAGTATTTTGCATTGTATTGAGGCTACCCATATTTATAGTGGCACCCATGGTTACAAAAAGTTCATTACACCCTTCCCCTTACCTACCTAGTTACATTCCAACCATTCTTTGCTATCTATTTATCTAATACAAGCTAACAACTAGTCGAATGAGAATTGAAATGAGGTCAACCCATGTGTGGTATTTTAAAAACCATACCACAGTATGGAGGCCCTTATATGATGAAATGGTAGGTAATAAACTAAAGTACAAATCACTCAATCATCCCCCATACCTAATCAATTATCTCTGGTGCTTAGTTAATTAAAATAATTTGATTTGTTGACTTGGATGACTTTCCTCACCTACTCCACCATCCACATATCTTCCTTTTTCTTTTTCTCTTTTTGTATTTTATTTTTTGAAATCAACCTTGGGCTGATTTGGATTCTTAGGTGGCATAATACTTGGAACTAACAATAAAATTGCTGGTTGGCCTTGGGCTTGATGTGCCACCATAGTTGGTTGGCTTAGGCTGGACATGCTACCATAATTGTTTGTGATTGGGCTGGACGTGCCACCATGCATGCATGGACTGGTACGTCCACTTATTTTTCTCATGTTTAGCTAATTAATTTTATCCAAGTTAAGAGTGTTTTATGATCCCCTAACTTAGAAAAATTAATTAGTGAAATATTATTATAAGATGCTCCTACATCACATGAGGAGAGTGTTAGGCATTTTGGAATCTCTTACCCTAAATGCTCACATTCCTCCCCTGAGAAGAATTTCATCACCCTATGAAGAGGGAGAGGAGTCGAACCTAGAGTGAGAAGCTAGTAATTTTATCTCTTCTTCTAGTTAGTGTCCTATATTTGAAGGAAGGAGGAGACATGTTAGAAGAGAGTCCTCTCATGATATCAAAAAACAAATTTCAGAGTTTGATGGGTCACACAATCTAAAAGACTTTTTAGAATGGGAGGTGAGGTGTAATAGGATGTTTGAGGCAAAATCCTATGATGATGAGAAGTCTTTCAAGGTTGCAGTCCTTAAGTTAAAAGGGAATTCTTCCTTGTGGTGGGAGAATTTGGTGCATAAGAGGGGAATGAAAGGAAATTCCAAGGTGAGAAGTTGGATAAAATGAATAAGTTGATGAGAGAGAGGTTCTTACCATCTTCTTATACTCAAGACCTTTTACAATAAAATGCCTTCTTTAAGATAAGGGTCCATGAGTGTAGAAGATTATATTAGGGAGTTTGAAAAGCTCATTATGATACTTGGCTTAGAGGAAGTGGAGAAGCACACAATGTCGAGATTCTTAGGAGGTTTAAGGAGTGACATTGCTAGGATGGTGGAGCTTTACAAATACTAAACTCTATATGAATTATTTCATCTAGCCATTAAGGTTGAGAAGCATAAAAAAGAAAAAAGTGGCTCAAAATTTGATGTAGTGAAGTAAAAAAAAAAAGCACACAAAGGGAGTCATCTAAGCCACCTCCTACACCTAAGACATTTGATGTTAAGGGTAAAGGATGGCACAAAAAGGGTGAGGCTAGTAGGAGTAAAAGAGTGAGGTGCTTTAAGTGTCAAGGGAGTGGGAATTATAAAAAAAAATGTCCAAACAAAAGGGTGACGACTTTACTTGACCTAGAATAGGTGCCATTGGAAGAGGAAGAGGGAGATGAGCATTCGGCCATGGAGGGGGAGGCCTCACCAGATGTTGGAGAGGCTTTGATGGTGAGGAGGGTGTTATATGCAAATGAGGTCTTGGATGAGGAGTCCTAAAGGGAAAATATATTTTATACTAAGTGCACAATACTTGGTAAAATATGTTCCCTTATTATTGATGGGGGTAGTTGTGTAAATGTGGCTTCTTGTACTCTTGTAGAGAAGCTCTGATGATATTCTTACATGCTAATCAAATTATAATGAAGGAAGGAGATGAATGGAAGACCTCTTTCAAGACCAAAGAAGACTTATTTGAGTGGATGGTCATGCCATTTGGATTTTCCAACGCACCAAGCACCTTCATGAGGCTCATGGATGAATTCCTTAGGCCCTTCATTTTTTAGTTGTATACTTTGATGATATTCTTGTATGCTCCTCTAGTAGTGATGATAATGTAAGGCACTTGAAGCTTGTATTCTTATCCCATAGGAGAAAAAAATTGTACGATAACTATAAAAATATGACTTCTTTGTGTCAAAAGTCATATTTCTAAAATTTGTTGTATCTGGAGATGGCATTTCTATGGATGAGTTAAAGGTGTAAGCAATAAGAACATGTCTTACACCTACATCCATCACTGATGTTAGATCCTTCCATGGGCTTGCCTCATTCTATAGGAGGTTCATACAAAGATTTAGCATTATCTTAGCACCCATCATAGGATGTCTCAAAAAGGGCAAAATTAGATAGCCTTTGAGGTGATCAAAGGTAAGTTGAGTGAAGCCCTGGTATTCAGGTTGCCTAACTTTGACTAGGTGTGCAAAGTCTAGTGTGATGCAAGAGAAGTGGGCATTAGAGTAGTTTTACTATAAGAATGGAAGCTAATAAACTTCTTTAGTAAAAATCTCAATGGCTAAAGATCTAATTATAGCACCTATGACAAATAATTATATTATTGTAACACCCCCAAAATTCACTACTGAAAAATTTCATTTTATTAAAAGGAATAGCAGAAGAAAAATATCAAATTGTGAATTCTGGGGATATTACCGCCACACTCAGTATCAGACCAGTTCACTCCTACTGTTCCAGTACCAAGTGCTAATGCTAAAAGTGTAAAATACAATTTATGAGAACTCAAACTATAGTTAAATCAGAGTAGCTTAGTAAAACATTCACAAGAATAGGATCCATTGATGGTGGTTACAAGAATATAGATTACATTTAAATCAGGGGTTAAGGAAGAAAGAATGAAACCCTATAAGTCCGGATAACTTCCTTATGCTCTTTCCCATTGCCTACTTGAATAGCACTTGAAAAAGACCTCCAAGGGACACTACCCATTGAATAGGCAGGGCCCCACGAATGGAACCCTTCAGTACTATGGTACTAAGTAATTCTTTAAAACACACTGAAAAGTAGGCCCGCAATGCAACACATGATACATAGCTATATACATATATGATAAGGTATGCATACACAACATTCACATACTTAATAAGTCCATCAAATGTTAACATGCCAAAACATACTATCAAAACTTCTGGGCCTTAAGCCATGTCATAATGCATAAATAATACTTTTGGGCCTTAAGCCATTAGTCCATCATTATGCAATCATCTCTCGGATTTTATATCCGTATGAGTGCGGGAACCTCACTATTATAACCGATGGACCGGTCATGTAGGGCAAAACGCTTCTGGCCACTATTATTCATCGGTGGACCTGTCTGGCCCCGACTCACATGGTGTTTCACTGTAATTACTTTGTGTCTTTCCCATGTCTTATCATTATTACGTTTGGTTTGTTGAGCATGGAATCCCCCACTATTATAGCCAGTGGACCGAAAATCATGTAGGGAAAAATGTTCCTGGCCACTATTATTCGCTAGTGGACCGGTCATGCAGGGCATCCCGGCTCCTAGCTACTATTATTCGCTGGTGGACCGTTCTAGGTCCGGCTCAACAATCTTCCTATTTAAGTGATTAGTATCTTATTCGTATCTTGTTCGAAAGTGTTTCACCTTTGACATGCATGTCTACTTCTATTCTCCCAAGAGGGCCCGTCCCGTATCTTGAGACCTTTGCGCCTCTTATCACACCCCGACATCCATTCCTCCTTGCATTTACTCATAACAAAGACCCAACTCCTAAGGGCGTGGGTTGAGACCCATCACCTTATGACATTTAAATTCTCTCACTACCACTCTCTAAGGTTTTCCCTTGAAACCCTAATCTGGCCTATATGGCCCAACCTTTCTTTTATCGCCCAACACCTTGTCTCCTTTCGATTCAACCCAAAACCCATCACTCTACTCACCAATTGTACATATGACCGTGAAACCCTAGTTGGCCGCTCAAACCCTAGCACCTTTCGTATGTAAGGATCACCCCATGCAAACCCTAGGAATTTCCCATGCAAGAGTCACATCACTCATTCATTTTGATCATAACCTTCATTTTATTTTTTCCCTCATGGATCATGAAATAATTAGGTTAATCTTATATTCCTTAAATCAACTCACTTCCCTTTGGTCAACTTACTTCCCCTCTTTCCCTTTTTATCCTTTCATCTCCTATCATATTATTAAACTTCCTAGCATGCATGTCATAGAGGGTCACGTCATATACTATCATACTCACAACAAAAATAATCATCATCCACATGCCATAAGGAAGTCACATAAGCATACATTCACTCCAAGTTGTGCTATAATGATTAATCATTAAGCATAAAGTACACAATATGGCATAACACATGATACACAAGGCACGTAACCTACACATAGTTTTTCTTGGCCACATCCTTACTCGGTTTAGGTTAGCAAGTTATCTCCCCCACTTATTAGGTCACCAATTACCCTCCATTGTCATAATTACCAAATGACCCTTCTATTGGTTAAGTTACCAATTTGCCCTTCTCCCTTATTATAATTACCAAATTACCCTTTAGTTGGTTAAATTACCAAACTACCCTTCTCCATTATCATAATTACCAAACTACCCTTCTCCATTATCATAATTACTAAATTACCCTTATCCATTGTCATAATTACCAAATGACCCTTATGTTGGTTAAATTACTAATTTGCCCTTTTCCCTTGTTATAATTACCAAATTGCCCTTTAGTTGGTTAAATTACCAAACTACCCTTCTCCATTATCATAATTACCAAACTACCCTTCTCCATTATCATAATTACCAAATTACCCTTATCCATTGTTATAATTACCAAATTGCCCTTTAGTTGGTTAAATTACCAAATTACCCTTCTTCATTATCATACTTACTATTTTATCGTTCTCCATTATTATAATTACCATATTACCCTTCTCCATTATTATAATTACCATTTTACCCCTTTTATTTACAAAATTACCATTTTATCTCTTTACTTACAAAATTACTATTTTACCCTTTTCTTTCGAAATTACCATAATACCGTTTTTATTACAAAATTACCATTTTATTTAAATTATCCTCCCTACATGAAATAATAATATTAATACTCTATTCCCATTATCCAACTCCACCAATTTTTATATTTTAACATAATATCCATTAACCACTACATATATCAGGCCACACTCTTGCACAAGACATGTTACTAAAATGTCCCTAAAGCTCACAATTATATTATTCACACATCAATGGTCGCAATAATATAATATAACATGGATAAGTACTTAACACTTTCTTGAATAACAAAACTCCTCCTTAATCATTTCTTCCATATATGGCATATAAACTAGCATGCTTTCCTTTTTATCAATCAATACAAGGAACTATATATATTATGTTAAACAACATATATCAAGCATAATAACATATTAAAAACCCTAATGTGCTAACATACGTTTATTCACGTGTTTAAGTGGGGTTTAACTATTACCTTAATTCCCGCAAAATCAAACCTTACTAGTGTCCCGATTAAATATTCAAGCTTTGATTAGCAAAACCAATACCTAATAATAATATCAATACTTATCATATTAGAAATAAGAAAACCAAAGCATAAGACTTTATAAAACTTAATTAATGAAATACTTAACTTAAGATATTATTATACCTTAAAATAATTAACTAGAATAACCCAAAGAAAGGAAGCAAACCAACAACTCATGTAGCATGAGCTGCATGCAAGGTAGGGAAGAAAAAGGCGTCGAAGGTGGTATAAAAGGAAGAAGGGGTGCTAATTTCGGGATAGGGTTTTGGGGCTAGAAAAAAGGGTAGGTGGGGAAGGATTTAGGGCAAGGGAAGGGTGAAGGGGTGTAGAGGGGGTGTAGGTGGTGGTTGGTGATGGGTTATTAGCGGCTAAGGGTGGCGGTAGTGGTGGTGTCAAGGTTACGAAGTTGGTTGTCGAGGTAGAAGTGGTTGAGAAGGAAGGAAAAGGGAGGACAAAAATGAGGGGCTACAAGGGTTGGTTTTGGCCAAAGGAGGTGAGGGGGTGGTAGGGGAGGTTGTAGGGAGTGGGTTGGTGGCTTGGGAGGCAACAGAGGCGGCGGGACGGCGACAGAAGGAGAGGTTGCAGGGAGGTTGTCAGGAAGGGAGAAAAAGAAGAGGAAAGAAGAGGGGAGGAAAAATGGAGCTGTAGGGGGATCAAGGTGGTGTTGTGGTGGTTCAGGGCTGAGGTAGGGGTGGAAGGGAGTGGTGCAGTGGTGGAAGGGATGGAGTCGGGTGGCGGTGCAAAACAAGGGGAAAGGATGAAAGGAGAGAAAAGGGATTGGGGGTAGAGTGTTTGAAAATGGGGTAGGGAAGAGGTTGTTGAAGAGAAGAAAGAAAGAGAGAGAGAAGGGGGAGAGTAGGTGGTCAGTTAGGGCGGCAATAGGGTGGCAAGCGGCCGGTCGGGTGGCAAGGAGAGGGAAGGGGAGGAGAGAAAGAAAGGGGGAATATGTGTGAGGAGAGAGGGGGTTGGTCGGGTCGAGGAGGGGCAGGAAAAATGGCGGGGGAGAGAGAGAGGTAGGGAGAGTAGTAGGGAGGCAAGCGGCTGGTTGGGGTGGAGTTGTAGGGTGTGGCTGGCAGGACGGTCGGGCATGGATGATGAAGAAAGGAAGAAGAAGAAGGGAGAAAGAAGGGCAGGCTAGACGAAGGGGGGAAGAAAAGTGGACCGACCCGGTCACTGGGGGAGGAAGGAAAAGAAAATAAAGGCATGGGGATGGGCCAGTGACGCACGCGGAAGATAGAGGGGGAAAGGGAGAGAAATGGGCCAGCAACCCAATGCGTAGGGGGCGAGGGAGTGGGCTTATAACACCCCAAAATCACGACTTAATATTTTCGTTTAAATTTTGCTTTGCGGAAATGGAAATTAAAGAACGGTGGGTGTTACCGCCACACTTAACATAAGTCCGGCCTCCTTACTATCCTTATGTCAAGTGATAAGGCTTAAAACAAGTCAAACCAATAAAAGATAAGAGAAGTACAATACAAAATCAAGAGTTTTACATAAGAAAGATTATCCATGACAAATGACTGTTTAGGTAATTAAGTAGCTAACCATTTAGAAAATAACAAAAGAGTACACAAAAGTCACCAATGGTTTGCCTTACACTCTTTCGGTCCATCAAAGTTACAAGGAAAAGGGAAAAAGGGGGTGGGGTCCACTTGCTCCCTAAATCTACCTATTCGCTGGGATGACGCTCCTCGTAATCCTTCAACCAACGCATGTACTCCTCTAAAAAGTAATAGTATCAGTTTGACTTCCTCGTACTAAGTAAACCACAACGCCTCCAGAGAGGTAGCATACCCATGTAGCAATCATCATTCAAATACGGAATTCAAATAGAACATATGATCACATGCAAAGTCACAATTTCATAACACGCATCCACATCATAATTAACATTACGAGTTAGGTCAAAATCCCTATCAAGGCATTTAAGCATACTTATAATTTCACAACCATTTTAACTTACCAACGACCATACATTATAGCATAATAGGAAGAAATATTGATATTCCAAACAATCTAACCAAGGTCAAGTCATTCCTAATCCGATTATTACAGAAGTATTATGGTGGGTATCTAATCTGGTTATATAATTTATATAATAATTCTCAAGTGGAATACAATCCCATATCTATAACAATGATCGTTAAGGAGGGTGGTACCAAAATAAATCACTCGATTCCAGGGAAAAGCTCACCAAGGAAGCCACACGACATAATAGTCGTCCATACTAAACCTCAGAACTCAAGTCCTTAAGTACGTGTACTCCCTATATGGTGTATGGAATACCTATAGAGCAGAAGTGAGCCCCTAGACCCAAAGGCCCAAACTATGCACTCGGCGGCCAAGTCCGAGGCACAAGATTCCTTTCCAACTAAAGTCTTTCTTTTTAAGTAATTAGTGTATTATGAAATTTTGGGTTATTATTTTTAGAATATCTAGGTTCAAAATATTCAACTTAGCCATCAATGAAACAACCAATTTGTCTAATTATTTCCAAAATATCCACAAGACCACGAGGGTCACAACAACTCCAAGTCAACATGACTTGGGGTTAGGCATCATGTCATAGCCAGAGTAATTATCCAATTTAGTGGTTCAATCAATTTGTCTAATTATTTCCAAAATTATTTTGAGGCCAACACTTAATTCAACTAGTCCAATTATTCACCTTGGAACACCTTTTTGCCTTCATGACCAAAATACCTTTCAACCTATGACTACCACATTTTCCTTCACTTTATTATCAAGTTTACTTATATAGGATACTTTTCATGAAAATGCTAGCATAAAATAGCTAATGATACTTTAACATACAATAACTTCTTCAGTATGAAAAAAAAGACCATATTACCCCTAAACATTCACCATACATAGTATACGTATACACTCCTAGTATGCATTTCTAGTATCTCATAAATTCATGCAATTTCCACGAATAACTTTCAAATACGAATCATGGTATATAAAATTTACATTTTTACCCCTAGAATATGCAACACATAATAATCACCATTTAAACACATTTATACTCTAAGTTAACATGCTATATGTTAAAAATTATCTAAATTATCCAAGGGACACATTTAATCCATTTATGGGTCTTACCACGAAACATGACAAATTTTCGGTTAGACTCTAATCCTAAACATGCACATTTCTCTTTTAGCATAAATCCATATATGTTGTCATAAGCACACACTTTCAATTTTTAGAATACTACCTAAGTATACAAATATTAGCATGGTAACATATATTAGTACCCTAAACATACTCATTTCATTTTATTAGCATAAATCCATATTCGTTGTCATAAGCATATACTCTTCAAATTTTAGAATACTACTTAGGCATATAAAAATTTGCATGGTAACATATATTAATTTACGCATCATAATATTCACATAGAAACGAACTAAAACATGCTTCCATTTCCCACAAAGTACAAGTCATTTGATATCCTCAATCTAGCATGATTTTTATCCTAGAAAACTAAACTATCATTTTCACACAAAATTCTACCGTCTACGGATTATTTGGATTTACCTTGAGCTAAGAAAATATTAACACCACGAAGCTTCTTCCAAAAATACCTTAGACAGGGTTGATATTACCTAGAAATGAATAACACCATCCACAATTATGAGCATTAGTATTTATGCTAATTAAAATGGTCAAAAGATAACCTATGTGAGCTAATACTTGAAAAACGATTAGGGAAAATAAACAAGGCGGCTAGTGCATGAATTTAAGCACCAAACCCACCAAAAGATATAATACTTACATTGGGAAAATAGTGGTTTCTTGGAGAGGTGAAACATAAGGAAAATGTTGGGTTATTTTTTAGTTAAGTTTCAGTGAAGGGGAGGGGAATTTTGGGGCTGCAAACAAATTTTAGTTGCTACAATGAAGGGAAGGGAAAGAGAGAACTGCAAGGGAAAAATTAGAGGGCTTAAAGGGAGAGGAAAGGAGGGTGTTTCCTGCAGATTGGGACTCAATAAAAGGAGGGGAAAGAAGGGGGGAAAAGGGCTGCTGCATGGGTTAGTAGCTAAGGGGCTACAAGTGGGTTCTTTTAGGGGGGTGAGGGTGTCAACAGGCTGCATGGGAAAAGGGGCCTGCAAGGGCAGGTTGAGGTATGGGGAAGGGAATAAAATGGAGGGGTAGATGGCTAGAAAGGTGTGGTAGGTGTGCAGGTTGAGAGGAGGGAAATATAGGGGCTACAAGTTGGGGGAAGGTTGGGGTTACGTGCACTATGGCTACAAGTTGCTGGATAATGTGATGGAGGATGGTTGGGTTGAGGGATGCGGTTTTGTAGGGTGAAGTGGCATGGGAAAGGAGGGAAAACAGGTGGGTAGATGATTAGAAGACAGAGTAGGGGTGCAGGTTAGGGGAAAGGAAAGGTGAGGGCTGCAATTTGGGGAAAGGGCTGGGTTTCGAGGGTTTGGGCTGCAGGTTAGCCGAGTGGTGTGAGGGAGGGTGGCAGGGTTGGTGTTGTGACGTGCAGAGGATGGAGTGTGGTGTGAGAGGGTGGTAATGCAGAGAGGTGATGGGATGTGTTTGGGGTAGAGGGAAAGCTGCAAAAGGAGAGTGGTTGTTGGACAAGAAGGGACACATGCATGGAGAGGAGAAGGGAGGTGATGGGCTGCATGGGGAAGGGACCTTTGTTTGACAGGTTGGGGATTTTTGGCTGGGTTTAAGTGGGGAAAAATAACGGGGGTTTGGTTAGGAATTGATTAGCAAAAGCCTCCCAAAGTATTAAGCTTTCAAGTATATGGTTATTAGGAAAAGAATCCCACTTAAGCAAGGTTTAATTTTCACAAAAAGAAAACATGTCTCTAGTATTATTATGATCAATATTATTATAATTGTGTTATCACTTCCCCTATTTTATTTTCTTGTAATTATTGCTAACATTATTTTTATTCTTACAATCCTTGTTATTGGTATTATTATTAAAAGTGTTATTCATAAAAAGATTATTGGTATTGCCATCCCTTGTATTTTAATTACTCTCTTCTTATTATTGGAATTATTATAGTCATCAATTTTTACCTTCCTCTACTCACCCTTCATTTAATCCGGGTCATTTTCATAACTTAACATTTATGGACTTACTCGAGACAACAAGGCGATCGCTTAAAAATAATCTTATGGTTTACTTCGCCTACTCATCAAACTTTAAGTCTTGCATGTATAAATTAAGGATTAATTAATACAAGGTATTACAGGGCTAGGGTCTGGCGGCCCGAAGGAAGGAAGAAAAAGGAAAATAAAGAAAGGAGGAAAAAGGAGAAAGAAAAGAAAAAAAGGAAAAAAGGAAAAGAAAAATAGGAGAAATTATAATAATTGAATTTATAAAATAATAGAGTGTAAAATTTATTTGGTAAAAAATTTATTTAATAATTTAATTTAATATAACTAAATATATGGGTTTAAAAAGGATAATTTTAGTAAAATATTGGTTTGGAAAACTATTTAAATAAAATGAGTATGATAAAAAATAATAAAATATTTATTTTAACTTATTAAATATTCCTACCCAATTTTATATACTCAAAAATCCATAAAATGATTAAATTAAATAATTTTAAAAGCTAATTTTCCCCAAATGAAAGTTATTTATTAAACTATAGGTTTTTTAATATTTTGGGGGATTACAATTATATTGTTAGGGCTTTAGATCATTGGTCTCATTACCTTATACCATCACAATTTGTATTACATACCAATCATGAGTCCCTAAAAGACATAAATGGGTAACATAAGCTCAACCCTAGGCATGCCAGATGGGTAGAGTTTTTACAATCCTTCTCATTTGTATCTAGGCGTAAGAGTAGTAAAACCAATGTTGTGGCACATATCCTCTGTAGAAGGTATTGTATGTTGTCATTTCTAGAAGCACGAGTCTTAGGATTTGGATAATTGAAGAAACTTCACAAGGATGATGAAGACTTTTCAAGATTCTTTGAAGATCAAAACAAGATTTGAGTTCCCAACCTAATTCAAGATGGCTTCCTTTTCAAGGGAAACAAGTTATATATTCCCAAGAGTTCCATTAGAGAGTTTATGATTCGAGAAGTATGTGGAGGAGGACTAGCAAGGAATTTTGGCATTAAAAAAATTATGATGTACTCTAGGAACATTTTTATTGGTCTAGAATTGTAGGAGATATACAATTAATTGTGGCAAGGTGCTCTAATTGCCAAAAGTCCAAGAGTCACTTCCATTAAGGACTTTATATTCCATTACTCATCCCATATGATCCTTGAGATCATGTGAGTATGGACTTCATAGTGGAGTTGCTTAGAACATAAAAGCAAAATGATGCCATTATAGTGGTAGCAGATTGGTTTTCTAAGATGGAACATTTTATCCCTTTCTATAAGATAGATGATGCCTCTTATATTATTGATCTATACTTCAAGGAGATAGTTAGGTTATATGGTATTCCTAAATCAATTGTTTCTGATTAGGATACCAAGTTTCTTTGATACTTTTGGAAGATATTGTGGAGATTGGTTGGTACTAGGATTCTTTTTAGTACAGTTTATCACCCACAAATAGATGGTCAAACAGAAGTCACTAACTGTACCATCACTATGCTTTTGAGGAGTTTGGTTCACAAATCTTTAAGGGATTGGGACATCAAACTTAGTCACACATAGTTTGCTTACAACCTGTCTCCTACCTATGCAAGTGGTTATTCTCCTTTTGAAGTGGTATATGGAGTGAATCCCACCACTCTCATTGATCTCATTCGTCTCCCATTTTAAGCATAAGTCGATTTTGTAGCAAAAAATAGGGCCAAATAATTCAAGAATTTACATGAGTAAATGAGTTCCATAATTGATAGAGTTAATGAGATGAATAAAAAGTAAGCAAACACGCACCAAAAAGAACAAGTGTTTGAGCCAGGAGATCTAGTTTGGCTTCACCTTAGAAAGGAGAGATTTCCTTCTATGAGGAATAACAAACTAATGCCAAGGAGTAATGGACCATTTAGAGTGCTTGAAAAGATTGGTAACAATGCATACAGGCCGGAACTTCCACTAGAACTAGGGGATATATCAAACACATTTAATATGGGAGATTTACTTCCCTACTTACATGATGAGCCTTATGAAGACAATGAAAGTTGATAAGTTCATATTTTGACATATTTTATACCCTTAGTATCTTAGTTTTTAGTATTTTAATTAAAAAATATAGGTGAATAATTATGATTTTATGCTTAAGTAGTAATAATGGCATAAATATTATTATTTAAGCTAAAATAATAATAATTAAATAAATTTAGAGTATAATATTATTTATTAAGTTTTATTGAATTTTATTTTCTAGGTTTTTTTTCAAATAAAATAAAATAAAAAAAAAACTCGGACCTTTGGACCAACGACCTAAGAGCCAAAGGCCCAAAGGCCTATAGACAAAACAAAGAACACGAGAGTTAGCAGTAGCCAAAGAAGATGAAAAAAAGAAGATGAAGGGTTGGTGTGGAAGAAAAAACTAAGAAGAAGTCAAAGGAGAAAAAAAAAAGGAAGGCCGCATGACCAAGGGCCGTAGAAGATAGGAGAGACGGGCAAAAACGAAATAGGGCAAATGTGGAAGAAGTTGTAGAAAGCAGAAAATGAAAATAAAAGGGGGAGCATGGCAGCAGCAGCGACAGAGAGAGTGATGCGGCGCAGGTAACATGCTAGCCCTATCTCCTTTGGCACACGTCAGGAGGCTGCAGGAGGTTGGCGACGCAATCGAGCCAAATAAGAAACAAAATAAAGCGAGGGCAACAAGTAGAGCCGGCAAAAGTTGACCCGACCCGCCCAACCCGACCCGACCCGAGCGAAACCCGACCCGTTACGACCCGCAAAATTTAGCAACCCGACCCGACCCAGACCCGACCCGACAATGACCCGACCCGGCACTGACCCGATAATAATCAACCCGACCCGAACCCGACCCGACCCGATCCCAACCCACGACCCGTTATTGACCCGACCCGATAGCGACCCGACCCGTCATTGACCCGACCCGTAATTGACCCGACCCGATAGTGACCCGACCCGTTATTGACCCGACCCGCTTTGACCCGACCCAACGTTGACCCGACCCGACAATCACCCGATCTGACTCAATATTAACCTGATCAGACATCAAAATATATTATAATAATAATAATAATAATAATAATAATAATAATAATAATAATAATAAATTACATATATTTTATTATTCATTTAAAGCTTTTAAAAAATATAGTATTTTATAAATTGTACTTATTTTTCATAATTTTACCCTAGCCATTCTTATTTACTAATGATATCCTAATAAGATATATTATTAATAAAAAAAACCAAAATAAAAAAGACAAACATCCAGTTATAATCCTATAAAATGATTTTCAAAACGTGTTCATTACATCTACTAATCCATCTATTTGAAGAAACTCTTAATAGAAGAGTATAATAGTATCATTTATTAGTTATCAATTTATCACTTATCACCTACAAAATCCAACAAATAATAACTATACCTCGTATCAAGAGTATCTCACGTTACAACCCTAAATTTAAAGTTTTAGTTATATTTTTTCTTTTAATATTATTAATTTACTTTAAATATAATTTAGTATTCTACGTTCATCAATTTTAAATTTATAATATCTAATTATTTTTTTTAATTATAATATTAATATTAATATTTTATATTATTTAATTTTAATTTATATGAATATATATATAATAATTAATAATTAATGAAAATATATAAAATTATTATTTAATTTAAATTATGTTTAAAATAACTTATTATATTTTTTTTACTATAATAAAAATAATTAATAAAAATAATAAAAATATAAATATAATAATGTTAATAAAATAAATACAACTAGAGAAATTAATAAGATAAATTATATAGAGAAATGAATATGAAAAAAAAGATAGAATAAATGATATAAAAATTATTGGATAAAAAAATAATACTTTTGCAAGTAATCAATTAAATATAATATACAATAAACATCTAATATTTTTACATGTAAAATTTATAAATGCTTAATGCAATCAAATATAATACTATCAAAACTTATAAATATCTTAATTATTTACCTTTGTAAAAATAAAACACATATAATATTCTTATTTCATTTATCTTTACTAGTGATCTTATGATTGTATTGTATCTAGTATATATAATGTAATAAATGATAATTATACATTGTATATTCTTGTTATGCTCACCTGTATTTTATAAAATTATCTTTTTTTAAGTAATCAAATATTTTAAGTAATCAATTAAATATAATATACGATAAACATCTAATATTTTTACTTTTAAAGTTTATAAATGTTTAAAGAAATCAAATATAATATAATTAAAACTTATACATATCTTTATTATTTACCTTTGTAAAAATAAAACACATATAATACTCTTATTTCATTTATCTTTACTAGTGATCTTATGATTGTATTGTATCTACTATATATAATGTAATAAATGATAATTATACATTGTATATTCTTGTTATGCTCACCTTTATTTTATAAAATTATCTTTTTTTAAGTAATCAATTAAATATAATATACAATAAACATCTAATATTTTTACATGTAAAATTTATAAATGTTTAAAGCAATCAAGTATAATACTATCAAAACTTATAAATATCTTTATTATTTACCTTTGTAAAAATAAAACACATATAATATTCTTATTTCATTTATCTTTACTAGTGATCTTATGATTGTATTGTATCTAGTATATACAATGTAATAAATGATAATTATACATTGTATATTCTTGTTATGCTCACCTTTATTTTATAAAATTATCTTTTTTTTAAGTAATCAAATATTTTAAGTAATCAATTAAATATAATATATGATAAACATCTAATATTTTTACTTTTAAAGTTTATAAATGTTTAAAGAAATCAAATATAATATAATTAAAACTTATACATATCTTTATTATTTACCTTTGTAAAAATAAAACATATATAATACTCTTATTTCATTTATCTTTACTAGTGATCTTATGATTGTATTGTATCTACTATATATAATGTAATAAATGATAATTATACATTGTATATTCTTGTTATGCTCACCTTTATTTTATAAAATTATCTTTTTTTAAGTAATCAAATATTTTAAGTAATCAATTAAATATAATATACGATAAACATCTAATATTTTTACTTTTAAAGTTTATAAATGTTTAAAGAAATCAAATATAATATAATTAAAACTTATACATATCTTTATTATTTACCTTTGTAAAAATAAAACACATATAATACTCTTATTTCATTTATCTTTACTAGTGATCTTATGATTGTATTGTATCTACTATATATAATGTAATAAATGATAATTATACATTTTATATTCTTGTTATGCTCACCTTTATTTTATAGAATTATCTTTTTTTAAGTAATCAATTAAATATAATATACAATAAACATCTAATATTTTTACATGTAAAATTTATAAATGTTTAAAGCAATCAAGTATAATACTATCAAAACTTATAAATATCTTTATTATTTACCTTTGTAAAAATAAAACACATATAATATTCTTATTTTATCTATCTTTACTAGTGATCTTATGATTGTATATTTGTATTGTATCTAGTATATACAATGTAATAAATGATAATTATACATTGTATATTCTTGTTATGCTCACCTTTATTTTATAAAATTATCTTTTTTTAAGTAATCAATTAAATATAATATACAATAAACATCTAATATTTTTACATGTAAAATTTATAAATGTTTAAAGCAATCAAGTATAATACTATCAAAACTTATAAATATCTTTATTATTTACCTTTGTAAAAATAAAACACATATAATATTCTTATTTTATCTATCTTTACTAGTGATCTTATGATTGTATTGTATCTAGTATATACAATGTAATAAATGATAATTATACATTGTTTATTTTTGTTATGCTCACCTTTATTTTATAAAATTATCTTTTTTTAAGTAATCAATTAAATATAATATACAATAAACATCTAATATTTTTACATGTAAAATTTATAAATGTTTAAAGCAATCAAATATAATACTATTAAAACTTATAAATATCTTTATTATTTACCTTTGTATAAATAAAACACATATAATACTCTTATTTCATTTATCTTTAGTCTTTACTAATAATCTTATGATTTTATTGTATCTAATATATACAATGTAATAAATGATAATTATACATTGTTTATTCTTGTTATGCTCACCTTTATTTTATAAAATTATCTTTTTTTAAGTAATCAAATATTTTAACTAATTAATTAAATATAATATAATATAAACATCTAATATTTTTACTTTTAAAATTTATAAATGTTTAAAGAAATCAAATATAATACTATTAAACTTATGAATATCTTTATTATTTACCTTTGTAAAAATAAAACACATATAATATTGTTATTTCATTTATCTTTACTAGTAATCTTATAATTGTATTGTATCTAATATTTACAATGTTATAAATGATAATTATACATTATATATTCTTGTTATACTCACCTTTATTTTATAAAATTATCTTTTTTTAAGTAATCAATTAAATATAATATATGATAAACATCGAATACTTTTACATGTAAAATTTATAAATGTTTAAAGCAATCAAATATAATACTATTAAAACTTATAAATATCTTTATTATTTACCTTTGTAAAAATAAAACACATATAATACTCTTTTTTCATTTATCTTTACTAATAATCTTATGATTGTATCTAATATTTACAATGTAGTAAATGATAATTATACATTGTTTATTCTTGTTATGCTCATCTTTATTTTATAAAATTATCTTTTTTTAAGTAATCAAATATTTTAACTAATTAAGTAAATATAATATATTATAGATATCTAATATTTTTACTTTTAAAATTTATAAATATTTTAAGCAATCGAATATAATACTATTAAAACTTATAAATATTTTTATTATTTACCTTTGTAAAAATAAAACACATATAATATTCTTATTTCATTTATCTTTACTAGTAATCTTATTATTGTATCTAATATATACAATGTAATAAATGATAATTAATTATACATTGTATAATCTTGTTTTGATCATCTTTATTTTATAAAATTATCTTTTTTAAGTAATTAAATATTTTAAGTTATCAAATAAATTATAATCAATGATAAATATCTTTGTTTGATTCAAAGCGCAACATTTTTTATTATTAAAATTTATAAATATCTTTACTATTTATTTGTGAAAATAAAGCGCATTTAATATTTTTAATTCTTTTATCTGCAATATTAATCTTATGATTATCTGTCTCTAATATTTATGATTTATGAAATGATAATTACTTAGGCTCGAATATGAGTAAACCCGTCAAAACTCGACCCATTAAGTTAACCCGTAACTAATTGAATTCAACCCGTCAAATTGTATGAAATGAGTCAAATGACCCCACCCATCAATTTAACTCGAAACAACTCGAACATAACTAACCTGTCATATTATATTATTACATGAAAATATGAAATGACCTGAACCGGCCGAAGCCACCTACTCACGTGAACTAGAAAATGACCCGAAACCAACCCGACCCTAGTCACCCTACCACCAATCAAGTTAACCCAAAATTATCCGAATCCGAGTTTTCTTAACTAGAATAGTCGAACCTAATCCGACTCGACAAATTAACCCGAAATGACCTGGAGGCCGGAACTGAAATGACCCGACCCGAAACCGACCCGACCCGACAATTGACCCGAAATGACCCGCAACCGACCCGACCCGACAAATTGACCCGAAATGACCCGACCCGTTAATGACCCGACCCGACCCGCACCTGACCCGACAAATTGACCCGAAATGACCCGACCCGTTAATGACCCGACCCGACCCGCACCCGACCCGTCAAATTGATTGACCCGAAATGCCCGACCCGTTAGTGACCCGACCCGACCCGCACCCGACCCGCAATAGTCAAATGACCCGCTATGACCCGACCCGTTAATGACCCGACCCGCTATGACCCGACCCGAACCCGACCCGCCCGACCCGTTTGCCACCTCTAGCAACAAGTCAGCCAATGAAGAGAGAAAAAAAAGAACCAAGAAGGAGCACGAGTACACAAGTCCCAAAGAATGGCAGCCATTAGCTAGAAAGAAAAAAAAAAGAAATTATTTGCACGGAAATTCAAGGCCAACCGATAAAGGAGAAGAATAAATAGGGAAATAGGAAAAATTTCTTTGTAGTCCATTTAGGTGAAACTAATAGGATAAAAATTAAAATGATCTTAAAGTATTTAGTTTCAAGTATAAAATATTATGTACATATAATTATGCTAATATATACACCTAATTATACATAAATATACAAGTAATATTCTCTATAAGTACATGTATATTGGAATATAAAAAAATAGACTAAATACCAAATAAATTAACTAACTTTAATTACTTTGATTCAAATGGACCACCAACTATTTTTTTTGAAAATTTATCTGATAGAATTTATTTTAGATGAAATTAATTTTTTATCTGAATAAATTCTTGATCATTCATCCATAATTAATTTCGGTTATTTTTTTTCTCTATTTTTAATTTATATTTTGGATATATATTTCTGTTTAATTAATTTAATAATTATGCTGATTGATTATTTGTTGCTTAGGAATAGACTAATACCCTAGATTAGGGTTTGGAGTATGATTTTATTTTTCTTTGTCTCGAGATATTGTTCTTGGACTCTATTTTAATTGCTATTATATATATATATATAATTTTGTCAAGTATAATTTATTTGGTGCATGCCTTATTCTGGTTTCCTCATAAGTGATAGTATGTAGGATTATTTACCTGCTAGGTGGCCATATAAATATGCTAGAATTTATATATATAAATTACAACTAGGTTAGGTAACAATTCACCTAATAGTTTTGTGATTCTAACCAAAGTAGTAAAACGTTTAGATACGTGTGGGTCAAAGAAAGGAAATACAGCTAAACATGCTTAGTGTACTAGTCTGGGTACTTAGATTGATAGCCTTCTGATTATACTTAATGCATTAAATCTAGTTAAATATAGGGGCCACTTGTTGCTGCTATACTGCTAGTATTTAATAGGGTTAATATTGGCACTTTGTCGTATTAATTAATTAAAGGAAGTAATATAAGGTGTATGGACTTGCTTTTGGTGTACAACTTAGTCGATCTCTTTCTCATGATGAAATATTGAATTAGAAATTAATATTATATTTTTACCTAATCTAGTGGTGGATTTTAGATTTCCTAGCATATTTATCATATATGCAGTTATCCATTATTTTTATTCTTATTCTATTTTATATTATTCGTTACTTTTATTATTTTATTATATTCTAATTTGATAACCCCCATTAGTATTTTCTTATTTTTTATTTTTTATTATTTAGGGATTTTATTTTTATTTTTATTTTAAGCTAGTTAAATAGAGGTGAGCCCTCTCAATCTCCGGTTTAGAACAATACTGTTATTTGCTAGTACTACAATTGATAATAAGAGGGTTTAAATTGCGTGCCAGCTACAACCACACCAAATGTCCTTCTCAAGAGGGGTAGGATGATGCACGATCATCCCCCACACATGAGAATAATAATCTATTCACTAATTTTTATAAGTTAGGAGAATTTAAAACTCACCTTAAATGGACTAATATATGAGCTAGATTATTAGTAGCCATGCAAGCCATACAACACTAAATAAAATCCATCAAATCACCAAATTTTTATTGGCTTAGTTGTGGTCTTAATATGGCTGAAATATGGCTTGGAATCATCCATATAATTCTTGGACAACCTAACCCACAAGCAGCTACATTTTCGAGCTCCACTTTCAAAAAACAAGAAGAATAGAAGGAATGCATATCTAAATTTGTGTAGAAGTATTTGAGGCCTAAATATTGTGATTTAAAAGACCTGAATTAGCATAAATTAAGGAACAAGATGACCTACTAACCATCCATGTAGCTATACAAAAGAAGGGGTATGGGAAAGTATTATTTTCCTCATTTGGATAAGCATAAGTTAAAGTAGTGTAGTAGAATTTCTCTTCTTATAATTTATATTTTCTATGTCCTAATGCTAGTTTGTAAGCTAATGGTACCAGCTATTATGCATGGAGAAGGGCTGCTAGAGGCTCAAAAATCAGTTCCCATGTTGATGGTTTTGGGGTTAGTTTCTTCCTACCATAGTTAGCTTATATTAGAGTCATGCTTGGTTAAGCTTATACCCATATGGTTACCTAAGGGTTATTTGTTTTTTTTTCTTAGCCTCTTACACTCTTTATATGAGTGAAGAGATGAATGAAAGAGGCACAATCCCTTTTGCTATATGCTGGTTTCGACAACCCCCCAACAAGCTTAGTGCATAGGTTTTTGATACCTCAAACAAAATCTTACATTCTTTATCTGAAGTGTTAATATGTTAAGTGGTGATTGTAAGTATTTGATCTCACGGGTTACATGAAGATGAAATCCATTCTTCCATCCTATTCATCATTCTATTTTCTCTTTTGTTGGATTCAACCCAAGTTCCATCATCAACACTTAATGTGACCCAATTTGTTTAGCAATTATACATCAAGGATCCTATTTTGGCATAATCATTTATTCTCTAGATGGAGAGCTTAGCTCACACCATTCAAGGGAAAGTTGATACAAGTGATTAGAAGTCGATTGAAGTCTCAGTCCTAAGTTGTTTCATCTTTTCTTTGCAAATAACCTTATCTTTTATAGTAGGGCCTCCATCTCCCAAATGTGAATGATTTTGGATTACCTAAATTTTTTTTCAATAGCCTTTAGACTTTCAGAGTCTTCCATCCAACGTTTGTGAAACACTAGTGTGAGAGACACTACTAACATCTCTTTTATGGTTGATATTGGTGTATAAGAGACCGCCAATACTTATTCAGGCATTAAAATAACCTAGAGTTGTGTTTGGAAAGATTTGTTCTCGTACTTTTCCATTAGGGTCAAAAATTGACCGCAACATTATTATGGGTGACACATTTCCATGGCTAGACATGCACTAAGCTTGTTGGAGCGCTTTTGGATTGATAGACTCACCCCATAAATCAATACAAGTCCTTTCAGCACGCTTTGTCCTCACTCATGAGCTTCCTGAGAAATTTTTAAAATATTTTTGAAACTTCCTAAGAGGGTCAACCATGCTTAACTATGGAGTTATTAGGATGGAATCACAAAAAGGATGGTATATCATATTGATATAAGTAGCCATATCAATCCTTACAACACTCCGCTCAAATTGGGGTATTACATTCATCCCCACTCAAAGAATGCAACGTCCTCATTGTACCTCAACAAATAATTGTCTTAATATAGTTTATCCCAACAATCATCCTACTAGGTGGCTGACTGGCTCATCCAAGTTCAACTCATGGTCGCAGTTTCACTTTGATATCATTCGTAACACCCCGAGTCGATATGACCACACAAGGGCTACCTTGGAGCACTTTTGAATTGATCGGTTAGCCCCATAGATCAACACGAGTCCTTTCAGTGCACTTTGTCCTCACTCACATACTTCCTAAGAAATTTTTAAAAAATTTACGAAACTTCCCAAGAGATTCACCCATCCTAAAAATTACTCCACGACCAGTATGCTTTACTGTAGAGTTCTTATGACATAATCACCAAAATGATGGTATACCATGTTGATATAAGTAGCCAGATCAATTCTTATAGCACTCCACTCAAATTGGGGTATGATAGCTACGCAACACAAACTTCCCACGCATGTATACTTAACACATCATGGATGATGTATCATGCTTAACTTGTGGCTCATGCAAATTGTCCATCCACCTTATTAGAGATTGTGCTCAAGTTAAAAGTATTGATATTTTTCCCACTATATAGTGTGAGCTAGAAGTGAATTAAGCTATCTTAGGGTTTTTCCACCCAAATTTATATAGTTGGTTTTACACTAACCTATGTCACAAGTTGGCTGCTAGTGACTCGAATGTTCCTTTGTGAATCATTTTCGTTGTGACATGTCAGAAAGTATGATTCTAGTGCAAGGAGGATACACATAGTGGTGCTTTCATTATAGCTTTTACGAGCTACTAGCAATATTCAATATATTACTTCCTTATAATTTTATTCTTATAAAATATTTCTCAATCTCCAAATTATGGGCTTGATTGGGTGCAACATGAAATTTCTTCAATCCTTATACCTTTAGGTATGATAAAGCTCAATATAGATGGAAGTTCCTTTAATAATTAGAGAAGAATCACATCTAGCAAAGTCTTTTTGTGATTATTGTGGTCAATGGTTGTAGACTTCACAAGAAACATGGGATTTGGCACTACCATGAAATCAAAACTTTGGGTTTTCTATCATAGTCACTCACCAGCTAGCCAGATCGGTAATGATTGCCTTAGGTTGCATATAACCTTAAGGTTGTAGTGTCTCTCCTCAATAGTTTGTATCCTTGTCATCATCACTAGAGATTTCTTGTTGAGGCATGTGAGTAGCTTATGGATTCCTTTGCCTCTTTTAGTTTCCCATTCTTGTAGGGAGGTTAATGGGATAGCAAAATAGCTTGCACACTTTGGTTAAAGTTCCCCCCTCTGGGGTTACTATTTTATCCTTCCTCTAGTTGTGATAAAGGATTTATTAATTTTTGATCTTGTAGGTTCCTTGACTCATTTTGTTTGAGAACCCCTAGTGTAATTTTTTTTTGGGTTACTACCTCCATTGAATAAAAAATTATTAATTTTAGTCATACCTAAAAGTAAAAAATGTTTTCCAACAATGAGGTGAATTAGTATATCTATTCCTTCCATGTTAGGATATTCATGAGGCTCTATGGAAGTTAATTCCCTATTAATTGATGCATATGTTAATGGGTCTTATATGTTAGGACATTCATGAGGCACTATGGAAATTAATTCCCTATTAATGGAATCATATGTTAATGAAATTAATTCTCTATTAATGGATCTATATATGTCTCTATATGAAAGAGCATTTGCTAGAGTATGTTTCTAATTCACGACTCACTACTAATATACTTGTAGAATGTTAGTATATCATTTAATTTAAGGGTTTTTAATCTTGTTAACCTCTCTAATACTACCAATTTTCTTGAATTTTTGTTATCAATGCTCATTGTATATCATTTTAAGTAAAAAAATTAAGTATAAATAGGTGGCTAAGTAAACATAATAATAATTCTTAATAAATGGCTAAAAGTATTACTGATATTTTTATTAATTCTACTCACGCCTTAAAGGAAAATCTATTTACCAACTTATATGTGATCCTTACACATTAGGGACATTAAATGGGCATTAGAGAAATTAATTCCATGTTAATGGGAATTATTAATTCACATATCCATATATGGCCCTATATCTAATACTCTCTCCGTATCTAAAAAAAAGTAATTCTATCAATCTACACATTTTTTAAGGACCTAATAAAATTAGTTTAAAAGTATACTTATATCCTTTATTAAAAAATAACAAAGTATTTAATGCATAGATAATGGAAAAAAAGTGATGGTAAAAATAACAACTAGGTTTAAATTTTCTAAAATGACTTTTGTTATATAAAAATTTAATGATATAATGATGTTCTTTTTTATAAGGAAGAAGTGTTACTTATTAGAGAATAGTTCTTATTCATTACATACTACTAGTATACTGGTAGAATGATAGGATATCATTTAATGATTTCATAACATAGAACTTAAACATACATACTCAAGTGAACTAAGTACCGATGTTGTGGGTAGCACTAATAGTGTATAGAAGGTTGGTCATTTATTCATAGTTGAGAATTTGTCAACATAAAATCAAGTTTTATTCATTTCAAGTTTTCTAGCTAAAATGAGAGACTAAACAGAACATGGCTAGCAAGTGTGTTGAACATGGCTATTTGATTATTAATGAATAATTAGTTAATGGATATCTTCCGTAGGTAATGGCTTCCATAGTCGTCAAATGAAACTGCATTTAGGTACTACCTAATTAAAATTATTAATGTAAGATGGTAAAATTCAATCTGCTCAAGCCCATGGTACGATAGTCGGGTGGAGGTGGATGAGAACTAACCATATCTTTTAGACATATTCCAATAAAGAATCTTTTTGTCTCTTGTTATTTTACATTCCTGTATGATGCTAAACAAGTATACCGCATGCAAATTTATCTTCACACAAATGTAAATCCTTTCGGATAAATATAGAAGTTGTACTTAATGTGAAAACTCTCACTGCATACCAGTTAGCTGGGGTAGAAGTTGTATTTGGTGCATAATGAGAGATGGAGGTTCTAGACCTAGTTTTTGGGTTATTCCATCACATCTTGACATGGCCTAAACCCTATGATTAGTATATGTGTGCGGAAGGTTTTTGTATCTCTGGAGTCTCTCTAGTAGAACTTGGGAATTGGTTTGTTGAAGCCAGATGGCTGCTGGAATGGGTTAATTAACTTGAGCATGGAGAGAAATTTTCCTTCAATGGAATTAGAGAGGGGAAAAGAAAACGTGCCAAAAAAAAGTTATGTTCAAAAGAAATATTGTAATGTTTCTTTTTTTTCTTTCTTTTTTCCTGTGGAGGGAAGAAACCTATTATTGACGTTGAAGGGTAGATTATCTATTGGATATAATGCTGTTTATTAGGTGTCTTGCTAAATAAACTAGCTTACCTATCTTATTACACATGCTGTGTTGTTTAAACTCATTGGACAATGGCTATTCTGATATCTGGTTATAATTTTTTTTTGTAGAGTTAAATATTACTTGCTAAGCATATTTCTTGTGATTTTCTAGAATTGAGCACTCCAGTTATATTGATTGTAGTGGTTAGCTTGTTGCTTTTGTTGACCTATCATTTAAATACAATGTGAATTTGCTGGTTGTTGCTCCTTCCAACTTATGGGATGTAATATGTTCCAATCCAGTAGAAAGGCACCAAGGATGTGGAGCCCTAGTGGAAAGGAATCAAACGGTAGAAAGAAGCTGAAGACTACAACATAAACATATATCCAAAGTTAACCTTCACTCTACCCTTATTGTCCCCACCCCATCTATAATCCAAATCCAAAATATAGAGAGGGTTGGAATTTGGGAAAATCCATTAGGATGCTGCATTAGATTGATGTCTATTGTTTGAAGTGATATGAGTCATATAACTTAACAGTGAGCTTTAAATCAATATAATGGCATCCAGAAGCATTTGGACCTCATGTGGTAGGACTTGTTGGTTCCTTTAGGTTTGATGTGCTCATAAACCCTATGTATGTTGTATTTTCCATCCTCCAAACAGTGGGTACGAGTCCATAAGGTACCATCTAGTTCCTCCAACCTATCACTTTCTTGAAAATCCATGAGATATGTAGCTGACATCACTATAGTTCAACAATGAATTATTTAAAGTGAACTCCATGCATCCATTTTATCCACAAACCTTCTCCAACAACCCACATGTTTGCTACCATTGCACCAAATGAACCACTATCTGAATGGAGTAAAACCTTAGCTACTACAGGAGTTAAAGCATAGAAAGAAATACTCCCACTATTTATAAATAGATGTTGTATGATGTTATAGATTTTTTCAAACTAATTAACAAAATTAGTTGATGGGAATCTGACTCATGAACAAACTGATAAGCTTTTTGGAGTGACCATCTGATAGAAAAAATATAAAATGAACTAATACATAAGATAAAAGTAGACTGAACAGATAGCATGAACATGAGTATAAAGAGGAGAATTGAATTATTGATTTTGTAATTATAATGGCCTCTGTTGTAGTATGGTGGTGATGGCCATCCTACATCACATGTATCCCCTCAATTAATTTACGCATGCTATTTTGATGCTTTTCCTGGTATTAATGGCGTGGAATCTTCCACTATATCTCAGTTTGTGTCCACAAGCCATTAGATTCTTTGTAGTCAACTTCTAGATTTTATGTGTGCCTCATAAATAAATAAAAAATGAAACTTAGCAGAGATTGTTGTGATTGAGTATTCTATTCTGTAAAGTTGAACACTGGATGGTCTCCTTTTTTTTCTTTTTTTCTTTTTTTTTTTATGTTTTCCCACGATATCTATATGTCTATATATATATATTTGAAATATTATTCTGCAAGTTTGCTAATTAGTCATAACATTACATGACAACAGTTTGATTCTAAAATTCTAATTTGTTGATTACCGATCGTTGCTTTTTCTTTCTTCCTCCTCATTTCACCAACCTGATCGCATGAGGAAGTTTGATATGATTTTCGTGTGGGTGCCACCAAGTCTTACTACATATTGTAGTTTGTAATATATTTACTTGATGGCAAAGTATTTAATATCGTGTGTCACCACCATACTATATAAATGTTACATATGAATTGCGTGTCTTTTTTTCATAAGACGTAATCTGTTAATGTAAGAAAATTGCAAATTTGTATTGTGGGCACACTGGACTTGTCTACCTCCCACCCATGAGATTCACAAGCCGATGGTTTTCATCAAAAGTGCCAACATCCCAGTCCTCTGTTATAGATGGAAGTGTCATTAGAGAAACAACAACATATCTCATGCTTGGCCGTAATTGAGGATTTTCTTGAGTGCACGCCTTGGCTAACTGAGCCATCTGCAACCAAAACAACAATAGCTTAGATAAAACAATTGAAACCAGCGTCTACTTATCATTCATCAAATAGATTAAATTAGCACCTTCCAAACAGAGTCGAGGGGAAAATTATCTTAAAGCCATGGGTCAACAAGGTTGCACACTTCACTTGGAACAAGCTTGCTCATGGCATCCTCAAACTGTGTAACATAGGATGAAAAAAAAAAGGGTCCTCAGCTAAAATCATTTTTTTAGAATCGTGTTCCCAAAACTACTATAAGCCCATTGTATTGTATGATTGGAAACCTTGTCTTGTCTAGATGACTTTAGAGGCTAAGAATAAGGTGTTTACCAAGCCAAACAGACCCTTTTGATTTAAAAAAAAACCATCACATGAAATATATGTGTGTGTATATATATATATATATACACTCTAATGAGTGTCTATCTTTTTTACTTTTAAGAAAATAAAAGAGGCACCAATTGTGTAACTGCAGTGCACCCATGAGTATAATGACCGACTACAAACCAAACAAATATATCCTGAGAAAATAGAAAAAACTCTTAATAAAACGTAATATTCTATTCTCATCCTACTTATAATGACATAATGAATAGTAACTGAGTGCATGCAAACTATATAATAGTAAGGAAACAATATTTGTATAGTGTTGTTACTGATTTGCTTGTACGCAAAGGGGTTTTGGTAGGATTCTAAGCATGTGTATAATATGTTATATACATATATATATAATTTTTTGAGTTTGCTCATTTTTAATGTATTAAGGCTACTAGTGAGGAATCAAATCCGATGTCAAGATCAGGGTTTCAAGAGTGGAGAAATTTTCCGACAAACCATCATTTTGCTACAAATGATACCATGGAATCCGAAGAAAATACTAAAGTAAGTATCTTATTAGGTTTTAATTTGAGATGATGATTTCTATGTGCTATTGTTGTATTTTTTATATCCATACACATTTTTTAAGCATATTTTATGAAATGTATTATGAGAATATTTTGTATTTTGCGACCATAACAAGCTAAGTATATTTCATTCAAATCTTCAATAATCCACATGCATGTCTCAGTTAACATATATGGTTCATTTTCTCAAACATTTCTCTTTTTTTATCATTTAATATTAGACTAATTTGATGGAGGAGTGGGACAAATTAAGAAAATGGGTAGCAACATGTGTGGTCACCTATGGAGTATATGTTGATAGTTTATTATCGTTGGTTTTTCCTAATAATTATGTTGATAGGGATATTTCTCAATTGGGAGATTATAAGCGACGAACTTTTTTAGATCGACTTACATTGGAAAAAGATGAGGATTATCATAACTAGTTGAGGATGGGAAAGGAGGCTTTTGCTAGACTTGTATCAGTATTTAGGGATTCTGGGAGACTAAGTGATACTCATTCTAGCTGCGTAGAGGAGAGAGTGGCCATGTTTCTTAATATTGTAGGTCATAATAGAAGAAATTGGTTGGTAAAATTAGACTTATAGCAGTCTAGTGAAACGGTAAGCTGACATTTCCATTAAGTGTTGAATACTATCATGAAATATCACTACCCTCATGAAATATCAAGTAACTCAAAATTTTGGCCATATTTTAAGTTAAATGTTATAATATTATAAAATAAATAACTATGTACACATTACAACTCGAATTTTTTTAATAAAAGTTTTTAACATTTTTACATAGGATTGTGTTGGAGCAATTGATGGATCACACTTTCGTGTGAAAGTACCAAATAATGTGGTACAAAGATATCGTGGAAGAAAGGATTTTCTGACCCAAAATGTGTTAGCTACTTGATCTTTTGACTTGAAGTTTTTATATGTGTTATCGGGATGGGAAGGGTCGGAATCTGATTCAAGGATACTAAACAATGCTTTATCGAGAGACATGGATAGATTGGTAGTGCCATCGGGTAAATTTTACTTAGGAAATGCGGGTTTTCTGTTGAAGACTGGATTTATTACACCATATTACGGTACTCGATACCATCTAAAGGAATATAGCATTCAACGTCCTGAGAATGCAAGGGAGATTTCAATCTAAGGCATGCGTCCTTAAGAAATGTTATTGAAAGGGCATTTTGTGTTCTAAAAAAACACTTTCCAATATTAGGAAGTGGAATTGAACCATTCTATCCTATTCAAACTCAAGAAGATATGGTTTTAGCTGGATGCATTTTACATAATTATCTCATAGGAGTAGATCCAGATGAAAGATTAATTTTAGTAGTTGACAGTGAGATAAGAATTGTTAACACTCAAGTAGATGTTGCACCATAAAGTTTAGTAGAAGAGTGTGAAGGAGCCAAGTAATTAAGGGATGGAATTGCAACTTCAATGTGGAGAGATAGTTTAAATAGCTAATGGTAGAGATATCATTATTGTTAAACTCACGTAGGGAAAAAATTGTATTCAACAAGTGTTCTAAATGAAATTGTACTTGACATCAAAATTCTTATATAACTTTTTATATTATTTGTGTTATTGATTATGTAATAACTTATGATTTGAAGATGGTTTACAATTTCTTTGTGCAGGAACCCATTGGTGGTGACACACCATCAAATGAGAAGAAAATTTTAACTTGGGATAAAGATATGGATACATTTCTAATAGATTTATTAACTAATCAAATGCATTTAGGTCAGAAAATAAGTGGTTCATTTTCAAGAACGGCGTACACTAATGTTGCCAAAGGAGTTAGTTTTCAGTTTGGGCTTGGTTGCTCGGTTAGCCAAATAAAGAACCGAATCAAGACTCTAAAGAATAATTATGCCTTGGCATCTACGGTTTTGCAAGTGAGTGGGTTTGGTTTTAATCAATCTACCCAAATGGTAGAAGATGATGCAACAATTTGGAAAAGATATATATTGGTAAGTCTTAAACCTTCTCATTCTTATTGTCATTGCTAATTGTTACTATTTCTAAATTTATGTAATTAATATTTTTTTTATTGGCTCATCTTGATGCCAAACCACTTCACTATAAGCCTATTCAAAATTATCATAGGCTAGATATTTTATTTGGTAAGGATTGAGCAACTAAAAGTTTGTCTATAGGTCCGAAAGAAAGACGTATGTGATTAAAAAGACAAGAACATGAAGGAACAACAGCTGATGACCGAAGCACTAAGCAGGAACAACATAATGAAGTAACCTCTCCTTTGGCCGGTGCATCTAAATCAAGAGCCACAAAGAAAATAGAGTTGAGAGATTACGTATCATAAGAGATGAAGGCTTTAAAACAAGGGATGGATGCACTTGCAGCAGCTCTTGATAGAGGAAATCCACATAATTTTACTAAATCTGAGCTATATTATAAGCTTAAAAAGGTAGAAGGGTTAAAGAAAGTTCCAGCCATAGAAATATATACGAAGCTTGCAGCAAATATCAGTGCTACTCGTACATTTCTTGTACTTCCACCCGAGGATAGAGTCATATGGTTGTGTGTGGAGTTCGGTTCCGATATTTTTTATGACGCTAATGTACCACTTTGACTTGTTTAATTAGTAACTAGTAATTATGAATTGATAATGCACATTGTTATTTTTCTTTTTTTTTTTTGGAGATCTTGATATATACATTGGTAAGTAAAGTAGGATGGTTTATTTTATTTCATTTTTGCTTATTCTATCTCTTATTAGTAGAAAGTTTTGAATGTTATTAATATTTTATAAATATTTTAAAAAAAAATTATGATTAGTTATGCATATAATATTTTAGAATTTTTCTAAAAAATTTGGTATTAGTATTGAGTTCATACAATAGTTATAATTACTCTTCCCTATCTTTCACAATATTTAAGGAGGCATTTTTAAGCTTTACGTGCATAATTTGTATGGTATTAGTAGTAATATTGACTTGGATAAAAGAAAGAATGTGTAAATCTGATAAAAACCTCAAACCAATTTTTTTACTAGATACAAATATAAATATAAAAAAACTGATAAAAAATATCTATTAGATTTGAGTATAGATATGGATAAGAAATTCTTAAATTTTTATCTGCTTTTATATCCGTATTCGTACTTGGATTCATTTATCCGATATAAAATTATATGTTTATTTTTATTTATATAATTTGAAATATATTTTCTAAGTCTAAAAGTGAATACCTAATTAAATTTCAATAATCTAAGCATATAATTAAAATTTAATAATCTAAGCATATAATTTTAATAATATTAAATTTTATGTATCAATATAATATTATAATTTTAATTAAATATATATAAATGTTTAAATAATAACATTTAACTTTTCTTAGAATTTTATTTTTATATACCAAAGACTAAAAATATTTTCTACTTAATTTTTTCCAACAACCAAACAAAAGAAAGAAAATTAATTTCTTTCATTTTCTTTCCTTCAATTTTCTTTCCTCTACATTTTTCTTTCCACTTAATTTTCTTCAAACCAAACATGGCCTTAGCTTCCAAAGGCATAAAAATCAAACTCTTCATCACCATCATTAATGTCAAGTTTGTTCACCATCTTGATCACTTTGTGTAACACCCCCAAATTTACTACTGAAAATTTTCCTTTAATTTAAAAGAGTTTAATGGAAACGAAAAGATAAAACTATAAACTCGGGGGGCATTACTACCATACTTAGTACCAGATCGGTTCACTCCTACCATCCCGGTACTAAGTGCTAAGGCTAAAAAATATTAATCGTCAAGTACGAGTAGTTAATAAAACACCGATCATTAGTAAAACACAAGTCATACAGAATCAGAGTGCAAATATCAAAAATTACAATCCAAAAGTACAGTTTTAAAGTTACAAATGTCTGAAACATCATACACCAGAAATAAACTAAATATAAAGACATAGGAAAGATAAGGTGGATGATAGACTTCGGCCATGTCACTCTTGACCCCCAAGCTAGGTTGGGCTCAACTCTCGGTCCCGCCTGATGTCTCGTAAGCGTCGTAGGCATCAAAGATAGAATCACCAACCTGCACTAAATCAAAGGGGCCTTCTGCTCGTGAGAATGAGCAGCATCCATGAAACGGGTGGTCAGTACGCTATGTACTGAGCAAGGTAACTGTATAACTAAGGCCAACACGTCAGAACACATAACATAATCATAATCACATGATAGCACATAGTTTCTCAGGTAAATAAAGGTCCACATTGTTTATTTATTCTCTGGGTAATACTCGTTTCATACCATAATTCCTATCAGTCCATGTGAGTACGGGAACCCCACTATTATAGTTAGTGGATTGGTCACTTACAAGGCAAAACACACCTGACCACTATTATACACCGGTGGATCGATCTCCAGGACAAAATGCTCATGGCCACTATTATGCCGGTGGATCTCTCTGGCCTCGACTCTCATGGTGTTCCACTGTAAGTACTTAGTACCTTTTACGTGAATTAACAAATTAAGGTTTGGTTTACTGAGCTCGGGATCCCCCGCTATTATTGACGGTGGGCCGGTCACTTGCAGGACGATATCCACACCACTATTATTCGCCGGTGGATTGGTCACTTATAGAGTAAAACCCTAACCACTATTACTAACCGGTGGATCGTTTGTAACCGACTCAATAATCTTCCACTTTACATAATTAGTATTTTACCGTATCTTATTTAACATATTCCGCCCTAGATGTGCACGACTAACTCCAACTATACTTATCCTCTTAAGAGGGCTCGTCCCATATCTTGAGACCTCTGCACCCCTAACTCGCCCCGACATCCTTCCCTTAACTCGCTTACTTATATCGGGAACCCGACTCCTAAGTGTGTGGATCAAAGCCACCATATTATACCCCAAATTCCAATCGCCGCCTTCCCCTAGGGTTTTCTCCAGAAACCCTAACCTTGGCCTATGTGGCCCATCCTTTTCTACCTTGCACAATCCAGACTATTTTATCACCCCTACACATCACGACCCTTCGGTTCCACCCTCACTTCATGCCCCACTCATTCTCACTTATTTTTATTATTTTCTTTTTCTTCTTCCCCTACTAAGATTAGGGTTTCCCTTAAACTCTAGTCTAGTCTCCTATGCACCCTTATACTGTCCCATGTACTTTTTTTTTCCGAAGCCCCCAGACACCCAATCGATACTTCTATTACCTTCCTCATGCCCCGAGGCAACTTTCCATACGTAAAGTTTGCCCCCATGCAGACTCTAACCACCCCATGCAAACCCTAGTTCCTCCTATACCTCCATTAGCCAACTTACTTCCCCTTGGTTATCTTTCTTTCCTATTTTTCTTTTTCATGCCCCCAACCCACATCACCGCATCAAATACCCTAGCATGCATGTCCTAAGGCCACATCATATCACAACTTGTAGCATACCCATATTAATACATAATAGAAGAGATCACATGGACGTACTTTGGTTCCAAGCCGCGCTACACATAAAACATACAAGATAATAACATGTAAAACACGACATATAATCATATAGGACATCCAAGGTAAGAAGACACGTAACACACAAGCGGCCTTAGCTACACCCTTACCTAAATCGTCGCTGGGCTTGGAGCACACTCCTACGCCTCCTGGGGGTTTTGACTCGATTCACCTATAAAAGGGAACTACTATGGGTTAATCTCCCCCTATTGGAATTACCATAACTTCCTATCTTACCCTATCATGGCCTAATAGTAAGGCTAATATTAATAATAGTAGTTTATAATTAAAAGGTAGGGTCATTATTATTCTCAAGATAGTTAATTGAACCACCACTAATCAAAGTAAGTCTTAGTAATATTCATAGTATTAAAGTAAGGGTTTCAATATTACTAATAACAATATTATTAATAATACTAATAATAATAATAAGAATACTAATAAAAATAAGAATCCTAATAATAATAATAATGGTAATAATGATCATAATGATGATAATAATAATCGAAATCATAGTAGTAGTAGTAATAATAATAATGATAATAATAATAATAATAACAACAACAACCTTAACCATGATAATAATAATAATGGTAATGATAATAATAATAGTAATAATACTAATAATAATAAGGATACTAAAAATAACAATAATAATAATAATAATAGAGGTAATAACAATGACAATAATAGTTAGAGTAATAAACATAATAATAATGATACTAATAATAATAATAACAACAATAGTAATAATAATGATAATGATAATAATAATAATAATAATAATAATAATAATAATAATAATAACAATAGCGATAGTAGTAGTAGTAATAATAATAATAATAATAGTAATAATAATAATAATGATACAACAAACTGGTGCATTAACGACCAATTTAGCGACCAATTTTTTTTTGTCGTTATTGATATATTATTAACGACCACTATCAAAATTTGTTGTTATTGGTATATCTATTGCGAATAATATAATTTTTGGTCGTTAATCATTAATTTATTGGTCGCTAAAAATATTTAAGTTCCATATATACATATATATATGTTTTATAATAAATTTTTTTTCAAATATCTAAAATCCAAAAAAATTAAATGTAATAAAAGAACACATAAATCCCTCAAATCCTTAAAATTTCTTTAAAAAAAACCTAAAATTGTTCACCCGCGCACCCTACCCCCACCCTTATATCGTTTCAATTTTCGGCTCCTCCCCTCCCTGACCCTCGAAGCTCGATGACGTCCCCTGCCCTGGCCACCTCCTGCTCTGTGTCTTCAACCAAGGCTGCACCACCACACAAGCCACTGCCGCTTGAGCACACCACCACAATTGCTCTTCCTCGTCGCCGTCCTCCTCCAATATAGCAGCATCGGAGCAGCAGTAGCAGCCACCAGCAACGCACGAGGACTTCCGCGGCACGCTACCGCCCATTTGCCTCCAGCGCCGCTCGTCACTGGTGAGTGGTCCTTGACCACCAGTGAAGCTCCAGCACCCCTCACTCCCTCCAATTTCGTTGCAATTCGTTTGGTATAAATACTCAAACCCTAACTTATGTTTTGATTAATTTTAAATGAATTAGCTTATGATAAGATAATTTAGTTGTTTAATTATATATATATGTGTTTTATGAATGATTTGGAATGGTTAATTGTATTGGTTATGGTTGATTTGTGAAAATTGGATTTGTGACCCGGCTATATCCGGATTTGTCGGTTTTATCCGATTTAGCTATTTTAGATAAATTGAATTTACAATATCCTTTAAAATGTATCTAATTTCATGTTAGGACTATCAATTTGAAAATTTTGTGCGAAATTAATTGGAATTGGATTCTTAGGTTAAAATTCTTGCAAATTTAAATTGGATTGTGTAATCAGAGTTATTTTATTCAATTGATTATATAATTTGTATTAGATTATGTTTAATTTCATTTTCGACATGTCAATTTAAATATTTTAGCAAGATTTGACCAAATTTGCAGTCCGGGCTAAAAAACCCTAATTATGTTAAATTGGATCTTTTGTTTATTGTTTTAATCAATTGAGTATACGATAGATGCTATCTTGAAAGTAAAATATTAGGAAGGGTTTTGATAGATGGTGGTGCTAAAGGTTTTCTTCATCACTTTATATTATTGTATAATCTTTTTTTTATGTCCTTAGATTATTTTATATATTAATTCATTTAAGAATTTTATAATCATTCAAGTTAATAAAATTAGATAAAGAATATGATGATAATCAACATTGACATTATTTTTTTTAACAAGAAATAAAATATGATATAATTGGTGTGCTTTTGGGCTTTCTGTTTCTTTCATTAATACTTTATTAACGATGTTTTGTATTATATTTTGTAATCCTTGTCGTGTATTCTTCAAAATGATAGTGTGCATGTTTTATCTAATTGGCAATTGTTTTCTAATTGTTATGTTTATGCCTTTTTTCCTTTAGAAAATGGCACCCAATAAGGAATGGATTAGCCTTGTTGATGATCATTTTCATGATCCAGTATATTTTACTGGGGTTGAGGAATTCTTGAACTATACATTTCAAAAAATCAATACAAATTTAATTAGATGTCAGTGTATCAATTGTGTTAATGCTGATTCTAGAACTCGTGATACTGTGAAAGCACACTTGAAGTCCGTGCATCAATTTAATGTTCTTGTAACCCCAGCTAGTTATCCTTACAAAAGGCTCAGCATCTCATTACATTTCTTCAACTATTACTCTAATTTTCCTCCCTTATAATTGTAGAAAATATTTTTATTTAAGGAAATATTGAAGAGATTATAACATCAAAAAATTTTAGCCCTAGTCATAACAACTAAATGCTCATTATCAGCTTGTAATGTCACATTCCTTAGCATCAAACGCATTAAACCATAATTTATTAGATTATATCAACTGAATACTTACTATATCTTAGTCATCCTATACATTTCATAGTTCAATCACACCTTATATTTTACTTAGAAAAGGCCATTTTGGATAATAACTTAGCATAAAAAAATAAACTAAGACCATTCTAGATAATAACTTAGCATAAACAAAATAAGCTAAGTCCACCAAACATCTCTATAATTCTAATTTAGATATACTAGGGGTCAAATAATAACTAGATCAAACTTAATAACACAAGAATAATAAGAATATTGAGAGTGAATCATAGCACAAACCTATAACATAAAAAATAAATCTTGTTGCAAAATCCCAAACTAATGCTCATCCAATGAAGAAAGTAGAACATAACTCTTTAAATTACTTAAGTAGAAATATTAATATCTTTAAATAATTCGTTGAAAATATTTTTTACAATTCATTTCCAATTTGAAACAATCAATGTTAAAATAAAAATATGCTACCAACTTGTAATATTTGAATTTTCATCACCACAAAACTTTGTTCGTTTGGAAAGAGTTATAAAAGCTGAAGAAAAGTGGGGATGAGATCGTCATATCTAACATGAGTACTAATGTATGTTGTGTGCAAGGCTGAAAGTATACTTATATATCAAGGAATTAGTATGGTTAGCACCTAACTCAAGACTAATACATAAGGCTTTTTAAACTCTAAATCAAAGGGTGAGAAAACTCTTTAAATGAAAGAAGTTAAAACATAATGGAATAAAAATAAATGTTTATTGTATAAATCAAATCATAAAACAAATGTAAAGAAATAATGGTGGAAAATAAGAACAATTTCTCATGCGAGGACTAACAATGCTCCCCAACATATGACTTTACAAGATTGTTAACAATGCATTTTAGAATGACCTAGAAATGACACATCCAATGTACACAATCAAATCATAATTAGAGGCAACAACTATCATAAGAATGTATACCTAGAAATGAACTCATTGTCAATCCGTCAATTTAAATATTTAGCAAGATTTGAGTGGATTTGTAGTACAGGCTAAAAAACCCTAATTATGTTAAATTGGATCTTTTCTTTATTGTTTTAATCAATTGAGTATACAATATATTTTATCTTGAGTGCCATGGCATAAGAATATGAGTTGTGGCCTTGTGGGTGTGTACAACATAATGTGGTGGTATTGTTTTGGTTGGTCCACATAATATGTTTTTCATTAACTTAAAACACTATAGTGACATGGATGTAATTTTTGGTATAGATAGTATGTGACTAAGTTTGGTGTAAGCTTAAAAAATTGTCATTATATGGATAATATATTTTGTGTCAGTAGAAACAAAGTTATAATTTGATAAGTTAGTGTAAGCTAGAACCTACTTTTGATAATGACTTTAATGTCATCTTAAAATAGTGTTGGTAACAATTATTTAAGGTCTAAGTATTTGGGTATACATATGATGAGGATGATATATGGAGGAATCAGTTCAAATTAACTAAATTATTAGGGGTGTATTAGGGATTTTACTACTATAAAGGGAATTCATAAATCTTTTATTGTGATCTATGGATATTTTTTGCTTATGTGTCTTATAGTACGTATATGTGAAAGCATGATAAATACAATTATTAAGGTCATGAGATAGATATGTCTTCTTCAAATATGAAATGTTTTTAAGTGTATATAGAGGTTATATCTTACTAAGTACCTTACTATTCAGATGCGTTTGTGGAGTTGTATTGATGGAGGACTGGTTGAAAGGGAAAATAAGGAAGTCAATGAACCCAACTGCTGTGCTATCTGAGGAGGTCAATGAACGCCTCTCTGCACTAAGAAATTCTGGAAAGTCACTGGTTGGGTAAGATGGTAATTTTTTTGCCCATCAACTGCTTTTATTAGTGCAGGCATAATAATAATAATAGAAATTCTCCGGAATAACGTTAGGACATAATAGTAATAGTAGTAGTAGTAGTAGTAGTAGTAGTAGTAGTAGTAGTAGTAGTAGTAGTAGTAGTAGTAGTAGTAGTAGTAATAATAATAATAATAATAATAATAATAATAATAGTAGTGGCGATAATAATAATGTAATAATAATAACAATAAGGATAATAATAGTGATAATAATAATGATAATAACAACAATAATAATAATAGTAGTAATAATAATAATAATAATAACAACAACAACAACATAACAATTTTTTGGTCTTAATTAATACCATTAATCAGAAATTCTCCGGAATAACGTTAGGACATAATAGTAATAATAGTAGTAGTAGTAGTAGTAGTAGTAGTAGTAGTAATAATAATAATAATAATAATAATAATAGTAATAATAATAATAATAATAGTAATAATAATAATAATCATCATAATAACACTAATAATAATAGTTAATAATATTAAAAATCATTAACACTTTTAATATATAGGGTTTAGGGGTTTAGGGGTTAAGGAGTTGGGAGACAATCTAGGCTGGGTGGTGGAGCCGATGGTGGCGCTGCGGCGGTGGCGATGGAGGAAGGAAGAAGTGCAGAGATGGATGTGAAGGCTAGGGGAGAGGGAGGTAGGGGAAAATGGAGGTGTGGGGAGGTAGGGCAAGGTTTCCTGGTTGTTTTGGGAGGTAGAGGCGGCGCTATAGGTGGCGGAACCGGCGGCAACCGGCAGCATGAAGGGCGGCATGGGTTCAAAGGGTGTTGTTCGGGAAGGCAATTTTGCACGGCGGAGGTGGCTCGTGTATGTAATCCCCCGAATTTTCAAAAGCCTATAATTTAATAAATAAATTTTATTTAGGATAAATTAGCCTTTAAATCTATTTAGTTTAATTATTTATGGATTTTTGAGCATATAAAATTGGATATAAATATTTAGTAAATTAAAATAAATACTTTGTTATTTTATCATAACCTTTTTATTTAAATAATTTTCCAAACCATTATTATACTAAAATTATCCTTTTTTTAAACCCTTATAATTTAATTATATTAATTTAAATTATTAAATAAATTTATTACCCAAAAATGTTGTATTTTATTATTTTATAAACTAAACTATTTTATTTAACCCCATTTTCCTTTTCTTTTTCCTTTTTTCCCTTTTTCCTTCTCCTTTTTCTTCTTTTTCCCTTTTCTTTCTTCTTCCTTTTTCTTCTTTGGGCCGCCGGCTGGCTAGCCTGCCTCTCCCTCACCTCTCCTGCCCCTTGGGCCCTAGCCCATCTTCCTCTCCCCCCTCCTTCTCCTATGTCGAGCCCGGCCACCACTTTTTCTTCCTTCTTTCCTTTCTTCCTCAACTAGGCCGGCCCGCTCCTTCTTTCCTTCATCTGGTCTGCTCGCCCGTCACAACCCCTCCTTTCTTCTTCCCTTCTTCTTCTTCCTCTTTCCCCGGTGATAATCCCGGCCATCCTCCACCATTTGTGCCGCCCAACCTGCAACTCCCTCTCCCCCATTGACCTTCCCTATCTCCCTCCCTCTCCTTCTCATTGTTTTCTTGCCATACCGGTCCTACCATTCTTGCCTCCCTCTCCCTACCGTCACCATCCCTTCTCCCTCTCCCTACAACTCCCATTTCCCTACCTCCTACTGCCACCCTCATGCTCCCTATCCCCTCCTCTCTCTTTCTCTTATTTTTCTTCCCCCTTCCCTGCCTCATTCTGTGATTTTTCGAGCCATATATGCCTTGCCCAAGCCTCCTCTTTTTCCCTTTCTTCTCCTCCCCTCTCTGCCCTAGTTTTTGTTTTGCCGCCCATCTTCGCCGCTTCCGCCGCCTCAACCACCACCTGCACCACCCCCTACCGCCCTCTACCTCACCCTCGAACCATCACAACCCCCATTGATCCACCCCGCAGCCTCCTTCCTCATTCCCTCTCCTTTTTCTCTTCTTTTTCTCACTTCTCGGCAGCCACCCTGCACCGCCACATTCCGCCGCCTTCCCGCCGCTTCTGCCGCAACCTGAGCCACCATATTACTCCCTGAAACCCCCTCTACCACCCCCAATGCTCCTTTGGCCGAAAACACCATCTGCAAGCCCTTGTTTTTCCCTTCCCTTTTCCTTCCTCACTAGCCCCCATCTCGACACCCACTTCGACTGCCACCTTCGCAGCCTCGCTGCAGCCACCTCCGCCGCCCTTAGCCGCCTTCAACCCTTCCCTGACCACCACTTACACCCCCTCTCCACCTCTAAACCCTTCCCTTACCTTAAATCCTCCCCCACATGCCTCTTTTCCTAGCCTAAAAACCCTAACCAAAAATTGCCCATTTTTCCTCTCTTCACCACCTTCGAGCCCCCCTCCTCCTCATTCTTTGCGTACAGCTCATGCTGCATTAGCAGCATGAGTTTCTGCATTTCTTGATCTATTTTTTTAATAATTTTAAGGTATAATTATATTTTAAGTTAATTATTCTATTAATTGTTAAAGCCTTATATTTTGATTTCATAATTTCTAATGTAATAAGTCTTGAATTATTATTAGGTATTGGTTTTGCTAAATCAATCTTGAACCTTAGATTGGAATACAGATAAGGTTTGTTTTTGCGGAAATCGAGGTAATCATTAAATCCCATTTAAACGCATGGATTAACGTATGTCAACACATTAGAATTTTTAATATATTATTATGCTTGGTTTATGTTGTTTAATATGATCGATGTGGTTCTTGTGTTGATTCATGAAAAGGAAGAATGATAGATTATTGCTATGTATGGAAATATTATTTAGGATAAGAGTTTGGTTGTTAATGAAAATGTTAAGTATCAACCATGTTATATCATGCTATTGTGATCCTTAATGCATGATTAATATTTTGGGAGCCTTAGGGGATTTAGTAGGGTATCTTGTACAAGAATATGGCCTAAAATATATATGGGTGCTAATAATGTTATATTAATTATAAGAGATGTGGATGAGGTGTTAAAGTTAATATTTTATGTAGTAATAATAATAATTTAATATAAGTGGTGTGCTAAGGGGCATAATGGTAAATTTTAATTAAAAAGGGTATTATGGTAATTTTGGAGGCAAGGATAAAATAGTAAATTTGTTAATAAAAGAATAAAATGGTAATTTTGGAAGTAAGGGGGTAAAATGGTAAATTCGTAATTAAAGGGGCAAAATGGTAATTTTGTAATAAAAGGGCAATTTGGTAATTTTGTAACAAAAGGGCAATTTGGTAATAAAAGGGCAATTTGGTAATTTTGTAATAAAATGGTAATTTGGTAATTTTATAATAAAACGACAATTTGGTAAATTTGTAATAAAAGGGCAATTTAGTAATTTTGTAACAAAAGGGAAAATTGGTAATTTTATAATAAAAGGGTAAAATTGTAATTTTATAATTAAAGGGGCAATATAGTAATTTTTTGATTAAAGGGTAAAATGGTAATTTGAAAATTAAAAGAGGTAAAATAGTAATTTCGTAATTAAGGATAAATGGTAACCTTATAAGGGAAAGGGTGTTATGGTAATTTTTGGAAGTTAAGGGGTAAAATGGTAAATTTGAAAGTAAAGGGGTAAGATGGTAATTTTGTAAATAAAAGGGGTAAAAGTGAAAAATGGAAAGGAGTAACTTGGTAATTATAATAATTGAGAATGGTAAAATAATAATTTAAATAACTAGAGGGTAATTTGATAATGTAATAATGGAGAAGGGTAAAATGGTAAATATAATAAATGTGAGGGGTAATTTGGTAATTTAATTAACTAGAGGGTATTTTTATAATTTTGATAATGGAGTATGGTAGTTTGGTAATTATGACAATTAATAAGGGAAATTTGGTAATTTAGATAACCAAAGGGTAATTTGGTAAATTTAATAATGGAAAAGGGTAAAATGGTAATTATGATCATATAAAAGGGTAATTTGGTAATTTGACCAACTCAAGGATAATTTACTAATTATAATAAAGGAGAAAGGGCAAAGTGGTAATCTAACCAACAAAATGGAAAGTATACTAAGGGTAATAATTATGAAGGGGGATTAGTGACCCAATAAGTATGAGAAATAACTTAGTAACCTAAATCGAGTAAGGGGTAATTTGGTAATTATGTAACAAGGAGGGTAACATGGTAATTTGTCAAGTAAGGAAGGGATAACTTAATAATTATCTACGTAAGGGGTAAATGATTAATTTGTATCTAATATGTTGTTGTGATTGTGGAATTTTGTAATATGACTCAAATAACGCTGATTAGCGAGGTAGGAGTATTTGATTATTAGTAAGTACCACAAGATCGAATTCTAATTTGAAATTAGATTAGATTGGGACGGCCTCAATGAGTCTTCTGTGTTACCTTGGACAACCACTTGAATAAGAAATTTTGATGATATCTCAATGATTAAAAGTGAATAATTATCTGATTGTTGTACTTTTGTGATCACCATTAATTAAGACACTAATACTTAAAGTGAAAGACCTCGAGATCGGGAATGGTGGCTCTTTAGGGGTCGCTACCCTAAATATGTGGTTTAGCCCACGATTATTTGGTATTTGCTAGAGTGTCTTTGTGCCCCAACCAGGCTCTATATCTATTCTATCTAGCTCTACGGACCTAGTTAGGAGGTATGCATACTTAAGGATTAGGTGTCCTTGTCGGTAGGATACTAAGTTAGCTTTATGCACCAATACGACCAGGGTACCTTTGCGTCCCTGGGTTGATAGTTGAAGGGTACTAAGTAGCTTTTATGCATCAGTGCAACTGGTGTACCTTTGTGTCTCGGGATCTTGATCTCCCTATCAAGGAAAATAAATGGAGTTGTTGTGCTGATTAAAAAGGGAAAACACTAATCATTAAAGTGAAAGATTAATGAGCTGGGCCTAGTTGAATTATATGATGAGTACCGATCCACAGGAAATAATAGTGGCCCAGGATGTTTTGCCCTGGATGATGTTTATGAGTACCGATCCACCAGATATAATAGTGGCCCAGAATGTTTTACCCTGGATGATATATATTTGTATTCCGATCCACCGGCCAGAATAGTGGGGGTCCCGAACTCAACAAAATTTGATTTGGATGTGAATAAGTTATGGAAAAATACTAATCATTGAGATGATTGATTAATGATGGACTAATGGCCTTAAGGCCCGAAATATATCGATTATTCATTATGGCCTATTAATATTTGGTTGCTTGTTAAGTAGGCGAATATACGAAAGTGAATGTTACTTATACGCTATTAATATCTGATTGAAATGTTGGATGTGTGAATAAATGGATCTGAATATCATGTTTATACCTATGGTTATGTACGAATGTAGTAGTATTTCATGTGTTACATTGCGTGCCTATTTTTAAGTGCGTTTTTAAAGGGTTACTTAGTACCGTAGTACTAAAAGGTTCCCTTCGTAGGGCCCCTACCTATTCAATGGGCAATGCCCCTTGTAGGTCGTGTTCGGTGCTATTCAATTGGGCCTCTGGAAAGAGCGTAAGGAATTGTCCGAAACTACTAGGGTTTCAAGTTGCCTCTTTTAAATTTAATGTATTTGTTATTTTGTAACCACCATTGTTGGATTTTACTCTAGTAAATTGTTTACCGCGCTACTCTGATTTATACATGTTTGAGTTTCTCGTAAATTGTGTTTTACTCTTTTAGCCTTAGCACTTGGTACTAAAACGGTAGGAGTGAACCGGTGTGGTACTAAGTGTGGCGGTAATATCCCCAGAATTCACAGTTTATTAATTTGCTTCCACTAATCTCCTTTTAATTAATGAAATTTTTCAGTAGTGAATTTTGGGGGTGTTACAGTGTAGGGTAGGGCGAGGAAGGCTGGTGGCTTGGTTGTGTAGAGGGTGATGCAGGGAGCGTTTTGGTGGCCTGAGTGGGCGGCGAAGATGATCAACGGCGGAGGAATAGCGGGATGAATAGGTAGTGGTTGCTGGGTCAATTTTCTGGGCTGCCAAAATCCAAACTCGATTATGGCACACTTCGGGGTTGTTTATAAAGCGATCAAGAGGGGAAAACGACAAGGATGAGTGGCAGAGTATAGGGGCAAGGGTTATGGATCTCTGTCCAGCGAGAATTGCCGGCGCAGGTCTACTTGTGTAGGCCATGTCTTGTCGGGCAAGAGGAATGGCGCACAGGAGAGGGGCGAAATGGACCTGTCGAAATGGCAGGTAAGTCAACGGGGAAGAGAGGGGAGGAATGGCCGGAGTGGGCGGTGTGGTTGGTGCAGGCTTTTCCGGCACTGATTTCGGGCTGCAGGTGCGCGCTGGAGGTTGAAGACAACACAGGTGGGAGAGGAGAGGGTCGGACCAGCTATCCAGGGGAAAAGAAGAAAGAAAGAAAGAAAAAAAAAAAAAGAGGAAGGGCCGAACCAGTCGGGAGAGGGAAGGAGTGGCGCGGGGAGGCTGGGCCGTGCAAGGGGAGGGAGAAGTTGGGCTAGTGGGCCTGCCCAGGTCAGGGAAAAAAAGAGAAAAAAAGGAAGAGAAGGAAAGGAAGGAAAAGGAAAAAGAGGGGGGAAAAGGAAAAAAAAGAAGGAAAATGTGGATTAGCTTAATCAATATATTTTGGGTAATTTGGGATATTTAATAAAATATAATTATTAAAATAATAATTAAATTCTCTTTTTAGGCTAATTTAGGGATTTTGAAATAATTTCCTTAAATTCTATTTTAATTAGCAAAATACTAAAAATTTTCCTATTTAAAATTATTTATAAATTCTCCTAGATTTACCTTAATTAACTCCATAATAATAAAATAAAATAGTTTATTTAATTAATCTTCCTAATAATTTCTTATTCGGCCATGATTTCCTAAATTAGGGTTTTGGGGTATTTCACTTTGTCACAAGTGCCACCTCAATTTATGTCATGTTGATGGATGATGAATTAATGGAAGGTGATGAACAAATAAAATTCCTAAATTTCCTCCTGAAATGCCTCAAGTCGATGTTACCTCAAGCATTATCCTAACTCATTCAAAAATTAAATAGTTATGTTGTTGTTTCTGATGATGTTGATCATCATGATCATAAGCACCCAAAAGCTAAAATCATGGTATATGAAGCCTTCATGTCTTAGGCCTTGGGTGTTGCTAAGGAAAATAGGATATATGGAGTCCTATTTTTTACTTGATCTTACGTGGTTAATTTAACATACAGGCACATAGATGAAGGAAGGGTGGCGGTTTTGGTCAAACAAACATCACATTTCATCATTCGACTTTTCTTTTATGATCTGGCATGATTTTATGTGATGTGCTTAGTGCTAATTTGATATAATATAATCATATGATATTTAAAATAACATCATTAATAATGCTGGTGATGTTGATAGTGATGACAATAACAACAATAATATTAGAAATATAAACTAATAATACCATGACATGATACTAATAATATTAAGAATAATAATGTTGATGATAAAAGTTATTATTATAATCAACAATTATAATACCCCATTTAAAAAAACCTTTTTTATAAATTAGAAATTATTTATATTAGTTATAATAATTATTGTAGGGTGTTTTTTTATTAAATATGTTTATGATATATTTATTATTATTATGACATATTAGATATAAATTTAATTAGGTTAAAATATGATAGAATTGGGTTATTAATTTAAACCTAATTTAAACCTTAGCTGATATCTATTTTATTGGGATAACCCTAATTTTAGTAACCAAATATTTACCCTAGTTCTATTTCCTAAATGATTACCCCGAACATATACTAGATTGTTGGGTCTTTTCCCCCATCCTTCTCCCTGGCTTAATATCCTCCCTGCACCCCTACACCATGCCTCCCTCTCTTCCATGTTTCTCTCCCTATGTTTTTCTTGACAACACCGCTCACACCATTGTCCATTTAAACCCTCCATCCTCCCCATTTTTTTTCCCTGTGTATTAACCTCAGAGCAAGCCTTCATTATACTATTCTTCCCTAAGCTACTGTAAGAAAAAACTCCCTAACTCTCCATCGCTCTCTATGTTGCTTCACTACATTTTTCACCATTTTCCCCTAGCAACTTGCACTTTCACTGATCTCTCACCCATACCTTCAGCCACTTCCACCGAAACTCCTCTCCTTGCTACATCCTCCAACATTGAAGCCCTTGCCCAAGCTACACATGAATCCACCGAAGATACCCCCAACCCACGACCAAACTCACCAAAACCTCCATCCCTTATTTGGTCAAAAGCACAAGTCCCCTCCCCTTTGGCTTCGACAATTTTTTTCAATCCTCCCACTTGTTTCACCCTTCTCCTCCATATCCCCATCCTTGGATCCAGCTATTTCAGCCATTCCTTACCCCAATCAATGCACAACTTCATCGTTTTTCACCCCTCCTCTTTGGCAACTTCCACCATTTGCCTCCTCCTTTTGTTTCGTGAGTTTTATTATTTCCTTGCTCCATTTTTTAGCTGGCTATTTCTTCTTGAGTTGATTCAGTTAACTTTAGATTATTACTATGTTATATTAAATGCTAATACATGTGTTATTAGGTGTTAATTTCCTAGGTAATTCTTGGGAATCTTAGAGAAGATAGTTTTTGTATTTTTTTTATGTAATCTTAAATTTAGGTAAATCTAATCACTCATGAGATGGTAAAAATTATGTACGAGCATGCTAGGATTTTTTAGACATAGAATCATGCTAGATTTTTATTTTTTTAAGTATTATAATATGCATGATAAAATGATAACATGTTAAATAAATGGTATATACGATTATTATAAGTTAAGTTACATGCATGAGTAATATATTATATGATTTATGTATGCATGTCTAGGGTTTTGTTAAGGTTTTTAATTTTTTCAAGTTATGATTTAAATTCCATGCTAAGTGATCTATGATTATCATTATGTGGTAACTACGATCGATATAAATAGCATAAGAACATGCATGCATGATTGGGATTAGAGTTTAATAATTTCATGATATAGGGTTAGAAATGTTTTCTTACATGAACCCTAATGTTAAATATCCTATTAAATGCCATGTCATGACATAAAATGTACATACATGGTGCATGGAATTTTAGGAAACACTATAAACTCATGATTAGGGTTGTGGGAGCAACTTACTAAGTGCATAAAAGGTGGAAAATACAGTCAATTGTTAGATCACAAATATTATCTATATGCTTAAATAATGTGAATTATTATCTTTTAACATTTTCATAACAAATTTCTTATAATAGTAAATTTTTGTACAAAAATGAATAAAATGATTAAATTAGGGTTTTAAAGGTATTTTGGTAATTTTGACCTAATATACCTTTTATGAATAATTGTTTATTAGAATGACCTTATACTTTTGACAGGTTGACCTTAGTATTAACTTGTCTTGACATAGACCGATAACCTTAGGGTTTACCTTAATAATTAAAAACAAAAAGGAAAATGGTTAACTATGGAAATGTAAATTATTATGCAGTACATGATATTTTTTATCACCTCATAAAATAATAGTGCTTAAAGTGAAAGACTTCAAAATGGAAATGATTGTTCTTTAGAATTATCTACCCTAGAGATGAAGTTTTATCCCTTGTTTGAGTTGGTTTTCTGATGTGCCGATGTACCCTAGTAAGGCCCTAGCCTACTCTATAGGTGAACTATGAGCCCTACAGGATGTATCGATACTTAAGGATTAGGCGATTGACGTTGTAGGATATTGTATTGCCTTCATGAGCTGATTTGACTAGGAGTACCATTGTGTCCCTAGGTTTTAGAGTAAGGGTATTATCTTACCTTTATATGCTAGTATGAATGAGTGTACTTTAGTGTCCCTAGGTTGATTATATCCCCCTTTTGAAATAAAAAATGGAAGTAACTATTTAATAAGAAAATAAAAAGGATTTGATTTGGATCTTTAGCTTGGTAGTTGCCTTAGTATCCTACCTTTTGTACTTGACAATGCTTTAGATTGTGTTTGGTATTTGCCTCAGCACCCTACCATGGTATTTAGAATTGATTTGAAATTATAGAGTTGGTAGTCACCGTAGTTGTAATCCTTAAAATTTTAAAACCTAGAAATTTAATAAATAATCCCCATTTGGGATAATTTAAATTTTTAAATCAATTAATTTAATTATTTCATAGACTTTTGGGTGTATAAAAATGGATATAATTATTTAATAAAATAAAATAAATATTTTGTTATTTTATCATACTTATTTTATTCAAATAATTTTCCAAACCTATATTTTACTAAAATTACCCTCTTAAATTAATATATTACATTTTAAATAAATTAAATTATTAAATTAATTTATCCATATGAATAATTAAATACCCTTATTCCAAAAATTATTTTTATTTTTATTTTTCCCTTTTTTTCCTTTTTCTTTCTCCTTTTACATCCTTTTCTTTTCCGCCTTTTGCCTTTTCTTCTTTTCTTCTTCCTTCGGGCTGCCAGCCTACCTCATTTCCGCTGGACCGATGGCCCTCTTTCTTCTCCCCCCTCGCATCCAGCTCGGTGCCCCTTCTTCTTTCTTTTCTTTCCTTTCTCGCTCTGGTTGAGCTAGCCCAACCTCTCCCTCGTTTGTCCTTTCTCCCTCGTGCGCATAGGGCCAACCCACCTTCTTTCTTTCTCCTCCACCTTGGCGGCCTCCCCTTTTTTCTTCTTCTTCTTCTTCTTATTCCCTACTCCTTCTTTCTTCAACATTGAGGCCATGGAAGCCTATAACCAGCTGCTTGCACGCCTGCCTACCAACTCCCCTACAGCCTTGCTCTCTTTCTCTCTCTCCCTTGTCCCTTTCCTTTCATTTTTGGCCACACATAGCCTTGCAGCCCTCCCCGCATGCCTTCCCTATTGTTTTCCTTCTTCCTGCACCCTACCACCCTACCCTGACCTACAGCTTACCCTTACACCCTCCACCTAACCCGACCATGCCTACATCCTCTCCCTCTCATTTACTTCTTCTCTTCAACTCATTCTCAACCTGCCTCAAGCTCCCTCATCTCCCTACAAAGCCCCCCTTTTTCTTTCCTTCCCTCTCCTCCCATCTCCGCTATTTTATGTTGCCTCCCAACAACCACCGCCTCTGCCACCCAACTGACCACCACAACCACCCCTGACACCCCTTCTACCTTCCTACACCATCCAATCACTCTCATTCTCCCTTATAGTCACCCTTCCCCTCCTTTCTTTTTCTTTCCCCCTTCTCGTCCTCCACCCTACACCACCACCATGCGCCACCGTTCACCCTCTTCCAGTGCCTCCACAACCACCCCTCTACCCCTTGGTACCTCCCCTACCACCACCCTTCCTCCTCTTAGCTGGAACTCCCCTATAGCCTCTCCCTTCTTCTTTTCTTTTCCCTTTCTTCTTCTTTTTTTCCCTTTCTTGCACCCACTTTCCTATCCCTGTAGCCGCTGTCTCCGCTGCCCTAAGTCACCGATCCTTGACCCCCGACCCCCGACCACCACCTACAACCGCACTCCCTCCCTACACCCAGCCCCCACCCTCACTCCCCTCCACAAGTCCTAAACCAAGCCCTAAAACCCTCACCTAAACCAACCCCTCTCCTTTCTCCCATCTCTCCCTCTTTGACCCATTATGCCCTTTACCTGTGCATGCAGCTCATGTTGCCATGCAACATGAGTTTGCTGCATTTATTTGAGCCAAAATTTTGGTTAATTTTGAGGTATAAAAATAGTTAGTGTTAGCATGTATTAATTAAGCTTTTGATAAAAAAAATATTCTTTTAATTTTCTACTTCTAATATGCTAATTTTTTATATTATTTTTAGGTATTAATTTTTACTAATCAAAGCTGAAACCTTTAACTAAGGTACTGGTAATGTTTAATTATTGTTGGAAATAAGATAACCATTATACCCTACTAAAATGTGTGGATATACATATGCTAGCACATTAAGGTTTTTAATATGATTATGAGCATATTGTGTGATGTTAAGTGTGTTATGATTTGTAACATGTGTTGGTTGTTGAAAAGAAAAGCATGTTAATTTATGTGTCATGTGAAGGAATGATGTTTAAGGAAGGAGCCTTATTGTTAATGATAATGTTAGATACATATGTATGACATGATAAGCTAATGTGGCCATTTGTTACATAGATAATGTTATTATAAGCCCTATGGGCATTTAGTAAATTTTCTTTTACAAAGATATGGCCTAAATAAGTATGTGTGGTAGGTGATAATGAGTATTAATAATAAATAAGAATAGTTGTTGGTATTAGATGAGGTATATAGATCATAGATATTAATGTTTTATGTGGTAAGGTTATTTTAGTAAATTTTACATAATAGGGGAGAAATGGTAATTTATAAGAATAAAGGGGTAATATGGTAACTTAATAAGTAAGAAAGGAATTTTAGTAATTTTACATGCAAAAAGGGATAATTTGGTAATTTTTGTGAGTAAGAAGGTATTTTGGCAAATTACCTATATGAGAAGTATATTTTGGTAATTTTGCATAAAGGAAGGATATCTTGGTAATTTTATGAGTAAAAGGGATAAAGTAGTAATTTAATAAAGAAGAATGGTATTTTGGTGAGTAAAAGGGGTAAAATGATAATTTAGTGGGTAAAAGGGGTATTTTGGTAATTTGGCACGATAAGGGTAATTTGGTAATTTTAATAAGTGTGAAGGGAAACTTGGTAATTTATCTAACAAAATGGAATTTTGGTAATTTAATAAAAATGAGGGGCACTTTTGTAATTTTAATAAGTATGAATGACATTTTGATAATTTAACCAACAAAAAGGGTAATTCGGTAATGCTAATATAAGTATGAAAGACAGTTTGGTAATTTAACCAATCAAAAGGGTAATTTGTGATTTTAATAAGTATGAAGGGCTATTTGGTAATTTAACTAACCAAAAGTAATTTGGTAATTTTAATAAGTGTGAAGGGCAACTTGGTAATTTATCTAACAAAAGGGAAATTTGGTAATTTAATAAACCTGAGGGGCAATTTGATAATTTTATTAAGTATAAAAGGCATTTTGGTAATTTAATCAATTGGAAGGGTAATTTGGTAACTTAACAAGTATAAGGGGGTAAAGTTAGTGATTTAATAAGTATGGAGGGTAATTTGGTAATCTAACAAATACAAGGGGTATTTTGGTAATTATACAGGTATGAAGGGTAATATGGTGATTTGGCAAGTAAAAATGGGGTAATTGGGTAACTTTACAAACAAGAGGGGTACTTTCAGTAATTTTGTAAGTATGAAGAGGTAAATATGTAAATTGCAAATAATATGTCAATGAATTAAATGAGCCTCTATAATAAGACATAAAGGATATTAAATAAAAAAATAAGGGTTTGTGGCCTTAGGAACACTTGTTTAAGTATGCCTATGTATATTATAAAGATAAGGTTATTTTGGTAAATTAGTAAATATCATAAGGATAATGCATGGTATAGGGTTGAATAGGTGATTATAGGTATGATATGTTGTTTATTTCATAATCATGCAAGAGGTGCCTAGTTTGTAAGCACGCATGGCAATGTGTGTTGGATATGTTAGAAGTACATGTTCAGGCTTTATGTGTGCCATGATCCTTAATATAGAATACTTGATTTTATGGCCGGTATATTCTTGTGTCTCCGGATTTGTGATCCCCTTAGAATTAATTAAATGGACCTATTGATTAAGATATGAATAAAATACTAATTACATAAAGTGAAATATTATTGAGCCGAGCCTAGACCGAATCACTGACGAATAATAGTGGCTACCCTGGAGACCAGTCCACCGACGAATAATAGTGGTCAGGTGTATTTTACCCTAAAGTGTTTTCTAGTCCACCGGCTATAATAGTGGGGGATCCTGAGCTCAATAAACCAAACATTGGATGATAATAAATTATGGGAAGACACTAATCATTTACAGCGGAACACCATGTGCAAGTTAAACCGATCCACCGGTGAGAATAGTGGCCACATCTAGGGTGCCCTGGAGACCGGTCCACTAGCAAATAATAGTGGTCAGGTGTATTCTGCCTTGAAGTGTATTCCGGTCCACCGGCTATAATGGTGGGGCTCTCGCACTCACATGGGTATAATTTGAAAGATGATGTTAAATAATTGTTTGATTAATGGCTTATGACCAAAAGTATTGATTTCACATTTATGATCTATAGATATGGTATAAGATTGACTTTGGTGCCTATCCCTGTTTTGGTATGTGATGGAGTGCTATGTGCAGGGACTTTGTGTTATATATTTCTTATTGTACATGGTGTTGCTTTATGTAATAGTTTTATGTCCATTGTGATTTTCCCTAAGCTTGCGTATGTTATCGTTTTTATATTGTTTAAGTATGATGTGTTGCATGCAGGCCCTATCTTTTAGTTTGGTATAAAAGGGTTACTTAGTATTATAGTAGTGAAGGGTTCTATTGTGGGCCCCTACCAATTCAATGGGTAGTGTTCCTTACAAGTTAGTTACGGGTGCTATTGAAGCTGGTATTGGGTACGAGCGTAAGGATTATCCAAAAAAAATTTAGGGTTTCTCTTTTAACCTTTTACTAGATTTGCACCCGTGCGATGCACGGAGGATTCGAGCATATGAGTAGGCTATTTTTTAAATAACATTTGGTAAAGAAACATTTAGGATAAATAATTATTATATAATTGGTTTCTAAGCAACTATTCATGGTAAACAAACTGAAAAAAAATATATAGACAATGAACAATAACTAATCAAAGAAATTTCATAATTATATCTTTTCAAACACTTCTTTAAATACAACATTTGTGGTTGAATTACTCTATGCAACATCATTGTCACATATAAGTATTTTCAAACCTTTACGATTTGTCACTTGAGATATGGCAACATAAAGCTGACCATGACTGAATACAGGTTTCTTTAAGAAAATACCAACATTATGAAGTGATTGACCTTGACTTTTGTTGATTGTCATTGCATATGATACAATTAGTGGAAATTGTCTTCGATTAGACTTGAAAGGCAACCTTGGATCAGATGGTGTTAGTGACATTCTTGGTAACAATACTCGTTCACCAGAATTATTTCCACCTAAGATCTTTGCTTCCAACACGTGAGCTCCAAGCCTTGTGATTACCATCCTAGTACCGTTGCATAAGCCAATTGAATGGTCAATATTCCTCAATAACATAACAGGTGTACCAATCTTCAAATGCAATACATGATTTGGGACGCCGGAACACTTAAGACTGTTTAGGAATTCCGGAGTGTGTAGATCTTGCAACAAATCATTATTTGAATCAGATCTACATGTTGTATCTGAACTCAAATATGTTTTCTCTTCAGTTGAGTTAATTGACAACATGTATTCATTGACGGACTCTACAATATCAAGAGTTGGTGCTAGGATAGATCTTCCCTCAAAATAAGTATCATCAGTGATATTGCTTGTGAACTCTGGATAAGTGCTTTTCACAATAGCTGCAATTGGATCATTTGAATATTTTATTAATAGATCACTTGGAAATTCGATTGTTGCATGACCATCATTAGGACCTCCAACTGTTCCATCTCCAATGCTTGCAATCCAGTCAGAAAATTGCTTTAACTTGGCACATTCATCGACTGAGGTAAGATTTCGTAACCTCATATTCTTTGTCAATTGTAACACCTTGCAATCTCGCCATAAGTATGAGGAGTTGATAGTTGCATGAACAATATCTTGTCGAGTACCCTTAGGAATGACCGGTAATATTTGTCTAAAATCACCTCCAAGAACAACTGTCTTACCTCCAAATGGCTTATCAACACTAAATTGATCGTTGATGCGTAAAATATCTCTCATAGTTTTATCCAAAGCTTCAAAGCAATATATGTGCATCATTAGAGCTTCATCCCATATTATGAGTTTACATCTTATAATCAAATCAGCAAGTGGACTACCTTGTTTGATGTTACATGTTGAATCTTCGGTTGGATTTATAGGAATCTTGAATCGAGAATGAGCTGTTCTTCCTCCTGGTAATAAAAGAGAAGCTATTCCACTCGATGCCACGTTTAACACGATATCTCCTTTGCATCTAATAGTGGCTGATAAGGTCCTCCATATAAACGTTTTTCCTATACCTCCATACCCATACACAAAAAACAATCCACCTTTATTTGACCTTGTTGCCTCCATTATCTCATCATATACATGTCTTTGCTCTGAGGTCATAACATATAGATTTTTATTGAGCTCTTGAGACAAATTTGATCGATCATAACACATTTCCTCACGTATCAATGAATTACCAACGGTAGAAAAAAACTCAGATAGTGGGAATGGTATTGGCTCAAACTCTCTTAAGCTTCTTCCACAGTTTCGTAACAACTTTTCTACCTCTACCAAGCCATAATTTTTTATCTCATCATCTTCCAAATGAAGTTCTGAAAAAAAAAAATTCAATAAGTTTAGAAAGAATATATAAATAGTTTAACAATTTGAAAAAAAAAATAATTAAGAGAACTAAGGTAAGTTACCTTCGTGTTGTAATAATAAGCGTTGTCTGTATAAAATATCATCAGTCATATAAATCCAACAATGATTCCAAACAACTTCAGGTCGAATGAGTGATTCAGATGTCAATAATGTTGCAAATAATTTTCTCAAAGAAGATGCAGAAGCCCAATGACTTGCCTCAATAATACCATCAATGTATTCCTTGTCGTCATCTAACAAACCTAGGGCATAGCAGGCATCACGGTATGATGAATGTTGCTCACCATTAATGTATCTTATGTCTTCATAACTTATAAGTCCACGCACAACATTAAGAAGACATCTTAAATAATAGAGTTCTCCACTGCCAGGAGGGACATAGAAAATCCGTCCAATAGAGAATCTTTTTTGCCTTGGTCGCCATTCTCTATTATACTTATCCCAAATAAATTTTGTAGGGAATTGAGAATAAGTTAATTCCTTTGCCTCAGGATATTCTTTATTTGCCTTCATCCAAGCTAAGAACATACTTTGCTTAATAGATAATCGATCAACAACATCATCGATCTGATCATAATCTGAAAAAATAACACTTTGTTGATTTGGAAGATGAAAACCTAACCTTTCAACCGGAGGATCTCTGAATTGAATATCATATTTGAATAACCTCCACGATGCTTCACATGATGATATATACCTACAATCATAGTACATCTGAACTTCGTCTGCCTTTTTTGCTACTTTGTCATCCGTTGTACTTCCATAAAAAGACGCAGTAACACGATCGTGTCCTTTGTTGACATATTTAAATAAATACTTGATAGAGCGAGATTGGTTACACCATTCAACATTCAAATGTGCACCGTACTTGAGCAACAGATAACGATTGTGAGGAACAATAAACCTGTTATCAAGAGGAACTCCATTCTTCTCCACTATTCGTCCGTTATCTCTTCTTCTATAGATAGGATATCCATCATCATCAACAGTTGTTGATTCAACGAACCTTTTAGGAAAATGCTTTGTACAACGGCCAGCAGACATGCAAGGGGAGCTCTTAGCAGCAATACCACATGGTCCATGTACCATAAATTCTTGAACTGCTGTATAATACTTAGGATCAACGTGTTTATCCGGAATTTCGGCTGAAATAATTTTGTCGATATCGCTTCCTGTTGGATACTTGTCTGTTGCTGCAAGAAATAACAATATGTGTGCATGTGGCAACCCATGCTTCTGGAACTCAATAGTCGATATAACTGCAGTAGAATTAAAATAAAGGGTTATAACCAACAATAGTAAGAATATATGCTAAATATAATACACACACACACACACACATAGACTATGAAATAGTACTTGATTTAACCGTTCCAAAGATCTTGTTACTCCGAAAATCTTTGATGAGATAATCCAACTTCATTTTAAAAACACGACAAATAATATCCGGACGATCATCGGCTTTGAGGCTTCTTTTTTCAACAAAACGAACTATTTCTGGCCATTTGGGATTGCAAGTAAATGTAATAAAAAGATCCGGATAACCAACCCATCTACAAATTGCCATGGCGTCTTGATAGTTTTGAATCATATATCGAGCACCGCCTGTGAATGATGATGGTAATATAACTCGTTTTCCTTGCGTTGATGGATCGGTCTCACCCCTTAAAATTGCATCTGTTAGTCCACTATATAATTCACACCGCAAATGTTTTGATGTAACTTAATGTAAGTCAATCTTGAAGATTCAACCATGGTATATGTGTCAACAATAAATTGTTGAAGTAGTCTCATGGAAGACAATATAATTGATAACTCCGAACTCCTTTCATGCAAACGATATGAAAAATACTCTGTTAAACTAACATACTTCCGCCCACCCTGCTTCATTCCCCCATTCAACGTTAACGGAATGTCTTCTCTGTAGCCATCTTCACCATAAGGAAACAATATAGGGTATTGTAATCCAAGATATGAAGCATGTAGTTGGTTAATGCGTTTCAGCATTCCCGTTTTCGTTTCGACCAAGATATCCCTATCACCTAATGATGCATCAAAGTCCCCAATAATTAATCCAGCAATTTCTGAAGCCGTAGGTAGATTATACCTTCTGCCATCACCATTCCTCCTACCAATCAACTTCAACTTCACATCTAAACAACCATCCTTTTCAATTTTTTCTCTTACCATTCTGAATGATTTAACCAACACATTATTCTCGTCAAGCATCATCTTCAAATCATAAACAATAGATGTACGAAGGCTGTTCAAGGTTTGACTTTCCCTATAACCAATACAGTTGGAATAAGGAATTAGAAGAAATTACTTAAAAATTATAAAATAACTCAATAAATACCATAGCTTCTTAAGTAACTCACCTAACAGAATGAACTCTATTTTCAACTTCATTATCAGTGTCATAAATGTAGAGTTGAGCAAATTTAGGCACTGAACCTTCATTCGGAAATAAACTTCCCATAAGATGATAATTTTGACCATGAAGTCTAAATATTGGAGGAGATCTTCCATTGTTCAAACTCCTGTCAACTTTTCCTCCCATGGAAGTAAAACAGAACATGTTATTGTATGACCGAATATTCAGGAGAAAGTGTTTGCTTCTATCATTTCGTAAATATAACAGATCATGTAATACTTTAGGAGGATTTCTCATTGGTGGGAGTTGAACCTTGCCTTGCATGCAGCATAAAGAATATTTCGGGTTTCGAGATGGCCGACTTTTACACAATCTTTCCTCATACCAGAAAAGAGCATTGCAAAATCCACATGTGTATATTGCATCTCCAATATCAAAATAATCTACATATATCATAAAATTAATATAAGACATTTGGAGAGATTTATTATAAAAAAATTTATGTACAAATACATTTTTGGTTGTATACCGGAAGGTGTTCCACTGTTTTGTTCTATTTCAACATCTGTGAAGACGCAAAGTATTAGACATTTAAAAATATTACAAAGTTCTTCTATTATGTTTATTATATTAAAATTAAATTTATATGAGACTTTTTGAGAAATGTAATATTCCATATGCATGTATAAAATATATTAATCAGTGCATACCAGATAATACGGTTCCACTATTCTCTTCTATTTCAATATTTGTTGACACGTAAATTACAATTACAATAGATATATACATAACAATTACAACGTAAGTAAAATAATTATAAACTTATAAAATAATATTAATAATAAATTTTTACACATATTGGAATATGAGAATGCTAACCTTCATCGAATTCCAATTGTTGCCCTACGATAGAGGCACCATAATTCTTCTTAGAACAGATAGAAAAGTTTGTCATTTTTGATGATTCTGATAAATTCACAGTACCACTTTCATTTGATGCATGGCATGTTGAATATATATTTTTTGTAGTATTTGAAGGCCCAGTACTTGACGACCATTTCATTTGATCATCATCATAGTTTAGTTTATAAATAGAGTTTATAGGAGTGCCCGCTGTAAGAAATGAATAATAAATAGTTAATATAATTGAATACTATGGACATGATTTTTAAACTGCCACATATAAATGTAAACAACTTATTACCATTTGTGATGTCACTAAGAGGAGATAACAATCCCTGAGATTCAAAAGGATTGAACGCACATTTTGTATGTGTATTTTTGTCTGGGATCGATTTTGTACCAATCATATTTAAATTACCTGCATACAAAAAAATAACAATTGTACGAATCATTTATCAATTCAAAAAATTAATGTTAATATATATATTTAATAATATTAAAAGAATATTATATTATTTCCAATGTGTTGTTAATTCTTAATGTAAACAATAAAAATAATTTAATATTATTAAATTAGATTAATATACTTTTAACCAATTAAATATTTCATAATAATATTACCCAACTATATTCAAATAGTTATAGTTTCATAAAGAGAAAAATTTCCAATTTTAAGTAGGAAGTTTATATTTCTTAAAATCATTATATAATTTTTTTGCATGAAATATTGACGGGGAGTGTAACAATACGGTGTTAGGATTTTGCATGAAATGGTATGGTGTTAGGTTTTGCATGGAATTGCATGATGTTAGGGCTTTGCATGGGGGTATTAATATTGCATGGTATTATGGTTTTGCATGGGGTATTAATATTACATGGCGTTAGGGTTTTGCATGCGGATATTGAAATTACATGATCTAGGGTTTTATATGGGTTGATAATATTACATGGTGTTACGATTTTGCATGTGGGTATTAATACCACCTGTTCTTATTTCTTTATATCATTATATATTTTTTATTTATTACAAAAATGTAATGTCAATATATATGTTTGGTTAAATTTATAGAATATTATTTTTTTGTCATTTATGTATGTATTAAATCATTATGATATCTCCTAATAATTATTATGATTTTTAGGCTTTCCCTATGAATAATATCATTAATGTTGTAAATTATTTATGTATTAATTAATTATCATATCTCCTAATATTGAATAGGAATTTTTTAGTGTTTCATTAAAAACATTTTTTTTTTGAATTCTCATAGTAATTGACCATGAACAATATGTTCTTAATTTATAATGTAAACAATAATAGAAATTTAATCTTCGCCAAAAAGATTAGCATACTTTTATTTAATTAGTTATACTCTCATGAAAACAAAATTTTCCAGTTTTAAGTAGGTTTTTCATTTGTTTTTAAATCATTATATAATTTTTTTTCCAAAAAAATTATTGTTAAAAATTAGCTCTCAATATAATTTTACAATATTATTTTTTCCACAATTATCTATGTATTAATTAATATTATTTCACAAATTATGACGGGAAGTGTAACAATATGGTGTTAGGATTTTGCATGAAATGGTATGGTGTTAGGTTTTGCATGGAATTGCATGATGTTAGGGCTTTGCATGGGCATATTAATATTGCATGGTATTATGGTTTTGCATGGGGTATTAATATTACATGGCGTTAGGTTTTGCATGCGGATATTGAAATTGCATGATCTAGGGTTTTGTATGGGTTGATAATATTACATGGTGTTAGGATTTTGCATGTGGCTATTAATAATACCTGTTCTTATTTCTTTATATCATTATATATTTTTATTATTTAAAAAATGTAATGTCAATATATATGTTTGTCTAAATTTATAGAATATTATTTTTTTGTCAATTATGTATGTATTAAATCATTATGATATCTCCTAATAATTATTAGGATTTTTAGGCTTTCGCTAAGAAAAAAATAATATTGTAAAATTATATTGAGAGCTATTTTTGAACAATAAAGTATTTGGGAAAAAATTATATAATGATTTAAACAAATATAAAAAGCCTACTTAAAACTAGAAAATTTTGTTTTGATGAGAGTATAACTAATAAAATAATAGTATGCTCATCTTTTTGTCGAAGATTAAATTGCTATTATTGTTTACATTATAAATTAAGAACATATTGTTCATGGTCAATTACTATGAGAATTCAAAAAAAATGTTTTTAATGAAACACTAAAAAATTCCTATTCAAGATTAGGAGATATGATAATTAATTAATACATAAATAATTTACAACATTAATAATATTGTTCTTAGGGAAAGCCTAAAAATCCTAATAATTATTAGGAGACATCATAATGAATTAATACATACATAATTGGCAAAAAATTAATATTCTATAAATTTAACCAAATATATATATATTGACCTTACATTTTTGTAATTAAAAAATTATGTTATGATTTAAACAAATAAGAACATGTGGTATTAATACAAACATGCAAAATCATAACACCATGTAATATTATCAACCCATGCAAAACCCTAGATCATGCAATATTAATATACCCATGCAAAACCCTAATGCTAATCTTTTTGGAGAAGATTGAATTGCTAGATCATTATATATTTTTATTTATTCCAAAAATGTAATGTCAATATATATGTTTGTTTAAATTTATAGAATATTATTTTCTTGTCAATTATGTATGTATTAAATCATTATGATATATCCTAATAATCTTCTCCAAAAATATTATTACCACCGTACATTTTTTTGTTGTTAATCCTAACCGTCCGTTTAAATTACTTAATACCCACCCTCCCCGTGCTTACCAGATATTTTTCAGCTCCATGCTACCGTACCACAGAAAAAATAAAACCCTACTGTCATAACCCTCCCCTAACCGTCCGATGAATGACAATGAAATCTGCACCGTCCATTTTGTAAAGTTCTATCATCTTACTATATAAGTAGGTAGGGTTTCTGGAATCAACTCCAACCCATTTGCGCGCAGCTCTCTCCTCTGTCCTCTCTTCTCTCAACTCTCTCATCTCTCCCATCCTCACTCTGTCCGATTTTCTGTATCTTTCATGAAGAAAGAAATTTTCGAAACTTACACTCTAGATCTGTATTTCCTATGCTTTCCCTTCTAATTTCATACTTTAATTTCAGCTGCAGTTATATGATGTTTCGAAAAAATAATTCTTTGCAAAGATTAGATATGTGATTTCTGTGTATTATAGAAAAGCCGAATCAAAAGTGTGCAACTTTTGATTATTTTGTCGGTTATACTATATACCAAGAATGATATCTCTTCCATGTTGTGGGTGTATTTGTACGGATTTCGAAAATTTCTTATTTTTAGTTAGATCTGGTGGTTGTATATTTCGTGGTTTACTGGTCCTAAAAAACCCATCCGGTTCTCTTCAAGTGTTGTATCTTTTGCTTTCGAAAGATAACACTAAAAACAGAGAAATTTGGGTATTTAAGGTAATTTTTTTTATTTTTTTATTTCCGTTCCAGTTATATGATGTTTCGAAAAAAAAATTTCTTTGCCAAGATTAGATATGTGATTTCTGTGTATTATAGAAAAGCCGAATCAAAATTGTGAAACTTTTGATTTTTCTGTCGGTTATACTATATACCAAGAATGATATATCTTCGATGTTGTGGGTGTATGCGTACAGATTTCGAAAATTTCATATTTTTAGTTAGATCGGGTGGGTGTATATTTCGTGGTTTACTGGTCCTAAAATACCCATCCGGTTCTCTTCAAGTGTTGTATCTTTTGCTTTCGAAAGATAACACTAAAAATAGAGAAATTTGGGTATTTAAGGTAATTTTTTTTTATTTTTTAATTTCAGTTCCAGTAATATAATGTTTCGAAAAAAATATTTCTTTGCCAAGTTTAGATATGTCATTTCTGTGTATTATAGAAAAGCCGAATCAAAAGTGTGCAATTTATGATTTTTCTGTCGGTTATACTATATACCAAGACTGATTTTGCTGTCGGTTATACTATCGAAAGTTTGTATATCTTTTATGTTGACTTAAACCTGGGTATATTTTTCAGATCTGTTCCTTTCGGAAGCAAGAGACAGATCTAACATAAAATATGGTAACGTTGAAGATATTATTTCGTAATTCTTAAGTATTAATCCTTCTGTTTCTTTCTGAGATTGTATGTCACTTTCAGAAGTTTTTGAAAGTCGACACAAACAAACCGGACAAATCTGGGCATTCGAACATGGATCTTTATTTTTCAAACTTGTTCTTTCATTTTTTCATTATTAAACTTCCAAATGTTCTTTCATCTAAAGTATGTAATAAAACCAACAAAGATCCGCTTTCAGATATATAATTTTCGGGAGTTCACAAATAGATCTAAGCTAAAATCGGCTAAAGTTTATATCATTTGTGTTACTAACATAGATCTGTATTTTTTTTTGCGAGGAATATTTCTTCGTATTTCTTAACTATAGTTCCTTCTATTTATCTGTGCATTTTTTTGTCCCTTTCGTAATTTTCGAAAGTCGACACAAAAATAGCGAACAAATCTGGATATTCAAACTAATATCTGTATTTTTCAAAGTACTTGAATTTTTTTGTTATTATTTCATCTTTTGTATTTAAAGGAAACAAAGATCCGTCATTTTACGTTGAGTCCCATCTGTTCTGTATTTCAGATCTGTTATTTTCATTAGCGAACACACAGATCTAACATAAAATAGGGTATACCTTCGGATATTTTTAATTTTTTGGTCTAGCAATATTTTTTCTTAATTTTAAATAAAAAACCTTCTGATATTCTCTGCAAGTTTTTCTGTTCCTTTCAAAAGACATTGAAAGTGGACACACGAAGCCCAAAAATTGTGTTACTCAAACTTATTATGTGCTGATCTCTTTACATATGATATGTTGCTTTCAAAAAATATTGAAAGTCAACCGAGATGAATTACAAAAATATGGATTTTTGAACTCACTTTTCAGTCTTTTTTTTTTTGGCATGCTGTGTCTATTTTTAAATTGTTATAAAGTGCTGTAATTGCCTCTATTATGTCACACCTAATGTGCTATTATTATTTTCATTAGAGAACACACAGATCTAACATAAAATACTTTAATGACATACTTCTGTTCTGATTAATTTATGTGTCCATGCTTTAATGACATACTTATGCTAAAATTTTTGCAGGTAAGTTGATACATACTTTCTTAATTCGACTTCGACAATATTATAGTGAGTTATCACAATATTTACATTTTGTGATTATTAATATATATTATTGATTATCTTACTAAAATATTTGATTTAATTTAAATGTAGGTATTGCAATTCTTCATAAACTGGCAAAGGTAAAAGTAAACACACATTTCTCACATATCATATTTATAATTTAATTTATGTATTTTTTTTGGCATGCTGTGTCTATTTTTAAATTGTTATAAAGTGCTGTAATTGCCTCTATTATGTCACACCTAATGTGCTATTTTTATTTTCATTAGAGAACACACAGATCTAACATAAAATACTTTAATGACATACTTCTGTTCTGATTAATTTATGTACTTTTGTTGGCATGTTGTGTCTATTTTCAGTTCTGTAATAAGTTAAATAATAATCAAATATTGAGTTTTTATGTTTCAAACAGATCTGAGAGATCATTGGGTGTTTGAATTTATTTTTTCTTCTGATTAATTTATGTATCCATGCTTTAATGACATACTTATGCTCTAATTTCTGCAGGTAAGTTGATACATACTTTCTTAAATCAACTTCGACAATATTATAGTGAGTTATCACATAATTTACATTTTGTGATTATTAATATATATTCTTGATTATCTTACTAAAATATTAGATTTAATTTAAATGTAGGTATTGCAATTCTTCATAAACTGGCAACGGTAAAAGTATACAGACATATTTCTCACATATCATATTTATAATTTCATTTATGTATTTTTTTTGGCATGCTGTGTCTATTTCTAAAGTGCTATAAAGTGCTGTAATTGCCTCTATTATGTCACACCTAATGTGCTATTTTTAATTTAAATTCTATATTAGTATACTTGCTGTCTGTTTATCTATAAGGTGCTATAAGGTGCTATTTTCAATAATGTCTGTTTATATAAGATGATATAAATTGATATAATTGCCTCAGTTAGATCACACCTAATCTTACTGTTAGTTGCAAATTTAATATTAATGCTATTTGGTATGCTATGTGTTTATCTCTGAACTGCTAAATATTGCTATAATTGCATCTGTTCTATAACATATAATGTTTTCTTAGTAGCAAAAGTTAATAATTATCTATAACATTGCTATCACAATAGTTGAAATTAAAACGATAAACATATTTATATACAACAGAATATTGTTAATACTATACTGAAGTACCTGTTGATACATGATCTCTTGATCTTTTTCCTGTTATTGTAGTTGATGATGTTAATTTCCTCATATTTGGGTGTATGTGTAGGAACTTGTATCTTCTATCCAATCTGAAATTATGTTACATAAACAGTAAATTAAATAATTAGTATAATCATATTTAATTACTGTAATGTAATTCACAATATAGATTGAGCTATGACTTACTTCAGAAGAATGAAAGTCAGGTGAATGTGTTCCTGTTTATATTGTGCTGCAGATTTTTGTTGTGTATGTGTCTATTGTCATGTGTGGGCTGTATGTCTTTTTATAAGAAGTATAAAATTTTTGAATCTAAATTTAAGAGGGAAAACTTTTCATGCTGAAATTCAGAAAGTAAAATTGGTATATTGTAGATACAAAATTTGCAACTGAATATACTAATTTTGCACTTTTTTTTAAATAAAATATTTCAGGCTATAAAAATATTATTCTAAGTTCTATAATAAAAGGATCCCCATCTTCCATCAAACTTGGCTATAAGAAATGGGCAATGATAAAAATTTTCGTATCTAATGTAACAACAGTCAGCAATTATAGGCCTGTGTTCTTTTTTTTTGTAATATTATAATTCTCAATGATTTTAATGTTCCCTAAAAGCTAAGTTTAAATTTCTGACTGTTGTTTTGACATGTATTGGGCCCTATATGCAATCTCACTAAGTTTTATGAACAACAAAATAGTGGTGATTCATAGAAAATTTTCTTATGGTCTGTTTGTTTGTGATGTAAGGGATCTATTTATTAAGACTTAGAAATAATAATGAGGCGATGATGGTGGTTTTGTTTTAATTTATATTGGATGATTTTTAACTGATTACTAACAGAATTTTACAATATTCATTTTTCATCCCTTCCGACAGTAGGTAATAGTTTAGGCAGATTTTTTGATGGGAATAATCAGTTAAAAATCACCACTTATAAATTAATTGAATGTTAGGCATGAGCCTATGATCATTGGATGGTAAATATTTTGAATCCTGAGCCTCAAAAAATATAAAAGAATCATTTAGCTCTTATGTTGAATTTCAGAAAATTTAGGATAATATTCATAACAAATAATCGACAAACCTCCTAAAATAACAATCAGAAGTATGATTTTCTTATTAAACTATAATATAGGATTTCTAAAATTGTTCATTCCCAATTATGATACTGTCTCTAATTTGCTGCTGATTTTTATTGTGTGCACTTTACTTAGTTATCTAATTTACCGCATTTATTGTGAAAAGTTATTGAAATATAATAGGTCAGATTAAAGAGTATGCATATATAGGAAAATAGCTATTACATGAGGAGATGAAATCATGATAATAGAGCTTACATAATTGAAACAAAAGTAATATCAAACCGTCTTCTACTGGTACATACTGAATTCATTAATAATGCAGATTAAGTTTGGTTTCTCAACCAAATCACAATTAAGTAACATCAACATACAATAGAAATTTCAAATGCTAGTTAACAAAGTTAATCAACTTCAGAGTACATCAGTTCACTCCTCTGCTCTATGAGCTTAAACTTTCTCTATTTTAACATTGACCCTAGATCTCTTTCTCTTAGGAGCTGTAGTGGAATGATCCGCATTAATACACCTCTTTCCAAATTCTTCATCTGTACTCTCAGAATTGCATTTTGTGCCATGCTTTGGTGTGCGAGCTTCATCTGTCTGAGATTCCACCTTTGCAGAATACATTATCAGGTTATAAAATAATTATTAACTAAACAATTAATTCATTACAATAATTATTTTTGTGTAATGAATAATACCTGTTCATCAGCTACAGTTTCAAATTTTAAAAGCATATCAGAGTCCTAAAATATTGCACAAATGTTTTTTATTAATTTGGTTCCTTACGTAATATATCTGTTGAATTAAGGATTTGATCATATAGAAATATTTTACACTAACCTGACTGTCTAAAGAAGTAGGTCCATAATATTTGGAAACCAAAGCTTCGTCCACACTTAGCTTTATAACTGAATATGCTCCCAATTGCTTCTCCCTCACTTGGACTAAGAAAAGAGCCTTCACATCTATGAGTTTTTCCAAATCTGTTGGAAGCTTTGTATATTCATCATCTTCTTGTGTAAACTAAAAAATGTGATTAAAATAGTGTGCATAAACGGAAACCATAAAAATTATGTCATATTAAATCAGGTCTTACCTTTGCATTGCTCTCCCTCAGTTGTTGAGCTGATTTACCAATAATTTGTGTACATTCCCTATCCCATAGAAGTAGTGGAATATTTCCTGTTCCGTCAACAACTCTAATTTGTAGCATGTATCTAAGACTTCCTTTATCATTTTTCATACACTTTTCACAATAAAATGAGTCTCCAATAGGCTTGAGTTTCTTTAGGCATTTCTTACATGCTACATAAAACCACTCTCCTACTGTTTCAATTCCTACAACCCTGACATTGATCCAAAACTTTCCCACCTGAAGCAAAATTTAACATTTTTGTTAGGAATGAAACATCAATTATCTATTATCTATTATCTATTATATGTATTAAAGAAAATTAATATTACCTCATTCTTTTGTAGTTGTTCAACTGTTTTGAAAATAGATCTGTCACTTGCTAGCTCCTCTGTAATTGTTTGTGAAGACAATGATTGCCTCTCTTCACAAACTGTGATATGTGAAGATTCACATTCTGGTAATCTGTAAAAAGGTAATTATGATTAGTTTTCATAGTCAATATGTGATGAAAGTAGTTAATGTGTAGAAGTGTTGAAAGATATTTTCCTCTTTTCGAAGTCTCTAATCTCATCCATTGTAGTATCAAGAATTAGTTTTGTCACATTCCAAGTGTTTGATATCCTAACTTCATCTGCAAGTATTAAGTGTAGTTAATGTTAATCCATCCATAAAAAATTGCTAACAAAATAAATATCTATTTTACCATTAAACTTGCTGATTCGACAAAATTGGAGAATAATAATAAGCTGGTTTGGGTTTGTCTGTGAAACATATTCACTTAGTTCTGTAGCATATTCTCCCCAAAGTGTGCACTGTACTCTGTTTTCTCTGTAAAATTGTGTAAGTAAATACTTGATATTAACCATTGTGGAAAAAAACATAACAATGTCCTAGCATTCGTATACACTTGTCTTACTTTTCATCTTCCAGCACAAAATCCATGTATTTGGTGACTTGGCCATAAACTTCCTTCTCTCTTAATGTGTGTACTATGCAAACTCTTCCAATAATGTCTGACATCATAGTATATGTTAGTATGTTAGCTCAAGCAATTTAGTAAGTAGTATATGAATTATAAAAATGAATATGGTACCTATAAGACATGTTGGTGACCTTCTGGATAATTCTTCAAATGCTGCAAACTTGAATAGTACAGTAGGAAATACTTCTATATTTTTTGACAAATTACATTGTGTAAAATTGTTAAAGTAGATCACATATTTGAATTCAGTTGTTTTTATTTTCATTTGGTTATCTGCCACTATGAAATTCTTGACATGGTAGAGCTCTCCTTCAATGAGTTTTGCTTTATATTGTGGAATCTGAGATTTCCTAATTGAAGCATGAATTCTATTTTCCTGTTTTATTCAAGCAACAAAATTTATCAGCTTTATTTATATATTTCAAAATACTAATGAAATAAATAACATAAAATTTGCCTGCCAACTTACCTCATTGTCATGAAATACACATTCTAAACTGTATGCTTCATTTTTGTTCCCATAAGAAGGCTTATCGTAAAGCCTAATCAGTCTCAGTTTAATGCACCAGTTGCTCTTGGCAGGGTTTATTTCCCTTAGATTTGTGAATATTGACATGTTATCTGTAAATATATCAAGTCAAATATCAAGTAAAATTTATATTTCTGAAATCCTAATAATGTATGTATATGTAAATGTTTACAAAAAATGTAATTTATGAAAGTTTTATAATCTGGTCGAAATAGTTGGCTTACCTGAGGATGCTGATGATTCTGCCAAATGACCTACCAATTCTCACGATTATACCTGCACAGTATGTTTTTGTGATGTATATATAGGCAGGGAGAGCTGTATTTCAAGTCAAACAGGAAGATCTGACCGTCGAATATGGCCATAATCCAGGGAAGTGTTGCAGAACAAATCAAATTTGGACACATGGCTGGGAAAAATTGTTGTAATGAAAATGTATATTTTTTAAATGTTTTACGTTGACACTGACCTTTCAAAGTCAGATTACATGCAGAATTGACACTTGTCAAGTACTGTATATATATATATTTTTTAAATGATGTAATTTTTTTAGTTGACTTTGACCTTCTAAAGTCAGATTAATTGCTATGTTGACACCTGTCATGTACTGTAGATACAAATGAGTGGGAAAAATTTGCTGCATGTATTCTGCTTTTATATATAGTAAGATTTCCTTATTTAAAATTATTTTACTCTTGTAACCACTAATAGTGGGTTATACTCTTGTAATAAATTTAATATGCTACTCTGATTTAAATAAAAGTTTGAATTTGTGTAAATCATGTTATGTTCCTTTTAGCCTTAGCACTTGGTACTGAAATGGTAGGAGAAAATCGGTCTAGTACTAAGTGTGGTGGTAACATCCCTAAAATTTACAGTTTTTGCTTTCACTTATTTTTTAAATAAAACAAAATTTTTTAGTAGTGAAATTCGGGGATGTTACAGTAGTGCCCTACCTTGGTATATGGAATTTAGTTGATTAATTAGATATATCTATTGTACCTTGAGATGGTATAAAGTGAACTAGTATGTTTTACCGCTGAGCTTGAGACTTGATGTTTTATATATTATCTCATAATTATTGCATGTGGTTATGGTATGTGCTTTGTACTTGAGTATGATTTTTAGTTTTTGTGTAACTATGTGCAATGTATGTCTGCTAACTCTTGTGAGATATTGTGATTTGTTCAATACAAGGAAGTTATACTGATATTACTTTTGTAGATGACTACGTGATGGGTATGGAGTGACCCCATGCATATTATATTGATAAAGAAGAGAGCCCCTGAGAAGATATCTTATTCTCCAAATGGGCTTATGGATTTAAGAGTCAAAGTGAACTGGTTTTATACCTTCAGGTACTAGTTTTGATTGTATTAGTTTTTCTTCGAACTCTTATGTCCCTGGTTATATTTTAAAAAATGTTGTTATACGGAGAGTATTATCCATTACTTATATAGTTATATGTATGTATTATCTCTTGTTTCCACTATTCTATTTTAGTTATGTTTTGTTCAAAGCCTTAGTACTTGGCATAAGAAAGATGAGGGGTTCAACTTATGCTTGGTGTGGCAGTAACACTCAATAATTTGATAATTAATGCTTCTACAAAATAAAAATTTTAAGTAGTAAATTTGGGGTGTTACAATAATAATAATAATAACACTGATTCTAATTAATAGTATAATAAATTATGATAATCATTATTAATATTATTTACTTATTTATAAATATAATAATAACAAATACTAATTAATATATAAAAAATATTTTATTTTATGGTATTATTATTATTATATATTTGCAAACAATAGTAATAATTATATAATAATTATTAATATCATATTTACCATAGTTAATTTTTAATATAATTCAATATAATTATAATTATAATTATTAATAAAAATTTCTTTAATCTTAATAATATTTATTACAAAAATAATAATATAATTTTATTTTTCTCAATGTTGTTATTATAAATACTAATATTACTATGGTAAATATTATTACTAATATAGAAATTCTTATCATGTATACATATTATACATAAAAATGATAATAATATTATTGTAAATAAAAATAATATAATTATTTTTATTTTTATGGTAAGTAATAATATAAATATTTTTAATAATATTATTATTATATATAGTTACTATAGATAATAATATTGTAACTATAAATAATATATAAATGATAAGAATTATAATTACGATGATGATGATGATGATGATGATGATAGTATATCATTCTATTTGTATTAACATAAAATTATTATTATAATTATGATGATGATGATTATTATTATTATTATTATTATTATTATTATTATAAATAATACTATATATATTTGTCATAAATAATAGTAGTTACTATTAATAATATTAGTTACCACTAACAATAATGCTGATTATTATTATTTTATATGCCTTGATCTAAAAATAAAGTAAAAAAAAAATAGAGTTTTAGTTAATTGAATACTTCAAATAAGTACTTTATGAGACAACCATAAGAAGCTAATTATACTACAGTTCCAAAAGAGATATTTTGCATGCATATATACTACCATATATGTGGATAAATTGTGTATTGTTAAATAAAAATAATAGAAAATTTTGTTTGATTTGGGCGACACTTCAAGAAATTTGAATAAATTATCGCAATTCGTACCATCATTTTTGAAATGGGATATTTTACCTACTTTAATACTTCCTCCCCTCTTTTTTTAGCTTGGAGATCAACAACATAGGAAAACTAAAATAATTCTCCTACATTTGAAAATTCTAGCACTTATTTAATGTCACCAATTGTCTTGCATTTTTGTGATTAATACACATTATTTCATTTTATGTAAATAAAAATTAAGTCATATTAAGTGGCCAAGAGTATTACTAATATTCTTATTAATTCTACTCATACCTAAAAGTAAAATATATTTACCAACAATGAGGTGTGTGTATATATATATATATATATATATTCCTTCTATATAATGGGCGCCAATGAATGGGCAATCAATGAACAAACGAGCATTATTAATTATTTGTTAATTCTCTATTAACGAATCTATATATTAATGGACATTATTAATTACTCTATCCGTGTAAAAAAGAAAGTTATTTTATAAATTTTTTATGTATTTTAATAAATTAATAAAAGTAGTCTTTAAATTATATTTACACCCTTCATTAAAAAATAAGAAAACAGTTAATGCATACATAATTAAAAATAGTGAGAATAAAATTTGAAAGTAGACTTTAACTTTTTCAAAATAACTTTCTTTCTATACCAAAAATTTAATAATAGAATAAATTTCCTTATAATATGGATGAAGTATTTGTGAATGGATATGTATATAAATCTATATATCAAAGAATATTTATTAAAGACCAAATAATGTTTGGTTTAGCTAGTAGTAAATGTTAACTCCAAAAAATTAGAAATCCAAAGTTCAAATTTTCTTCTTCTCTCTCTCAATAATGTAACATACTTATGGTATCATTGTCGGTAATAGAATTTTATACTTGACTTCATAGCTCTTGAGAAACCAAGAGAAAAATATTTATTAGAGATTATTTCTCACTCATTAATTGCATACTACTATAATATACTTGTAGAATGTTGGCATGCCATTTAATTCAAGGATCTATGTTAACGCATATAATGTCACCGATTGTCTAGTATTTTTGTAATTAATGCACATATTCTATCATTTTAAGTAAAAAATAGTAAGCCTTAATAAGTGGTTAAGTAACAATAAAAAAGTCTTAATAAGTGGCCAAGAGTATTACTACTTATATTCGTATGAATTCTACTCATAACTAAAAGTAATACTAATATCTATACTATTTACCAACAAAATATGTTTATCAACTTACATATAATCTTTCTACATTAGGACATTCCATGGGCGTTGGAAAAATTAATTTCCTGTCAACAGATCCATATACTTAATAGGTGTAATTAATTTTAACGAATCCATATATGCCTCTATATTAAAGAGAACTTGTTAGAGAATTAATTTCTCATTTATTGCATACCAATGCTACTACTCCTTTCGTTTCATTAAAAAATAAATTATTGTAGATAGAAAATTTTGTTTAAAAAAAAATCTTTCTTTAATGGTATTTTCACCTTTTTTTTATGTATTAATTATTATATTATTTTTAACTAAGGATGTAAATGTAATATTAATAATATATTTATTGTCTCCTAAACCAATATAAAAATTGTTTTAAAAAAACTTTTTTTACTAGACAGATAGAGTAATATACTGGTAAGATGTTATTATGTCATTTATTTAATGATTGTGTAGCACTGAACCTAGCTAATTAAACACATACTCAAGTGAACTGAGTACCAATACTGGAGTAGCACTAATAGTGTATAAAAGGTCGGCCAGTCATTCATAGTTGAGAAATTATCACCACAAACTGAATTCATTCAATTGAAGTTTACTAGTTAGGAGCGACTGAACAGAAACATGGGTAGCAAGAGAATTGTAGGAACGGGGGAAATAGTTCATGTTCTAGTTTTTCCATTCCCGATCCAAGGCCATATAAATCCAATGCTTCAGTTCTCAAAACGCTTGGCTTCCGAAGACATAAAAATCACACTCGTCATCACCACCATCCATGCCAAGTTCGTTCAACATCTCAATCACATTGCAGCAACCGCCAACTCAATCAATGTCGTGTTGATCGATGATGGGATAGCAGAAGGCGACGAATAAACGAAATCCGTAGATTTCATACTGAAAAGTCTCGAGTTGACGTTACCTCGAACATTTTCCGCACTCATTCAAAAATTCGACAGTTCTGCTATCGGTTATGATGGTGATAATCGCAAGTACCCTAAAGCTAAGTTCGTGATATAAGATGCCCTTCATGCCTTGGGCGTTTGGTGTTGCGGAGGAGAATGAGATCGATGGAGCCCCATTTTTCACTCAATCTTACGCGGTTAACTCGATATATCAATACGTACGTGAAGAGAGGTTGGAGGTTCCGGTCGAACGGACGTCACCTTCAACTGTGTCCTTGCCTTCGATTCTATTGCTTGGAAGTAAGGGATTTGTTGTCCTTAACAGTTGATGGGATGCAAAGATATGGATTAGAGATTGAGGTATCTATAGTTATTAATGTGTGGCCGGCCGGTGATTAATTATTATTATTTTTTCACGTAATTATTTATATACTTGCCATTTGATCTTATATATATGTATATTGCTTGTCTTCCGATTTCCTTGAATGGGTGGGTCGGTAGAAATTCTTGCATAATTAAGCCACTATAGAAGACACCGAAGATGAAGCGGATGGAGAGAGAATTGCCAGTCAAGTCAGTAGGACCAGCAATTCCTTCAATCTCCTTAGACAAGCGGTTAGAGGATGACAAAGAGTACGGGATCAATCTCTTCGAACCAGACTTACAAGACTGCACTAAATGGCTAGACAACCAAGAACCCGGCTCCGTCGTTTACGTTTTCTTTGGTAGCTTGGCTGAACTAGAGGAAGAGCAAATGCTAGCTGGAGATAGCAAGTAGCAACCGGGATCAAGAACACCAAACAAGAAGTTTTGTGGGTAGTAGGAGCAACAGAAGAGAGCAAGCTACTTAAACACTTCAGAGAGGAGACATCGGAACAAGGTCTTATTCTGACCTGGTGTCCACAGCTAGCTGTTTTAGCACACCAGGTTGTAGGATGCTTTATGACTCACTGTGGCCGAAAGTCCACTTCAGAGATAATGAGCTTAGGAGTACCTATGATGGCTATGCCACAATCGAGTGATCAGCCGATTAATGCACTGCATATCCAGGGTGTCTGGCGGGTTGGGGTACCGGTGAGGCTGGATGACCATGGGATTGTGACTATACAAGAAATAGAGCATTGTGTGACAAAAGTCATGGAGGGGCAACGAGTGGAAGAAATTAAGAGAAATCAAGACAAGTGGAAAAGCAAACGACACCGTGGGTGAAGGTGGTAGCTCTGCTAAGAACATGGACGAATTGGTGCACACTCTCTTAAACACCTACTAATGAGTAATAACAATGTCATGAATCGACGCATGCTGTTGTGATCTTTTATATGATATTTTTTACTCGTTTGTCAAGGAGAGTTGGGTCTGATTGAATTATATATATATCTTCAAATTTTTTTTTTAAATATTTTTAATCTATCATACTATTTGTAATATTATTATTTTAAGGTTGCCCATTTTTTGGAAGTACCTCATAATTTGTTTGTCTGTTGTCCAATGGTTGAGTTCTGGATTATTCTAATATCTACCAAGCATCCTCGTAATGTGTACGATATCTGGATGTGTACACACGTGAGCATACATTAGACTTCTTACTACTGAAGCATAAGAAATACTTTGCATTTACTTTCTTTCAAAGTCAATATTAGCGTAATGACTGAGACTAAATTTATCTCATTTAACAACAGAGTTGTTTTCTAGTTTGTTCTTTTGCATGGCATACCACTTGAGAATCCTTTTGATATAAGCCTTTTTTTGATAGCTCTAGGATATCTTAATAACGATTCCGATTTATCTCTATACCCAATACAAAAGAGGCATTACCAAGATCTTTCATCTCAAAACTGTTAGCTAAAAATTTCTTAGTCTTATGCAACAAACATATGTCATTACATGCCACCAGTATGTCATCAACATACAAAACTAGAAAAAAAATATTTGCTTCCACAAAACTTATGATATACACAATCATCCACCAAATTGGTCTCAAAACCAAAAGAGGTGATAACTCGATAACATTCGAAATACTATTGTTGAGATGCTTATTTAAGCCCACATATGGATTTTTAATGTTTGCAAACCATATTCTTTGGGCTTTCAGATACAAAGGTTTTTAGTTGTATTATATAGATCGTTCCCTCCATGTCACAATTTAAAAAAAATAGTCTTAACATCTATGTGATGTAACTTAAGATTAAAATGTGCCACTAATGTCATGATCACCCTCATAGATTATTTAGAAGAGACTAGAAAGAAAGTATCTTTAAAATCTTCTCCTTCTTTTTATGTAAAACCCTTGGTGACAAGACATGCCTTATGTCTCTCCACCTTACCCTTTGAATCTCTTTTTATCCTAAATATCCATTTGCAACTAATGGATTTTTTTTTCCTTTAGGTAATGGAACAAGATCTCATATATCATTATCCATCATGGAATTTATTTCCTTATTCATGGCATCAAACCATCTTTGAGAATTCTTGCCAATAATTTTAATGACTCTCTATGATATGATTTTTAATTTAACCTAATTATCCTCCATAGGTTTATGGATCTATAAATCCAATAACCTCTTCTAGGAATGCTTAGCAATATGCAACCTCAAATAATGAAATTTTACGAAATAATGGTTTATTATAAGGAAAGAAAGAATATATATATATATATATATATATATATATATATATATATATATATATATATATATATATATATATATTACAATACAAGAATTGATTTTAGATAAGTTGAGTGAGGAAAAATACTTTTGAAAGAATCTCAACAAATTCATAATATGAAAGCGTGTAGTTTAGAATTAAATGCAAAAGAGAGTAGAGAAATAAATATGTAATTAATTAGAGCTCAATTTTTGTTTTGTTAATATGCTCCATAATTGCTATTTATAACATTATCCAACACTATAGATGTACGGATGCAAAGCATGCCAAGCAGTAGGAAAAAATTTCAATATTTAATCATGGTTAGTTGATAGTTTTAGGGACCTAGTCAATCAGTTACCTTGAACAGCCAATTAGTTGGTATAATCAACCGAAGGAATATGTTCAAACCTAATTGAAAAATGTTATTGTTGTATAAACCATTCGATTTGTTATTGGAACCAGTCGATTGATATAATGCTTTAGATTATTAGTCCTATAAACATATAAGAATAGTCAAATGGCTTAGCAAACTAGTCAGATGTGTTATATTGACTAGATAATGTGCTTACTCAAACCAGTCAATTGGCTTAGTCATTGAAAAAAACTATTTTCCATTTTATCTTAGCCCTTAGTTTGATTAGTCAAACCAATCAATCAGTTACAAAAACCAATTGATGGGTTTGAGGGAGCCGGTAAAAGTATTCATATAGAGGTAAAATTAATTTCTATAGAAATTCAACCCATAGCTTGGTTGGTTAAACTACTCAATTGGTTGCAAGACCTAGTAAATGGGTTTGAGGAAACTAGTCAAAGTAATCCACCAGAGCTAAAATCATTTTTCATAGAATTGAAGATCCACATGAACCAGTTGATAGATTTCAAGGGTTTTGGAAGGTTTAAAGTCTTGGTTTAAAATAAAAACTAGTTGATTAATTTGCAAAACCAGTTGACTGGTGTTTTGACTAGAACCAAACACTTGTGAAACACTTTGAAAAATGTTTGAGATTTAAAAACAACAAAGAATTCATATCAGATAAATTCTAAATAAGATTTTAAAATATTACAAGAGATTAAAATCAAAAGTATTGGTGCTCACACAACCACTACCCCAGAAAGGATTTTTAATAATAATTTTTAATAGATTTAATAATGGTTTCCAACTATTATTGAAAATCCTGTTATTAAACCTTTACTAATGATTACAAAACCATCATAAAAAAATCAAAATTTATGCCAAATTTAGGGAACTACGTTTGTTTTAATAACAGTTATCAGATCAAACCAGTATTAAAAATCCATTGTTTTGTTAATGGTAATCAAACTGAAATAAAAAGAGTTTAATAATTGCAGCAAAATTTGGCAAACTGTACATGTTTTAATAATGGTTATCAACTAAAACCATTATTCAAATGCTATGTTTTATCGATGGTTATTCATTATAACTATTATTAAACTGTTTATTTTTGTCAATGGTTATTCATTATAACCATTACTTTGAAGAAGGTTTTGGCAATAGTTATTTATTATAATATTTGTTGAATCTTGTTTTAATAACGATTTTTAATAAAAACCGTTATTAAAACTACATTTTTTTATTTATATATTGTACAATTTGTTTTATCCCACATACATAGATGTATGCTCGAATACATACTAAATCTGTAATCTATAAAAAATTACTAATAACTCTGGAATTTTATAGGAATACCACAAAATTTGGTAGCTCTACACACTCCAAAACTCAAAGTTTATGGATCTACAATTCCTAAACTATATAATATACAAAGTCTTGCATATGTAATTGCAGGTGTAACTCAGTCTTTGCATATATTTATATAGAAGAACATAAGATATAATAGATACAAACCTAAAATGCTTGCATAGATATCTAATAATGAGTATGTGAGTGGATGAACTTGACCCATTCCTCTCTAACTTCATCAATTTCTTCATCATCATATTTTTAGCCTCGCGCATACTCATCCTTGAAAAACTATAAATTGATGCGATTCAACCATTTGGTTATATATTTTAATAATAAATAATTCATAGATTAACTATATAATGAAAAAAAATATGGGAAAAGAAACATAAATGGATTGAATCTATATTCACAGATTATTTTTTTTTAGTATGTGATCCATTTATTTACAAATATAGTATATATAATCATTACAGTTTTATTGTTGTGGACACTATAAAATAAATTTAGTTAGCTTGTTGTTGTATTATATATTAATTGAAATTGAAATTGAAATAAAATATAAAATGTCAATCTTCCTGCTTACCATTATGGACTCATACTCAAGATTCTTTGGGTTTGGAACACCATTTCCTCCCCTCCTCGTATACGCTGACCGTAGTGCCCTATATAATAAATAAGGTCATACACAATATTATAACTTTATATACCTAAACATTATTTAAGAGGATATATGAATTAATAAACTAATGTGAGTAAGAAATATACTAACATATCAATTAAATGTTTCCCTTCATAATGCATGATAGCAAAAGGAACTAGATAATTCGGGTTGAATAAAAAAACATGTACTTTGTTTTGATTGAGACTGATGGCATACAAAATCCAATGCTCATTACTGAGGTGAGGGATAAGGTAAAAATTGTTTTTATACAAAAACATGTACTTTGTTGGTCATATGTTTTGCTTAGTAGGATGAATTAGTTGAGGCATCTACTAAGTTTTGTGTCTAAGGGTTTAGTTAATCGTAGAATGTCTCTATTTGCAACTAATGAGGGATTATGTGGTTTAGGCATTTCCTTAATAATTTATTAAATCTCTCCCATGCATTGAGAAGTGTTTCATCTTCTTCTTGTAAAAATGTTGTAATGCTATGTCTAATTTTAGTGTTTTTGTTGGGAGGGAAATAACACATGAGGAATTTTTTAAACTAAGTCATCCCACAAGGTAATTGAACTAGTTGATAGTGAAGCTAGCCACTCCTTAGCATGATCTCTTAGGGAATAAGGGAATAACCTAAGTCGTAGGGAGGTTTCTGGAACTCCTTAAATTTTGAAGGTGTTACTGTGTAACATCCCAAAACTCACTTTTTTTTTGAAAGCAAAAGAAATTAAAACACTTAATTTAAAACCAATGAATTCTGGGAATGTTACCGCCACACTTAGTACCAGACCGATTCACTCCTACCGTTCTGGTACCAAGTGCTAAGGCTAAGAAAACACCATTAATAGTACCATACAAATTCAAATTTATAAAAACGAGAATCAGAGTACGCTTAAGTCTTACATAATTCGAAATACCGGCTATTGTTTTTTCTAGATAATAACTAAACAACATTAGTAAAATTTTTTCGACAATTCAAATATAATAAAAGATAACATGAATCATAAATTTAAAAAGGACAATGGCCACGTCACTCTAAAGATTGATCCAGCCCAACTATCACTATGCCCCTCCTGATGTCCCGTAGACATCGATAGCATCAAAATAAATATCTCCTACCTACAACAGATCAGATGGACTTTATGCTCGTGGGAATGAGCAGCACCCATGAAACGGGTGATCAATATGCTACGTACTGAGTAAGGTAACCGAATACTAAGGCCGATATATAACACATTAAATCATGCAGGATAAGGATCACATACAATTATGACTCATACATATGCTACATAAAAAGCATAAGGTGAAGACCATAGTCCAAAATCAACAAGTCCACACAGAAGGCCCAAAAAGGTCCAGATTAATCATTTAATCTTTCTTTTATCAAAAGTCGATGCACACCATTTCTTTTATCATATCCATGCGAAACCAGGAACACCCCACTATTATAACCGGTGGGCCGGTCACACATAAAGCAACATGCCCTAACCACTATTATTACCGGTGGATCGATCACATATAGGGTAAAACCCTAACCACTATTCCTGACCGGTGGATCGCCTTGGTTCCTGCTCGCATGGTGTTCCACTATAAGTAATTAGTATCTTTTAATAGCATTAACGATCTGGTTTGTCTTTATTGAGCTCGGGATCCCCCACTAGTATAACCGGTGGACCGGATACACATAGGACCTCATGTCCTAACCACTATTATTATCGGTGGATCGGTCACACATAGGGTAAAAACCCTAACCACTATTCCTAATTGGTGGATCGGCTGGTCCCGTCTCAATATCTTCCACTTTAAGATATTAGTGTATTAAATATTTTATTCAAAAACATTTTTCATTCACACACATTTGCCCGGACATGCATAATTAAATCCATGCAAACCCTAACTCCATGCAAACCCTACTCCATGCAAACCCTAACTCCACGTAAACCACGTTTCCATGCAAATGTTAGCTCCCATGCAAACCCTAACTACACATGACCCACGCTTCCATGCAAACCCTAGCTCCCATACAAACCCAATCTCCACGTACCACACTTCCATGCAAACCTTAGCTCCCATGCAAACCCTAACTCCACGTACCCCACTTCCATGCAAACCCTAGCTCCCATGCAAACCCTAACTCCACATGCCATTTCATGCAAAACCCCAACACTACATTGTTACACTTCCCATCATGAATTTACAACCCTAACATGCATGTCTTAAGGCCATATCATACAATAATAATAATATAAACATACACATAATCTTCATGCCATGATTTATTCATACTAACATACTTCAACTCTATCATCATGCCACATACGAAACAATTAATAATAATAAACATAGAATACATGGCATATAAAGCACATAATACATATAAATACACAAATGGCCTTAGTAAACCCTTACCTAAAACGACACCGGTCTTAGTGCACGCTCCTATTCCACTTGAGGGGTTTGACTGGGTTCACCTATTATATAAAAGTATACTAGAATTAGGCTCCCTTATAAAATTTTATTATTTTCTAACTTATTCTAAGATTTGGTTTTTAATTAAAACACTATTGCACAATAATTAACTATACAAAATATTACTTAAAAATACAAATAAATTACTATTTCCATTCAAAAAGGGTAGTGATATAAGGGTTTCTACCCTTCACCAAAATAGTATTAGTAATAGTAATGATGATGATGATGATGATGATGATGATGATGATGATGATGATGATGATGATGATGATGATGATGATAATAATAATAATAATAATAATAAGTAAAACATTATTAATAATACTCTTATTAGTAGAATATTAATATTAATAATACCATAAATCTTAAAATTTCAAGGTGGCTTTCAAAACCACCCCATTTAATAATAATACTATTCAAAAATGTAATAATGATATTAATATTATATATATATACTTATAATATAAAAGTTAATAAAGATAATAATAATAATATAATTAGTAATAATGTTAAAAATGTTAATAATAGTTGTAAAAAGAAAATGTGCGACGCTTAGTTAAAATTTTAGGTTTCTAAACCTCCTGAAATAATTACAATATTAAATAAATAATTACAATAATAATAATAATTTTTATAATATTATTAATAATAATAGTAAACATGTAATAATTCCATTAAATAACCAAAATTCAAGAATAATAATTTATCTAATTCAAGAATACTCCCAAACCTGTCAAAAAAATTTAGAAATTAGGATTCAGTTGATAACAATAATAATAATAATAATAATTAAAATCGAATTAACATTAAAAATTAGGATAAAAGTAGAATAATTATTAATAAATCTAAAGGAAGTGTTTAAAAGGTCTAGGGTTTCACCTTGAGTTGGAGGGGATGGGTGGCACCGGCGGTGGTTCCCGAAGGTGGCCGAAAAAGTGATATAAGAGATGTGAAAATGAAGAAAAAGAGGTAAGGGGGAAGGAGAAAAATAAAATAAGTCTATGGGTCGGTGGAGGAGACTTAGCAAGAGATATTGGTTGGTTTAGAAGGTGGCAGAAGTGGCGGATGTGGTGGTGGACGGTGGTTTAAGGTTTCGGGTAGAAATTTCTGGCGAGAGAATTAGCAAACTTTGCACGGTTATGGAGGCCCGTGCAAGGAGAATCGAAGGGTGTAGATGGTTTAGTTAATTAGAGGGTGTTGCGGGGAAGAGTTTGGGAGGAAGAAGAGGCGGAGAGGTTGGCTAAAGGTGGAGAACGGGTCGTCTAAATTGGTGGTGGCGCATAGACTGGTGCTTAGGGTTTCAGGGAAAGAAATCTCGAAACCAGGCCATACGAGGGGTATTTATAGTGGTGGAGAGTAGGCTCGAGTCGTGGAGGTTACCAGGATGTCAAAGCCGGTGGAAAATGGGATGGTTATGAGGTTGGTCGGGTGGCATAAATTTTGAAATTTTCCTGACCATTATGAGGGAAATTGGGAGCAACGTGGGGAAGGAAAAGGGAAGTGGGGCATTTCAAATCGAAGTGTGCGTCAAGAAGAAGAGAATGGGCGGGAGAAAGGCCGGTCACGACACGTGTGGCCGGCGGAGCCATTTTCGGGGGAAGGAGGAAGGTGACAGTTATGGCGTCGGGCTGGAGGAGGAAGAAGAAGGTAGGGGAGGTTGGACTGGGCGGTTTGGGGGAGAAAAGAAGGAAAAGAAAAGAAGGGGACTGGGTGGTCGGGCGCGAGGATTATGCCGTTCAAATAGAACGATGAGTTTTGGGGAAGGAAGAGGAAAAACTCGGCGCGCTGGCTGCCGACGAAAAAAAAAAGGAGCAGGCGGGCGTGGGTCGCTGCAGGAGAAGAAAAGGAAAGGAGGAGAGTGGGCCGCGCTAGGCCCAAACCGGGGAGGTAAGAAAAAAAGAAAGAAAAAGAAAGAAAAAGGAAAAAGGGAAAAAGGAAAAGAGAAATAATTAGGTTAGGGCCAAATAAATTAATTTGAATATTTAGGATATTTAAAAATAATAATATTTAAATAAAATAATATTTAAATCCCTTTTTAGGCTAAAATAGGATTTTTAAAGGATTTTTCATAAATTCCATTTTAATTATCAAAGTACTCTATTTTTCTCAAACTAAATTATTTATAAAATTCATATTAATTTGAAACTATTTTCTCTTTCTTAATTTAAATAAAATAATTTATTTAAATAAATTTCCAAATTAAAATCTTTAATTAGATAATATACCCAAATTTCCTTTACTTAACCTATTTATAAAAATTTCTTATTAATTTGCCCTAATGAATTTCCTTTTATTTTAGTAAAAATAATTTATTAAATTAAATTTTTAAATAAAACCTTATTTAAATATAATCTTTAAAATTAGAAAATTTCGGGGCATTTCATACTGACTTCCATAAAAGCTCTAAGATGAAGGTGGGGATCTTTGGTTGGTTGGCCACTAAATTACCCTAGGTTGTATAACATGTAGAACATAATAGGTTTAAGTTCAAAATGAAGGGCTTGGATTTCTTGATGGGCTATAGTAGGGTTAAGGTTGTCTTGGACTGGCACAACATAATCTCTGATGGTTCGGTTGTGATCATCACCTATAGATTAAGCTTGCATTCCCATAGGGTTTATATTAATGTGAGGATATCCTTCCCTCTAATTTGGTTGTGGCATAGGCAGTACTTTGTTGCCATTTTCATGCTGCTGTTAGCCTAAATAACTCGTGTTGCTGGAATTTTCTAAAGTTGATTCATCTCGTTGATATTGTTGTTGATGAAGGGCCGCCCGATTTCTCCTTAGGGCATGATCGATTGGTAATAGGGCACTCTGGTCAGTTCTAGTCATACAAGTGTTAGTCCTTTAAAAATAAAAGAAGCTAAAAATTACAAAACTCTAATGTTAGTTATGTACTCAGAATTCCATAGTATTCTATCCTTTAGTGTGTAGCATTTCTCAAAATTTGAGTTACCTAGCAACGATGCCAAAGACTTGGTGTGTTCTTGGTCCAACAATGCTTCATAGGGTAATGAAATAAATGCTTCACAACATAATTGTGCAAGTATACACGATCGATCTAAGTAATAGAGTGATGAGCGAGTATCGTTCCCTTAGGAAATTGAATGAAATGCTCCTTACTAAAGTCATGTGTTGTGCAGAATTAACTATATGATGAAATATTGGTAGGGAGATAATGAAAATTCAATGAAGTAAATAAAAGCTTAAGAGTTCATCAATATCAACACAAGATAGATAAAAAGGAAATTATAAGGTCGAGTCATTAGAGGGAGATTACTTAATACTAAATGCATGCACTCTTTGACAATTCATAACTTGTCAAGCTCAAGAGATGTTAATCCTTATAGACTCACTAGATTTCACTCAATGGTGAAATATACTCTAAGGTTGTCTCCATCACGGTGCATGGGCCAAGGTATTGTCAAACAATGAGTTTTGGAGGATTAATGACAAGGTCACTTCACCTTTTGGTGCTAACCCTATCACCATTTGTCATCATAAATTCTGTTCACTATCATAGTTGATACAGAAACAATCTGAGTGCCTAATATGGCCAACATTCAACAAATCACAAAATGAACTCTCAATGAAATGAAATATTAAACAAACTAAACATAACTACAATGTCACAAATTACAATGAAAAATTTTACTCAATCTTTTCTCCAACCAAGGAGCTTAGCTAATGCTAAATCTCCTCAAGCCAATCAAGAAAGTAGTGAAGAGAAAGAAAGGAAGGGAGTAGGTAGATCATGGTAATCTAAATCCTATCTTGACTAATCTCTCCTTATTCTTTTTCCTCCCTCAGTATAGCCCACTAGCACTCTTCACCTTCTGCCTCTCTTCTCTTCTACTCTCTCATTGCTATTTTCTCCCATCCTCCTCTATGTGTGTCTTCTTCTTGATCTAGTGGGTATTTATAAAATGCAAAATGTGCAGGTTGGGATAGGTGTCATCTTGTGCTATGTTAGGTGGATGCACCCAATAGTGGTCCCTTAGTGAATACTACCAGATTCAGTGATTGTGGTATTCTTCTTTTTTTCGGCACTATAGAACCTTGATGGTGACCTAGTTAGTGAATTCTACGGTCTTGGCAAGGTAATAATGTTGTTTGAATTTGCTAAGTTGTAGCTACCCCTACACATGCTTTGCAACAAGTTCAGTAAAGGCATTAAGTTTGTGAGTTAACATGAGAGTGAAAATACTATCAGTTCATAGGATATTATGGTTCTTTTTATATTACACTCAAGCAAGTCATGTGAGAGCTCAATGGGTGGAAAATTTGTTAGGAAATACACCCTAAGACTTCCTAATGTGGAAAAAATCATACATATGATGATACTTGCAAGGTCCTTTAATTTGCACAAATCAACTCATGTCAACTTTTCACCAAAATGAATGATAAACATTGATATGAAAAAAGCCTATGATTTAGTTAGCTGGTTGTTTTTGGAAAGGATACTCGTTGCCTTGAACTTCCCTTTTTTTTGTGCATATAATAATGCAATGTGTGACCATTATGAGTTATACCCTATGCCTTAATGGAGTTCTATGCCCCCCTTTTAGAGCTTACAAAGGTCTTAGACAAGGTGAACTTATTTTACCTCATCTTTTTGTGAGTATCTCAATAGATTATTCGATACTCTTTAGGAAAACCTTAGTTTTAGTCCCCATCATAGATGTAAAAATTTTTAGCTTAACTCCTTTATTTTTGTTAGCGATATCCTTTTATTTTAAAAAGGGAATTGTAGTTCTATAACCACACTTATAAAAATATTTAAGATGTTCTTTGACCTTCCATACTTGAAAATGAACACATTTAAAAGTGCTATCTATTATGGAGGCAAGGTAGATTAAGAGACCAAGGCGCAATCATATGCCTTACTATAGATACCAGAGGGTCAGCTACTAGTGAGATACTTGGGGCTACCTCTCACTAGTAAGACTCTTAAAGTGATTGAATACCAAGAATTAACAGATAGTTTACAACTAGACTCACCCACTGGAAAAATAGATTTCAAAGGTTAAGATATGTCAATTAATTAAATTAGTATTGTTTAGCATCTAAGAATAATAGAGTTTAATGTATATGCTATTAAAGAAAGTCCTAAAAGAAAACAATGTTAGGTGTAGCTCTTTTCTATGGTCAAGTACCCATATTGTTATAAGAAAAAGTCCAATATCATGAGATAAGGTATGCAAGATAAAGAAAGAAAAAGGCTTAGGTCTATATGACATTGAATGTGGAATATTGTAGCTCTTAGGAGGTATTTGTGGAACATTGAGAAGAAAAATGATATTATGTGGCTGAGATGGATTCATTCTTGTTACATAAAAAGGAATAATTAGTGGTAGTCTCCAATTCAACATACAACATCATGATGTATGAGAATATTGATGAAGTTAAGAGACTATTTTTGAGGTTCTTTTCAATGAAAGGATACGTGTAAATAGCTACTATAACATTATTATAACCTATGACTTAATAAGGCCTAAGATCATAGAAGCAAGTTGGCTAAGAGTGGTTAGGAACCCTCTTTTTTTGCCAAGGCATAAATTACACTTGTGGATATTAGTTCACCAAAAATTATACACTAAAGACATAATACATATGATAGGGATTTAATTAAATGTAAAATGTATTCTATACAAAACATAGGAGGAATCAATCGAGCTATTCACACCATATTTGATCATCCATTATGAAGGGGTTAGGTTATACACACCAAACTAATTACCTCCCTACTTTTATTATCCTAGATGCAAAGATAAGGTTGAGGTCCAAAAATTAGAAAACTCATTTTACAATATCGGTTTGCTATTGCAACTTATCACAATTGGCAAGAAAGGAATATTCACATTTTCCAAGCAAAGGAGAGGAATCCTAGTCAACTTGTGACTACTATTGTTGGAGAGTTGGCTACAAAGATTAATAGTAGCCATCGATGCAAATCTTATAATGATTTGGTTGTCTATGTAAATGTCTTAAGATAGGGTATGTATGACTTCTTGGTGGCTATAATTCTTAATTAATTATATAATATTTCTCTCATTTATAAAACAAAATAACTACAATATACTTTTAAATGAATTTTGTAATCATAGGAGTTAATAAATTCATAGTCATAAAAGAATTTATAAGATAAGGATGTAATGACAACCATTAATTATAACTTCATTATGAAGTTGAAGCTATTGATATATTTATAAAAAGAAAATTTATTTGTGGACCACGTTAATAACAATTAAATTATTTTATTTAGAAACAAAAGTAATGGTAAATGTATAATTAACACTTGTCTGTCAATGAAATTAAAACCCTTACGAAGAAGGTTGTTTCACTTAGAAAATTAGTGAAATATTATTCAAATTATACTTTAAATGTAAAAAACATTGTTCAAAGATTTAGGAGTATGTAAATAAATTTTAATATTTTTAAGAAAGGATTGTCATAAAAATTATAAATTAAAATAACTGAAAAACTTTATTAACTATTTGAGAATTTCAAATTTGAAAAAGCAAGATAATATATTTAAATTTAAAACTAATCTATGTATATCAAAAGCAATAGGTTAGAGCGATAGATTTACAAAAATTGGGTTATTATACTATAAATTGTTGACTATTTGATAGAGAATATTTTTCATTCATTGCATACTATATATAGTATAAGACAAAGTATGTCAAGATAGTGCTCCTGTCATTTATGGAAGATACTACTTTTAGTGATAAATTTTTATTTCAAAAAAAAATTATTTTAAAAAATTCAAAGTATAATTTTCATTTTTTATCCTTATTTTTTTTCTCTTTCTTCTTCCATGAATTTCTTTGTTATTATTTTTCAATGGAAAATATAAATTAGAACATTAAAGGAGAATGTATTAACTTTTAAAATAACATGTAAAGTAGTGTTCTCTAGAGCTCAGTTTAATAACTTATTAGATAAGGTCGGATCAATTCAAATCAACATCAATAAGATAAGATAAGATTAGTTCAAATCATATCATCATTATTAATATTACTAATGTTATAATAAATATTAATATAATTTTTATAATATTAATTTTTAATATAATTACATATTTATTATTATGATAACTATTAATATAATAATTATTATTATTATTATTATTATTATTATTATTATTATTCTATTTATTAATATAATAACTAGAATCATAATTATTAATATAATGAATAATATTATTCGTATTAATAATTTTATTAATGCTATTCATATTATTAAAACTATGATATATATTCATATATTTATTTTAATTACTCATATAATTATTATAATTATTCACATAAATATTATAATAATGATTAATATGATATTTATTATTATTATTATTATTATTGTTATAATGAGAATGATTATTAATATAATTTTTATGATTATAATTAATAATACAATTATTATGATTATAAATATTCATAATACTAATTAAGTAGATTATTAATATTTTGATCATTTTTAATATAATGATTATAATTTTTATTAATGAAATTTTATTATAATAATAATTATTATTAATATGATTATTATAATAATAATTAATATAATTATTATGATTTTTATTAATATACTTGTTATACAAATTATTATTATATTTATTATGATAATAATTATAACACTCCCATTTTTCTCTATTGAAAAATTTTGTTAAATCATATTGCACAAATAGAAAGCACCTGGGAAAAATGGGGTACTACTACTGTACCTGACATAGGATAGATGTCCACTATCTATTCCATACCAGATATAAGGCTAAATCAACGAAACACCAATAACAGTAGAGTGTGTAAAGTAATAATTTAATTAAACAACCCCAAAAATGTTTACATTAGACAACCATTACGGGGTTTGGTCAAACATTACAAAATACATACTAATTAGTACGGGATTACAAAACATGGGTTGGAGCATGATACCTAGGTTAAAACCATGGTCCACCATGAATTATGCCAAAACCTTTCGAATGTCCTCACTCACAAGGCCCGACCAAACTGAGGTAGGACTTTTATTGGCTATCCCCAAAAATCTACACATAGTTCTCTGCTCGTTTGAATGAGCAAGTAACTAAGCAAACGGATATATCAATATGCTACGTACTGAGTAAGGCAAGTTTCTCTCTTAATGGACACAAGTATGCTTATTTTTTTGGTAATAAATTAAGAAATTTTATTACCAAAAAGAGAAATCTAATACAATGTAACACAACTATAAAATCACAAGGGGCATGCCCCTAGCTAATTTACATTGTCCATCTATCAAGTCTCCTCAAGTAGTTCTTTATATACACATTTGATGTATCACTAAAGAGAAAAAAAAAATCTTAGTAATAATCTGTCTTATAGTAGCTCTTGGATTCCTCTATAGTAATTGAAAAACAACCATATTTCTGCTTATCCATATATGGTAGAGAAGTGAGTTGAATACTGCACTCCATACCACATTATTTCCTTTCCCTTTAGGCTTCCTTATCATCCAATCAAGAAAACTCTGCCAATCTATGACATGCCTTTGCATTTTCAGCCATGTCAGGATATAGTTCCATAGAACACTTGCACCTACATAGTAGATAAAAAGATGGTCGAGATCTTCTTCTTCATTTTTGCATACATCACACAAAATATTTATAGTGGTCCCCCCACTTATACAGATTTGATTTAATAGATAAAGCATTATAGAAGATAAGCTCTACTAAGAATTTATGCTTTTCTATACCTCTATGTTTCCAAAAAAAGGAACTACATGCAAATTTTGGCCTTGATGCTTTGAGGGTCTGATAAACCAAGTTGGAGCTTAGTTTTTCAGAGATATAACACTAGCCATAATAGGTTCGAATCTGGTCTTGAACCCTTAGCAGATACTTGTACATCAAAGAGTACTCAGGTTTCTCTTCAACTTGCTAAATATCTCTTCCTTTAAGGTACCTTTCATGCATCCATTTTACCCAAAAACTTTCTTTAAAACTCAATAAGTTTCCATTGGTATTTAGCCATACAAGCTGAATTCCAGTGTATCAATTATCTAAAACCCAACCCACCCTTTTCTTTTGCCATATACCATGCAACAGGAGCTCTCTTCTTTTGTGGATCCATATTATTCCATAAGAAAATCTTGTAGAGACTCTCCAATTTATGGATAATAGCTTTAGGCAAAACAAAGATCTACATCTAGAAGTTTTCAATGCCAAAGATGACAAATTGGAGAAGTTGCATTTTCCCAGCAAAGCTAAGGTATCTTACAATCCAGGATTTCAGATTTTGCACAATTCCATCAATAAGATGTTGGTACTAAACCACATTGAGATATCTAGGATTAAGGGGAACATCAAGATACTTGAAAGGGAAAGTTCCTTCTTTGAAGTTCATCTTTTGTAAGATAAAATGCTTTGAATCTTCTTTAACTCCACCAAAGAAGACACTACTATTTTCAGGGTTTTCTTGGAGACTTGAAGTGATATGAAAAATCTTCAAGTTATCCATAATCAGCTATGCTGATTTTAGGTGGCCTTTGTAGAAGTATGCTTATTTATCATTCATAAACATAATGTGCAACATACATTATGGCAGGACTATATATATATGTAAGATTGCATAACACATGCTATCATATACAATTTCAACATAGTAAAAACAACATACTTAGGAATCATAACACTTCCACATAACCACTTACATGAGTAATAACAAAGAGTATTCCAACAACCCTTAGGGTTATTTCCATTTATCTAACTCCTTTAAGATATGTCATCTATTTATCCATGTAAGATATAGGTCAATCATTCAATTAATGTTCCATTCTATAATCAATTAGTCAAGTGTATAAATCAGCTTTAACCATTTGGTCAACCATATCATTACTTCTATTTCATAGCCAACTATCAACCATTCATGTGGTTATCATTCATAATTATCAACTAGTTTTTACCAACCATATTTTATTATCATCGAGTGATAGATTATACACCATCCCGTGGTCTCACATATCATAGAAGCCTATCTAAGAAGGGGCATAAAGTCCAAGTAGAATTCAATCACCAAAATGGATATAAGTCCAGGCCGAAGCCAACTAATATGGATATAAGTCCAGGTCAAAGCTAACCACCTAGGTAAATAGACCCTTTAGTATCGACACTGAATAATACATCATTAGTTTTTAGAGTAAGTAAGGCTCATGGACCTCTTATTATCCCGCTCGATAGTAAAGCCCAAAGGCAACAAAAATGTCCAAAGGCAGACTAACCCCTAGTAGCTAATCAAGGATCGGGTAACACAGACCCATACTCAACTTGAATTTCTTTCACTTTACATGATTAGTGTTTTATTCATGAAGATGAGTGATTATACAAGGCCCATACAAAGTAAGCAAGTAAACTTTCCGTGTTAATTCATGTTAATCCTTTTCTTTCTATTTTCCCAACCATGTGGGTTTACCATTTATCTTTGGCCAATGTAATTCATATATAACATTATATTTAATTCCGGACCAAGTTGAGTTCACTGCACTTTCTCAATTAGCCCCACTTATCATAAGAGAAATGTCCATTTAGTCCTTCCATTACCTATAAGGTATACCATAACCCATGATCCATTTTGATCTTGTAATTAGACCAATAGTCCATGATAAAATCTCCAAGCATAATTGAACTTAAAAGGAGCAAATTAAGCAAACCAGTCCATCGGTCTGACCCAACCAGTAGATTGTTTGCACCAACTAGTCGATCAATTTGAGTCTACTAGTTAATTAATTTGACTCAAATAGACCATACTTTCCTAAAACTTGTTGATAGGTTTGAAATAATTAGTTGACTATTCATAAACCAGTTGATTAGTTTTGCCAAACTATTCGGTGGGTTTAATCAAATAACAAGATTAAGGTCTCTATAGGCATACCAGTGGATGGGTTGGGTCGATCAGTTAACTATTCTACCAACCAGTTAATTAATTTGACCTAACCAATTGATCGGTCTGCAAATTCTTTCATACAAATAATTTTAAGTCATGTTAAATCATGTATCAAGATCACTAACATAATTCCAACCAAATTAACATGCATTTCTCATCATAATATCATCCTAGCCTACTTTATCCATTTTCAAGCTTTTTACTCAAATTATGTCATTTAAGCATGCAAGTCATACATACAACTACATTTCTTCATGCCAACATACATCAATCAACTAAAGATAACTCCTATCATGCAGGAACACATACTAACTATTTTAATAGCAAGGATCACTTAATTGATGTAGGCAAAAATCCTCTTAAAATAGGGATGCCACTGTGGAAAGTTCTTAGCTTTGAAAACCTTAAAATCAAAGTCTCAAAATTAGAAGTTATATCAAACTCTTATCAAATTTTGAAATCTTAAAATTAGACGAGAGTAAAGACTTACCAACTTAAGGTTAAAACAGAGAAAAGCTAACTTAACTACTAAATTCTTTCCCAATATCTAATTCTTACTTGGTTGAGAATCAAAACAAGAAAGAGTTAGAGATAGGATCAGAAAAGTGTGAAAGTAAATTAATAATGTTTGAATTGTGGAGAGAAGAAAGGGAAAATAAGACTTAAGGAATTTCAATGGCTAAAAGAAAGGTGAGATGAAGGAATGATTGGGTTATTTATAGCCTACCAATCAAAAGGAACTATTGAAGGTTTGGAGATTGACTCAAATTCCTACCATTCACCATTTGAATTCGATCAGAACATATAGATTTGTTTAGGATTTGTTAACCTCTCTTCTAGAGCTCAAATGGTGGCTTTGGAGAATTAAGGTCAATTATGCAAGAATTCGCATTATGAATGGAGAAATAGGAAGTCAACATGGAAGGAATCTTCTAGCTACATAGAAGCATGCTAGAGATCAAAGCATTTGATCTTAGAATTGCGTAGAAGAGAGAGGAGGAAGAAGATAATTATTGAGGTCATCTATTCTCTCCCCTCTTGTTCCCAATCAACATTCAGATTAAATCAAAGCAATATTTCAGGTTAAATGCATCATAAAAATGGTTAATAATCTTTTAAGAACAATCTCGCATGGATTGGTAAGGTTCTAATTTACTATAAGGATTTTTTAGAAAAATAAACTCAAAATTGTGACAAGCTCAGCAAATCAGTCAATCGGTTTAGATCTACCAATCAACTGTTCATCCACTAGTTAATCGATTTCCCTCAACCAGTCGATTGATTTCGTCAAGGAATCTAATTTGGCTAAAACGACAAACTAGTCGATCGGTTCATGGAGCTAGTCAATATATTTACCTGTAAAATTCAATAAACTTCATTTTCCAACATATTCAAATCAAATTTTATCCCAAATCAAATCCTAACATTGAATTTAAATTAGAGGCCCAAAATTTGATAAAAGTTCTCATCCATCTATTGTACAAAAGTGTGAGGTATTACAGTAATAATTAACTTTAATATAATTATGATAATTATAATTAATAATATAGTTAATATGATATTTATTAATTGAATTATTATAACTATAATTAATTATATATTAATATAAATAATACTAATATAATTATTATAATAATTTATATTAATATAATTAAAATAATTATGATAATTATTAATATTATTATAATAATAATTATTATTAATGTCATTACTAATATGACTATTATAATAATTATCAATATAATTATAACTATGATAATAATAAGCATTATGAATACAACTAACTTAATTAATATAAATATTTATTAATATTAATAATAGTTATATAATAATTATTATTCTAATCAATACTAATCAAATTTGATATGATCAACACCAAAAAATTTGGATCAGATCAGATCGGTTGATATTATATCACATCATCAAAAATAAGTTCTAGAGAATATTTATTATAAAGATACACTTTTGGAAACAAAGGGAATACCTAGTTAAATAAAAATGTTTTCAGCTAATGATTGTATTGCAATTTACCCAAAACCACATGCTAAATATAATTAATATATGTTTGTGTGAGTATTTTGGACTTAAGCAACTATTTTTTAACATTATTTTTTCAAATTTGATATTATTTACTAAATAAGATAAAATATGTCATTATTTATATTTTTCGACATCCGATGACCGATCTATTATCTGAATCGATAAATAACCAATCTGATATTTTTTTTAAATCAAATAACCATTTTGGTCAATATAAACTTAAATAAATTAGGTATATGATCCAATAAATATAAAAAAGCTCTAGTTAAATAAATTATATACATATATACTATTATTTTTATGATACTTTATTGTGTATAATTATATATGTATATGTGTATAATTTAAAGAGTGTTTATTGTAAATATATTTTATACTTTTTTAATTTTTTTATTAAATATGAAAATATTATTCAAACTTAATTACTAATTGAATATAATATAATTTAAAACTAATTAAATTATTATATCATATTTGTTTAAATTGGATCGATTTATTATCTTTTATTCTGAATAATTTGTTGTCTAATATTTTTAATTTACAACTTATTTAAAGACTTTTTTGACTACTCAATTTTTTATATATCTATTTTTTTTTATATGCGATAATCAAATATTCAAAGTATGATGGGCATCCTTCTCACCAACCAGCAACCAATGACCAGAATATTCAACTCTCTCCGAACTAGTAGTATATTACACTGGCAAGTCACCCACAACCGAGATGCACAAAATATAATTATCTATTCAATTCAAGTTAGCTAGCTAGGAGGAGATATTGAGCATGAACAGTGGCCGCGAGAGAGCTGCAGGAACGGAGGAAACGGCTCATGTCCTAGTGTTTCCATTCCCAATCCAAGGCCATATAAATCCAATGCTTCAATTCTCGAAGCGCTTAGCTTCTAAAGGCTTAAAAATCACAGTCGTCATCACCACCATCAATGCCAAGTTAGTGCAACACCTCGACCTTGCTGTAACCGCCTACTCAATCAACGTGGTGCTGATCGATGATGGATCGATAGAAGGCGACGAAAAACCGAGATCCTTAGATTCCCTCATCAAAAGTCTCGAGTCCACATCACCTCGAACGCTATCCGAACTCATTCAAAAATTCAACTGTAAAAGTGGCGCTGCTGCAGATTCTGATGATCATCAACGGTACCCAGCAGCAGCGGTTAAGTTCGTGATATACGACTCTGTGATGCCTTGGGCTTTGGACGTGGCTAAGGAGAATGGGATTGATGGAGCCCCATTCTTCACTCAATTTTATGCGGTTAATTCAATGTACCTACAGGTATATGAAGGGAGACTGGCGGTTCCGGTTGATCAACAGACGTCACCGTTGCTTGTGTCCTTGCCTTCGTCGATTCCATTGCTTCGAATTAGTGATTTGCCTTCCTTCTTTACTGTCGATGGGATGCGAAGATATGGAGCGCTTCTAAGGCTACTTGTTGATCAGTTCACGAATTGTGGAGAAGCTGAGTTTGTATTTGTTAATAGTTTCGACGGATTAGAGATTGAGGTATGTATATATAATGTCCTGTGCGGCCGACAGGTGATTAAGTTATTTTGTAAAGTAATTATTTACATCATACTTGGCATCTGATCGTATCTGTGATTGCTTGTCTTTCAATTTCGTCCTAAAATCCGTTGGATATAAATTCTTCCATGAGTTCAACTCAAAGTTATACTGCAAAGTATTGATTCTTAACTAATTATTACTCAAATTCATTTTAATAATTTGTAGGCTCACTAATAGGAAAACTGCGGAACAATTAATAAACATTTTTTTTTGTCCGGAATCAGTAGAACAATTAATATATAAAAACAGAGAAAAAAAATAAAAGTATTATTAGCTAATTATTACAAAATAACTTTTTTTGTCATAAAAATTGAATTCTAGAGTGATTTTATTTTTGGAATAGAGTATTTTATTATTGTAGAGTGACTTCATTCATGGAATGGTGTACTTTATTCTTTAATTTACCGTTTCGATACTAATGAAAATTTATTCTGACACAAATATTATCAACCGTTGCACCATGGATAAACGTACGACAGGAGATGAACTGGATGGCGAGTCGATTGCCAGTAAAGTCGATAGGACCAACAATTCCTTCAATGTCCTTAGACAAGCGGTTAGAAGACGATAAAGCGTACGGGATCAATCTCTTCGAACCAGACATACAAGACTGCACTAAATGGCTAGACAATCAAGAACCTGGCTCCGTCCTTTACGTTTCCTTTGGTAGCTTAGCTCAACTAGAGGAAGAGCAAATGCTGGAGATAGCAACGGGGATCAAGAACACCAAACGCAAGTTTATGTGGGTAGTCAGAGCAACAGAAGAGAGCAAGCTACCTAAAAACTTCAGAGAGGAGACATCAGAACAAGGTCTTATTGTGACCTGGTGTCCACAGCTAGCTGTTTTAGCACATCAGGCTGTAGGGTGCTTTATGACTCATTGTGGCTGGAACTCCACTTTAGAGGCAATGAGCTTAGGAGTACCTATGGTGGCTATGCCACACTTGAGTGATCAGCTGACTAATGCAAAGTATATCCAGGATGTCTGGCAGGTTGGGGTACGGGTGAGGCTGGATGACCATGGAATTGTTACTCGACAGGAAATAGAGCATTGTGTGGCAGAAGTCATGGAAGGGAGACGAGCAGAAGAAATTGAGAGAAATGCGGCCAAGTGGAAAAAATTAGCAAAAGACGCCATGGGTGAAGGTGGTAGCTCTGACAAGAACATCTACGAATTTGTGCATACTCTCTTGAACACCTACTAATGACAATCTCATGATCGAACCCCCCCTCCCCCACCAAAAATCAAAGCACTAGTTTTCTTTGTTTTGTCAGGTGGAGTCTGTTGCAGGAGCGTGAATTGCTTATTGTCTCCGGGCTTTCATACATTCCGATGCCATAAGTCAACACATACTATATTGTGATATTTCATATGATAATTTATACTCGTCTTGGCATAATTATGTGTCGAATTTTGTCATATAAAGTTGGGTGTGTGTATATATATATATGTTCAGCTTTTTAAAATCTGGCATATTATTTGTAATATTTTTTTGAGCAATGCCATAGTATTTTTTAAGCTAGGTTACTAAAAATAGAAAAAATACATTTTAAATTTTAATTATGCCAACTGCATATTGCACTATTTAAGAAATAAAAATTTAATGAGCACTTACCAAAAACAGTATTCGTTATTAGACCATAATAACTTAGTATAATGCCGAATAATAATATAAGTTTGTTTCTATTGGTTCAAATAGTTATGAATATATTGTCATAATTATGTAGTCAATAAATGGTTAAAGAACAATAGCTTAGTTATTAGTACTAATTAATCGCCCATTAAAAATTATCACTAATGATGGTTAATACTAGGACAAATGACAGTCCATATCCCTTCAACTGCTTCTCGAAATTTACGAAACCTCATGGCCTTGGCAAGCACATTCCAGGCATATTTTATTGATCCTGCAGTGAGGACGAACTGCACAAAAAAAGACAACTACAAAATCTCAAAAATGTATGATCTAATTAGAGAAAGTGTGCCAAAAGTGTTGTGGTTCAAAGTTGTTTGGAATCACCTTACACTACAAAAATATAAGATTCATCTTCGGCTTGTCCTCTAGGTGAGGCTATGATACGGATATTTTACCATTCATTCAAACTCATATGAAATCAAAATAAAAAAGATGGATTTGAATTGGATTTTCAAATAGAATGAATACCAAAAACGAATTAGGAAGGGGATATGGATGAAGGAACTCACAAAGAAAACCTTCAAACTAGTGAATTAATCATATGAAGAACACACAAAGAATCTTTAAATGATTCAAATTAAAAAAACAAGACGCAACTTAACAACTTCAAACTTATAAAGATATTTTAAATTGGGAGAAAACACTCACATAGAGCTCTTATTCATTATCAACTCCAATCTATATACCTTATATGGTCGAATTTATTCCTTATATATTGGCATATAATCCACACCAACCATTAGTTACAAAAGTTGTAGGTCATATTAGGACCACTTGTAACAACTACTAAATAATCCTAATTACAACCAATTACCATGTAACAACTTTCCACACAACACAAGTAACTAATGAATCTTTACTTCTAACTAATTCCACTTGTAATTAAGCTTATCAACACACCATTAGGCAACCAATTATAATCAAATGCTAGAGTTACATAAAATGACATAAACCCTAATTTAGCATCCCTTAGGGTTTTAAATTGAGTTTCCATATGTCATGACTGACTTGGACCCTCCTTTCTGCCACATAATCATGCTTGACATGTCCCCATCATCAAGACACCCTTAAGGATCCGTTTGGCTCTTTCCATTGAAAGAAAACTCCTTATTTCATGTCAAAACTTTAAGCAAGTGTTGTAAATGGAAGAAACTCCTTCAAGAATCTCAAAAACATAATTAAGCACATCCAAGAAACATTTTTGGATGGTGAAACATGGATGCTCCCACATCAAGCTATGCATTAGAGATAGATTGGCTACTATGGGTTTCAATTTACCCCAAACATGTATTTCTTTTTGTGAGTCTTTAGTGGAATCACACCATCGCCTATTTTTTTTTGTCCCTACATGAACCATGTGCGGCAAAGCACAATATGGAGCTTGGGTAATTCCCACTCCTCATGCCATTGGCAAGATAATATGTGATAGGTGGAAAAGGGTGGAAGGAGTCCTAAAGCCATGAGTGTTACATTACGAACTATTTTCGCGGCCTATACTTACCACATTTGGCAAGAGAGGAATCAAAGAATGTTCGAACACTAGAGAAGATCTCCATAGCAACTCATTAGATCTATTATCATGGAGATAGCAACTAAAGCAGCTTTACTATCCTCTAGTACTTCTTTTCATTATTTAGTTGACTCCGTTAATTGTTTCTCATGTTAAATTTTGTCTTTTGGGATGTCTTCCTAGTTCTGGTGTCTTGTACTAACTTTTTTTTTTCTTGAGAAATAAAACTATTACATCTACCTCCCCAAAAGGAATGTTAGCCATTATCACTTCATTTTAAATTATAAGTTACATTAACTTCTTAAATTTGTTTTAAAATATAAGTTATGTTACCAAAAATCATAGAATTAAATGATTAATTTCTTATTATGCCTTTCTTCTCTCTTTTAACAATTACTTGTCAAATTTCCAATGTATAATTATGTGAAGGTATATTAGTTAATTTAGGTACATTTTTGCTCAAATTTGTTATTTCTTAATCTGTGTACTCAAGATAAATGTGACCTATATTGTGAAATACATAAGGAGAGATTGGGTTTGAAGCCATATTTTAGTAATCACAACAGTTCAAATTCAAGTTATTTAGTAATGGTTATTGAAAAAATCAATTCGCAGCTATGACTGATTTAATTTATTTATTATTTCTTACATTTTACACTATTCATGATCTACTGTTTAAAGTCATCTCAAAATATTGGAAATATTTTTATTTATATATATTAAATTCTTGAACTTCCACGACATGCTAGCATGTATTACTAATAATTATATGGATTTAGTTTACCCTGTTTAAACGAGAAACTTCTTAATAATGAATACAAAAAGGTTATTCTCTTAATCTTAACAATATCAAATTCTTACGAATAAGGTGGGACGAATGAAGTAATCTTCACAACCATGACCTTTCAACATGTATAGCCGTTGCCTATAAATACTGTGCATGATATGAGATTGGATAATTCATTTATATATATATATAGTTTATGATCTCTGTTGTTGTTAAAGGTGCTATTGTGGCAATATCATCTTTAAACAACATATCTTACATGTCTTCAAACACAACTCTACTAATTCTATTTTCACTAACAATTTAAAGGTGAATCTGCGTAATGGAGAATTTTTTAAATGGCTAACTTTGATATAATGAAATTAGTCAATTTGGTGGGACTAGTTTCATAATATAAAAAAACAATATATATAAAAAAATTGTTGATATTTAAGGAAAGGCACCGAACATCTAAATGCCTGACATATCCTTGATCCACTTTATTTTGCTTCATGTGTCCATAAATTATGGTCGGGAGCCTCTTCAAGAATAATTTCATGAATCACATTTTAACTCCTAAAGGCTTGTTTGGTATGGGGGTAATAGGGGTTAAAAAATGTCTCCTCTATTTTGCATCTTTTATATTAAGTATTTAATAATAATAAATATATTTTAATGAAATATTCATTTTAGATTAAATTAAGATCTAAAATGGATATTCATTAGAATAAAAATATTTCATTTTAAATAGATTATATAAAATATATAAAATATGGAGGTAATTTTTCCACCCCTATTACCCCCATACCAAACGAACACTAAGTACGTATATATTGCGATCAGGATTGCAACTAAGGTTTAAAAAATTAATAATAATAATAATAATAATAATAATAATAATAATAATAATAATAATAATAATAATAATAATAATAATAATAATAATAATAATAATAATACTGCAAATAGCATACCCTGGATAAAATTCGTTTTAAATGAAAGTTTCTAAATTATAATTTACTAATTTTTACAAAATAAAAATCAGTATGCCTTTGTTTTTATAATTATTTTTATTTGTAAGATCAAAAATTGGCACTCTATTATTATTTGTTTCTCTTGCACCAAAAGGTGAAATCCCTCGCCCCCAGGGCCCCCAACCTGCCTGCCCGACGGCCTTGGTTGGAGAAAGGTAAATCACGGTAACCTAACGCTTAAAAACATAGCGGTCCAGTGTCCATGATACCCACAAGGAGCCACCCCCACATTGGAGGATTGAAATTCCCACGCTGCGGCTACCATAAAATTCGAACCTAGGACCTCTTGCACCAACTAACCATGCCTCAACCGTTAGGCTACACCCGTGCGGACATTATTTGTTTCTCAAGATCAAAGCTACAATATGTTATGGACCCACTCCACACATCCTCTTCTTGGTTGGAGTTATATTTAGCTACATGGTACGCTTCTCCATTCACAATTCTTGGCTCACGCTGCCACTCAACTCTTGAAAAAAACGAAGCTTTCTTTCTCTAGCGTCACTGATAGTCGTAGCTACTCTTGAAATGTGTGTCATCTCTCACATAAACTTCTAGATCATTAATTGAGATTCAAATCAAACTTTAGAAAAATTAGTTTCCGATCCATTTGAATCATAGTATTTAAAGTTAAACAATTTATTTAGTATTTAATTTATTTATTTTTTGTATCCAATAAACATGTGCATGTAAAGAATATTATATGTACATTTGTATATAATTAGGTGTACATATTAGTATAATTATATATACACAATATTTTATACTTGGAACTAAATATTTAAAGACCATTTTAATTTTTATCCTATGAATTTTATAGAAATTTTCAGAGACAAAGTTAAGAATGTTTTACATATGTATAAAAAATATATGCTAATGGTGTCCTGTATTTGGGTTTTGATTTATCCGTCAACTTGTTTTAACATGCATTAAATCTGATTTAGTTTTTTTATACTTAAATTAATTTTAGATAGGATCAAAAATCTTTAATGATTTTTATAGGGGGTTTTAATGTTTTTGAGAATTGATAAAGAAAATAGCCGTATGTGTGATCTGAGTGAAATAGTGATTGTGAATTAAACTTGAATTAGTCAATTAGTGGTCTAGTAGTACAATTGATTAATTTTTTACAATCCTTCATGTTTTCTATCAAACATTTTGATGGTAAAGAAAACGTGGTAGCATATGCATTATCAAGAAGATCTTCGATAGTTGTTATGTTGGATGCTAAGTTATTAAGTTTTAAAAATGTTGGAAGAATTATATGAAAAAGATGAAGATTTTTTTGAGATTTATGATGCATGTAAAAAGAATCATAGTCATGGTAATTATATGCTTCAAGCTAGATGACTGTCTTTTTAAACTTAATAAGTTGTGTATACCTCGTTCTAGTATGCATGATTTAGTTGTTAAAGAAGTACATAAGGGGGTATAGCTAGTCAATTTGGTGTTAATAAAACTATGAAAATATTACAAGAGCATTTCTATTGGTCATGAATGATAAAATTAGTACAAACTATTATTTGGAGATGTGTGACTTGTCAAAAGAGTAAGAGTTTCTTCTATAAAGATTTGTATACTCCTTTATCTGTTCTTAGTCAACCATGGGAGGGAGTTAGTATGAACTTTATTCTAGGATTACTAAGGACACAAAGGGAAAAAGATTTTATTATGGTAATGGTTGATTGGTTTTCTAAAATAGCACATGTTATTCCTTGTAATAAAATGAATGATGCAACTCATATGACATGTTTATATTTCAAAGAGGTAGTAAGGTTATATGGTATTCCCAAAAGTAAAATGTCGAATAGAGATGTAAAATTTTTGAGCTACTTTTGAAAGACACTTTGGCATATGTTAGGTACTAAGTTATTGTTTAATGCATCCCATCATCTCTAAACGGATAGTCAAACCGAAGTGACTAATAGGACATTGAAAACTTTACTATAAGGATTAGTTGATATGAGTACAAAAGATTGGGATATAAAACTTGCACATGCTGAATTTACATATAATAGGAGTACTTCTAGTACAACTCATTCAGGTCCATTTGAAGTTGTCTATGAAGTTAATCATTATTTAAGTATTGATATATTGTCATTAAAGAAAGGTGATATTAAGAACTATGATTCTAAAATGAACTCTGTAAGAAACTTTATGAGAAAATTAAGAACAACATTGAGAAATCTAATGCTAAATACCAAACTCAAGCAAACAAAATAATCAAATTACACATGTGTTTTTACTAAGAGATTTGGTTTGGTTACACTTGAAAAAAGAAAGATTTCCAAACCTAAGAAAAAAAATAAACTTATGACAAGAGCCGATGGACCATTTAAAATCTTAAGAAAATTTGAAAGTAATGCTTATGAATTATAATTACCTAAATCCTATGGGGGGGAGTTTCTAAGACTTTCAACGTTAGTGATTTATCTCCTTATTATAATGATGCTAATTTTATAATAAATTCTCTTTTATAAGGGGAGAATGATGCAAGAACATCTCCATCTTATTCTTCTATTATTGGAGGTCAAAGGTTAGCATATTTGGATATGGTACCAATTGCTCTTAAAAATTTTAAACACCTTCATCATAACTCTAATGATGTTTTGTTAAGTAATTCTTGCAAGTTTTATATATATATGCAAGAAGAAGAATTTACCAAAGAAATCTAGTGTATAAGACAATGACAAAACAAATATTAGAAAGTTGCATAGAAAATAAAGATATAAGACACGAGGTTTGATTACTTAATTAGTCAATGTATTACATGACTAGAGTTTTATTTAACTTTGATATTTTATGTACAATTTATAATGTCTTGTAACTTATAATTATAGATCAATATATGTATCATATGGCATGTACTGCATTAGTTTAGCACTTTATTTAGCTAGCTAAACCGATCGTGCTTGGCTTGGTTAATAAAGAGGAAACTAAGGCCTCATACATCTATATATATACATGCATGTCGAGCTTGTGCATCATTACCGAATGAAGTGAAATAATAAGTGTAGAATTTTCAAATTCTTCCTCCTCTTCAAGTAAAAATTATCTTAAGAATTTCGGTTTTTTTTTCAGAGAAAACTTGGTAATTTTTCTTTAGGATTGAATGACTTTGCTAGAGACGGTCCACAATTGCCATATTGTCGAGTTCAACCACAACTTTGAAGATTTTCTATTCCAATAACTAAAATAAAATATATTATATTGTGAAAAATTAATTCTCCATTATCTTCCACATCACAAACATATATATATATATATATAACCCAATATATGGACACACAATTATCATTAACAAGAAAAGCACACATTTAAGGGGGTAACATCTTATATATTATACAAATACACATAATTTGATATAAAAAATCGCATTTTCTATTCACTAGAATGAAAATTATAAATAAAATAAAATTTTCATATCTAAGATTTGAACATGAAACCTCCTACCTGTTAGGATTGTGAGCCCCACTAATATTGTTATTGAAGATTTATGTTATATATAAATTTTTAATTTCATATAAGACATGTTTAAATTTATAAGGCCTCCACACATACAATATTTCCGTATTTCTTGTAGCATGATTTAGCCATTGCTCTACAACAGCAATATCAATAACACTCTTGGGTCCAATTGCTGGAGCAAGGCTCCCGGTCGAAGCACGAGTAGGACGAACAACTATTCCTACAACCATTAACGCTGACTCAATATTTCATAGTCATAGCCCATGTTGCCCCACCTTTTTTTTCACATTTTCATTCACTTTACACATTTACGTCTTATACCCCTGGCATAAGCGTTCAGGTATTTAGCCCATGTCTCCACTCATAGTCATAGCATTAAACCTTTTTATTTCTAAGGGCCTTATTTCCAAAGCCCACCTTTCAAACTTAATTGCAGATTCCGATAGCCTACATTATTGCAATAATTTTAACCAAAAAATATGAATAAGTTAAAAAAAAAAGATGGTACAACAAAATCTCCTAAAATAAGATCCCACCAAGGGATTAAGAATTATTATTGAAGAATGTAATAAAACGTTACAGAATAAATAATAACGAAAGGTATATAGTAGGAGTAGAAAACTAGAGCGAATATCTCAACATTAAAAATTGACGGCGGTAAATCTGGTGGCATGACGAGAGCATACATTCGCAAAGTTACAATCCTATTGAGTAAACTTACAAGACCCTTTTTACAAATATCCATTCACCATGTCTCGAACCATAAAGATGCAAACTCATCCGTAGCAACATGTTACATCAATAACAATGAGTAGCCATGCGTTAACAGCGATAGATAAAGGAGCCATGAAGACATCAGGTTGAAATAAATGTAATCGAGATGCGTGCTATATAAAGGGAGAAAGTTTCATACTGACAGAAATCCGCATATTGCATCATTTACCATCCAAAGAGTTTCTAACTAGCAGTACTCTCTGGATCCCATGCTCAGATTACTCTGGTGTTGCAGATTGAAACCTGAACCAAACCCCTATAGAGGAAAAGCGCAAGCAGCACATTTGAAGGTGGCTGCAGCTTGCAGCACATTTGAAGATGACTGCAGGTTGCACTAGTTAAGTATCTCACTTCACTCGCATTTGATAGACCGATATATGTGACGGACAAAGAGCAAAGCTGCTCGGAAACCAACCATTCCAAGCATGAGGAAAAAACCATAACATATGCATGCCATGTAGCCAAAGAAAAACGATGTCTGCATGAAGCCTGACATATCTGACCGTGCGTAGTAGTAATACAGGCAGTAGCCATAAATGAAAAGGCCAGTTGAACCACCACATAGGAAAGACCTATATGAACATCCAGCAGAATATCAGAAAGTAAACATGAGCTGTGAAGGACTACTATTTTTACAAGATCTCAGGCTAAAACACCATTAGGATTTTGATAACCATATTACTCAAAGCTGGCATGTTCAGCATCAGTTTGTTCAATACAAAGTCACATATGCAGCTAAACTGATAATACCTTTCTGCAGGAAAAACTAATATAATGAGCAGTTTCAATCAGGTCTTGAGACTCTTGACCACACAAGTCACTTGCAGCAGTAATCAGAATTTACAAAACCAACATTATAATTCAAAAATGAGATTTTTTGCATTAAGCTTTTACTTTCTCCTCTTCCATTAGGTCAAACTAAATCATGAACAAGATCCGGGAGGTTTTATGGCGATGGATAAAACATGCTTATGACATTGCATAACATACAACCAGCAATTTAACACTTCAAAAGCCAGAAAACATTTCTAGTAGACATAGCTAAATGTGTTTAGCAACACCACAATATGCACACAAAAATACGGTCCACCATACAAGATTCTTAAATTTGCCACATTTCTCACCGGAAGACAGTGGATCATGCAAGTCAAAAACACATTTGTGAAGAGCAAATAGATTCTAAGAGTTCAAATATAACACAATTTTCCTGCAATCTCAAGGGAATTGAGCAACAATCATCCTCAAACATGGCAACCACCTTACAAGCCTCCAAGGTAACCAAAAAGGAGAGATGAAGCAAGAAAAGGAGGGGATTTTGGCTTACCTCCACCACCACTCATGATCTTCAGCAGCAAGCTGGAAGTATGTCAATGCCACCGTAATGAAAGCAGTAACGATAATAAGAATAATGAAGACAATAAACAAGATACTGTATATTGTGTAGATCCTGTGACCCCACACGCTGGCAAAGATGTAGTAGAGCTCGATGTATATAGCACTGAAGGGCAAAAATCCAGCCATTGCCATCTGTGGAAGGGCTCCACGGTACCAAGGTAGCAGGGGAATTTCCCTTGGATACTTTGTTGTGCGGCAAGGAGCTTGAAATTCAGCCTTGCTATTCTTCCCAGCAATTCCACCAAGTACAAGCAAAGGTGATGTGACAAGTGTCCATATAAGAACTATCACCACAATCGTTCCGAAGGGAAGGGCAGCAGTTGCATTATATGCAATAGCAACAGTGTTAAGGAAGCAAAATGTGAGAAACAAGGGTCCACAGAAGAGACATCCTGTCAACAAAAGATTCCTGACCTGCAAAACACAAATAATTGTAACAAGAACTAACAAAATAAAACAAGATATTTAACTGATATCTCACCACCCAACTACCTAAACACTTACCCAGTTTGTTCCTTCCAGTTGGCAATAAAAGGAAGTAGCAGTGTAGCCAGCAATGCCTGACGTAAGAGCATAAATGACAACCAGGGCTGTGAACAGTGCTCCCCTGTTGTATGGATAAAATACTCCGACCAATGCAAGAAAAAAAATGAAAAAAGTCCTGTAAAATAAGGTAATGCCACAAAACTATCAGCTTCCCTGGAATTAGTGCTAGGAAGGTCCAGAATTTGATGATTTGTAACATGGGAGGAAAGCAAGAAGGGCATTGAATACTCACAAAGTAAACAGCTGGGTCCCAGAGCCAAGGGCAGCAGCAAGCAATGACTTGTGCTTCGGGTACCTGAATACATCTCCATGTATATATTTCCATCCAGTTTCTTCCTGATCTTCGGCTGTTTCCTCATCATGTGCATATCTTTTGATGGCATATGTTATAAAATCATAAAACATAGAAGACGGAAATGAAGAAAGAGACAATTGTCAGAGGGAATTGAAGAAATCACTAGATACAAAACTATGCACCTGCAGTAAAACAAAAGATGAACAATAGCATGCATTAAAAGACGGTGCATAATAAAGATGAAACAGAGCATGACTCCAAACTTACTTGACAAAATCATTCTTCAGCACTCGCATGAGAATTGTGGCAAGAAAGCCGGTCAAGAGCAGTACAGTCACACAGGAGTTTATAATTGAGAACCAATGGATCTCCAGATGATGTGGCAGTGAAGATGAGTGAGAGTACTTCTCCATCCTCTTTTCAAAAGGGGTGTCAGTTTCTTTCCACTTCACTGTATACATGAAATCCACATCGATGTCTTTGTCCTCAGTAATGTCCACCAGAGAATTAGGATCAGTCTGGACATTGATCTCAATAACATGGTCCTTGTTATAATAAACCTCAAAATGTATATGCTTATAGAGGTAGTACTTAAATTCACTAGGGTCAGTTTTCCCATCCTTGTCAACCTTGCCCAAAAAGCCCCAAATTGGCAAATCATCATAATACATTTGGAAGTAATAGTCCTTGGAGACTGCATCTCGGAACTTGGCTACCTCTTGCTTCGATAACCTTTTTGAGCAAGTGGTTTCAGGGTCCTTGTCCACGAGAAAATCAAGCTTGTAAGGGGCACTAACTAGGCGGTCTCCATTCAATACCTCGCCAAGAGCTTCCTTCTTCTCCTTTACATCACCTGCATTTGAGTGTATATAAATTAAATACAACAACAGACTTCATAAAGAGAATTCTGGACATACAAAACACAAATACAAATAAATACCTGGTGAACAGAAGGGCAGATCAAAATATCTGTAGGTTTCACTGAAAGATAAGGGAAAGAAACACATAAGTTACATTAGAACCAATCAGATTATTCCTTTCATGCACAACCTTAAATCCCTACACATAATGAAAAGAAATTTACAACAATTTGACTTCATAATATTTAGTATCTAGTAGATGGGATGTCATTTCAGGCTTAACTAGTGTCGTGAACAATTTTCCACAAGAGTACGTTTCAGGATGCTACTGTATAGAATTCAATTCTCTTTGGAAATGTTTCCTACCATAACCAGTCTTCCATAAAAATGCAGGAAGGATTTACTTTGCTACACCTACATAGGCCAGTATCCAGGATCGAGGAGCTTGCAGATAAGAACCAATTTTCACAGAACAAACCAGGTAGATGGCAGATATAATTAGCGAGTAAAATGCCAAACAAGCTATTATTGCAGCCTACAACAACAAATGCAAGTGCGTTAAGTGCAAAATCCACGCTTTAATTCATTAGATACTGAGATCGCTTCCATCTCACATTGAGACTGAATCATCACTACATCAGCTGAGCATAGCGGACAAGTATACATGCAGCATGGTCATGCATACGTAAGAAATATAGAAGTCAATCACACTCTAAAGGACATTTGACGTGCTGCTACGGCTGTAAATTCTCAGTTAGGGAAACAAAGATGAGATACGATGTTAATGATTAACTCAGATGTCGGCACGGACTCGACCAGAAATCCAGTGAACAGTTCCTAACTGACGCCGAGGGAGCATGATTCTTCTCACTGAAAAGGGTCACCCAGAACGACAAGCAGACTTCTCGGACCTTTAAGCCTAACTACTCCGACAAGAGATCGCAACAGAGAATAAGTTCTCTAAAGGACATTTGACGTGCTGCTACTGCTGTAAGTTCTCAGTTAAGGAAACATAGATGAGATACGATGTTAATGATTAACTCAGATGTCGGCAAGGACTCGACCAGAAATCCAGTTAACAGTTCCTAACAGACCCCGAGGGAGCATGATTCTTCTCACTGAAAGGGGTCACCCAGAACGACAAGCAGACTTCTCGGATCTTTAAGCCTAACTACTCCGACAAGAGATCGCAACTGAGAATAACGGTCCTCTGCTAATTATAGACTCCTCCCTCATCCAACCGTTTCCAAAACTTCAATCTTGCATTTTCCAGTTATCTTTAATCAGCCAGGGTAATGTCAGACCCGAATCAAATATAAACCAGTTAAGAACAAGAATGGAACAATCAAATGACCAGCTAGATCCGAGACGGGGAACGGAGCATGAAAAGAAATACAGAAGAAACGAGTAAGCTCTTACCTAGGGTTATGAAATGGTCCAACTTTGTTAGCGTACAGCGGGACTGCATCTCCCGCTTTATAACGATGGTCCGAGGCGTCAGATTTCACTTCGATTACAAAACAGGACGATATCAGTAGAACAACGGCCACTATTGAAGGGGCCATCCTCTTCACCATCGCGAATTCTCCTCTTCGCCGTCTAAAAAATTGTAGATAGCAGAGCCAGAGAAAAAGGAGGGGTCAGAAAGAGATAACTGAGGGGGAGGAGCAGAGCCAAGGACAGGAGAGGAGGGCGACTGTCAACACAGATCGAGAACGAGAAGAAGACGAAGATGAGAGAGTTAAAAAGGGACTCGGTAAATTAGGAAGTTTTAGTTATATGTGGGATGTGGCAAAATGTTTGGCCGTATTCGGGTGGGATTAAAATCAGATGGCTACGTAGTTGGATCTTATTCGCATTTGGGTAATGTCTTTTGGATTTAGATAATAGTATTTGGATCTCTATTGGATTATATTTTCTTTTTCAAAATAATATTGAGGTAAGTCTGAGTCTAATCTATCATTTTTGTTTTTAAATTTGAGTTCAATTTAAATCTAAAGAGTTTAAATTTTGGTCGGTTGAATTTAAATCTATAAATTTTATGTTGTATAAGATTCATATCAAGCTAATTTGATTTATATTTATATTAATATTGATTGCTATTAATTTAATATAATTTATAAATTATGTTTTATAATTTATTATTATTATTATAGTAATTTTTGTCATAATATATGTGATGATATAATAAATTATTATTATTATTATTATTATTATAGTTAGTGTTGTAAATATTATTATATACATAAGTATAATAATTGTTAAAATCATTATAATTATTATGTTAAGTATAATAATTGTTTTTATGATTATAATTAATTATTATTATCATCATCTTTAGAAATTTAATAATCATATTATTATTATAATTATTATATTTGTAATTATATTGTTGTTGTTAATATGATAACTATAATGGTCTAATAAAAGCTTGCATTTCTATAAATATCAGGTGGATCATATATATAATAATGATTTGATATGATCTAATCTAATTAATGTTAATATAATATTAAAATAAATTAAGAAAAACAAAGTCTTATAAGTAGTTGTCATATCGGGTTGCATATTTTTATTTAAACCAAATTTTGTTAATATGATAATTTATTAGTGTATATCTATTAATCCATATGAGATAAAATGTTACAATTATTGATTAAATTTGATTTTAATTTGTATCAAAATTACAATTATGTTTAAGTATAGAGCAGGTTCGAATTTGATAATTTTAAGTCACGTAAATTTAGTTCGAGTTATTATTTGATTTCTGTCTAAATGTGGGCTAGGTTCCTTCGAGTTAGATTATTTCAATTTTGATCATTTTGGATACAAAGCGCTAATAGATTAGCTAAATTTGAATTGATTTCGAATTTATTCAAGTTGTTTAGAATTTTCAAGTTGAGATTGAAATTAGCTTTTCAAATCTATATCAAATTTAGGTCAGATCAAGCCAAATTTGCCATGTCTAATATTAGTTTAGTATAAATCTTGTTAGGAATAAAAACTTTACACATCATAAATTTTAAAAATAACAAAATTTTAAAAGTAATTTTATAATTATAAAATTTATTGTTTGGTTAATTTTTTTACTTTTTTATGTTAATATATTTAAGCATCAAATTTGGAGAACATATTTATAATATTTTTCTAATTTTAACTCATGAAACTATATAAATAGATTACAAACATAATCCAAAATTTTATTCGTTGAAATTCTAATATAAATTTTAAAACTTTGCATTTAAATTTGATTTTAGAATATCTAAATAATATATTTGTAAATTTTCTTTTAAAATAAAATTTCATCTAAAAATATATTATTTAAGCAAAGGCAAAAGAGTCTTATGTCCCCTTTAGGTAGCTAAATATTATTTTCCTTACCTCGTCAAATCATAACAAATCATATCAAACTAGATAATACCAATTATTATCATCATTATTATAATATTAAAATATATTTATAATAATAATTTTATTATAATTATCTAAATTTATTACTATTATTATTATTATTATTATTATTTTCTATATCATGATTATAATGATAATTATAATTATTATTAATATAATAATTATAATAATAATAATATTATTATTATAGCTATTAATATTATTAATAATAAAAATACCAATAGTAATAATAATATAATTGTTATTATCAATATTATAAATTAATATAATAATTATCATAATATAATTATTATATTGAATTATTAATATAATTATGATAATTGCTATCATTATTCGTATTATTATAGTTAGCAATATAATAATAATAATAATAATAATAATAATAATAATAATAATAATAATAATAATAATAATAATAATAATAATAATAATAATAATAATAATAATAATAATAATTGTAGTGGTTCATATTGTTATTATTTATATTAACTAATAATATTATCATTATTGTAAATATTATAATAATTATTATTTCAACCATATTCATAATAATTATATCGGAGAAAAAAAATTAGACCAAAAACACAAGGCTCACCTACAAGCTCAACCAACTAAATTTCTACTAGAAAACCACTAATGGACTTGTCAAAGTTGTTCCGATCAGAAAAATCAAACTTGAAATTTGATTTGGGTACTAAAAAGGTAAATTTGATCTCAATTTAAAAATCTAAAATAATTCGAATCACTCCAAACTTAGCTCATATTGAGTTATTCCAATAGTAATTCATATTCGAAATGAACCAAACTTGAAAAGAACCCAACCAATATACAGGAAAAAAAACTTGATAATAATTTGACCCGAACTTATTCAACCCAAAATCAACTAACTCAAACCCAACCCATACCCAAACATAATCTTAAACTTAATCAAAACTAAAGTTGAATTTAATTCACAAACATAACAACTAAGGCTATATCCGATCAACCTTTAGTACAAAGTATCAAAAACGTAAGACAACATTTAAAATAAATCCTTAACAAGAGGTGAGTCAAACAGAAGTTAGAATATGATTTAGGATTACAACCCCAGAATATGTTTCTCAAAACAGGAATGTAATACCAAAATACAGCTAAACAAAAACGAATCTCGAAGGATCAATATCCGGATTGCTTACTCACTCACGTCAGACCTTCCACCCCCAAACAGTATCTGATCTTAAACCTGCACAAGAAGGATGCTCCCCACCATCGGTGGATCATCACAGGACCCATTCAACCAAGGCAGTATCAGTACGGGTCCAATACTGAGTAAGTTCCACTACCTTATTTTATGGGAGAGACGTAACTATACATCAAGTGCGTATTAAATCATGATACAAAACGTTGATACATTATTACGCATACTCAAACCCACATCACAAGTCCTACCATACCCATATAGTAACATATGAAACATGTGTAACATCGTATTGAAACATATAAGGGTGTTATGACCAAAATGTAAAGTAACTCATTATGCACATAAGCAGCATGGGGTAATACAGATAATAAAAGCCGGTTATGGTCCGGGTAGGCTCATTCTTTAGATCTCTGGTAAGTATAGTAGATTCACGTCATAATCGTTATGAATCCATGAGAGAGCGGGAACCCCACTATTATAGCCGGTGGATCGATCACTTATAGGGCAGAACGCACCTAACCACTATTATATGCCGGTGGATCGGTCTCCAGGGCAGAACGCTCCTGGCCACTATTATGCCGGTGGATCGGTCTGGTCCCAACTCTCATGGTGTTTCACTGTGATTATAACGTATCTTTCCATTATTTGTTTATCAGTCATTTCACACCATAATCTTTGTTAATCCATGCGAGTACGGGAACCCCACTATTATAGCCGGTGGATCGGTCACTTATAGGGCAGAACGCACCTAACCACTATTATATGCCGGTGGATCGGTCTCCAGGGCACAACGCTCCTGGCCATTATTATGCCGGTGGATCGGTCTAGCCCCGACTCACATGGTGTTCCACTGTAAGTATATAGTATCTTTCCCATGATTTAATTACAACATACTGTTTGGTTTGTTGAGCTCGGGATCCCCCACTATTATAGCCGGTGGATCGGTCACGTATAAGGCAGAACGCGCCTAACCACTATTATACGCCGGTGGATCGGTCTCCAGGGCACCCCAGCACCTGGCCACTATTATGCCGGTGGATCGGTCTGGGCCCGGCTCAACAATCTTACTCTTTAAGTAGTTAATGTCTTATTCATGTATTATTAAATAAGGTTCCACCCTTGACATGCATTTCTACTACTCTCTACTTCTTCCCTTCGAGGAGGCTTGTCCCATATCTTGAGACTATTCTCCCCTTCTCACGCCCGATGTCCATCCCCTCTTACTCTTATACATAAGGAAACGTAGTAAGGGCACACTCTCCCGAGAATGCGGGTTAACCCTAACACAACGATATCGATTCCGCATGTCCTCACCCTTCTAGGGCTCCTCCTTGGAAAACCCTAATTTGGGCCTATATGGCCCAACTTTTTCTTACTCATCCTAACTTTACTTTGTTCCTTGTCTCGCATCCCGTCTCTACTAAGAAATTCCCAAAATATATCCCTTTATTCCCCAACTCCGCATGTGACCGCCAAACCCTAGTTGGCCACACCAAACCCTAGCACTTTACTTCCTCCTCAAGTAAGCTCCCCTCCTTCACCCCAAAATCTCTTCTCTCATTTAGAAACCCTCACTCACCCCTCTAAATAAGTGAGTTCTCACTCTCAACCCCATACTCCATCCCTCCTTGATCATTTTTACCCTTATACCCTCCAAATTGCTTATTTCCTCCCAAAACCCTAATTGGGTCCCTTAGATACCCTTACATCGACCCACGTGAAATTTTGCACCCAAGCCTCCAATGGACCCGTAACTTTGACATTATCTTATTTACTTCTTAAATCAACTTTCCTCACGTAAGATTCATTCCCATGCACAATTTAAACACTCCATGCAGCCTCTCCAACACCCACTTACACACAAAACCCTAATAAGGTCTCTTATGCATTAACTTACGTACTATTTTTCATAATAACTCTCCAATCATTCCAAGACTCTCCCAAGCTCTTACTTACAACCCAAATCAACTTTCATATGTAAGGGTCATGCCCATGCAAGGTCTAGTTTCCCCATGCAACTTCCCAAACGTCCACTTCCCCGTTGTTCTTTTATTATCATTTCATGCTACCCCAAACCCTAGCGTGCATGTCCTAGAGGGCCATAACAAGTCACCTCATCAACATCAACATCAAACATGGAACATTTCATACACGTATAATATAAGGCACACACAACATACCTCATGATCCATGCTGCGCTACACAAAACAAGTTATTCATAACACACGCATAATGCACATCAACATGGCATGCTCATCATTCACCCACACATTACATCACACAAAGCACAAGGCCATAGCTTCGTCCTTACTAAATACCCATAAGTAGAGGTAAGTAGAGACTTACCTGGATCCGAAGCTAGCTAAGCGAGATAAGAGGGAGAGAGATCACTAGCTCGTGGATAGATCCGATAGAAATCGAAAAATAATTTAGAAACTATTCTATCAATCAATAATTCACATATTCTAATTAAATAAACACAACAACAACACAAATGATCTTTCTTAGAAAACGTGCCCAAAACTTAGAACTTAAAAGCATAGCTTTATTAAGATTTAAGGTTAAAACTAAATCAAAACGGATTAATACAATATCGCTTGGGACATTTCAACTTAATTTGGAAAGCCCGAGAAAGAATAATCGATCATAAGTTAATTCATTAAAAATAACTTATTTATTAGGTTTTATAACTAAATAGGTAACTCAACCATTTACATAACACCAAATTCAAACCGATTAAGTTAAAACATAATTTAAATGATTTAAAACACAAAGATAGAAATCGATTAGATAAAAGACGCATAGCAAAAATCAATTTTATAAAATCATCCCCGAAGATTAGGGTTTTTAATGCCTAAACTACGAATTAGCCAAATCACTTCGATTACCTCAAATTGATAGTTTTAAAACACAATTAAACTAATTTTAGATAAATCTAAATAATCAATTTCAACAAAACAATCTTCCGATTAATCAATTCCAGATAATCAATCTTCAAAATTAGGGTTTTAAAGCCCACGACACAAACTCAGGTAATTCAATTTAATTAATTCAAATTAAAGGTACTAGAAAGCAATTAATACCATTTCAACTATTTCTACACATTTAATTTTAGAAAAACAACCACACAAGTAATCGATTTCATAATTTCACTTGAAGTTTAGGGTTTTAGGCCCGAAAATACATTTCGTTAATATTCTATAAATTTAATCAAATTGAATGTTTAGAAATGCCATTAAACACATTTTATAACATATCAAATAATCAATTGCTCAAAACTAGTAAAAGAAATACACAATTTAGCACAATTAGGGTTTTTGAGCCCGGAACGCAAACCCGATCAATACTTGCCAAAACATATCAATTGACGGTTTGAAAATGTAATTAAACATATTATAATGTAATTTATATAGTCAATTGAATAAAATAACCCGATTACCCAACCCAATTTAAACCCGCGGGAGTTTTGACCTAAAAATCCAATTCCGATCAATTACGTACAATTTTCCCAAATCAACACATCCAATATAAAATTAAATACATTTTAAACAATATTATAAAATCAATTGAGCGGGACGGCTCAATTACACGACCCAATTTCATTACACCCTGAATTTGACCTAGGAATCAAATTTCGATAAAACCTACATAAATTTCTCAAATTGACGGTTCCAAAATGAAATTGGATACATTTTAAAGTATATTGTATAATCAATTTGTCTGAAATCGCAAAAACGAACGGATCCGAAAAATTCGGGCATAACCCGGCTAAAAATCCAATTTTCCCAAAATTCCAACACAACCACACAATTAACCTATCCAAATCAATCTTACAGCACATATATACATTATCAAACAATTAATTTAGCTTATCACAAGCTAAATCATACCCAATTAATCAAAATAAGGGTTAGGATTTTTCAGAAATTATACCAAACAAAAACCGATAAAACGGGGCAAGGGAAGGTTGGGGAGGCGTCGTCGGGGGTCGGGGGTGGCTCGCCGGTGGTCAGCAGGCGTCGACGGCAACCGGCGGCGGCGGCACGACCTACGCGCTGCTGCTGCTGGTTCGACCGATGTCGTTGCTGCTACTTCGGTGGGTTGCTGCGCTGCTCGCGGGTCGGTGGCAGTCGGAGCTCGGCAGGCGAAGGAGGGAGGGGCTGGGGAGAAGGAGAGAGGCGAGGGAGGTCGGCTAGGGTTAGGGTTGCGGGAGAGGGAGTCGGGGAACAGGGACTCACGGGGAAAATAGAGGAGAAGGGAGAGAAGAGAGAAAAGGGAGAGAGGGGACTCGGGGTCCCAACTGTTTTTTTTTTTGAATACAAGTAAAAATAAAATACTATGTATTTAAAGTTTTTATCGGAAGATTTTATCTAAATTTTATTTAACGAAATTTCATTTCGAAACGATCCGAAGGCTTAAAATTAATAAAAGAGCTATATACAGAATTTCAGAAACATTTTTCGAAAGAATTAACCAACGAACATAAAAATTTATATTATTTACGGAAATACATTATAAGATCCCGAAAAATTATTTAAAAACATATACTAAAATATTTAAGTCAAATTCGAATAAACCAAGACTAATTTAAATAATTTTCGAAATCGGTTTTCCGTAAACCAAAAAGCACAAAACGAAAGAGAATTAATTCCAGAAAGAATTTCATAAATAAACTCCGAAAATATTTTTAATTTAAACTTTCCGAAAATATTAACGATTACCGAAAACGAATAAATTTAAAGTCGGAAATATTTTCTACGGATAAAATCATTAAAATAAATTTAACTATTTAAACAGAAATTCTATAATTTAAATAATATATTTAGTTAACGAAATATAACTCCAAAAATAAGGTCATAATCACACAACGAAGTTATAATCGAAAATGAATCTAAAATATTAAAAATCAAAATACGAGAAAGAACGGGAATACATATTTTTAACCGAAAATCGAAATTAAAAGAGTATAATAAAATCATAGTCGCGAACGAATTTGTCTAAAATGGTTCACAACGACAACGATTACTTAAATTAAACTATAAATTCAAAATCGTCGATAAATCCATAAAACAAATCAAAATAAAAATAATTATTATTTTTTTACATCAAATTACGCTAATAAAATCATTAAGCTTAATAAAATTAGATTTTTAAAAATACAGGGTATTACAATAATAATATTTATAATTATATTTATAATAATAACTATAATAATAATACTAATAATGATAATAATTTATAATTTATAATAATAACTACTACTACTACTATTACTATTACATATTTTATGATAATAATTTGTTATAACATTACGTATATTATGATAAAAAATACTATGATAATCATAACAATAATAATGAATCACAAAATTTAATTTATTAAGCATATTAAAATGATAACAATCAATGTTAATATAAATTATAAATTGAATTAACTTAATCCAAATCTAATATAATTCGAAGTTTGTAGATCCAAAACCACCAAACCTAAACCTGATCTCACTCAAAGTTTGTAAACTTGAACTAAATCCGAATTATAAGAAATTTGATAGATTAGATCCGAATCTGGCCTAATATTTTTTTATCTAAAATAATCTGATCTAATACAGATCCAACTCAAATTTTCATTATCCAAATCATATCTGAACCTGAAAAATACATAATTTCAAATCTAGCCCTATTATATAATAATCTAATTTTAACCAACCCAAACCCTCGTCATATAATTAATTTGTCACCTTTATGGTGTGTTTGGTCTGAAATGAATCAGGGTTAATAGAGGTAAATTAATTAATTTATTATGTTTTAAAACAGTTTTTGTTAACTTAAATGAAGTAAATAGATGTTAAAGTTTTAATTTCGTTCGCCCTGACTAACTTTATTTTTGCTAACCTTCGATTTCGGATGAAACGAATGTGAATGAAAAAATATAAATAAATTTTATATATTTATCTTAATTTAAATAAAAATGTAAAACATTTATCTAATTCATCTAGATTATATTAATATTATCAAATAATATTCTAAAATATTCAATTTACCTCTATCTCTTTCATTTAAATTATTTTTTAATATTTATTCTCATCTTAATTCAACTAAATCTCATCGGGACATAAGTTAACGGTACGACTCATTTTTTCGTAGTGCACGTTTCGGTCTCTCTAATATATTAGGCCTATTTGTTTTTCCATTCTTTTTTTTTTGGTAAAAAGTAATTCATTTGCACCGACACCCTATGTCTCGTAATTTATTCTCCTCGAGGTTCACGAAGCCGAAGGTAAAGGCCCGTTAAAAGTGAGATCGAGTGTTCCGTAAGATCGTCTAGCGGAGGATTTTGTTTTAGGATTTTAATTATATTTCGTTTGAACGGAAAACTTTAACAATAATCTTCTTCTAAGTGTTCGTTTGGTACGGGGTAATAGAGGTGGAAAAATTATCCCTATATTTTATATAATTTATCTAAAATTAAATATTTTTATTATAATAAGTACCCATTTTAAATTTTAATTTGATCTAAAATGGGTATTCCATTAAAAATATACTTATTATTATTAAATACTTAATATAAAAAATACAAAATAGGGGGAAAATTTCCCCCTCTCCTATTACCCCCGTACCAAACAAGCCCTAAGAATGATAAATTGTTTAAACTGATTTACTATGCAGTATTTTTAGTTATAAATCTATTGTTTGGATAACAATAAATAAAAGAAACTTAAGCAAATAATTTCTATACTTGGAGTTTCAAAAAGTTAGAATTTTTTTGAAGTGTCCAAATAAAAAATTTAAAGTAAGAAAATTTATGAATTTTATTTTAAAGTTAAACTTTTTTCTATAACATTTCTATTTAAACTAAGTCGTAGATAGTTTGGAAGTAGGGATGTATAGGACGAGTTTGTGACGGATACATCCATATTTATATCTATATTCGATAAAAAAAATTCGTACCTAAATTTGTATCTAAATTTATACTCACATCCAAACGGAAATCTATTAACACATTTATATTTATATCCGTTGTAAATATGTTGTCAAATGAATTATCCGTTCACCCATTAGCGAATATTATTCGATGCATAAATTCATTACCTGACAAATAAACTTATTTAGAGTTAAACCAAATGATAATTTTAATCTTAATTTATACTATATTTATTTTAAAATTAAGAGTAAAATAGCAATTATAAATCGGATAAATGGATACGGATATGGATACATGTATTGATACAGATACAAATATGGATATCCTATACTTGTATTCAAACCTGAATGTGATGGATATTTTTTTTATTTATTTTTCATATCCATATCTGTATATGATCATTCGTATTCGTTTATCATATCCATTTAAGTATTTGTTGGATAAAATCCATCAAATTTTTTATAAAATATATCTTATTTACTTTCCTATTTGAAAGCAATGGAGAAGGGAGTATGAAATGCACACATACACGCAAGGGATACGTCACGGGAGATAAAATTTAAGATATTAAAATTAGTTTTTATCTAAAAATAATTATTAAAAATAAATAATACTAAATAAGGGCTAAATTGATGATATATGTAAATGCTACGGTAATGTTTATATCATTATTATAACTAGTGTTGGGATCCGTGCAATACGCAAACACTTACAAAACACTAGTTATTGTGCAATATAGGGTTATTTTGAAACTATAGACTAAATTTATTTATTTCGTGCTTCTTTTTGCTTTTGATTCCTTGCATTATTTTTTTCATTCATTTTTGCCAGTATGTTATGTTGATGTTATTTTTGGTTGTGGAAAAGTTAGTTGTAATTGTGTCATTTTAATTTGCTTTCCAAATAATCTTCATTAAAATATTTTTAAAAGTATATATGATAGTGTCAACTTAAATGTTATTTATATAACATACGAAATCCTTTAGAATTATCAATATACATACATATATAATGTTATACTCTCCAAAGTTATGAACTTAAAAAATTTTATTTAAGTAATTAATTGTAGAAGCTAAAATAATAAAACTTAGAACATTATAGCCACACTTAGTATAAGTTTGGTTTTTTTTAACCATTATTATACTTAAATGACAAAGCTAAAATATTATTCTACTTAAATTAATAATATAGTTATAAAATCAATGTAGAAAAAGTTAATGTAGATTAATACAATTTCAAGCTAGACTAACTATCAGTAGTTACAAAATTTAAATAAAATAAATACAAAAAAGCAAAAAAGTATATAATCATTTGGATCAAAAGATACTGAATAAAACACTAGATAGCGATAATTCTTAACCTTAGGACTAGCCTTCAATTGGTCTTCTAAATTAACCAACAAAAACTATTGTCCATAGAATAAGTTGGAGCTCATGAAAAGGAATCATTCAGTATAACGGTACCAAGTAACTCATTATACAAAACTAATATGAAAAATCTACATGGAGTACATAAGAGGCATCACAATAATATATGATATAAAATATTAAAATATTCATACGATTCTAGAAACAAGATAATCATATCAGATATACAATAACAACAAAGCTACATATTACTCATACTTGTTCATTAGAACATAATAAAATTTATCAACCAAGCATAAGAGAGGTGTTATTTGAAAAAATGATTAAAATCAATCTCAACACAACAATTATAACCTTCACAAAATATTTTATATTTTAATATTAAACCAATAATATCTATAATACCGCAGGTAGAACTCAAAGACACAATACCAATAAAATCCATAACATCATAGGTAGGACTCAAAGATAGAGGTAGGCACAAAGGCTACTACCGAACCACAGGTAAACACAAATGCTACTACAAACTCACAAGTAAGCACAAAGGTTACTATCGAACTACAGGTAAACATGAATGCTACTACCAACCAATCCAATAATCATTTTAATCCAATGATAATCATTTCGATCAAATAATATTCATTTTTATTTTTATTTACTCGAGGGAATATCATATCGAATCTAGAGACAATAAGCTACTCTGGTCATATCGGCATACCAAGGCAATATAGTATCTTAGCAACTATCAACTCAAGGACACTAAGGTACCCTAGTCATATTGGCACACAAAGATAACAAAAATACCCTACCAATAAGGAAACCTAATCTATAAGTATGCATATCCTCTATAATTTCGTTAACTAAATAGAGTAAGAAATAGGTCGTGGTTGAGACACTAAGGTACACCAACACAAATCTATAATCAACTGTAGGTTAAACCACGTCTTTAGGATATCGACCCCTAAAAAGTCAACATTTTCGATCTCGAGATCTTTTACTTTAAGTATTAATATTTTATTAAGACGACCACAAAACCACATATCAATAAGATAAATCTAATTTATATATTTCATCATTTTTTCTTATTTTCAAACATCCGAGACAACCATAATCAATGTCAATACCAAGGTTAATCATTAAGAATATACTAAGGTCATCCTAGGCTCAATTATTCACTTAGGCATTTTAGGCTAAAAATGACAAAATGCCCCTAAGACTAAAATATCAACATTATCATCTATTTCAAATACTAATTTCATTTTATTTATTCACTAGTAAATAAAATGCTAACATGAAATAATTGAATCATTTAACATGCAAATAAATTACTAAATATACCAAATGATCATTTTGTCCTTATACATTATTTTTTCACGTAAAAACTAGAACATCAAACCACATTTTCCCATGCTTAATAATAAATAATACATATTAGGCATACTTCTAAGAATAATTATCATGATACAAGCAAAATGACCAAGATACCCCTATAACATATATAATAGTAACAATAATCATGCTAAAACATGTATTTCTAAAACATTGAATCACACATCTCCATACTAAAAAATAATTGAGACATATTAGGCAATTTTTATGGGTTAAACATCATAATATTATTAAAAGACCAAATTGTCCCTAGGGCATATGATAATAATATTTATGTTAAAAATACATCTAGGCATGCTCAACCTATCATATTAGACATACATGACATATATAATTTATTCCCATATTTTAAACCATTTTAACATACATTTCATATACATAATAATTTTTACAAGATAACGTGCTTCATTTTACCAAATCCCATAATATCATTATTAGGCAAATAATTACACTATAACGAATATACTTAATACAAATTATACATTAAAATTCTAATGTACTATCATACAATATCTAAACATTTTAGTGGAGCATAAGGATTACAATATAATGAATACTTAACACGATTTATACATCAAAATGTAAATGTGATATCATGCAATATCTAAACATTTTAGTAGTGTATAGGGATTACTTGATTTCCAGCAAATGTATAATTTAATTAGTAACCTACTAAAAATTATTAGGCTTTTTAATCAAACTTTTATACCTCAAAATAATGCCACATTAGTCATATTAATATTTAACCAATAAAGTAATAATTTTTATTAAAATATTTTTGAAATAGAAAATTTACCAAATTGCCTGTAATACCCCAAAATTTTGCTAAACCTAATCTTGTATCATTAATACCTTAATTCGATTCTAATTTCAAGAAAATGTTATTATAGCCTTATCCAAATTTATTAATCTTAAAATCTTAGCCCAATCCGAATATTTGATTAGGATAAATTAATTTTTCATAACCCGACCTTAAATTCGGTGGATTTATATCACTAATGCTACCTATCTTAGCTAATCAAAATATAATCTAATCCTAACTTAATGTTTTTCTTCCCTTTTTTCTTTCTTCTTTTTCCTTTCTTCCTTTTTAGCACTGATTTCATCTCCTCTTTCTCTTTCTTGTGTTTCTCGTACCACCTACCACACACAACTATCACCTCACTTTACCTCCATTGAATTTTGCTCCTACCATCCCTCACCCTTGCCATGCTTTTCTTCTTCCTCTGTCATGCTCATCATCATCACCCTCTACTGATCCATCCATTCCCCGCATCTTCTCCCTGCACCACTGATTCACACGCCACCATGCACCCATACATGTATACTACTCATCTCTCTTTTTCTATCTCATTTGTTTGTCACATTATTGACCCATCTTATCTGTCGAATAAGTCTGCCCAAGTCCTTTCCTTAGTTTCTTCCCTACTTTATGTCACACGCCAACCCTATTGCCACATAGGACCACTACAACCCCAATGAATATCCGAAGCTTGGTGGATCAACTACCAAGACCACCCCATCATTCCCCCTCGTCGTCGCTAACTTTCCCCATCGACTACTATTATTTTCTCCTCTTCTTTCCTTATGTCTATCGTATTTTTGTGAGGTGCACAGCTCGCACATGGCCTCATGTATGACTGTGTACCTCTATTTTCCCTTATCACACACCTATGTAGAGCAACACTGTTTGCACGTGCACCCTTGCATGGCTTGTGTACAGCCTTTGCATTGTCGTACACACCTGTTTATTATTTCATATGTAATATATTGCTCTAGAACAAGCGTACCTCTTAGCATAGCCTATCTGTGTAGGATCCAAACTCTTAGCCTAGGTGTGCACTATCTGCCGCACACCCGTATAGCCCCCTCTTTTCGATCGTGCACCCTCTTTTTCGCCCCCAAACCTTACCTAAACACCACCTAAATTTCACCATAACACCACCATACATTCCACCATACTTCCATACAACTCAAGCTTCCCTTTGACTCGGTTATTTTTATTTTTACCCTTCCTTAACTGAACTTTTTTCTCAATTTTGATCTCTGATCCTAATCGCATATTATTTTATTTTTGTAAATGATATTTCGGTGATCTCAAAGGAGGAGGTTTAGGATTTATATGCTTAGATCTTGGTGTCCTCATTGCTACGGATACTAATTGATGTTTTAGAATTTTTGTGTTAAATGCTTGCATGACTATATGTATTATCATGATATTATTGTTATATGATGGAATGTATGATGTTAATAATATGTTATGATAATATGGATTTATATGATAGAAAGGAAATAAGAGTAGGCAAGATGTGCTGATATAATTTTGTTATGTCAAGTCGTATTTGTGGAATAATATAACTTATAGAATAGTAATATAGGCTAAATAAATTCTGATAAGTGTAACAGTAATATATTTAAGAGATATGATGATAAATGGAGGATTTAGAAAATAATGGCTGTTAAAATAAGAGCATTTTAGTCAATATATATTAATATGAAAATCTTGGTAATTTTAATATGTCAGGTGGATTAAATATAATTAGGATATCAAGAGAAGTGTTTGGAGTGATTACTAAATGTCGTAGGCTCCTTAAAATGAGATAATGTCCTAATTAGGGCATAGTGAACTTAAAATGGTAATATTGTTATCTTATGTGTAAAACCTTTGAGTTAGACCACAAATTTTAGATATGTTGCTAATATTGGTATTTTAAGGATTTTTATTAAATTTGGGTAATCATACGATTCTTATGGGAAAATTTATGACTAATCTATGAAATTAGGTTTTTGGGAGCTCTATGAATAGTAATTTTTGGGATAGGGCTATTATTGTTTGTGTGAGACGTTGGCATTAGACCATAAACTTCGGATATGTTAACAATGATAATATTTGAGAATGGTATACTATATTTGGTGGTTGAATGTTCAATATATGAGAAGTTATGCTAGGAGTGTAAAATCAGGGTTTGAGGAAAATAAGGATCTTAACTCTAGAGACCGGCCTTATGACCTGCGTGATGTGCTTATCTGCCTTAATGTGTTCAGTACCTATAAATCAATCATGAGTAAGAAATTAATCATTTAAAATAAAAGATCATGTGAGTAGAGCTAAGGTAATTTTCTATATCTGTTCCATCAAATGATAATAGTGGCTTGGGATTGTTTTGCCCCGAGAAGGTGTTTCAGTTATTTCCACCAAATTAAGAATAGTGGGTGCCCTCTCATCGTGAAAGAAAATATAAATTGTGTAACTTATGGAAAAGTTACTAATGAATTAAGGTAGAAGAGTACATGAGTCAGGACCAAGGTGATGTTTTATATTTGTTCCACTAGATGATAAATAGTGGCTCAGGAACATTTTGCCACAAGAAGGTGATGTTTTTAGATCTATTCCATTGGATGATAATAGTGACTCAGGTGTGCTATCTCTAATAAGGTGCATTAGACCATTCCACCGGTTTAATAATAATGGGTTTCGTAAACTTAATTTATATATAAAAAAAATAAAAATGGTTATATCTGATAAAGAGGATTGGGTCAGTATTTTATCTTAGGAGATTTTTCATAGATTGAATATGTACTCATCATCAGTAGTGAATGCATGTTTTATTTATATCCTTGATTTGGTAATATTATTATCTTACTCAATACATAGTGTATCGACTAACCTTTTCATGGATGCTACTCATTCCCACAAGTAGGAGACCCTAATTTTTCTATGCAAGTCTTTGAAGACCCACTATATGACTTTATTACTTTTTATGTACTATATCTGATAAGTGACATTTTATCTTACTAGTATTTGGGTGAATAGTTATGTTATCCTATTGATGCATTTACTTGGATACCTTTTTGGACACTTTTGATCCATGGATCCCTTAATTTATATTTTATTATTGTAATTCGGAGTTAACCTCCAAACTCGTGTTGTACTTATAAAAGTTTCTTCCATTTCTCGTTACCTTCTTTTACTATAAATGGTTTTAGCCTTGTGATTGATGTAAGGATGGTTGGACAAACCATACTTATGTCAATTACTACGATAACACCCAATATTTTGCTTATATACTTCTACTGTAAAATAAAATTTTTCAATAATAAAATTTGGGGTGTTACATTACCCTTAGGTGAAAATGGGGTAAAAATTAAATGAAATCCTCATGTTGCATTAGGAGCGTGAGTTTATACGTTGCACAAGGTTGTGAGGAATGGGATAGGTTAATGGGGAATGGTGGTGTGCTGGTGATGCAATGGGGTTAGAAGGGCTACAATGGTGGTTAGTGGAGTAGGAAGGGAATTAGTAGGTATATAGGGGAAGTGAGGAAAGTGGATGGTGGTTGGGTTGCATGGAATGGTGATGCAAGGAGGCAATGATGGTGGTATGGTGTTGATGAGATAGAAAATAAAGGGAAACATAGAAAGGTACAAGATATGTTGTGTTGGTGCGACATGAAAGTAGAACAATGGGGAGGAAGAAGAAGATGGCAGAGAGTATCATGACGACCAGGGCTGGAAGGAGAAAATGGGCATGGTATGGAGGTAGAGGTAGGATTGATGGGGTTGTTAGTTGTTTGATTGATAGATCGATGGGTGGTCGATGGTGCTAGGTAGAGAAAATAAAGGTGGATCATAGAAGATAGCGCGGAGGGATTCCAAATCCACAAAGACAACAGTGTTAGGTACCATGGTAGGTGGTGCGTATCATGAGGATATGTATATATCAAGAGGAAAATTTAGGAATAAGGTCATTGTATTCCTTATTCCATCTATCCTAGCAGGGATACATTGTATAAGGATCTAAAGAAAGTATATTGGTGGCCCCAAATAAAGCGAAAGGTTGTAGAGTTTGTCGCCTAATGTTCGACATTTTAGAAGGCTAATATTGAGAATAAAATACTAGTAGGGTTAGTAAAACCCCTAGAAGTTATATAATGGAAGTGGGATAGTATATTAATGGAATTTTTTGTTGGTCTTCCAAAGATCTGAAGTGGTTTTGAGTCCATATGGGTTATTATGGATCATTTGAATAAGGCGATAGTGTTCATAATGGTGAAGATGGCATGGAGTATGGAGCATTTAGTTAATGCTTATAGGAAGCACGATGTAAGACTACATGAATAAGGCCCCATAAAATGAGTAATTATTTTCACCTAGCTAGAAATGGTTAGACAGAGAGGGACATTCAAACCATAGAGGACATGTTTCAACATGTGTGTTAGACTTTGTAGGTAGTTGTGAGGACCGCCTGGACTTGATCGAGTCCTCTTACAACAAAATTTATCACGTGAGTATCATAATGACACCTTTTGAGGCCTTGTATAGGAGGAAGTGTCATCGTCTCTTGTGTTGGAGCAATATCAGCGAGATAATTGTGTTCAGATCAGACATGATATAGGAGGTGATAATATAACTCAAATTGATTTTAGGCAATATGAGAGCTTCCCATGACCAACAAAAGAGCTACGTAGGTTTGAAAAGATGAATTGTCGATTACGAGGTAGGTGATAGAGTTATTTTGAGGATATCATCCACTAAGGAAGTAATGAGGTTTGACAAGAAGGGTAAACTTATTCTAACATACATTGGACCATATGAGAACTTACATTGGGTTGATGAGGTTACCTATCGATTAGCCCTACCAGTAGAATTATTGTGTGTGCACACCATCTTTCACATTTCCTAGCTGAGGAAGTACATTGTGAACACTTTGCACATTATTTAGTATGAGATGTTGGAGCTTGATGAGTCTTTAACTTATAAAGAATGATCACTAATAATTCTAAACACGAATACTAGATAGACACGTACGAAGACTGTTCCGCTAGTGAAGGTCTTTTAGTCACAATGTGGTACTAAGGAAGCCACATGGGAGGCCGATGAAGAGATTTGAATGAAGTACCCCAATTTGTTCTATTAGTGTGTACCATTTGGTGTAAACTTTCTTTTAAGGGATAGTAACACTTTTTACTTTATTAAATGTGAGGTGTAACCTGCTATGTATTATATGATGTGAGTGGATTTTTGGTTAGTAGGCTTTAAGGACATAACCTATTTTATGGGCATAGTAATATCATACCACATTTTTTTAAAGATTTATAAAACAAAAGTTTTTGTGTTTAATGAAATTTGGATGATGTTTGATCTTGATTTGGAACAATAGTTTAGGTTTGATTCAATAAGGAATTAGAAAATTTTAGAAAAAAATTGAATAAATTAAATTTTCTTGGTGAACTAATTAACTTATTCTATACATCGATTGATTGATCTATTGTTTTAGCTAAGGTTTTACTTCAATGGAACTAATCAATTTGTTTGGGTAAATTGACTGATTGGTTTGTAAAACATTCAACTATTCTGATCAAACTGATAGGATGGTTTGTTGAAGCATGATTTTTTTTTAGAAAAAATTCTTATATCAAAATAGAATCTTAATAATATAACTCTAAGTTGATCATGAGTAATCCTTAATCCTTTTGATCATTTATCCATCTTTAAATTTGCTTTGAGAAAATTCAAAGGGATGATTTCAATGGAAGAGGGGGATGATGATCTCACCCTTTATCTTCATCTACCTCTCTCTTGTATATGAATCTAAAACCTATGATTTTTTCCAGACTATCACTATTTAGCTAGGAGATTTCCTTCCCATGGCGATCTTCCATTTATCTTCTTGTGTTTGATCTTTTATGGATGAAATTAACATGAATTCTCAAGAAAATCACCATTTGAGCTGTGGAATGGAAATCAACCTATTATTGATAAATTCTCTCATTTAGCCCATATTCCAATGATAAAATTATTTTTTTGATATGTTGTATATCCTCACGCATTCATTAACCGATTATATAACACCCCAAATTTTACTACTAAATTTTTTTTATTTCACAATGGAACCTTATAACCAAAATGTTAGGTGTTATCACCATAATCGATGTAATTCTAACTTACCACACTATCCTCACATCAATAACAAGGATAAAAACATTAAAGTGTGAAAAAAGATAGATATAAAAAAAGAGCAATTTTATAAATACAAATACGAGTTTTGATATTTACTCCTAGTACAATGAAAAACTATAGATAAAAGGGATACTATAGATCTAAGAGTCCAAAAAGGCATTTGGATAAACTATAATTTGGATAATATGACTATTCATAAAAACCCCTAGTACAGAATAATCATTCCATCCTATACAATGGATCATAGGAAGAAAAATCATCTAGTTGGTTCTCAATAACTTACACAAAAGCATCATGGTTGTCTACTTATGGGAATGAACAATGCCCATAAAAAAGGATGGTCAGTATACTACATATTAAGTAAGGTGACAATATTATCAAGTTAGGAATTCAGTTAAATATGTACATACAAAGAAGAGAATAAGTACGCATGCTAAACACATAAAATATCACAAATTAGGTACTAATCTATGCCTCTTTATTATATATAACAATTTTATTCTTTTATTTGCATTGAGTTTAGGTACCCCACTATTATTAAACTAATGGAACAATTTGAAACACACTTGAGCCATTATTATCGTTCAATGGAATAGAACCAACACCTCTTAAGGTAGAATGCTCCAGAGCCACAATTCTTAAAACTATGGAATAGTTTGAAGAATTTCTAAGTGAGAACACATCTGAGCGACTATTCTTTCACGTTCAGTTTAGGGCCCCACTATCCTTAATCTGGTGGAATGTACTGATGCAACTATTAGGGAAAAATGCTTCTAAGCCACTATTATCATCCGGTGTAATGGACCCATAAACACCTCGTCCTAATTCACGTGATCTTTTAATTTAAATGATTATTATCATATTCATGATTGATTTGGAAATTAAATAACATACTTAAAGCAGATAAAGCTCATCATAACAGTCATAAGGTTGTTCTATAAGGTTAGGACCTTTTTATTTCCTAAAAACCCTAACTTCACATTTTTTTTCATAACTCTTCTTCTATTACTCTTTTATCCACCTAACTTATTAAATTTTCCCTAAATATCATTATTATTAATATACTTTAGTTTCAAGGAATAACTATAAGGTCTTGTGTATGCGATAATAACCCTATATTAAAAGTTACTATTCCTACGACCTATAAACCCTTATTTCACAAATCCATCATAAATTTTTTCTATATGGCCCAAAAAAATACCATACTCAATAACACTAATTTTAATAAAAATATTCAAATTTTGTGGTCTAACTCTACCATTTCAAACATGTGATAATAGCCTTCTCATTTTAAGGTTATTATTCCTAAATTAAGCCATTTTCAGACTTTATTAACCTTAGGCCATTGGATATAACAACTTGTAAAGTAAATTAGAAAAGTGTGACTTCTTTATGCCAAAAGTCACATTTATAGGGTTTTTTTTTTTGTTCAGAGATGACGTTTCCATCTATGAATTAAAGAAGGAGATAATAAGAACGTGGCCTACACCCATATCCATTACTAACATTAAATCGTCTCATGGGCTTGCCTCCATATATAGGCATTCATGCAAGGATTTATCACTCTTACAACACCCACCACAAAGGTCTTAAAGGGGGAACATTTCAATGGACCAAGCAAACATAAGAAGCCTTTAAAGTGATCAAGGGTAAGTTGAGTGAAGCCCCAATGTTAAGGTTGCCTAACTTTGATAAGGTGTTCAAAGTCAAGTTTAATGCAAGTGAAGTGGGCATTAGAGTGGTTTTACTCTAACAAGGAAAGATAATAGCCTTATGTAGTGAAAAGCTCAAAGACTCAAGATCCAATTATATCACCTATGATAAAGAATTCTTTGCTATCCTTAGAGCTTTATGTTATTTCTCTCATTACCTTAGACCATCACAATTTGTATTTCATACCGATCATAAGTCCCTAAAATGCATGAATTGACAACATGAGCTAAACCCTAGGCATACTAGGTGGGTAGAGTTCTTACAATCGTTATCATTTGTAGCTAAACAGAAGAGTGGAAAAACTAATGTTATATAGCAGATGCACTCTCTAGAAAGTATTGTATGTTGTCATTTCTAGAAGTAAGATTCTTAGGATTTGGATTCTTGAAAGAAATCTACAAGGATGATGAAGACGTTATAAGCTTCTTTGAAGATGAAGACGCGGTTCGAGGTCCATAACTAATTCAAGAAGGATTCCTTTTCAAGAGAAACAAGTTATGCATTCTTGAGAGTTCTATTAAAGAGTAGCTGATTCAAGAAGTACATGGAGGAGCAGGGCATTTTGGCATTAACAAAACTTATGATGTACTCTAGGAACACTTTTAATGGATTAGAATGGTAGGAGATGTACAATCAATTGTAGTAAGGTAACCTACTTGCCAAAATTTCAAGATTCACTTCCACCAAGGACTCTATACTCAATTTCCTATGCTACATCATCCTTAGGATCATGTGAGTATAGACTTTATAGCGGCATTTCCTAGAATACAAATGCAAAATGATGTTATTATGGTGGTGGTAGATTGATTTTCTAAGATGACACATTTTATTTCTTGTCATAAGATAGATGATGCTTCTTATATTATTGATCTATACTTTAAGGAGATATTTAGGTTACATGGTATCCCTAAATCAATTGTTTTTTATGGGGATACCAAGTTTTTTAGCTACTTCTAGAAGACATTATGGAGATTGGTTAGTATTATGCTTCTTTTTAGTACATCCTATCATCCACAAACAGATGGTCAAATAGAAGTCACTAACCGTACCATCACTATACTTTTTAGGAGTTTGGTTCAAAAATCCTTACGGTGTCGGGACATCAATCTTAGTCACACAAATTTTATTTTAAACTAGTCTCCTAGTTATGTAACTAGTTGTTCTCCTTTTAAAGTGGTGTATAGAGTGAATCCCACCACTCCCATTGATCTCATTCCTCTCCCCATTGAAGCACAATTTATTTTTGAAACAAACGATAGGGATAACAAATTCAAGAAGTTACATGAGCAAGTGAGGTCTAGAATTGAGAGAGGTAATGAGATGAATAAAAAGAAAGCCAACAAGCACCAAAAAGAGAAAATATTTAAGCCATGAGATCTAGTTTGGCTTCACCTTAGAATAAGATATTTACTTTTAAGAGGAAGAAAAAACTAATGCCAAGGAGTGATAGGCCATTCAAAGTGCTTTAAAAGATTGGTAATAATATATATACGCCGGAGCTTCCACCATAACTAGGGGATATATAAAACATATTTAGTGTGAGAGATTTACTTCCCTACTTGCATAATGAGCCTTATGAAGATAAGGAAGATTCTTTTCAAGAGGAACAGGATTATGTAGGAGCATCCCCCACATATGATAACAATAATATATTCATTAATTTTTTTAAGTTCGGAGAATTTAAAACTCTCATTACTTAGACTAATATATGAGCTAGATTATGGGGAGCCATACAAGCCATGCACCACCAAATAAAAGCCATCAACTCACCACCTTTTCTTAGCTTAATTATGGCTTGAATATGGATAAAAACATAGCTTGGAATAATCTATTAAACTTTTGGCCACCACTAGCCTACAAGCAGCCCATGTGAGCTCTATGTTCGAAATTCACGGAGAAAAGAAGGTATGCAGGCCTATTTTTGTGCACCAGGATTTCAGGCCTAAAACTTGTGATTTCCATGACCTTAATTAGCATAAATTAAGGAGAAATTATGGACTAATAACTATCCATGGAAGTTGGCCAAAAGAGGAGGCATGGGGAAAGATTACTTTCTTCATTTAGCTAAACACAAGTTAAAGTAGTGTACTAGAATTTTCCTCCTTGTAATCTATGTTTCCTAATTCCTAATGATAGTTTCTAAGCTAATATAACATGTATTATGCAAGGGGAATGGGCTCTGAGAGGGTCAAAAATCAACTTCCATCTTGATAGTTTGGGGTTAGTTTTCTTCCTACCATAATTAGCTTATATTAGAGTCATGTTTGGTTAAGTTTATACCCTTATGGTTACCTAAGGGTTAGTTCTAATTTTTCTAAACCTCTTACACTCTTTATATGATTGAAAAGTTGAATGTGAAAGGCATGAAGTCTTTGGTATTTTGTTGGTTTTTGACAACCACCACCCTCAACAAGCGTAGTGTATAGTTTATTGTTATTTCAAAATCTTACTTTTTTTTTTATCTTAAATGTTAATAACTTAAGTGGTGATTGTAATTATTTGATCTCAAGGGTTAATTGAAGATCAAATCCCTTCTTCCATCTTATTCTTTACTCTACTTTTCTGACGTAACCCAAGTTCCATCATCAACTCTTAGTATGACCCAATTTTTTTTAGCAATTATGCATCAAGCTCAAATTCAATTTTAGGTGAAAAGTTCTACTAATAATCTTTAATCTTGTTAATTATGTTCCAAAATATTTTCTAAAATCATATTTTATGGTTTGTGTTTGTGAAACCTAACATTTTCCTACTTTAAACAAATTTAGAGACCAAATTTTTTAATAAATGGGTTATAATCTTTTGTCATCATATTCTTTATGTATCTCTTTTGACTCTATTATCATTTTTTTTCCTTTTAATCTCTCTCTCTTTTGTGCATATGAATTTGTATAACTAATTCTTTGTAATTATGATTTTTTTATGGTGTATTACCTTGGAACTCTTTAGCTATCACCATTTTGACTATAGGAGAAGTTAACTTTTTTTCTTTTAAGGTTCACCTATATCTCTCTGATCTTGAGTTGAAAAGTTATGGTTTTGAGTTATATAACTCGTTACCCTTCACTCCCTATTAGATATTTGCTTTATTATTAAGCCACAACCCTCTTTTTCCTTACTTTCTCTCAACCACTAAAACCTTATTTTTCTTTCTCTCTCCTCTCCACTTCTTTATTTTCCCTTTTTGGTCTCTACTTTTGATGTTTTATACCACTTCTAATCCTTACGCTAAATCTTTCTTATTTTTCCCTCAAGCAAGATATAGTTATATTTATGAAAAAATTAAGGACTTAAATCGTTCCCTTGGTTTTGTCTTTTGGTAAAGGTTGTATTTTTTATATATCTTTCCTAACCTTATGTTTTTTGGCTTTATATGAAATTAAGAGTTTTAATGAGTCTAATATCCTATTTTAATGGTGTTCAAGATATGGATATTTTCATGTAAGGATTTTCTCTACCTTAGTGTGATTTTTGCTAAGCTTCACTTGAGGTAAATCATTCTTACCTTGTGGTGTGGAGTGAATGAGCATGTGGGTTGGTGTAGGATTTTGAATATTTAGTCTTGTATGTGAATGTGTATGATAATAGTAGTTTTATTGTGAACCATGCCTTGATTTTCATTATTTTAAGAAAAACGTGAGTTATATGCATGCATGTTGACGATTAATTTAAAATGGAGCATGATTTTGTGGTTGAACATGATTAAACTCAATTTTTCAAGTGTTAAATGATATGGATGTGGTATGGTTGATGTTTTAGGCCTAGATTTGCATATGAAAATTCATGTACATACTATATTGCAAGACCGATCAACTAGTCACTAAAATAGTGGAATGGTTAGGCTAACCCTTCAATTGGCTTCTTTGTGGTATTATTTGTTTCGATCTAAGATTGGACTGAATGCTTGGTTTAGGTGAAACAATAAAATGGTATTTATAGGGGCACTAAGTTCTAGAAATGCCAAATCCATCAACCAATCCATTAGTTTTGGCCAAAATGCTCCCTTTGATACTTTTCAATCTTGTAAGAGTTTAGAACTTGATATTATGTTATGATAAGATTATTGGATTTTGAAAATATAATTATTGACATGATTTGATGAACTAAAATGATGGATTAAATTGGTTAAGTAATGATGATATCACTTTTAATGCCCCGAATACGAAATATTGAGTATTATGAGATGGTTATGTGATGGTATTTGGATATCATGGTGGTGACCTTTTATGTGGTCTATAATATGGAGTATTAATTACTTAAAGAGAAAAGACCAATATATCTCTGACCCTTAGAGTATTTGATCAAGGGGTAGATATAATTATATTTACCTTTAATAATGCACTTATAGGTAGTGGAACTTGCATTGGTTCTGGTACCTCTCCTACTCTATTTTACACCTATGGGGTACTTAGGAGGTGTTGAAACATAAGTGTTTGGATACCTATAGATGGGATGATTTGCTCGCTTCTTTGGCCCATGACTAAGAGTAGCAGGCATCTATATTTATTTTATATGGTTAGTCATTATCCATTATTTTGGGTTGATATCATGGTTGAGTTCCATGGTGGAGAATTTAAGTGCTCACTCAAAATTCTTACATGAATGTAAATGTATGATCAAAATTCTAAAGAGATAATAACCAGAATGAGTATTAGAATTGTATTGAATTGGCCTTAAAATAATTATATGCTTGGCCTTGATATAGTTATTTCATTAATATGATACCTAGATTGCCCTATAGGGAATTAAGAGCTAACACATGATTATGCTTGTATTATCCATCTATAATACCAAATTTTTAGAAACATTAATTATAAATTGGTAATTATGTATAATTAGTTATAATTATTGTAGGGTGTTTGGTATTAAATATATTATTGATATGTGTATTATTATTATGAAATATTAGATATAAATTTAATTAGGTTAAAATTTGATAGAACCTGTGTTATAAAGTTTAATCCTAGTCTAGACACTAATAGATATCAAGTAACCTTCATTCCGGTAACAAGATATTTTTACCCCAATTAATATTCCTAAATTATTATCCCCTACCCTATAATTTATTCTTACCTTACCTTACTCCCTCTACTCAAGTGTGATCTTCCCCAATGTCATACCTCCTTGCACCTTTCCTTCCCCCCATGTTTTGCTTGACTCTACCCTTCACACCATCGTTTTCTTCAGCAGTTCCTCATCCCATTTTGTGTCATGTTTTACCCCAAATGAAGACTATATTTCCCCTCCTTCCTCTTGTGCTCCCTTAAGTAAGAAAAATCCTATTGTTCTCTATCATTGCTCTCATCATTTGCCTTCATCTTCACTATATTTTACCTATCAATGCATGCCACCATCGCTCCTTCTCCCCTAGCAACATCCTCCACCACCAATCTACATCCCCTAGATTTGGCCAAAAGCAATGAAACCACCCCCATCAAAGTATCTTTCATAGATGCACACAAAGCCACCAAACCTTCTGTTAAAAGCACCAAACACCTACTATTCCCTTCTGCTAAAGCTGTAGAACCCTCCACCTTTTTTCACCCTCCTCTACAAAAGCCTCCCCCTTACACTAATTTTCCCTATCGGTCACTCTCCCTAGCAATGGCTAAAAGTGTCATTCCTTACCCCATTTCTTTGACACCTCCCACCATTGCCTCCTCCTTTGTTTTAAGAGTTGTTGTTGTTCCATGTTTGCCTAGTTAGTGGCTAACCTTCTCTTGATTGGATTTTGATTAATATTTTTAGTTATTGTTGCATGATTTATATGATGATATAATTATTATTGGGTGTTTTTTCTTAGGTAATCGTTGAGGTATCATGGAGAAGACCATCTTTTGTAATTTTTGTGTAAGCTTGGATTTAGGTAAATCCCATTACTCATAAGGTTGTAGGAATTATGTGCAAGCATGTTAAGATTTTTTATATTTAGAATCATGATATGGCTTCATATTTTTCAAGTATTATGACATTTAAGGCAAAATGATAGCCTGCTAAATAAATGGTACGTAGGGTTATTGTAAATAATATGTTAAATGAATTACGTATTCATGTCTACGGTTTTCTTAGGGTTTGTAACTCTATAACATGATGATGTAAATGCCATGCTAAATATCTCATGATTATTATTGCATGGAAGCTAGGGTTGTTATAAATAGCATAGAAGCATGCACCCATGATTAGAGCTAGAATTTGATCATTGTACATCGCATGATTTATTGTTAGAAATATTTCCTTACATCCACCATGATGTTAAATGCCCTATTAAATATTGAATCATGCTATAAAATGTACATACACACTGCATGAAATTTAAGACACATTAAAAAAAAATTAATAATTATGGTTTGTAGGTGCAACTTACTAAATGCCTGAAAAGTAAAAAATATAGTCAATCGCTAAATTATGAAGATTACCTAAGTGCTAAAATAATGATAACTATTATATTTTATTCTTTTCATGGCAAATTTCTTGTAATAATGATGTTTGGTATGAAGTTAGTAACAATTAAAAAAATTAGCTATTTGAGGGCATTTTGGTAATTATTGATCTAATGCATCTTTTGTGAATGATTGGAGAGTAGGATGACCTTAGAATTTTAATAGATTGGCCTTAGTGTTGACTTTAGCTTTGACATAGACTGATGATCTTAGGGTTTACCTTAATAATTGAAAATAAAGGAAGAATGGTAAAATCTAGAAATGGGAATGATTATGAAATGTGTGTTATTTGTGATTACTTTAAAAAATAATAATACTTAAAGTGGAAGACCTCAAGTTGGAAATTATTGTTGTCTAGAATTAGCTACCCTACAGACAAGGTGTAGCCCTCATTTGGCTTTATTTTTTTGATGCACCGTTGTACCCTAGTAAGGTTACTTTATAGGTGAACTACAAGCTTAATAGGGTGTATTGATACTTAATGATTAGGTGAACGAGGTTAGAGGATACCATGTTGCCTTCATACCCTAGTATAACTAGGCGTACCACTGTCTCCCTAGGTTCTAGAGTAATGGTATTGTGTCACCTTTGGGTGCCAATATGATTGGGTGTATCTCTGTATCCCCTGATTGCTAGTATCTCTTCAAGTAAGATAAGTAATAAATAAGTATTTGTTGATGAACTTGGTATGGATTAGATTGATGACTCTATAGGTGCTTTACTGTACTACCTTGGTAATTAACTTTTAGTTGATGAGTCTGTTGTGATTATGGTTTTTATAGGACTATTTTATACCTTAAGATGATGTGAATTAGTTAAGTATGATTTAATGCTAAGCATGAGACTTGATGATACACCCCCCACACACCCACACACCCACACACCCACACACCCACACACCCACCCCACCCCCACACACACATACATATACATATACATATACATATATATATGTACGATTTAATGCTAAGCATGAGACTTGATGATACACACACACACCCCACCCCCACACACCCCCCCACACACATACATACATACATACATACATACATACATACATACACATATATATATTATCCTATGATTTTTATTAGTGTTATGGCATGAGCTTTTTGTTTTGAGCGTGTTCTGGTTTGTTGTATAATTATGTAAAATGTGAACATGCTACCTCTTATAAGGTATTGTGATTTACTCAATACAAAGAAGTCGTATTGATACTATATCTGTAGATGACTATGTGAAGGGTATATAGTGGTTTGAGACATATAATAGTGGTAAGGATAAGTAGAGTCATTAAGAAGAGGTTTCTTTCTCGGAATGGGATTTCAGATCAAAAACTTAGGGCAAACCGGTGTTATACCCTTGGATATTAGTTTTGTTTTTTTGTAATTAGTTTATATTTGGACTCTTATGTCCCTTGTTGTAATTTGATTAACAATGTTGTCCAAAGAATATTATCCATAACCTTTCTCTACGTTATTCTATCCTTATTTCCATTATTTTTTTGGTCTATCTTTTTTTGAGCATTAGCACTTAGCATAAGAAATATGAATGAACTAGACTTATACTAAGTGTTGTGGTAATACCCATTATTTCGGTAATTAATTATTCCAAAAAATAAAATTTTTAAGTACTAAAAATTACGGTGTTATATTAGCCCATTGCTTGAAGAAGAATAAATAAATAAATGGTTATATAACATTATGATAAGAATATCATGAATGATCAAATGGAATGGCCCTTAGAGGTTACTTAATTAGCTTGAATCCTTGGTATGTCACTTCACATGGTCTTATAATATTATCCATGGTCCCTAAATTTTATAGTAAGCATGATGAATTATGAATTTCATACTATTGGTGTGAAGCATGATATTTCCATGTCTATCATTCAATATAATATCACCTACTTCCATATGCATATATAGGGTACCATGTTGGAAATGCCATGTTAGTAAAACACATGAGTTGATATGTTAATTATACTATATAAGCATGTTTGTGTGTGTTATCATGACTTATATGCCTATTATGACTAGGGGTGTTCAAAAATTGGTCTGGACTAAAATTTTAGACTAGAATGACCTTTTTTTTTGGATTTTGGTTCAAGACCGAACCAATATTTCAATCTCTAGTCTAGTTTTCATCCAAGACCAGATAGGTATGCCTGTCTCTGGTCTAGATTTTGGTCCCAAAGTAAAAAAAAAAAATTGATCCTTAACCAGTTCCAGTCCAATCTAAACCTTACCAATTTTCCAATCTAACCCATAATTTTATTAAAATTATACCTTAAAAATATATATAAATATACAGAATATATAATTTATTGATTTGAGTCCTTACTAGTCATAGGTGAATAATTTTGCTCTTATCTCAATCCTGTCCTAGCTTCAAAAAATTATGATCTTAACTGGGTTCCATTCTAGCCCAGGTTTATCTGGTCCAATCCAATTTTAGATCACTGTACACCCCTAATTATGACTATACGTGCACCGCAAACTCCTATGATAAGGTATCTTGGCTTACTCAATATGTAGCATACCGATGTGCCCATTTAATTGTTCACCTACTCAAAGATCCTTGTGTAGATAGTTGGGTGACCAATAGCTGGTTAATTTATGCATTGGGCATAGGACAAGCATACATGAATGTTTTGGTGATTATCCTTTTTGTTGGCCCATGAGAGATCAAGACTTTTCTCTATTTTGCAATATTTCATTGAACACTCTATTTATGTATTTTCATTTGTTTCAAACCTGATATGATCTTGGTTTTGTAAGCCCTAACTCTTTCATCTTTTATGCTATCTATTTTCCACACTTTATTTCTTATGTCTTGTTAGTTGGTTGGATACCTAGTCTCGTATCTAAAATGAGATGGATGGTAAGATTTCTATCTAATGTTAGGAAGGTAGTAATATCCCATTTTTATTTAAAGTATTTTCATAATTCTACTTCCACAATTATTTTAAAAATAATTTATTTTTTGCACTAAAAAATTAGGGGTGTTGCAGTTTTAGAGTCAAACTTACCCAAATTACCTTTTCCAATGTTAAGAAAAAAAACACTCACAACTAAATGTGGGAAAGGGTTAAGCCCTTAGTGAAAGATTAAACCCCGGTCATCCACAACATGTGCTTAGGCCAATATCACTTTTTCTAGAAATAGAGGTATAATATAACACCCCAAAATTTTGTAATCTAAATGTTAAACTTTTAGCATTTTACTAAAAAAAATTAACCCTTAAATATTGGCTTAATTATTTTTATTAACCCTTGATCCACAAATCCAAATAAATTATTTGATAAATTGTTGTAATTAATTTATCCTTTTATTTTTTATTTAAAGCAACCCTAAATTGATAAATTTTACCCGATCTATTTCTTTCCTAATTGGGTATGAAATACCCAAAAAATTCTAATTTTATTATTTATTATTAAATAAGATTTTATTATGAAAATTAAGTAAATAAGTTATTTTTATTAAAATAAAAGGAAATTAATTAGGGAAAATTAATAAGAAATTTATAAGTATTTTAATTAGAGGAAATTTGAGTATTTTAACTAATTAAGGATTTTAGTTAAAAAAATTAATTAAATAAATTATTTTATTTAAAATAATAGGGAGAAAATAGTTTCAAATTAATATTAATTTTATAAATAATTTTATAGAAGAAAATTAGAGTGATTTGCTAATTAAAATGGAATTTATGGAAAATCTTTTAAAAATCCTAATTTAGCCTAAAAAGGGATTTAAATATTATTTTATTTAAATATTATTATTTTTAACTATCCCAAATATTTGAATTTATTTATTTAACCCAACCCTCTTATTTTTCTTTTCCCCTTTTTCCTTTTTCCTTTTTCTTTCTTTTTCTTTCTTCTTCTTTTTCTTTTTCTTTTTCTTTTCCTCCCTGAACTAGGCCTGTCCCAGCAGCACTATCCCCTCCCTCTTTCCCTCGGCCAGTCCAGCTAGCTCGACTCCTTCCTACTCCCTCGCTGCACCGCGTTTTCTAGCTTTTCCCATTGTAATGCAGCATTTTATTTAATTCATCCCCTTCACCCCGCACCGAGCGACCCGGTCTCCCCTCTTTTCTTTTCTTTTCTTTCTTTTCTTTCCCAGCCGCCCGGTCTAGCCCCCCATCTTCTTCTTCCCTCGCACCTGACACCCCGACTACCTACAACTTTGCCGCTACGTCCCTGGTTTTTCTCTGTCGATCCTGCCGTTGACCGGCCAATACTCTTTTCCCTCTCCCCTTCTGACTCGCAACTCATTCACCCAACTAACTCCCTCTCTCCTCGTACGTTTTTTCCTCTCTCTTTCTCCTACGCACAACCCCCTGCCCCGAAGTTGATTTTCGCCGGTTTTGTTATCGCCAGTAACCCTAACCCCACTTGCCCTATTCTCTAGCCGATCCACAGACCCTAACCTTTCATTTAAAACTCTATAAATACACCTTACCAACCCTGTAGTTCAGTTTCATTTTTCGAACCCAGGGAATCCTTCCTTTTCGCCGCCGTACCTTTAGACGCCTCGTCTTCCACCTCCAACCAACTCTGCCACCTAATCTGCCTACCAAACTATTCCTTGCACCTCCCTCTAGCTAACCAAGCATCCCATATTCCTTGATTCTTCTTGCACAAGCCACCTCGGCTGTGCGAAGTCCCCTTCCCAATCAAACCATTTTCTATCTTTGCCACCCTTCGCGCCGCTGTCCGCCACCTCTTCATCCGCTTCCGCCACTTCTTTCTCCTCCCATTCTCTTCTGCAGACTCTCTTCTACCTTCCCCTATCTTTCTTTTCCTCTTCCTCCCTCTCCTCCTTTCTTTCTCTCCTTCTTCTCCATTCGGCCACCGCCGCCGCCACCGCCACCTTGGCTACGCCGCCACCTCCATTATGCTCCTCTCCCTCTAGGCATTCTTAAATAGCCCAACTTCCACCTCCATTATTCCTATCTTTTTTCTAGCATTCAACTTTCCCCTTTTTTTTTCTCTTTCTCCGGCCGCCGCTGCAGCCCCGTGCACCACCACCGATTCCGCCTATCCCCACCAGCCTAAGGTTGAACCCTAGACCCTCTGAACCCTTCTCCCTATTTTTACAGGCCTTAATTTATTTTATTTCATTTCTTTTAATATAAATACTATTATTATTATTATTATTTTTATTTTTAATATGTATTATTGTTGTTTTTATTATTAATGTTTTCATTATTATTTGTGTTGAGGGCTGAAGCCCTATTGTAATTTTTAATTCAATTTTAGCACTATTACCCTTATTATTTCTATTATTAATATTAATACGTTATAAGTATAATTATTATTATTATTTCCTATTTTGAATTTCTATTATTCTTATTCCATTATTATTAATACAACTATTTTACCATTAGTGTTGTTAAAAATGTTATTGTTGTTGTTGTTGTTGTTGTTGTTGTTGTTATTATTATTACTATCATTATTATTATTTTCAAGTGTTAGCATTATTATTTTATATATGGCTGAAATCCTATTGTGCTTATTTTAAATTTTAGTAGTAGTATTATAAATATCACGTCTTATTATTATTAGGGTTATTAGTGTTTTTATTATTATTAGTATTTATTCTTATTAATGTTATTATTATTTATTAATTTATTATTACTCAATGTCGGGTGGAAACCCTACTTCTTTTTATCTTCAAATATTATCCTTACTATTATTACCATTATAGTTATTATTATTATTATGGTTTTTATCATTATCATTCTTATTATTTCATCACTATTATTATTACTAAATTTGGTTATTTATTTTACTAATATTATTATTATTAGTATTATTTTAGTAAAGGGGCTAAAGCCCTTATTTCACTATGTTTTGAGTAATGTCCTTATTATTATTATTGTTACTATTTTTATTATCCTTGTTAATATTAATATTGAAATTATTTTTGGTATTTTTGCTATTATTATTTTAATATTTTATCAAAATCCTAGTCTTATATTAAGTTAGTGATTAATAGTATTGTTGATATGAGGGAGTCTAATTTTAGCTTTTCCCTCATAATAGGTAAAACCAGTCAAATCCCTAAGGAGGCGTAGGAGCGTGCTCCAAGACCGGTGTCGTTTTAGGTAAGGGGTGCTAAGGCCTTTTGTGTGCTTATATGCATTATGTGCTTCGTATGCTATGTATTCTATGTTTATCATTATTGTAATTATTTCGTATGTGGTATAACGTGGAGTTGAAGTATGTTTTTTTTATGGCATGTGTATTATATGTGATGAAATATTGTATATGTGATGATATGTGTTGTGACCCTATAAGACATTCATGTGAGGATGTTGATGTGGTTTGTGTGGGAGAAAGGATGAAAAAGGAGGATGGGGAAAGAAGTTGACCAAGGGATGTGAGTTGACCTAAGTATTTTAATGATCTATGAGTGGAAGAATAAAATGGAGAATTTTAGGATTTCGTGTGGGAAAATCTGATTTATGATTTTTATGGTTTTGTGGGAGAATATAATTTATGGTTTTATATGGGGGAATCTAATTTATGGCTTTGTATGGGAGAATCCAATTTATGGTGTTATATGGGAGAATATAATTTATGTTTTTATATAGGAGAATCTAATTTATGGTTTTGCGTGAGAGAATATAATTTATGGTTTTATATGGGAGAATCTAATTTATGGTTTTGTGTGGAGGAATATAATTAATGGTGTTATATGGGAGCATCTAATTTATGGTTTTGTATGGGAGGATTTAATGTAGGATTTTGTATGGATGAATCTTTGGTTTTATATGGTTTGAATTTAGGGTTTGGTATGGATGAATCCTTGGTTTTATATGGTTTGAATTTAGGGTTTGGTAAGGATGAATCTTTGGTTGTGTATGGGTTGAATATAAGGTTTTGTATGGAGGAATCTAGGGTTTTAATTATATGGAAGAATCTAGGGTTGCATGGTTGAATTTAGGGTTTCACATGGGATTTTAGGGTTTGCATGATAAAGTTTGAAGGTTTGCATGGGGAGGTTAATGTCTGCATGGGAGTGGAATTTACATATGGAACATTGACTTGGGATGTAAGGAAGGTAATAGAAGAGTTATTTGGGTGTTTGGAAGTTGTGGGTGAAAAATAGTACGTAGGACATTATAAGGGTATGAAGGAGACGGAATTAGGGTTTGGAATGATTAACTATGGGTTGTTGTGATTAACTAGGGTTGGAGTGGATAATTGTGGTTTGTTGTGATTAACTAAGGTTTGGAATGGCTAATTATGGTTGTTATGGTTAAATAGGGTTTGGAGTGGTTAATTATGGTTTGTTGTGGTAAATTAGGGTTTGGTGTGGCTGCTTATGGTTTTTGTGGTATCATGTGTATTTAGTGATTAAAGTGTAATTATGAGGGTAGAATTTATGATTTGTGAAGTCTGAAGTGTAAAGGGGATGATTCATGCATGTCCAAGGTGAAAGCTTTTGAATAAGACACTTAAAACAATAATTACGTAAAGTGGAAGATGTTGAGACGGGCCTAGACCGATCCACCGGCATAATAGTGGCTTGGTACTACGGTAGCCTGGAGACCGATCCACCAGCATAATAGTGGTAGGGTATGTTACCCTAGTGAGCGATCCACCGGCTAAAATAGTGGGGGGTCCCGAGATCAACAAACTAAACCATATATGTTGTTAAGATATGGGAAGACACTAATGACTTACAGTGGAACACCGTGCGAGAAGGAACCAGACCGATCCACCGACATATAATAGTGGTAGGGCATATACCCTAAGTGACCGATCCACTGGCTATAATAGTGGCCAGGAGCCAAAGTGCCCTGGAGACCGATCCACCGACAAAAATAGTGGGGTTCCCGTACTCGGATGGACTTGATAAAGATCATGGTGTGAAAATATTTCGATAAAGGATTAATGAAGTAATTAAATCTAAACTATGTTGGATCTTGGTATTTTCACCTGATCGTTCATTTGCCTTTATGTTAATGTGTTGGTGATTATGCCCTGTTATTATTCTGCATGGATTATGTGCTTATGTGTTGGCCTTAGTGCTCGGTTACCTTACTCAGTACGTAGCGTACTAATCACCCTTTTCATGGGTGCTGCTCGTTCCCATGAGTAGTATGCCCTTCTGATTTTGTGTAGGTGGGCGAGACATCAGTCGGGGTTGTTTGTTGAGCATGTTTTGACTCAAGTTCGAGAGTGTCGTGGCTATATTCATTCTTTATGCAATTTAATTCCTTTTGTTATTTCTTTGTTATAGTATTTACCATTTTATGATTCATTACTTGATTGAGTATTTTAATGAACCTTTTATCGGTTGTAAGTTTAATTCTCTTTTGGAAATGAATTACAATTCTTGATGCGTACTCTGATTTTATTTTACCACCATTTAATGATTATTTGAAGTTTAGTTTGTCTTAATTTTATAATTGATTGTTAATCTTTTCTTAGCATTAACACTTGGTACTGAAACGGTCGGAGAGAACTGGTTTGGTACTAAGTGTGGCGGTAACATTTCCAGAATTCACGGGTTTTAATTTAAATTCTTTCACTTTTTTTTTAAAAAAAATAGTGAATTTTGGGGTGTTATAGGATACCTTAAATCTAAATAAATTTTGGAATCGGTTAATGTTTCAGGATTAAGGATAGGTTAAGGATAATATAGGATTTATTGAGATTAACATTAGATTAGGGTGCTAATGATGCGGGATTAGATTAAGCAAATTTTTGGGGTATTACACCTTCCTCCTCCCCCTTCCTTTCCTTTTCCTACATGGGACGGCCCGCTCTTCCCCTTCTCCCCCTTCCCTGCTCGACCCTCTTCTTTTCTTTCTTCTTCCCCTTAACCCCCAAACCAAATGCCTCCTTAACCCCTCGCATGCCTTCTCCCCCCATGCATTGCACCTTTGCTTGCACCATCCACCGCCGTCCAATGCATGTACCACCCTCCCCTATTGTCCTTTCTTTCCATTTTTAGCCTAGCAACCCTGGTCCCTCTCCTTCCCTACATGCCTACCTCTCTCTCTTCTACCCCTGTCACCTTACCATGCTCGATAGGTGACAAAAATCCCCTCTTCTACACCACCTACCTCGCACGACCCTCCCTTTTTTCTCTTCTTTTTCTTTTTCTTCTTTTTCCCCTCCTCTCTACCTTGCTTCTCCCTCAAGCCCTCCCTCTCCCTACCAATCCTCCCTTATTTTTCTTTCATTCTTCCCCTTGTTTTTCCTTCCCTAGTCTCATAGCTCCCCTACACCACCTCCGCCACCCAACTAGCCACCACACCAACCTCCTCCTACACCGTACACCCCTACACTGCCTTGAGCTACCAGCAACAACCACCCTACGGCCTACCCCTCCCTTTTTCCTCATTCTTCCATTTGACCCTCTTATGTTGCCACCTTATACACCTCTACTCCTTCCTTCCATTGCTGCCTCGGTCTTCCCTCAGTCACTAGACACCACCCCACCATCCTCCCTACACTACCTGGCCCTAGCCACCTGCCCCTACCCTTTCCTTCTCTTCTTCTTTCCATTTCTTCCTCTTCTCCCTTCCTTTGTTGCACCCTATCCCTATAGCTATTGTAGCCATCCTTGAGCTGCCACACTCTGACCTCCAACCAGCCCTATACCCTGCCTCACCCCTTCACCCAATAACCACCCCAACTAACCCTCCCTTAAACCTACTCAAGCCCCCTCTCCTCATTCCTTTTCCTTACCTTTTTTTCCCTTTGCACGACTCATGTTGCATGGCAGCTTGAGTTATGTTGTGCCATTTGACACTTATTAGCCTTAATTAAGGTATTAAATAGTTAATAATGTTATATATATTTAATTAATATTTTTTAGTAAAAATAAATATTTTATTTCTCTAATATTAATATTGCACTTGTGGCATTATCTTAGGTACAAAATTTCATTAATTGGAGCTTAAGAATCTCAAATTGAGATGCCGATTAAGGTTGGATTTATTGGAAATAAGGTAACCATTATACTCACTAAAATGTATGGATTATCGTATACTAACACATAAGGATTTTTGGTATGTGATTTATGTAAATATATGGTGTTACTTTACAATTCTATGATTATTATGTTGTCTTATATATAGTGTGATATGTGTGAAAGGGATAACTAAGAAAAAAGGGGTTGATGTTGATGATGAGTTTCATGTGTATATACATGCGAGACTAAGATAGTATGGACACTTATAGTGAAATAAAACTAATAGGAGCCCTAGGAACAATTTGGTCTTTTGGACACCTCCTGGGGTTAAACCTAAATGGGATGACTAATGTGTTAGGAATATTGTTAAGAGTGGAGATGGGGGTTTGGTGGATTATAAATGTATGTGATGGTAGAGATATTAATATTTTAGGGTCTAGGATATTTTGGTAAATTTCAATGTATGATGGTGATAATTACAATACATGTGGTCGTTAAGGAATAAGTGGTGCTAAGAATAACAATAAGGGTTTCATGGTGTTGATAATGCATGTGGGGGCACGACTATTAATATTTTGGGTTCTAGGAGTATTTTAGTAATTTTTCATATAAAGTGAAGTATGCTTAAATAAATACACATGATAGGTGATAATTGGTGCTAAGACTAATACCAAGGGTTTGTGGTGTTGGTAGTACATGGTTAGGTATAGTTATTAGTATTATATGTCTAAGGGGCATTTTAATAATTTGGCATGTACAATGGGAGTCAACTTAATAAGTATGCATGATCAGTGGTAATGGGTGCTATGAATGAAAATAGGGGTTTTGAGGTGTTAGGAATACGTATTGGGTATAAATGGTGATAATATATGAAATAGGGATATTTTGATAATTTTGGAGGTGTAAGAGTGATTATACTAATAAATATACATGTTGAGTGTTAAAGGGTGTTCATGTGTGAAATTAAGGTTTGGTGGTATTAGTATTTCATGCTTAGGTATAAATGGTGATAATATATGACATAGGAATATTTTGGTGATTTTAGAGGTGCAAGGGCAATTATTCTAATACATGTACATGCTAAGTGTTAAAAGGTGTTTAGGTGTGGAAACAAGGTTTGGTGGCATTAGTACTACACGATTAGGTATAAAATGGTGATATGTGGTATAGGGATATCTTGGTAATTTGAAGGTGCATGTATGAGCTTTACACGGAGGGTGTGCACTTTGCATGGGGGTAAGATTTACATGGGGAAGCTTTGTTTGGACATTAACAATGGGGAGGAAAGTGTATTTTGGGTGGTTAGTGTACTTGAGGGAGTTTCAATACGTGAGATGATAGGAAGGTGCACGGGGGCATAAACCATGGTTTTCGGGGATCAATTCTAAGGATATTGTATGTTGTGGGGAAAGGTTGAGGAAGTTGGTTGAACATCAAAGTTATGATGAGGGGTGTACTAGAAGAAGTATGTGGGTCAAGCCAAATAAAAGTTAGAGTTGTGTGAGAAAGGAGGGTATGAAAGTAGAGGGGGAAATACTAGAGTTTTGGGGGGTGACCTGCTAGGATATCATTATCAAATGTGTGAGTTGAAGAGTTGGGCTGTGAGGTTTGGAGTTGGCGTGAGTATGATGATGGTAGAATTAGGGGAGATGTGGGCTAAGTAAGGATAGAAGAGGCAAGGGACGCATAGGCTAGATTAGGGTTTCAAGGGAAATCCTAGTGGGTGATGGTGAGCATAGGTGGAAAAGAAAAAGGAGAGCAGACCTTAACCTATGTATATGATGTTTTTAAGTTCACTATTAGGTTGGTGGAAAAATGGTTGGGGGTCCTAGGAGTTTTTAGAGGGTGTGAATGTTCAAGGTCAAGGGATTAGGGTTTTCATGAAGTCTGGGTTGGTTGAGAGGTAGTAAGTCGGGGGTGTCCCTTGGGTTATGCATGGATAAGTGTGTGTTACTTAGCTAATAAGATACAAATAAAATACTAATCACTTAAAGTAGAAGATCATTGAGCCAGACTCGAATGTAGGATGATTATTGATCCACTAGTTATAATAGTAGCCAAGTGCATTTTGTCCTGGGTTTGTATATATTTACCGGTCCACCAGTTATAATAGTGATCAAGTGCTTTTTGCCTTAGGGTAGTTATTCCCGGTCCACTTATTATAAAAGTGGGGGTCTTGAACTTAATAAGTAAAACTCTTAGATGATAATAATCTATGGAAAAGACACTAATCACTTACTGTGGAACATCACGTGGGTTGGGACTGAATGTAGGATATATACCGGTCCACTGGTTATAATAGAAACTGGTGCATTTTGCCCTAGGGTAGTATATATTCACCAGTCCACTGGTTGTAATAGTTATCAGGCGCGTTTTGTCCTAGGATAGTTATTTTCGGTCCACCGGTCATAATAGTAAGGTCTCCAAACCATGTGGATATAAACTGAGTAATGGCTAATTATGACACTAATGGCTTGAATATAAATAAAAATGAATGAACTAATATGTCCTACTGATGCATGTAGCTATCCGAATGATTATTGCATTTCATATGATATATGTACCATTTCATGATTATGTGTTTGATGTGTTACATTTGATGTGTTGTATGTAAGCCTTACATGTTAGACTTGCATAAAAGATTACTTAGTGCCATAGTACTGAAAGGATTTCTTTTTTAGGTATCTGCCTATTTAATGGATAGAGTCTGAAATATCCCAAAATCCTAATTTTGATAATTATGGCTAATTAAGAATTTATTAGAAAAATTAATTAAATAAATTATTTTATTAAAATAAGAGGGAGTAATTAGGGAAAAATCAAGAGGAAATTTATAAGTAATTTAATTGGGAAAAATTAGGGTGTTTTGCTAATTAAAATGGAATTTAGGAAAAATCTCTAAAAAATCCTAAATTAACCTAAAAAGGGAATTTAATTATTATTTTATTAAAATTTTATTATTTTTAAATATTTCAAAATACCAAAATGTTTTAAATACCCCAACCCACATATTTTTCTTTTTCCTTTTTCCTTTTTTTTCCCTCTCTTCTTTCTTTTCTTTCCTTTTTCTTCTTTTCCTCTTCCTTCTTTTTTTCTTTTTCTCCTTCCCTCCCCCGACCTAGGCCATCCCAGCCTTACGGCCCAATTCCCCTCATTTCCTCCTGCGCGGCCCAAGCCCTCGCCGAACCTTTCTTTTTCCCCCCCTCGGCCGGTCCGGTTTCCCCTCCCCTTTTCTTTCTTTCTTTTCTTCCAAGACCGCAAGTCCAGCCTTCTTCTTCTTCTTCCCTGATGCCAACCTACAACCTAATGCCCTATAACCCCATTTTTTTCTGGCCACCACCTCACACCGTCCTTCCCCTCCCTCACCCATCATTTTCTTTCACCATTTTGACCCAACCCACCTTCTCTCCTCTCATGCGTGCCCTACCCTTTCCTTTCTCCTCTCCCCTTGACTAACCTCCCACCATGGCAGACCAGTGCCGCTTGCCACCGCCAGCCGATGTGCCTGGCACCTGCACCCTTTTATCCTCTTCCCCTCATTGGTCCTATAAATACCCCATAGGCAGCCCTGAACTCAGACTCTTTCCACACCTAGAAAATCCCATTCCTTGCGCCACCACTCGATCAGACGACCGCCTCGTCGCCGTAGCTCAACGCCACCGCCCGAGCCACCCATGGAACTACCCCCTACATCACCCTCTACCCAACTACACCTCCCTCCTCCCTCAATTTGCCCTGCACGAGCCACCCCGGCCGTGTAAATTTCCCATCCCGATCAACCCCTCATCAACCCCCGCAGCCCTTTGCACCACCGTCTGCCACCCATCCCGCCACAACCAACACCCTCTCTACCCTCCAAAACAACCAGGGGAGCTTACCCCCCTCTCTCCCTGCCTCCTTATCCTCCTCCTTTCTCCTCCCTCCACCACCTTCAGCCACCACATCCGCGGCCGTGCGCCGCCACCATTGGCTACACCACCACCTTCATTCCACCCCTCTGGCACCCTCAACCACCTCAACCACCCTCAACCACCTCAATAACCCCCTCATTCCCTCCCCTCTAGCCTATACCACCTTCTCTCCACCTCTCTTCTCCCTCCACCGTCGTCGCTGGTGACGCCACCGTCCCTAGGTGGTACTTTAACTTTCCCAACCCCTAAACCCATTTTATACAAGTATTAGCTATTTTTAATACTATTAATGGTATTATCCATATTATTATTATTATTATTATTATTATTATTATTATTATTATTATTATTTACTTAACCTTACTTCAAAATTTTCCTAACCCATAATATTGTTATTATTATTAATGGTTTACAACTTTAATGTTATTATAATTATGATTATTATTATTACTACCATTATTATTATTATTATTATTATTATTATTATTATTATTATTATTATTATTATTATTATTATTATTATTATTATTATTATTATTATTATCCTCATTATTATTCTTACTATTATTATTATTAATGCTAGCTTTGGCCTATTGTTATTACCTTTATTATTATGGTAAATATTTAAACCCTTATATTACTATTACCATTTCGATTATTATTATTATTATTATTATCCTCATTATTATTATTATTATTATTATTATTATTATTATTATTCTTAACCTTATTATTATTATTATTATTATTATTCTTAACCTTATTATTATTATTATTATTATTATTATTATTATTATTGATACTAGATTTGGCATGTTATCATTTTGTTACTATAAAAGAAGAATACTCAAACCTTAATATTATCATTATTTATTATTCGAATATTGCTAACATTATTCCTAATGCCTTTATCATTAACATTGTTACTATAGTATTATTATTATTACTATTTTTATTGTTATTGCTATTATTATTACTACTATTATTATTATGATAAAAATATTCGAACCCTTATATTATCATTATTTCAAATATAACTATTATTATTATTATTATTATTATTATTATTATTATTATCCTTCACAATATTAGTATTTTGTTAGCATTATTATTATATTATTATTATTTTATCCCTAACTCTATTATTAGCCTTAGCCTTAAAAATACTAATGTTTCTATTGCTAGGATAGGAGCATTAGTATTACTATTATTACTAATATCACTATTTTTTATATAACTAGTGTTAGTACTATTATTAGAAGAAATAAAGCTATTAGATTTAATAATATAAATATGGCTATAAATATTATTATAAATCTATTTTGACTAGTAATAATCTAGTAGGCTAACTTAAGGATAAAAACCCTATTTTTTACTTGTAAAGTTTCCTTTAATAATAGTAACCCTAATCTTAAAATAAAATAGGAAATAATAGTATTTTTGGTAGGAGGGAAACTAATCCTTAGTTTTTCCCTCTTATAGGTGAAACCAGTCAAAACCCTAAGGAGGTGTAGGAGCGTGCTCCAAGACCGGTGTTGTGTTAGGTAAGGGTGTAGTTAAGGCCTTATGTGTGCTATGTGCCTTATATGCCTTGGATACCATGTATAATGATATTTTGTGTATCTTGTGCTATTGTTATAACTATTTTATGTGTAGCACAACTTGGAGTTGAGGTATGCTCTTGTGTTCTCTTATGACATGTGTACAATATGTTTGTACTGTGAATTTTGATGTGTGATGAGTTCATATTTTGACACATTTTATACCCTTATAATCTTAGTTTTTGGTAGTTTATTTAGCTAATATAGGGGAATAATTATTGTTTTATGCTTAAGTGGTAAAAATTGCATAAATTTTATTATTTGAGCTAAAATGATATAAATTAAGTAAATTTAGAATAAAATATTATTTATTAATATTTATTGAATTTTATTTTGCAGGTTTTATTTTTGAATAAAAGAAAAAAAAAGGAATTGGACCTTTGGACCAACGGTCGAAGGCCGAAGGCCCAAAGGCCTGGAAACAAAACAAGACCAAACGAAGCCTTACGGCTCAGCTAACCTGGGAAGAAAAAAAAAGCGGCGGACGAAGAAAAGAAGGGCTTACATGGAAATGGCCAGTATCAGCGCTCGTAACAAAGAACCAAAAGAAGAGCAGTGCTGACGTGGCGGAGAAAAGTCAAAAATCGACGCACGGAAAGAAATTATAAAAGGGCTGGCGTCAGGAGGCACGAAGGAGCAGGTGGGCAGTCGAGAGCCTCAATAGGCTCGAGGCGTGCGGCAGTGGCAGAGCCTTTATAGGCTCGGGAAAAAGCCAGAGCGAGGAGAAGGGCGAGAGCCCTCCCAGGCTCGGACGTTAAAAAGAGACAAACGCTGCGCAGAGGGAGACTTCAGCCGCAAAAGGACGTAGAGGACGGTGCGGCAGTGCACGGAGTCCGAGGCAACCATGCAGCAGAGCTCCATCAGCGCTGTCAGCCGCCATCGTCAGCCGAAGGAAAAGAAAAAGAAAAAGAAATTGTTGCACGGAAATTCAAGGCAAACAAGGAAGAAAGTTAGAGGAAATTTTATACCGGTAGAATTTATTTCAAATAAAATTAATTTTTATCTGAATAAATTCTTGATCTTTTATCCAAAATTAATTCCGGTTATTTCTTTCTCTTATTTTTAATTTATATTTTAGATATATATTTCTGTGTAATTAATTCTTTAATTATGGCTGGCTGATTATTTATTGTTAGGGAATGAATTGAAACCCTAGATTAGGATTTGAATTATAATTTTATTTTCTTTGTTTCGTGAGATTGTTTCTTGACTCTATGTTAATTGCTATCGTTTATATGTATGATTATGTCAAGTATAGTTTATTTGGTGCATGCCTTGTTCTGGTACCTCATAAGTGACAGTATGTAGGATTAATTGCTTGCTAGGTGGCCATCTAAATATACTAGAATTTATATGTATAAATTACAACTAGGTTAGATAACAATTCACCTAATTGTTTTGTGATTCTAACCGAAGTGGTAAAACATTTCGATACGTGTGGGTCAAGGAAAGGAAATACAGCTAGACATGCTTTTTGTACTAGTTTGGGTACTTAGATTGAGAGCCTTCCACTTACACTTAATGCATTAAATCTAGTTAAATATAGGAGCCGCTTGTTGCTGCTATACTGCTAGTATTTAATAGGGTTAATATTGGCGCTTTGTCGTATTAATTTAATTAAGGGAAGTAATATAAGGTGTATAGACCTACTTTTGGTGTGCAACTTGGTCGATCTCTTTCTCACGATTAAAAGATGACTTAGAAATAAATATTATATTTTCAACCTAATCTAGTGGTGGATTTTTATTTCCCTAACATATTTCTCATATCTGCGGTTTCCCATTATTTCCCATTATTTTCGTTATTAGTTTACTTTATTCTATTTAATCCTTTTATTATTTTATCATTATTTTTATAAACCCCCATTAGTATTTTTCTTATTTATTTATTTGAGGTTATTTAGTGTTTTTATTTTATTTATAGTTTAAGCTAGTTAATTAGAGGTGAGCCCTCTCAATCCCCGCCTAGAACGATACCCTTATTTACCAGTGCTACAATTGACAACAAGAGGGTTTAAATTGTGTGCCGCCTACGGTCACACCAATGTGATGTGATATGACCCTTTTAGGACATGCATGTTAGGATAGTTAATGTAGTGATATGGGATGGAAGGATGAAAAAGGAAAAACGGGGAAGTAAGTGGACCAAGGGGAAATAAGACCAAAGGGAAGTAAGTTGACCAAGGAATGTGGAATTGACCTAAACATCCCATGATCCATTAGAGAAAGAATAAAAGGGGACTTTAAGCAAAATAAAGTGGATGAACTTTAAATGGAAGAATCTAGGGTTTGTATGAAAGATTCTAAGGTTGCATTGGAGAATCTAGGGTTTTGTATGGGAGTTTTAGGGTTTTGCATGAAAACTTTGAGGGCTTGCATTGGATGGATAGAGTCCGCATGGGGGTGGACTTTATGTATAGAAAGTTACCTTGGGGTGTGAGGAAGGTAATGGAAGAGTTGTTTGGGGGTGATTAGAGACTTTAGGTGAAAAATAGTACGTGGGACAGTATAAGGGTGCATAGGAGATCAAGCTAGGGTTTGGGAGGAAACCTTAATTTGAGAGGGTGGAAAAAAGAAAATAAATGATGGTGAGTGGAGTATGAGATGAGAATGGGGGATTTTCATGAGTGGACAGAGCATGGGTATCATGGGAATCGAGAGTGGAAGGTGAGAAATGGAGGGGTGACATGTGGAAAGGAGGATGCTAGGGTTTGGTGTAGCCAGCTAGAGTTTGGTGTGGATACCTAGGGTTTTATGGTCACACGTATATTTAGGGGAGTAACGTAATATGGTGAGGGTTGAATCTAAGAGTTGTGATGTGTGGGGTGTTAAAATAGTTTTGGTTGTGTGAGGCAGAGAAGGATGGACCACTTAGGCCCAAATTAGGGTTTTTTGGAGAAAACCCTAGGGAGGACTATAAATGGGCTTAGTGGTGTTAGGTAGTGGGCCTTGACCCACACACCTAGGGTTTGGGCCTCTGACGTGAGTAAGTGGAATAAGGAAGGGATGTTGGGGTGTGTTAGGAGGGGCAGAGTCTTAAGATATGGGACGAGCCCTCTTGGGAGAGTAATAGTAGATGGAGTATAACATGTATGTCTAGGGTGAAAACTTGTTGAATAAGACACAGTAAGATATTGATCATTTAAAGAGGAAGACTGTTGAGTCGAGCCTAGACTAGTCCACCGGTGAATGATAGTGGCCAGGAGCCGGGTGCCTTGGAGACCGATCCACTGGCAAATAATAGTGGTCAGGCGCATTATGCCCTATATATTTTCGGTCTATCGGCTATAATAGTGGGGGATTCTGTGCTCAACAAACCGAACATAATTGTTCTAAGACATGGGAAAAATACTAAGTACTTATAGAGAAACAACATGAGAGTCGGGGCTAGACCAATCCACTGGTGAATAATAGTAGCCAAGAGCATCTTGCCCTAGAGACCGATCCACCGATAATAATAGTGGTCAGGAGCTTTATGCCTTGTATATTTTCGGTCCACCGGATATAATAGTGGGGCTCCCGCACTAGTATGCAATGTTAATAAGTATGGTGTGAAATGCGTATTGATCAAAGAATTAAATAATCAATTCTTCCGGATTAGAACTTGACCTTTATTCATCTATAATGATTGTATGTCGTTTATGTAACCATACTTGTGTTACATGCTTTTGTATGCTTGGTCTTAGCTGCATGGTTACCTTACTCAGTACGTAGCGTATTGACCACTCGTTTCATGGGTGCTTCTCATTCCCATGAGCAGAAGGCCCTTCTGAATTTGTGCAGGTTTATGATGATATCTTCGATGCCTATGACACTTATGAGGCATCGGGCGGGGATGAGAGTTAAGCCTAGACCTAGCTTGGAGATCGAGAGTGACCTAGCCGGATTCTATCTTCCATTTCATTTTACCTGTATCGTTATGATTTAGTTTGATACTATTGTACAATTTTTTCTATCACTGGGAACTTTAAATCCTTACTTTTTGGTTGTAACTCTTTTGTTTACTACACTCTGATTTTCTGTATGGTGAATAATTCAGTTCTTTTATGAATGATCGTTTTAATTACCAACTTGTGTTTGATGTTAATCCTATTCAGCCTTAGCACTTGGTACTGAAATGGTAGGAGTGAACCTGTCTGGTACTAAGTGTGGCAGTAATATCCCTAAAATTTACAGTTTTGTTATTCGCTTCTGCTAAACCTTTTCATTAAAATAAAAATTTCAGTAGTAAAATTTGAGAGTATTACAAGTTGGTATTAGAGCGCTAAGTCCTGTTAACCACGCTTATTCTCAAAAAAACTTTTGAATTACAAGGTTTTTTCCTAATTTTGAAAAGTTTTCGAACCCAAAAAGACATTCCCGTGCTCCTCTATAGGTTAGGCTGCATGCTCCTTTTGGGATTTATCTTCAGGATTGAGAGTGTAGTGTTATCCGGGGTGATGACCTGTGTTTTGAACTGGGAATTCCTTCTGTTTCTTTCATGAAACTCTTTGTATTTCTTTTCTACTAACATTTTCTTTGTAACTACGATTAGTGGGGTTTCCTTAGAAGGTGAGTTAATCTTCTTAACTATTGCACTACTCTGATTTGTAAATATATTCTTAAAATTTAATTAAAGTATGTTTTCTAGCCTTAGCACATACTATCAGAACAATGCAAGAAAACTGGTCTGGTACTAAGTGTGGCGGTAGCACCCCAAAATTTACTGTTCTTGCTTTCGCATAAAACTTTTAAAAATAAAATTTTTCATTAGTGAATTCTAAGGGTATTACACATTAAACTTGGTGTGAATAAAAAAAATGAAATTGATCATAATTATTTATTGGTTTGTTGGCGGTTAAGATTAACGATATGGATGTAGAGTATGAGAAATATTGTGAAGGTTATGATTGTTGTGTTGAGTTTGATTCTAATCATTATTTCATATAGCATATCTTTTATGCTTGGGTAATATGTTTTATTATATTCTAAATGAATGAGTATTAGTAGTATGTAGCTTTGTTGTTATTGTGTATTTAATACGATTATTGTATATCTATCATTGTATGAATATTTCAATGTTTATACCATGTGTTGTTGTGATGCCTTTTATATATTCTATGTAGACTTTTCATATTCATTTTGTATAATGAGTTATGCATTACTGTTGCAGTGAAGGGTTCTTCTTCATAGATCCTTGTTTATTCAATATTCAGTGGTCTTTGTAGATTAGCTTGTGGGATTAGGTGAAAGCTAATACTTGGGTTAAGAGTAGGGCTATTCGTTGTTTTACTCGATATTTTTTTTTTATCCGAATGTTTCTTGTACTCATATGTTTTTATATAATTTTCTTCTACAAGATTTTATAACCAATGAGAATTAGTCTTTATTAGAAATGATGTTAATTTGCTTTCTCTCTACTCTTAATTTTATGACCGTGTTATTAAATTAAGTAGAATAATATTTTTAGCCTTAACATTTGATATAAAAAAAACTGAATTTATACCAAGTATAACAATAATACCACATATTTTTCTATTTTAACTTCCACAATTAATTATTTAAATAAAATATTTCCGTTTATAATTTTAGAGGTGTTGCATATAGTACCTTCATTATACCTTATGTTCTCCCTTTTTCTTGTCATGATTTAAAGCTTCAATTAGTTTGACTTACCATCATTATTCCATTGCACGTGGCTATTCTAATGTGGCAAGAGCCATGTAAAACAAACAATTCTATAAATTAGTTTACAAAAACTTTAAAAACTAAGAAAATTTTATTTTGCCTACTTTTATAAAGTAAAATTTGTAAACAAATTTTGAGATATTGTACCATATATTTCCTTATTTTGATAGAATCACACCAGATATCTTTTCTTCCTTTCGTTAAGGTACCAAATGCTAATGTTAGTAAGTAAAAGACATAACGAAAAAGAAGATAAGAGTATATATGGCATAAATTCAACAAAATATGAATATATGATGCAAAATCCCACGCATTTATAATACATACATGTTATATTCATGCAATAAAAATTAACATTCTTCGATTCATATATTTACATTTATCAATTTAATTGGTAATGCTCATTAAAGAGTAAAATTGATGTTTATTAATGAATATGAATATTTATTTTTGAAAAAATAAAAAAATATATTAATATATATATTTTTTTTGAGTTTTTAATGGTTCAAATTTAAAATAAATATTTATTTTTGAAAAAATACAAAAAATATATTAATATTTTTTTTTGAGTTTTTAATGATTCAAATTAAAAATAATGTTATCTTATATTCTATCATAACTAACCTTTTCTATTTCAAAGATGAAATGCAAAACACTAAACAAGAAAGAAAAAACAAAAATCGATTATAATTACAAATATGTCCCCATATTTTATTTGGATGTACCATGCACCCTACTCTCACTACTCTCAAATGCACGAAATAACCATCGCCTATTGTAAGAGCCATTGGCATGTAGATTGTAATCTGCTAATGAAATATTCAGTACTTGAAACGATACACCAAAGATGGTGATAAGCTGAAAGAACGCTGTAATACAATGAGCTTGCTCGTACTTATCAAGACAATTTATGCAGACTGCTAGAAGGATCATCCTTTCTACATATCAGGGATGATAGCAATACATACTAAGTATAGACGGAAGCCAACATCACTTATAGAATCAGACGTTGGGACTCCACAGCATCAGGAGCTTCGTCCGGGACTACTACGAGCTCAAGAATCGGTGCGAACTTTCTCACCCAAATGACCATCTAGCAAATAACAAATGAATCCGGACATGAAAAATAAATACCCACATATATTAACCTCGAACGTCCTCAGCATCGGCATTCTCATCTTCAGCTTGACTACCTAGTTTCACAATGTCTTCAACAAGAATCTTCCCCTCTATTGTAACCAAAGGCAAAGTCACAATTAGAGTTGGCATTATAAATTAATCAACTACAGACAAACGATTCGTCAAGTAAAGATGCATCCAGAATCAATTTCTCGGGGTGAAACTACATGCATTCGAAAGTTGGACAAATTGTATCTCAAACCCCAATCCTCCCCCCCTCCACCAAACCCACCCTAGATAGAATACACCGTGATCGAAACAGAAAGCATTACGAGGAGTTCAGAACTAAAGAATAGGAAAAATCGTCTTTTGCAGGAGAGCATCCACAAAAGAGAGATTTGCGTGGGCAAGACCTCTAAATCGTCATTAATCTGGCATATATTTAGGTCATCTATATTGGGTTGCAAGCCTAATTTTAACCCATTCAAAAGAATAATGAAGGACTACCAAAAGATAAGAGGAAACAATAAAGTAAGATTCACATGTACACAAATTAATAAGTAAAAGAAAAAAAAAACAAGAGATTTAAGGGCTACCGAGAGAAAAGCCAGATGCGAGGAAAAAAGAATAGACTGATACGAACCCCCGTCTTTTGATAGATTACGGATGAGTTCTTGGACACCCTCCTTCCCCAAAGTATGCTTCAAATACACTGCAGCAGCTGCTACCTCCTCTGCAGTAACTTTCCCGTCAAAGTCCCTGCATATGTACGTCTCAATTTGAAGAACTAAGAACTGTCGTGAATATGACTAGATTTAAGTCTTTAATCAAGAATATAACGTTACCAAACATTGCACTCAGCCTTCGCTTCTCAAAATAGTTTCATGATTCTCTACTATGCGTGTATTCCTGATAATATATTCTTCCAGCATGAGAGATTTCCATGGTTCGTCTCGTAGGTCACTAATAGGACACCCCCCCGGATTTTTTCTCCGGAAAAGGAAAAAGTAAAAAACGCAAAAAGGAAAAAGAAGAGAAGTTGCTTGTATTTCTGGTCCTCTGCTTCCTTTCTCCAGATCCCTCTGTTCTTTCCACTGTTTCTGCAACTCTCGGACTCCATTTAAAGAAATTTCAACCAAGTATTGACTATAAGAAGAGAAGGCCCACCTATTAGCCACAGCCACACAGATCTAGAGCCTCATTTGAAACCCAAACATGCAGGTCTACTTCTACCACAGGAAGGAAGGGGCTCGTATATTAATCACAACCACTATGTTGGGCAGTGAAGCCTCATTTCACACTCATTCAATTAGATGCATTCTTTAAACTGGAATCAAGCTTTGTATAGAGCGTAAAATCCTATGTTCTTATTCTGGATATCGTAAATAAAACATAGATCCAAACACAAGAAATAACAGTATTAGACCACAACTATTGAGCATATCTTCATCCTCGGTAGCAACTAGAAACAGAAGCAATAAGCAAATCCACGGAAAGAAGGCAGGAAGTAAAAATTACACATGAATAATATTACATAGCATAATCCGTACCTGTCAAGAAGCTGCCACCTATTGCCGATTATGGAATCTACATCATCAATTTCTTTTTCAAGGTTTTGAAGCATAGCATCAACCTAAAAGAATATGGAAAGCAAAGTACAGAACAACTTTAGAAACATACATCACCGATTTACTATCTTTGGAGGGGTTAACAAATTTCTTCCAAGAAGTCTTACTCGATCTATGAGTGCTGCTGAGACCTTGTCACCAACGGGCACCTCAGCGACATGATCACTTTCCTCCCGTGCAGCTTTGTATGCCTTAATGGCTTCCATTTCACCACCGGTGCCCTGTTTCTCAACCATGCTATTGCAGAGTTCAATCTGTATATAAAACAATAGGAAACATTGCAAAAAATAATTAATTAATTAAATAAATAAAGGATCCAGCCACATATACAAAAAGGTAATTCTCAAAACAGCTCTCATCATAGTAGGAAATAGAAACTACTGCTTCAGCTCCCAAATCAGCAGCTGTTGAACATGCACAATACATACCCAGAGCATAACATGTTCAATGAAATTGCCATCAGGGGAATAAAATGAAAAAAAAAATGATATTCAGGAAGAAAACTGAAACAAGGTTAAAATTGCATTTAATTTTATCTATTCTATGAAGAAGAAGACAACAAACAGCTTCATTTTAAATAGAGAAATAAGGTTAACTTATAAGCTCACGAACAAAGCTTGCAAATGCATGTCTATCTACTATCATAAAGAATATTATCATTTTAATAGACTGAATACAAAGACAACAAGGCATCAATGATTTATCACGGACAGCTAAATCAGCAAGGAAAACTAAGAACTTTTGTGCATGTGTCTCTTTACCTCCTTTTTCACAAGTCTCAGGAACTCCTCACGCTCTCTGCTCACCGACTGCAGTATCGAAAATTGGCCATATGAGATGAAAAAAATACGAGGAAACTGGCCAGTGCAAACATAAGCAAAAGTTTCAAAATCCATTCTTACTGACGCAGAAGCTAAAACAGTCAATGCACGGTTCACAGAGCTGTTCTTGCTTTTCCTTTGCCTTGACTCTTGCTAGTTCCTGCACCTCTTTCGTTGTTGCAATCACCATTTCGTTCAAGGCCACATCCCCTTGGTCAACTGTAGACTCCCTGCTAGCTTGCTCTCCCTTATTTTCTTCTTCTTCCTGTAAATATATTATCCAGATTAGCATAAAAAAGAAAAAGAAAAAGAAGATATATTCTACTTCCTGCGAAATATGTTATCATGGTATTTAGAAAAGCATCATAAATATTCTCAAATAGAATCAAAAGCTATATACCCTCTAATCAGGTAAGCTATATACCCTCTAATCAGGTAATCATCACATAGCTTTAAAATATCCGTGATGGTTTGTTACTTAAAATAGAGCAAAAACAGAAAAGGAGCACCAAATCTACACTGCTTGATTCAGTACAAGAGTCATCATAATTCATTATCCATTACCTGGTGTAACCTTCACAATCAACTTAATAAAAACTTCAGATCAAAGAAATGAGAGAATGATGTCATAACGGAACATAAATTGCAAAAGAATTGGATGTTTTTGGATTTTCTCATCCAGGAAAGAGGTTAAGAACTTTAGAGAACTTAAGAGAACCTAAGGTCCATGTTGTTCAAAGACCTTAGTAAGGTGACAAAGAACTAAAAATAAATTCCTAAGACATATGTCATCACATCAACTATAATATGTTAAGGACATGATTTTCGAATCTTGTTGAAGTAGGCCCTCTCTTAGTTCCCTTAGTTCCTATAAGCCTCTTGTCAGAGGCTTTCTTGATTATCGGCTTGTATCCCATGGCTTACGTGTGTGTGTATATATATATATATATATATATTATTTATTTAGTTTTACAAATATATATATATATAATCACATAATTATAAAAGATCTACTATCACTAGACATTACTCAAAAGAGTAAATCTTCATAATGGTCATTTTAAGCTTACGTAAAATAGTTACTTATAGACATTCAAAGTTAATATGAGAGCGCTAAAGGCTTTTGAGAGGTGGGGGAGGTTGAAGAAATTGGCCAAAATGTCAACGTCTTGGTTAAGTTCTTCTTAAAAAATGTTTTGGAAATGACTTTGGAGTTTCCACTAGAGTTTTTGTTTGGAAATATTCTGGAAACAAGGAAACTGTGACCAGGAAAAGTTTCCGTGCAACAAAGGATGGCAGTATTGTCCTAGGTGAGAATGTTAGTTGCAAGGATTGTAGGTTTAGGAGAAAGAGGGCGGTGATAGAGAAAGAGAACTTAGGTTAATTGAGAATCAACAATTTTGTTAATTCCCCAGGCAAAAGGCCCTCATTATAAGGCTTACAATCCTAAGGATAATAACTACTAATTAATAGGATAATCATCAGCACACCAATGGATAGTTATCACACACAATTCTTCTAAAGATAACTTAAGTAAATAACTAAAGAGGATTAATAAGGACGGTAACTAATCCTAAACAATAAGACAATAGCCCGACTACTTATTGGAGATGATTATCACAAACACTAAGATAATTATCTCACTAACTACGCAATGCTAAGTTCCGAACATGTGTTCCATCAGCAAAAATGTCTAACATTGAAACTTAGCGCATATGTAGGCGCATTGTTGTCTAGCCTCCTTAATAAACTGGATTAGGATCACCTATGGTCCACTTCTTGTTCTGTGAACCACCAAGGCTCTTTCAACCATTCGACGACAACTTTTGCTAATGAAGTCAAATTACTGCATCATCAGGTTCCAATACAAATTTGTTACCCAATTTAAATTTTGTTGCAACAGGTTCTCTCATAGAATTTGAGGTCATAGGCCCCCTAGAGTATATAATTAAATATCGATCCCGATATATAATATCGGCCGATATTTATTAAGAATTTGAGCCACCCGATAAGCGACGGTTTTAGAATTTCATGTATTTATCAATGATATATTGGTTATTGGCCGATATTTTATCGATACTTTACCAATATTTGCTAATATTTATTGTGAAAAAAATAATAAAAAAATCACACCGCGACAACCGCGATATATAAAATATCATTCACGACACCTTGATACCACAACACCATGAATGCAACTACAACTGCAAACTTGATTGCGATTGTGGTTTTATTGCTTGCCCCGTAGAGCTTTCCTTCTTTCAATACATAAGGATGAGGAGAATAATAGGAGAATGGCACATGGGGGTTGTTTGTGGGTGGTGCAGCTAGCCTCTTGGAGAACAAGAGCGTCAAGAGAGCTGACAAAAATTCACCTGACCCGAACTAGCCTGACTGTAATACCCATATTTTTGTAAATGGTTGAATGAGAATTATGCCAAATTTTAGGCCTTTGATTTTGATTTAATGTTATGATTTGGTTTGGGGAAAAATTTGATTTGAAATCATGTTAAAAAATGGAATTTATTGAGTCTTTTAGGCAAACCGATCGACTAGTTACATGAATCAATCGACTGGTTTGTTGTTTAAGCAAAATGGGTCTTTTCGACTAAACCGATCGACTGATTAGGGGAAACCGATTGAGTAGTTGTAAAATAATTGACTGGTAGATCCAAATCCATCAATTGGTTTGTCGAGCTAGTTATATTTTTCAAGCTTTTTTTTTTTTTTTTTTTTTGAAAAATCTCTTATACTAAAATGAAATCTTACCAACCCATGTCAAATTGTCCCTAAAAGATTCCTAACCATTTTTATGATACATTTAATCCGAAATATTGCCTCGAATTCATGTAGAGGTCGATTGGGACAATTGAGAGGGAGAGATGACCTCAGTATTGTCTTCCTCCTCCTCTCTCCTCTGCACATTTCTTAGATCAATGCTTCGATCTCAGGCACGATTCTAAATAGCTGAAATATTCCTTCCACACCAACCTTCCATTATTTCACTCGTGTTCTCTAATTTTGGCTTGATTGACCTGCATTCTCTAGAAACATCATTTGAGCTCTGGAGAATAGGTCAGCAAATCCTGGAAAAGATCCATCTGTTTAGCTTGAATTTAAATGGTCAATTATGGGGTTTCGAGTTGAGTCCCGAATCCTCTATGATTCCTTCAATTGGTTGGCTATAAATAACCCCAATCATCCCTGATATGCACCTTTCTTTCAGCCACCGAAATCTTTGAACCTTGTATTCACCTTCTCTCTTTTCACACTTCTAGCCTTTCAATCAATTTTCTTACACTCCTCTGATCCTGTCTCTAGCTTTCTCTTGTTTCAATTGTTAAGTAATGAAGAGTTAAATTTTAAGAAAAAGGTTGAGTGGTGCAGTTGAGCTTTTCCTTGTTTTGCCTCAAGTGGTATGTTCTTTCTTTTTTACTTTGAAGTTCAAAAATTTAATAAGATTTTGGTTTTAAGGTTTTAAAAGTTGAGAATCTCACAGTTGAGATTTCTATTTTTTAAGGAGATTTTGCCTACATCAAGTCAGTGATTCTTGCTTCTAAAATATTTAGTAAGTATTCCTATATGGTATGTGTTGCCTTAAGTTGATTTCTGCATGTTAGCATAAATGAATATAGCCTGCATAAGTGGTTTGGATGGTTAGATGACATGATTTGAGTGAAAAGCATAAAATTTGGTAAAAATAGGATATGAAGATTCCATGTTGTGAAACACAAGTTAATTTGGTTGAAAATGTGTTGATATATGTTTTAATGTGGTTAAGGATGATTTATATGTAAGAATTTGCACAAAATTTAATGGTTTGGTGCTGTGTTAGGGCAAACCAATCAACATATTAGGTCAAACCAATCAACTGGTTCCTACAACAATCGATTGGTTGACCCAACTTATCGATTGGTAAGCCTGCAAAGACCTTGGTCTTCCTCTCTGCTTAAACTCATCAACTGGTTTGGTAGAACCGATCGACTGATCTATGAACAGTTGACTGGTTTGCCCAAACCGATCGACTGATTTAAGAAAAAGTATGGTCTGGTTGAGCCAATCAATCAACTGGTCGACCCAAACTAATCGACTGGTTAGGCCAGACCGATGGACCGATGCGACTGGTTAGCATGATTTGTTTCCTTTTGGTTTTGTTATGCTTTGAGGCTATGTTTGGGATTAAATCATGATTATTAATGGATAAAATACAAATTTTATCATAGATTATTAGCCTAATAAAAGAATTAAATAGATTATAATTTATGATACATTCTATGAGTAATGTAAAGGCTAAAGGGATATTCCACTTATGATAAGTGATTATATTAAGAAAAGAGAAATAAAACTCACCATGGGCTTGAATTAAATAATATGATGGATATGAATAATATTGGCCAAGGACAAATGAAAACCCACATGGTTGGGAAAATGGGAAGGAAAGGACTGATATGGAATAAACATGGAAAATTGCCTTACTTGTTTTTTGTATAGGCCTTGTGTGATCACTCATCCTTATGAATAAAATACTAATCACGTAAAGTGAAAGACAAACAAGTTGAGTACGGGTCTAGGTTACCCGATCTTCGATTAGCTACTAAGGGTTAGTTTGACTTTAGACATTTTTGGTGCCTTCAGGATTTGCCTTTGGGCGGGATCTTGAGAGGTCCTGGTGCCTTACCTACTCTAAACATTAATAATGTACTAGAAGGTATCAACACTAAAGGCTAGTTACCTAGGTGGTTGGATTCGACCTAGACTTATGTCCGCTCTAGTGATTGGCTTCAGCCTGGACTTATGTCCGCTTGGTGATTGGCTTCGGCTTAGACTTTATGTGCCTTATTTGGATAGGCTTTCATGATATGCGAGACCATAAGGTGGTGCACAGTCTATCGCTCGATGATAATAAAATATGGATAACAAGTAATTAGTTAGCAAAATATGAATGACAACCAAGTGCATGGTTAATAATTGGATAAGGATAGAAGAAATGGCCTAAATGATTAAAAAGGGAATAAAAGCTGGTTTATACACTTTGCTAATGATCGAATGACTAATTGGTTATGGAATGGAATATTGAATGACTTACCTCATATATGGATAAGTAAATGGTATAACTTAAAGGATTGAGTAATTGGAAATAAATCCTTTGCTTGAATGATAATCTATTATTATCTGTGTGAGTACCCATGTGGTGATATTGTGAAACCAAGCATGATATATTTTATTTTGTTGAGATTGCATGATAGCATGTTCCTATGTACTCTTACCTTCATATATATACATGGCTTTATCATAGCGCATGTTGTATTTTATATCTATGATCAGTAGAATTCGTATAATTGTGTTACATTGAAGAAGCAACTTGACTTATTCAGTATATAGCATACTAATGTGCCCGTTTGCTCGGTTACCTGCTCATTCCAACAAACAAGGGGCCATGTGTAGGTCTTTCAGGATGGTTAGTAAAGGGCCTACCTTAGTTGGGTTGGGGTTTGAGAGCAAGGACATCCGAAGATTTTTGGTGGGGTCAGTGGCTGACCGAGAATTTAAATTGGGTGTCATACCCTAACTCATTTTATTGTAGACCCGTACTTTTTCCACTTGTGTTTTGCAATGTTTTGGTTGGGAACCGCTAAGGTCCTTCGATTTAAACACTCTTTTAAGTTATTTAGGTTATCAGTTATTTGTGCATTCTGTTGATTTAATGTTTGATTGGTATTAGCCTTATATCTGATATGAGGCAGGCGATAGACATCTATCTTGTGTTAGATATGGCGGTAACACCACGTTTTTTCTAAGTGGATTTTCAGCTTCCGCAATGTTTTAAAACGAAATTTTTTGGTAGTGAAAAATGGGGGTGTTACACCAATACATACAAAACCCGACCGAACTCAACCCGATAAATTTATCAACTCGACGCGACCCAAATCCAAATATAAATGACTCGACCCCGACCCCGACCCGACCTACAAAACTAAATTCTAGACTAACCAGTTATGATAATAAAAAATAATATATGTCTTATTATTTATTTAAAGCCTTTAAAATATATTATTATTTAAATTTTACTTATTTTTCTTACTTTTATTGTGAACTTACTTATTCACAAACAATAATTTTACCTATTTTTTCATGTACAAACACAACATTAAAAATTCATAATAATAAATAGATAGAAATTAATAATACGTTATTAATTATATGCTTACATAAAGTTAAACTTAATGCTTGCCTACGAGATTAATGAATTAGATTAATTTTGGCAATGTCCGATTCAACCTAAATCTAAAGTGATTCAATCTAGGATTAACTTGGCCAAAACCCAACTTGACCCATCAAAACCTAAAGACTTAATTCGTTAAGTTAACTCAAACTTAGCCTGTTAAATTAACTTGAATACGAGCTTGCTTGGCCTTAACCCCAACCAATAGGGATGTAAAACGAGCAGGTACGCCCGTACCCGTACCCATACTCATACCCAATAAGCAAATCTATTCGCAAATTCATACCTATACCTTGAACGGATATCCACTAACACATCCGTATCCGTATCCTTTGGATATTTGTTACCTGATGGATAATCCGTTTATCTATTAACGGATATTATCCGGTGGATAAATCTATTACTCGACGGATACACCCATTTAGAGTTAAGAAATATGACAATTTTAACCTTAATTTATACTATATTTATTTTTAAAATAAAAGGTAAAAGGGTAATTATATATATGGTAAACGGGTACGGATATAGATATGGATATGGGTACAGGTATGGATATGGATATCCCATACCCGTATCTATACCTGAACCCAAACCCAAACCCAACGGATATTTTTTTTCCATCCTCCATATTCATTTATCCATATCCGTTTAAATATCCGACAAATAAAATCCATCGAATTTCGGGTAAAGTTTTCCCCATTCATATCCCTAGTTAACCTGATCCGATAAGCTAATCCGAAATACTCCGAATCCGACCCGACTTGAACCTAAACTATCTCAACCCAAACCTAACCCGACTCAGTAAATTAACCCGATATAAACTGGATCTGCAACGATCCGAGCTGACCCTAACAATAAGATGACCTAAAATGACCCAAACTTGAAATGACCCGACTTGACCCGCAAAGAAAAATGACCCACGAATAACCAGACCTGGATATGACATAACCCACTATAACCTGACCTGAACCCAACCCGCCCAACCAGGTGCCACCTATAAGGGCTGGATCTAGACTATGGGACTAACAAGTAAAGGGTGGATAGAGAGAGAATTTGGGGTATCTAAGAATTAGCAATTTTGTCCATAGTTTAGGTTGATTATTATTGATAAAAAAAGCCCCTACATATAGAGCTTACAAGCCTAAGGATAATAACTACTAATCAATAAGGTAATTATTCACACACAATTATCCAGGATATAAAACTAAGTCCCTTAGGACAATTAATAAGGATATTAACTAATCCTAAATGATATTAATAACCTAACTATTTATTAGAGATCATTACCACAAACCCCAAAGTTACTATCACACTAATAACTGAATAATAATAATCATTACCTAGAGAAATAATAGTCCTAATTCCTAAAGATAATCATTGTGCTATAAGTATCAATTTTAAGACTTAAATAACTGAAGATAAATAAGTTTGAGATCTTTCCCCAAAATGGATTTGAGTAGGCCTTTTTAGCTTTTTCCCCAGATATGGCCTTGTAACAAAACGAAATCAGGCAATTTCAAAATATAAGCCAGTCTTGATGATGTAACTAACTAGTCCATTAAAAATCCTAAATACATAAATGGTCAAACATAAACAATAATAAAGGTATAACATGACAAATTCAAACAAAATCATGTGTAAGCAATTTCAAATCCTTGACAAAAAACCCACCAAACTAAACCAATCACCACCATCATCACTTTCTTTTTGGCTCAACAATAACTATTTTATCCATCAAACTTCAGTGCGACAAAACAGGATGCAATTGAATTATGGAGGAAAGTTTTCTCATTTTGACTTAAAATTACAGATAGACTACTGCAGATAAGAACTTGGTTCTGATAATTTATGCATGCATCACTGTGAACTTTAAAGTTAAGCGACTGAAATAAAATAGGACAAAATTTCACATGAATGCATAGATAATGCTTCAAAGATGCATTTCTTTTCCCACTACTCACACAGACAGGAGTCAACGACTTGTTAGACTTCAGAAATCATTGTCATCCTAGTTTGAGGGTGGAAAAACATTCATAGACGAGGAAATTCCATTTTCAGAACTCTGTTATCACTTTCAGTTTTGGTTTCCATAGAACTCTCAATTCCTCATGAGTTATCATTGATTATAAGTGTATGAGCACTATAACATGGACGACCTGCACTAAGTGTGCAAAACAACATAGAAGTTAACCAAAGTCAGGCAGCACAAGTGAAAGAAAAATAAACAAAAAAACATCTGCACTGGATTGACAATGTAATCCCTAAGAAAGCAGCTGTGGAGCACATTGACGCCTTGATACTTTTCTGATGAAGTTAAATTGCCAAAAGTAAGGAGGACGCCAAGCACACAGTATTGATGACTATAAAGTTCCAAATTTAAATTGAGCCTCATATTGATGTTGGACATAAGAGAAGCAACATTAAACTTCATCAAATAACTAAAGGATGATACAATATATGGAATGACTTTGACATCATGCTAATGCCAGAATCAATAGTCTGAAATAACATGATTTCTAACACTCCTTACCCTCTGGAAGACAAAAAATACTATACTTACCCACAATTTAATGCAGCGCCTAAGGCTTATACTCATAGCACATGTGACATATAAACAGTACCTTATTGCAACTATCTGGCCGTTCTTTATCTTCTATGCCAGCAAAACCATAATGGCACTAAATTTACCATAAACATCCACAGGGGTGAGTCAGCACAATAATATTGAACACAAGATGTGACTCGAGAATGAGAATTCTGAACCTGTTTTTAGGGATACATTAACATGAAGAAATAGAATGAAAAATGTCTCCAACCTTGATGAGTTCCTCTTGCATCTCAAGATATTCCAATTTCCTCCTCCTCTCAGAAACAGAATCTTCTGATGGCAAAGATGTGGTGCCAACAGTGTCCACAAGCTCATCTGGTAGAGATGACAAAGTTGCCTGTACAACTTCTTCCGGCCGCAACTTCCCAGATACCACAAAGGCTCTGCTCACAGTCATTATCAGAGGAGTTATATGCATTCAAATCTCGCACGCTAAGAGGTCAAAGAATACCCCAAAATATATCTTTTTGTTTGTTTGAAAGGGATGGGAAAAAAGGTTGAGTAGAAGAACTATAACAACCTAATAATTGTGCAGACTGATAAAAAGAGAAGACGGCACAGAGTAATTGTCTGCTTTTCTTTACCTGGAGAGGATTAACAGAGATGATGGCACAGAGTGATTAAGTGACAGATCCAGCCAATCACGAAGCTGCACATAGAAACATAAAGTAATGTCAAGATTGGGACTTTGGTAACATTGTCTTTTGTAGAATGAAATATTGCTTAAAAGGAATACCATTGCCCAACCATGAATAAATTGATGACCTAGGCACCAGATTAGTTTAGTTATGGGGTAAGTAGACAATTGTTTTACCCAATTGAAGAAAGATATCCTGACAAACATGGCGACTAAGATTACAGCCTTTATCAGTGATATGATATTGAGACATAAATTGCAGGATGCTCTACCAACTCCATCTTGTACCGAGTAGAGTATCACACAATCTTACATGCAAAACTAAAGAGAAACACAATCATAAGAGCCAAAGTTGATATATCATTTCTTGCCTAAAAAATTCTTGAGAAAATATGAAAGCAATAATCATTTTTCCGGAAAAGGCACATATAATTTTATCTTGTCTATTACCACCATTAGTCATTTGGAATATCTAATTCCTCTATTTCCCACCTTTCTGTCTCACAAGAAAGACTTCACAAAGACACAAGAACATTGAATGGGGATGGACTATATAATAATAGAAGATATAATTATCAAGTAGACCCTGCCATCATATCATGTCAGACCAACTATGCCCAACCAAAATATATCACAATCAACAAATCCTAAGCACATATGAGACTATAGACATAACATGTCAACTCTAATACGAAGAAAATGAGAAGTGAAAAGAATGGTTCTAAAAATACCTCTAGAAGGCAAATTGATGGACTCAAATACACAACAAGAAAGATATAGGGATACGACCCACAATATAATAGTTTTTTCCATTCATCACATCATTAGTACTTTCTAATAACAAACTTATTGGGCATTCAAACCAAAACACAAAAAATTTCATGGTATTAGAGCTTTTTCTAACTCACAGTATCTCCAATAGTGCCATTTTTCTTGTTTCTCTTCAGAGCCTCCAATAGTGCTATTAGGATTGATTATCTTCAGTCATTTTATCACTCATTTGTTGGTATCTTTGTGGTCACCAAACTATTTTTCTAAAGTCGCCTATCTGTTTGTGGACATTGTTTCCATCATATCCTTTTCTGGATGCTGCAAATCTCTGATTTGATTCGGAAGGCTCTCAACTTGTATCTTGTCATTGTGTTATCTTTGGTTTTGGTTGATACAATCATGTTTTTTTGAATTTTAACATGGTTCTATTTGGATAAATTTTGTTGGGCCTTAGTTTTTTTTTTTTTTTTTTTTAAACTTTAATATGACTATTGAGTATAGTGTTATTCGGTTCACTAGAAAGAACTTTGCAACATGGGAATTTAAGTTTAAATGTTTTTGAAGGGAAAAGGCTTATCTGATCATGTTGATAGCACTGCTATTATACTCACTGAAAGGATAGAAATTGCCCAATGGGAGATTGATGATGCTAAGATTATTCCTTAGCTATTGGGCTATTATACTCATTGATCATGTAATAGCAAATATTTTTTGTTTTACTATAGCCAAGGCAATGTGGGAATATCTTTGAACGTTTTTACCATCAAACTCACAAAGCTCAAAAGTTCCAATTGGAATTGAAACTTGGTAATTTTAGCTAAGATAACTTAATAATTGAAAATTTTTATTCTGGTTTTATTAATCTATGGAGTAAGTATTCTGCTATCATTCTTGCCAAGGTTTCTAAGGCGACACTAAAATCAATTCAGGAAGTTTACATCGAGATTGCGCGTGATAATTTCTGATGAAATTAAGAAAAAAATTGAAAATGTGTGTGCTGGTTTGTTGAACAGTAATCCCATTCCTTCTTTGAATATTTGTAAGTGCTTTGTTACGGGAAGAACAAAGGTTGTCCACCCAAATAAGTATAAGTTCAGAGGTCATCGTTTCTGAACCAGTAATTGTTGCTTATGCAACCCAAGGAAAAGATAAGAGCAAAGTTCAATGTTACACTTCAAGAGGTATAGTCACCTAATTCAACTATTCTTAGAAGTTTTTGAACTATTGCAAAAAGTCAAGTCATATTATTAAAGAGCAAAGTTCAATGTTACAGTGTCGCATTAGGCCTCAAAATCGAAAATCTCAAGGGTGCATTTACTATAGGAAAACTTTCTCCTGTTTTTCACCTTCATTTTTCTATTTAAAAAAAAATTGTTTTCCATGAAAAATTTTAAAAATGTGTTTATTTGTCATATTACAAAACTAACATTTAATTTAAAAAATTTAAAAACACGTTCATCTTCTTCTAGATTGGATTCTTCTTCCTGATTGGATGATAACGGTGACTATGATGATAATGATGATGGCAATTATTATTAGCAACACTATTAATACTAGTATTATTAGAAATTTCAATAATAATAATTTTTAATTATTAATATTAACAACAACAACAACAACAATAATAATAACAATAATAATAATACTTATAGTAATCCTGATAAAAATAATAAATATTAAAATTCATAATAATAATAATATCACCACTAGCAAGTAGCAAGGATAATCATAACAACAACAACAATATTATTAATATGTTAATCCGGAAAAATACTTATGATAATAATAAGAAAAATTAAATTAATTATAATAATATCAATTATAATAATAATGATATTAATGCTATTATTAATATTAATAATTAATATTATTATCATGAAAAATTATTATAATATTATTTTTATATATATCAGTAATAGTACTTCTATTTATATAAGTAATAATAATATTAATATTGTTAAAAATAATAATATTATTATTAATATTATAATTTTATTAAATTAATATAATGAAAACATTATTATTATTATTATTATTATTATTATTATTATTAGAACTATTAATAACTATAAAATATTAACATTAATAATAAAGGTATTATTAATATTAATGAAATTAATATCAATATTAATATTAATACTATTATCATTATTACTACTACTAATAATATTAATATTCATGATGATAATATTATTAACTTTAAGTGCTCATTTGGTATGAGGGTAATAGAGGTGAAAAAAATGATCCTTATATTTTATATATCTTGTATAATCTATTTAAAATTAAATATATTTATTCTAATGAATACCCATTTTAGATCTTAATTTGATCTAAAATGGGTATTTTATTAAAAATGTATTTATTATTATTAAATACTTAATATAAAAGACATAAAATAGGGGAAATTTTTTTCCACCCCTATTACTCCCATACCAAACAAGCCATAATAGTAATATTATTACTAATTAGTAATTAATATTAATAATAATGTTATTATTAATGTTAATATTAATAATTAGCATATAATTATTTTATTAATACTAATATTAATATAAATTAATAACAATATTAATATGAAAATTAATAACAATATTAATAATAAAGTTAATAAAAATATCGGTATGAATAGTAATGTTAATAATAATAATAATATAAACAATATTGATAAATATTAATAGAAATAGTCAAATATTAATAATATTATTATTATGATTAAAAGAATGATCATATTAATATTATTATAAATAATAATAATATCATTAATTTTCAATTGAAAAACTTATAGAAAACAAGTATGTATATTTATATGAAAAACTCAGAAAACATAATATAGGTTGTTTTCCAATTTTTTTCACAAGGTTGGAAAACTGTATTTTTCAGTTTTCCAATTTGAGAAATAGAAAACATAAGTTATGAACATGTTTTTTGAATTTCTAGAAAACAACTTCGTTAGGTATGGACTGGACTTTCAGGCGCCAAGGAGCAAGGATATTGCCGGATGCAATAATGTACTGACATGATTGTTACAGTTAAGCTCCTCTCTGGTACGGCCCTAGGGCATCACGCTCTATCTTCATTGATTGGGGCTTGCAAACTGCTAATGGGAGGATTTGAGCTTTGCCAGGTTTTTCATAACTACAGGGAAGCAAATAAAGTTGCTGCTGATTTAGCTAAACTCAGCGATGCACTTTCTTCCGGTGTCCAATTTTATGATGCACTTCCCTCCATTTGGGATCGTGTTATGTTCATTCTAGTTGGAGGAGTGAGCGTTTGATGTATATGTTATTAATCTTCTCTGATTTTTAGGGTTCTAATTCTAAGGCCCCCCATTGTATCCAAAAAATTAAAAATAAAAAAACCACCAAAAATTTAATGTTTGGCCCAACTCCATCTGTCTTGTACAAAAAGATTTGTGAGAAAAGCTCTACCAAACATATACTAAATCGAGTCTAGAGTTCAATTTGTAGCCCCATTATGGTTATTACTGTTGGTGTTTTAAAGGAGTGCCTATCATATATCATTGAGAGATAGGAATGCTGCACTTCGTTTAACTTTTTGGTATTTATGCTGTCCTTTCAGAATTATCTTACCCTAATTCCAGGACTCTTGATTTGATTCATGAAATACATCTTTTGTATCCTTATAGAATCTGTCATTGCAGTAAAGCAGAAGATTAAGTACAATATTTCAAGGTGTTCCTTGAAATGATTGCTTTAAATGGAAATACACACAAGAAAGAGAGAACAGACATGCCGGGGGGGGGGGCAGAGTGCATAACAGAAAGATAAAAGGTAACGATACCTCTTGCTGCATTTCTTCCACTGATGTTAGACCAAGCATCCCTCGCTCCCTACACTCTTCACGAAGTTCAGCTTCTGAAAGTGACTCGATACCCTCACCCTGAATTATTCTATCATCAAACTTGATCCTATCATAGGCAAGAAACAAAAAGATAGTAAGAGAAAACCATTCGCGCCAACCTCCAAGCATTTTCATAGTTTGCCATCCATGAACATAAATATACTATCTGATGAGACATCATTTATCTGAGAGAAATGAGTGTCACAAATGTATTTTTCCACAAACAATTTCCAGTCTAGGTACTTCCATGAAACAAAGACATGATTTTCTCAAACCAAGCAACAAACAAAGAAAAATGGTGTGAAAAGCAGGACAGAGGAACTGAATATTCAAGTATAACACACTAGTTCGTGATGTACATGATTTTCTCAAACTTTAAATTTCACTTTCAGCTTTGTGATTCCCACAGAACTTTTCTGAGCCAATGTCAACCAATAAAATTCAAATATTAACAGCAAGAGCAGCAGATATTCAAGCATGCAGATCCACAAGCATTCCCAGGCTCAAACTTACATTTTACGGTGGAATGATGCCTTCCATATGCATATAAACGCATGAATACTATACAGCATCCACTTGAAAGAATTGATTCTCATGGGTACAGAAGTTCAAGAGTATAGATAATCATTGCATGATCTGGAACTTATATTCTTGTTTGTCAAGCCAGGTCATCTAGATGTGTCCACACCTAAACGAGGTTTGAATGTCAAAGTCGATGATATGAACAATAAGACAAGGTAAATGGTAACTCACCTTTGGAGTTTCTTCTGAAGCATATACCGCAAATATGCATCCGTACCAAATGGGCTAATACCCATGTATTTACACATATTCACTAACCTCGGCCTGTTATCATCAAAAAGTTGTATCACAACACACACAAAAAAAAAAAATACTAATAATAATTGAACTAAAGCTAGGTATATCGACTCAGTTGAAATTTTCAAGAGAGAAAAAAAGAAGAAACCTGCTGATATTATCAAGAGTAAGCTCATCATTAAACAGCTTCGCAAAGCTCAATATTTCCTCATTAGAGACACGGGCACCTCTTCTAACCTGCATCAGGACACAACCACACGACACCAAGGTCCCATAAGTTGGAGAAACAAAGACGTGTCACTTGTAAGCACTAGTTAACGATTAATCTACCTTGTTTAAGAACTCATCAAGATCCTCAGCAGTTTTCTTAATTTCTCCGGTATGCAAATTCTGCACTTCCTTTGCCATTTGTCTGACAGTGTCTTGAAGAAATTTTGCATACTCCATTCTTGCATTTAGCTTCCTCTTTAATGCTTCCTGGAAGTCAGTTTGGATAGAAAAAACGGTGTATGAACTCAGTAAAACCAATAGCAGTTAAGAAATCTGCAAGATAGATAGAATTAGACAGGAGATTTAACCTAAATCTGAAAGTGATATCATGAACCAGAGGACAATGAATTGCATCTCAAAACAGTGAAACATAAACTGCACAAGAGGGTACAAAGTCTATTCTAGACTGCATATTTTCAAGGTGTAAAAACTCAAAGCTGAAATTGGTAAGTCATAATTATCTGTTATCTTGCATAGTTTGATTGCTTAGAAACTTTGATGATAATTATTGCCAATGATTGATGAAGCTGGTACACCCTAAAGATTTTATTTAGATTTTCCGGTATAGGTTCTTGAGTTTTAGAGGAGCTGTGGATCATCTGATTCTCAGAATGTACATCCCTTTTTCATTATCTTTATCATAATACAATTATTATGCCATTCTGTAGTAAAGAGAGGGTTGTAAGATACCTAACAGCACGTTCTTCACTGTCTCAATTCCTGGAAGAACTATTTGGCCATGCATCACCATAATCTAAAGCAGCAAGCAAGATTTGTGGAGCTTCTTTGGCCGGTTGGTGGTGATGGTCGTGATATGTGGTTTTGTACCTTGCTTTCAGTTTGCCTTGTATTTGTGTATTCTCTTCTCTCGTCAACAATGTTTCTTCAGTGCAAAAACAAAACAAAAAACAGAAAAACATAATGATAACAGGTTTCAGCTTAGCTTCACCCTCATCACGATGCTAAGATTAGTTCGACACAAATTGCAGGTTGACCTAGTAAGCCTGAATGAACACAGCTCAACATATGAAAATCACGCTGATATTAAACAATATTACCTGCTCCTTCATCTTGTCCTGAAAAGTAGATGGCAGCACGTTCGGAAACAACTTCAGGAAGACTGGCAGCAGGAATTCCATAAATGGACTATGATAAAAACTGCAAACGGAACTAGCCTGAAAATGTCTGCTGTTGTTCTTGTAAGCTGCTGTCTCTCTCTTCTTGAGAGGCTCTTTCCATCAGCAAGCTTAACAAGCAGTCTACAACTGATCCTTACATCTGCCCCCAGTAGCTTAAACCCCAACCAATAGCGCTGCAGTGTTGATGTAAATTCATTCTTCCAGTGAACCAACTTGTTAGACCAGTCAACCCTGTATAAAAAATATAAAAATAAGAATACTATGCTTCACGTTGACAATGACATCATTCAGCTTAAAGCAATCACTACTTCTCAAACAAACTTCACCTGCTTATGGAAGCTACAGCCCTGAGAGCAGGACCAGCCCTAAAAAATATAGCCCAAAATCTTTGCAGAACAGTCTTAGCTCTCTTTTGGGACTCCCGCAAATGAGGTTTCACTTTTGCTCTTGCCATACTTAAGCCGACCACAGCTTCATCACACTCCTCTGGAGATGCATCCTTCCTCTTTTTGGCAATTTCTTCATCTTCCTCATCATCATAATTAGGTTGGCGTGCAGTAGCTGTTGAAACATGACGTATCATTTGTAGCTTCAGTCCTAGACCTACCCACTGTATATATTCTTGTCGCTTAATGTGAGTACTGTATTGTCCTAAAGCTGAAATATTTATCCAGTCATCTTTGGAATTGATTGGTACATCCTTGTTCCTCGAAGCATTGGAGCCTGAAGAAAAATGCTGCACAATAGAGGTTGAAGTTTGTGATTCAAGGAACTGAGTGAACTGCCCATGATTCAGATTTCGCGGGCTTTGAACGGACCAAATGTGGGCAGTAATGCAATCAGAAACCGCTTTTCTTCTTCTTACTAAAATCCTGGATGCCATTACTAGAATATATTCAATTCATCTGAGTAACAACATTCATGTCTGATGAGCTGAGGCTAGATCGAGCTGATCACCATGAAGACATTCATAAAAATGTCATTCCATTGCAAAACAAAAGTTAATGGAACAAAATGACTTCAAATTTTAAATGTAAACCAGAAGCAACTTTTTAAGAGAGAAAATAACGTGATTTCTACCATTTGATGGTTAGAAATCCTACAAATGGGCCATAATAGATGCCAAAGCCAAATCATCAAACATAACATGGTCTACAAACAGATCTTGCATAAAATCAATGCAGGGAATGAAACTGACTTTCATAACCAAAGGAAGAAAAGGCTTGTATCTGATGAGAAACACCCGATCAACTTCCAAAACATGGAATAAAATATTGACCACCCCGATATATATCAGATTTTCAGCTTGCCAACACGAAAAATGTCTGATATATGCGATATAGAAATAAAATCCCAGCCATATTGGCCAATATGATACATTTCAGCTGATATATCCTGATATTTACAGATCTTTTATTGGTATTTGCTGATATTTAGCGTGTGTTTGGCATAATCGAGAATAGCTTATAAGCTAACTTTCAGTTTATTATACTAGTATATTTGTTTTATTAAAAAAAAAAATATCTCCGTTTGGTAAGTAACTTTTTGCAGGCATATGAACTAGTTTTTACAAAGCTATTTCAAGTAGTTGATAACTTACAAGCTTTCGGCCAGCATTTAAGCAAATTTTGACGAATACACTATTAATGATATTTACCAATATTTATTGTGAAAAGATAATAAAAATTATGCCGTGAGAACCACTATATATAACATATGGTTTGCAACAATCCAATACCGCAGCATCGCGATTGCCACAGAAATTACAACCGTTATTATGGCTATCTATGTATACTAAACAGGAGACCGTAGTACGATAAATCTTAGTAATACAAGCTAATAACAGGGGACCACAGTACGATAACGTCCATTTAGCTTTCAATAAACTCCCGAGTTTTGATAGGCAACGTCTCTCAAATTATCAAAACACAAGCAAGGATGCCTCCAATTTCACAAATCATGTGTAGAGCAATTATAATTATATAAATTACTTACCCATCAACACCACTATCACCGCACTAAAGGCAATTTTGTCATGTTTACAGAGATCCGAATCCCGGAGAACGCATTTCAAAACAGCAGGTGGAATGCAATTAATGGAAACTATAAAATAAAATAAAACAAAATTTTATTCATTGCCAAGCCACAAGATAATCAGAAATTTCGCAACAACCACAAAATAAGAATCATGTTTGAACACATCAGAAACAGACAGAATTCAACGGTACAAATTCTGAAAGAAAAATAAAAAGAACTAATGATATTAATATTACAAACATGTTTCATAATAGATGAAAAAGATGAATATGATCAACTTACAATTGATGGAAGAACTCCAATCAAATCAAAATGTCTTCAATACGTTCGACGAAGAAGAAACTAATACGTTAGAGAAGAAAAGAGAGGAAGATGGCGGGCTTTGGTAGAACTGATTGTGAGAGTGAGGAGAGCGTCGAAGAATCATTTACTCAAACTGACAAACACCAGACTTCCACCAGAAGTCTAAACGGGGAAAAAGAAATGAGCCCGCATGGGCATAGCTCAGTTGGCTCAGGCACGGTTGTTGGTAGTAAGTGGTCCAGGGTTCGAATCTTCGTGGGATAAGCTGCAGTGTGAGAGTTTCAACCCTCCGTTTGTGGGGCGACTCCTTATCTTCGTGGGATAAACTGCGGCGTGGAAGTTTCAACCCTCCATTTGTGGGGTGGCTCATTGTGGACACCACGAAATTAGACCACCATGTGTTTGGTCGCTGAGTTTACTAATGCGAACCGACCGGTTCGATCCAGAAAACCCAACCCGCGGTACATTTCCTAAATCGAAACCAGTTGAGTCAAAGGGCGGAAGCAGGGATTTCGGTTCAATCAAAGAGACAGAATCAGTCTTTCCCTATCAATTGGAAACGGATTCCCCCTACGCTTTGTTTCCTTGTTTGTAGGACCACTAAGTGATCAGTTACTTTTGTTGTAAGTGTTTAAAAGAAAGAGAAAAGCAAAGATCGGGGGAGAATTTCTTTTTGCAGAAAACACTTGTTATTTTTTCTTCGTAGCTTTGACTGGGACCATCAATTGGTATCAGAGCTCGACACTATCACTTTCACACATCTTTGATTCGGACCACATCAACGTGGTATCAGGATGGGATCGAACAAGGACAGGATCGAGTCACTAGAAACTGGTCTTGGAACCGTACAAGATGAACTTGCTCAGATGAAGGTTGTCATGGCTGAGAAGTTTCAACTCCTAGAGACGTCATTAAACCGACTCACCGAGTCAACTTCACGCACTCACGAGGGGTCCAATTCCGATAGAGGCAAACGACATGAAGGGAGTCCAACTCATCACTCTGCCAATCGGACAGAATTCACCAACCCGATCTTTCACTCCAAAACAGTCAAGCTTGAGTTTCCCCATTTTGCCGGTGGCGTTCCAACCTCGTGGCTAAGCAAAGTCAAGCAGTTCTTCGAGTACCAGGATACACCTACAACTCTCCGTGTGCAGTATGCCTCGTATCATCTGGATGATGAGGCTAACGAGTGGTGGCAGGCCATGAAGAAGACCTATGATGACGACAATGTGGTGATCACATGGGAAGGATTCGAAGAAGAATTATGGGCACGATTTGGACCTACGGAGTGTGAAGATTTTGATGAAGCCCTATCCAAAATCAAACAAACAGGCAGTTTGCGAGACTATCAACGGGAATTCGAAAGGCTGCAGAACAAAGTGACTAGATGGACCCAAAAAGCACTTGTTGGGACATATGTCGGAGGGCTCCAGCCATCTATCGCTGACGGTATCAGAATGTTTCGCCCTAAATCACTCAAGGAAGCCATCATGTTGGCCAGGATGCGAGATGAGCAAGTCCAACGTCAAAGGCGAACCCAAACAAACAGCCCAATTGCCGCGCATAATAGCCAGACCCGAGGCACCAGTATTACCCCGAAGAAGCTGAGTTGGGACGAAATCAAAAAGAAGTGGAGCTTAGGGCTGTGTTTCCGTTGTGATGAATGCTATGCCCCTGGACACAGGTGTCGGCAGCCGCAGTTACTATTGATAGAAGGGGGACAAGATGGGCCCTCCGAACCAGAGGAGGAGGAAACCGAAGCCCCCAAAATCTCTCTGTACGCGTTGGTTGGGTGGGACATTCCTCGGACAATGCGAGTTGAGGCTACAATTGGGAAGCGTCGACTAGTGGCCCTCATTGATAGTGGATCAACTCATAATTTCATTAGTGAGAAAGCCGCGAAAACATTAAATCTCATTGTCTCTCCCACAACACCGTTCACTGTTCGCGTTGCCAACGGATCGCCGCTACAATGCCAAGGACACTATAAAGCAGTCCCACTTTCGTTGCACGGAATCAGCTTCTCTGTTACACTTTATGCACTACCATTGCGGGGGCTGGATGTTGTCCTTGGAATTCAATGGTTAGAAGAACTGGAAACCACCGTGTGTGATTGGCGAGCGCAGACTATGGCTTTCAATTGGGCCGGTCAGAACTGTGTACTGCAAGGCATGGAAGCGGAAGCTATCAAGGCCACTAATCCGAGTGCCATCTCAAAAGAAGCCAGACAGGGGCATCCCTTGTTCGCTCTGTGCATCAACGAAGAACCGACCACTTTGTCGCCCGTACCAACAGATATGAGAACTGTGATTGACGAGTTTGCAGAGCTCTTCAGCGAACCACAACAGCTGCCTCTAAATCGAGAGGTTGAGCACCATATCGTCCTGCAGGAAGGGACCCATCCAATTAATGTGCGGCCATATCGATACGCCCATTTTCAAAAAGAAGAGATCGAACGCTAAGTGCAGAGTATGCTGGAATCTGGGTTTATTCAGCCTAGTTCAAGTCCATTTTCGTCTCCTGTGCTGCTTGTAAAGAAGAAAGATGGATCATGGCGGTTTTGTACAGATTACAGGGCACTAAATGCAGTAACTATCAAGGATCGTTTTCCAATACCTACTGTGGAAGATATGCTTGATGAGTTATACGGAGCCTCTTTCTTCACGAAACTCGATCTCACCGCTGGGTACCATCAAGTACGTGTTCACTCAAATGATGTTCCTAAGACTGCTTTTCGCACCCACAACGGACATTACGAGTATTTGGTGATGCCCTTCGGCCTATGCAATGCCCCATCAACATTCCAAGAATTGATGAACACCATCTTTCGGCCTTATCTCCGTAAGTTTGTGCTTGTTTTCTTCGATGACATATTAGTATATAGCTCGTCATGGCAGGAACACCTACACCAGGTATACAAGGTTTTCAGCATTCTCCGACAGCATTGCTTACATGTTAAGTTCAAAAAATGTGCATTCGGGCAACAAGAACTAGAGTATCTTGGGCACATCATATCGAGGGACGGAGTAAAGGTTGACCGCACAAAAATTCAAGCAATGTTGGATTGGCCAAGACCAACGTCAGTCACGGAAATCTATGGGTTTCTGGGTTTGACAGGCTACTATCGGAAGTTCGTGTGTGATTATGGGGTGATAGCTAGACCACTCACGAATCTGCTCAAGAAAGGGAAGTTTCCGTGGGATGAAGCAGCAGAAGCAGCATTTCTGAAACTCAAAGAAGCTATGACGACAACCCCCACTCTTGCCTTGCCCAATTTCCCATAACCGTTCGTGATTCAAACTGATGCATCTGGAGAAGGCATCGGGGCTGTTCTGACTCAGAACGGAAAGCCCATAGCTTTCATGAGTAGAGGACTGAGCCCTGCGAAGAAAACTTGGTCAACATACACGAGAGAGATGCTTGCTATTATCGTTGCAATCCGCACATGGAGGCCATACCTACTCGGCCGACGTTTCACGATATAGACGGATCAACGAAGTCTTCGATACTTGCTGGAGCAGCGGGTACTAACACCTGAACAACAAAAATGGGTGGGTAAATTAGTCGGCTACGACTATGAAATAGTATACAAACCTGGAGCTTCTAATTCCGCGGCAGATGCTCTGTCCCGAGTTCCAGAAAGACCATGTCTTCACGGACTGTTCATTCAACAAGCCCAGCTTTGGGATGAGCTCCGATCATTGGCTGTCACAAATCCATATCTACAGCAGTTGAGGACAAGGGCCATGCAAAGCCCAGGAAAACCGTATTCTTGGAGAGGACTGATTTGCTACAATAACCGTGTTGTCGTCCCTCCTGCATCCCCATTCATCAAACAGTTGCTGCAAGAATACCATGACATGCCAAGCGGAGGACATTAAGGTGTGTTGTGAACATTCAAACGCTTATCTCAACAATTTTATTGGCCATCTATGCATCGCACGGTCCGAGAATATATAGCAGCCTGTGATGTTTGCCAACGTGCAAAGTATGAATCTCTTTCACCAGCCGGACTCCTTCAACCCTTGCCTATCCCTTGTCAAGTCTGGGAGGATATCTCTATGGATTTCGTAGACGACTTGCCAAAATCAGAGGGTCATACATCTATTATGGTGGTTGTGGACAGGTTAAGCAAATATGCCCATCTTGTTCCATTGAGTCATCCATATACGGCCAGAGCGGTTGCTTCCAAGTTTGTAGCATTTGTGGTTAAAATTCACGGAATTCCGCGATCGATTGTAAGTGATAGAGACAAGGTGTTCATTAGCAATTTTTGGCAGGAGTTTTGGCGATTATCAGGAACGAAACTACGGATGTCTTCAGCTTACCATCCTCAGTCGGATGGACAAACATAGGTTGTTAATCGATGCATTGAGCAGTATTTACAATGCTTTGTTTATCACCGCCCAAAGCAATGGAGTGCTCTTCTTCCGTGGGCAGAATACTGGTACAATACCATGTTCCATGCATCGACAGGTATGACGCCATTCCAAGCTTTGTATGGCCGCACGCCACCAAATTTCCCGACGTACTTGATGGGCTCAACCACGGTCGACGAGCTGGATGTGCAATTGGCAGCTCGCAACGAATTACTTGGGGAACTAAAACAACACTTGGCAAGAGAGAACAATCGCATGAAGCAATTTGCTGATTCCAAGAGGCGAGACATTAACTTCAACATAGGCGATTGGGTATATCTTCGTCTCCAACCCTATCGACAACAATCTTTCTTCCACCGAACGTCCCAGAAGTTATCGCACCGTTTCTTTGGTCCATTTGAAATCGAAGACCGCATTGGGCAAGTTGCTTACAAGCTGAAATTACCAACAGGTTCCCGAATCCATCCTGTTTTTCATGTCTCGTTGTTGAGAAAAAGAATCGGCGAGGACCCACCAACTGAAGGGACGCTTCCGCTGCTACGAGAGGATGCGAGTCTTCACTTAGAACCAGACGAGTTGCTTGAAACTCGACGGGAAAAACGCGGTTCTAAGTTTGTGTCAACGGTCTTAGTAAAGTGGAAGGGTCTCCCGCCTGACGAAGCCACGTGGGAAGATGCGGAGCAGATACGTATGAGTTTTCCCAACCTGAACCTTGAGGACAAGGTTCAATTCGACGGAGGAAGTATTGATGCGAACCGACCGGTTCGATCTAGAAAACCCAACCCGCGGTACATTTCCTAAACCGAAACCAGTTGAGTTAAAGGGCGGAAGCAGGGATTTCGGTTCAATCAAAGAGGCAAAATCAGTCTTTCCCTATCAATCGGAAACGGATTCCCTCTACGCTTTGTTTCCTTGTTTGTAGGACCACTAAGTGATCAGTTACTTTTGTTGTAAGTGTTTAAAAGAAAGAGAAAAGCAAAGAACAAGGGGGAGAATTTCTTTTTGTAGAAAACACTTGTTATTTTTTCTTCGTAGCTTTGACTGGGACCATCATTTACCTCCTCCGGTATTATCAGGCCGGCTGATAGAGGCCCTGAGGGCGAGGGTTATCGCCTTTTTGGAAGTAAGGGGAAAAAGAAATGAGTTTGAGACTTTGAGGTTTTGGAAGAAGGTGACGGTTGGCTGCTGCCGGGGTTTAAGAGTTTAGGCAGGGGTGCAGATCATATGCTTCGCATGCTACGCTGACTCTAGTTGCATTATTAACCGTCGATTATTATTATTTCATATTTTTTCAATAATTACTTCGTAAGCCTAGGATTTTAAACAAGATATTTGGACGAAATTTCCCACTTAAGTACAGTTTGAGATTTTCTTTAATTCCATTAATATATTATGCATTTCAAACAATCATGTTTTAGTTTTTAATTTTATTTGGGTACTCTGTCTTTCACATTTTTAGTCTTAAAATGCTAAAATAACAAAAAAGAATGCTGCATAATTCATTAAGCTGAATTATTTTCTTTTGATTTTTTTAATTGTAACTTTCTAGAATTTTTCTATAAATAAACAACATTCAAATCTTGTAAAGGTTAATAAAAAAATCTACAACATCCAAAAAGTTATAAAAATATTTGAAACATTTAATTTTTTTCACATTTAGCTTTGAAAATATGTGATATTTGAAATTTATCACTCTAATAATTTAAGACTAAGAATATCGATGAGATGATACTAAATAAAAACATATTAAAAGACATATAATCATAAAATGAAATTGCTAAAACCTTATGATATCTAAGTGGAGTTAAGCTAAATACTTTAATATCAAAGTGAAAATTATCCTAATCTTGAGGTTGATAGTTTTAGGTTATAATCTACACCATTTATTTTTAGTACTTGTAATATTAGATCATATCAAATCAGTAAAAATAAGATCATGTATCAAATAATATTGATCATCATAATAATCATAAAAACACATTAATTTTTTGGTAAGATAGTATTACATGAAATCGGATGAATAAAAAAATATACAAGAACATAACTTCAATCTCCATTTAATGCCTCATCTTAAAGCCTTTCTAAGTGTTTTATTCTTATCAACTAAATCATATGAAAACAAATTTTCAAGAACAATAGTCAGCTAGTGTGCCAAACTAGTTAACTAGTTGCATAAAGTTTTCCTTCTCAGTGAAACGAGTCAACTACTTAATGAAACCAATCAACAAGTTTACTTGAGTTTTCTAATTTTTGGTGTGAATGACTTCAAAATATGATCTAATGGTGAAGAAACTTTTTATGGATTGAATTTTTGTGCTAGTAGGCATGTTCTTGTGTTGTGGTATTGTTTTCTTTATTTTGGGGCTCAATTCCATGTTACTTAGCTAAGAAATCCCTAAAAGATATATTTTTCACATTTTAGCTGACTAAACCTTTCTTTTTTCTTTCCTCTCTCTTTTTCTCTCTCATGCCTATGAAATTAGTAATAGCAATAGCTTAGAGATCAACTACCTACTATCCTTTCTTGATTTGCCTTATCTTTCCCTCTATCCTTCCTTCCTCATCACTAGAAAATCTTGCACCTTGTCATTTGCACTCAACCTCCCATAAAGTCAAAACACTCTCTCCTTCTCCTTGTGTGTCATCCAAGAGGGCATGGGAAAGGCCCTCTTGATTTGATTTACTCCCTCCTTTAACCCACAACACTCTCATTCACTCTTTAACACAAAAACCTCAAGTGTCTAAGAGTCTTTTCTCTCTCTGTTTTTTTTTCTCTTACTCTTCTGCTTTATGATGAGGGAGCTACTACTAATTTTATCACAATACTATTGCTTAATTAATTATCATCCTAAATTTGAAGGACCAAAACCCTTATAATTTAGAAAGCATCACCCTAAATTATTGAAGTCCCTAGCTACTTCTATGGAGTCATGTAAGCCATGCATATGTAGCCAACCACCACCCTAATTTATGGCTTCCTTTTGGAGATATTACACAGCCACCACAACCACCAATAACTCCCTACACACACAACTAATGGGGACCACCTTGTTAGCATTGAAGTGCACGGAAAAGCAAGGGAAAAGGTTGATAGAAGGCATGTTTGATTTGTGTGGAGTAAGGCAACATTTTTTATGTTAATTACATTCACTTCTATGTACTTTTGTTAGCCCATGATGTATACTATGTTTGCTAGCTTATCTTTTGTTAATTAAATGATATGATAGCTAGATTAGTAGCTAAATTACTACATCATCCCAAGATCATAAATGAAGTAAGAGATGGTAAGGGGACACATGTTTAAAGGCGATGGGAGTCATAGGCTGACTTTTTAGGCTAGTTAGAAGTAAACTAAATTAGTTAATATTGTTAGATAACTAGTTAGTTTAACTTCTAATCAATCATACCTATGTAGTTAAGGTATGATTGGAATGTAACTAAAGATCCTCACACCCCTTATAAGTATATGAAATGGCTTAGCAGGGGGAAATTTTTTGGCTGCCATTTCTTCCCTCATTTTTAAAGAAAATTCTATCTCCCAGCTAGTGCAGGCTTAGGTTGAACATTATTCAAAAATCTTATTTCTTTTATCTCAAATGTTGTTAAGGTTTGAGTGGTATGTCCAAGTATATGAATTAAAGGTTACTTAATTCATATTTTCCATCTTTTATCTCCCTCTTTTCTCCTCAATATTTTTGGTGGTCTCAACCCTTGCCACCATTAGTTCCTAACTTAACCCAATTTGTATCCACCATACATCACTTTAACTCCATTATTTTCTTCTTATCTTCATGTTAATTCTCAATTTAACTCTTCCTTTTTTCCTTCTAAAAAAAGGTGGGTTAAAGGTTGGAAATAGTTGAAGGTTTTCTTAGCATTCTCCTCTTACTTCCTTCAAATATTGGAAGGGGTTGAATGCCTCACTTTTTTTTCCTTTCGTAGTTACTTGTTTGTGTTTTTCTAGATTTGGTTCAAGGTTTTTATTATTTTTCTTCTTATTATTTTTTTTGAGGTTTTCAAGAAGGATCAGGGATGGTAATCATATGGGTTTTACACAAAATCTAATGGATTTTACCAATTAGAGATATTAACAGATATGGTTATAGATATAGATACGGAGGAGGGGTAAAAACAATTAGTTAGGTTCAAGTACTAATATGGGTACGAGGTACCCAAATCTATACCCTCTTCCATACCCATATTTATACCCACCTCTATTTATCCATAGTCAAATGACAATTTTACCCTTCATTTAAATATCAAAACAATACATTTAATAAGGTTAAAAAAATGAAAATTAATTAAAACCCTAAACATCTAACATCAAAATACACGACCAAAAGATTAAGTTTAAAGATGATGCTTTCGTTTTACTTTTGAAATCAAATTCATTCCTATCATCCCATCTCCTATACCTATTTAGTCAACTCAGTGCCAAAATCCCCGTTTAGCCCTCTGCCTCATCAATTGTCTCCCAATGTCCTAAAGTCCTAGACGGTCTTCAGCTTTGCAACCGATGACTCTACTATCGAAAAGTTTGCCCTTAACCCTTGTTTTCTATAGTTCTACTTGTCTCCTTCTTAGGCCTCAATGTCCATCCAAGTATCCCTCTCATTTTCATAGCCATCCAATGTCGATCTCATCCCTCATTAGTTGTTAGAGTCAGTGGGCTTGTCGTTGACTATGTTTCACCAACATCATCAAATAGTCTGCTCCTCATCGCCTTCAAATTTTATTGAGTAGCTAGTAAGCTAAACTCTCAATTTTTGCTTCTCTGTACCTACTATTAAGTCTCTTTTTATTGTTCTTCATCACTAATCTCTTTTTGTCAAACTATATTATGAGTGAACCTAAGTCTCCCTCTCTCCTTTTTTCAGTTGTTCGGCCTCATCATCAGGTTAACCCTCATTACAACAATTCACCTTATCTTATCAAACCTTCAACTTTTCACTAGACTTTCAACTCCTCATTGGTATGATTTCAATTTTTTCTTCTATTTTCTTATTTTTATAACTCTTGATTTTGAATTTTCTTTCAATCTCGTTGCACCCAATCAAATCTTGTTATATCCAATCAGATCTCGTCGGTAAACTTTCTAGTAATGGGATAATGCTTATATTTTCTTATTGTTCTTACTACTTTACTTTTAATTTCATTGCTTTTTTGCTTTTATTATTAATTTTACCTCAAAACTATAGCTTTTGTTTGGTAATGCATGAAATAAGTTGGTCAAAATCAACATGAATATATCAAAAAAAGAACCTCGATCTAAATTGAAATTATTTCCCAACCACCAAATCTCTCTGTATGCATGTTAAGCTCAACATTATGAATCTTGAATGCCTACAATAGCCTTTCTCATGTATTTTAAGAACTATCAACAGATAGCTAAACTTGCCTTCATCAGCCTTTATTTTGCAATCTTGTTGGTTCTCGCTTGTATGACCTTACTAACAACACAACTATTATAGTTAATTCCATAGCTAAGCTTGATTATTCTCTTTGTTGTTATTTGCTCCTCTTTGCCAATTGTTATACAATTTTGTTTGCCCAGTGTTTCTAACATATGTGGAACCATTTTAATTTGATATTGTGAAATGTTAATGTTTTACATGGTTTCATAACTTTCTCCTTAGGTTTAGAGATGCAAACTAGAGCTAGTATTACCAATTTATCAAGTCAAATACCTCTATATTCATCTACTACATCTAATAACCCTATTACTATCTTAACACCCCTAAATTTCATAACCTAAATTAAAAAAATTTAGCCTTTTATTTAAAAAGTTAACCTTTAAATATTGGCTTAATTATTTTTGTTAACCATTGACCCAAAAACCTAAATAAAATCCTTGATAAATTTTCCGAACTATTTTATCTTTTTCCCCTTTATCTAAATCCACCCTAAATTTATAATTTTATCCAATTTATTTTTCCTAATTGGATATTCGAAATCTAGATAAATTAATTTTATCCAAAATCTAAATTTAATTTATTCTAATTCTAACCCTAAAATTTCTTTCTTTTTCCCTTTTTTTCCCTTTTTATTTTTCTTATCCTTTCTTTTCCTTCCCCACACCCAGGTCCATTTTTTGTTTTCTTTCCTTCCTTCCCCCAGCCTATTTTATTGTGGTCAGCCCACTTGCTCTTTTTTTCTTTTCACTCCTTCTCCCCCTACCTGTGCTGCCTAGCCCAACCCACCTTTCTTTCTTTATTTTTTCTCTCCTCCTTGGCTTACCTAACCCAACCCTTTCCTTTCCCTCATCCGTCCTGCACCCAAACACACCCTCCTTTGTAATTCCTTGTCCCCTAAACCACACCCCAACATGCTTTTGTCTATACCCATCTACAACACAACTAAACCCCCTTACACATGCCTATCCTCCTTTTGCCTCTTCTAACCAAACACGACTCTATATGTTTCCCCCCTTATATTCAACCAAAGCTAAACAAACCCCCTGCATCACCTCCTTATGCAACCCTATTAGTGACCTCATTTCCTTTCCTTACCAAACAATCCTTACATGTCCCCTCACATGCATTTCCTCTTCCATTCTTGGCTATTGCATCGAGCCTGCAACCACCAACCATGCACATCTCACCACTAGACTACAACCCCCTTTCCCTTTCCCATCCTCTATAATCTAACAATACCTCACTCTAAACTAATCAAGCCCAAACCATTCTCAGTGATCCTTTTTCTTTCTTCTTCATTCCCCTTCTCCACTTCCTCATTCGATTTCCAATAGAATCCCCTTGCCTCCTTTTTTTTTTCTCCTTCTTCATCCTCCTTGCCTTACTCTATTTTTCATGAACCACCACACCACCATTGCATGACCCTGATCCCCTGATCCTCCTTCCTCCTTTCCTTCCTCTTCTCCTTCTACCCAACTCTCCCTCACCCAGCTTTTATAATACCCTAAAATTTTTTTTAGCCTAATCCTATGTCATTAGAACCTTATTTGATTCTAGTGTCGATAAATCTTATTTTGGCCTTGACATAATTTCTTAACCTCAAAACTTTAATTGAATCTGAAAGCTTGACTTGGACAAATCATAATTTGTAAACCAAAATCAAAATCGGCTAAAATTTTCACTAATCCTAATTGCTTTTATCTAATCTAAAAAACCCTTAAACCAATCCCCAAACATCTTCTCTTTTTACTTTTCCTTTTTAACTTTACTTTTTTTCTTCTTCTTCTCCCGTCAACCTTAGCCGTAAAGTTTTATTTCTGTTGCATCTTGCCTTGCAACTTGCACTTCTCCACCCTCATCCATCATCCATCACCTTTCTTCTTCTTCTTTTTCTTCTTCCATCTCTACTCGACCTGCACACCCTACCACTTCTTCTTCCTCCTCTTATCCTTACGCAATGTACTCACATGACCATCCCCATCACCTACCATTGTTCCCAACACTCAACCATCTTTTTTTTCTACACCACCCTACACCATTGATCACATACCTCCCTCTTTTGTCACGCTTCCCTTCCCCAATTCACTACACACACACATGACCATATATACTACATACTCTTCTTCCCTTCTCTTTGTTTTGCCTCCATTCTACCCATTTTGTGTCCAAAATCTTATCCGAGCACCCCCTTCTTTCTCTTTTCTTCCTTTTTCTTTTCTTCTCCTTCATCCTCCTTTGTTCCCCTATTTTTGTCTTGCGCACCACCATCTCCACCACCGCACACCAACACAGCCACCACTAGCTACCTTTTAGGTGGTGGACCTACTACTAAGGTCACCCCAACCTTCCCCAACACCGTTGTCAACCATCGTCGATTACCACTACCTCTTTTCCCTTATTCTTCTCCCCACCCATCGCATTTTTTCAAAGCACACGACCTATGCACGACCTCAAGCATGATTGTGCAGTAGTTTAACTCTTTTTATTAACTAAGCTAATCTAGCTAGTAAAGGCCAGTTAGGTTGGGCTTGGTTAGTAAATGTTAAACTAAGGCCACTGTGTGTGTGTGTGTGATGTCAACTTGTACATTCATAATAACATCAAGTAGAATAAAGTTTTAAGAATTTTTGAAATTCTTTCATTCCTTTACAAGTGAGTTGATCTTGAGATTTTAGGTTGTTCTATAGTGAAAAATTTGTGATTTCTCTTCAGAAGTGAGTGGTCTTATTGAAGATCTAATGCTAAAGTGAAGAGCATTATTGAGCATACTTTCATATTTCACCATCATTATCAACTTCAAAGGGAGATGAAAGATCCTACACTATGAAAGAATAATACCCCTATTATCTTCCACATCAATTTTTCTATCAAAGCCACGTGTTGGATCTCTAACCCTTGGAGTAGATCGCTTCCTCCACATTAAATAATATAAACACACCACCACTAGCCTTATAACCTGGTCCTTGATCATTCTTGATAGAGTTTTTTGAGTCTTGATTGTAATTCTTGAAGTCTTGTGTGCATGGTTATGCCCAGATTTGGACGTATGCTAAGATAGGTAGTTTGGCGTGATAGTCTTGAAATAAATATTGAACTTTTTTCATGTAAAAGATCAAATAATGATAGGCAAATCCATGCTAGGTTTTCGAATAATCTAGAAAGGTAACTGTGCGTGTGTATCAATTGTGTTTTGTCTGTCTTGATGAGAATTGTTCTACATGCTATTCCATATAATTAAGTCCAAATCCCACATGTTAAATACTTACATATGGTAACCAAATAAATAGTATGGAATTTATTATTTATTAACTAATAATTGTAACTTGATCATTGAGATTTGTGTTAATTATCTGCCTTCTACTTATTAAACCTAGACAGTATAGTCCAGAATTTGGATAGGTTATTGTGAGAGTTTACTATTTATAGTGTATGTATATTAATGCTTCAATCTTTCTTTAGACATATTGCATGACATGACATAGAAAACAAACATGAATGTTTGAAGTGTATTGAGTAATTTAGAGTTGGTTTTGTTGAATTCTATGTCAATTTGTTTTTGTCATATATTTGGTCTTTAGCATTATGTTTAATCCATTAGATTCAAAATTTCCTACAAAAAAACCCAAAGGCTAAGAGGTAGCCATCTTGATTTGGGTTTCCTAACCGAAACCCTAGAAATACTAACCCTTGGTTGAAGTGTGTTGTAAATCAACAACAATGGGGGAGGAGTAGAATTTCAAGCTCTTTTTGAAGAATCTAAAATCTTTCAACCAATATATATGCAACTAATTCTCAACTAACATGCAAACTCGATTGCAAAAGATGGAGTCCCAATTTTCCGAGCAAGATTTAGTCTAAAATGTGCAAGAGTAAAAGGAGTTCCATATATATCAATTGGGAATTGCAGCAAGGCAAATTACTCCAGTAAGAGGAAGATATCTAAACTCAAGTGTAGACTATGAAGAAGAGCTCTAAAGAAGTGGGAGAAATCAAACATTCTATGACCATCAACAAAGACATCATCATAAAGAAGATAAAGATATAAAAGTTTATCTTCTTGATTTTGATGGTAAACTTAATGTTGAACTATTTCTTGAGTGGTTACATGAGGTTGAGGCTATATTTAAATTCAAAGACCATCATGATTTACACTCTTAAATTTAATAAGTTTGCTAGAATATGGTATGATAATTTGAAAAGGGATAGAGAAAGAGAAGGAAAATCTAAAATCAAGTATTGGGATTAGCTTAAGAAACATTTAAGAAATAAATTTGTACCTAATGAGTATGGGCAAGAAAATTATATTAAATTTACTACACTTAGTCAATGACTTCTAAGTGTTGAAGAATATTTTTAGGAGCTTGAGAGATTAGCAATTATATGTGATATTCATGAGAAAAAAATATGTGCTAGATTTCTAGACAACCTTAAAATGATGATTTGAGATAAAGGTAAAATTTATTTATATGATACTCTTCATGATATGATTAAGCTATTTTTGATATTTGAAAAGCAAATCTAGTTAACTAAGAATTATGCAAAGAAAAATATTCCTTCTACAAAGTATATCTTGAATGTACAAGCTACCAAGTATGGGTTGCTTACCTCAAGTACTACCAATTCAGATAAGAAGCAGGAACCTACCTGAGAGGATAAAGTTAAGGCCAAGGTTAATGAGGTTTCTAAAAATCAATGTTTTAAATGCAAAGGATATGGACACTTTTCTAGATAATATCCCAACTCAATAGTATTATACATAATATGAAAACTTGTGATGAAGACCGTGAGTTTGAGCTAAATGAAGTGATTTCAAGTAAATCTAAGGACAAGGGAAATGATTGTTATGTGTTGCAAATAGTTCTTTAGATTCAATAAAATGACCAACCCAATCATTAAGATAAGATATTCAAGACCAAAGGAAGAGTGGGAGATATAATTTGTCGAGTTATCATTGATAGTAGATTGTGTACAAGGTAGGACTAGAGACAACACCATATCTGAAGCTTTATTCTCTTTAAAGCTAATTCATTTTGAATTGGTAACTATCATAAGGATGTGCTATGTGATATCTTACCTATAGATGCATGTGGAATCTTATTAGGTAGACCATGACAATATAATAGATGTGTTATTCATAATAGTATTAATAATTAGTATCTTGTTGATAAAGATAGTAAAAAGCACAAACTTAAACCTTCTAAGTGGGATAATGATAGCATAGTTGAGAGTAAAAAGAGTTCACTTTTTCATGAAAAGGCTATGATAGAATGTATAAAGAAAGAAGGTAGTTGTTATAGTTTGATTATCAAAGAATCCCTATAAGGGGTGAAAATAATAGCAATCATCGATTAAATGAGCTTATTGATGAATATCATGATGTATTTTTTGATGAATTAACACTTAAAAGAGGAATAGAATATACTATATATTTAATTCCTAGTGTGTCTTTGCATAATCGACATGCAGATAGATGTAATAAGAAAGAAGCTAAGGAATTATAGAAACCAATACAAGAGCTCATAGGAAAAGGATATATGAAAGGAATCATGAGTCCATGTTGTGTACCTACATTACTTGTTCTAAAAAAAGATGGTATATGGAGCATGTGTATATAATATAAAGTTTTTAACAATATAACTATCAAATATTGATTTCCTATGCCTAGGTTAGATGAAATATTAGATGAATTGTGTGGGTTATAGGTATTCTAAGGAGTGGATATCATCAAATGAGGATAAAAAAAGGGGATGAATGGAAAAGTGCCTTTAAAAAAATATGGTCTTTATGAATGGACTATGATGCCTTTTGGTTTATATAATTCATCTAGTTCATTTATTAGACGTATGAATGGAATTCTTTATCCTTTTTCTCAGAAAATTCATTGTGTTATACTTAGACGATATACTTGTATATAGTAAAAATGAACATGATCATTTTATTCGTTTGAGGAGATTATTTGATAAACTAATGGAAGCTAAAATATATTGAAAAAAGGAAAAATGTGACTTTATGCTTTCAATTATTGTTTTTCTTGGTTATATTGTAAGTAGTGAAGGTATAAAAGTGGATCCTACAAAGATTCAAGCTATTTAAGATTGATATATACCCAAAGATATTCATGATCCAATGAGTTTTCATGGGCTAGCAAGTGTTTATAGAATATTCATAATCGACTTTTCAACTATTTCCGCACTAATTACAAATCTATTGAAGAAAGACAAATTCAAGTAGGGCGAGGATGCAAGTCTTCGAGACTTTTAAAGACAAGCTATGTAATGTATCGGTATTATCCTTACTTAACTTTTATAAAATACTTGAAGTTACATGTGATTCTAGTGGGTTAGGGATAAGATGTGTACTCTCACAAGAATACTAGGCCATTGCATTCTTTAGTGAAAAATTAAATGAGGCCAAATTGAATTAGTCCACGTATGAGATAGAATTAAATGCCATCATAAGAAGCATAGAAACATGGATCCATTAGTTGAGACCTAAACCATTTGTTTTTCATTTGGACAAATATTGAAATAGACAAAAGAAACATAGTTCTAGACATACAAAATGGGTTAGTTTCTTACAATATTTTCTGTTTTCTATCAAATATTTTGATGGTAATGGAAACATGGTGGCAGATGCATTATCAATAAGATCTTTAATACTTATTATGTTGGATGTTAAGTTATTCGGTTTTGAAATATTGAAAGAATTATATGAAAAAGATGAATATTTCTTCAAGATTCATGATACATGTAAAAAGAATCATAGTTATGGTGATTATGTGCTTCAAAATTACTTTCTTTTCAAGCTTAATAAATTATGTTTACCTCGATTTAGTGTACATGATTCACAACATGAATGGGGTATAGTTGGTTATTTTGGTGTTCATAAAATTATGGAAATAATAGACGAACATTTCTATTAGCCACAAATGATAAATTAGTATAAGTTATCACTGTGAGATGTGCTACTTGTGAAAAAAAGTAATATTTTCTTCTACAAGGGTTTGTATAGTTCTTTATCAGTTCCTAGTCAACCATGAAAGGGGTTAGTATGGACTTTATCTTAGGGTTACAAAAGGCACAAGGGGAAAACATATTTTATTATGGTAGTGGTTGATAGATTTTCTAAAATATCACATTATATTACTTGTTATAAAAATGACGATGCAACTCATGTGGTGGATTTATATTTCAAAAAAGTAGTAAGGTCACATAGTATTCCTAAAAGTATAGTGTCTCGTAGAGATGTAAAATTTTTAAGCTACTTTTGGAAAATACTTTGGCATGTATTAAGTAATAAGTTGTTGTTTATTATATGTCATCATCCAAAAAAATATGGTCAAACTAAAGTTACTAATAGAAGCTTAGGAACTTTACTACAATGATTACTTAACAAGAATACAAAATATTGGGATATAAAATATGCACATGCTGAATTTGCATATAATAGGACTCTTACTTGTTCAACTCAATCAAGTCTATTTTAATTTATCTATGGAGTTAATCATTATTTTTTTTATTGATAGTTTTTCATTAAAGAAAGGTGATATTAATAATTATGATGCTAAAGAAAGATTTTAATTCTTTAATAAATTTCCTAAGCAAATTAAGAACAACATTGGGAAATCTAATGCTAAATATCAAACTCAAGCGAATAAAAATCTAATTCAACAAGTTTTTTCACTAAGAGAATTGGTCTATTAAATTTAAGAAAATAAGATTTTCCAAGAAAAAAAACTAATTCCAAGAGAAGACAAACCATTTAAATTTTTAAGGAAATTTGGGGATAACGCTTATGAATTAGAATTACCCGGATCCTATAGGGGAGTTTTAAGAACTTTCAATATTGGTGATTTATCTCCTTACTATATTGATGCTATTTTAAGGAAAAAATATTTTTTACAAGGAGAGAATGATACATGAACATCTCAATCTCACTCCTATTCTATTGGAGGTTAAGAGTTAGCATACTTGGAGATGGTACTATTATTCTTTAAAATCCTAATGGTACCAATGTTTTGCTAAGTGATTCGTGCAAGTATTATATATGTATTTTAGAAGAATAATTCACCAAAGATATCTAATGTAGAAGAGAGGGATAATAAAAGGGTTACAAATTTACATAGAAGATAAAGTTACAAGACATGAAAATTGGTTACATGATTATTGCATGCATTGCATGGTTAGGGTTTTGTTTATCTTTCAAATTTTATATGTACTTTGTAATGTCTTGTAACTTTTAATTGTAGATATTTATGTGTATAATATGGGTTTATAGTGAATTAGTTTAACTATTTTATTATCTAAGTTAATTTAGCTACTTAAAATTGGTTAGGTTGGGCTTAGTTAGTAAAGGATAAAATAAGTCCACCGTGTGTGTGTGTGTGTGTATGTATAATGTTGAATTATACATTCCTATTAACATCAAGTAGGATAAGGTTTTAAGAATTTTCAAAATTCTTCTTTTTCCTCTCTAAGTGAGTTGATCTTGAGAGCTTAGGTTGTTATCTAGTTCTCGTTAGAAGTCATTAGTCTTGTTGAAGATCCAACCCCAAAGTGAAGAGAATTGTTGAACATACCTTCATATTCAACCATCATTGTTAACTTTAGAGGACGAAGAAAGATCCTATAGTGTGAAAGAATTGAAATGCCCCAAATTTTTTTTAATTTTAAAGATTATATTTAAATAATATTTTATTAGAAATATTTAAGTTAATAAATTATTTTTATTAAAATAAAAAGAGAATTAATTAGGTGGAATTTTGGTATTTTAACTAATTAAGGATTTTATTTTAAAAATTAATTAAATAAATTATGTTATTTAAAATAAGAATGAGAAAATAGTTTTAAATTAATAATAATTTTATAAATAATTTAATTGGAGAAAATTAGGGTGTTTTGCTAATTAAAAAGGAATTTATGGAAAATCTTTTAAAAATCCTAATTTAGACTAAAATAGGATTTAAATATTATTTTATTCAAATATTATTATTTTTAAATATCCCAAATATTTTAATTAAATACCCAACATAATTATTTCTCTCTTTCCTTTTTCCTTTTCTTTCCTTTTTCTTCTTTTTTCTTCTTCTTTTCTTTTTCTTTTTCTTTTTCTCCTCGTTCGGGCTGCCCCTCCTGCGGCCCACTTCTCCTTTTCTTTTCCTTCGGCCCAGCCCAGCCACGCGATGCTAGCTTCTTCTGTCGTCCCCCTCTATGTCGCTTTTTGATTCGTTTGACACTGAAACCCGTCGTTTCATTTGAACCTCCTCCTACATCGTCGAACCGTCCGATCTCCTCCCTTTCTTTTTCTCTTCTTTCTTTCTCGACCGCCCGGTCCAGGCCCCCCCCCCCCCCCATCTTCTTCTTCCCCAACGTCGCTAGCTTGCAACTCCGCCGCCCAGCCGAGATTATCACCGCCGGTTACGTCAGTTTTGACCGGCCATTTTTATTCCTATATCTTCCCCTTGAATCGTCGGCCCTCTTGACCCAACTAAATCTCCATTTCTCGCGTGATTTTTCCCTCTCCTTTCCATGCGCAACCCTTGCCCCGATTTTCTACCGTCGGCCAAACGTCGCCTCCGGCGACCTGAACCCTACGTTCCTTACCCCGTAACCGACCCAAAGAACCCTACCCTATCTTATTTTCCCTATAAATACCCTCGTAAGAAGCTCTGTATCGAGCTTTGGTTGTTGCCCAGAATTCTCCAACCTTACCACCGCCGCCCATTTAGACGCTTCGACCGCCGCCTCCGGCCAACTTCACCGCCATCCCTGGCTACCCGTGTAATCCTTGCATCTTCCTCTAGCTAACCAAAACATTCATCACCCTTGATTCTTTCTGTACAATCCTCCCCGACTATGCGAATTTCCCTTCTCGACCAACCTGTCTTCCAGCTCCCGCCACCCTTCTCGCCGCCCTTAGCCACCTCCTCCGCATCTAAAGCTGCTTCTTTCTCCTCCCATTCTGTGTTGTAGACCCTGCTCTATCTCCCCATACCTTTAGTTTCCTTTTTCTCCCTCTCCTCATCTCTCTTTCTTCTTCTCCTCCATTCGGCCACCACCGCCGCTGCCGTGCGCCACCACCTTTGGCTGCACCACCACCCTTATTCTGTCCCTCTCCTTCTGGAAAACTCAAAACACCCCAGCTCCCATCATAATTCTTCCTATCTTATTCCCCGCATGCAACTTTCCCCTCTTTCTTCTCTTTTTCCGGCCACCGCCACCGCCGCCGTGCGCCACTGCCGATGCCGCCTATCCCCACCAACCTATGGTTGAACCCTAGACCCTCTCAGCCTTTTTCCCTATTTTTATAACCCTAAAATTATTTTATTTCTATTATTTGCATATAAATACTACTATTATTATTATTCTTAATATTTATATTTTTAATATGCATTATTATTATTATTATTAGTATTAATATTTTTATTATTATTTATGTTGAGGGCTGAAGCCTAATATATTTTAATTCGATTTTATTATTATTATTCTTCTTATTATTTCTATATTTACTATTATTAATATTAAAATGTTATAAGTATAATTATTATTATTATTATTTTCTATTTTGAATTTCCATTATTCCTATTTATTATTATTAATACAAATATTTTAACATTAGTGTTGTTAATAATGTTACTATTATTATCATTATTATCATCATCATCATCATCATTATTATTATCATTATTATTATTATTATTATTATTATTATTATTATTATTATTATTATTATCTTTATTATTATTATTATTATTATTATTATTATTATTTCTGAATTGGGTAATTTAATTTACAAATAATATTTTTAGTATTATTTTGGTAAAGGGGTCCGAAGCCCTTATTTCACTTTATTTTTGATTAATGCCTTTTTATTATTATTTCTGCTATTTTTATTATTCTTATTAATATTAATATTGATATTATTTTGGTATTTTTGTTATTATTATTTTATCAAAAAAGTAGTCTTATATTAAATTAGTGTTTAATATTATTTTGATAGGAGAGAGTCTAATTTTAGCTTTTCTCTCATAATAGGTAAAACCAGTCAAAACCCTAAGGAGGCGTAGGAGTGTGCTCCAAGACCGGTGTCGTTTTAGGTAAGGGGTGCTAAGGCCTTTTGTGTGCTTATATGCATTATGTGCTTTGTATGCTATGTATTCTATGTTTGTCATTATTAATTATTTCGTATGTGGTATGACATGGAGTTGAAGTATGTTTTTGTATGGCATGTGTACTATGTGTATGTGACGATATGTGTTGTGACCCTGTAAGACATGCATGAGAGGATGTCGGTGTGGTTTGTGTGGGAGAAATGATGAAAAAGGAGGATGGGGAAAGAAGTTGACTAAGGGAAGTGAGTTGACCTAATATTATGGTTTTATAAGGAATAATCTAATGTATGGTTTTATGTGGAAGAGTATAATTTAGGGTTTTATGCGGAGAATATAATTTATGATGATAATTGGGAGAATCTAATTTATGATGTTATATAGGAGAATCAAATTTGTGGTTTGTTTGGGAGAATCTAGTTTATGATGTTTTTTTGGGAGAATGTAATTTATGATATTATATTTGAGAATCTAATTTATGATTTGATTTGGGAGAATCTAATTTATGATTTGATTTGGGAGAATCTAATTTATGGTTTTGCTTGGGAGATTCTAATTTATGATTTTATGTGGAAGAATCTAACTTATGGTCTTGTATGGGAGAATCTAATTTGTGGTTATGAAAGGGGAGAATCTAATCAATTGTATTATGTGGACAAATCTTTGGGTTTTATATGATTTGAATCTTTGGGTTGGTATGGATTGAATTTAGGGTTTTGTGTGAATGAATCTTTGGGCTTAATATGGTTGAATGTAGGGTTTTGTAAGGATGAATCTTCGGTTTTATGTGATTTGAATCTAGGGTTTGGTAAGGATGAATATTTGGTTGGTATAGATTGAATTTAGGGTATTGTATGACAGAATCTTGGGTTTTGTGTGGTGGTATTAGGGTTGCGTGGTGGAGTTAGGGTTTTGCATGGGAGTTAATGATTATATGGAATTTAGGGTTTGCATGAAAAGTTCGAAAGGTTGCATGGGATGTGTAAAGTCTGCATGGGAGTAAAATTTAGGTATGAAAAGTTAATTTGGGATGTAAGGAAGGTAATGTAAGCGTTTTTTGGGTAGTTAAACACTTTGGATGGAAAATAATACGTGGAACATTATCTGGGTATGTAGGAGACAAAGCTAGGGTTTGGAGTGGCTAATTGTGAATTGTCGTGGTTAATTAAGGTTTGGAATGGCTAATTATAGTTGTTATGGTTAAATAAGTGGAAGATATTGAGCCGGGTCCCACCGATCCACCGGTTAGAAATAGTGGTTAGGACGCGTAGTCCTATGTGTCTCCGATCCACTGGCTATAATAGTGGTTAGGGTATATTACCCTATGTGCCTCCGATCCACCGGCTATAATAGTGGCGGATTCCAAGCTCAATAAATCTAACAGTTTGCTAAGACTTGGGAAAGATACTAATTACTTACAGTGGAACACCATGTGATCCGGGGCCAACCGATCCACCGGTAAGAAATAGTGGTTAGGGTATGACACCCTATGTGCGACCGATCCACCGGCTAATAATAGTGGGCAGGAGCATTGTGCCCTGCTTGTCTCCGATCCATCGGCTATAATAGTGGTGGCTTCTGTACTCGCATGGATTTGATAAAAATTATGGTGTGAAATGAGATTTGATCAGAGATTAGTTAAGTAATTAATCCAGATTATTCATGGGCCTTTCTACTTTTACCTGGTTGATCATTTGCAATTGTGATTGTGTTCTTCTATTCTTATGCATGGCTTATGTGCTTATGTGTTGGCTTAGTGCTCGGTTACCTTACTCAGTACGTAGCGTACTGATCACCCTTTTTATGGGTGCTGCTCATTCCCACGAGTAGTGTGCCCTTCTGACTTTGTGCAGGTGGGCAAGACATCAGTCAGGGCTGAGTGTTGAGCATTTTGGCTCGAAGTTCGAGAGAGTTGTGGCCGTATTTCAGTCCTTACGTGATTCTATTTCCTTTTGTAATCTTTTATCGGTTGTATGCTATTTCTCTTTTTAAATTGAATAATAAGTCTCTATGCGTACTCTGACTTTTGTTTTACAACCGTTAATGCGTATTTAGAATTTGGAATGTATTGAATTTATAATTGAGTATTTCTTTCCTTTAGCTTTAGCACTTGGTACTGGAACGGTCGGAGAGAACCGGTCTGGTACTAAGTGTGGCGGTAACATTCCCAGAATTCATAGGTTTTAAGTATTTATAATTTAATTGCTTCCGCTTAAAAAAAATTAATGAATTTTGGGGTGTTACAATAATAATTCCTCTGTTATCTTCCACATCAAATCAAAAAAAGAGAAAAAAGAAAAAAGAAAAGAAAAGGGTGGTATGTTCTGAGAAGAGTGAAGCCTTAGGGGTGAGGGGTGAAGTGGAAAAACTCATGGATTTTGGGTTTATTAGAGAAATAAAGTACATAGAATGAATTTCTAATCTATTGTTGGTAAAGAAAAATTATAATCCAATGCAAATGGAGAGAATGTGTTAATTTTACTAACTTGAACAAGGCATGCTCAAAGGATGGATACTTTGTACCAATATTAACAAGCTAATAGACTAAACAATAGGTCATGAATGTTTCATATTTATAGATGCTTTTTAGGCTATCACAAGGTCCCATTAGCCTAGGAGGATTAGGGAAGAAAGTTTTTTAGACCCTCTTAGGGCACAAGATAAAGCTAAACCTTATCAAGTGTGCATTTGAAAGTAGGGTGGACAAGTTCCTCAACTTTATGGTGTCTACCTATAGGATGAGTGCAAACCTATACGAATTCTCAATCATTATGAACATGGGACCACTAAATCACAAAGCCAGCTTATCAAAACTTATAAGAAAACTTGTTATCTTGCATAGATTTCTACCTTGAGGACATAATAATAGTCTCTCCTTCTTCATAGTCCTTAAGGAGAAAGGAGAATTTCACTAAACAATTAAATGTTAATTGTTGTATAAAGATTTGAAAGCCTGCCTAAATTGATTACCCACATTAGTGGCACTAGCATTAGGGGAAACACTCTTCAAATACGTAGCAGTAAACACCTCTACTATATCTATTGTATTAGTACGATAAATTAATTTCCCTAAAAGCTAAGTGTAGGAAAGTTAGAAGCATATATATTATTTAAGTAGAATACTCTCAAGAATATAAGAAAGATACCTCGACATGGATAAATTTGCCTATACCCTAGTAATCATGACAAGAAATTTGAAGCCATACTTTGATGATCACTCGATTCATGTATGGATAAACATGCAATTAAAGATCATATTATAGAGGCCATAGACTGCAAGCCATATGATCATATGAGTGATTGAGCTAAGGAAATTTAACATCCAATATCATCTCAATTAACCATTAAGTCATTGAGATTAGCTATTTTCATAGTGGAATGCTTCATCAGGGAACATGAAGATCAAGATGTTGAAAACTCAAGTGAAAAGGTTTTATGTATTTTGCTTGCAAAAGGTACGTCAATAGGGTTTGCAAAGGAAGTTTGGTCAGTGTATGTAAATAGGTCATCAAATGTAGAAGGTAGTGCAGCTAGGGTCATTTTAGTTTATCTAGAGGGAGTAGTTGTTGAGTATACTATAAACTTTAGGTTCCTAACTATCAATAATGAAGTGGAGTTCACGGTAGTACTGGTAAGTTAGGGTTGGTAAGAGAATTAGGAGTAGAAAATTTAAAAATACACAATGAATCGATGTTAGTGGTTGGTTAATATAATTATATTTTTGAGTTTATGTAGCCTAAGATAGGTTCATACTTGGTAGTAACAAAGTCACTCTTGACATATTTTGAAGAGGTCACCTTAATTTGGATACCTATAAACTATAGGACTCCTAGAATGTAAGCCCAACTTAGAGGGTGGAGAACCTCCCATCCTAGAAATAAATGATTTGTTCGAAGAAAATAAATGAATCAAAGAGTCTATGGAATATTTGCAAGAAGGAAAATGACTATCTAACACAAAAAAGGCATATGCCATAAGAAGACAAGTTAAAAAGTACTTTGTTTAGAATAACATTTTATATAAGCATTAATAAACAATTTTAGTTTAGTGATGTGTGACATGTGCTCTCAGTATCAAGGTGATAAAAGAAATGAATTATGGTTTATGTGGGTTACATTAGGTAGTAAGAGCTCTATTGACTAAGGTTCTTTGTTAGAAATACTTTTGGAAGCTAATGTATACCAACACAAAGATGATAGTGTATCACTCCCATTTTTTACCACTGAGTTTTTTATTTTTTATTTTAAAAATGTTTGGAGAGGAGAAAATAAGAAAACCTTCCTAAGAAATATGAAGTTATATAGTCATACCTAATATTAAATAGATCTTACACACTAGATATAAGGTTAAGTATTCAACTAACCAAACACAAGAAACAAAGTGCAAAAAATAGATAACGTAAAACATAATAAGCGTTGGGGTTTGCAACCAAGATCATATTAAGCCAAACATAGAGCAGAAGTAAAAAAGAGAATGCTATCTAGGAATACAAGAAATTATTGGTCTCTCAAGGAATAATAAAAGAGAAAATCCACCAGAAAATCTATGCTTGCATGCCTAATACCCCACAAATAATATGACCGGCTACTACCTATCGTCAGATACCTGCACAAGGTCCTCTCCTTGTGGAACTGAGTAGGTGACTGATTAAAAGAGTACGTTGGTAAATTGCATACTAGGTAAGCTAATTTACCTAATCATGGAGGTTAATGATGCATATAAGGTTATATAAGGCACACAAGTCATTTTATCTGCTCAACATGCTTATATAGTAACATACTCATGTAACATACCATACTCACACAATATTCATAATTTGGCCTTCTTATACATGCACATAAGGTAGAAGACATCATTCTTAATAATGGAATTGGATTTATAAAATACTCAAGTTTATCACAAAACTCAAGAAATCAAGGGTAATGAAAGGTATGCATAGTGACACCTTATGCTCATGTGGAAACTTATGGGTATAGGGATCAAGCCTTAACATACATACATCACACCCATGTTTTATCCTAATAAGGTCACACACTATGTTTTTCATGATACAAATAACATGTTATACTCATCCTTGTACTTGAATACAAAGGATGACATATGGGTCATATGGAACATACAACAAATATACATGAATATTATCATACCAAAACTTGTATAGTTTATTAACATGGTATTCTCTTACACACCTATGGAGGTATATCATACATGTTAATGATAGGCATGGATTCATGGATAATCATACTTATTTCAAAACTAAGGATTCATGAATGAAAACATAGGTGCATCTAGGATAATACATTAAGAATGTCAACCATCTAAGATAACTCTAAGGTCCATTTTATTTAATTATTCACAAAATTGTGATCACAATAATATAACATTAATTTTCTTTGAGAAATGGGTAGGATTATGTAATCACACCAATAAAATAACCATATTGAGATGCATATAAATAATACAAGCCCATTTAATACACCTTAATGACTCATTTAAGTTATTATCTCTTTAGAGTGGTAACCACAAATTTTACATCCATGCAAGAATCTCGAGCAAGCACCAAATTTTTCCATTATGGAATTCAGCCATGAACACCCTAACACTAGTTAATAAGTAACCATGTGAAATTAAATATAAATTCCTAATACACTTGGTTATAGCCCCAAGGTAACTAGAAACTCATAGCATCACTAGATATCCTTATTTTTATGTGTCAAAACGCCTTAAGTACCTCATAGGTGTTACATAGAGTAAGAGAGGTACCGAAACCAATGAAGGTTCCCCTTCCAATAGGCGCATACCCATAGGTGAATATAATACTAGCTATACCCTAGTTAACTACTATAAGAGTTGGAAAACATAAGCTCAAATAATTTATTTCTCTTTAATAAATTAATATTCCATATTATAGACCACATAAATGGTCACCATCATGATATCCAAATACCATCACATAACCAACTTATAATACTGAATATTTCCCATTAGGAGGATTTAGAAGTGATCATTACTTAACCAATTTAATCCATCATTTAAGTTCTTTCATTTATGATAATCATTAGATTTCCGGCATTGAAAAATTATAACATGACATAATATCAATTCCTAAACCCCCAACAAGGTAAAAAGTATCAACAAAAGCACTTTGGCTAAAATTGATCGATCGATTCTATAAATTAGTCGCCTATTCTAGCGCCTATCCTGCAACTATTCAATTAGTCCGGCCAAACAAGTTGATGGGTTCAGTCTGACACTAAACTAAATAATACCATAGATAAACTAGTTGATGGGTTGGACTCAAAAATCTACTATTCTAGTGACCAGTCGACATGCATTTTCATAAGTAAAACTTGTGCCTCCAATATTGACCATATCACAGATGTATCACTAGAAACTTGTGAAAAAGATTAACCATGCTCAACCACTTAATCATGTTATATTTCCAATTAATCATCAAGATACATGCTTCTACGTACATTTTCCCCAAAAATAACAAAACTCGGTTCATGATTCACAACAAACACTACTATTATTATTATATATGTTCACATAATATGAAAAAAAAATTCCAAAACCTGCACCTACCCACATGCTCAATTTCCCCACACCATAAGGCAAGAACAACTAACCTTAAAAGAAGTTTAACCAAAAAACACATGAAGTATAGAAACCCCTTAGCTAAAAATATTGAGACCTTGAAAGCTTTAAATAGAGGAGATTAAAACTTAAGAAAACTCCTTAAAATCTTTCAAAAGGATGAAAAAAACAAGAGGTTAGGAAATTTAGGAACATAACCTTTACCAAATAAGAAAACTAAGAGGAGGATTCAAGTCCTCAACCTTTTTCTAGATCTAAATCTATCTTATTTAAGAGTAAAATAAGAAAGAGCTGGAGGAAGGATCAGAAGAGGAGTGTAAATTCAAAGCCAAGGTCAAGAGAGCATATGAGTGAAGGGAAATAAGAGAGAAAAATAGAGGCAATTCAATGGTTGCTTGAAAATGAGGAAAATAGACTCTATGGTTGCCCATATACCCATGATCTATTGGGAAATGAAGGGAGATGATTCTAAAGCACTAAAATCCTAATTCTCCCATTCAAAGTTGGGCTGTTGTGGCTAGTTTTAGAAGTTTTGAGCTAATATTTTCCCTTAAGCTCAAAGGGCATTACTTGAAAATTTCTAAGGTTCTAAACCACCAATTTTCAAAATCATGAAATGGGAAAGGGGGTAAAAAGCGATAGGGAGACAAGACCATAATATCTACTGAGATTATAGGGACGAAATCATTACACTTGATACACATAGAAGAGAGAGAATTAGAGGAAGAAGAAGGTAATGGTGATGAGGTCATCAATCACATTTTAATAAATTTAGTTTCCCAAATCAAATTGAGGTAGAAAAATGTTTGGATTAAGAGTTACAACTCTTTCATAATGATTTAGAAAAAATATTTCAGAGCTTGATTACTAAGATTCAAGATTATTAGAAAGATTTTCATCTAAAATTGAATTAAAAAATCATTATGGTTAGTTAAACTAGTCGACTGATCCAGTGTACTCATTAATTAGTTCTACCAGTCGATCGATTTTTCAAAACTAAATGAATAATTACTCTAACCCAAAAACCAAACTTAAAAAGACTGATTAATTGATCAGTTTATACTATGACCTAATTGGTGCTCTAGAATCCATTTTCTTTCCCTTTTTTCCAAATTCTTTGCAAATGAAACCCTAAATGCACTTCCAAAATAAGATCAAACACCATCAAACACATTTAAATCATGATTAAACATATCAATTACCATACATCAAGATTTAAACCCTTCCTCTAATAAAACATACCAACCTATACCATACTCATATGACCACATCTTTCATTAAGCCATGATAAGGTCAAGCCTAACACATTGAAACACATTTGTATACTTTAATAGTCTCTCCTTATATAATCACTCATAAACTAACGCTAGATATGCCACAATGAATAATATCTAATACACCCACCTACACCTACAAGGCCCAACCCAAGGCTATTCCAATACGAACCCAAGCCACTCAACCCCAAAACTCCCAACATAAGGGAAAGACCTTTCAATACATCTTTTAATACTACACATTGATTACTAAGATCAAAGAGGTAAAGTACCTCATAAAAATCAATTAAAACCAAAAGGAAGAAGAGAAAAAGGTGACAAGGATGGATAAGGTTTTGTGTCTTAATGCAATCTTTAAGAAAACTTAATCGGATAAATATCCTTAAAATCAAAATGTTACCCCCACTTCCTAATAATATTAACTTGCAAGGTTGAACAATCATGGGATTAAGTTTCAAACTAAATAACTCATGGAAGCCATTTGAGTACAACTGATCAATTGGTTTTGATATGCTAATCTATTGGCTTCTTGGAATCTAAAACACAAGTAAGTTAATCGGCCGATTAGTCTTCCAATTTGGATGAGGGGGGATAACAGAGGGGGAAGAGGGGAGGTCGGCGGCATGCATACAAGCTGCCAGTTGGCGGCCTAATAGCCGAAGAAGGCCTACCAGTTTTGCAGGTCTGACAAATCGGAAAGGGAAAAAGGAAGGGGGAGAGAGGCATGCGTGAGGAGAGAGAGAGGCTGCGATTGGGTGGAGGAGAGAGGGGTGTTAGGGAAGGGGATAGGGGCGGTAGGCTAGTGTGTGGCGGCGTAGTGGCTGCATGCCTGTGCCGGGAAGTGGGAGGTTCAGGCATCGAGGAGAGAGAGAGAGAGTCAGGGGAGAAGGGAAAGAAAGAAGAGGATGCAGCCGATCGGTCCAAGGAGAAAAGGAAGGAACCGAACTGGGTCACAAGGGAAGGAAAGGGAGAGGGGGTGCGGGCCTGGGCCGCGTGGGAGGAAAGGAGGGGAGGGGGTTTTGGGCTGTGAGGGCTGGGCTGGCCTAGGTCAGGGGAATAGAAAAAAGAAAAGGGAAAAGGAGAGGAAGGAAAGAAAGAAAAAGGAAAAAGAAGAGGAAAAAGGAAAAAAATAGATAGTTTGGGATATTTAGAATATTTTGGTATTTTGGGATATTTAAAAATAATAATATTTTAATAAAATAATAATTAAATTCCCTTTTTTTAGGTTAATTTAGGATTTTTGAGAAATTTTTCCTAAATTCAATTTTAATTAGCAAAACACCCTAATTTTTTCCAATAAAATTATTTATTAATTTCCTCTTGATTTTTCCTTAATTTATTCCTCTTATTTAAATAAAATAATTTATTTAATTAATTTTCCTAATAAATCCTTAATTTGCCATAATTCTCTAAATTAGAATTTTGGGGTATTTTAATAAGGGTTTAGTCTATTGTCGGGTGTTTATTAGTTCCTTTAGGCATGATCCTAGTAGTTCACGGTATCTTACCTACTCTATACACTAATGATGTATTAGAGAGTATTGATACTAAAGGATCTAGTTACCTAGGTGGTTTTCGTTTCAATCGAACTTTATGTTCATTGCTGATTACTTAGCTTCAGTCAGACTTTATGTGCTTTGGTTTGGATAGGCTTCCATGGTATGTGAGACCATGGGGTAATAAATAGTCCATCTCTCTATAAAAATAAGAATAAGGAAAAATAAGCAAAAGAGGAATAATGGCTTTCAAATAGTTAATCTAATGGATCATATAGACTAAAAAATGAACCTAATAGGATACTCCTGTAGGTGGATAGTTTGAGATCCTAGTAAGAAGTGGAATAACTTGTTATTAATTTTATGTCTCTATCCATGATATCTATGTTGCATTGCTATGCATGATGAGCCACGAATTGTCTAAGTCCTTTTATGACATAAAATCCTTATACATTATATGATTATGATGACACATGTACACCTAAATGTGATGCGTAAGTATGTTACTGTGTTCAATATGAGTTTTATTGTTTCTTATGGCCTTATATGCTTGTGATTCACATTGAGGAGCTTATCTTACTCAGTATTAGTATATTGATATGTCTGTTTGTTTGGTCACCTATTTAATCCCACAAGTAGAAGACTATATGTAGCTTTTTGAGGATGACCTATACTGGGTCTATCTTGTTTTGGGCTTGGGGGCTTGAGTGGGTGGAAATCCGAAGATTGTTGTCTTTTCCTTAATGGAATAGGGTTTGGGGATTTTCCCTACTGTAGTGTTATGCCTATTGTTGATCTTTACTTTCTGTTTAATCTTTTTCTCTTGTATTTGAATATTTTGGAGACTCATTGAGGTTTTTTATTGTAAGCATTTTCTTTTAGTATTTATATATCATATTTCTTGCACACTCTACTCTTGGTTTTGGTTGGTTTGGTTTATTAGCCTTGTATTTAACATGTAACGGGTGGTAGATGTCTCTATGTTGGGTGCAGCAGTAGAACCCCATATTTCCTAGGTATGTTTGGTATTTCCATTTCCATAATGTTTTAAAACAAAAATTTTTAGTAGCGAAAAATAAGAGTGCTAGAGGTTGTTATCAAAGCTCTAATTTTAAACTATTTTATTATAAAATACTTTTTACCTATTCCCACAGGTTGGTGTTAGGACATTATTTTGATTTTCTTGATCTTTAAAATATTTTAAGCTGGCACCACCAATTATTTTCATGATTTCTTGATTACTTTTAGTGTTGATTGAGAGTTCAAGTATTTTTAAACTTGAAAATGCCCTTAAGTTAGAGTGGATTGGGTATGTGTTATAGATGGTTTTGTGTTAATCATGTTGTGCAAGCCTCAATGCTCAATAATTTAATTATTGCTAATTATTCATAGTCTTTAGGAGTCGATGGTCACCAACCACCATTACGAGTGCATCAAGGAATTTATGGATACCATCGATGCCTACATAAAAGGCTAGATTCAAGCATCGCAACCGCCATTAATGCCAACACTTGCTCCAATCCGGAGGATTAGATCAAGATGGTCAGGCATTATCATCCACCAATCTTCAAGGGTTAGGAAGACTTTAACCTCATGGAGAGATGGATTAAGGACATGGAGAAGACCTTTAATACTTATGGGTGTCAGTTGCATAGGAGAGTCAACATGGCGGTGTACTACCTGAGGGGATGAGCAGACGCATGGTGGAGGAGCGTCTAGAGTAAAGGTAGAGATCTTACTATTTTAGGACCCTTCCTTGAGGCACTGCATGCCTTATTCTATCCCACTCATCTCCATATAAAGAAATATGATGAGTTTATGACCCTTCAATAGAAAAGCATGTCGATAGAGGAGTAGTACATGGAGTTAATGGATTTGGTCTAGTTTGATCTTAAGGTAGAGGCTAATGAGGTAATGCAAGTTTATATCTTAAAGATTGGACTAGGGATTTGGTATCAAGAGTTGTTGGTGGGAGTTACCCCATCAGTCGTGGTTGGAATGTACGAGTAGGCCTTGGAGGCTTCCTGAGTCATTCAGGCTAGGAGTGCTCAGTTGAGGGGGAAGAGGAATTTTGAGGGTCACCAACATCCCACCGATAGGAAGAAGGCCTACTCCAAGGGTAGCATGTTGCCTAGGTATGATAGAAGTATGAGGTTAGCACCCTAATCAGGAGGCCAGGCTGGAGAACAATTCGAGAAGATATACTACCATTGAAAGCGTTATGGATCAGATTATCCAGGAGTGGATTAAAAAGGCAACAAGGTGACATGCCATGGTTTTAGTATGACAAAACACAAAGCGAGTGTCATGTCAGAGGTGGATGTATTTAGAGGAATTAGACTCGAGCTTAGAGCACTGGGTCTCTACAATAGCCATAAGTACACACTTAGAGAGTTCCTCTGTTGCTAGCTAATGTTGTTAGTCGTAGAAGTCAACCCAAGGGTTCGAAGCCTTGCATATTTCAACAGGTTCAAGGGCTAATGTGGTAACCGATATGTTTATTGTATCCACCTTTTCAATAGGAGTATTATTTGACTCTAGTGCATCACATTCTTTTGCTTCTTTTGCATTCTTATCTCCTATATATAGTATTTCTACTTCCATTATCTTGTCTTTAGGGGATAGGATTGTGGGCTCTAGACTTTATAGAGGGATGACCTTGATAGTTAAGGGAGTAGGGTTTCCCTTAGATCTCATAGAGCTAGATTTTCACAATTTTGATGTTATTATAGGCATGGAAATGTTGGGGAAGTATTGAGCATTGATAGATTGCATGCAGGAGTGTGTGGTTCTTTGAGGACCAAAGGGTGTGAGGGTCTTATATTGAAAGTGTGAACCTAACCCCTTAGTGAAGGTCATATTAGAAATTGTGTTGAGCACCCTCATTAGTAAGGGTTATCTACTCTTTCTGTGTAATGTTCAAGATATCTAGGTCAAAGAAGTGTCGCTAGAGCAAATTATGGTGATATGAGAGTATTCCAATGTGTTTCTCGATGAGATCTTAGGCATGTTACCTGTTTGAGATGTTGAGATTACTATGGACTTATTATTGGGGATGAAGTTAGTATCCAAAACACCATATTGCATGACACACGTAGAGATGAATGAGCTTAAGGCTCATCTAAAATAATTATTGGAGAAAGGTTACATTCGACCAATTATATTGCACCAGTCGTATTTGTTAAGAAGAAGGACATGAGCCTGAGACTGTGCATTAACTACTGAGGTTGAATCATGTTATGGTGAAGAACTGTTACCCGTTGTTATCAATTGGCGATCTATTTGACCAAATTAGATGAGTTAGTGTTTTCAAAGATTGATTTTCGGTCAAGTTACCATCAATTGATAATCATGGAGTATGATATTCTAAAGACAAAATTTTGAACAAGATATTGCCATTATAAGTTGACAATAATTCCTTTCAGACTCACAAGTTTCCAGCATTCATGTCCCCCATGAATCATATTTTTCGATAGTTTTTGGATAAGTTCCTCATAGTTATCGAGAGAAGGTCAAATAACATTTGAGATAAACCTTGGCATTATTAAGAACCCACCAATTGCATGCCAAGCTTTTGATGTAATCCCCCGAATTTTTTTAAAAGCCTATATTTTAATAAATAAATTTTATTTGGAATAAATTAGCCTTTAAATTCATTTAATTTAATTATTTTATGGATTTTTGAGTAAATAAAATTAAATATAAATATTTAATAAATTAAAATAAATATTTTGTTATTTTTATCATACTCGTATTATGTAAATAATTTTTCAAATTATTATTTTACTAAAATTATCCTTTTAAACCCTTATATTTTAATTAAATTGTTAAATAAATTTATTACCCAAAAATATTGTAATTTATTATTTATAAATTAAATTATTTTAATTAAAACCAATTTTCCCTTTTCTTTTTTTCTTTTTCCTTCTTTTTCCTTCTTTTCCCTTTTCTTTCTTTTTCTTTTTCCTTCCTTGGGCTGCCGGCTAGCTAGCCTGCTTCTCCTCCCCTCCTACGCTGGGCCACTGGCCCATTCTTCCTCCTTCCCCTGCCCTTCCCGCATCGCCCGACCGCCTTTCTTCTTCCTTTCTTCCCCGACCAGGTCGGCCCGCCCCTTCTTTCCTTCGGCCGGTCTGCTCGCGCCCAGCACCCCAGCCCCGACTCTTCTTTCTTCTTCTTCTTTCTTTCACCGGCGAGATTTTTGACCATCGCCACTCCCTGCAACTCCCTCTCCCCCATTGACCTCCCTAACTCTCTCTCCCTCTCTCTCTCTCCCGCCATTCCTTGCCCCATAGCGACCCCACCATTCTCCCTTCCCCACTCCCTTCCATCACCATTCCTTCTCCCTCTCCCTACAATCGTCATTTCCCTACCAACCTATAGCCACACCTCGAGCCCCCTATCCCTTCCCGTTCTGCACTTTTTTCCCGAGCCTCCCTATGCTCCCCAACCCTCTCTTTTCTTTCCTTTCTTCTCCTTCCCTCGCCCTCTTTGTTTTGTTTCACCGTTGCCGCCGCTGCCTTAAACACCACCTGCACCACCTCCTACCACCCTCTACCTCACCCTCGAGCCATCACAACCCCCATCAAGCCACCCCGCAGCCCCATTCTTCCTCCTCCTTTCTTTTTCTCTTCTTTCCCTTCCTTCTCGGCAACCACCCTGCACCACCATATTTCGCATCCGTCCCGGCGCTTCTGCTGCCACCTAAGCCACCAAATTACTCCATGCAACCCCTTCTACCACCCCCAATCCTATCTTGCCCGAAAACACCACCCAAAGACCTTCATTTTCCTTCCCTATTTTCCTTCCTCACTAGGCTTCCATTTTGACCCCTCCTCGGCCGCCACTTTCGTAGCTTCGCTGCCGCCGCCGCCGCCACCCTTAGCCGCCATCAAACCATCCCCGACCACCACCTACACCCCCTCTCCACCTCTGTACCCTTCCCTTTCCCTAAATCCTGCCACAACCACCTTCTTTTCTAGCCCCAAACCACCAACCCAAAAATGCATATTCCTCCTATTTTCACCCCACCTTCGAGCCCCTCCTTTTTCTTTCCTTGCATGCAGCTCATGCTGCATGAGCAGTATAATTAATTTGAATAAAATTTTTAAGGTATAAAAGTATTTTAGTTTAATTATTTGATTAATTAAGTGTTATAAAGCCTTATTATTTGGGCCTTTATCTTTTCTCATATAATGAATTTTGATATTATTTTTAGGTATTGGTTTTGATAATCAAAGTTTGGACCTTTAACCGGAATACTGGTAAGGTTCGTTTTTACGGGATTCAAGGTAATCGTTAAATCCCACTTAAACGCATGGATTAATGTATGTTAGTACATTAGGCATTTTTAATGTGTATTATGCTTGATATATGTTGTTTAGTATATTATATGTGGTTATTGTGTTGGTTGATAAAAAAATAAGCATGATAGGTTATATGATATGTATGGAAATAATATTTAAGGCAATAATTTGGTTGTTAAGGAAAATGTTAATTATTATCCATGTTGTTTTACGCTATTGTGATATTTAATACATGTTTAATATTTTGTGAGCATTAGGGGATTTTATTAATGTATATTGTATAAGAGTATGACCTAATACATATATATATGTGCTAATAAGTATTATATTAATTATAAGAGTTATGGATGAGGTATTAAAGTTAATATTTTATGTAGTATTAATAATAATTTAATATAAAGGGTGTATTAAGAGTAAAATGGCGACTCTTGATTAAAAAGGGTATTATGGTAATTTTGGAGGCAAGGGTAAAATGGTAAATTTGTTAGTAAAAGGATAATTTGGTAATTTTGGAGACAAGGGTAAAATGGTAAATTTATTAGTAAAAGGATAAAGTGGTGATTTTGGAATTAAGGAATAAATTGGTCATTTTGGAAGTAAGGGGGGAAAATTGGTAAATTTGTAATTAAAGAGCAAAATGGTAGTTTTGTGATTAAAGGGGGCAAAATAGTAATTTTCTGAATAAAGGGTAAAATAGTAATTTAGTGATTAAATGGTAAATTGGTAATTTTGTGGTAAAAGGGTAAATTGGTAAATTTGTAATAAAAGGTCAAATTGATAATTTTGTAATAAAAAGACAATTTGGTGATTTTTTTTATTAAAAGGGTAATTTGGTAATTTTGTAACAAAAGGGCAAATTGGTAATTTTGTAACAAAAGGGGCAAATCGTTTACTTTGTAATAAAAAGGGTAATTTGGTAATTTTGAAATAAAAAGGGAAATTTAATAATTTTGTAATAAAGGGGCAAATTGGTAATTTTATAACAAAAGGAAAAAATGGTAATTTTGTAAATAAAAGGGATAAAAGTGGAAATTGGAAAGGAGTAACTCGGTAATTATAATAATTGAGAAGGGTAAAATGATAATTTAATAATGAAGGGTAAAATGGTAAATATGATAAGTGTGATGGCAATTTGGTAAATTAACTAAATAAAGGGATAATTTGGTAATTAGGATATTGAGGAAGGGTAATTTAGTAATTTGACCAACTCAAGGATAATTTATTAATTATAATAAAGGAAAAAGGGTAAATTAGTAATCTCACCAATCAAATGGGAATTATATTAAGTGTAATAATTATGAAGGGTGTTTAGTGGCCTAATAAGTGTGGGAGTTAGCTCGGTAACTTAAACCGAGTAAAGGTGTAGCTAAAGCCGAACGTGTGCTATGTGTCCTACACGCCTTGGGCGGCCTATATAATTATATGTCGTGTTCTGTAAGTTGTTATTTTAACTGTTTCACGTGTGGCATGGCTTGGAACCAATGTGTGTTCATGTGCCCTTTTGGTATGTGCTGATATGGGTATGCTGCAAGTTATGATGTGATGTCATGTGGCCTTTTAGGACATGTTAAGGGTAAAGTTCTTTCGAATAAGAGACATTAAGACACTAATCACTTAAAGAGAAAGATGTTGAGCCGGACCCAGAACGGTCCACCGACAAATAATAGTGGCAGGGTATGTTATCCTTGCGACCGTTCCACCGGCTAAAATAGTGGCAGGGCATGTACCCTCACGACCGTTACACCGGCTATAATAGTGGAAGATTCCGTGCTCAACAAACCAAACACAAAAGCGATAAGATACAGAAAAGATATTAATTACTTACAATGGAACACCTTGTCAGTCGGGGCTAGACCGGTCCACAGGCAAATAATAGTGGCAGGGTATGCTACCCTCGCGACCGTTTCATCGGCTAAAATAGTAGCAGGGCATGTACCCTCACGATCGTTCCACTGGCTATAATAGTGGGGTTCCCGCACTCACAGAGACTTGTATAATCCGAGATAATTGATTAATGATGGACTAATGGCCTTAAGGCCCGAAAAGTATCGATTGATAATTATGGCATATTAATATTTGATTGAGTTGATAAGTATGTAAATGTACGAAAGTGAAGGTTACGGATACGCTATTAATATCTGATTGACTTGTTGGATGTGTGAATATACGGATCCGAATATCATGTTTATACCTAATGTTATGTATGAATATGGTAGTATTTCATGTGTTACATTACGTGCCTGTTTTTAAGTGTGTTTTTAAAGGGTTACTCAGTACTGTAGTACTAAAGGGCTCCCTTCGTGGGGCCCTGCCTATTCAATGGGTAGTACCCCTTGCAGGTCGTGTTCAGTGTTTTCAAGTGGGCCTCGGGAATGAGTGTAAGGAACTATCCATAATTGTTAGGATTTTAATTTGTCTCTTTAAATTTCATAAATTCAATATATTTGTTGTTTTGAAACCACCACTGGTGGATTTTACTCTAATAAATTATTTACTACGCTACTCTAATTTATATATGCTTGAGTTTCCCGTAAATTGTGTTTTACTCTTTTAGCCTTAGCACTTGGTACTGGAATGGTAGGAGTGAACTGGTCTGATACTAAGTGTGGCGGTAATATCCCCAAAGTTCACGGTTTATTAATCTGCTTCCGCTAATTTCCTTTTAATTAATGAAATTTTTCAGTAGTGAATTTTTGGGGTGTTACATTTGAAGTATGAGCTTTGGCTAGGTCAAGTGGATTTATTTGGACGTGTGATTTCTAAAGATGTTGTGTTAGTGGATCCTTTAAAGGTTTGAACAGTTTCTGAGTGACCAACACTAACTTTTGTTAAGGAGGTGCGTAGTTTTTTTAGATTGGTCGATTACTACCATATATTTGTTTATCGTATGCACCACCAACTGACTCCTATGATCTTTCTAACACACTAAACACTAATTGAACTCTACCTAGCTCAGTCACTATATCCCAAATCCATCCAGTAAAACATACCGTGAGCCTTTCATCACCCTTTGCCCTTCCTCACATAAGTGTATTTGACAATGGGCCTATCAGTCTATCACTAAATAGATTGGTGCTTCAACTTTATCAATTTGTAATCATATTGCCTTCATCCCACACCTTTTCTATGACTTGAACGACTACCTAAGGCATGCTTGAGTATTGGTTCTTCATCATCTTTTTGAGGTGTAGGATCATTTGCATTAGCACTACGAAAAACCATTTTTGAAAAGATCTCCTCCCATTTCCTTCATTTTGTTTAGTAAGTGTAAGTAAAAGTTACACACATTATAAGAAATGTTAATAATATTATATTTAATTACACATTTATTTTTTCCTTTAATTTTTTGATATCAAGGTTCACGCATGTCTATTAATTATTTTCTATGGTCAAGGACTTACACAATTTTTTTTATATCTAATTAATGACCACAACTATATTAGTTGTATAATTTCATAAGGGTCTAACTATATATACTTCATTAATATCAAAAAAGGTAAAAATAAATTTGCTTATCTTAATTAATGACTCTCTAAGGTCATGAATGTTTATATATTTTTATATTTGTTTGATGTATTGGCACTATTAATTTTTATTATTAAACATTAACAAATGAAAGTAAAATTTTCTAACAATTTACCTCTTTTCTTAAAATTCTTTATCTAGATTTTTATCATTTACCTTTTTATATATTATGAATCAACATTATATATTTAAGACATTAACCTCCAAATTAAGATGTTAATTACATAACCTAACATGCTTCATGATAAGTTTATATTTTGACATATTTTATACCCTTATAATATTAGTTTTTGGTATTTCATTTTAGTAATACATGTGAATAATTATGATTTTACGCTTAAATAATAATAATTACATAAATTTTATTATTTGAGCTAAAATGATATACACCAAATAAATTTAGGGTATAATATTATTTATTAATTTTTATTAATTTTATTTTGTAGGTAAATTTTAAATAAAAAAAAAAGAAAAAGAAAAAAAAAGGTTAGGCCTTTGGACCAACGGCCCAAGGCCAAACGCCCAAAGGCCCGAAAACAAAAGAAAGAGGATAGCTAGTGAACAAAATAAAAAAATAGTAGCAGGTCGGCACAGTAGAGAGAGCCGCATAAGATAGGAGGGCTGATGTGGGGCACAAGGAGAAGAAGAGTGAGTGGTAGAGAGAGTAACCGGGGGGCGAAAGAAAAGTCAGAGGAGTAGGGGAGAAGAGACCCAACAAGTAGGAGTAGGGATGGCAATGGGTCTCGGACCCGACCCGACCCGCCTCATTTTTAGCGGGTCTGGGTCCATGATTTTTGGACCCGACGGGTCTGGATCGGGTCTGGATCCACATATATCTTAAAGGGTCTGGGTCTAGGTCCAGTTCTAGATCCAGACCCGACCCGCTAGACCCGTTTAATATACATATGTGTGTGTGTGTATATATGTATGTATGTATGTATGCATATATAAATGCATACTAATATTATGTTTGTCATTATTATTTTAATTTTATATAAGCTCCTTATTCATTTTTCTTAAATTTTATTTTTATATGCTTACTTTATAAACAATATGTATAACATTGTATTCTAAAAGCTAGGGATATAAACGGGGCGGATGTTACCCGAAACCCGACGGATTTTTTCCAACGGATATGGATAAACGAATATGGATACGGATATGGATGATGGAAAAAAAATACCCATCGGGTTCGAGTACGGATATGGTTATGGGATATCCATATCCGTATCCGTAACCATACCCATATCCATATTTGTACCCGTTTACCCGATATATAATTATCTTTTTACCTTTAATTTTAAAATAATTATAGTATAAATTAAAGTTAGAATTATCATTTAGCTTAACTTTAAATGGGTTTATCTGTTGGGTGATAGATTTATCCATCGGATAACATCCATTAACGAGTAAACAAATATTTCGTTGAGTAACAGATATCCAACGGATACAGATATGAATATGTTAGCGGATATGAATTCGGGTATGGGTACGGATTTGGATATAGATTTTATTATCGGATACGGATATGGGTATAACCGCCCCATTTACATCCCCACTAAAAGCATTAAAACACCATTTGAAAAGTTAATATAACTATTTTAATATATTTATTTTTTTACTTAGATGATTTTTTTTAACCAAAAAAATACATATTAAGTTATATAAAACATAAATGTATTTGTATGAGCATAGATTATTAATTATTTTTTTAAAAAATAACCAGACCCATTTAGGACCCGTTTAGGACCCATTTACCCGCTAGACCCGATGGATCTGGATCTGGGTCTAAACTTTTAAGACCCGATGGGTCTGGATCGGGTCTGGATCTAGGTAATATAAACGGGTCCGGGTCTGGATATGGCTGGACCCGGTCCAGACCCGACCCATTGCCATCCCTAAGTAGGAGGGAGGCACAGAAATAAGAAAATGAGGGATCGAGAGAAGACAAGCCGCATAAGAGAAAAGAAGGGCATTCAACCGTACGAAGAACATAGAAAAAATATGTGATGCACAAAAGGAAAAATGAGCTCTAGAAAAAGAAACACAGAGGAAGAACAACTGTCGAGGCATAACAGGAAGGATCACAGTCGTCAGAGAGGGTAACGACCGTAGCACACAAAAGAAGGAAATAAAAAGAAGAAGGCAGCATGCACGTCAGTCGAAGAGAAAAAAAAAGAATTTTTGCACTGAATCCAAGACACCCGAGAGACATAAAGAGAGAAAATTTATCTGGAAGATTTATTTCAAATGAAATTAATTATTTTTCATCTGAATTTTTTTTTATCTTTCATCCAAAATTAATTTTAATTATTTCTTTCTCTATTTTTGATTTATTTAAGATAAGAGAAAGAAGAGAAGAGAAGAGAAGAGAGGAACGCAGACAAAGGAAAGCAGAAGATTAGAAGAGAGAAAAGAGAATTGTTGTTATTATTATCTGTTATTCTATTTAATACAGTATAAGAGGCCTTATATATACTATGCTATATTACAATATTAACCCACGTCTAATACCCCCCCCCCCCACAAGCTGGAGGAGGGGAAACCATGCCCAGCTTGGGAATAATAGCTGTATGATCTTTGCCACTGAGAGTCTTGGTGAAGACATTAGCAAGCTGAGATGTAGTGGGGACATAGGATAAGGAAATAAGTCCTGCATTGAGTTGAGCACGAACATAGTGACAATCAAGTTCTATGTGTTTTGTGCGTTCATGAAATACAGGATTTTTAGCAATGTAAATGGCAGCTTGATTATCGCATTTAACAGGAATGGGAATGATGTTTGGAACAGTGAGCTCGGTGAGAAGTCGACTAAGCCAAGATAGTTCAGTTGTAAGGCATCTAAGAGATCTGTATTCTACTTCAGCTGAGGAAAGAGATATAGTGTGTTGTTTCTTGGATTTCCAAGAAATTGGACTACCTCCAAGAAGAATTAAATAACCACTAACAGATCTTCGACTAATGGGACAAGAAGCCCAATCAGAATCGCAATAAGCCAATAATTAAAAGCTAGAAGAAGCATTAAGAAGAATGCCTTGGGAAATTCTGCTCTTGAGGTATCTAAGAACATGGAGAGCAGCAGACCGGTGAGCTAGGTGTGGAGATTGCATGAATTGGCTCAAATATTGCACTGAGAATGCCAGATCAGGCCTTGTATGAAGGAGGAAGTTTTCCAATGAGTTGTCGATACAGAGTTGGGTCTTCCAGAGGATGACCCAAGTCAGCCTTGAGTTTAAGATTCAGGTCGAGAGGACTGGAGAAAGGAGATGAATCAGGTGGTAAAAAATGATCCAGAAGATCATTAGTGAACTTTTGTTGAGTGAGAATCATGCCTTCAGGGACAGTAACAAACTCCATACCAAGGAAGAAATGTAAAGATCCAAGATCTTTAATTTTGAAAGTCTGATCGAGATAAGTCTTCAAGGTTGTAATGGATGTAGCATTATTTCCAGTGACTAAAATATCATCAACATATACAACAATTATGATCAAACTGTGGGATTCAGACTTGATGAACAGAGAGTAATCATTAAGTGACTGAACAAAACCCTTAGATATCAGAGAGGTAGATAGCTTGGAATACCATTGCCGGGAAGCTTGTTTTAGGCCATAGAGGGATTTTTTGAGTCTGCAAACAAGTTATGGTGAAGCAAGAGATAACCCAGGAGGGTGTTTCATATATATGTCTTCATGAAGATCACCATGAAGGAAGGCATTGTTAACATCAAACTGATATAAGGGCCAGCCAAATTTGAGGGCAGTAGAAACAATGCATCGAATAGTAGTCATTTTTACAACTGGTGAGAATGTCTCGGTGTAGTCTTCACCATGTTTTTGTGTAAACCCACGAACAACTAATCGGGCCTTGTATCTTTCAAGGCTACCATCAGCATTGTATTTCACTTTATAAACCCATTTACAACTAACAGGTTTCTTCCCTTTGGGAAGCTTCATGATTTCCCATGTATTATTGGTTTCCAAAGCAGTAAATTCCTTAGCCATAGCATCTTGCCAGTTGGGATCACTAGCAGCTTCGACATAGGAAGAGGGCTCTGAAATATATGTGTAATGGTGGGTAGAAGTAGAATGACAGTGATGTAGAAAGGGTGAAGAATCAGAGGATTGGGGAATGCAGGAATTGGTAAGAGTATGAGGACAGAAAGGAGAATCAGTGGAGGGCAAGACAGCATGACAAATATATTCATGAAGATGTGCAGGGGGTTTAATAGGGCGAGTGGATCATCTAAGAGGTGGGTCATAAGACATAGGTGAAATATTAGGTGAGGGAAGATTATGCTGAGAATTGATTATGGGAGGAACAGAAGGAGATGAAATGGGTGGATGATGAAGAGGAGGAAGGGATTGTGTATCAGCAGAGTGGAAATTATCAGTGACAGGAAAAGGATAATAATGATCAAGGGTGTTGTGGTAAGCACTGTTTTCATAAGGAAAATGGTGATCATAGAATATGACATCTCTGGAGATTTGAGAAGTTTGAGTGGTGAGATTGAAAAGTTTGTAAGCCTTCTTGCCAATGGGATAGCCTAGAAAAATACAAGGGTGAGCTCGTGGGAAAAATTTATCAGAGGGTTTAGGAGAGACAGAAGCATAGCATAGACAACCGAAAGCATGGAGGGAAGAAAAATCAAGGGGTGTTCCAAAGAGAGTTTCATGAGGTGTTTTCTGTTGGAGGACCTTTGTGGGTAGGCGATTTATGATATAAGTGGCATGTAGAATATATTCACCCCAAAATTTTGGTGGTACTTTAGATTGAAAGAAGAAAGCTCGAGCCACCTCTAATATATGTCTATGTTTTCTTTCAACTACTCCATTCTGTTGTGGAGTATAAACACAGGAGGTTTGGTGTAAAATGCCTTGAGATGAGAAATATGAGGAGGTTTCTCGGCTAGATCCTAATTCAAATGTATTGTCAGTTCTGATAATCTTTACAGTGGTGTGAAATTGGGTCTGAATCATGGCAATGAATGCCTTAGTGACAGTGAAAGCATTTTCTTTTGTACTTAGTAAGTAAGTCCAGGTATGTCTGGCGAAATCATCGACAATGGTAAGGAAATATTTATAGCCATTATGAGTAGAGATGTGATATGGTCCCCAAATGTCGATGTGAATCAAATCAAAAGAAGACTTGGTATGTATTGTGCTGTGAGGAAAAGGTAGACGATGTTGTTTTGCCTGATTACAAATCGTGCATGGAACAATGGAATGTTTATTGCACTTAGAGGATAAAACATTGAGAGTTTGCAATGTTTCAAAAGGTACATGTCCAAGTTTAATATGCCAGCTATTACAATGATCTATATTGGATACAAGAGAATTATGAACAGAGGAAGAAATAGAGTTGGTGTCTTGCTATTGCTCTTAGATATTGTGATGTAGCAGGTATAAACCATTGTGAATTTCACCAAGAGCCACAGGTTTGTTCAGAGAGGGTCCCTGACAGAAGCAGGTAGTATCAGTGAATGAAATGGAATGGGATGATTGATGCAGTAGTTTGCTAACAGAGATTAGATTGAATTTGAAGGAAGGAACAAATAGGACATTGGTGAGGGTTATGTCATTTAATTGGACAAACCCTTTGGAACTAACAGAAATAGAATGACCATTTGGTAGGGTGATGTTGTATGGTTTATGGAGAGGAGAAAGGGACTGGAATAAAAATTGATGAGCACACATATGATCAGAAGCCCCCGAATCCAATATCCAAAAACTGCTAGTAAGAGAACCGAATGGCAAAGAAGACATGGATAGAGAATTACCGGCTGGTTTGGATGAAGAAACAGGCTGATTCAGGAGAGACAAGAGCTTCATGCATTGGTCATTGTTGAGTTGAATGCTGGATTGATGTTGAAGATCAGTTTCAGATGTATCTTGATCAGCACCTTGAACCACAGCAGAAAATTTCTTACTCCTGGTAAATTTGCAATCAGTTGGGAACCCAACCAGCCGATAACACTCCTCCCTAAGATGTCCTGTCTTTTTGCAATAGGTACATAAGAGGGATGTTTTCTTGAAGTCAGAATTGTAAGGTATGTGATTGTGACTTTGCACAGAAAAAGAAGATTGTTCTTGGAGGGGAATCGGCCCAGAGCTAACTTCTCTCTGCTTTTCTTCATGTAAGAGGGTAGAATATGCTTCTCCAATGCGTGGCAGAGGTTTGGTCATAATGAGTGAACCACGAACAGTGGAGTAACTATCATTTAAACCCACGAGGAACTGTAAGAGTTGTTCTTCCTCAAAATATTGTTGAGTTTCCTGAGTGACCACTGGAAAAGGGTGGACTTCTTGGAGTTCATCCCATAACTTCTTGATCTGGGTGTAGTAACTGGTAATACTGTCTGATCCTTGCACCGCACAGGAGATTTCTTTCTTTAATTGGAGCCGAGACATCCCATTGGACTGACTGAATCTTGCACTGAGATCAAACCAAATTCCACTGGTAGTGGTGATGAATATTACACTGTCGAGAATTTCTTTGGTAAGGGTGTTGAGAATCCATGATATCAGCATATTGTTACAGGCATGCCAATCTTCAAATGTAGGGTCAGACTCTACTAGTTCTGGAATTTTTCCGTTGATGAAGCCTTGTTTTTTCTTGGCTGAAATGGCGATGAGCATGGCTCTCCTCCAGGATGGGTATCCAGTCCCGTTAAACTTCTTGGATATTAATATGGCGCCAGGATGATTAGAGGTGCTGAGATAGAGAGGGTTGGAAGGACCAATTAAGGCGTTAGAATTGCCTTCAGTTACAGAATGGGCATCCTCTGTAATTGGATGTGCCATTCGGATTCAAGAAAGAAAATCAAGAATTTCAAGAACTTCAAGAATTTCAGAGAATTTCAAAAAGAAGGACGAAACAGAGAGCGGGAAGGAGATGAATCCAGAAAAAGGAGATGAATCCTGAGATTTAAGATTGAAATTTTAATGGCTTTGATACCATGTTAAGATAAGAGAAAGAAGAGAAGAGAAGAGAAGAGAGGAACACAGACAAAGGAAAGCAGAAGATTAGAAGAGAGAAAAGAGAACTTCTGTTATTATTATCAGTTATTCTATTTAATACAGTATAAGAGGCCTTATATATACTATGCTATATTACAATATTAACCCACGTCTAATATAGCTAGTGAACAAAATACAAAAATAGTAGCAGGCTGGCACAGTAGAGAGAGCCGCATAAGATAGGAGGGCTGACGTGGGGCACGAGGAGAAGAAGAGTGAGTGGTAGAGAGAGTGACTAGGGGGCGAAAGAAAAGTCAGAGGAGTAGGGGAGAAGAGACCCAGCAAGTAGGAGGGAGGCACAGAAATAAAAAAGTGAGGGATCGAGAGAAGACAAGCCGCATAAGAGAAAAGAAGGGCATTCAACCGTACGAAGAACATAGAAAAAATATGTGATGCACAAAAGGAAAAATGAGCCCTAGAAAAAGAAACACAGAGGAAGAACAACAGTCGAGGCATAACAGGAAGGATCACAGTCGTCAGAGAGGGTAACGACCGTAGCACACAAAAGAAGGAAATAAAAAGAAGAAGGCAGCATGCACGTCAGTCGAAGAGAAAAAAAAAAGAATTTTTGCACTGAATCCAAGACACCCGAGAGACATAAAGAGAGAAAATTTATCTGGAAGATTTATTTCAAATGAAATTAATTATTTTTCATCTGAAATTTTTTTTATCTTTCATCCAAAATTAATTTTAATTATTTCTTTCTCTATTTTTTATTTATATTTTTAGATATATATTTTTATGTAATTAATTCGATAATTATGGCTGATTAATTATTTATGATTTGGGAATAGACTGAAACCCTAGACTAAAATTTGATATATGATTTTTTTTTGTTTCATGAGATTATTCTTTGACTTTATTTTAATTTCTATCATTTATGTATATGATTCTGTCAAGTATAATTTATATCGTGTATGCCTTATTCTAGTTTTTTAATAGTAATAGTATGTAGGATTATTTACCTGTTGGGTGCCCATATGAATATATTAGAATTTATATGTATAAATTACAGCTAGGTTAGATAACAATTCACCTAATAGTTTTGTAATTCTAATTGAAGTAGTAAAATGTTTAGACATGTGTGGGTCAAAGAAGGGGAATATAGCTTGACATGTTTATTGTACTCGTTTGGGTACTTAGATTGACATCATCCTTTCAATTATACTTAATAAATTAAATGTAGTTAAATATAGGGGTCGTTTGTTGCTACTATACTAGTAGTATTTAATAGGATTAATATTGGCGCTCTGTCGTATTAATTAATTTAGAAAAGAAAAGTAAGGTGTATAAACCGACTTTTGGTGTACAACTTGGCCTATCTCTTTTTCATGATTAAAAAGATGACTTATAAATTATTATTATATTTTGACCTAATCTAGTGGTGGATTTAGATTTCTCTAACATATTTATCATAATTGCTGTTATACATTATTTTTATTATTTTATTTTATTTATTACTTTTATTATTTTAAAACTTCCATTAGTCTTTTTTTCTTATTTATTTATTTTGTGTGATTTAGAGTTTCTATTTTTAAGTTAGTTAAATAGAGGTGAGCCCTCTCAATCCCCGGTATAGAATGATACCTTTATTTACTAGTACTACAATTGTTAATAAGAGGGTTTAAATTATGTGCTAGCTACAACCACACTAATTTTGGCATTGTTGCCGAGGATTGGTACATTCACCTTTGTTTGCTAGTATTTTTAGTGCGTTTTTTTTAGTGTGCTGTGCATGTCATATCATCCTTTTATTGGTGATAGTGCTTGTGGGCACTCAAATCTCTAAATTAATAGGATTTTTAGTAGTTAGTGAGTTTCTATTTTTTTTTAGTGTTTTTTGTTTAGTTTTTTTAGGACTTTTTTGTGTGTTTTGTTTCGCTTTTAACTATTTCCTTTGAAGTATTGGTGTTTTTCAGGTGGCTATGAGAGGATCCTTGGGTTATAGACAACTTTGCATGGACCTTAATGCAAGAGTAAATGAGGTAAGTTCAAGTACCCTTGATGATAAACTTAACCGACTCATTACTGTTGTTTCATAGATTTCTATAGCAACTAGGGTTATTAATACAAGTGGAGTGTGTCACGTACAAGGAAATCTATATGCTTACTATGCACAAGCTATGTGATGAGGATGGACACAATTCCGTGCTCAATCTTTCAATGGTTTCCAATGACATGATCCCTACACAAGCGCATACTATTTGGGAATGAGGCATCACCTCAACATTGGATGGGAGATGAATGATTGTTATCAAGTGCCATATCAAGACCCTTACACATGCGAATATGAAGCTTCAAAATATTATCAATATCCTCAACAAGAGTATTCTCCAGTTTGAGAACCTTAAAAGTTAGAAAAAATGGAGAAGCTTTTTGAAACATTAAACAAAATGAAAGGATGTTAGTGTTAGAGGAGAAAATGAGTTATGTGGTCAACATGGTCAATCAATTACAAGAACAAAAAGAGCTCTCTAGTACTTCAGTTTTAAATTCCAGTGAGAGTTATGAGTATGATGATACCATATCCAAATGTGAGTATGAGCTAGTTGATGAGGTCCCCATGGAGCATATTGAAAGACATGATTAGGTGGAAGAAAAGCTTATAAAAGTAGAAGAAGAATCTCATCAAAATAAGGATCAAGTGAACAAAGATAAGTATACAAATGACAAGATTATCATTTTTCATCTACCATAGACCATCTTTGGACATTTGTTCCCCAATTTTGCTTGGAGATAAGCATGAAACACAAGGTGAGCTTTTGAACCACTTTGATTTTATTTATGTTAACCATACTTTTTGGTTTCCCTTTGTTAGTAGGTTATATGGGTCCAAGATTGAAGAGAGAAATCAATTCATCTTGGATACATCTAATAAGAAGGATAATGCTCTAAAGGAGATGTTATGTTGGAAGGATGTGCTAAAATATTTTGGGATGGGACAATATGTTCTTCCTTTGATAGAGAGACCACCATACATTGACATTGGGCAAAACATTCCCTCTTTACACATGAGCTTAAATCTCATGATAGATAAGTTGCGTTCTTGCTGGGTCAAATCTTTTATTAAAACTAATATTTTTTCCTTTTTCTACCTTGCAAGATATATATGATAATCATGAGGAATTATTTGGTGGAGCAGCTCTTAAGTGGACGTACCCACCTTGAATGAGTAAAACCGAAATAATGTTAAGCTAAAGACATAAAAACAAGCACTATTTGGAAGGCAATCCAATGTGATAGGGGAGTTTTCTACCCTTTAGCTATTTTTTAGTTATTCATTTATTTTGTATCTCCATACTTAAAATTACAAGTTCCTTTAGTTGTTTACACGTTCAAGACAATGTGTGATTTAAGTGTAGTGGTACGAGTATTTTATGTATTTGCATGAAAAAAATTATGTGATTGCATGAAAAAAAAATTGAAATTTTTTTTATAGTGTTTTTAGAGTCTTAGGATCCCTTAACTAATTAATGAGGAGCATATATTTGAAATCTAACGAAAAGAGGATCATAAAATTGAGATAAAGCAGGTGGAGATTTTTGTGTTAATTTTAGATATAGGGAATACACATCTACATTTCTAGATATGCATGGAGAAAGAACATGTATGATTTTCTAACCACCGACATGACATGTTGAAATTCAACACATTCCTCGGTGAGCTTTTGAACCATATATACCTTTATTTTTTGAGTGAATTTACATGAAATTATCTACTTTTCTTGGCTTCAAAGGTTCTTTATAAACCTTATATGTGTCTAATTGCTTTAATTAAATTACTTGCCATCGCTTTTGTAATGAACTCTAGAGACTACTAGAACTTACTCTTATACTAGTCGAAGCTTATAATCAAAATATGCTCTGATTGAGAAAATGATAAAGACAACTCAGGATTTTCCATCACATGACCAAACGACTTAACTCTAATTTTTGTATACATGATGTACATCCCATAGAAGCTCGTTGAGCCTAAATATTGAACATATATTTTTCTTCATTACCCATATTAAATAACATTCGGGCCTTATCATTACCCTTGCTTAAAGCTAGTGGAAGGAAATTAATTCATTATGGACATAGAGTGATTGTGTATGTGTAAGAATATATATATATATATATATATATATATATATATATATATATATATATATATATATATATACACACGTTAAGGAAGGAATTTGTTATGTTTGGTGATGAAGATGGAATTATATATTCATTATATTTTCATCATTCTTCTTTTTTTAAAAAAAAAATAAAAAATTTGAAAAAAAAGATTAAAAAAATAATTAATTAAAAAAATTGAAAAAAAAAGAAAAAACAAAGAGAGAAGAAAATGATGCAATATCAGGAAGAAAGGGAGATATGGAGATGATATTGAGAAAGTTCTATTGTTATCTTATTGTTTTAATTTGGTGTTAAGGTGGAGATGTGTTATTAATGTGGAGTTAAGGTTATATTTCATTTAATTATTAGAGTTCCACTAGCTCTTGACCTTTTTAGCACCACAATCCCAAAATACATCGTCCCCTTATATACCTTAAACCCATTATGACCAATAAGTCCTATTTGATTCTTGAGACGAGTAGCCTTTTGATCTAATGGAGATTAGTCACAAGAGATAAGCATATAGTTTGGTCCATTTGGCAGGTATTTGGTATCTTTCATGTGGTTTTATCCATAAGAATATGAGTCTTCTTTGTTTATATATGTGAGTAGTTTATTATCTTTATCATCTCATCTCATATACCTGAGTATTTTTATTCATTTGTAATAATAAATCTAAGAGAGAGAAAAAGTTAGAGGATATCCATAGTGAAGATAGATTTTGATGTGACTAAGGTGTGGTAGATCTTTATCCATAATATTGATCTGTCTATACTTCTCATGTTTATGTGTGAACTATATATTGAAATTAATCCCTTAAATCTCTCAATACTGAATCTTGGTTGATTGTTAATCTTAACGTATGAAAGTAAAATATTCTGAGGCAGTAGTGGTTAAGGGTATTAGGCGTTATTTAATTTAATTATTTATTTATTGTGTGTGATTTTGTGGGTATATCATCTACAAAATCCTTACGAGACTTTACTCATCATCTAAGGGTGACCTAAGAATTTAAAGAGCTTGTTGCACATGCTAAGTGTAATCGTGAGACCGATGAAAGTGGCTAGTTAGTTTATTTTTATTTGGTTAGAGTCATAACTTGTTTGAGGACAAGCAAGAAGTTAAGTGTGGGGGTGTTGATAAGTTTATAGTTTGACATATTTTATACCCTTATAATCTTAGTTTTTGGTATTTTATTTGAGTAATATATGTGAATAATTATAATATTATTTATTAATTTTTATTAATTTTATTTTGGAATTAAATTTTAAATAAAAGAAAATTAAAAAAAAAAGAAAAAAAAGTTGGGTCTTTGGACCAACGACTTAAAGACCGAAGGCCCAAAGGCACGAAAACAAAAGCCCAAAGGCACGAAAACAAAATAAGAGGCATAAGAGGAGAACTAGCGAATGAAATAAAAACAGAGCAGCAGGTCAGCGCAGTAGAGAGAGCCTCATAAGATAGGAGGCCTGATGTGGGGCACGAGGAGAAGGAGAGTGGGTGGTATACAGAGTGATGTGGGGGACGAAAGAAAAGTTAGAAGAGCAGGGGAGAAGAGTCCCAATGTGTAGAAGGAGGGTGGCATAGAAAAAAAAAGTGAGGGATCAAGAGAAGATAGGCCGCGTGAGAGAAAATAAGGGTAGTCGGCCGCACAAAGAACAAAGAAAAAGCTGTGATGTACTGAAGGAAAATTCGGCCCCAGAAAAAGAAACGCAGAGGAAGAACAGTAGTCGAGGTAGAGCAGGAAGGAGCACAATCGTCGAAGAGGACAGTGGCTAAAAACAAGGCAACAAAAAGAAGAAGGCAACGTGCACGTCAGCCGGAGAGAAAAAAAAAGAAAAAGGATTTTTACACCGAATCCAAGATAGCCAAGAGGCATAGAGAGAAAATTTATTTGAAAAATTTATTTAAGATGAAATTAATTACTTTTTCATCTAAATAAATTTTTGATCTTTTATACAAAATTAATTTCGATTATTTCTTTCTTTATTTTTGATTTATATTTTTGAATACATATTTTTGTGTGATTAATTCAATAATTATGGCTAACTGATTATTTATTACTAGGGAATAAACTAAAATTTTAGATTAGGGTTTGAGATATAATTTTATTTTTCTTTATTTCATGAAATTATTTTTTGAATTTATTTTAATTTCTATTATTAATATATATGATTCTGTCAAGTATAATTTATTGGCATATACCTTATTCTGGTTTCCTTATAGTAACAGTATGTAGGATTATTTACTTACTGGATTGACATTTGAATATACTAGAACTTATATGTATAAATTACAGCTAGGTTAGATAACATGTAACACTCCCAAAAATCGTAGTTAAATTTTTTTGTTTAATTAAAATAAATACAAGCATGGGGGTGCTACCGCTGTGATTAGTACAAGCTAGGCCCCCAGCCAGTGTCGTGCCAACCATAAGGGTAAGGATAATTTTAACAATCATTAAACTAATTAAGACATGGAACTATAATAATTTGAAATACTCATAATAAAGAAAAGTCCGAGTGCAAAATTAAAGTGTTAATACAAAATTGAAAACAGAGACAAAGTCAAGCCCCTAGAGGAAAAATTGATACAATGATAAAGTAAAACTAGAAAAATGGTAGAGAGTTTTGTCGGCACTTGCTTTTGGCCCCAAGTAAGCCTAATGGTCAACACATATCCCCGCCTGACGCATCCAATACAATATAGGCATCAAACAAGGTACCTACGACCTGCACAAACTTGGAAGGGCCCTCTGCTTGTGAGAATGAGTAGCACCCATAAAACGGGTGGTCAATAGGCTACGTACTGAGTAAGAAAACCATATAGGTAATGCCATGCAAGAAAATAGACAAGTAAGGCTTATAGAGCATAATTCATGTTCATATCATCAGGCCAGACTTAGACTGATATTTCTGTCTCACACATTTCTCATATTAATTTCATGTGAGTACGGAAGCCCCACTATTATAGCCGGTGGACCAAAAACACTCTTTAGGACAGAACGCAGTGACCACTTTTATAGTTGGTGGACTAGAATCACTCTATAGGGTAAAACGTACCTGACCACTATTATAGCCGGTGGACCAAAAAATCAACCTCACTAGTCCTGACTTACAAGGTGTTCCACTGTAAATAATTAGTATCTTTCCATGTCTTATTACCATGTAAAGTTTGGTTTATTGAGCTTGGAATCCCCACTATTATAGCCGATGGACCGAAAATAATCCATAAGGTAAAATACACCAGACCACTATTATAGTCGGTGGACCGAAAAATATATCTTCATTAATCTAGGCTCGATAATCTTTTACTTTAAGTGTTTAGCATTTTATTGTATCTTATTCCACACAACCCCGATTCGACATGCATGACCCACTAGACTTCCCATGCTCACCCTTTTATTCTCAGCTTCCCAAAACCCATATCCCATATCTTGGGAATTCTATACCCTCTAGTACATCCAGGCATCCTTTCCCCCTTTTCCTAATTACCATGAACACCCAACTCTTATGTGCATAGGTCGTGGCCCACTTTCCATATCTCCGAGTCAACTCACTATCACTCTCTAGGTTTTCCTTTGGGAAACCCTAATTTGGCCTATATGACCCAACCTTCATCTATCTCACACAACTCATGCTCCTTTGCCCCTAATTCATCACCTCACTCGATTCATCCCCAAGCACCCCACTTTACTTCCCATTTTACACATGTGGCCACGAAACCCTAATTGGCCATCCCAAAACCCTTTTTCACATGACACACATCTGACACAACCTATGGACCCGAGACTTCCTCCCCATCTTTTCCCACTAACCATGAGAACCCAAAACTCTTCTGCACGTGGTTTAAGGCATCACTTCCCATAAATCTATTTCAACTCCTCTTTGCTCTTTAGGGTTTCCTTTTGAAACCCAAATCTAGCCTATGTGGCCTCACTTTCCTTCATCCTACACAACTCATACTCTTCCTTGTTACCAAAACCATCACTTCCCTTGAACCATACCCGACATCACAAGCTCACTATCTAACTCCCACACGTGATCACAAAAACCCTATTTTTCTCCCCAAAACCCTAGTACTTCTCATCTCTTTTATTTCACCCCCTCAACACCCAAATACCTTTTTCCCACTTGGCTCACTTTTCCTCCATACGACACCCCTTCCATCTTTTATTCCCCATTCTAACCATTTCCATTAGTTTTCCCTTCCTTGCACACTTCTCCCACTTAGGGTTTTCTCCCAAAACCCTAGTCAAGTCTCCCATGCATCCTTACACCAACCCACGTACTATTTTTCACATATGGACTCCAATTACCCTAACAATTATTCCCTTACTTTACTTAACCCTCAAGTAAACTTTTTCACGTAAAGGTCATCTCCATCCAAAGGTTAACCATCACATACAAACCCTAGACTCTCCATGCATGTTTTGGTCCATTCCCTTAATTTATCCCCATTAATCCTCCTTTTGTTCACCCGTAGGTCATAAGATATTTAGGCCATTCTTAACATCTTCTGGTCAACTCACTTTCCTTAGTCTTTTTCATTCTCTCACAACCACATCACACTATTTAAGACTTCCTACCATGCATGTCATGAGGGCAATATTACATAAGCACATCCAAGTACAAGTAACAATACCACATTACATATGTCATAAAACACATGCAACTTACCTTAGCTCCATGCTTAATAAGCTATGCTATAAGAGCATAATCCATAATATATAAGGCACACACATCAAATTAACACACATAACACATTTTTCACACACATTAGGCCTTCACCATATCCTTACCTAAAACAACACCGGACTTGAAGCACGCTCCTACGCCTCCTTAGGGTTCGAACTTGGTTTACCTATAAGAGAAAAATACTAGGGTTAACTTTTCTCTTACCAACATTATCATTATTTCCTACCTACCTTTATCATAACCTAGTACTAGGGATATTAATAATAATAGTAGCTTTATTAGTAAAAATAGGGGTATTATTATTAAAATGGTTAATCATACTATTATTAGTTAAAATAGGTTTAGGTAGTCATATTGGTCACTGATAAGATGTTATTAATAATATTATTCATAATAAGGATGCTAATGATGATGATGATAGTAGTAGTAGTTGTGGTGGTAGTAGTAGTAGTAGTAGTAGTAGTAGTAGTAGTAGTAGTAGTAGTAATAGTAGTAGTAGTAGCGGCAACAGTAATATAATAAAATAACAATTACACTAATTATACTTAAGGGCTAAGAAGGTTAGGGCATAACCTAGTGGTGGTGGCAGCTAGGTGGCGGCACACAGCGGTCGTAGCGGTGGAGGAAGTGGAGGTTAGAGAGGTGGCTTTTGAGACTAGAAGAGGGAGAGTGAGATGGTGGTTGGAGTAGTGGTAGATTCTCTGGGTTGAGAGGGTTGGAGTGGTGGTGGTGGCGTAGGTGGTGGTTGTTGTGGTGGTCGAGGGTGGTGGTGGAGGAGGAGGAAGGGTAAAGGAGAGAGAGGTAGGGAGAGAGGAAGGTAGGGGAGGTAGGGGAGGCTCTGTTGAGTGGATTAGGCAGCAGGAGATACAGTGGTTGCCGCGGAGAAGGTGGCACATGAAGGTGAGAAGGGTAGCGATGGGTGTAAAGTGGCAAGTCGAGCAGCTAAATTTACACGGTTGGGGTGGCTTGTGTAGGGGGAACTAGGGGTGGTGAGTGGTATGATTCAGTGGAGGGCAATGTAGGGAAGGTTTTGGATAGTGTTTCGAGCAACGGTGTTGGGCAATGGCAGCGGGGATGGCATCTGAAGCGACTGTAGGGCAAGGAGGTTAGATTTTCTAGGCAGGGGAAAAGGGGTCGAATGGGATCAGTTGGGCATATTTATAGGCCATTAGAGGGAGGATAAGGCAAAGGGGGATGAGAAAAATGGGGCAGGTGAGACGGAGCTCGTCGGTGGCAGGCTGGTACAAGCTTGTGATTTTATAGGGTAGGTTTGGTTGGGGAGGAGAAAGAGGAGAGGGAAGGAGGCATGCGTGAAGTCAGGTGTAGGTAGGTCGGGGCTGGAATTGGTAAGGAAAGGGACAGGGAAGAGAAGGAAGGTGGCAGGCCGACAGTATGGTAGCTGGGTAGGTCGGGATGCAGAGTAGCAGGTCGACCTGCAATGTATGGGAGGAAGGAAGAAAGAAGAAGAGGGGGTCGGTTGGCCGGTTTGGGGGAAAAGAAAAGAAAGAAAAAGGGAGGGGTGAACCGGCGGGCGAGGGGAAGAAGAAAAAAAGAATGGCAGGCTAGGTTGCATGGAGGAGAGAAGAGAGGGAGAGGAGTTGGGCCGCGAGGGGGGTTGACCCATTCCGGGGAAGAAGGGAAAAAAGAAAAAAAGGAGAAAGGAGAAAAGGAGGAAAGAAAAAGGAAAAAGAAAAACAAGGAAAAAAATAAAAAATAGGTTGGTTGGGGTATTTATAACATTTTGGTATTTTTGAATATTTAAAAATAATAAAAATTAGTAAAATAATAATTAAATTCCTTTTTATATTAATTTAAGATATTTTAGATAATTTTTTCTAAATTATATTTTAATTAGTAAAATACCATAATCTTTCCTAATTAAATTCTTTATTATTATCCTCTTGTTTTTGTCTTAAATTCTCCCCTTATTGTAATAAAATAATATATTTAATTAATTTTTCTAATAAATCTCTATTTTATCATAATTTTCTAAATTAGGGTTTTTGGGATATTTCATAACAATTTACCTAATATTTTTATAATTCTAACTGAAGTAGTAAAATGTTTAGATACATGTGGGTCAAAAAAGAGAAATACAACTAGACATATTTATTGTTTTAATTTGGGTACTTAGATTGACATCTTTTTAATTATACTTAATGTATTAAATCTAGTTAAACATAGGAGCCGCTTGTTGCTACTATACTGCTAGTATTTAATAGAATTAATATTGATGCTTTGTCGTATTAATTAATTTAGAAAAGTAATATAAGGTGCATAAACCTACTTTTGGCATACAACTTGGTTAATCACTTTCTCATGATTACTATATGACTTAGAAATTATTATTATTGTTATTATTATTATTATTATTACTATTATTATTATTATATTTTGACCTAATCTAATGGTATATTTTGATTTTCCTAGCATATTTATCATAATTGCAGTTATCAATTATTTTTATTATTTTATTTTATTTTATTTATTAATTTTGTTATTTTCTATTATTTAAACCCCCCCATTAGTGTTTTTTCTTGTTTATTTATTTTATGTGATTTAGAGTTTTTATTTTTATTATTTTTAAGCTAGTTAAATGGAGATGAGCCCTTTCAATTCCCGGTATAAAACGATATCCTTATTTACCAATACTACAATTATCAACAAGAGAGTTTAAATTGCATGCCGGCTATTACCACACCACTTCACATACTAAGATACAAATTAATTACGTAACTAACAAATATTAATTAAATCTAACAATCTCACAAAAAAAAATTACATATCACCAAATTTAATATCTGCTAACATGTTAAGATATTGCTCTACATGTGTATGAATAACAAAATTAACTAAAATGTTTATTATACTACATACTACCAATACTTTTTCTAATCTAACATGCATAGTAATAACTACATACAATAAGCTAATTACACACGTAATCTAACCACAATAATCTAATAACTCAATTATATAAAATCTGATTAATCAATTATACAAATCCTAACTACAATAATCTAATAACCCAATTATACAAAAGTCTAATTATAATAATCTAATTAAATATTTATACAAAACCTAACTATAATAATATAATGTAGAAAACTATTTCAATTTAAATATTAAACAACAATTAACATGAAATAAAAAATACATAATAATTATATCAAATTAAGAATGTGGAGGTGCTCGACGGTGGCACTCTGAACACTTGTGGTTACACCTACAAAATAATCGTATACCAACAAATACATCAAAAATAGAGATTAGATTAAAACAAACCTTGAAAAAGGAAAAAAATGGAGGAGAAAATTAAAAGAGAAAGAAGAAAAAATGCGGTAGTTTTTGGCGATAAAAGAAAGAAATCAAAATTCAAAGAAGAAGAGGGAAAATGAAGAGCTAGGGTTTGCGAGCGGATTATAACAGGCCCTGAATACTGACGATCAAAATCATAGATATTAACCCCAAAATGGTCATTGTTCAGGAAAAATAAGTTAGATTTTGTCGTTTCGGTCAAGCTAAAAAAGCATAAAATCATTTAATACCAATGATATATCATTGGTATTAAGGGAAAATTATTGGTATTAAGCTCTTCATTATTACTCCCTATTCCTTGGCGGTAAGTTTCTCTCTATGGTATTTCAACCAAATATCACTTATTACCAACGATAGATCGTTGGTATTAATGAAAAAAATTAAGCTCTTTATTTTCCCTCCCTATTCTTTGGCAATAATTTTCCCTCCGTGGTACTTTGACCAAATATATTCCTTAATATTGATGATAAGATTGTCGCTATTAAAAAATAACTCATCGGTATTTATTTGCTTGAGATTTTAATACAAATTGACAAAAAAAAATTTGTGCCATTTAATACTAATGATATTTATCGTCTGTATTACGTATTTTCTTGCTATTTTTCAAAAACAAAAATATATTTGTCCTCTACTCTAATATCAATGAATAACTATCAGTGTTAAGTCTTAACAACGATGATTGTATATTGCCTGTGTTAATCCTTTTTTTCGTAGTGCATGCATGTACTTGCTTGGTAAGCATAGTGAAAGTTTGTGATGCATGTGCCAATAAAATTAGGTCAAGTTAATGGTGCTCTTAGGCAGGAACAATTGAAAAAAAAATGAGGTGAGAAGATGAAGAAAAGTACGGTTCTTGGTAACTTCTTAAATCAATAAAATTAGGTAAGTTATTGGTGCTCTTAGGTAAGAACAACCGAAAATAAAAAAAGAGAAAGGAGGTGAGAAGATGAAGAAAATTATGGTTCTTGGTGACTCCTTAAATATTACACTTTTGAGAATAATCTAAAGTCAAAAAACTTGGGATAAGATGGGGTTCTTGATTTTAAAAGTATTTTGCAATCAAATAATTTTTTTTTATATCATTCATACTTTTCCCTAACACTTGAAGAGTATATTGAGGCCATTAGTTTAACCTAAATTGGCTATTACATTTGAACTAGGAAATTTAGGAACCAACCATCTAGTTTAACTAGACAACAAACCAAATGACATCCTAAGCTCCCCACACCAACCTTAGGATTTAGTGATCAGATTTCTTCTTCCCTAAACTAGATACAAGGCACAAAGGACTAAATAAAAGAGATACAAGTCAATAATCTTAACTACCTCTCGTTTGGGGGCATATAACTGCTTCTCACCTCCTCATGAATGGCGAAGAAGAAGAAGACATCTAAGGCAAAGATTGATGATATCCAACATTCCTCCTCCCTTTCATTGGAAATTGATTCTCCAATCTTAGAAGTTATTGATGGCACATCAAAAGAGCTGAACATTGCACCATCCCAATTGCCGCAGGAGACAATCGACAGTAACCCTAAAACTACTTCCATTCTTTCGGATGACGATCACCCTACAGATAATTCAAATTCAACAGGAAAAATAATGAATTCCCAAATTGAGTCTCAAGGAAATCCACAACATCAATCATCTTACAATGGTAACCCTATTTCTTGGCGAGATGTAGTTCTGCGAAACAGAAGGCCGGATCAATTGACAACCTTGTCTTATGTTCCACCTACTATTTAAGAGGGCTTTGTCATGACCGAAATTCAAGAACCAGAATTGAAGACGGAATCTAACCAATGGCAATTCACTCTAGTCGGTATGGTATTCGGCGCAAAACCATCCTTCTCACAAATTTAATCTTATGCCCGCACATACTGGAACCATATTACAACACCAAAAATACTTAGACATGATGATGGTTTCTTCCTATTCCAGTTTCCTTCTTTGACTGACTATCGAACTATCCTAGACGCTGGTCATTGGACTTTCATGAATAAACCCCTGCTCTTGAAGGAATGGCATCTTGACTTTACATTTTGGGCAGAAGACTTCCAATTCCTACATACGTGGATAAAACTTCCTGGGTTGCCTCTAGGATACTGGTCAGTGGATTCTCTAGCCAGAATTGGAAGTTGCATCAGTTACCCCATTGGAATGGACCAGGTTACTACCAAGAAAGAAAGAATTTCGTATGCCCGAATCTTGATAGAGGTCAACAGCCATAGAACATTGCTTGATCATATTTGTATAAAAAACCAGATGGAACCTCATTTACCCAACAAGTCATCTATGAATGGAGACCTCAATTCTGCCTTACCTGCAAAAGATCAGGTCATTTGAGTGTTAAATGTCATGCTCTCCAAAACTTTCAGACATGAACCCAGCCAAAAACCGAAACTTTACATAAATGGGTGGTAGTAAATGATAGAAGATGTTTACACTCAACTGATGGATTGGAGAATGACAAGGAACCATACAAAAACTCAATCCTTAATGTGGAATTACATGAGTCAATTGAGACAATTGAGAACCATTCAACTGATCCTTTTCCTCCTCCTACATCTCAGAGGACCTTATCCATTAGAGAACCTAAAAAACTTCAGATCTCATTGCAGTTGATTCACTAGAGAAAACTACCATAGAAAATATTACATATCCTCATACATCCAGCATATCAACTGTGAGTGATAATCAACATAATCAACATATCAATAGACCCAAGACTCATCTCCTCTCTATCAAAGATAACACACCAGGAATTCTTGAAGATTCCATTCTATCAGAGAATGAAGACCTCACACCAGAAAAATCTTGGATGAAGATTGTGAGAGGTAAGAAAGTGATTCATACTCCTTACCTCCCTGATTTCGACATCCATTTATCATGAGTATTGGATGCTAGAATGTTAGGGGGATGAATAACCCCCGAAAGAAGAAAGATACCTGCTTATGGATCCGTGAGAATAGCTTATCATTAGTTGGTCTAGTTGAAACAAAAATAAAAGAAAATAAAGTGGACACTATAGTTCATCAACTTCCAGTAGGATGGAAATGGAATCAGAACTACTCAAGTCATCACTATGGTCGAATTTGGATGGGATGGAATCCTAATATGTGGCAGGTCAATATTTTATCTCAGTGTGATCAGGGTATTTTGGCTTGCATCACAAATGTTCAGCAACAAACTTCCTTCTCTCTTACCATTATTTATGGTCTGAATAATGGTGAGGGTAGAAAGCATCTCTGGTCTTGGTTAATAAACCATAACCAAAACTCTAAACCCTAGATTCTCATGGGGGACTTTAACATTATCCTGAACAATGCTGAAAAACTTCAAGGTGACATGGTTAGTACTCAAGATATAAATGATTTTGTTCATTGCACTCAGCAGTTACATATTCAAGATCTCAGATATACTGGAATCTTCTACACATGGAGTAACAAACAAGAAGCTTCAACCAGAGTCTATAGTAAACTTGATCCAGTAATGGGAAATGAATCATGGCTGGATACCTTCCCCTTCACTCAGGTGGAATTCCATACTCCTATGATCTCGGATCACTCAGCCATGAAGATTACTATCTATGGAACACAGAATTATGGACCCAAACCATTCTGTTTTTTCAACATGTGGACACTACATGAAGACGTCTTACCAATTATTCACTCCACATGGTCTCAAAATATCCATTCCAATAACCCTCTCACAGTCATCATGACCAAGATGAAAATCCTAAAGCCTCTTTTAAAGAAGCTGAACAAAGAAAAATTTGGTAGTATATTAGTGAGAACTAAAGAAGCACAAACCTCACTGACTCAAACTCAACTCCAACTAGCTCGTGATCCCTTAAACCAAGAGATAATAAGTCAGGAACAATCTCAACTCTAGAAATATCTTCACCTTGCAAAATGTGAAGAATGTTTCCTCAAACAAAAGTCTAGAATCACCTAGTTGAAACTAGGTGACAACAACACTCATATTTTTCACTCAATGGTGAAGGGCAGAAGATCTCAAAACCATATAGGATCTGTATAAGACTCTACTGGTTTGCTCCATCATGACCCAAACAAGATCAAGACCATTTTGACCAGCTACTTCCAAGAGTTATTAGGTTCTCAAACTGAAAATTCAGACACCTTCTTGCAAATAGTAGTGGAAAGAGGCCCAAAACTTAACCATACTCAACAACAATCCTTGTTACAACCAGTTACCATCCAAGAAGTGAAAAATGCAACCTTTTCTATGGGAAGTGATAAATCTCCAGGTCTTGATGGCTTCAACCCTCACTTCTTCAAAAGCTGCTGGGATGTAATTGGCAATGACATATGGACTGCAACAAATTTCTTCTTCACAACTGGAATCATGCCCACAAGTCTCAATATTACCACATTAAATCTTATTCCAAAAATTCCAAATGCCACAAAACCTAGTGATTTTAGACCCATTGCTTGCTGCAATGTACTCTACAAGATTTTGGCCAAAGTCATAACAACTAGGTTACAACCTATTATGAATGATTTGATTTGTGATACTCAGTCTGGATTCATTAAAGGAAGAGCAATCAGTGACAATATCTTACTTGCTACTGAGCTAGTCAAAGGTTACAATCAAAAACACCTCTCACCAAGATGTATGCTGAAAGTTGATACGAGGAAGGCTTATGACACTGTCAAATGGTGTTTTTTTTTTTAAAAAATGCTCAGTGCCCTAGCCTTCCCTCCCCAATTCATAAAGCTTATCATTTCATGTGTGACAATAGTCAACTACTCATTGAAAATCAATGGCAGCTTGCAGAAACCATTTAAGGCTGCAAGGGGGGTTAGACAGGGAGATCCATTATCACCTTATCTCTTTGTCATTGTCATGAAATATTTGTATAGAGCTCTCCTATAGTTGTGGCATAACCCCCTCTTCAAACCCCATCCTAAATGCAAGAATATATAGCTCATAGAATTAATGTTTGCCGATGATCTACTACTATTCTATAGAGGTGATTCAAACTCTGTCCTAAACCTCATTGAGACTTTCAACTATTTTTCCAAAAACTCCGGACTACAACTTAATAATCTCAAGAGCAATATCTTCTTTGGTGGCAAGGTTAACAGACACATCATACACTCTCTGCATTCTACCCACCATATCCCAAAGGGCCATCTACCAATCAGATACCTTGGTGTTCCCCTGCTTGGTACAACATTGAGAAAACAACATTATCTACCTTTACTTGATAAAATCATAGATAGACTGAAACTTTGGCAGAATCGGTTACTCAGCTATGCAGGGCGCCTTCAATTGGTAAACTCTGTGCTCTTTGGAACACAAGCTTATTGGAGCCTCCTATTCATTCTGCCCCATCAAGTATTATAGGAGATTAATGCCAGATGCAGATCATTTCTTTGGTCAGGTTCTGAAACTTCAGGGAAAAATCCAGTTGCTTGGAACACAATATGCAATCTTAAGTAAGAAGGGGGGCTTGGACTGCTAAATCTTTTCTGGTGGAACAATGCAGCAATAGGCAAACATCTCTAGAACATTATTCAACGCAAAGAAGTCTTGTGGATTCGATGGATTCACTCTTATTATATTAAAGACCAAAACTGTTGGTCTATGCAAGCACCTACTACAGCCTCTTGGATCTTTAAGAAGATTTTCTCTCAGATCTTATTTTTTCAATCACTTTACTACTGAGTAGGGAAAGGCACAATGCACATATCACAACAAATATTGCATATCTCGTGTGTATCACCTTATAAGACCCCATCATAGTAAGGTATCCTAGCATAACCTAGTCTAGAATAAATGCTCCATCCTAAGACATCAATTTATCCTTTGGTTTGCGATTCAAGACAGATTATTTACCAAGAATCGTATGATCCGGTTCGACCCTCATATAAACAAAACATGTGTCTTCTACAATGATGAAGTTGAAACTCTTGAACACCTATTCTTTACTTGCCCATATTCCCAAACTTTATGGTCCAATTTAATCATAGCTACTGGTTGCCTCCAAAAATCCACAAGCTGGCACAAAATTATTCACTAGCTAAGCAAGACAGGTAGAGGACCGAGAGTTTGAACAAATTTCTTTCGAACCTTATTTGCTGCAGCAGTTTACCATATTTGGGGGGAACGCAATAGACAAATTTTCCAGCACACCAACCTCCCCTGGACACACATCAAGAAGCTCATTTTGAGGGATTTGGCCACTCGGGCTGTTGGTTTTAGTGAATGTAAATTATACCATCATATGTTAGCCTTGGTTGATCACATGTCATCATGTTGATTTCTTGAGAACCTTTTGATGTACTCAAATTCTACCTTTTGGTATAATATATAAAATCCATACATTACTTACCAAAAAAAAAAGAGATACAAGTCTAAACTAATTATTGTAGCTATAATTCAAAAAAAGGAAGACAACAAACAGTTCTTATTTATAAGCAATCAAAAAAGCGCCAGGAATGTCTTCTATCCTTTCAACTGAGCCCCAAGAGCTGTTAATGATCTCATGAAAGTGAATTGACCATGCTTGAAAGGGACTTGAAGATGGTCAACCCTCTTCCTCTTTGATTTACGCAAATCATGCCCAAAATGGCTGGATGGACTTTCTCGCTGTTATGCCTTTATTTTTTTGTTAAACAAACTTGAAATAAAAATGCTGAAAAGATGCTCCGCATCGCCCTTCAAAATGGTGCCTCATATCGCTCCACTCTAAGCCATTTGGGGATTGAAAATTAATGGCTTACATGTATAGAGTTTAGCTAATTTATTTTAGTCCAAGTAATAATGGTTTTATTATTACCCTTATACTACCTTCATTTTAGGAAGAAAGCCATTTTATTATTAAAATTTTACATAAAAAAATTATTTAAAAAAAATCAAAGTCTACTTTCTATTTTTATCCTTACTTTTTAAAAAAATAATTATATATGGACTAAATGTTTTGTTACTTTTTAATAAAAGGTGTAGGAATAATTTTAATACTACTTTTGTTACTTTATTAAAAAGTGTATAAATTAATAGAATAACTTTTTTTTAATACAGAGAGAGTATTTAATTAGAAAGTTAATTGCTAAGTTGTTATCACATATGGTGGATGTTGCAGGTGATATAAAAATAGAATTATTAATTGGAAACAATAAAACAAACTTGAAACCCAAGGTGCCCAAGTAGAACCTACATGCAAGTGCTTCATACTACTACCACAATCCAAAAGCTTAGGACGCATGTCTATGAGCGAACAAGCTAATCAAAATACATGGTTTTAAGGCACATCTACTTGCTTAATTTAACGTTTCAATATGGGACAGCATACATGCATCTAACGCAATGGTTCACGACTACGGGGATATTAGCGACGAACGAGCAACGAAAACGGAGGGAAATAGGGAAACGGGACTGCTAGTGCTAGGTAGGAAACACTGGGTGAATGTAGTTTTCGTACAGCTAGCATTGTCTAACACAACTTTATGGCCTAGTCTCTAATACGAAACCGTAATTAATGAGGTATATATTCCAAACAAATATGTCCTTTCATGTTTGTATGGTGGAAGAAGCATACCAGGAACTTCGTATTTTGTGTCCGCAGCCACACTCAGAGCCAACGAAGCTTAAAGGTGTTTTTGCACCTCCCTTGTTTTGAGCAAGTCGCAACAGCCTGATCAATCCTTGTTATTATTTGAGCAAAAGTTGGCCTAACAAAAGGATCACGGCACCAGCATTCCTCAACCAACCTGGCTAAGAGCAGAGGGTTCTACTAGGTATTAGTGATGACAGAACAGAAATGATGCTCTCATCATCATGCAAAACTTGTGACTTGTCAGAATAATATTATTGATACAAGTCTAATCTTGAGCAGAAGTAACAATAAATATAGCTAGGCAGAGTTATATATGTAAAATAAAGAGAGAACGATGTGTGATTATTAGTGCGAAAGTATAAATAAAGATATTTAATTGTGTTTCACTCTCTTTCTCTCTGTCTCACTCACCCCTGCGTACACCGTACATTAATTTATTTATACTAATGGCCTCTATCTAAGAGTAATGATAATCCCTATATACCAGGCATACTATTAGAATTATATCTTTGAACAAGTCAAGGTTGTTACAATATCTATAATATAGGAACTGATTTGACTCTGTTATTACCCCCCTGCAAGTTCAAGGTCGGGACGAACTTGGAGCTTGTGACGAAGAACTGCAACTCTGTCTTTGCTGAGAGGTTTTGTAAAAATATCCGCCAATTGATCAACAGAAGATACATGGCAGATTTTGAGATTTTCGGACTCCACTTGTTCTCTGATGAAGTGAAAGTCCAAAGCTATGTGTTTGGACCTGGTGCTAATGACTGGATTTTTGCTCATGAAAATAGCACCTACATTGTCACACAGTAGCAGTGGAGGAGCTTGGACAGGCACATGAAGATCATGCAGTAACTGTTTAAGCCACAACAATTCAGCAGTAGTATAAGCTAAAGAGCGATACTCTGCCTCAGTACTTGATCGAGCAACGACCTTTTGTTTTCGAGAAGTCCAACTGATGAGATTAGATCCATGAAATATTGCAAACCCGTACTGAGAGCGACTGTCATCTTTGTCTGTATTCCAGCCAGCATCCGAATAAGCCAAGAGGGAAGTAGTAGATGTCGGTGTAAAATGAAGACAATGTCCCAGCGTCCCTTTCAAATATCTGAGAATGCGTTTGACGGCACGCCAATGAAGAATGGTAGGAGAGTGCATAAACTGACAAACCCGATTAACGGCATATGCAATGTCTGGGCGAGTTATGGTGACATATTGAAGAGAGCCAACAGTCTGCCGATAAAGCTTCGGATCTGAAAAAAATTCACCATCTCGTTCGAGTTTTGATTGAGGATCAGCTGGTGTAGAGATGGGTGTGGAATTTTCCATGTTGCTACGAGCGAGGATATCCCGAATGTACCCTTGCTGACTGAGGTGAAGACCAGTGGACGTTCTCTTGATCTGTAAGCCAAGAAAATAATGTAGAGCTCCCTGATCTTTGAGAGCAAATACATGATTCAACTTTGTAATGAATCTCTGGATGAGCACCTCATCTGTCCCTGTTATGATCAAATCATCCACATATACGAGAATATAGATAACAGCAGAGGATGAAATGTGAACAAACAATGACGTATCAGATTGACATGCCCGGAAACCCTGTGTGCCAAGATATGATTTCAGCTTAGTAAACCAGGCCCTTGGAGCTTGTTTGAGGCCGTAAATTGCTTTGTGTAGGCGACACACATGATGAGGATGGGTAGGATATTCAAATCCTTTTGGTTGACGCATATAGACTTCCTCCGATAAGTCGCCGTTGAGGAAAGCATTATTAATATCAAGTTGTCTGATGCACCAATTTCTAGAAAGAGCAATGGAAAGAACTAGCCGGATGGTTGTCGGTTTGATGACAGGACTGAATGTCTCAAAGAAATCCGTACCTTCTTCTTGACTAAACCCTTGGGCGACCAATCTAGCCTTGTAACGCTCAATCGAGCCATCAGAATGCCGTTTGATCCTGAAAATCCACTTACAGCCAACAAGATTTATATGAGTAGGACAAGGAACAACAGACCAAGTGTTATTTCTCATAAGGGCATTATATTCTGCTTTCATCGCCTCTTGCCAATGTTTATGCTTAAGGGCTTGGGCATATGTACGAGGTTCGGTTGTGGAATTATCGGATAAGATGGAGGTGAATGTTTTGGGTTTTAATGAATTTGTACGGGCACGAGTGAGCATGTGATGCTGATTGTTATCAGCAGGTCGATAGTGAGCTGGTGTAGGTTGTTTGGCTTGTGAACTGACATCGGGTTGTTGATAATGTGGGCTGGACTATTGAATTTGTGGACTGGGTGGTTGTGAGGGAATGGGAGGCGTTGTTGGTGATGTAGGGCTGGGAATTTGTGGTTCCGGTGGGCACATAAGTGAGATGGCAGCAGCTTGCTCAAGTAAAGTTGGAGAAGTGAATGGTTGTGGAGTGACAGGAGATGCAGAAATAGTTTGTGAATTGGATGATGAATATGGGAAGAAATCTTCATTGAAAACCACATGTCGAGAGACAAAAATCCGAGAAGATGGTTTGTGAAAACAAAGATAACCCTTATGAGAAGTACTGTATCTGATAAACACACATGGTAAAGATCGAAAATCAATTTTGTGATGATTATAAGGCCGAAGAAAAGGGTAACAAAGACAACCAAACGTTTTTAGAAAACCATAATCTGGATTTTTGTTGTAGAGTTTGTGGTATGGTGATTGATAATTGAGTAATGGGGTGATGGTTCGATTATGAAGATAGGTAGCAGTTTTAAATGCATGTTCCCAAAATTCTTGTGGGAGAGAGGATTGAGCTAAGAGAGTAAGCCCTTTTTCAATGATGATACGATTTCTCCGTTCAACAGCCCCATTTTGTTCTTGAGTGTATGGACAAGATATACGATGAATAATCCCATGATTTTGTAAAAAAATGGAAACGTTTCGAAACTCCCCTCCCCAATCTGATTGAAGGCTTTTTATGTCGCATTCAAATTGTGTTTTGATCATGGTACGGAATTGCATAAATGTGGATAAAACTTGAGATTTTTGAGATAGAAAATAAATCCACACAAATTTAGTGCAATCATCAATAAATAACACAAAGTAGCGATGCCCATTCATAGAAAATTGAGGAGAAGGACCCCAAACATCAGAGTACACCAATTCAAAAGGTTTAGTAGAAGCAATATGAGATGTAATAAACGGAAGACGATGACTTTTTCCAAGTTGACAAGAGTCACAAACATTTGGAAATTTATTGGAAGATATAGGAAGCTGAAAAGTAGAAACAAGTCGCCTCAAAAGAGGCTCATGCGGGTGAGCAAGGCGTTGATGCCAACCGTGAAGTGTCGTACGAACACCGGTGAGAGCCATGGTGGGGGCTGTTTTATTTTGGATGACAGGCAGCCGATAAAGTCCATTTCTAATGTCCCCTCGGAGGATGGTTTGGCCCTGAAAATTCTTAACAAGACAGTGAGTAGGCCAAAATTCCATAAAGACATTATTGTCACGAGTTAATCGGGACACACTAAGGAGATGTTTTGTGAGTTTGGGTACAATAAGCACATTGGGCAATTTTAGATTAGGCAAAATAGAAGAACCAACATGAGAAATGGACAGATGGTTACCGTTTCCCACTTGAAGTTTGTCATCACCATGGTAGTTATCAGCAATTTGTAATCGCTGAATATCTGGTGTGACGTGATCGGTAGCGCCGGTATCAAAGTACCAAGAAGGATCAACCGATGTCGATTGACCACCTTGCTGAATCAAATTTGCTTGCCGGGACTGATCTCGAGGATTGGGACGACGAGAAGGAAAGTCAGTCTGGTTATTGCGTTGCCAGCAATCGATAGCTTCATGACCAGGTTTGTTGCAAAGCTGACACTGAGGACGTCGACGACGCTGGTCAGATGAGCGAGCACTAGAGGACGAACTAGAACCTCGATTGTTGTTGGATGGGGCAGATCTGCTACTCTGACGATTGATAGTAAGAGCTTCTGGAGCAGGCGGAGGCTGGACTGGTGATGGAGCAGGTGGAATGGCTGCAAGTGCTTGACGAGCATGTTCCTGTTCCAAACGAGCTTCCTCCTGAAGTAGCATACCACTGAGATCGTCAACTGAAGATACATCATCTTTGATCATGAAGGCTGCAGTAAAAGCGCCATAAGAGGAATCAAGGCCGTTGAGAATGTGGCCAATGAGATCCTCGTCGGAGATAGGGTGGAGATTCTCCGCCAATGAATCTGCAATAGATCGTTTTCTCTCTATGTATTCCAACATAGACATCGATCCTTTACGCAAAGTTTGAAGCTGAATTTTCAGAGACATTCTGCGAGCCCGGGTCTGGGCCTGAAATGTTTTCTCAATGGCTGTCCATGCCATTTTGGAAGAGGTGGAACGAGCGACAAGGGCCAAAGCACGTTCAGATAGAGTGGATTTGATCCATAGCAACACGAAGCGATCTCGCTTCTTCCAAGCCGTAAAAGCAGGGTTCGTTTCAACAAGAACCGAACCATCAGCAGCAGTGATTGAGTGGGTCTCCAATGGTGGTTGAGGAGCCAGGATGTGTGTCTCGAGATCGAATGTTTCGAGGGCTGAAATAATGGTGGTTCTCCAAAGGGAGTAATTATCCCTGTCGAGTTTGATACTAATGGATGGAATCTGGAAATTGAGAGAGGTAGCAGAGGTGGTTGCAAGAGTGAGAAGATTTTGATTTGAGGTGGTCATGATTCGGCAGGTTGCAAGCACAGAGGAAAAAAAATTACGTCACTCTGATACCATATAAATAAAGATATTTAATTGTGTTTCACTCTCTTTCTCTCTGTCTCACTCACCCCTGCGTACACCGTACATTAATTTATTTATACTGATGGCCTCTATCTAAGAGTAATGATAATCCCTATATACCAGGCATACTATTAGAATTATATCTTTGAACAAGTCAAGGTTGTTACAATATCTATAATATAGGAACTGATTTGACTCTGTTATTAGAAAGTAGAACGCGCATACATTTGCCGCGACCGCTTTCAGTTGAAATCGATCCAATTCAACAAAAATTGCAGGAATATTGGGGGAAACTATGTCTTGCATGATGGCCACAGGAAAGTGAATTAAGGAGGAGAAGCAAAGGTGCTAGAAAAAGGAGAATCACGTGTGCAGCGAATTACCTCCTGGATAGAATGTGCTCAGGCCGGGAAAGTGATTTACATGACGGAAATGTACAGTGCAGGTCTGTAGAAGACGAACGAACCTTTACCTATTGTTATGGACCTTTTTGTGGACCAGGCCTACCACGGGACCGAACTGGTCCCACCGACCCAGTCCAAAGACTCCAGGGCTGTCGATCGGTTGAATTATTTTATTTCGCTAGGTTAGTTATTTTATTTTCATCAAAAGTAGTTGCGTTTAGCTTTATTTCTCAAGTAGGCTTTTAATAACAATGTAATAAGAGATAATGGGTCCTCATCAATTATAGAGAAAAAGATGGGTCAAGCAGTCAGGAGAAATGAAAGAGGGGTCAGCTGAAATAATGCATGTAGGATAAAAATTTTGGCAAAAATCTGTCCCTGATATATTTTCTTGATTTCCATCATAAGACAGCGATGGGAAGATGACTCAAAACTATCAAAGGCTAGCAACGTCAGTGAATGAGAGTCTTGAATATGAATTGTTAAAGGAGCACAAAGAGCATCGCTGAAGCTTAAATTAAGATGGCTTTACGCATCATCTAAAGAAAAAGAAACAACAAAAGAGGTATATATCTTGTTTCAAAATATAAGTAATTCCATTACTTAATATCTTTAATTGCATCACAGTGGTGATTAATTGCCCAGGATAGAAAGATCGTATGAGGGGATTACTAGTATAAAGAGTTGACATGGTGACCCTTTTTTTTTTTTTTTTTTTGTCTTTGATCCTCTTGTGATAGGGAAAACCCCGTAATCAACTTGACTTACTTTTTGAATAGTGTTTCGATTGATGCTTGCTTCATTGCAGGGGTGTCTGGGACTAAGTCTTCAGTATAGGAGTTATAGCATACAGATATAAGGAAAATTACCCAATGAAAACAAAACAAAACTGAGGGCATCTCTAATTCATAACTATTTTTCAAAACACGAACTTACTCCTTCAGGTCTGGAGGATAGTGTTTGAACTTATTGCATGGCGGTCTTTTCCCTCCTGGGTGTGAAATGGTTGAATGCCTTCAATCATCTGAGGTAAAATTTTTGATTAAGATATAATATGATGGCTAGAAATGCATTATTTCTCAAGTATCTTAGTTAATAATGTCAGCAAGCTATTCTAGAAGTACATTTCTCCCTTGACAGTTTTTTTCTCCCTCAGTGTCCAGTCGAGTACTTTGGCCCAAAGTAGGATTGTATGAGACCATCACTAGGCCCAACCCCCAGAAACTAGGAAATAGCTGACAGATGTCAATAAATTTAGGACATCTTGGAAAAAACCATGGGAGTGGTTAATATATCACACATAGGAATAAAAACATATAGTCATGTTTCTTTATTCTTATGAAGTGAATCATCCATACATTAACGATGATCGGAGCATGAATACTGTGGTCAAAAGGCACAGCAGGTCTGCAAAACTTGACTGTCTGTTCAGATTATCAAGTCATTTCTCGAGTAGCTAGATGAACATAAATCTCGGCGGTACACTTATCATTTTGTTCTGTTTGATGATTACCAAATATCCAGAGTTAACATCTTTCCAGACTGGAATAATCCATCTCTTTATACAAACTGAGGACTAGGGCTGAAGTATCCAAATTGACACTAAGAATGATATTATACATAATGCCAAGCAATAATAGAGTAAAAAGCTCCCATAACATGCAACATTTAGAAAAAACACCTCATAAAGAATGAGACCAAAGGAGAACACATCCACACTCTTGTCAAATATTTCTTCTCCTTGCACCTCAGGAGCCATGTATAAGCCTACAAAAAGTAACAAAGATATCAAAAAACAAGTCATGTATATAGTGAAAGAAATGCACCTGTTACATCAACATAGTCTACATAAAAATGCTTATCCCAGTAAATCTAGTTCTTATTTGCTGCCTCAAATAAATCAATTTGAAAATGTCAATTGTGATCTTTTATAATCAGAAACTTAAAATTTTGTTCACCCATCATGTAACAAGAAGGTAACTTCCAAATAAATCTATCAATTATACCCTAGACAGAAGCAGATTCTTTCAACAGATAAGAGAAAAGAAAAGGAAAAAAAATGGCATGGAAGATTATCCGTGTCATTATATTACTTTCATCCCTCCTTTTCATTAGATATTTTTTCTACTTTAGTAATGTCTTTTTCCTTTTCATCGGATAGAAGTTATGATATAACAAATACATAGTATGCCACCTTTGTCTCACTGTATGAAGTGTACAAACTTTCTGGTGCATAGAGGAGATAAGAGGCATTTTGCTAGTTGGAGGGCTAAACTAATTGCCTAAGGCAACAAATGTTGCTATACCATAATATTAGATATATCCAATGGCATACCATTGAAGTATGAGAGGAATAGTTGCATCTTGGTCGAATATAGATGCATTATACATACTAGCTAGTACAATGTATAAGACGTCAACTTACAAGGCAACCTAAAAGTTGACTATAGATGTGGAAGAGCATGCTATGAGTTTAGACACTTATGGCTTTGAAATTATGATTCATACAAACTATAATTTTTTTATTATTTTAAAATCTATTTTTCCTTTTGTTCTCACTATATTTCTTCCTTTACTCTAAACCTCAACCCTCATTATTTTGTAAATACTATATAGTGAGCACCAACCAACTTAAAGGAAGCTTGAATGAGATAATAATATGTCAATGAAGGTGGCAATTGAAAAAAAAAAACTTACGAAATAGCCCAAACTTTATATGTAGAGTAAAATAAATGTTAAATTTTGTGATGTTATTTGTTCATTAATTAGGTCATAATTATCTAGTATATTTTCTTTTGTAAAGTTGTTAGCTTTTTTTTTGTATGCATAGTATATATACCAACTTTTTCTATATGCATGTAATTGTACAATTTGTATAACTTTTTAGTTGCTACATCTTAATTAATGACAAAAAGAGTTTAAAAATGAACTTTTTAGTATTTTTAACGTTCAACTATGAGATTTTTTAGTTTACAAGCATATAGAGATAATATTTTCATGGTATTTATAGGATTTTATGATCATGATCCTATGTGTGATTCAATTATGATGGCCCCATCAATTCTAATGACCTTGCTCTAAATCCAACCTTTTCCCACCAAACAAAATCCCGAATAGGTGGAGGAGAAAAACCTTGTGATCAGAAAGCGATCCTCTCCATCTCCATCACTGAAGTTAAGATATGAGCATAGAAAGATACAGTTATTAGCTGACATTCTTAACAAAATTAGGTTTCTGATTTCCACAACACATTGAAGGCGAAGAAAGCATCATTTCTTCCACAAGCACAGAGGGAATGTGCCCATATGTTTTCACTGGGAAGGAATGGAGTTGAGATGCAAATCTAAAACTTGACAATAACTACATCAATGCACTATTACAACCCTCTGGTCCCAAAAGCCAACTTGAGTGGGGAGGTTTCCCTTGGGACATAATACTTTAACCTATCCCATACTTGGCCAACATGGGAATAGGCCCAGCCCGAGGCCTAGGTAACTTCTAATATATAACATATACGTTGCACACTCTTAAGTCAAAAAATTTCTTTAGTGCAGTGGCCAAGCAATGCCATTTTAACGTTCCCCACCAGTGTTTGAGCCTTTCGAATGACAATACATATATATATATTGCTACAATAAAGGATCCCCAGGCAGTATAAATGTATAAATAGATATAGAATAATACACACGCTTGGCTAACTTGTTAAGATATGTTTAATTTTATGTTGCTAGTAGGGGTTCAAATTTCTTGCATGACATTAATAAATTTTCTAACGATTCACTCTGACAAATTATGAATTGGAAAGGCCCGATTTAGTATGTCCACCTAGGGTCCCAACTTTTGTAAGGCCAGCCATGAGCGGGAATGTAAAATACCACCCTGCTTCCACAGCGCAACACCCAAAGGTTAGCTTTGCACTAACTAGGCCTTTCCTAGTCCTGAGCCAATACTACCATATAGACATCCATTGCACTAGGAGTTGTAGTGCAGACTCGATGCCACTGTCATAAGACTCATGACCCTCAGATAGAACACACCCTCAAAAGCTAGCTTAAGAGGAGAGGCTGTTCTTGGACCATATACCAATCATACTTGGCTGATATGGAATTGTAACAATCACTTCTGTTACAACACTTTGTAATTAACAAGATAGTAATGGTTAACTATCACTAGGAGACCTAATCACGGCCGAGAGCATTGTGATTTTCAGATATGAATATTGGCAGAAAAAGATAGACATAAACCTAATCATTATTACAGTGTCACAATCGATGAGCAGTAGAATCAGATTACATGCTGTGTGAATGGTACTTCAGCAATCGCATGGAGAATGAAGGGCGAGAAGCCTCTCTATCAGATAGAACTTACTTGAGCAGTTAATTTTAGCCCCTGCTTGTGCTAACTTAAACCTGTCTGCAGATACTTTTGATAACCGTGCCAAGCCGAACCCGGCCACCTTCAAGTGCCCTCCACAATCCAGCAAAACATTTCTGGCACCTTATCAAGTTTTAACTGTTAAAGGCCAAAGTATTGCTGTGGCAAAAACTGGGTGTAACACGTGATTATCTTACTTAGGCTTAAGATCGCAGTGCAGGATGGGATGTGGTTTACACTCGTGAAGATAATTCATGCCCCTGATAACGACAGCAAATCAAACACATCAAGGCACATAAGAAGCTGCATCTGCGCCGAAGCGCAAGGGTTCATTCACTGACGTTCGAGAGAGCCATGTCAGATTGATTATAAAAGAAAAAGGAAACAAAAATAAATACAAGATACTTTCCAATCTTGTCATTGTCTGATTGACGACAGGCAATTCCCAAGGAAAATAATACGTGCCTTGCAATATCAAGAGCAAATCTTAGGGATTTTGATGGCGACAGACGCCCTTTCTTTTGCATGTAGTAGCCTAGATCGCCCGAGAAATTTACGATAAGCATGAGCTGATAGGCTATGGAACAAAACATCCAAAGGTGGATGAAGGGCACAAGCCTCACCTTTGGATGGTATTCTACAACAATCATCAAAGGTACATTTTGGGTGACGGCACCAACAAACTGAATCACATTAGGGTGGCGCACCTTTGCTAGGAGTTCCAACTCATATTTGAAAGCATTTCTGCAGGGGATTAACGATAAAGATGTCAGAATAAGAGCCTGGAATAACCAATTTAAGGAAGCAGCCGAAAAATTTTCAGGTTTTAATTAATGGGAAGCAAAGAAAGATCTGATAATTAGAATGGCAGCCGGGGCGTACATGCATTCTGGGTGAGAGTGGCAGTCTCTATCGAGTATCTTTACGGCCACCTTGGTCCCATTCCATTTAGCGACTTGATAAAATCCCTGGCAAGGCAGAAGGAAGCGCCGCAAAAATAAGCGTTCTAAATAGATGGCATGCACCAACTTGGAAAAAGAAGCAAATTGTACACTGAAATATGAAGCCGCAACGCAAATGGCAATTTGATTAAACTGCCTATGGAGTCTCATGGTCCTAATTATATCCAAACTGTGATTAGAAACTTGTTTCATTAGCAAACCGCGCAGGTTCGGCCCTCTTCGCTTCTTAGGACAGCCTTACTAAATTATGCAGCATGAATGACAGATGGACTTCATGTTTGTCCCAAAAAGGAACGAAAACTTTCGATAACAACCGAGGCACCTGACGGATTCGGTACTGAGCAATCGAGGAGAGGAAGGGATAAAACGAACGTGAAATGAATGGAGGGTTAACAGATTATACCTTTGCAATACCATCAGCCTTGCGAAATTTAAGCTCAAGCGGGTTAAGCTCGTACTCTGGGACTTCTTTAGGATTCTCAACCGTCATCGGGGTTTTCCTAGTTTTCTAACATCATATCCGACTCCAGCATGTTAGTTTCCAGGACTTGTCATCCTCAAAATCAGAAGTCAGACACAAAAGTTTTTTTTCACCATACCGGAACTTTAGCCCCACGGGCCGTCAAAATATTGTAAACTTCCAAATTTTGGTAGTATTTCGCATTGGCGGCTGCCTGTATATCAAAATACGTAAGAGAGACGAATTAATATTCGGAGAAGACGAGCTATACAAATTTCAGAACTCTGGACAGATAAGTGGCTACACAATCAAGCTGTGTAACGGGTATTAGGTTTGTTAACGAAGTCGGTTGGCGAATTTTTTAATTAAAAGTATGACTCAAATTACTTATTTAATTAAATAAATTTAAAAATTAAGTTTGAGTTCATCCTAATTATTAAATAAATTAAGTTTGAGTATAATAAATTTTAATTTCAGTTCATTTGCTATAAAAATTTATGAGTCAGTACGTTAAAAGCTCGACTTATTTATAAATAAGTCAAACTTAAACTTTATTTTTAAGCTCGGTTCAGTATGTTAAGAGCCCTATTAGCGATCCGTTAACATTATGTCTGAATTTAATAATGTAAAGTAATAATAATGTTTATTATTAACATATAGTATGATTTAAAATAATTTAATAAAAATAGATAATTTTAACGATGTTTATATAAAAAAATATATTCTTATAATAATTATTTATGTGTAGATTCGATTTTAATGAGATATATTGAAAAATAATAATAATAATAATAATAATAATAATAATAATAGCAATTAATATTATTAACATTGCTTATATTATAATAGTAATAATTAATATAATTAATAATAATAATAATTGATAATAATAATAATAATAAAATAGAGTTGATATTAATATTAGTAAAATTTAATAACAAATAATTAACATTCAATGTTAATTATTATTATTAGTATATTAGCAATTAAAAAAATTTATTATTAATTTTTTATATTTACTATTATTATTATTATTAATCATAATATCATATATTATTAATAATTAATATAATTATTACTATTAATAATAAGAATAATTGATACTAATAATTAATAAGGGTAATTTAGGTTAGATGATAATTAGTAAGGATAATTTGGTATAATAAACGACAAGCAAATATTTAATAAAAAGATAGTAGAATCTAATCATAAATTAATAATATAATAAATACTATAGATAATAAATTTTTAAAAATAATATTTGAAACAAACGATCTAAATTTACCTAATGTGATAATATAAGATAATATGGAGTAAAACAAAGTTGAAAATTATTATCGGTAAATTATTTTTAAGTTCAAAAGAATTTTCATCAAGAAAATCGGTCCGTGAAGTTTTTTCACCAAATAATAAGGTAGTAGTTTTACGACCAATTTTAATTATTTTTTGAAAAAAAAAATTATAGGAATCTTTATAGTCTAAAAAAATTTTATTTTGTCCTTCAATAAATATTTCACTCAAACAAAATCTAAAATTCACCTTAAATTTATCATCCAAACACGCACAAATCAATGTCAGGCAAGGTGGAGAAACAAACGCAGAGGATCTGGAAGGCATACCGTACTCCCCCATCGATCACGGGCATCGATATTAGCTTTCCGAGACAACAAAAGCTTAACAACCTCAATATGACCTTCACAAGCTGCAACATGCAGAGCAGTACGACCGTCCCAATCGATGCTGTTCACATCAATACCTTCATCAAGCAAATCACAAACACCTTGAACATCCCCTCTACACGCCATAAACAACAATTGCATTGTGGCATCAAGGTTTTCCGGTACACTAAGCGGTTCATTCGGTACCGGACTCCGGCAAATTGGATCAAACGACGATTGTCGTTTGAAACTAAACTTCCTAGATTTTCTTATTGATCCTATCGAGAATTGCCGGCTAATCCCACGCCTTAATTGTGCAACCACATTCATCTTTATTCTCATATTAACTAATTAATCTTTCCCTCTTTTTTTTTTTTTGTTTAACTTCTTTAAAAAAAAAAAGACGACACCGCCGCTTTATATTTTTAATCACTTCCTGGAAAGAAATTCCGTCATCACCGTTATCTATATTCGACATCAATGGATATTGGATGTTGAAATTAGGGGCAGATCAATAGACCCAACACCTAATAAACTAGAGCTCGATCGAGGGCTCTGAAAGAGCTCCCGGAATCGAGCTTTGGCCAGACAGCACAATACATAATGGATGAAAACGCAACGAGGATTGTCCTCACAATCTGAGGGAAACAATAAAGAGTGCCCGATCGAATGAAATCGGAATTCGCTGTAAAAACAAAGAGAGACCCAAATGAGTCGGCAGGAGAAGACAAGGACGGAGACAATCAGAGGAGTGGAGGAGAACGACATAAATAGATAGTGTAGTTTGGGATCAAATAATATTAATTCACGCCAGAAAAAAAATAAAATAGTAGAGTGTCATATTTTATTTCAACAACTGTTATATGGAAAACAACTATTTTGTCCTTGAAAAACATTGGCCATTGCTACCCTTTTATTTAGTTACTCCAACCAACGCCACCTAGTTACTAAAATCAATCGCGCCTCACGTCCTCTTCTACGCTCCAATCTTCTTTCGTTTGTCCTCGTATTTCTTCCTTTACTTCAACCAAACATGTTCTCCTTCATCCTTCAACCTTCCTTTCCTCTCCTCCTCCAAGGGATGCCAACGGGGCGAGTTAGGGATGAGGACTCCATCTCTGAACCCGAGAAGGAAAAATATTTCCGAATCCAATCCAATTTTCGATTTTTTCTTAATGGGAAATCTCCGACCCGATCCTCGTAAGGATGCAATCCCCATAACTGCCCCGATCCTCGATCCTCCATCCCCTATAACCTCCCAAATCCCCGATACCCGATACCCGTTACCCTATCCCCGATCCTCGATAACCGCCCCAATCCTCGATACTCGTTAACCGTCCCCGATCTCCGATCTCTGTGGCCCGTAAGCTGAGGAAAAAATAACATGAAAAAAAAAATTTCTGCAATGGTAATTTTGTAATTCCTATGCTGAGGAAAATAATCCTAATTCTAAAACATAAATTAATCAACCCGAGTAATAGATAAAAATAAAAAATAACACAATAACTTTAGCTTATACAATCCATAGACTATTCTAGACTAAAACAATGAAACTATAATATATCTGTAGAAATTATAACGGATAATTCACAAATTACAAATAAATAAACATACAAGTTCTGCGTGATAAATGACAACACTCAGAGTAATGCCAAAAATAAATTAGGTTGAAATGATAGACATCTTCATTCTTCCATTACAAGTAATCTGCACCGCATCCGCAATTCCGCATGTTTTTCTTTAACAATCATTACATCCTGTATTAACAGTAGACTATGCTCACAATCATTAAAGGAAAAAAAATATCTAGTATTGTACATTTTCAACGATATAATTAGTTTACAATTTAGTAGACTTACATACTCATTTAGGATTTAGAAATCCATAAATCACATCAGATCACTCCTCGCAGTGTTGCTTTTATTAGTACACACCTCTGTTGCCTACAATTTGTAGTGGAGGTTGGCATCATATGTGTGTGTGTGTGTGTGTGTGTGTGTGTATACATATATGAACAAATACCCCAGGTTCACGAAAGTTCCGGATATAACCAGACAAAAGAGGGCTTCTCCAATCAAAAAGAGAATGACTTTCATTCGAGTCGGAACTCTCTTGATAATAGGTAGAGAGCAAAACCACTCGAAAGGGTGGATAATAAATAAAATTGAAACAAGATCAAATCGTATATCGAACCGACTTGAATTTGAACTATGATTAGGACTATCCAAAATTAGATTTCCATTTTGTGCCATATTTGCTTCGCTTATACGATATATATATATATATATTATTTGATTTACATGACACAACCCATATATTTTTACATACAAGGCTAAGAAATAAATCAATTACCTCTATATCAGCATCAACACCATCATTAAAATTTTGACACTCCAAAATAGCTGTAGACTTTGAAAGAAAAAATAAATAGCAAATAAGCAAATAATAATATTTATAATAAATAAAACTTACAAAAATAATTAAAAATATAGGATAATACCTTCAATTTCACTCCATAACCAATCTCGAGTACACATCAAAGCCTCTATGGTATTAGGATGAAGCCTACTTCGATGAGTACTTATAACCCACTAGTACTAAATGTTGATTCAGAAACAACAGTCGTCATAGAAATGACCAATACATCCTTAGCAATATGTTGCATATTGGGATACTCGTAACCATTCATCTTCCACCTATATAAGATATCAAAATTAGCAACAATCCTTGGTGTAAAAGGATCCTCCAAGTACCTATCTAACTCCAACTTTATAATTTCAATGCTAGAAATAGAATTGGACTCCATGAATCTTTCTAGTCTACCACCCTTAGGGATTGGAGGCTTCGAGGAAGAACGAGATTGTGACCCTTGATGGACAACATGATATTGCTGAGATTTCTTCTTTTATTCTTCAATCACGTCACTCACTACTTTTTTCACATCATCAATCTTCCCCAAAGCCGCATCACCATAGACAAGAGGGTAATACAATTGAATGGTTTTTAACTTATACCTAGGATCCAAATTTCTCTTTCATATAACTTGCCACACTTGTAACACCCCGAGTCGACACGACCATGTGGGGGTTATCTTGGAGTACTTTCGGATTGATCGGTTGGCCCCACAAATCAACACGAGTCCTTTTAGTGTGCTTTGTCCTCACTCACGCACTTCCTGAGAAATTTTTAGAAATTTTTGAAACTTCCCAGGAGGGTCACCCATCCTAAAATTACTCCATGACCAACATGCTTAACTGTGGAGTTCTTAGGATGGAATCACCAAAAGGATGGTATACCATGTTGATATAAGTAGCCCAATCAATTATTATAACACTCCACTCAAATTGGGGTATTACAATACTTCTCACCCTAATCTCATTTGAATTGATCCATTCATCAATTGCCAACTTAATCTCACACATAGTGGGGAAGATTAAATTCATAGTGACATACTTAGTCCCTAAAAACAACTCCATTGCATCATTAAAAAAATCTCTAATTTAGAAGCAATATCACTCACATTTTACCAATCTTCTTTAGTGGGAACTCTCTTATATAAAGGCTCACACTGCTTCAAATGATAAAACATGTCTTTATATTGAATTGTAGTGTTGAGCATTAAATATGTAGAGTTCCATTGAGTCTTACAATCAAGTTCTAGTTTCTTAGTGCATTGAATTTTCATATGCTTAGCTATTTCAACAAATTTTTCATCTCTTTTTTGAGTTGCTGTCCAAAATGCAACACTGTAATAGACATTTTCAATAGTTTCTGTAATTAACTCTAATCCATCCTTCACAAGTATATTCAATATGTGTGCATAACAACGCATATGAAACAATCTTCCTTCTAAGATAAGTGAAATCGGATGAAGCTTTTCTAAAATGATATCAACCATAGCGTCATTGGAGGTGTAATTATCGATTGTTAAACTAGAACACTTATTATCAAGATTCCAATCAAATAAGCAACCAACAAGGCAATTTGCAAGCACCTCAGCCGTATGCGGACATGGCACGTACTCAAATCTAATAAAAAAACACAGTTTAGTAATTAATTTAGTTTATGTGTATAGGTTTTTCTTGTAAAACACATAGAGTTTACCTAAGAAGCCGCTTTGAAGTTTCCATGAATCATCAATAAAGTGTGTTGTGATAGCCATGAATCCTCTTTTTTGATTACTTGAAGTCTACATATCGCTTGTCAATGCTATACGGCTTGCCATTGTCTCCAACAACTTCATAGTTTTCTCTTTCACAACATCAAATATTTTCAGGATATCACTTTTGATTGTATTCCAAGAAACCACTTTAAATAATGGTTGTACAACATGAAGGAACCTTCTAAACCCTACATGCGTAACCATAGACAATGGGTACTCATGCAACATAATCATTTTACCAATCTCCTCCCTTGCATGATCTTGGTTAAACTGATATGTACTAAGTTTTGATGACCTATCAATGGAATTTGTTGGATTTAAAAGACATTGTTTCATAATTGCTTGCTTTTTATGTACAAATGTATTCAAGTGATCATGTAGATGCTTAGTGCCATTCTTACTCTCTCTCTCCCAAATGCTTCTTACAATAGTTACAAATTACTTTCCATTTCCTTCCAATTGATTTTCGTTCGAAATGATCCCATACAATTGATCTTTTTTTGGCACTATTCACATCCATGTTTTCAATGTTTTCATCATCAGAATTTTGATTTGACACCTCCACATTAGCTTCAATATTCTCATCTTGAGATGTTTGTTGAAATACCCCGAAAATTTTTAATTTAAAAAAATTATGTTTAAATAATGTTTTATTAGAAAATTTAATTTAATGAATTATTTTTATTAAAATAAAAATGAAATTAATTAGGGTAAATTAAGAAGAAATTTATAAGTATTCTAATTAGGAGAAATTTTGGTATTTTAGCTAATTAAGGATTTTATTTTAGAAATTAATTAATTAAATTATTTTATTTAAAATAAGAAAGATAAAATAGTTTCAAATTAATAGGAATTTTATAAATAATTTAATTGGAGAAAATTAGGGTTTTTTGCTAATTAAAATGGAATTTATGGAAAATCTTTTAAAATCCTAATTTAGCCTAAAAAGGGATTTAAATATTATTATTATTAACTATCCCAAATATTTTAATTAATTTAAATACCCAATATAATTATTTTTCTCTTTTCTTTTTACCTTTTTTTTCTTTCTTTTTCTTTTTCTCCCCGACCTGGGCCAACAGCAGCCCAGTCCTTTCCTTTCTTCCATCTTCCTTCTACGACGCGGCCCAGCCCAGCGGCCCGTCTTCCTTTTCCTTTCCCGCAGTCCGTTCTCCCTTTTCTTTCTTTTCTTCTTCTTCGACATCCCGGCATGAGGTTTTCCATCTTTTTCCCCAAAAACGTTGCATCTCATTTAAACACCCTCACCCCGCGCCCGACCGCCCGACCGATTCCTTCCTTTTGTTTTTTTCTTTTCTTTCTTCCCTGGACCACCGGTCCAACCCTTTCTTCCTCCTTTCTTCTTCCCTAGGCCTTTGCACCGTCCTCATCGCCGACCTACAACTTACCACCCCAGCCAAAAATTTCGCTGTCGGTTACGGTCGTTTTAACCGGCTGTTCTCCTTCCTCTCTCTTCCCCCTAACTCGCCGACCCTTTTGACCCAATCATCTCCCCTTTCCTCATGCGATCCCCTCCCTATTTCCCTATGCAACCCTTGCCCCGTTTTGACTCCCACCGGCTAACCTTGCCACCGGTGACCCTAACCCTACTTTCCCTATTCCCTCGTCGTCCCTTAGACCTCACCTTATTATTTAAAACCTATAAATACCCCCTTACACAACCCTGTGTCGATCTTTTAATTCCTACCCAAAATTTTACGACCTTCCCACTATCGCCCTTTAGACGCCTCGTTCGCCTCCTCCAGCTAACTTTGCTGCCATATCTAGCCACCAAACTCTTCCTTGCACCGCTCTCTAGCTAACCAAACGTCCTATATCCCTCGATTCTTCCTACGCAAACCACCCTAACCGTGAGAAGTAGCCTTCCCGATCAACCCTATTTTCTACCTCCGCCGCCCTTCAAACCACCCTTAGCCACCTCTTCTGCCGCTCCTTTCACCTCCCAAATTATGCTACAAACCCTCCTCTATCTTCCCCTACGTTTCTTTTCCTCTCCCTCCCTCTCCTCCTCCTCTCTCTCTCCCTCCTTCTCCTCCATTTGGCCACCGCCGCCACCGCCGTGCGCCGCCACCTCCATTCTATCCCCCTCCTTTTGGGTAACCCTAAACATCCCAACTCCCACCTTAATTCTCCCTATATTTTTCCCAACATTCAACCTTTACCCTTTTCTTTCCTTTTTCTGGCCACCGCCGCTGCTGCTGTGCACCACCGCCAGTGCCGCCCATCCCCACCAGCCTAAGGTTGAACCCTAGCCCCTCTCAACCCTTTTCCCTATTTTTACAAGCCTTAATTTATTTTATTTTGTTTATTTTAATAATAATAATAATCATAATAATAATAATAATAATATTTCTATTATTAATATGTATTATTATTATTATTATTAATGTTTTTATTATTATTTCTGTTGAGGGCTGAAGCCCTATTATATTTTTATTTTGATTTTATCATTATTATTCTTATTTTTTCTATTATTACTATTATATCATGAACCCAAGTAGGGACAAGCACTGAAACCTACTCAGGTCATATCAATGGTCCATGTATTATGTGTTGTATGTGGGCCTACCTTTTAGTATGGTTTAAAGGGTTACTAAGTACCATCGTACTAAAGGGTTCCCTTTATGGGCCCTTACCTATTCAATGGGCAGTGTCCCTTGCAGATCCATTGCAGATGCTATTCAAGTGGGCATTAGGAAAGAGCATAAGGATTATCCGAAAACTTTTAGGGTTTCACCCTTTAGCCTTTTAATTCCTGGTTTACTTGTAATCTGTATTCTTGTAACCTCTAATGGTGGATTCTATTCTTGTAACAAAAATGTTTGCGCTACTCTAATTTAAATAAAGTTTGAGTTAGAGAAAATTTTCTTTCATTCTTTTAGCCTTAGCACTTGGTACTGGAACGGTAGGAGAAAATCAGTCTAATACTACGTGTGGTGGTAATATCCATGAAATTCATAATTTTTTATTTTTACTTCCTCTAAAATTTAAATAAAATGAAAATTTTCAATAGTTAATTTTGGGGGTGTTACACCACTACTTTGGTCATGGATCAAGCTTCCATTCCAGGCAAGAAGAAGTCGAATACACAGGGTTCTTTAGGTAGAATTAAGTTCTAGTGAGGTGAACCTATAGAGTTTTAGCATCGGGGTTAGATCTAACCGTAGGGAGGCTAGTTCCGACACTAGGGTCAGACAAGCAGTCAAAGCATATTTACGGGTCAATCAAGGTGCTTTATATGTCATTTCTATGGTCAGGATCATCTAGCATGAGATTATCAAGGCACTCTTATTCAGTGTAGAATGTGTGTTCAGCTAGGACACTGAACATTTGAGTGTCAGTGTCAGCAGTATTAGTTCAAGAAGTAGGTATCCCTAATGCCTCAGTAGCAGGTATACTAGTAGTAAGCCTACTAGCCATAGTAGCATTAGTAATGGAGGGAACCTGCTTTAGCTAGTGGATGGCCTAAAGAGGCTAAGGGGAGACCACACTAGCCTCGCACATTTCCTTACGGTGGAGGATAGACCCAGGGTTCCGGAGGGTACTGTGGAGGATACCAAGGAGGGCAGTCAGGTGGGTACCTGAATATCTTTAGCCAAGCTAAGGCTCATTGATAGTTGGATGGGGTCACTAGTCCGTTCTCTATACTTTCTTTACTAGCTTATGTGTTGTTTGATTTAGGAACATCTTTGTCTGTTGTATCATATATGTTTATTGCTAGAGTTGCTTTATCTCCATCTTCTCTTATATCTATTTCTGTGATGTTTACTTATGGGATAGATTGGATTGCACTAGGTTCTACTTGGACATGACCTTAGAGATAGGCAGGGTATAATTCCTAGTAGACTCAATTGAGATAGACCTTTAGGACTTTCACATTGTCCTTGAGATGGATATGTTAGGGAGGTACAAGATAGCGATAGATTTTTTGTAGGAGCAAATTATTTTGTGGGGACCTCAAGGTGTTAGGGTCTCCTATTGAAGATGTAAGCCTAGACCTATGACAAAGGTCTTATCTTCCCATATACTGTATTCTTTGGTGCAAATGGGTTACCCTATATATTTGTGTGAAGTTTAGAATCTGAACAAGGATGTGCCAACTTTAGAGGATATTTTTGTTACCTAGGAGTTTCCTACCATGTTTATAGAAGAGATCCTAGGTATGTTGTCGGTACATAAGATATACTTCACTATTGAGTTGTTACTGAGGCTAGACTATTTTGAAGATGCCTTATCGGATGAAATTGGTAGAGTTGCAAAAGTTGAAGGCTCAGTTGGAGGACTTATTAGCTCACAGATACATTTATGGTAGTGTATCTCCATTTGGAGCACCTATTTTGTTTGTAAATAAGAAGGATGGAAGCCTTTGTATGTCATAGATTATTGGGGCCTAAACTAGTTAATGGTGAAGAACCACTATCCAGTTTCAAAGATCAGTGACTTGCTAAATTAGCTTCATGGTGCTTCGATATTTCCAAAGATCTACTTAAGGTTGGGATACCATTAATTGTGGATCATAGAGGTAGACATCATGAAGATGGCCTATAGGACATGGTACGAGCACTATGAGTTCACAGTGATGCATTTTGGAATCAACAATGTGGTTACCCTCTTTATGTATTTGATGATGAGGATTTTCTGGCTAATCCTCGATCAGTTTATGGTAGTTTTCATAGATGATATCTTGGTATACTCTTAGAGTGGAGAGGACCGTGATTGTCACCTCTATGCAATATTATTCCTCCTTAGAGAACATAATTTATATGTCAAACTCTCTAAGTGCGAGTTCAAACTTTGGAAGGTTGCATTTTTGAGTCACATAGTGTTAGTAAGAGGAGTCAACATGGATTTGGAAAAGATTTTGTGAGTGACTAAGGGGAAGGCGCCCACTAGTGCCTATAAGGTTCATAGTTTCCTTAGCTTGGTTGGGTATTATATATGCTTTGTTATGAACTTCTTAAAGGTGGCTTGACCTTTGACAAACCTTATAAAGAATACAAAAAGTTTCCAATGGGATAACTCATGTGAGGGAGCATTTCAAGAATTGAAGTGGTAGTTGACTACAACATTGGTTTTGACTCAACCATCAATATTTGATGGGTTTGAGGTTTATAGTGATGCATTGAAGCATAGTTTTGGTTGTGTATTGATGTTGCATGGTAAGGTTGTGGCTTATACCTTGTGTTAATTGAAACAACATGAGTATAAATACCCAACACATGATGTGGAGTTGGCAAACGTTGTCTTTGCTCTGAAGAGTTGGAGGCATTATCTATATGGGACTTGGTATTGATTATTTTTCAACCATAAGAGCCTCAAGTATATATTCACTCAAAAGTAGTTGAATATGAAGTAGAGGAGATGGGTAGAGTTAGTGAAAGACCATGATATTGAGTTTACCTACCCCAATGGTAAAGCTAACGTCATTATAAATTCTTTGAGTAGGAAGACTTCACACTCTTTAGTTGCTTTTGTGGTGGCTAGTCGGTTGTTGGAGGAGCTTGGTGAAATGGGGATAGATGTGATCTAGCATAGAGATCTTGAGGTTTAGATGCGTTCTTTGATGATTACATCAATGGTTTTTTTATTAGATCTAAGTAGGATAGTCTGGTGATGTTAAGCTTGAGAGGGTTTGGCATAAGATTGAGGATGGTTGAGCGGGGGGATTTAGATACACGAGGATGAAAGCATTCAATATAATGGTTATTGGTGTGTACCTCAAAGTTTTGCTGATTTGAAACACTAGATATTAGAGGAGGGCCATTGTAGTTTGTATTCCGTCCACCTAGGATGGGATTAGCTGTATAAGGATCTCAAGAGGATCTACTAGTAACCTCACATAAAGTGAGAGGTTGTAGAGTTTGTGTGGAGATGTTAGACTTGCCAGAATGTCATGATCTAGCCCTAGAGATTCATGGGATTAGTTTAGTAATTAGATTTTCTGAGATGGCAGTGGGACTCCATCTTGATGGATTTTGTGAGTGGGTTATCGAGGACTCTCAGAAGGTGCGACACAATCTAGGTGATTGTCGATGGGTTAACTAAATCAGTTGTGTCTGTGTAGACAAACTTGGAGTATGGATTTGCTAACCATCCCATGTGATTTGACTAGATGAGGTTAAACTTGATGATTATTTTTCCTATGAGGAAAGGCCTTTGTAGATTCTTGACATGACAGTCCCGTATGAGCTCAGTTCCAATTGTGAAGATTCTTTGGAGTTGTCATAGAGTAGAGGAGACAACCTAGGAGACCGATAGGGATATGAGTGAGTTGCATTCTAAGCTCTTTGGCACAATTGTTTAGGTTTCAGGATTCTCTCTCTTTTAAGGGGGTAGTCCCTGGTAGTATAGTAGCAATCCAAGTAGAGTAAACCGTCGAGATAACCTTCCTTACATTCTTTTTCTCTTCTTCCTTGCCCTTAAATTTTTTACAATGGAGATGAAGTCTCTTTTATGGGATAATGTTGTAACACTCCAAAATTTAGCTAAACCTAATACCAAGTGATTTACTTTGTAACCTAATATTAATCTCAAAAAATCAATATTCTTTCTTTATCCTAACTCTCTAACCCTTAAATTTTGGCTTATTCCATTTCATTGATAATTAAAATATCCTATTTCCCTAATATAAATTATACTAACCTTATTATAATCTAAAATCCAAACCTCTTATATTTTCTTTTTCTTTTCCTTCTTTTTCCTTTTCTCTTCTTTCTCCTTTTTTATACTTCGGCTAACCCTTCTCTTTTTCCTTTTTCCTTTCCCCTTATTCCTTTGTGAAACATTATATTTAGATAATTCCTTCCATGCCTCCATCGCCTCCCCATCAGTTACTAAGCCGCTCCCTACCCCATCACTCCCAGCTCTTACGATTATTGGTTGGAGTTGAAATTTTTGTCGATCATCCCTCCTCTCCTACATGCATGTGTGTGTATATAAGGCACATTTAATGCCCTGAACCTATATCCTTCTCCCTGCAATTTTTCTATCAAAAAAACCACAAAAACCACAACCTTACTCTTTTTCTTTTCCTAATTGAAACTCACCACCGATGATCCTAACTGAAACACCCCCACCTCCTTGGTTACCTCTGTCATTCCTACCCCCAACAAAAGATGAAATCAGTCGGTGCCCCACCCTAACTTTTGGCCAAACTCACCACAACCTCCCCTATTTCTTTTCTTCCTTAGTTGTGACACCAAAAATTGGACACCACCCCCACAATTTAGACACATCAACCATAACATGCACTCTACCTTTGGCAAACCACCTTATAGTAGCTCCTAGCAACAACATGCATTACCATTGTTTTTTCCCTTTCTTCGGCCATTTCCAACTTTGCTTCCCTCCACCATTTGACCCCTTTTTTCATTTCTCACCACCTAGCAACAATGAATTTTTTCGTTTCTACCCCTATAGCTTGGCACTTGTTATCGTTCCTTTCCACTTGATTGCACAAAGTTTTCCTAAATCACACATTTGGTTTGTTTCAATTTTCTCCATTATTTTACCCTTCATTCCTTTATCTATTTCCTAATTATGGAATTAAACTCTAATGGTGCTTTTTTATGGTTTCTTAGGTGACATTCCTAATGTTTTAGAAGAGGCGGGATAGGATATGTGTACTTAGAGACAATAGTCATTTTCATAAGGATACTCATCATAATCTAGCATTTTTGGTTGGTAAGTGTTATGCAGGACTTTTTAGGATGACATGTTATTACTATTATATGCTTAAATTAATGATTGTTAATGAAATGATATGAGATATGATATTATATAAGTGAAAATGAGTAAGTGGAGATTATGAGATATTGTTATTCTATGTGAAAACCCACGATGTGATGTATGGTTGTAAAATAGTTTTATTAAGGTATGATGAGTGTGAAATTAGAATAATATGTTATATGGAGATAAATGGAGGATTCGGAAATAATGTTACTAAAACATATAAAATATGCATGAAATAAGGACTTTTGTTATCGGTAAGCGAATTTTGGTTAATACAGGTTTAATATTAGAATCATGGTGTCCTAATGTGTTATATCATTTAAAATATGCAAAGGATTATATAGGAAGTGGTTAGAGTATTCATGAATGTCCTAAGGTTAATAAAGTATGAAAATGACCCAATTTAGGAATAGTAATCCTAAAGGTAGAGTTATACCATGAAATTCAAATATGATGTTCACACTAGTATTTTGGGAATTTATCTTTAAACTTGCACTTTTTTATCCATACTAGAAAATTTATGATTGATTGATTAAATTAAGGTTTATAAGCCCTAAGAATAGTAACTTTTGAGATAGGGTTATTATCAATACCCCAAATGTAGATCTTGAAATTTGATAATAATAATAATAATAATAATAATAATAATAATAATAATAATAATAATAATAATAATAATAATAATAATAATAATAATAATAATATTTGAGGAAGAGGTGCTAAGTTTGGTGGATAAAAGAGTAATAGAAGAGGAGTTATGAGTAAAATGTGGAATTGGGGTTTTGGGGGAATGTAAGTGTCTTAACCCTAGAGAATGACCTTATGATCTTGTGATGTTCCTTAACTAGTTTAAATATGTTCTGTACTTTTCAAATACATCACGAATAAGACATTAATCATTTAAAGTGAAAAGTTGCATGAGTTGAGTTGAGTTGAGGTATTTTATGGGTTTGTTCCACTAGATAATAATAGCGGCTTATGAGCATTTTATCTTGTAAGGAGCATTAGTCCATTCCACCGGATTAAGAATAGTGGGACCTTAAAATCAATGTGACAGATAATACATTTTGAGATAATTAACCTAATGAATAATATATTAATGAATTAAAGTGGAAAAGTACGTGAGTTAGGACTAAGGTGTTGAGTCCGTTCCACCGGAAGATAATAGTGTTGTCCTTGAGTGTTGCTTCAAACCGTTCCATTGATTTAAGAATAGTGGCTTAGAAGTGTTTTGGCTTCAGAGGTGTTGGGTCCACTCCACCCGATGATAATAATGACTTAGGTTTATTGTTAATGAGTGATGCTTTAGCCTATTCCACCGGTTTATGAATAGTTTGGTCCCTAAGCTTAATGTATATGAAAGTATGAAAATTTTTATATCTAATGAAAAAGCATGATCATTACTTACCTTTTGATACTTTATATTTTTTGCATGAGTACTTATTCTCTATATGTGAATTCATGTATTTAAATATATCTTTGACTCAATAGTATTGTGACATTGCTTAGTATATAGCGTATTGGCCATCCTTTTTATGAGTGTTACTTATTCACACAAGAAAATGACTCTGATACTTTTGTGCAAGTCATTGAGGAATCTTTTGATGATTTTTCTACTTATGATGCACTGTATGGGGTAGAGTAATTTTTTTTCAAGGTATGTGTATAGAGTCATGTTATCTAGGGAATAGTTTTATCCAAATACATTTTTGGACTCTTAGCTCCATGGAATCTCATTTTTTTTATATTTTATTATACTTGGAGTAAATCTCCAAACTCATATATATGTTTATAAATCTACTCTTATTCTATTTATTTTGTTTTACATTTAATGTTTGTAGCCTTGTGATTGATGTGAAAATGGTATTGTAAGCAATATTTACATCAGTTATGGTGGTAATGCCTAGTATTTTAGTTATAAGTTTCCACTATGAAAACAAAATTTTTCATAGTAAAATTTAGGGTGATTTACATGGTATTGTGAGACCATAGGGATATAATTGATCCTATTATTCTAAAAGTCATAATGGCTTATAAGTATATAACCTTATGTAAACCTAGAATATGGATCTAATGGGTGGTTTATGCAAGTGGATTGTAGAAGCCCTAGTAAGTTTCTCAAATAATTTCCTTACGTGATTATATGATATCATCCTTGGTGTGTGAATTGTATTGATTAGTATGATGTCTTATTATCTATTTAAGTTTAGTATGGCATAAAATCTTGATGCATTCTATGACCATGATAGCATATATACATCTAACTGTATTGTGTGAGATTGATAAGGTTTTATATCATGATCTCCATAATTTTCTTAGCCTTGTATGCTTGAAACTCTCATTAAGAAGGTAACTTACATTACTTAGTATATAGGATACTAATGTGTCCACTTGTTTGGTTGCTTGTTTATTCCCGTGATCAGAGGACCATGTGTAGTTTTTTGAGGATGGTTGATAGTTAGCCTACCTTATGTTGTGCTTGGGGGCATAAGAGTGTGGACATCCAGAAATTATTTTGTAGGTCCTTGAGGGATAAGGTTTTTGGCTTTCCCCTACTATTGTCTTACTTCTATGTATTTCAATACTATTAGTTATTCCCTATCTTTTCTTTTTAAATGTTTCGAGACCTAACATGACTTTGAGTGTAAATGTATAGTTATAGTGTCCCTATTATATATTTTGCGCAATATATTGACTGTAATTATTATGGTTGGTTTTATTACCCTTATTTATAACATATGACAAGTAGTGAATGTCTATCTTGTGGTCGGTGCAGTGATAACACATTATTTTTTCATAGGTATTTTAGTTTTTTTGCTTCCTCAATGTTTTAAAATGAATTTTTTTGATAGTGAAAATGTGGGTGTTACAAACACCCAATTATAACCAATAGGATTAACCCCATCAGGTAATGGTACTAGGTCCCAAACTTCATTGACCTTCTTGGAATTCATCTCTTCCTTTATGGCATCATATAATAACACAAATTTTGAACTACTCATGGCATGTAAAAAGGTTTTGAGATCATAAATAGCACAAATGTCATTGTTAGACTCTTATAAGTACATATAATAGTCACTAGGTATAGATGACCATCTTTCCCTAGTATATCTTTTTAAAGCTGGTATGTCATATTTTAGAGGAGATTGCTCGACAATTAGTTGTTCAACAACTTCAGGAAGTGTTTTAACAACCTGATCTATTTGATTTTTATTAACATCTTATGGAGCCTTCTTGAATTATTATTTAACCATGATTGGAATTGGAAATGCACAATGAAAAAAGTCACTCTATCATAGAAAGTGGAAGCTTATTTGATCAGATGAGTAGGTTAAAAATTTTGGCATTCATTAACTTCACAAATCTAGTGCTATGTAATGGATAATATAACCTATAACCCTTAAACCTTTCAACATATCCAAATAAATAACCACAATTAGTCCTTGGGTCAAGCTTATTTTCTTGTGGATTACAAATTCTTACTTTATATGGACATCCCCAAACTTGCATATGTTTTAAACTTGGCTTCTAATCCTTAAAAAGCTTAAATGGTGTCTTATACACCACTTTGGTTGGAATTTGGTTTAAAATATATAACAATATCTCAAGTGCTTCATTCTACAATGAACTGGAAAGATTAGAATTTTTAATCATACTGAACACCATATCTAACATATTCTGATTTCTTCTTTCAGTTATATCCTTCTTATTTGGTGAACCAGTCATAGTATATTAGGAAACTACCCTATCCTCTTTAAGAAACTTGGAAAATGGACCATGTGCTTATCCATCCTCATTGTATATACCATTGTACTCTCCACCTCTATTTGACCTCATGATTTTAATTTTCTTATCATATTGTTTCTCTACTTCAAATTTGACTAATTTAAAAGTATCTAATGCTTTATGCTTATCGTTAAGCAAGTAGAGGATATATCGTGAGTAGTCATCAATGAATTAGATGAATTATTTCTAACTGTGTGAGTTCATATTAGGACTACATATGTCAGAATGTGTAATCTCAAGTAGTTGAGATTTTCTATTGGCACATTTCTTAGACTTGTTTGTTTATTTTCCCTACACAATTTATGCGAGTATTAAAGTCGGTAAAACCTAGAGTACTAAGTACTTCATCATTCACCAATCTCCTTATTCTTTTAATAGAGATGTGACCTAATCTTTTTTGCCAAAGCATTGATGAGTCCTAACTCATAATGCATCTTTTTGAACTAATATTCAAATTCATTACAACATTCAAATCATCATGCATTAAAGCAATAGAGTAAAAACCTTTATACAATGCACCATACCCAACATGACTCGACACAATTTTTTTCCTAAAAAATTTTAATCGAGTTATATTTAAAAAAAATTGGTAACCAAACATTACAAGTATTGAAATAGAAATCAAGTTTTTAGTGAAACTTGGAACATAAAATGTATTTTCTAATATTACCACACGACCACTAGAGAGAACTAGCTACATGAGCCTATTCCGTGACAATTGAACATACTTTAATATCGATAAAGATACTTTGTTCATTATCCATTAGTTCCCTTATCCTTAAATAACTAGCAAGTAATTGCAAACATTGATAGTAGAATCGGAATTAATCCACCAAGTGTTATGAATTGTATCTATTATATGAGATCAAAAACATACTAAAAAGCTTACATGACCTTCCTTCACAAGCTAGTCTTTTGTACTTAGCACAATCCTTCTTCATGTGTCCCATCTTTTTACAGATGAAACATCTAGATTGTTTCTTTATCTCACTTTGGGGTGGAAATTTGTCTCTATCCTTGTAATACCTAGAAAAATTGCTTAGCCTAATCCCGCGTTATTAATATCTTAATTTGATTCTAATATTAATAAATCTTATTTTAGCCTTAACTTAATTTCTTAATCCCAAAACTTTAACCGAAACCGAAACCTTGACTCGAATAAATCATAATTCGTAAACAAAAATCAAAACCCACTAAAATGTTCACTAATCCTAATTACTTATAGATAATCAAAAATCACTCTAAACTAATCCCTCAACCCTTCTCTTTTTCCTTTTCTTTCCCCTTTTCTTTTCTTTCTTCTTCTCCTCCTTTCACCAACTGTGAGCTATGCATTTGAAATGGTTGCAACTTGCACTTGCAACTTGCACCACCACTTGCACCATCACCTTTCTACATTCATCACCCATCACCTTAATTCCTTTCTTCTTTTTCTTATTCTCCTTCTACTCCCTTATCCCTGCTTGACTACACACCCATACTCACACCTTGCATACTTCAAGTTCCCCTGTCATTTTACTTCTCATGCAACACCTACATACAACCATCACCACCCTCATCCTATAACTACTCCTTACTCCTAACCATCATCTACAACCATCATCATCATCACCATCACACACCACCCCCTCTTCTTTTTCTTCTTCCCAATTCACACCACACAATCATACATGTATACACACACACACACACACTACACACTCTTTTTCCCTTCTTTTTAGTTTTCCTCCATTCTACCATTTTGTGTCCAAAACACTACCAAAGCACTATGTCTTCCTTCTCCTTTCTTCCCTTTCTCTTTCCTTCTTCTTCTTCCTCCTTCTTTACCTATTTTGGTCTATGCATCACCATTCCACCACCATGCACCAGCTCAGCTGCCACTCGCTACCCATTAGCTGGAGGATCGACCACCAACGTCACCCTAACCTTCTCCAACATTGTTATTGTCCATCATTGCTGACCACCGCCTCTTTTCCCTTCTTTTTCCCTTGTACGTTGCACTTTTTTAGAGTGCATGGCCTGTGCAAGGCCTCAGCACGACCATGCAACACTTAACATCTTCTTCCTCACAACCATGTAACCTTTGCACTGCCTGGGTGTGTATGATATTTTCTCTCATCTTGGTGTTGCACAACCATGCAACTTTTGCACTGCCTGGCCGTGCGTTACTTTTTCTCTCAACCAAGGCTTCACCACCTACTACACAGCCTTGCAACTTCCTATTTTTGGTCGTACACACCTATTTTCACCCCCAAACCTTGTCCAAACACCACCAAAATTTTACCATAGCTTCACCACACATTTCTCTACACATCCACACATCTCAAGCTCCCATTTGACTATGGTTATTTCTATTTTTACCCTCTTTACCTTGAATTCTCCTTTAATTTAACTCTTCGAGCCTAACCATGAATTTTATTATTTTTCATAGGTGGTATTCCAGTAGCTTTGGAAGAGGAAGTCTAGGATTTGGATGCTTAGAGCTCGGTTTCCTAATTGGTAAGGATACTATTTGATGTTTAGGATTTTTGGTGTTATTTTCTTGTATGATTATATGTGCTTTCATGATGTTGTTAATATATGATGTAACATGTGTTGATCATGATATTTTGTGATGATATGAATAATATGTTGAAAGGGAGTAAGAATGGATGAGAGGCACTATTATGTTATTATTTTGTTGTGATAATGTCATATTTGTGGAAATATATCCTATAGCATGAAATATGGACTTAAGGATATTATATTATTAAAAGAAAGTAAGAATGGGTAAGAGGTATCATTATTATTTTGTTGTGATAATGTCATATTTGTGGAAATATATATTATGGTATGAAATATGTGCTAAATGAGTTTTGATAAATGGAATCAAGAATTCTCATGAGGTATGATAATTATTTGTAGACTTGAAAAATAATATGTTTGAAAAAAAAAAGGTTTTCATTTGTGTTTAAGGGTAACTTGGTCATTATGGGATAATAAGGGAATTTTGGTATTTTATGTGTTAGGAGGATTAAAATATGATAATAATAGCATGAGGAATTCATGGGAGTATTATTATTATTTGGGTTCCTTGAATGATTTAATGGATAGTTTGGAGCAAACTATCTTGTAATGATAATACCATTATTCCATGTTTAAGATTTAGAGGTTATCTATCAGAATTAGTAATAACGAAAATTTCATGGGAGGTATTATGACAAATCTGTGGAATTTGGGTCTTGGATATTTCTATGATTAACATATTGGGATGAGATTATTAAAGTATACTCATAGGAATTAGATCGTGCATTTTTGGTATGATAATAATGATGGGATTTGGAGATGATATAATATAAGTTGTGTGAAATAATCAATAAGGGAGAATGAATACTAAAGGGTGTGCAATTAGGGTTTGAAACGACTTAAGGACTTAGACCTATGCTATATGCATATCTATTTTCAATGTGTTATATGCCTGAGAATCAATCTTGAATAAGATAATAATCACTTAAAGTGAAAGAGTACGTGAGTAGGACCAAGGTGATCTATTTTTCTATATATATGTATTCCCGTTCCACCGGGGAGAATAGTGGCTTGGGTGTGTTTTGCTCCGAGAAGATATTTTTAATCTCCATTTTACCGAAAAAGAATAGTGGCTTGGGAGCATTTTGTCCTGAGAAGGTGCTTCAGTCTCTTTCACTAGATTAAGAATAGTGGCCCCCCTACTCATTGTGAAATAAAAATGCATCATTATAACTTAAAGAAAAGATACTAATGATTTAAAGTGGAAGAATACATGAGTCAAGACCAAGGTGATCTATTTTTCTATATACATATATATATGTATTCCCATTCTACTAGGGAGAATAGTGGCTTAGGAGCGTTTTACCCCCAAGAATATGATTTTAATCTCTGATCCACTGTAAAGAATAGTGGCTCGGGTGTGTTGTATCTGAGATGGTGTTTCAGACCGTTCTAATGGTTAAAGAATAGTGGGGTTCCTACACTCAAAGTATATAAAAGAATGAAAATGGGTTATACTTAATGAAGGAATCGGGATCATATTCTATCTTTGAGATGTTTAATTTATTTGGTTATTCCCTTATCATCTAATGTGAAAGTATGTGCTATTTGTATCTTGGTTTCGATAGTATTGTTCCCTTTCTCAGTACGTAGCGTACTAACCACCCGTTTTATAGGTGTTGTTCAATCCCATGAGGAGAAGGCCCTGAATCTCATGTGTAGGTCTCAAAAGATCAGTTAGATGATTATGTTGCCTATGACACCTTATATAAGGATGAGTGACTTTATCTATGTTAATGTTGGGTGAAGAGTAATTGTTATCCAATTTATGTATTTAATTGGATACCCTATTTGGACCCTGGATCCATGATATCCTCTATTTTGTATTTTGTATTGTTAAACTCGAAGTTAGGCTCCAAACTCAGTATTGTACTATAAATGTTCTTTTGTTTCTGATTTCCTTGTGTTACTTTAAATGATTTAGCCTTGTGATTGATGTAAGAATGGTTCATAAGCTAGAATTATGTCGATCATCGTGGTAAGCCCCACTATTTTACTTAATTACTTCCGCTATAAAATGAAATTTTTTAGTAGTAAAAATCGGGGTGTTATAAGTTGGTATCAGAGCTTTTGGTTTTGATTACCGTCCTTTTATTTTCAAAATTTGGTTTTCAATGATGCCTCATCTAATTTTAATGGTCTATCTCACATTCCAAAAAAACTAGTTTTCTTTTTGAAAATCCGGATTAACTTGTGAGGAATCGAAGATTGGTAGCCTAGGTGGCCTTGAAATGTGAAGGTTTTGCATTATGTGTTAGTTAGCTAGGAAGGCTTAGGCCCAACACATTTTTTTTCTTGCAGCTAGTTAGTCGTCATGGCACTCAATGGTCGCATTGGTCATTTGGAAGAGACATTCGAGGCAGTAATTGAGTTCGTTCGACATCCGCCTTAGTTGCCACCACTACCTTCGCATCACCTATAGGTGGGTATTAGAGAAGACTAGCTTCGAAGGGCTACGGGATATCACCCGCCAATCTACACCAAAGATGAGGACCCATTCATCCTAGAGGGATGGATTCGGGGCTTGGATAGGAACTTTGAGGCAGTTGATTGCCCACATGCTCGGAAAGTGAGTATTGCAACCTTTTTTCTTCTGAGGAGTTAAGGAAGCGATTGGTGCTAAGTTCTACCTTCAGAGTTTTAAGAGGGATAAGCTGAAGGAGTTAATGCAGTTGACTCAAGGGAGCATGACAGTGATGCAGTATTACACTTGGTTTAAAGAACTACTCGTGTTTGCGTCGGGGTAGCTCCTGCCTGGATTGTGGTAGGTTGGGCCATAGAGCAGCAGAGTGCTGGGGGCCACCACGATCTTAGTAGAGAGGAGCCCTGATATCTCAGCAGCAGGAGTACCATTAGCATGACCATCCTTCATTCCTGCGGTTCCAACAGCAGACAATTATTCCAACCAAGGTTGTAGACCGAGATGTTGGGGAAGGACCTCAGAGATCCAGATCTCTACCTTAGAAAGGAGACCAGTCAAGTGGGCACCTAAATGTGATCGGCCCGGAGGAGGATGATAGCTAGCTAAATGTCTTTCCGGGTACGTCCATCATATCTTTTCTTTGGATACCTATTTCCTTTGTTTTGATCATCATTTAGTAAGTTTATTCTTTAGGAGGTAGTTTATTTAGGTATCGGTGTTAGTATGGTTTTTCCTAGCCACTTAGAGCGTTCTATCCCTAACCCCAATAGCTGCAGGAGACTTCGGGGATGAAGTCTGTTTTTAAGGGGGTAGTAATGAAATGCCGCAAAAATTCTAATTTTAAAAATTATAGTTAAATAAGGCTTTATTAAGGAAATTAATTAAGTAAATTATTTTTATGAAAATAAAAGGAAATTAATTAGGGCAAATCAAGAAGAAATTTATAAGTATTCAAATTAAGAAATTTTTTGGTATTTTGGCTAATTAAAAATTTTATTTGGAAAAGAATTAAATAATTTTATTTTGGAAATATATTAAATAAATTATTTTATGTTAAATAAGAAGGAGAAAATAGGGTCAAATTAATAGGAATTTTATAAATAATTTAATTGGAGAAAATTAGAGTGATTTGCTAATTAAAATAGAATTTATGAAAAATCTTTCAAAAATCATAAATTAGCCTAAAAAGGGATTTAAATATTTTTTTACTTAAATATTATTATTTTTAAATATCCCAAATATTCAAATTAATTTAATTGGCCCTAAGCTACCTATTTTTCTTCTTCCCTTTTCCTCTTTCTTTTCTTTCTTCCGTTTTCCTTTCTTTTTCTTCTTTTTTTCTTTCTTCTTCTTTTCTTTTTCTTCCTCCTCCCCCGACCTGGGCCAGCCTAGCAGCCCAAGCCCTCACCCCTTTCTTTCCTTCGGTGCGGGTCGTTTCCTTTCCACGGCCCAGACTTTCTTCTTTTAACGCCGCGCTGCGCTTTATTCCTTTTTCCCCTAGACACTGCTTTTCGTCTCATCTCTTTAAATGCTGTCGCTCGGTCTGTTGCTTCTTCTCCTTTTTTTTCTTTTCTTTTTTCCCCAGACTGTTGGTCCATGCGTCCCCTTTTCTTCCTTCTTTCTTCTTCCCTTTCCCCGTCGTCAATGACGTGCAACAACGCAACTCGTCCCTGGTTTTTCGCTGCCTGTTACGCCCCTTTGATCGGCTGTTTTTCTCCCTTTCTCTTCCCCCTGATTCGGCAACCACATAGACCAATCCACCTTCCTTCCTTCTTGCATGATCCCCTCTCTCTTTCCTACGCATAACCCCCACCCTGATTTGAATTTTGTCGGCTTCGTTGCCGCCGGTGACCCTTATCCTAACTGCATTATCGCCTGACCGACCCACATAACTGTAACCTCTCCTCTAAACTCTATAAATACCCCCATAATTAGCCCTTTTTGAGCTTTTGATTTCTTACCCAGACCTTTCCCCCTTGTCACCGTCGCCATTTTAGATCTCATTTTCGGCTCCCCCGACCAACAACGCCACCCGTTTTGGCCACCCAAGTACTCCCTGCACTTCCCTCTAACTAACCAAACCACCCATACCCCTCGATTCTTCCTACACAAGCCACCCCGGGTGTGCAAAGTTTCCTCACCGATCAACCTTCCTTTTCATCTCCGTCGCCCTTCAAACCACCATTAGCCACCACTTCCGCCACTGCCGTGCGCCGCCACCTTTGGCTGCGCCATCACCTCCATTCTATTCCTCTCCTTCTAGGCAACCATAATCACCTTTACTCCCACCTTCATTCTCCCTATTTTATTCCCAGCCTTCAACTTTTCCCCTTTTCTTCACTTTTTTTGGCCGCCGTCGTGCACCACCGTCGGTGCCACCCATCTCCGCCGACTCGAGCTGAAACCCTAGACCCTCTCAGCCCTTCTCCCCTATTTATTAAAGTTTATTCTATTTTATTTCAATTTTTAACATTTATTTGATTATTATTATTATTATTATTATTTTTATTATTATTATTATTATTATTATTTGGTTTAATATTAATGTTATACTTTCCTGGCAGGGTCGAGAGTAGGTATAAATTATTTAAGTTGTTAGTTTTGAATTATGGGTATTAATAGTATTATTATAAGTTTTATTATCATTATTAATATTATTATTAACATTATTATTATTAGTATTATTAATTTATTATTATTATTATTATTATCTATCTAAGGAGGGCCGAAGCCCTATTTTATTTTAATGGAGTGGATACTCGTATTTTTATTATTAATATTACTATTTCTACCATTATTATTATTATTATTATTATTATTATTATTATTATTATCTTTATTACAATTAATATCATTATAAGTAAAATGTGTTATTAAAATTATTATCTTTATTATTAAATGATACTCTCACTATTTTGAAGAAGGGTCAAAAACCCTACCTTATACTATTTAGGTTTAAGTTATTTTATTATTATTATTTTTTTTTTTTTGATATCATTACTACTACTACTACTACTACTATTGTTATTTTTATTATTATCATTATTAGCATTATTTTGGTGGAGGGTAGAAGCCCTTATACCACCATCCTTTTTGAATTACATTAATATTATTATTAGTATTTTTAGTAGTATTTCGTATAGTTATTATTAGTATAGTATTATTTTATTTAAAAACCTAGTCTAGGATAAGTTAGTAAATAATAGTATTTTTAGGAGGGAACCTAATTCTAGCTTTTCCCTCATAATAGGTGAGACCAGTCAAAGCCCTAAGGAGGCGTAGGAGTGTGCTCCAAGATCGGTGTCGTTTTAGGTAAGGGTGTTACTAAGGCCTTATGTGTGTTGATGTACATTATATACTTTGTATGTTATGCATCCTATATTTATCATGATTTTGATTTCATGTGTGGTATGGTGTGGAGTTGAAGTGTGTTTATGTGTTGCTATATGGCATGTGTATTTTATATATGTGATGAAATATTGTGGTATGTGATGATTGGTTTGTGACCCTTTAGACATGCATGTGAGGATGTATAAAAGTGGTATTGTATGGGAAAAAGGTTGAAAATGGAAAATGGAAAATGTGTTGACCAAAGGGGAGTAAGTTGACTAAAGGTGAAATGAGTTGACCTAAGTATTTTAATGATCCATGAGTGGAAGAATAAAATGGAAAATTTAGGGTTTCGTGTGAGAGAATATAATTTATGGTTTTATACGGGAGTATATAATTCGTAGTTTTATATGGGAGAATTTAATCTATGGTGTAACATGGGATAATCTAATCTATGGTGTAACATGGGATAATCTAATCTATGGTGTAACATAGGAGAATCTAATCTATAGTTTGTATAGATTGAATTTAGGGTTTTGTATGGAGAAACCTTGGGTTTTGTGTGGATTGAATTTAGGGTTTTGTATGAAGAAATCTTGGGTTTTGCATGAAAGAATTTAGGGTTTTATATGGATGGACTTGGGATTTTGCATGGCAGATTTTATGGTGTTGCATGGGAGAATCTAAACCAGGGTTTGGTATGGATAAATCTTGGGTTATTCATGGAGGAATCTAGGGTTTTACATGGAGGAATATAGGGTTTTGCATAGAGGAATCTAGGGGTTTGTATGGATGAATCTAGGGTTTGCATGGGTGATTCTAAGGTTTTCACATGGGAGTTTTAGGGTTTGCATGAAAAAGTTTGAAGGTTTGCATGGGGAGGTTAGCATCTGCATGGGAGTAAAGTTTATATATGAAAAGTTGATTTGGGGTGTGAGGAAGGTAATGTAAGTGTTGTTTGGGTGTTTGAACACTTTGGATGAAAAATAGTACGTGGAGCAATATAAGGGTACGTAGGAGACCGAGCTAGGGTTTGTGTGGACAATTAGGGTTTGGTGTGGCTGCTTAGGGTTTTTGTGGTATCATGTGTATTTGGTGATTAAAGTGTAATTATGAGGGTGGAATTTATGAGTTGTGATGTGGGGAGTGTTAAAATGATTTGGGTTGTGTGAACTGGAGTAAGATGGGCCACTGAGTCCTAAATTAGGGCTTCGAGATAAAACCCTAAAGTGAGATGTGGAGTGGAATTGGAGGTGTGTAGTAGTGGGCCTTGACCTACATATTTCGGTGTTGGAGTTTTAGTGTAAGTTTGAGAATAGAGGAAAGGTTATCGGACAAGTTAGGAGGCGCAGGGTTTTCATGATATGATACGTGTCAGTTAGAGGATAAGTGTAAAGGGAGTGATTCATGCATGTCTAGGGTGAAAGCTTCTGAATAAGATACTTAAGACATTAATCACTTAAAGTGGAAGATATTGAGATGGGTCCAGCCAATCCACCGGTTAGGAATAATGGTTAGGGTTTTTAACCTATGTGTGACTAATCCACCGGTTATAATAGTGGTTAGGGCAAGATGCTCTATGTGTGATAGGCCCACCGGTAATAATAGTGGGGGATCTTGAGCTCAATAAAAACAAACCAAAGTTTTTGCTATGACACTTAAAAGATACTAATTACTTACAGTGGAACATTATGTAAGCAGGAACCAAACCGATTCACTGGTTAGAAATAGTGGTGTGGACATGTTGTCTCGCAAGTGACTGATCAACTGGTAAATAATAGTGGTGTGGACTATTGTCCCGCAAGTGATTAGCCCACCAGCTAAAATAGTGGGGTGTTCCTGTATTCACATGGATTTGATAAAAAGCATGGTGAGAATTGATTTCTGATCAAAGATTAATTAAGTAATTAATCTGGATTATAAATGGGCCTTTATGTATCTACCCGAATGATTGTATGATAGTATGTTATTATGTTGGTCTTTATGCTATTTTATTATCCTGCATGGTTTATGTGAATTTTGTGTGTTGGCCTTAGTGCACGGTTACCTTACTCAGTACATAGCGTACTGATCACCCTTTTCATGGGTGCTGCTCATTCCCACGAGTAGTAGGCCCTTCTGACTTTGTACAGGTGGGCGAGACATCAGGCGGGGCTGAGTGTTGAGCTTGTGGTTGGCTCAAGTTCGAGAGTGTCGTGGGCATATTCAGTCTTTATGCGATTTATGTCTGTATGTTATTTCTTTTGTATAGAATTTATCCTTTTTGATTCATTACTTGTATTGAGTATTTTAAATAAACCTTTTATCGATTGTAAGAGTATTCCCTTTGAGGAATTTTGACTTCGCACTCTGATTTCTATCTTATGATTGATTTTACTCTATTGATTTGTAAACCTTCATGTGTACTCTGATTTTTGATATTATGATCTTTCTAGTTCTTTTATGAACTCTTGGTTTGAGTTTAATGTTAATTTTTTTAGCCTTAGCACTCGGTACTGGAACGGTCGGAGAGAACCGATATGGTACTAAGTGTGGCGGTAACATCCATAGAATTCACGGGTTTCCAATCTTAAATTCTTCTGCTTTTAAAAAAAAGGGAAAAGGAAAAATAGGTAGGTTAGGGCCAATTGAATTAATTTGAAAATTTGTGATATTTAAAAATAATAATATTTAAATAAAATAATATTTAAATTCCTTTTTAGGCTAATTTAGGATTTTTTAAAGATTTTTCATAAATTCCATTTTAATTAGCAAATCACTCTAATTTTCTCCAATTAAATTATTTATAAAATTCCTATTAATTTGACCCTATTTTCTCCTTCTTATTTAATATACAATAATTTATTTAATTAATTTCCAAAATAAAATTATTTAATTGTTTTCAAAAATAAAATATTTAATTAGCTAAAATACCAACATTTTTCTTAATTATAATACTTATAAATTTATTCTTGATTTTCTCTAATTAATTCTCTTTTATTTTAATAAAAATAATTTACTTAATTAATTTCCCTAATAAAACCTTATTTAACTATAATTTTTAAAATTAAAATTTTCGGAGCATTTCAATCACAGCTAGTAAGTCGACTATGGTTTACTAGTTTAAGCGGGGACTCCATTTTAGCTTTCAGAGGATGATGGGTGCTGTGCCTTTTCAAGACTTGGCTATGTTGTATGAGAGGGCGTGTATCGCAGTTACGTTGGTTCAGGACCAGGCTTCCATTCTAGGTAATAGGAAGCCGAAGTCATAGGGTTTTGGAGGCAAGGTCCAGTACCAAGGAGGAGGAGCTCTAGGGTTTCAGCAGAAAGGTTAAAACCAATCTTAGGGAGGTCAGTATCGATATCAGGGTTAGTGAGGAGCTCAGAACAAATCATGGGGTCAGTCGAGGCGCTTCACGTTCCATTTCTGTGGTCAGGATCATCTAGGGCAGACTTGTCAGGGTGCTCCAATTCAGTGTAGGACGTGTGGTCAGCTTGGCCATTGATTTTTTGAGCGTTAGTGACAGTAGGGTTAGTATCAAAAACAGGCACCACTGATTTCGCAACAGTCGGCTTTTCAACAACAAACCTACCAACAACCTCAGCAGCAGTTTTAGCAGAGAGCACTTGCCCCACCTAATGGACAGCCTAGAGAGAGTAAGGGGAGACTGCAAATATGAAGCAGGAAAATTTAACGCAAAATTGAAACACACAATACATGCTCATGATCTATTTGAAACTAAAGCGCGTGCACACACACACACACACACACATATGCTCTACTAATGTATAGCATATCAAAACACAACTAGTATAAATCAAAGTACATTAAAACTGCCCACGGGTTAAGTATTTATTTTAAATAGACTCAAGCATCTCAATATTAAAACTATTAAGTCATCCCATAACCCTTAATCCCTATGGGTAAATTAAGATTAATAACTTAATATTCTAACCTAATGTACTTTATATATGTTAATGAATGGTCTTGTGGGACTCACTACCACGGAAAGGGGTTTTAATAACGGTTATTTTATAGTTTTAATAACGGTTTTCAACCATTATTGAATTGCCCCTTATTAAATCTTTAATAACGGTTCATAACCGTCATGAAAAATACACAAAAACCCGCGAATATGTGCGTAAACTTCATATTTAATAACGGTTTTTACTTAAAAACCGTTATTAAAACTCCAGTTTTTAATAACGGTTCTGATGAAAACCGTTATTAAAACGTAGGTTTTCATAACAGTTCTTATGAAAACCGTTATTAAAAAGTGGATTTTTAATAACGGTTTTAGAAGAACCGTTATTAAAACCTACATTTTAATAACGGTTTTCATCAGAACCGTTATTAAAACCTTTAATAACGGTTTTTATAAGAACCGTTATTAAAACTCCACCTTTTTTTTCAGTTTTGTTCCTGCCCACATACACAGTTACCAAATCTGTATGTTAAAACAATTACCAAATCTACAATGTAAACCAATATCAATTCATACCAAATCTGCAATCACACCATAATTTGAATCAATCTATAATTGGTATGCATGTCTCAATACACCAACTATACTTGCAATAAAATTAGTGGGCATACCACAACTTGGTAGCTCTACACCCCAAAGTAAAGAGTTCACATATCTAGGCTGGTAGACGAAATACAAACCTAAAAATGCATGTAGAATATATAGATTGCTACCGAATGAATGAGTGCATGTGCTTGGCCTCTAACTTCATCAATTTGATCAACATTATATTGCTGGCCTCGTGCATAGTCATTGGTAAAAAACTACAACACCCATGTTTCAATTAATATACAGTTAGCCATTAGGTATGTCATGATTCATTAATAGAAAAATATGGAAAAGCAAACATACATGGCTTGGATCTATGTTGGCCAATCTATTCTAGACTATAAGATCCATTGCTTGTCTTCTTCACTTGAACCCTTAAAAACTTCAATTTCATCATCATCATCATCATCTAAGTTCCTTTGTCTCGAAGATCTTTAATTTTGGAGGTACCTAATCTAAGCTCTTATCTCATCCATAATTACAATAAAGAGATAAACAATAGAAGAAAAACAATTCTGATAAAAGTAAAAACTAAAATAAATGAAAACATGTATTACCCTACATACAAAATAATACAAAGGTAGGCAACATATGTTACCACTATAATCAAGAGGTTATATAACACCATCATACCCTAAATTAAAGGTTCAATTTGTAAAAAAGACCTTAAAAAGGTTGTATCACAAAAAAACCTAAATTTAGAGGCCAAAACAGCCTTTTTTGGGCTCCTATATTGGCCAAACCGGCTCTGCCGTCTAACCATGTTGTAGATCTCGAAAAAATACCCAAAATAGCCTCTTAGATCACCTAAATCCGAGGTCGCATGAAAAAGTTATGACCCTCCAAAGTTTACAGTTGAATCTAGCTCTAAATAACCTCAATAATATCTTCTCTTTTGTTTATTATGGTTGTAGCTCTAAATAATGTTGAATCTATATTCTCCGTACAAACAAATACAACAATAATATGTAAAGCTCTCGGCCAACACATGCATTTGTTAATATATAACAATAACACAACAAATTCAACAACAAACAACAAAATTTTCAGCCAACACATTCAACAACACATTTTCGAACGAAACCCTGGCGACATGCATTTATATAAGTAGATAAAAAGTTACGAGAGGAAGAACAAACACATACATAAAGTGAGCTAGCTACAAACACGTCGGTCAGAATGTTGAGAGAGTCAAGGGCTTAAAAAACGACGGAGGATGAAGGTGCAAGTGCTAGCTAGCTTCGGAACAATGGCAGAGGTGTGGCGGTGCGAGGGTTTCCTTTACTTGAGAGGAGCCTGGTGGTGTGAGTTGGCGGTGCGAGGGTTTGCAAGGAGAAGGAAGGAGAGCAAGAGAACGAAAGTGCAGAGAGTCTGAAAATTTTGGCACGAAACAGAACCGAGCGAGAAATTAAAGTTTGATTTTGGGGTTTTAATAACGGTTCTTGAGAGAACTGTTATTAAAACATCTTTTAATAACGGTTCCTGGAAGAATCGTCATTAAAACATCTTTTAATAACGGTTCCTGGAAGAACCATCATTAAAAGCTTCTGACTTTTGACAACGGTTCTAATATGAACCGTTATTAAATCCTCTTTTAATAACGGTTTATATAAAATCGTTATTAAAACATCCGTCCAAATTTTAACGTTGCCCTTTTAATAATGGTTTTTAACTAGAACCGTTATCAAAACTTCCCGCCGATTAATTTTCACGCGTTTGACAACGGTTTTCGAACTACCGTTATTAATGTCCCATTATTATTTCCCATGTTTGTAGTAGTGACTACACCCATTATGTATGCATAATACATCGCAATTAGTATCATATAACTTAAATGTAATCAAGGAAACAAATAAATGCATGATTATCCATGATTAGGATTGTTGTGGCTAAGATCTAGCTACCTTAATCATGCTAACCACACATGATATATTCTTTATGTAATCAAAAATTCTCCAAACATGACCTTAATATGCATGGGAACATAATCACAATACAAAGAACAACAATGAAATGGAGAATCCACCAACACAACCGTGTTGAAGAAATACAAGGGGCCTATGTTAATAAAACATGTATGTATTTTTTTAAATCCAAGGATTTTCTAGAGTTTAAAAAAAAATATGACCCCCTTGTGTTTTTTCCCAGACGAGGGATTTTTTTTTAAATATTTCGCTAGATGCAAAAAATCAAAACTCCACATAACTGACTCTAACCATTAATCCAATCAAGACAGTGGCATTAGAAGCTTTGGCACCAAATGTAAGACTTTATATGGCATAAATAATGAAATTAATATGATCAATTTCATGAATTAACACACAAATCAAATAAATTTCATAAAACCCTAAACATATGAAATTAGACGTTAATGTGAAATAGGATCTACATTAATTATTATAGCAAGTATACTTTGGTTACCTCTAGCCATTGATAAGATTAGTACATACTAGAATCAAGAATTATCAATCGAATTTTTAAATTTGATGATTCTACTCCCTCAACCTAGACCCAATAATGGGTGTCTTATTAGAAGAACATGAACATGAACATTTTATGATCTTCTCTTTGAATGTAGCAAATTTAATGAAAGAGTATATGAGTGTATTGAGAGATAGAGAAGAGTATAAAGAAAAATTTTGATATCTACTTTGAAAATTGACATGATTATAATTTTTATAATTGAATTATGGGCCTTGGCCCATTTCCCTATTTAAGTTCTTATTTAACCATACCTTCAAAATAAGTTTTTTTTTTATGTTTCTTTTTCACTACATGTATTAGACACATATTACTTTAATACGATATATGTATACTTTACAATTATTTCTACCATAAAAAATAGTTAATACACTAATTAGACTAATATACTAACTTGAGATCTTATTTTATAAATAATTTTATGACTAAAATTTATATCTAACTTTAATATGTATAATACTTAAGGATTAGTATACAAATAAAATATAAAATACTTTTTTTTTATAAACTAATAATAATAAATTTATATATTAACATGTACTCCATAGTACTGCCGACGATGGGATGCTGAACTATGATTTCGTGAGGAGTATTTTAATTTGGAGAGTATCGTGATTCCTCAAACTAATTTTAAAAGCTAGTAGTAAAAAATTAGTACTAGTGCTATTTAAATTTCCGCAGGCTGGAAATCATAGTAATTTGCAAGTGGGTTCTGTACATAAATTCTTGGCCTTGAGATTGATGCACTATTAACTTCCACAGTGACATAGGGCTCCATTAGAACTAATTGATAACCGCAGTATAGAGTATATAATGTAAGTTCATGTGAAAAACTCGGTCAAATATAGTACTACTAACTAACGCGTGGTCAGACAAAACTGCATATACAACGAGACTTAAGTGCATTATAAGGATCCCATCCACTTTTCGGACCATGGACATACACGAAATACAGTATATATATATATAAATTCTGATACAAATTAATATTTAAAATACAAACATAAAAATTTTTAATAACCGTTAGATCTAGAAAATTTAAAGACTGAGATTAAAATAAATTTAGGTTAGTTATTTACTAAATATTAACTATTGATCAAATATTAATCTAATAGTTACTATTAGTTCCTATATATATATATAAACTTAAAGTCAAGTATAAGGATCTAAACCTTTAAATTTTAGAGCCGTGAGTACAAAAATTCTTTATGCATAATTTTTTTTAACAATTATAGAATTAATTTTTTATAATGATATGTAAACCTTAACTTTTTCCAGCAATTTCAAAACCTTTTATATTTTTAATAACTTAATGACCTTATACATGTGCACGTGTGTGCGTACACACACTTTAAGGTCCATTATATCAACTCAAATAATACTTGTTTACTTAAACTAATATTATAAAATATCTATACTATTTCAAATTTTTTTGAAAACCTATTTAATACTATAATTATGAAAAAAATAGTTTAAAGATGATTTTATACATCATTTTATCTCATATATTTTTAATATAGTTTTGAGTCACGTAAGTCTTTTGAGACACATTTGTCTTCAAATTTTTTCTAAATCATTCTACTTTATTTATTTTTGAATTTCTTACATTTTTTGAGTCTTGTTATTATTTTCAAAATAATGTAGAAGGTTTTGACAAAAGAATATTATTCACAATTTCATTTAACCTTTTACTGTGTTTTAAGTCCCGAAGCGATATTTCTATATATCTAAAATTTTCAAAGCTTTGAAAACACTTATATTTTAGAATTATAGAGCAAAAAATGAATTAACAATACTCAAGAATTAATTAATTATTTTTAGATTTAATTCATCAATTTCAAACATATATGAGTACCAAAATACTTCCTTTCCTCAATTCATCTTATCCTAATCTTGTTATAACCAATCTTAGCCATTTATTATCACTTTATTAAAGTGTGTAAGACACTTCGTGTGGCCTTAAGCCATGCACCAACCTCCATCTTTTTTTTTTCTCATTTCTTTGTTTTTTTTATCATTAACTTAGCATAATATCCTAAATATCCTACTACATTCAGCCATTCTTTCTTCTTATCCTTTTCTCTTCTTCTTCTTATTGTCGCTTTGTTCTTGAATAACTACCACCCTCCTTCGCTGTTCGTTCATTAATTTCCTTGTTTCTTTTCTTCAAATCCTTGGTTTTTTGTATTTTTGAAGTTGTTTTAACTTGTTTTTGTTATTTTCGTTCAAAGATTTTCAAAAGGAGGATAAAGTCTTAGAGTTGGGTTGATTTTCTTCTGTACTAAGATCTTAGAATTAGGTAAATATAACTAACTAATAGTAGATAGAATATCTTTTGTTCAATATATTTTGGTGGTGTTGTACATTTGTGGCCATTTCTTTGGGTGATTTGGCCTTTGGGCATATTTCCATTATGTGATATTTTTTTTATGCTTCCATAGAATTTTTTAGGTGTTTTACATAAAATTTGATTTATTATATGTTTAGGTTTGAGCATGTTGAGGCATTATTTTCCTAGATTTAAGTTTTAAGCATTTTATGGTTATTTTGTTAAACTTTTACGTGTATTGCATTTAAAAAAAATTTTAAGGTTCAAATATGTTCTTCATGTGATATTTGATAAGTATGAGAATTTTATGAGTTGTAAATAAGCAAAGTGTGATTTATGATTTATTGTTATTTTTAAGGCTTTAGGGACAAAGTGGTGTTTTCTCATGTGTTATACTTTTCAAAGATAATTTTTGAGTTGTAATGTGTTGTTTATGGTGTAGGAATGAATGTGTTAAAATTTCATGGAATTCTATATGTGTTTTCTATTTTATTTGTATTTTTGAAGTCTTGTGCAATGAAGGGCAATTAAGCCATTTCTCATATTTTCTATTTTTTTATATTTAATTATGATTTATAATATGTTGTGAATGAAGTAAAGATTCTTAGGTTTAATATTTAGGATTTATGGACATTGTTTAGCATTTGTATCATATATTTTCTAAGTTTAATGAGAATTAGGGGTAGAATGATAATTTGGTAATCAAAGGCTTATTTGGGTCTTATTAGGGGTTAACGGATGACCATTGACCATTGGTTTTGACCTTCAAAATAATAATCAAATATGAATAGTTATTGGTACAAATAGTAACTCTCAATAATTATTTATTCTTGGCTTTTTCCATTATAGTTCTTAGTATTATTCAATATTTATTTGACCTTATGAATATTATTTTTTATATGTAGTGAAATTTTTTTGAATGTGGTGTGTGTAACGCTTTAAAATTTACTATTAAAATTTTTTATTTTATAAAAGCATAATAATAAAATAATGGGTATTACCACTTTATCCAGTATAAAAAGGATACTCTCTATGCCCAATCCATGTCGGGTATAAAGCTAAAAATGTCAGTCACAACTAGAGTCCAAGTATAAATATAAAAAAAAACATTTGATCGTGTTACAAGATTAAAACATATGTGAAATATATAGCATATGCAAGAGAAGTCTTATGCAAATAGTGAAATAAAAGACGAGTCTAGTTAACAACAATAATGCACTAACAACCTCAAACATCTCTCCCGTGCACGCATTGGATATCAACAACACTTGCAAAATAGGTGGCATTGACTCATGGGAATGAGTAGATGTCCATAAAACGAACACATTAGTTATTGCGTATAGAGTAATATAATTAATTAAAAATACATAGCATGATACACTCAAGACACATACACCATGGATATCACAAAAGAATATACATAGGATAATAATGACAACAACATGCGATTTTGGGTAATAAGATTATTCTAGGAACATACTCAACATGGTTCATTCTACACTTAGGGTAAATTATATGATAACACAAGATATGATCACATTCATAACATAAGATGAAACTTATAATAGAAGCCATATTATTATGTTCACATAGTTGTCACACCATTCCAAACTTGATGACACTGAGTACTCACAAGATGAAAGCAACAAAAAGCACCTTTTAGGGCATAATGCGTTTAGGGACCACTATTAGTGTCTTATGACATAGAGGCTAGCATATAACACCTGCTAGAGAAAAATGAAATTGGGGACCACTAATTGACAAACTTATCCTTAAGTACGCATATCCTCTATAGGCCAATGGAACAAGAATCCATAGAGTAGATTAGTGTCATTAGTAGTAGTAGTAATAATAATAATAATAATAATAATAATAATACGTAATTTTGACTCGTATGATCTTTCACTTTAATATTATTGCTTTATCAAATATATATCATCCACTCACTTTTGATGATTCACAAGATGCTTAATACTATCATCATTACTTTCTGTTCATCACTTATGTGAATTCAATCCAACAATTGTGCTTTTAACATGAAATTAAGATTACACCAAGGCTAATCAAGGAAAAATCCATATAAACTAACAAATAGGAAATTCATATAAACACTGAACTAATACTTAATGATAACATAAATAAATGAAACAATCTACTTAATTCAAGGGTTTTACCTAGGGAGACCCTTAAAGTTATCCAAAATCAAACATAGCCTAATAAGATTATATTAAAGGTAAAAATACCAAATTGTCATTTTTAACCCAAAATCATTACTCAAGTCATTTAACCACAAATTAAACTCATTAATTTACTAAATTCAAGACAACACTTGATTAATTCATATTAACCATGATTACAAAAAAAGATAGGCTAAACTCAAAATTATGTACATAAAATAATAATAACTTTACTATTAAAGTGTTCAATGCTTATTTTGTGGCATTTTATCATAAAACCTTAACTTATATTAATTATCATTATATCAATTAATTTACTTAATAATTTTAACACATTTTATGATTATAATACTCATTTGAAATCCCAAATTATGCAATTAATGTTCATAGGTAAGAAATACTCTTATTCACATAAAATTGCCTTGGAACTTCTAAAAATTACAATTAATTTCATACAAATCCAAAATTTACACCAAAGCCCTTATACCCTAATATATGCATAACTACATGCTCAAAAAAAAATCCATCAAGACTCATATACAATGATAAACGTCGAAGGTACACCACACCTTGCACTAGCTTAGCCATTTTTTCACCAAATCTTATGATCATAAAAATATATCATAACATATTGTAATATTCATATAAAAATGATTGGTGAAGATTAAAATCAACATAACTCAAATGAAATCATATCACTAAAATATATACACAAGAGAGCACTAGGTATTTTCTACTTAAGATGAAATAACACTTGTTCAAACTGACTTAAAATCAAATAACATTATTTTATGCTTAACACAGACTCAATATTTCATGCTTATTTTTAACATAATGTATTCAGATTTTTATGGTGTTAATTTAATGCAACAAAAACATATAAATCCAATATATAGAGAATCATCATATTACTTAAAAGCTAGTCTTCAAGAAGCTAACTATGATAAAATCTCTAGATTCAATTAAATGTAGTATTACCAATTAGGGAGCAGCTAACTAGAACAAAAATTATGGCCAACTTGAATTATGAAGTTCTATAGATAAATAAACTAGATTAAATTAACATATTTCTTTATAAATTCACCAACCTATTTTCTACTTGTGGATCTATATGTTAACAATCACGGATTAACTATACTATCCTACCATTTGATTAGCACTCAAATAAACCAAGTGATCATGCTAAATAATAAAGTCTTAATCTTGGATCGGTGATCATTAAAATTGGTCTATTAATCTAACAATATATATATATATATAATCTAATTCACATCTTAAAATTAATTATCTCTTAACCTTTAATTTTCATTCTACCCCATCATATCTTAGCCCATCATATTGATATAACTAGGAAACACAGAATCTAAACACATAAAAGTCATAACTTTAGTTAGAATAGAGAAACAAAATAACAAAGATTATATAAAAAAAAATACAAACTCAATTAAATAAATGAATAATAATAATTGCATTAAACAAAATAAAAAGTATGAAACAAACAAATGACATAATGAACTTAGAAGAATGTAGAGCCACAAATAGTGTATATACTCCAATCCTTTAATTACGACACAATAAATTACTAAATCTAACATAAGAACCCTAACAGTTTAAAAATAATAAAAATGAAGTTGAAGCTAATCCAATCTGGAAGATTTTCAACTTGAAAACCTTAAAAATAGAAGTTAAAGGTTAAAAACTCCAATGAATAATTTTATAAATTAGAATTCAACTTAAGAGAAAACAACTTATCTAACCTAAGAGAAAAAAACAAAGAGAATTTGTGATGAAAGAGAGACTCAACTTCTTCTTAATTTTAACCCTCCCTTGATTACATATAAATAAGAAGGAGTTAGAGAAAGGATCAAAAGAGTGGGAATAAATCAAAACTAAGCTCAAATAGGAGAGAAAAGAACTAAAGGTTAGAGAGAGTTAGAATGTTTTGGTGGCTGAAAGGAATGTGAATGAAAAGGGTGATTAGGGTTATTTATATCAAAAAATTTGGTACAAAAATGAGTGTGGTTAAGATTAGATCAAAAACCCATAATTTCTACCATTTTAATGTGAGATGAAATACTAGATTTTGTCAAAGATAGGTTGACCTCCCTTCCAAAGATGAAATGGTAATTTTTGGGAAAAAAATGTAGGTTAATTTGCCTAGAAATATCAAACCCAAAAGAGAAAATGAATGATTAGCATGGAAGGAATCTCCCAGCTAAGTAGAGATAGGTTTAGGAATCAAAGTAATGATTCTAGAAGTGTGCATAGGAGAGAGGGGGAAGAAGATAAGGTTGAGGTCATCCTCTCCCTCAATTATCAAAATCAGACACTTAAACTAGTTCAAGGTAGAAGTTTTGGCCAAATGCATGATCAGAAAAGTTAATAATATTTAAAGAACAACTTAGAATGGGCTTATTAAGGTTCCATTATGGTATAAGAAGTTTTTCCAAAAAAAATTAAGTTTCAAAAATGCACTCAAATCAACAAATCATTCCATCAGTTTGGCTGACCATTGGATTATCTCGATTGAGTAAAACCCTTTAGTTAAAATGACGAACCTGTCAATTAGTTCATGTAACTTGTAACACCCCTAAAATTCACTACCAGCTCCGGAAGGCGGTCTTCATGATGTCAACGTTTGCGATCCTTAACTGATGGTACCCCAACCTTATATCGATATTGGAGAACACTATGGCACCCTTCAACTGGTCAAACAGATCATCAATCCTTGAGAGCGGGTACAGATTCTTCACTGTCAGTTGATTAAACCCTTGGTAGTCAATGTACTGACGGAGACTACCATCCTTCTTCTTTACGAACAAGACTAGTGCTTCCCATGGTGACCCACTTGGCTGGATGAACCAATGCTCCAACAACTCTTCCAGTTGGACCTTTAACTCCTTTAATTCAACCGGCGCCATTCGGTAGGGTGCCTTTATGACAAGCTCAACTCTCGGTACCTACTCAATCTTGAAGTCGATCTCCTGAACTAGGGGCATACTTGATATTTCCTCCGAAAATACATCAAGGAGCCATCTGACTACTGAGATGCTACTTAGAGCTACTAGTTCCTTGTTCAGAACAAAGTGCACAAGTATAGGGGGTACGCCTTCTGGACCAAAGTGTGCAGAGAAATTACCAATACCACCTTAATAGTGGGCTTGGGCTGAGCCCTTTTGTATGAAACCCTAGCCCCCTTCAGACCTAGCAAAATCATGTGCTCCTGAGCACAGTCAATAATAGTCTGGTATCTCCCCAACATGTCCATACCCAGAATCACGTCAAAGTCCTTCAATTCCATCCCGACCAAGTCTATTAAGAATTCTACCCCACCTATGACTAATGCCACATTGAGAACAACTGACTATACTCCATCCTATCACCTAATGGGAGTATTACAAACAATTCCATTCTAGGAGAGGGGGAAAACTCAGCCTTAGTAGTAAAAGCAGATGAAACAAAGGACAGGGTAGCATGTGAATCAAAAAGGAAATACACTGGTAGAGAATGGATGGTGAACATACCCGTGACAATGTCAAGTTGGCGGTCAGCGTCCGCCTGTCTGGCCTCCCCTATGAGGGAAGGGTTTGGATCCTTGAAGTCTTCCCTAGGCCTCTTGAACTAGGGCACCGATTGGGACAAGTGCTCGCTGGTGGTATTGTGGGGGTGCGATTTGAAGATGCTGTTGGTACGCCTGCTGCTGGAGTATTAAGTCTCCCCATGTTGAGTCTATCGAGTCTAATTCTACTAGGAATTCAGCGGCCTCTAGCACTCCATCTATCTGTGACCCAACTTCCCATAGTTCAGGGAGGTCACCAACTACCTCCATATTTCCTACCTGAGTGGTTCCAACCACACTGTTTACATGATGCTCCCCTCGGGTGTCCTTGGCCTCTACTACAATCTCCCCGCGGGGGTCTCATCGGTCCTCCTAACCATGGCTGGGTCCTTCCCCCAGAAGTCTAACCTTTAGGTTTCCTCTTCCCAAGGATGGTGGCTTGCTCTTGCAAAAAGGTGGTGGTGATGTAGGAGCACTTGTACAGGGTGGCCAAGTCTGTGAAGGACACTACACCCATCATCCTTGCAAATGCTGAAGTTCAGCCCCTAATCAAATTGGAACACCATCGTGGACTCATTGGCTACTATCCTTGGAACAAATCTGAGCAGCTCGGTGAAGAGAGTGTGGTACTAAAAGACCGTCATCGATCGCTAGGAGAGCTGTATGAACTCTTAGAGTTTGTTCTTCTTTAAGCTCTCAGGGTAGAATCTAGAGAGGAGGGTGGTCTTGAACACCTTCCAAGTCACTGGAGGACCATCTCGGGAATGGTGCTCCACCTACCTAGTATTTCCTATGCCTCTTAGGAAGAATGCAATATCCCAGATCCACCTCTTGAGGACCACCGGGTCCTCTACGCTAGAGTAGGTCAGAGGGTGATGCGTGGTGACCCTTCAAAGCTAGTCCTCACCAGCACCCCCCCTCAGCATGGTGGCGGTGTGGGGCAAGCACTAGGGGTCAGCACTGGACAAAATCCATTAAGGCCTCAAAGGCCTTCTTTAGACACCCTACTCGGCCATTCATCATCAATGGAAACTACAATAGAAAGGGTAATGTTAGGAGCGAACCTACTAGTTCGAAGCAATTATTTCACACTATTTCTATCTCTTGAAAAATCCCTAATCTACCCTTTCGTTCCTCACTGTGGCTCAGACTCAAACCTTTTCAAAATGGAAAGGCCCTTTTTGGTTCGAAAACATTTCAAAATCGGGGAAAATCCTTGCAACTCAAAATTTGCTTTGAAAATAAGAACGGTTACTAGGACCAACACCTAGATACCAACTTGTAACACCCCGAAAATTCACTACTGAGAATTTTTTCGTTTTATTAAAAGATACAGCGGAAGCAAAGAAAACAAAACTATGAATTTCAGGGATATTACCACCATGGTTAGTACAAGCCCACCCCCAGTCAGTCTTGTACTAACCACAATGCTAAGGAAAAATTATTGTCAATCATGAGTCAATCTTAAAACAAGATCTCATAGAAGATCTGAATTGTTCATAATAAGGAAATCAGAGTATGTGTAAAAGAGTTTACAATCCAAGGGTGCATAATTAAAGTCTCTAAAGGGGTAAAAGGTACAGTACGATAAAATAGAATTGAAATAAACGGATACAAGGTAAAAGAATAGTAAAAGGAAATATGACCAAGTCGCTCTCGGTCCCTAGGCCAAGTCCAAGCTTAATTCTTATCCTCGCATGATGTCTAAAAAGTATCATATGCATAAAAAATAACATCTCCTACCTGTATAAACTCAGGTGGGCCCTCTACTCATGGGAATGAGCAGCACCCATAAAATGGGTGATCAGTATGCTATGTATTGAGTAAGGTAACCATACAGCTAAGGCTAAACATAGAAGGCATATAATACAAGTATGATCATATAGATAGCATACACACAATACAGATAATAAAGGCTGAGCTACATTCTAGATAAACTTATTCTTTAGATCTCTGATCAATATACTCATTTTAAACCATGCTCTTTATCAATCCATGCGATTGCGGGAACCCCACTATTATAGTTGGTGGATCTAAAAATGTATAGGGCAAAACGCTTTTGACCACTATTATTGTAACACCCCAAAATTCACTAATTTTTTTTGAAAAAGCGGAAGCAATTAAAATAGAAATACTTAAAACCTATGAATTCTAGGAATGTTACCGCCACACTTAGTACCAGACCTGTTCTCTCCGACCGTTCCAGTACCAAGTGCTAAGGCTAAAGAAATAGTAATCCATTAATTATAAATCAAGACAACTAAACTCCGAAAGCATTAAACGGTTGTAAAACAAAATCAGAGTACGCATAAAGAATTATTGTTTATTTCCAAAAGAGAATTAACTTACAACCAATAAAAGATTAATAAAAGGAAATAGAATCACATAAATATTGAAATATGGCCACAACTCTCTCGAACTTTGAGCTAGACAAGCTCAACACACAGCCCCGACTAATGTCTCACCCACCTACACAAATCAGAAGGGCACACTACTCGTGGGAATGAGCAGCACCCATGAAAAGGGTAATCAGTATGCTACGTACTGAGTAAGGTAACCGAGCACTAAGGCCAACGCATAATCACATAAAATAATACAGGATAACAAGAGATCATAGAGACTACCACCATAACGTACAGGCATACGATCATTCAGGTAAAAGTACAAAGGTCCAATTATAGTCCAATTCAATTACTTAATTAATCTCTGATCAGAAGTCGGTTCACACCATACTTTTTATCAAATCCATGTGAGTACAGAAGCCCCCACTATTATAGCCGGTGGATCGGAGGCATATAGGGTATCATACCCTAACCACTATTATAGCCGGTGGATTGGAGACACATAGAACTACGCGTCCTAACCACTATTCCTAACTGGTGGATCGGTTGGCTCTGGCTCGCATGGTATTCCACTGTAAGTAATTAGTATCTTTTAAGCATTTCAGCAAAACTCTGGTTTGTGATCATTGAGCTCAGGAACCCCCACTATTATAACTGGTGGATCGGTGACACATAGGACATCATGTCCTAACCACTATTATAACCGGTGGATCGGTCGCACATAGGGTAAAAATCCTAACCACTATTCCGAACAAGTGGATCGGTTGGTCCCATCTCAACGATCTTCCTCTTTAGATAATTAATATTTTAAGTATCTTATTCAAAAGCTTTCACCCTAGACATGCATAAATCATCACACATCACAAATACTAAAATTCCACCATCATAATTACACTTTAATCACCACATACACATGATAAAACAAAAACCCTAATAAGCCACACCAAACCCTAATTAACCACAACAACCCATAGTTAATCATTCCAAACCCTAATTCAGTCTCCTCCATACCCTTAATTTGCTCCACGTGCTATTTTTCATCCCAAGTGCTCAAACACCTAAACAACACTTACATTACCTTCCTTACATCCCAAATTAACTTTCCACACGTAAATTTCATACCCATGCAGACATTAATCTCCCTATGCAAACCTTCGAACCTTTTCATACAAACCCTAAAATTCCACGTGAAACCCTAAATCAACCATGCAAACCCTAATACCACCATTCAACCATCAATGCCACCATGTAAACCCTAATACCACCATACAACTATAAATACCACCATACAAACCATGATTCCGTTATACAAAACCCTAAATTCAATCCACACAAAACCAAAGATTCACCCATGCTAAACCTAAATTTAAACCATGTAAAACCCAAAGATTTGTCCATACCAAACCCTAAATTCAATCTATACCAACCGAATATTCATCCTTACCAAACCATAGATTCAAATCCCATAAAACCGAAGATTCACCCTTACCTTACCATTGATTAGATTCTCCCACATAAAATCATAAATTAGAATCTCCTAAGCTAAACCATAAATTGGATTATCCCAAACAAATCATAAATTAGATTCTCCCAATCAAATCCTAAATTAGATTCTCCCATATAATATTATAAATTACATTCTCCCAAAAAACATTATAAACTAGATTCTCCCAAACAAACCATAAATTTGATTCTCCTATATAACATCATAAATTAGAATCTCCCAAGCAAAACCATAAATTGGATTCCCCCAAACAAATCATAAATTAGATTCTCCCAATCAAATCATAAATTAGATTCTACCATATAATATCATAAATTACATTCTCCCAAAAAATATCATAAACTAGATTCTCCCAAACAAACCATAAATTTAATTCTCCCAATCAATCATAAATTAAATTCTCCCATATAATATCATAAATTAAATTCTCCCAAATAGCATCATAAACTAGATTATTCCTTATAAAACCATAAAATTTAGGTCAACTCACTTCCCTTAGTCAACTTCTTTCCCCATCCTACTTTTCATCTTTTCTCCCACACAAACCACACCGACGTCCTCTCATGCATGTCTTACAAGGTCACAACACATATTGTCACATGTATATAGCACACATGCCATACAAAAACATACTTCAACTCTAAGTCATACCGCATATAAAATAATTAATAATAATAAACACAGGGTATATAACATGCGAAGCACATAATGCACATAAGCACATAAAAGGCCTTAGCACCCCTTACCTAAAATGACATCGATCTTGGAGCACGCTCCTACGCCTCCTTAGGGTTTTGACTGGTTTTATCTGTTATGAGAGAAAAGCTAAAATTAGACTCTCTCCTATCAAAATAATATTAAACACTAATTTAATATAAGACTAGTTTTCGATAAAATAATAATAACAAAAATACCAAAATAATATCAATATTAATATTAATAAGAATAATAAAAATAGTAGAAATAATAATAAAAAGGCATTAATAAAAAATAAAGTGAAATAAGGGCTTCAGACCCCTTTACCAAAATAATACTAAAAAGATTATTTTTAAATTAAATAACCCAATTCAGAAATAATAATAATAATAATAGTAATAATAATAATAATAATAATAGTAACATTATTAACAACACTAATGTTAAAATATTTGTATTAATAATAATAAATAAGAATAATGGAAATTCGAAATAGAAAATAATAATTATTATTATACTTATAACATTTTAATATTAATAATAGTAAATATAGAAATAATAAGAAGAATAATAATAAAATCGAATTAAAATATATTAGGCTTCAACCCTCAACATAAATAATAATAATAATAATAATAATAATAATAATAAAATAATCATAATAATAATAATAATAATGCATATTAAAAATATAAATATTAAGAATAATAATAATAGTATTTATATGCAAATAATAGAAATAAAATAATTTAAGGGTTATAAAAATAGGGAAAAAGGCTGGGAGGGTCTAGGGTTCAACCATAGGTTGGTGGGAATAGGCGACACCGGCGGTAGTGCACGGAGGCGGCGGCGGTGGCCGGAAAAAGAGAAGAAAGAGGGGAAAGTTGCATGATGGGAATAAGATAGGGAGAATTAAGATGGGAGCTAGGGTGTTTTGAGTTATCCCGAAGGAGGGGGACATAATAGAGGTGGTGGCGCAGCCAAAGGTGGTGGCGCAGGGCGGCGGTGGGTGGTGGCCGAATGGAGGAGAAGAAGAAAGAGAGAGGAGGAGAGGGAGAAAGAGGAAACTAAAGGTATAGGGAGATAGAGGAGGTTCTACAGGAGAGAATGAGAGGAGAAAGAAGCGACAGAAGCGGTGAAAGAGGTGGCTAATGGTGGTTCGAAGGGCGGCGGAGGTGGAAAATAGGTTGGTCGAGAAGGGAAGTTCGCACAGTCGGGGAGGATTGTGCAGAAAGAATCGAGGGTGATGAATGGTTTGGTTAGCTATAGGGAGATGCAAGGAATGAACGGGTGGCTAGAGAAAGCGGCGAAGTTGTCCGGAGGCGGAGGACGAGGCACCTAAAGGAGTGGCAGCAGCAAGGAAGGATTTTCTGAGTTTGGGATCAAGAGCTCGATACAGAGCTGCTTACGAGGGTATTTATAGGCTTTAGAAGAGAGGGTAGGGTTCTGTGGGTTGGCTAGTAAATAGGGAAGGTAGGTTTCCGGTCGCCGGTGGCGAGGTCGGCCGGAGGGAGTCAAAATTCGGGTAGGGGAAGGCGCAGGAGAGAGAGAAAAAAAATCGCACGAAAAGGGGAGTTGATTGGGTTTATGCAGTCGCTGAATCAAGGGGAAGAGAAAGGGAGGAGATTGGCCTGTCAAAACGGGCGAGACCGCCGGCGAAAATCTCAGACGGGCGGCGAAGGTTATAGGTGCAGGTCGACGGTGGCTCGGGGACGAAGAAGGAAGAAGATGGGGGCGATGGACCGGGCGGTCCAGGGGAGAAAGAAGAGAAAAAGGGAAGGAGACCGGGCGGTTGGCGCAAGGAGGGTGAGTTAAATGAAACACGGCGTTTAAAGCGTAAAAATGATAAAAACGCGGCGCTGAGAAGCAAGGCAGAAGGGAGCTGCTGCGTGGCGCGGGCTGGGCTGCGCCGAAGGAAGGAGGGCGGGGAAAAACTGGGTCGCAGGAGGGGCAAGCCCAAACGGGGAGGAAAGGAAAAAGAAAAAGAAAGAAAAAGAAGGAAAAAGAAAGAAAGAAAAGGAAAAAAAGAAAAGGGGAAAGGGAAAAATAATTAGTTTTGGTATTTAAGTTAATTAAAATATTTGGGATATTTAAAAATAATAATATTGAAATAAAATAATATTTAAAAATCCCTTTTTAGGCTAAATTAGGATTTTTAAAAGATTTTCCATAAATTCCATTTTAATTAGCAAAATATCCTAAATTTCTCCAATTAAATTATTTATAAAATTAATATTAATTTGAAACTATTTTCTCCTTCTTATTTTAAATAAAATAATTTATTTAATACATTTTCAAAATAAAATACTTAATTAGCTAAAGTACCCAAATTTTCTTCTAATAAAAATACTTATAAATTTCTTCTTGATTTACCCTAATTAATTCAATTTAAAAATAATTTATTTAAATAATTTTTATAGTAAATATCCTTTAAATATAGTTTATAAAATTAGAAATTTTTGGAGCATTTCAATTATTGCCGGTGGATTAGCCTCTAGGACAAATTGCTCCTAGTCATTATTATGCAGGTAGATTGGTATGGCCCTAACTCTCATGGTGTTTCACTGTAATTACATAGTGTATTTCCCATAACTTATTGTAACTTAGAGTTTGGTTTATTGAGCTTGGGATCCCCCAATATTATAGCTGGTAAATCAGAAACGTGCAGGGCAGAACACTCCTGAATATTATTATATGTCGGTGGATCGGTCTCTAGGGCACCTCAGACCTGGCCACTATTACACTAATGGATTGGTTTGGACCCGGCTCACTAATTTTTTGCTTTAAATAATTAGTTTCTTACTATGTCTTATTCAGCAAGTTTTCACTCTAGACATGCATGTCACAAACCTTCTACTCTTATTCTCCTAAGAGGGTCCATCGCATATCTTGAGATTTCTGTACCTCCTAATACACCCTGATATCCTTTCTTTCTTCCACTTACTCACACTGAAAGCCCAACTCTTAAGTGTATGGGTCAAGGCCCACTACCTTATGCTGTCCAAGTCTACTCTCTATCAATCTCTAAGGTTTTCCCCTAAAACCTTAATTAGACCTATGTGGCCTATCCTTCCCCTGTCTCACACAACTAGAGCTCCTTTACCACCCAACACAACATCTCGCTTAGATTCAACCCCAATCATTTCACTTCACTCCCCAATTATACATGTGACCATAAAACCCTAGTTGGCCACCCCAAACCCTAGCACCTTTCTTTCCCACATGTCACCTTTCCACTACTCACTACCATCCTTTCTTTCCCATGACACCCATACTCACCCTACATATGATATTCTTTGACTCTTATCCCTTATTCCACTCACCCTCAATTATTTTTACTTTCACGAACACCTCCAATTAGAGCTTTCCTCCCAAACCCTAGCCATGCTTCCTATGCACCCTTATACCAATCTACATACTATTTTTCATCCAAAGCATCCAATCACCAAAACAACTCCTCCCTTACCTTACTTACACCCCAAGATAACTTTTCTCACGTAAGAATCATTCCTATGCAAACTCCTTCCATCCAATGTAAACCCTAGAAATTCCTATGCAAACTCCTTCCATCCCATGCAAGGTTCACCCCATTCTTCTATGTTGCTCATAATTCCCTTTTATTTACCCCCTCATGGATCATGAGACAATTAGGTCAATCTCATATCCCTTTTGTCAACTCACTTCCCTTTTTTTCTTTTTCATCCTTTCACCCCGTATCATATTATTAAACACCCTAGCATGCATGTCCTAAAGGGTCATATCATATAACATCATAAACACAACATATATATATATATATATATATCATTATACACATGCCATGAGGGAGTCACATAAACAGACCTCAACTCCAAGTTGCACTACATGTAAATAGTCATAATAATCAAAAAGTACATAACACAATATAAAACATGACATACAAGGCACATAACACACACATAGTTAGCCCTAGCTACGTCCTTACCTAATACGACACCAGTCTTAGAGCACGCTCCTATGCCTCCTTAGGGTTTTGAATAGATTCACCTATAAGAGGGAAATACTAAGGGTTAACTTCCCTATTACCAAAATTACCATTGTTTCCTACCTTACCCTATCATAGCCTACTATTAGGGCTAATAATGATAATATTTGTGTTATAAATAAAAGTAGGGTTATTGTTCTCAAAGTGGATAACCATATTATTACTAGTCAAAATAGGTCTTAGTAGGTATATCAGTTCATGTTAAAGTATTTATAGCAATATCTAAATTATTAAGGATAATAGCTTAATATTACTAATAATAATAATAGTTGTAGTGATAATACTAATAACAACCCAATCTTAGTAATAATAATAGTGATATTATTAATACTAAAGTAGTGACAACAATGATACTAGTAATAACAATAATGCTAGTAGTGATAGTAATATTAGTGGTATAGGTAATATTAACAACAATGGTAAAATCATAATAATAACAACAACAATAATAATAGTGATATTAATAATAGTTCTGATCTTAAGAATAATACAAATAAAGGTCCTAATAATCATAATAACAGTAACCTTAGTGATAATATAATAATAGCGATAGTGATAATAATAATAATAATAATAATAATAATAATAATAATAATAATAATAATAATAATAACGTTAAGAATAATAATACTAATAATAATAATAATTGAAAATGTAACAATAAGATAAGGGTTCGAATATTTATAATAATAATAAAAGTGAAAATATGCAAAAGTTAGCATTAATAATAATGATGATGATGATGATGATAATAGTAATAATGATAATAAAAATAATGATACTAATAATAATAATAATAATAATAATAATAAGGTTTCGACCATTAATAATAATAATAGTATTAATACTCCGAATTTACATTTAATAATAATAATAATGATAATAATAATAATAATATTAAGAATAATAATAATAATACTAAAAAAGACAGAAAACATTTGCATAAATAGGGTTTAAGGGTTATGGAGGTTAGGGTGCCACTTAGGGATAGTGGTGACTAGGCGGCGCCAGCGATGGCGGTGATGGTGGAGGGAGAAGAGAGGGTGGAGAGGTGGTTATTTAGGATAGAAGAGGGGGAATTAGAGGGTGATTGAGGTGGTGGTGGATGACCTAGGTTGAGAGGGCTGGAATGGTGGTTGTGGTGGTGCCAAAGGGGTGGTGCAAGTGGTGGTGGGTGTGGTGGCCGAAGGTGGTGGAGAGGAGGGAAGGGAGAAGGAGAGGGAGGTAGGAGAAAGGAAGGTAGGGGGAGGTAGAGGAGGTTCTTCTAGTTGATTTAGGGGTAGGGGGAGTGGTGGTTGTGATGGAAATGATGGTGGACAACGGCGTAAAGGGTGGTGGTGGGTGAGAAGGGGTTGATTGAGGAGCTAACTTTACACAACCAAGGCGGCTCGTGTAGGAAAATCGAGGGTGGTGAGTGGTGTAGTTCGGTGGAGGGAAGTGCAGCGAGTGGTTTGGTAGGTGGTTCGGGTGGCGATGCTAGGTAGCGGTGATAGAGTGGACATTTGAATGGGCGGTGATGCAACAAAAGGGGGAATTTTAGGTAGGGAAAAAAGACCGAATGGGGGCAGTTATGGGGTATTTATAGGCCATTGAAGGGGGGAATGATAGACGGGGAAGAGGGTAAGAGAGGAGCATGCGTGGCAGGTCACCAACCGGTGGCAGCAAGCCAGTGCAGGCTTGCAAAGCTGCAGGTCCTATTAGGTTAGGGAAGAAGAAAAGGAAGAGGGATAGGGAATGTGAGAGGAGAGAGAGGAAGGCTGACTAGGTCGAGCAGGGGGAGGAATCGATGGGGAAGAGAAGGGAGGTGGCAGGTTGGCATGCGGTGTTGCAGGGGTCGTATGCCTGTGTGAGGAAGGAGCGAGGAAGAAGAAGAGTCAGGGAAGAAGAAGGTAGGAGTGGTCCGGTCGGCCTAGGGGAAAAAGAAAGAAAGAAAAAGGAGGGAGAACCGGGCAGCTGAGCATGGGAAAAAAATTTGATGCGGGTTGGGTCGTGTAGGGGAGAGAAGAGAGGGAGGAAGGTTTGGGCCGTGGGGGAGGCTAGCCCAAATTAGGGGAGGAAGGAAAAAAAGAAAAAGAGAAAGGAGAGGAAGAAAGAAAAAAGAAAAAAGGAAAAGGAAAAATATATGGGTTGGGCTATTTAAAACATTTTGGTATTTTGAATATTTAAATTAATAATATTTTTATAAAATAATACTTAAATTCCCTTTTTAGATTAATTTAGGATATTTTGAATAATTTTTCTCTAATTTCATTTTAATTAGCAAAACACCCTAATTTTTCTTAATTATATTATTTATTATTTTTGTCTTGATTTTACCTGAATTACTTCCTCTTATTTTAATAAAATAATCCATTTAACTAAATTCCCTAATAAATCTTTATTTTATCATAATTCCCTAAATTAGGATTTTGGGGTATTTCATAACCATTCGATCAATTGGCTTGAAAAACTCATTTTATTCCATTTCTAAAACTTATTTAAATAAAACTTTTCCTGAAACTCAATTATAGTTCCAAATCAAAATCAAACATTATGAAATCTTAATAAATACCATAACTTCTCATCCAAAAACTTTACCAAAAATATGGGGGTGTTATAGTACTATGCCCTTAAAGAGGTTGTGTTCCCGAATCCTATTAACCAAGGTCTACGTACAATATATATACACACACCAATTCAAATTGTACACTCAATAAAGTAAAAGGGTACTACTCCTTTAAAATAAGGACTACCCACAGACACCACACTAGCTAACTAACTCTAGATATTTTGCTTGAATCTCTTTCTCAGCCTCCTCAGTGCCATGCCATAACTATAGGACCTTTACTAGTGCAACACTCTTCGTACGCATCCCTTGGGTCTTCGTGGCTATGATACTTACTGATCATTCTTCATAAGTTAGAGACTCATCAACCTCTAACAACTTTGGCTGGATGACATGTGAATTATGCACTACGTACTTCCTCAACGAAGATACATGAAAGATATTGTGCACACACGACAATTGCATTGGTAGGGAGAAGAAGTAGGCGACATTGCCAAAACGATCCAAAATCTCATATGGTCAAATGTACCTAGGACTAAGCTTTCCCTTTCTTCCATACCTTACGACTCCCTTAGTAGTTCATATGTGTTGTCCTTGAGAGATGATTCAAACTATTCCACTGGTTTAAGAATAGCAGATCAAGAACATTTTCCCTTGAGAGATGTTGGTTCTATTCCATAGGACAATAATAGTGGCTCACGTATGTTATCCCTGAGAGGTGCTATAGAACATTCTACCAGTTTAAGAATAGTGGGATCTCTAACCTTAACGTAAATAAAATAATAATTTTTTTATATCTAATAATAGGTCTCGATCAGTACTTACGTTATGATATTTTATGTGTTTCCATATATACTTTTTTCTCTTAACTATATCCCTAGCTTGAAAATATTGATACCTTAGTCAGTATATAGTGTACCGGCTATCCTTCTCATAGGTACCACTCATTCTCATAAGTAGACAACCCTAATGCTTTTGTGCAGGTCATTGAGGACTAGCTAGATGGTTTTGCTACCTATGATGCATTATATGGGGTGGAATGATTATTTATCTACTGTGGTTTTGGGTGAAGAGTCATGCTATCTAGATGATGGTTTACCTGAATATCTTTTTGGACTCTTAGATCCATGGTATCCTTTTTATCTATATTTTTCATTATGTTTGGAGTAAACCTCCAAACTCATCTTTGTATGTATAAAGTTTCTTATGTTTTATAGTTATATTGGTTCACATTTTAATGGTTTTAGCTTTATGGTTGATGTAAGGATTGTATGGTAAACTAGAATTACATCCATTACAGCGGTAACACATGATATTTTGATTATAAGCTTTGGCTCTAAAATAAAAATTTTTTAATAGTAAAATTTGAGGTGTTACAAGTTGGTATCAAATATTTGGTTTTTATTACCATGTTTTGTTTTCAAAAAATAGTTTTCCAATGATCCCTTATCTAAATAACTTGTGAGGAATTGAGAATGGGTAGCCTAAGTGGCCTTTGAATATGATTGTGTGTATTTTGTGTTAGTAAGATAGGAATATTCTTCCGAACTGGTTCCCTATTTTGCAACTAAATTAGCATGCCACTTAATGACTGTGTTTCTTGTTTAGAGGAAAACTTTGAGGTATTCATCGAGTTCATTTGACATCCGCCACTACCTCAATCTTAGCTGCCACAACCTCCACATTAAACATAAGATGGTATCTGAGAAGATTAGCTTTGGAGGGTTCCGAGACATCACCCCCGATCTATGCCAGTGATGAGGACCCAATCATCCTAGAAGGATGGATCTATGGCATGGACATGATGTATAAGGTAGTTGACTACCAAGTAGCTTAAAAGGCAATGATTGTGTCTTTCTTTGTAGGAGAAGTAGCCAACACCTTGTGTGTAGGTTGTTGCATGCTAGGAGGACCACCAATGTCTTAGGAGGAATTCAAGGTGGCTATTCATACAAATTTTACCTTGAGAGTCTAAAGAGGGATAAGTTGGAGGAGTTCATATAGCTAATGAAGGGAAGCATGATTGTGAGGTAGTACCATGCTTGATTCACTGAGTTATTAATGTATGCATTGGGGGATAGTAGCAAGTGAGTTGATAGTGGTTTATTAGTTCAAGTAGGGGCTCCACTTTAGTATTTAAAGGATGATGGGTTCCTTGGCTTTCTAGAACTTAACCATATTATACAAGTGAGTGTGTGTTGCTACCACTCTATTTTAGGAGTAGGCTTCCATCTTAGGTAAGAGGAGGTTAGAGACACAAGGTTTTGGAGCCAAAATCCATTTTTTTGGGGAGGCCGGCCTCAAAGGTTTCGACAATAGAGTTAAATATGGCCCTAAGGAGGTTAGCTTTGACACCAGGGTTAGACAGGCAGTCAGAGACTATATAGGACATTCCTATTCAGTGCAGAGTGTGTGGTTAGCTAGAGTATCATTCATTTGAGTGCCAAAGTTTTTAGGGTCGGTTCTAGTAGTAAGGACCCCTATTACCTTAGCAAAATGTATACCACCAGCTAGCTTACTAGCCACAATAGCAGCAATAGTAGAGAGCACCTACCCCAGCCTGTGGTCAGTCTAGGGAGGCTAAGGGGAGATTTTAAGAGCCTCACATATTTCCTTAGGAAAGAGGAAATACCTATGGTTTTGGAGGGTATAGTGGAGGATACTAGGGAGGAAAGATAGGAAGGTGCTTGAATGTCATGAATCAGGCAGAGGCTAATCAATAGATGGTCGTGCTCACTAGTACATTCTCCATACTCTCATTACTAGTTTCTGTACTATTTGATTTGGAGCATCTTCTATTGTATCTATTTCTATGTTATTGCCTTCTAGAGATAGATTGGATTATACTAAGCTTTACTCGGACGTGGCCTTAGAGATAGGTGAGGTAAAATTCTTAGTAGACTTAGTTGAGATGGACCTTTAGGATTTTCATATTATACATGGGAGGAATATGTTAGGGAGGTATAAAGAAGTGATAGATTGTACATAAGAGTGATTCGTGTTGTGAGGATCTTAGGGTGCTAGGGTCTCTTATCAGAGATGCAAGCTTAGGTCCACGATGAATGTCATTTCTGCCCATACAGTATATTCGTTAGTGTAGAGGGGTTACCCTATATATTTGTGTGGAATCCAGGAGCCGAACAAGAACATGTGAGCTTTAGAGGATATTTTGCTTGCCCTTGAGTTTCCTAACGTGTTTCTAGAGGAGATCCAAAGTGTGTCATTGGTATGTGAGATAGAATCCACTCTTGAGTTAGTATAGGGGGTAAAGCCTATTTTAAAGGCACCTTACCAGATGAGTTGAGAGAGCTGAAGACTCAGTTGGAAGAGTTAGTGGAGCACAAATACATTTGTCCTAGTGTGTCTCCATAGGGAGCACCATTTTTTTTGTAAAGAAGAAGGATGAGAGCCTTCATTTGTGTATATATTATTGGGGTTTGAATGACTTGATGATAAAGAATCGCCATTTGCTTTCGAGGACTGATGACATGTTTGATCAGCTTCTTGGTATTGAATCTACTCAAAGATAGACTTGAGATTGAGATACCATCAATTGGGCATCGACAAGGCAAACATCATTCAGACAGCCTTTAGGATATGGTACAGGAACTATGAGTTCATGGTGATATCTTTTGGGCTCACCAATGTGCCTACCATATTTATAGATTTGATGAAGAGGATTTTTTAGCCATTCCTCAATTAGTTTATGGTGGTTTTCATAGATGATATTTTGGTATACTTTAGAAGTAGAAAGGATCATGAGCAGTAGCTTTGTATGATATTGTCCCTCCTTAGAGAGCATAAGTTGTATCCCAAACTATCTATGTGTGATTTTTAGATTCAAGATGTTGCGTTTTTGGGTCATGTGGTGTCATGATGAGGAGTCATTATGGATCTTGTAAATATTTTGGCAGTGACTAAGTGGAAGGCACCCACTAGCATCCTTGAGGTTCGTAGTTCTTGGATTTAGTCAGGTAATACAGATGATTTGTTAAGGACTTCTCAAAGGTATCTTGTCCTTTGAAAAAACCTTCTAAAGAAGATGACCAGATTCTAGTAGGATGACACATGTGAGCGAACATTTTAAGATCCGAAGTAGTGGTTGACTAGAGAACCAGTTTTGACTCTACCATTAGGATCAAATGGTTTGAGGTTTATAGCAACACGTCGAAGCACTTGTTAGGTTGTGTATTAATGCAACATAGTAAGGTAGTGGTGTATGCTTCTTGTCAATTGAAACAACATGAGCAGAACTACCAAAAGCATGATTTGGAGTTGGCAACTATTATCTTTGTGTTAAAGGTTTAGAGGCATTATCTTTTTAGGGCTTTATGTAGATTATTTATCGACTATAAGAGCGTCAAGTATATATTCACTCAAAAGGAGGTCAATATAAGGCAAAAGAGATGGTTAGATTTGATAAAGGACTATGATATTAAATTGACCTACCACAAAGCTAAGGTTAACATTGTCACACTCTCTAATTGCTTGTGTGGAAGCTTGTCGATTGCTAGCAGATTTGGGTAAGATGGGGATAGAGGAGATCCAACATGGTGACCTTAAGGTTCTAATGTGTGTTTTGATGATTACATTGATGGTTTTTGACGAGATCCAAGTAGGATAGATATGTCAAGTTTGAAAGGTTTCGGTAGAATATTCAGCATGGCTGAGCTAAGGGCTTTCGGATACACTAGGATGACATCATTCAATATAAAGGACTTTAGTGCATACTATAGAGTTGTGCTAATATGAATCACCAAATATTAGAGGAGGGTCATCATACTTTATACTCCATCCATCCAAGAGGGGTTAAGATATATAAGAATCTCAAGAGGATCTACTGGTGGCCTTGCATGAAGCGAGAGGTTATGAAGTTTGTGTCGAGATATCTGACCAATCAGAAGGTCAAGATTGAGCACCAAAGACCTACAGAGTTATTTCATCCCTTAGATATTCTGGGATGGAAGTGGGACTCCATATTGATGGATTTTGTGAGTGGGATACCGACGACTTGTAATTGGTGTATATGATCTTGGGTGATCGTGAATAGGTTGACTAAATTAATAGTGTTTATGCCGATGAAGTTGACTTGGAGTATGGATTTGCTGGTCAATATATATGAGGTTTGTGGTGAGTAGGCATGGTACACCTATAGACATAGTCTCTTATTGGGATTTGTGATTCCACTCACACTTTTGAGGGAAGTTGTAGGAGACTATAGGTACGAGATAGAGGATGAGTACTACCTTCTACCTAGCTACAAACGAACATACTAAGAGGATTATTCATATACTCAAGGATATGTTATGAGCTAATGTTTTGGAATTACAGGGTATTTAGGAGGAGCATCTACGTTTGGTCGTGTTCTCGTACAACAAGAGTTATCACACTAGCATAGGGATGACAACCTTTGAGGTACTATATGGACGTAAGTGCTGGACACCCTTGTGTTGGAGCAACATCAATGAGTCTATGGTACTTGGACCAAAGATAATTGAGGAGACGAATCAATATGTTTAGGTTATCCTAGATAGGATGAGAATAGTTTAGAGTAGCCAAAAGATCTACATAGATTAGAGGCACTATAGTGATGGATTCGAGCTAGGGGACAGTTTTTTGTTGAGGGTCTTACCCACCAAAGGGGTGCAGAGGTTTGGTAGGAATGGTAAGTTGAGCCTGAGGTATATTGGTTCTTACGAGATTCTTTATAGAGTTAGCGAGGTTGCATACCGCCTAACACTTCCACCAAAGCTAGCCCAAGTTCATAACATCTTCCACATCTCCTAACTGAGGAAGTATATTGCAGATCCATCCCATGTGATCAAACCAAATGAGGTTGAGCTATGTTCCCCTTGTGAAGATTCTTTGGATCCATCATGTAGCAGAGGGCGTGACTTGGGAGACTAAGAAGGATATGCATGAGTTTCACCCCGAGCTCTTTATCTCAGGCACATTAGGTTTTGGATTCTCTCTCTTTTAAGGGGTATTTCTTGATAGTATAGTAGCCACTATAATAGATTTAACCACCAATATCACTTTCCTTACTTTATTTTTCTCTTCTTACCCACCCTTGACTTTTAAATTTGGGGAAGAAGTCTATTCTAAGGGGGTAGGGATGTAATACCCCAAAATTTATCTAAACCTAATCCCAAGTAATTTACTTCATAACCTAATCCAAATCTCAATAAATTAATATTTTCACCTTAAAATGTATAACCCTAAACTTTTGACTTAATCTTGATTGATTGATAATTAAGCTATCATAATATCCTAACCTAAAATATATTAACCTAATTCTAATCTAAAAACCAAACCTATTATCTCCTATTTTCTTTTCCCTTGTTCTCTTCTTTCTCCTTTTTCTTGATTTAGCCAACCTTCATATTTTTACTTTTCTCCCTTCTTCCTATATGAAACATTACCCTTAGATAATTTCTGCCACACCCCAATCACCCCTTATCACCTACCAAGCCACTCCTTACCCCATCAACATGTCAACTCCCTACCCCCATGATCGTGGGTTGGGGTTGAATTTTTGGCCGATCACCCCTTTGTCCATTTGTCCATGTATGTGTATATAAGGCATATATAGTGCTATCCAACCATCTTCTTATACCTCTAATTTCTATTTCAAAAAACCACAACAACTGTATCCTTACACCTTACCTTCCCTCCTCTTGCAGATTCTTAAACAACCACAAAACTCACCACTGGTAGCCTTTACCAAAGCACCATCACCCCCTTCGGCCACTTTTGTCATTCTTACCCCCCAAACAATGACCATTTCTATTTTTGTATCACCCAAAATTTTCACAAAACACACTACAACCCCTCCTTCCTTTTTATTTCCTTAGGTGTAGCCACAACAACCAAACACCTCCCCCACCACTCGATAACTTTCACCGCAGCCTACACCCTCAAACTTCAGCCATTTCCACTTTTACACGCCCTCCACATTTGACCATTTCCACCAGTTCCACTCCCCATTTTTTTGGCCTCCCTTTTGTTGCTCACCCCTAATAATGATAACTTGTGTCATTGCTACATCCCCCCCTTGACACAACCCACTGATCATCCCCTTTTAATTGTGCAAAGTTTCCCAAACACTCACCTTAAGTGGTTTAGTTTTATTCTATTCTTTCTCCATTCTATTTCCTTAAATTGTCCTTAATCATGTTTTCTAATCATAATGGTGTTTTATTATGATTTCTTAGGTGGTTTTCCTAAGGTTTCAAAAGAGGTGGAATAGGATTTGCGTGTTTAGATACCGTAGTCATTTTCTTAAGGATACTTGTCATAATCTAGGATTTTGTTGCTTAGGTATTATAATTTTTTTTATTATACCATGTAATTATGATAATGTGACTTAATGTATGATTGCTAATGCTATGATATGCGGTTGATATTATATGATAGAAAATAAGTAGAGATTATGCAATTTTGTTATTATATATGGAAAACCCTCGGTGTGACATATGGTTATAAAATAGTTTTCATAAGGCATGATGATTATGAAATGAGTAAAATATGGTATATGGAGATAAATGGAGGATTTGAAAATAATGTTACCAAACATATAAAAATTTGTATGAAATAAGGGTTTTGTTATGAACAAGAGCGTTTTGGTCCATATGGGTTAATATGATAATCATGGTATTTTAAAGTGTTATTTCATCTAAAATATGATGATGAATTGATATTACATATTTATATTAGTTGTGAGTGACTTAAATTTTACAAAGTATAGAAATTTTTTGATTTGAGAATAGTAACACTAGAACGAGATGGCTATTATCACATGTGTGAAATGGTAGAGTTAGACCACCAAATTCAAATAGGTTTTTAATGTTAGTTTTTTTGAGAATGTATATTTAATATGGTAATTGTTTGAGCGCTACAGGGAAAAGTATGATGAATTTGAAAAATTATGGTTTATAAGCCCTCAAAATAGTAACTTTTAAGATAGGGTTATTATTACATATTCAAGACCTTAGATTAGTTCTTAAAATTATAAAATATTTATAATAATAATATTTTAGGAAGATGTACTAAGTTTTGTAGTTAAAAGAGTAACAGAAAAAGAGTTATGATAAAAGTATGAAATTAGGGTTTTAGGAAAATATAAGTGTATTAACCCTTGAAAATGACCTTATGATCACTTGATGTGCATTACCTACTTTAAATTTTTTTAATACTTATCAAATAAATCATGAATAAAAAATTAATCATTTTTTGGTGAAAGATCATGCGAGTCAGGCCGAGGTATTTTATGAGTCAATTCCACCAGCAATAATGGTGGCTCAAGAACATTTTACCCTTAGAGGTGCATCAATCTATTTCATCGGATTAAGAATAGTGGGGCCCTAATCTCAACATGAAATATAATATTATTTGAGCTAAGTAACTTAGTGGATAATATATTAATGATTTAAAGTGGAAGAGTAGGCGAGTTAAGACAAGGTGTTGGGTCTATTCTACTAGAAGAAAATAGTGGCTCAAGTGTGTTCTCCTTAAGAGGTGCTTCAGACCATTCCGCCGACTTAAAAATAGTTTCTCAAAAGTGTTTTGCTCTGAGAGTTGTTAAATCCATTTTACTAGATGACAATAGTGGCTCAGGTGTGTTGTCCTTGATAGATGCTTTAGATTGTTTCACCGATTTAAGAATAGTGGGGTCCTTGAACTCAACATAAATAAAAGAATGAAAATGGTTATATATAATAAGAGGCTTGAATTAGTACTTAACTTGTGATATTTTATATGTTTGCATGTGTACTTTTCACTATTGGGAATGTATGTATATAATTATATCCCTAGCTCGACAATATTGTAACCCTGCTCGGTACATAGCGTAATGACCATCCTTTTCATGGGTGATGCTCATTCCCACAAGTAGATGACCCCGATCCTTTTATGAGGTCATTGAGGACTAGATTGATAGCTTTTTTGCCTATGATGAGTTATATGAGGTGGAGTGATAATTTCTGTACTAAGGGTTTAGGCGTAGAGTTATATTATCCGGATAATGGTTTACCTGAATACCTTTTTGGAATTTTTGATCTATGATATCTCTTTTGACTATATTTGTCATTGTACGTGGATTAAAACTACAAAATCATCTTTTTATTTATAAATTTTCTCTTATTTTATAGTTTTATTAGTTCACATTTTAATGGTTTTAGCTTTGTGATTAATTTGAAGATGGTATGGTAAGCCAAACATACATCAATTACAATGGTAATACCCGATATTTTGATTAAAAGCTTCTACTATAACTTTTTTAGTAGTAAAATTTGGTGTATTACACATAAGCCACAACTTTCCCATGTTGCATTATCAAACAACCTAATCCATTCTTAGAAGCATTGCTACACACTTCAAAATCATCAGATCCACTGGCAATGTGAGGACTAGGGTTGTAGTCAAACGTTTCTTTAACTCCTTCAAAGCTTTGTCACACTTCTCATCCTACTAAAATTGCATAGCCTTCTTTATCAAGTTGGTCAGTGGACAAGTTATATTAGAGAAGTCCACAACAAATCTGTGGTAGTAACCAACCAATCGTAGAATCCTTGGAAGGATCCACTACTATCCCATCCTTATAGATTACATGTCTAGAAAAAACCACTTGATCTAGCTAAAACTTACAATTTAAAATTTTGGCATATATCTAGTGTGGCCTTAACAATGCCAAAGTTTTCCTTATACTTTGTTCAATCTTTTCTCGATCACCAGAGTAGATGAGGATGTCATTGATGAATACCATAAGAAACTGATCTAAGAACTGTAAAAAAAAAATTCTTATTCATGAGGGATATGAATGCCGCTGGCACATTAGTGAGTCCAAAACTCATTACTGTGAACCCACAATGGCCACATCTTTTCCAAAATGTAGTCTTTGGGATATCCTACTTAGCTATCCTTCATTGATGGTAACCTAATTCAACCCTTGGTAATTGATGCAAAATCTTAGGCTTCCATCCTTTTCTTCACAAACAAGATCATTAGTGAAATGCCCTAAAACCCTAATTTTAAGAATTTTATTAATTAAAGATTTATTTTTGAAATTAATTAAATAAATTATTTTATTTCAAATAAGAGGGAGTAAATAGGGCCAAATTAATAGAAATTTTATAAATAATTTAACTGAAAAAAAAAATTAGAGTGATTTGTTAATTAAAAGGAACTTAGGAAAAATCTTTCAAAAATCCTAAAATTTACCTAAAAAGGGAATTTAATATTATTTTACTTAAATATTATTATTTTTAAATATCAAAAATTACCAAAATAATCCAAATAACCCAACCTACCTATTTTTCTTTTTCCCTTTTTCCTTTTTCTTCCTTTCTTTTCTTGCCTTTTCTTCCTTTTCTTTTCTTTTTCTTCCTCCTCCCCCGACTTGGGCCAGCCTAGCGGCCCGTCACCCTCATTCCATTTCTTCTCCTTTGGCGTGGCCTAGTGTAATACCCCAAATTGAGCGGAGTGTTATAAGGATTGATTTGGCTACTTATATCAACATGGTATACCATCCTTTTGGTGATTCCATCCTAAGAACTTTACAGTTAAGCGTGCTGGCCGTGGAGCAATTTTAGGATGGGTGACCTCCTAGGAAGTTTCGGAAATTTTCTGAAAAATTTCTCGGGAAGTGCGTGAGTGAGGACAAAGCGTGCTGAAAGGACTCGTGTTGATCTGTGGGGCCAGCTGATCAATCCGAAAGCGCTCCAAAGTAGCCCCCGCGTGGTTGTATCGACTCGGGGTGTTACAAATGGTATCAGAGCGAAGCCGCGACCGTGAGCTAAACTTGGATTAGCAAGTTAGCCACCTAGCAGGACGATTCTTGGGATAAACTGTATTGAGACAGTCATTGGTTGAGGTGCAACGAGGACGTTGCGTTCTTTGAGTGGGGGTGAATGTAATACCCCAAATTGAGCGGAGTGTTATAAGGATTGATTTGGCTACTTATATCAACATGGTATACCATCTTTTTGGTGATTCCATCCTAAGAACTTTACAGTTAAGCGTGCTGGCCGTAGAGCAATTTTAGGATGGGTGACCTCCTGGGAAGTTTCGGAAATTTTCTGAAAAATTTCTCGGGAAGTGCGTGAGTGAGGACAAAGCGTGCTGAAAGGACTCGTGTTGATCTGTGGGGCCAGCTGATCAATCCGAAAGCGCTCCAAAGTAGCCCCCGCGTGGTTGTATCGACTCGGGGTGTTACAAATGGTATTAGAGCGAAACCGCGACCGTGAGCTAAACTTGGATTAGCAAGTTAGCCACCTAGCGGGACGATTCTTGGGATAAACTGTATTGAGACAGTCATTGGTTGAGGTGCAACGAGGACGTTGCGTTCTTTGAGTGGGGGTGAATGTAATACCCCAAATTGAGCGGAGTGTTATAAGGATTGATTTGGCTACTTATATCAACATGGTATACCATCCTTTTGGTGATTCCATTCTAAGAACTTTATAGTTAAGCGTGCTGGCCGTGGAGCAATTTTAGGATGGGTGACCTCCTGGGAAGTTTCGGAAATTTTCTGAAAAATTTCTCGGGAAGTGCGTGAGTGAGGACAAAGCGTGCTGAAAGGACTCGTGTTGATCTGTGGGGCCAGCTGATCAATCCGAAAGCGCTCCAAAGTAGCCCCCGCGTGGTTGTATCGACTCGGGGTGTTACAAATGGTATCAGAGCCTCTTAATTCCCAGCAGACCTCCCTCTACCCTCCCCTGCCTTCGATTTCCCTTGCCTCCCTCTCCTCCTTCCTCCCCCATCTTCCACCTCTCTCCACCACCCTCGGCCGCCGCCGTCGCCGCCGCCCCTTGCCACGCCACCACCCTCATTCCACTCCCCTTCACCTACTGATTCTTCCCCCACCTCAAACTTCCTCTCTTCTCCTCCCATCTAACCACCACCTTGATCTTTTCCCTTCTCTTCCTCCTCCACCGCCGCCGCCGTTGCCGCCACGCGCCGCCGCCGGACCACCACCGACCCTAGGTGGTTCTCCACCCATCCAAACCCTAACCCCCTTTTTATATAGCTGCTACTATTTTCTACTAATATTAATACTAATATACTTATTATTACTATTATTATTATTACTTTTATTATTATTATTATTACTTTTATTATTATTATTATTATTATTAGTATTATTATTATTACCATTATTATTGTCCTTATTATTATTAATGTTCTTGTTTTCTTACTAATACTAACATCTCTTTTAAACCCTAAAGTATATTATACTTAACTTTGGTCTTATTTTTATAAGTATTAGTATTAACATTTTTATTATTATTATTCTATTATCCTTACTATGGTTATTATTAGTATTGCTTAGCCTTAATTGGTTGTACTATTGTGATTATTATTATTATTATTATTATTATTATTATTATTACTACTATTATTATACTTAACACATTTACCACTATTGTTAATAATAATACTACCTTGTCTTACCCATGTTACTTAACTCAACCTAGTAAATATCATTTGGTTGTTAACTAAGAAGAGTACTTGAACCTTATTACCATACCATTTAACATTAACCCTAACCCTATTACTATGACACTATTATTAGCTATTATTATTATTAATACTATCACTACCTTATTGTTGTAATCAAAAGCATTTAAACCCTTTTATTATTCAAGAATATACAACTATTGTCATTATCACCCTTAGGAATAGTTACTTGTAATATTGTGACCTTATAATAATATTATTTTGAATATGACACCATTTCTAGACTTAGCCTTAAAAATGCTAGGGTTTCTCTTACTATAAACATTAGTGTCATGAGTATTAGTTTTATTATTATTATTATTATCATTATTTTTCTATAGTTAACATGAACATTATTATTATAAGAATAGGGCTAACGGGGCTAATAATATAAGTGTAACAATAGGTATTAAAAATAAGCATATTTTGACTACTAATATTTAGTATACTAATTCTAAGGTAAAAACCCTAATTTTTGTATAAAATCCTTTTTTTAATAAAAACCCTAACCTCAAACTATAATGAGGGTTGATAGTAATTATAAGGGAAACTAATACTTAGCATTTTTCCTTTTTATAGGTAACCCCGACCAAAGCCCTAAGGAGTTAGAGGAGCGTGCTCCAAGCCCGGTGCCTACCTAGGTAAGGACGAAGCTAATGGCCTTGTGCTATGTGTGACATGGATGTGTTGAATGTTGTGTATGCCATGCTATGCCATGTATTATATGATTTGTGGATAACTTGTTTTATGTGTAGCGTAGCTTGGAGATTGAGGTATGCTGTTTGTGCTTCCATGACATGAGCATGACATTATATGTATGATGTTTATGATGTATTATGTTATGGCCCGCTAGGACATGCATGTTAGGATAAATGGTAATATGAGTGGTAACCATCATGGGAGTCTTGAGGTTTGTATGATCGTATTAATGTTCTATGGCGGTACTAATAGTTGCATGGTGGTGTTATGGTTGGAATGGTAGTATTAGGGTTTGTATGGTGGTATTAGTGATTTTATGGTGGTATTAATGTTGTATGGTGGTATTAGTGATTTTATGGTGGTATTAATGTTGTATGGTGGTATTAGTGATTTTATGGTGGTATTAATGTTGTATGGTGGTATTAGTGATTTTATGGTGGTATTAATGTTGTATGGTGGTATTAATGGTTGTATGGTGGTATTATGGTTGGTATGGTGGTATTATGGTTTGCATGGTGGTATTGGGGTTTGCATGGTGGAGTTAGGGTTCTACATGGGAGTAAATGATTGTATGAGAATTAGGGTTTGTGTGTAGGTAGGTGTTGGAGAGCCTGCATGGAGTGTTTAAATTATGTATGGGAATGGATCTTACGTGAGGAAAGTTGATTGAGGAAGTGAGTAAAATAATGTCAAAGTTATGGACCCGTTGGAGGCTTGGGTGCAAATTTTTACGTGGGTCGGTGTAAGGATGTCTAAGGGTTCCAAATAGAGTTTTGGGAGGAAATGAGCAATTTGAAGAGTACAAGGGTAAAAATGATCAAGGAGGGATGGAGTATGGGGTTGAGAGTGAGAATTCACTTATATAAAGGATGAGTATGGGTCTTCTAAAGGAGAGAGATATTTGGGGTGAAAGAAGGGAGGTTACTTGAAGAGGAAGTAAAGTGCTAGGGTTGGTGTGGCCAACTAGGGTTTGGCGGTCACATGCGGAGTTGGGGAACAAAGAGATATATTTTGGGAATTTCTTAGTAGAAACGGGATGCGAGGCAAGAAACAAAGTAAAGTCAGGATGAGTAAGAAAGAGTTGGGCCATGTAGGCCCAAAATTTGGGTTTTCCAAGGAGGAGCCCTAGAGAGGTGAGGACCTGCGGGACCGATATTGTTGTGTTAGGATTAGCCCGCATTCTCGGGAGAGTATACCCTTACTACGCTCCCTTATGTATGAGAGTGAGAGGGGATGGATATCGGGCGTGAGGAAGGGATAACAGTCTCAAGATATGGGACGGGCCTCCTCGAGGGGAAGGAGTAGAGGGTAGTGATATGCATGTCAAGGGTGGAACCTTATTCAATAAGACATGAATAAGATATTAATTACTTAAAGAGTAAGATTGTTGAGCCGGGCCTAGACCGATCCACCGGCATAATAGTGGCCAGGTGCCGGGGTGCCCTGGAGACCGATCCACCGGCGTATAATAGTGGTTAGGTGCGTTCTGCCCTATACGTGACCGATCCACCGGCTATAATAGTGGGGGATCCCGAGCTCAACAAACCAAACAGTATGTTGTAATTAAATCACAGGAAAGATACTATATACTTACAGTGGAACACCATGAGAGTCGGGGCCAGACCGATCCACCGGCATAATAGTGGCCAGGAGCGTCGTGCCCTGGAGACCGATCCACCGGCATATAATAGTGGTTAGGTGCGTTCTGCCCTATAAGTGACCGATCCACCGGCTATAATAGTGGGGTTCCCGTACTCGCATGGATTAACAAAGATTATGGTGTGAAATGACTTATAAACAAATTATGGAAAGGTACGTTATAATCACAATGAGACACCATGAGAATCGGGGCCAGACCGATCCACCGGCATAATAGTGGCCAGGAGCGTTCTGCCCTGGAGACCGATCCACCGGCATAAAATAGTGGTTAGGTGCGTTTTGCCCTATAAGTGACCGATCCACCGGCTATAATAGTGGGGTTCCCGCATTCTCATGGGTTCATAGCGATTATGATGTGAATCGACTATAATTATTGGAGTTATGAAAAGAAGAAGTTGGGATGGACCATAACCGACCTGTATCATCCATAACATTACGTTTTACTTATGTGATTGTGTTGTGTGTGTCATGTTGTATGAGAATATGCTTGGCCTTAGCGCACCTGCGCCCTTACTCAGTATTGGACCCATACTGATACTACCTTGATTAAATGGGTCCTGTGATGATCCACCAATGGTGGGGAGCAGACCTCCTATGCAGGTTTGATCGGTTACAATTGTGGGGTGGAAGGCTTGGCTTGAGTGATGTAGGCGGTCCGGATATTGGTCCCTTGGGATCTGTTTTATTTGGCTATATTTTGTACTACGCTTATTGTTTTGAAACCACACTCGAGGTTGTATTCCTAAACGATATTTTAACTGTTGTTGATTCGTGGTTTTCGTGAATGGTCTATGTTAACTATGGACCTATGTTTTGATGACTCTTACTTGATGATGGTTTGGCTTAGCCTTAGCACTTAGTATCGGAACGGTAGGAGCAAACCGGTCTGGTACTAAGTGTGGCGGTAATACCCCCAAGTTTATGGTTTTAATTCTTTCGCTTCCGCTAAAATCTTTGTCTTAAACGAAATTTTTCAGTAGTAAATTTGGGGGTGTTACACCTAGCCTAGCACGCCACGTTCTATTTTCTTCTCCCCTCCCTATCGCCCGGTCTGGTTCGCTCTTCTTTTCCTTCCTTTATTTTTCCCCTTAGCCGCTCGGTCCACGTGCACCCCCTCCTTCTCCTCCTTCTTCCTTCCTCCCTCCTCCGTCGACCTACAACTACCTGAAGATTTCGCCGCTGGCCACACCTGATTTGACAAGCCGTTTCCACTCCTCTCTCCTCCCTCTGACTCGCTAGTCACCTTGACCCAACCCACTTCACTCTCTTCTCGCACAATCCACCTCTTTTTCCCTGGTCAATCGCAGGCCGTGATGTAGTCCTACGCTGGCCTGCCATCGCTGCTGGTGAACCCTAGCCTACCTGCCCTATCCTCCCATCTTCCCTTCGACCTTATCCCCTCCTTTAGCCTATAAATACCCCTATAACCATTATGGATCGATCTTTTGATTTCCAACCTAGAAAATCCCCCTCGTGTGCCACTGCCCTTTCAAACACCATTGTCGTCGCGGTCACCCAACCCTGCCTTCCATGCCACCCATCTAAGCCTTCCCTGCACCACCCTCTACCTAACTACACCTCCCTTCTCCCTCAATTTTCCCTGTATGAGCCACGCTGGTCGTGCAAAGTCACCACCTCGATCAACCCTTCCTTCCACCTCTGCTGCCCTTCGCACCACCATTAGCCACCAGTCCTGTCGTAACCACCGTCTCCTACACCTCCCAACCTTCTCTGCAGACTTCCCTTTATCTTTCCCTACCCTTCTTTTTCCCTTCCTCCCTCTCTTCCTCTCCTTTTCTCTTTCTCCACTCTCAGCCACCACCACCGCTGCCGTGCACCGCCACCTTTGGCTGCACCACCACCCTCATTCTACTCCTCTCCATCTAGGCAATCATAAACACCCCAACTTCCACCCTCTTTCTCCCTCTCTTTTTTCCATCACTCAATGATCTCTCTTTTCTTCTTTTTTTTGGCCACCGCTGCCGTCACCGTGCACCACTATAGGTGTCGTTTATCACCACCAACCCAAGGTGGAACCCTAAACTCTCTAAACCCTTTTACCCTATTTATACAAGCTTTAGTTATTTAATTTTATTATATTTCCTTTATTTCGATGATTATTATGATTATTATGATTATTATTATTATTATTATTATTATTATTATTATTACCAATGTTATTATTTTTATTATTATTGAGGGTTGAAGCCCTGGTATGTTTTTAGTTCGATTATATTATTATTATTATTATTATTATTATTATTATTATTATTTCTATTCTCGTGTTTATTATTATTATTATTATTGATATTATTTTATTATTAACATTAGTAGTATTAATATTAATATTAATTTGGGTGAAGGATTGAAGCCCTTATTTCACCATTTATTTCGAATTATACTATTATTATTATTAGTATTATTATTATCATTATTATTTTGGTATTATTATTATTATTAGGGTAAAACCTTCAAACCTTATATTATCATCTTTTACAATATTACTATTATTACTTTTATCTTTAGCAAAATTAGTATGTAGTTAGTGTTATTAATATTATATTATTATTTTATCTAAAACCCTAATCTTAGCATAAATTAGGAAATAATGGTATTTTTGGTATGAGGGAATCTAATCTTTAGTTTTTTCCTCTTATAGGAGAGGCCAGTCAAAACCCTAAGGAGGCGTAGGAGCGTGCTCCAAAACTGGTGTCGTATCAGGTAAGGGTGTAGCTAATACCTTAATTACACTATGTGTATTATATGCCTTGGATGCCTTGTATAATGTCATGTTGTGTATTATGTGCTATTAGTTGACTGTTTTGTGTACGGAGCAGCTTGGAGTTAAGGTATGCTTATGTGCCTTCTTATTGTATATGTTGATATGTATATGTGGTGAAATGTTGTGGAATGTGATGTAATATGTTGTGACCCTTTAAGACATGCATGTGAGGATGTTAATGTGGTATTGTGTGAGGGAAAGTATGAAAAATAAAATGGGGAAGTAAGTTCACCAAAGGGAAATAAGTTGACCAAGGGATATGAGTTGACCTAAAAAATTTAATGATCTATTAGTGGAAGAGTAATAGGGGATGAAAGTAAAATGAAGGAATGGGAGAATCTAATCTATGGTTTTGAATGGAAGAATCTAAGGTTTCATATGGGAGAATCTATGGATTTGCATGGGAGAAACTAGGGTTTTACATAGAGGAATCTAGGGTTTTGTATGAGAGAATCAATGGTTGTGCATGGGAGAATCTATGGTGTTGCATAGGAGAATCTAATCTAGGGTTTCTTATAGGAGAATTTATGGTTTCGTATGGGAGAATCTATGGTCTTGCATGGGAGAATCTAATCTATGGTTTCTTATGGGAGAATCTAATATATGGTTTTGCATGGGAGAATCTAATCTATGGTTTTACATTGGAGAATCTAAGGTTGTGTATGGGAGAATCTAAGTACGTATGGAAAAATCTAGGGTTGCATGGGTGAATCTAATATTTCACATGGGAGTTTTAGGGTTTTGCATAAAAAAGTTCGAAGGATTGCACGGGATGTGTAAAGTCTGCATGGAGGTGAATTTTACATATGGAAAGTTGATTTGAGGCGTGAGAAAGGTAATGGAAGTGTTGTTTGGAGGTTTTGGGTGAAAAATAATACGTGGGACAATATAAGGGTACATAGGAGACCGAGCTAGGGTTTGGGAGGAAACCCTAGTTTGAGAAGGTGCTAAAAAGAGAATTAAATAAAGGTGAGCAGAGTACGAGATGAGGATGGGAATCATCGTGTGAGGATGAGAATGATTAGCATGGAAAAATAAGAAGTGGAAGGTGTGAAATGGAGGGGTGACAAGTGGAAATGCGAAAGCTAGGGCTTGGTGTGACCAGTTAGGGTTTGATGCAGTTATATAGGGATTCGTAGTTACACGTGTACTCAGTGAGTAAAGTGTGATGATAAGGGTGGAATCTATGGGTTGTGATGTATGGAGTGTTAAAATGATTTTGGGTTGTGATGTATGGAGTGTTAAATGATTTTGGGTTGTGATGTGTGGAGTGTTAAAATGATTTGGGTTGTGATGTGTAGAGTGTTAAAATGATTTGGGTTGTGTGAGGTGGAGTAGGATGGGCCAATTAGGCTTAAATTAGGGTTTCTAGGAAAAACCCTAGAGTGAGGCAGTGAGTGGACTAGAGGTGAAAAATAGTGGGCCTTAACCCACCTACATGGGAGATGGGCTCTAGTGTGAGTTAGGGTAAGGAGGAAAGGGTGTTGAACCAAGTTGGGAGACGCATGATTCTGATGATGTGGGACGGGTCCTTTTGGAGGATAAGTGTAGAGGGAGTTAGTCATACATGTAAAGGGTTAAAATTATGAATAAGACACTTAAGAAATTTATCATGTAAAGTGAAAGATTATTGAGCCAAGTCCAAGCTGATCCACCGGTTAGGGTGTTCCATCCTATAAGTGTCTGATCCACCAGCTATAATAGTGGTCAGGAGTTTTATGCCCTGTTTGTTTCCAGCCCACTGGTTATAAAAGTGGGGGATCCCGAGCTCAATAAACCAAACCTAAGTTTGCTAAGACACATAAAAGACACTAAGTATTTATAGTGTAACACCATGCGAACAGGAGCCAAACTGATCTACTAGTAAGGAATAGTGGTTAGGGCATCTCGCCTTATATGTGAACGATCCATCGGCTATAATAGTGGTTAGGTGTATGTTACCCTATATGTGACCGATCCATCAGCTATAATAGTGGGGCTTCCATACTCGCATGGATTGATAAAAAGTATGGTGTGAAATGAGTACTGATCAGAGATTAAATAATTAATGGATCTAGAATATAAATTGGTCTTTATTCATTTATTCATCTAAAGTGATCGTATGTTGTTGTATTATCATTCCTAGATTGTGTGTTTTGTGTATTGGCATTAGTGCACGGTTACCTTACTCAGTACGTAGCGTACTGACCACTTGTTTTATGGATGCTACTCATTCCCACGAGCAGAGGGCCTTTCTGAATTTGTGCAGGTGGGTGATGCTTATTTTGATGCCTTTAATGTTCATGAGGCATCAAGCGGGGCTGAGTGATGAGTATGAACTTGGCACAAGGATCAAGAGTGGCGTGGCTGGATCTCCCTTTTTGGCCTTTTCACTTTTTATTGAGTATCCTAGATGTAAATTTTATTGGTTATAAACTTTATTTCCCTTTTTGGAATTTTAACAATGCACTCTGGTTTATGACTCTTTTTCACGCACTCTGATTTCTATCTTATAGCTGATTGTACTCCTTTGAATTGTAAACTCTTTACAGATACTCTGATTCCTATGTAATGATCCTTCTAGTTCTTTTTATGAACTCTTGGTTAAAGTATTGAATGAAGTTTAACAATAATCCTTTTTAGCCTTAGCACTTGGTACTGGAATGGTCGGAGTGAACCGATCTGGTACTAAGTGTCATGATAACATTCTTGAAATTCATAGGTTCAAATTTATTTGTTTCCATTTTTTTTTAAAAAAATAGTGAGTTTTAGGGTGTTACAATTAGTCCCCACAACGATATACTTGGTTAGATGTTGTCCTTCCCTAGCAACTCCTCTAATGGGACTTGATCTCTTTTATCTCTATAGGTTTCATATAGTACAAGGCTTTAGATATCGTTTCCATCCCCGATAGTATGTCCACAATAAATTCGACATCTTAAACATGTGGAATTTCCGAAATCTCCTCAGGAAATACATCGAGATACTCGCAAAACACTACAATTTGCTCTAACAATGCCTCAACTACCTTGGTATATCAAACATTGCACAAGAAGAGCGGATATCCTTTACAAAAAAGTCTTCTCATCACGATTGCCAACATGATATTTATAAAGGGGTTAGATTCACACTTTTGATATGAAATTCTAACACCCTTTAGTCCTAGCAGAACCATATGTTATTGCACAAAATCTATCAACATTCAATACTTTCCCAACATTTCCATTCCGATAATTACATAGAAGTCAAGAAATTTAAGCTCCATGAGATCTAAGTTATATTCTACTCCCTCAACTATCAATGTCACCCCTTTGTAGAACCTAGAGCACACAATCCTATCCTTAGAGGAAAACATAATAGAAGTGGAAATACTAGTGGAAGGAGACAAGGCATATCTAACTATGAATGTGGATGAGACAAAATAATGTGATGCACCACATTCAAACAATACCCACATTGTAAAGGTAGAGACCATAAGCATACCGGTCACCACACCGACTTAACACTCTCCCTTTGGCTAGCTGATCACGTTGAAGCGTCCGCTTGAAGAATTCCTATGGCACTAGTTGATCCCTAACCTTACTAAAAGGTATGAGGCTTCTAACCTCTAGGATAACTAGCTCGACTCGAAAAACTAGTTGGTGATGGAGGAACCCTCAAAATCTAAGGTTGAGGCTGCTAAACTGATCTCATGCTCTGAGCTCGAGCTTGACCTCTCTGAACACTACCACCTCTAACATGACACTTATAAACTTTGTGTCTGACCATACCACACCCATAGCAAGTCACCTTGTTATCTCCAGAATCTACTCTCAAGTGATCTACTCCATAACACTTATAGTGGTAGTGCCTTTCCTCAACATACCCCTCAAACTAGCCTCCAACTCGCGGTGCTAACCTCATATCCCAGCCATACTTAGGCAGCATTTTTTCACCTAAATAGGCCTTCTTCCTATCATCGGGACACTAACAACTCTCGAACTTCCTCTTGACCCCTAATTAGGCACTCCAATCTTGGATGATAGGGGACACCTCCAAAGGTATCTCACACATTCCCACCATATTTGGTGAAGTGACTCCTACTAACAGCTTTTAGTATATGATTCCTAGGCTTATCTTGAAATAATGGATTTCCTTCGCCTAGATGGCCTCCTCTTCTAGATCAAACTAGACCAATTCCATGAATCTTGTGTAGTACTTCTCTATCATCATACCTCTTTGGGGAAGGGCCATAAATGCGCCATACTTTTTCATATAAAGGTGAGTAGGGTAGAAATAGGCACAAATGCCTCAAGGAACTATTCCCATCCCATAGGCTCTCTGCCTCTACATTGGATGCTCCTCCACCAAGCGTATGTTATTCCCCTTAGGTAATATATTGCTACATTAACCCTCTTATCCAAAGGAAAACCACATGCAGTGAATGTCTTCTCCATGTCTCTAACCCATCATTCCATAATGTTAGGGTCCTCCTAATCCTTGAAGATCGGTGAGTGATGATACTTATCCCTCTTGAGCCCCTCTTCCAAGAAACTTTGATACCAACATATGGTATTAGCTAAAACAAATCAAGACTAGAAAATATTTTAAGAAAGCTTTGGTACCGACCTGTAATGCCCCAATTTTTTACTACTAAAAAATTTTATTTTGAAAACCTTGTGGAAGTAGGAAACTATTAAACACCTAAGAAAATGGGGTGTTACTGTCGCACCTAACATAAGATAGGTACTAGCCGCCCATCTCATATTAGATACAAGGCTAATAACCAAACTAACCAAAATCAATCTAGAGTTCTCTAAAGCACATTATAAATATTAAAAGAAAGGCTTCAAAGTATAGGACCTTGATAGTATGCAATATTCAACTATATGAGGAAAATTTAGTCAAAGTACATGATCTCAAATTATAAGAACAAAAGTAGGGCATAAACCTAAACCCTGGTCCCTCAATGAATGCAAAATGGTTGCTTGAAATCCACGCTCTCTAAACCCATGCCCCTCACGAGATTAGCCAACTACTGACCATCTCTAAAAACCTACACATGGCTCTCTGCTGTGGAAATAAGCAGATGATCTAGCAAATGGGTACATCAGTACATTTTATACTAAGTAAGATAAGTTACCTCCTCAATAAGATCACTGACACATAAGATTCCAGAAAAATACAAAATTCATACTAATATCTCATGCATATTTCATATAAATAGGATACATACTCTATCATGGTCTCATCAGACATAGGATGCTCATACCATATATGACTCATCATACTTGTCAACATAACACAATATCGTAGATTTTTAAATGCAGTTTACTGAGTAGATGATCCAACTATCATTAAGGTTTCATTCATCCATGCACATAATCTCATCATAGGCCATTTTTCCACTTTCTTTTTCCATTAGGTCATTTATGTATATAATGCATTGTCTCTATTATTGTTCTTTTCTTTTACTCCTTTTTTTGTGTTTAATTACATTCTTATTTCCAAATACTTAACCATATACTTATTCAAATTCTTATCCAAATTCTTATCGAGCGATGGACTATGAACCACCCCATCATCAACATAGAAGTATATCCAAACCAAAGGACATAAAGTCCAAGCTAAAGCCAAGTAACCACCAATAAACATAAGTCTAGACTGAAGCCAAGTAACCGCCAACGAACATATGCCCAGGCAAAAGCAGAAGAACACCTAGGTAAGTAGAATCTTTAGTACCAATACATTGTAGTACATTATTAGTGTCTAGAGTAGGTAAGGCATCGGGATCTACTAGGATCCTACCCGAAGGCAAAGCCTAAAGGCACCAATGAACGACCAATAGCAGACTGAGCCCTGGTATCTAATTGAGTATTAGGTAAACCAGACCCATAAAAAAACTCAATCATCTTTTGCTAAGTGATTAGTATGTTATTCTCAATGTTACATGATCATACAAGGCCCATACAATATGCATCCAAGACATTTATATACTTATTCCATCTTAACCATTACCATTCCCCAACCATGTGTGGAATTTCAATTTATTCTTACTCAATATTAACTAACTCCCTTAGATTAATCCATTTTAGGAGAAATTTCATATTACATTACCTATTTAAATCCATCAAATACTTATTCAGTTTTACCCATTAAGGCTTTTACAACACCCATTGAGTATACTATGAGTCATGCTCCACTTATTCCATCCATTAGGTTGTCAATCCATGTCAACAAATGTATTTCACTCATTAAATATTCATAAAGAAGTGTTAGGCATAGTCTCAAGGCATATCCAAACTAAAGGATCAAAATCACAAAATCTAGATAAACTAGTCGATTAGTTTTATCAACCTACCTATCGTTTTGGGCCAAACAATTAACTAGCTTAGCTCAGCCAAACCTAGGGTTCCCTCAAATCGGTGGATTGGTTTAGCTAAACTATTTGAGTGTTTAGAGACCATTCAATTGGTTCTACTAGATTAATTGATGGGTTTAAGTAGACAGCAAACCAAGGTCACCACAGACCTATTAGTCGATGGGTTGGGTTGGCCAGTCAACTGTTCTAAGGATCAGTCAATCGGTTTGACCTAACTAGTCAATCGATTTTCCCCTAAACACCACATAATAGACATTTTTCATGTAAATCGCCCCAAAAAATCCTACCACATCCAAACCATATCATATCATAACATCATATCAATACTTTCTCAGTTCATAAATCGATACATGCTTCACATTTAACCAAATTGACCTAATTTCCCTAAAATCATATCTTTTTCTCAAGATTCATATATTAATAAACATGCATCAATCTAAAACCAAATTCTCATGCAAACCTATATAATTAGGACTTCAAGGAATACACCACCGCACTTGATTAACTAAGTCACATTTTAGAAGTAAGAATAACTTACTTGGTAGAAACAAAACTGTTCCACAAATAGAAAAAATCAACCTGAAAGATTTTCAACTTCCAAACCAAAAAAATAAAATTCAAAGATTTAGAAATCCAATGAATAATTTCATAAATCATAATTTGAATTAAGAGAAAAAATTTACTAAACCTAAGAGAAAATAGAGAGAATTTGTGCTGAAAGATAGACTCAACTTCCTCTTAAATCTAACCATCGTTTGATTAAAGATAAACACAAAGGAGCTAGATAAAGGATCAGAAGAGTGGAAAGGAACTGATACTAATCTCAAATTAGAGAGAACCAAGCATAAGGTTAGAGAGAGTTACAATGTTTTAATGGCTAAAATCTAGGTGAATAGAAAGGGTAATTAGGGCTATTTATAGCCAACAAATTGATATAAGAATGAGTGTGGTTATGATAAAAAAAACCCTAATTTCTATCATTCAAATTTGTGTTGAATGAGTGGATTTCATCAAAGATAGGATGACTTCCCTTCCAAAGCTGAAATGATGACTTTTGAAAAAATACAGATCAAATTTACCAACAAATGTCAAACACAAGAGAGGAAATGAATGATCAACGTCAAAGGAATCTCCTAGCTAAGTAGAGACAGGTTTAGGAATCAAAGTAATGATTCCAAAAGTGTGTAAAGGATAGAGGGAAACAAAGACAAGACTAAGGTCATTCTATCTCTCCATTATCCAAACCAAACCCTCGAATCAATTTGGGAAAAAAGCTTGGGCCAAATGTATGATAAGAATGGTTAAGAATATTTAAAGAACAAATTGGAATAGGATTATCAAGGTTCCATTTTGATATAAGAAGTTTCCCCAATAAAATAAGTTTCAGAAATGTACGCAGGTCGACAAACCGATCAATTATTTTACTAACTAGTCAATCAATTCCCCAAAACAGTCGATTGGTTTAGTCGAACAAAACACTTTAGCTAAAACGATGAACTAGTTAATTGGTCCGCATGAAAAACTAATTTTATTCCATTTTTAAAACTTATTCAAATCCAACTTTTTCTCAAACTAAATTATAGTTCCAAATCAAATCAAACATTATCAAATCTTAATAAATACCATAATTTCTCATTTAAAAACTTTACCAAAAAGATGGGTATTAGAAACCCCACCAGACTCTTCTAATATCCACTTATAGGAGTATTCTATTAGATTCATTTTCCAGATTTACATGAACCATTACATTAATTATTCAATAGCCATCATTCCCTTTTCCTATTATGTTCTTTTTCTTTTTCCTTATCGAGTGATAGATGATTACCACCCTATGGTCTCACATACCATGGAAGCCTATCCAAACCATAAGTAAAGTCCGGTTGAAGCCAAGTCACTACTAATGGACATAGAGTCTACTAGAAGCACCAATAGACATAAAGTGTGGCTGAAGCCAATAAAACACCTAGGTAAATAGACCATTTAGTATTGATACCTCAAGTACATCATTAGTGTCTATAGTAGGTAAGGCACTGGGATCTACTAAGATCCCATCCGAAGACACTAATAAATAAACAAAGGTAGACTAACCCCTGATAGCTAATTCAGGATCAAGTAATCTAGACGTATGCATAGCTTTCACTTTAAGTAATTAGAGTGTTATTCTATAAGGTTATATTATCATATAAGGCCCATAAAAAAATAAGTAACACATCTACCCAATCATTCTGGCCTAACCATTATTACCCCCAAACAATATGGTTAGCTTTTTTAAGTTCTTATCCAAGTTTCAATCGATCCATTAAGATAATACATTTAGGCAAATAATACTAATTTAATCATTTATTTATAGCATCATAGCATGCTCATTCTAGTTTTTCCATTAAAACCTTCCAGAGGCACTTATTGAGAATTCTATGAATTATGAACCATTTAATACATCCTATAGATTAGTTAATTCATGCCAAGATGTGTGTTCTAATCAATGAAGAATAAAATTATAGAATAATATAGAGTTCTAAATTATATTAAGCTAAAAAAGAAACAAATAGCACTCTCTGGCTAAACTGGTTGATCAATTTAGGCAAATCGATCAATAGGTTTGGCTCAACTAAACCCCAAAGTTCTCTCAAATCAGTTAATTGGTATGGTTAGACTAACTCATTATTTAAATACTAGTCAATCAGTTCTGATAAATTAGTCAATGGGTTTAAACAAAGATCGACCAAAGTCACCATAAACCATCTGGTCGATTAATTGGGCTAATCAATTAATTATTTTAAGGACCAATCGATCGGTTTGACTCAACTTGTTGATTAATATGCTCCTAAATAGTACATAACAGGAATTTTAAACATGATTAAAGCTCTAAATCTTGCCATATCCAAATTATAACATTTTCATTGTATAAGATTAAGATTTTACATACTCATATATTGAATCATACTTCATTTATAAGAAATCAACTCTATTTCTCATGAATTAAGCCTTTTTCTTAGAATTCTTAAACACTCCACCATGAATCACTAAAATTCCAACAATATCACACATTCACATAAATATCATAACTTTATAGAATACATTAACTCACATGATTATTTGTGTTACATTTTAAAGGTAATAATAACTCACTTAAAACTTAGCAAAATTTCCACCAAGATGGCAAAACCTTTAGTTGAAATATTTCCACTTTCAAAACCTAAAAAAATAAGAGGTTAACACTCATAAACCTTCAAATAATATTTATAAATCAAGATGCTTGAATTAGAAAGGAAAACAAAATTACCATCTCTTAGAGAAACAAGAGGAAGAATCATCTAAAAGGAATACTCAACATTTTTCCAAATCTAACTCTTTCTTGATTAAGAATAAAATAAGATGGAAATATAGAAAGGATAAGAAGAGTGAACCAAGTTAGAGTGAAAACCAAAGTGGATAATAGTTAGAATAAGTGTTGTGAAGCTTAGGGTATTTTGGTGGCTAAAAAAATGTAAGGAAAATAAATTATTATGTTTATTTATAACCAATGAATTATTTAAAGAATGAGTGAGGTAAGTAAAAAAATTCAAAAACCCTTATTTTACCATTAGAATTGGGGCTAAACAAGAAAATTTATTAAGAATAGGTTGACTTCCACTCTAGAGCTCAAATGGTGATTGTCTGGATAATGTAGGTTGAGTTCATCCCCAAAAGATCAAACATAAGAAAAGAAATGGAATATTGTCATAGGAAGCAAATATCTTAGTTGTGCATTAATAGCTTGTAACAAATCATATGTTATAGAGTCATATAGAGGAGAGAGGAAGACAATGGAAAAGGGTGAGGTTATCCTCCTATATTTTGCCCAAATCAAACCTTTGAATTCACTTAAAGGAAGATTAAAAATTGATAAATAATCAAAAAGGTTAAGGATTACTCAAGAGTAGTATGGATTTAGATTAATAAGGTTCCATTTTGATGAAAGAAAATTTCTAGAGAAAATCAAGCTTTAAAAAGCACTTAGCTCAAAAAACTAATCGATCATTTTATTTAAACCAGTCAATTGAACTAAAAAATAGTCAATCAGCTCTCCAAACTAGTCAATTAGTTATGTTAAACCAAAATCAATGCTAAAAATGATTAACTAATCGATCGATTCGCATCACCAGTCGATGGGTATGCTAAGAAAACACATTTTGCTCTATTTTTCCATACTTTTCCAATCCCTTATTAAATCAAACCCAAATTATGGTTCAAAATCATGATACAATATCATCCAAATTTCATTAAACATAAAAATTCTTGTTTATAAATCTTACACTTACGGGGTATTACTCTAAGGCTTAGCAATGTTAGGTTCTCACGTTGTTTTTATCTTTTAGTGTATGGAGGAAAGGATTTTGTAGAGGTTTAAGGGATGAAAATGGTGGATGGGTGATGAACAAAGCATAAGGAAGCTATGTGAAGGGAGAGGGAGAGGGATTTTGGGGCGAGTTGGAAAATTGATAGAGGGAAAGGGGGAGATACATGCGAGAAGGAAATAGCTAAAGTGTCAAGGGTTAAAAGATTTTGGCATGGTCTTTCTTAACTGAGATATAGGGAGGGATGGTGGCTAGCCTGGCTAGTGGTGCAGGGTAGGTGAGGAATATAAGGCATGGAGTATGTGAGTAGTGTAGGGGGTAGTGCAGGGAGCTAAAAAGGAAAAGAGGAGACCATGTAGGGGGAGGGGTTAGATAGTGAAAAAGGGAAAGAAATAAAGAAATAAAGAAGGCCAATCAAGATAAAGGAGAATGAAATAAAATAAAAGAGAAAAGAAGAAGGAAAATGGAAAAGAAAATAAAAGTTTCTTGGGTTAGGGTTACAATATAACATTAATGACTTGGAATTAGGATTAGATTTAGAATCACGGAAATAGGGTCAGATAAAAATAAAAATGCCAATTACCTGATATTAGGATTAGGTTAAAATATTAATTATTCAAGGTTAGGGTTAAATAAAATTTGGGGTATTAGAATGGGTGCCAGAGGCAAATACACTTTTAGAGATGGGCCTAAGTTTTCAAACTCACAAAGAAATGAAAAATTTAGGAAAGGGAAAGAATTATTTTGCAGGAAAAGTCTTCATAGCCTCTTCTTCCATCATTGTTACCCTAACCACTTGAGGCACCTCCAAATGAGCCACCATGTTGCCTCAGCAGATACCCATTAAGAGAGAAAATGAGCTTCCTTCTAACTCTAATGTGTATTCCCTATAAGGAGTAAATATTATTATTTACCTAAAAACATTGGTTGACAACTTATGCCCCTCTAGTTCATTGACATGTCTGTAAACACTTTATAATTCGAGGTCCCTTTTGTCCAACAAAATATGGAGTTGATCAAGTTCCTCAAATGCCTTTGAAATTTTAAATATCTTTGAAATACCCTAGAATTAATTAATTTTGGAAATAAGTCATTAAATAAGGATTATTGGGGAATTAATTTAATTTATTACTCTATTTAGATTAAAAGGGATTATGTAGGGCAAATTAATAAGAATTTTTGAATAATTTATAAAGGAGGAAAATTGGACTTTTGCTAATTAAAAAGAGTTAGGAGAAATATTTTTTTAGGGCCCTAAATTAGCCTAAAAAGAAGGTTTAATATTTTATTTATTTATTTTTATTTAAATATTTAAATATTCTTACACTAGGTGCCCAAGAAAAATACCTTAAATATTTATATAAAATAAAAATAATTAAAATCTTCTTTTTCCTCTTTTCCTTTCTTTTCCTTTTTTTTCTTCTCTTTTTTTTCCCTCCTTCTTCTCGCGGTTGGGCCAGCTTGCGGCCCAAATCCCTCCTTCCTTCTCCTTTCTCCCCCGTGGCCCAGCGCCGTTCAGCCTCTGTTGTAGCCAAACGCAACGTTTTGCCCATCCTTCCACTGAAACGCTGCGTCTCAATTTCTGAATATAGTCGTTGCCTACCGTCAACCTGACGCCGCGTTTCGTCCTGAAATTCACCAAAACACCGCGTTTTACTAAAACGTTTGGACCATTGCCGAACCGGCCGACCCCCCTCTTTTTCTTTTCTCCCCTGGGCCGCCGGTCAGACATCCTTCCCTTTTCTCCTTCACCGCGTGCGACCTGCAAGTCGCCGCCCACCCCCCTCTACGCCGACCGACTGCCTGTGCCGCCTGCACGCCATCTCTCTCTCTCCCTAACTTTCCAACCATCCTCCCCCGACAAGCCAACACCCCCAACACCACTCCCAAGCCTGCTCCTGCCCCCTTTCTTTTTCCCGACCAACCAGTAGGTCTGCCATGGTAGACCCGCGTTGGCCTGCCACCGCCGGACGGCCTGCCACCTGACCTACCTCCCCCTGTTCCCTCTCTCGATATTCCCCCATTTTCAAGCCTATAAATACCCCCCAAGGACCCAACATCGGGCTTTTTCGAAACCACAGCCCAGAAAACCGCCCTGCGCTACCCTTATTTCAGACAGCCACCCCGTCACCGCCGCTCGATCCACCCCCGAAACTCTTCCTTGCATCACCCTCCACCGACCTAGGCCTCCCTCACCCCTTGGTTTGCTCTGCACGCGCCACCCCGGCCGTGCAAAGTGACCTTCCCAATCAACCCAACTTTGAACCCTGCTGCCCTTCTCACCGCCGCCCACCGCCGTGCCGCCACTTCCAGCACCCCCTCTGCCTTCTAAAACCACCAAGGGAGCTTCCCCAACCTCCCTAGACCCTCTTTTTCTCTGCCAACCTCTCCTCTTCCTTCCTCCCCCCTCCACCACTTCTCCACCTTCCTTCTTCCCCATCGTCGTCGCCGCCGCCGCCGCCGTGTGCCGTGCACCACCACCTGTGCCACCAGCACCCTAGGTGGCCCTCTAAACTCCCCCAACCCTTAAACCCTTGTTGTTCAAGCGTTAATTATTTTTAGTGGTATCATTAGTATTATTCTTAAGGTTATTATCATTATATTTATTATTTATTATTATTATTATTACTATTAATTTTATTATTATTTAACCTGAATTTGAAATAATCATAACTATTATGACTATTAATATTAATGACCTATAACCTTAGTATTATTATTTCAACATCATCATCGTTATTACTTTTATTATTATTATTATTATTATTATTATGATTATTGTTACTATTATTATTATTATTAGAATTATTATTCTCACTATCATCATTAGTAATATTGCTATTGGTAGTAACCTCACTAGCACTAATATTGTTACCATTATTATTAACATTGAAACTATTACCGTTAATAATAAATACTATTATATTTGCTCTAAACTATCATAACTATTAAGACCTATTTTGATTAGTAGTAGCACGATTAGCTACCTTAAGAATGAAACCCTACTTTCTTTTACTTATAAAGGCATTATTAGTATTGATAGCCCTAATGGTAAGTTAAAATAAGGGTAAGGTAGAAAGAATGGTGTTTTGGTTAGAGGAAAGTTAACCTCTAGTTTTTCCCTCTTATAAGCGAATCAAGTCGAAACCCGGAGGAGGCGTAGGAACGTGCTCCTAGACCGGTGTCGTGTTAGGTAAGGAAGAAGCTATGGCCTCGTGATATGTGTGATCCGAATGTATTGATTGTTGTGTATGCCATGCTAAATGTGTATTATATGAGTTGTGGTTAACTTGTCTCATGTGTAGCGCAGCTTGGGAATTGAGGTATATCGTGTGTGCTTTCTATGACATGAGCATGACATGTTTATGTACGATATTTATGATGTGTTATGATATGGCCCTTTAGGACATGCATGCTAGGGTTTTGGTATTATGAAATGGGACTAAAAGAATAATAAGAGAGGAATGGGAAGTGAGATCATTAAGGGGGATATGGGGTTGACCAAAGTGTCTCGTAATCCATGAGAGAATTTTTAAGTGAGAAGAATGTCCAAAGTAAACGAAAGTTGGGAACCATGCATGGGGGCCTTAAAATTTGTATGGTGACTTGGGGCGTTTGCATGAGGTGACTAACTCTTGCATGGGGGTGTGTCTTACGTGAGAAAAGTTGAATTTGGGTGTAAATAAGAGAATGGGAGAGTTGTGGAGTGATTGGAGACTTGGGGTGAAAATAGTATGTAGGTTGGTACGAGGGTGCATAAGGGGCCTAACTAGGGCTTCAGTAAGAAAGTGAATACTTGGGGAGTATGAAAGTGCGGATGATTAAGGAGGGGTGGAGTATGGGTTAAGAGTGTGAATTTACTATACAAAAGGTGGGTATGGGTTTCCATATGAAAGGAGAGACCTTAGGATAAAGAGGAGAGATTACTTGTGGAAGAAGTAAGCTACTAGGATTTGAGGTGGCCAACTAGGGTCTTGTCGATCGCATGTGAGGTTGAAGAGTAAAGTAAGATGCCTTGTGTTTGACCTGGTAAGCATGAGATGTGGGGGCAAGGAACAAATAATGGTGAGGTGACTAAGTAGAGGTTGGGCCACATAGGTCCAACGAGGGTTTCCAGGCTTATGGGAAAGAATGTCGGGTGTGATAAAGGGGGGCAAGAGTCTCAACATATGGGACAGGCCCGCTTGAAAAGAAACAGTAGAACATTGTGGACATGCATGTCAAGGGCGGAATGTGATTAAATAAGACACGGATAAGACATTAATCACATAAAGCGAAAGACTGTTGAGCCGAACCCAGTTCGGTCCACCGGTAAGAATAGTGGTCAGAGGCGTTCTGTCCTTTGTGTTTCGTTCCGGTCCACCGGCTATGATAGTGGTCAGAGGGGTTCTGCCCTGTGTGTTTCGTTCCGGTCCACCGGCTATAATAGTGGTCAGAGGTGTTCTGCCCTGTGTGTTTACTTTCGGTCCACCGGCTATAATAGTGGGGGTTTTTGGCTCAACAGACCCAAGTAAATAAGTTAATCCATGGGAAAATACTAAGTACTTACAGCGAAACACCATGTGAGTCGGGGCCAGTCCGGTCCACCGGTAAGAATAGTGGTCAGAGGCGTTCTGCCTTGTGTGTTTACATCCGGTCCACCAGCTATAATAGTGGGGCTCCCGCAATCACATGGACTATTGAAGAATATGTGTGGAATGAACATATTATTAATGAGAATAAAGAATAAGTCACCGGAAAAGTATTCAGGCCTTATCTTGCGTGTTATCGCATGTTGCCTATATGATTGTGCTATGTGGTATGGTTGTATGCTTGGCCTTAGCGCACCTGCGCCCTTACTCAGTATTGGACTTGTACTGATACTACCTTGGTTGAATGGGTCCTGTGATGATCCACTGATGGTGGGGAGCAAACCTCCTATGCAGGTTTTTGATCGATTACTAATTTGGGGTGGAAGGCTTGACTTGAGTGAGTAGGCGATCCGGATATTGGTCTCTTTGGATTTGTTTTATTTAGCTATATTTTATACTATGCTTCATGTTTTGAAACCGTACTCTTAAGTTGTAATCCTAAACGATATTCTAACTGTTGTTGACTCGTGTTTTCGTGAATGATCTATGTTAACTATAGACCTATGTTTTGATGATTCTTACTTAACGATTGTTTAGTTTAGCCTTAGCACTTAGTATCGGAACGGTACGAGTGAACCGGTCTGGTACTAAGTGTGGCGATAATACCCCCAAGTTTATGGGTTTAATTCTTTCGCTTCAGCTAAACCTTTTGATTCAAACGAAATTTTTCAGTAGTAAATTTGGGGGTGTTACAATATTGTTCATTATTTCACATTAAAGATGCTCCACATTTGCATTTAGCATCATTCTACCATGTAGGATCTATGTAACAAGAAGCATAATACTATTCAAAAATATACCGAGAGAGACCATTTGAAGTGAGATAGAAATTAAATCTAGTGGAAGTTTTTGATAATGATTTAAGAAGATCATTAAAGATTAGTTTAAATAATGATTAAAGAGAATTATTATTTAAAGCCACTCTTCCCTTAGCTTTTGACAATAGTTTTCAAACAACAACGTTATCTAAAGTTAGGCTTCTTTATGCATTAAAGGTTATTTACCTCATTCTAGGATTTTTATGATGATTTTTAGAAAGAAAAAAAAAGTTATCTAAAGTCAACCTTCCTTGCACATTTAATGAAGCTAATATTCCATGTCTAAAGTCGCCTTCATTTATTAACCCTAGTTTTGATAAAAGTTATATAGAGAACCATTATTAAAAGCTAACCCCTCCAACAACCTAATACAAGAGCATCGCCCATGTATGATAGTAATAATCTATTTATTAATTTTTCTAAGTTAGGAGAATTTAAAACTCTCCTTGCTTGGACTAATATATGAGCTAGATTTTGGGGAGTCATACAATCCATGCACCACCAAATAAAACCCATCAACTCACCACCTTTTCTTGACTTTATTATGACTTGAATATGGCTTAAAACATGGCTTGGACTAAGCCATAATACTTTTGGCCGCCACCAGCCTGCAAGCAACCCATGTGAGCTCAATGTTTGAAAATTCAATGTGAAAAGAAGGCATGAAAGCCTATTTTTGTGTAGTAGGATTTGAGGCCTAAAACTTGTGATTTCCAAGACCTTAATTAGCATAAATTAATGAGACATGATGGCCTACTAACCAACCATGGAAGCCTGACAAAGGAGGAGGCATGGGGAAGGATTACTTTTTCCATTTAGTTAAATACAAGTTGAAGTAGTGTAATAGAATTTTCCTTCTTGCAATTTATGTTTCCTAAGTCCTAATGCTAGTTTGTAAGCTAATGTACCAGCTATTATGCATGGGGAAGGGGTCATGGGAGGCTTGAAAAGTAGCTTCCATATTGATAGTTTGGGGTTAGTTTTCTTCCTACCATAGTTAGCTTATATTAGAGTCATGTTTAGTTAAGTTTGTACCCTTATGGTTACCTAAAGGGTAGTTGTATTTTTTCTCAACCTCTTACACTCTTTATATGAGTGAAGAGATGAATGTGAAAGGCATGAACTCTTTGGCATTTTGCTAGTTTTCGATAGCCACCACCCTCAACAAGCTAAGTGCATAGTTTGTTGTTATCTCAAAATCTTACATTCTTTATCTTAAGTATTAACACCTTAAGTGGTGATTGTAAGTATTTAACTAGGGATGGTAATGGGTACCGGACTTGACCTAGACCCGCCTCATTTGTAGCCGGTTTTGGTGCATATTTTTGGACTCGGCAGATCTGGGTCAGGTTTGGGTCTAGCAATTTCGGACCCGACCTTAACCAGTTTAGTGTATGTGTGTGTGTGTGTGTGTGTAACTACATACTTATATTATGTTTGTCATTATTGTCGTAATCTTATTTAAGCTCCTTAATCATTTTCTTAGTTTTATTTTTGCATATTTACTTTATAAGCAATATGTATAATATTGTATTCCAAAAGTATTAAAATACCATTTGAAAAGTTAAAGTAACTATTTTCAAATGTTTATTTTTTCACTTAGAGGATTTTTTTTAAATAAAAAATCCATATTAGTCTATATAAAACATAAATGTATTTGTATTTATATAGATTATTAATTATTTAAAAAAAATAGCTAGACCCATTTAGGATCTATTTACTCCATAAATCCGGTGAATCTGAGTTTGGGTCTAAACTTTTAAGACCCGATGGGTCTAGGTTGGATCTATCTCTAGGTAACATAAATGGGTCCACGTCTAGATTTGGCTAGACTCGATCCAAACCCAGTCCATTGTCATCCTTCATTTGATCTCTAGAGTTACTTGAAGATCAAATTCATTTTTCCATCTTATTCTCTACTCTATTTTTCTCTATTATTGGAACTCAACCCAAGTTCCATCATTAACTCTTAGCATGATTCAATTTGTTTAGCAATTATACATTAAATAGGTATCAAAGCTGAAGGTTGACAAATTAGGTTTTTTTTCCTCTCAATTTCTGCACACTTATTCACCAATCCCGGCCTCACATTCAACTACTACCACACCGGTACCATTTGGCCACCCTACCACCATTCAAACCACCATCAAACACCTCAAACCTTTTTTTTTTTTTTACCAAACAGTCACCAACCAAGCCAACATCAAACACCACAAAATTTTCCCACCTATTAGCTACCATTTGACCACCTTACCACCATTCAAAGTATTACTCGACCCTTACTCACCCCACCACACTCCATTAGCGGAGTTATTCATAATGTTTCAATTATACCATTAGCGCTAAAGCCGATAATAAACATTAATTGAAAATGAAAATATATGATTAAATTGATAATTAGTTTTAACATTTTTTTTCAATAAAACATTGTTTCAATTGAGTAAATTATGTGTGAAAGGACTTTATTTTTTATTGCGATAAAGTACGCTATACTGCACTTATCAATAAGTTCTCATGACCGGAAGTTAAAACTGCGCCAATCTCAAGGTCGATGATTAATGAATCCGCTTGCAGATCACTAGCGTTCTTTGTGCTGAAATTTAGAAGCATTTTCTAGCTTTTAGAATTGGTTTTGGGAATCTCAAAGGAGTACTAGCACAATATGATAGTACTAGCAGTAATCTAACCTTGTGCCCACGAATATTAAATAGAAACCATAATTAAGCATCCCATCACCCTTAGAGTGCAGGATCGTCCTTGGAATAATTTAGTATGATATAAAAATATAATTATTAAATTTGTATTAATTTTTTTTTAAAACATTATTTTACTATATCTTTATTAATATATATTAAAAATATTAATGATAAAATTTTATTTTTAAAATACACTGCTATATAATTATTTTGTAATAGGGATATAGTATTATTGATAAAACGTGGTTACTTTACATAATTATTTTTTTTTAAAAAGAGGTTAAACGTTTGTAAAATAAATAATTATTGGAGATCATTATTTTTTTATGAGTAATACCAAATGAAAGGATTATTATAACTAATATGATTCATCGGATGATAAATAATAAGTAGTAAGGTTATAAATTAGTGGTAACGACTTAATTAATTTCGAGAATTAGGTATCCGACTTTTAAATTTTCCTTATCTTGACGTATTTATGGTGGAAAAAATGTTTGCACGATACTTTTATGCTCTGAATAAAAGTACAACAAAGTATTACTCGCATTGACGTATTCATCTGAATAAAAGTACAACAAAGTATTACTCGCATTGACGTATATAGCAAAAGTGCCTGCAGATTGAAATTAAACGGTTTACCCCGTCCATACCTGCAGAATCTAGGAATTAAAGAATCAACACCCGGTACCACATATAATATCGGTCTTTCCATGCATATACATATAATCGATCCTTCCATGATGAAAGTAAATGTTATATATGTATGTGTGTGTGTATATATAAAGGAGCTAGTACCGCTGGGACAGCTAGCCAATACCGTACCCTCCTTCCTCCCTCAAACCCACCGACCGATATCCAGGGAAAAGAAAGAGTAAGTACGTAATAAAGGAGAGACAAAAAGGAAGAAGAAGAATTATAAAGATGGCCAGCTTCCATACAGCTCTGGCCATCTTCTCTCTCTTTCTTCTCTCGGCCCTTATCCAAAGCACGACGGCCGCCTCTAGTAGTGTGGTAAGTTTCGGGGCACGAAACGACGGCAAAACAGACGCAACGAAAGCGTTCCAAAAAGCATGGTCATGGGCATGTAGCTCTAGTCGACCGGCAACCATCCACGTCCCTCACGGATATTACCTGCTCCGGCCTTCCTATTTTACGGGTCCATGCAGGCGTAGGGTAACGTTGTGGATCGACGGAACAATCGTTGCTCCATGGGACTTCAACGTCCTGCGGAGGTCTGCATTCTGGCTCTTGTTTTATAGGGTTAACGGACTTAATATTCATGGCGGTACTCTTGATGCCAGAGGTCACAAGTTTTGGTCTTGTCGGAGATCCGGCCATTGCTACGAGTACGGAGCTAGGGTAAGCAGTAATTTATGTCGATCATTTCATTAACATTATGTTGATTGTTCACATCGACAGTACTTAAATCTTTTCAACCATTTTGCACAATATACGTGGCCTAAACCAGAACTCATATCATATATATATATACATTATATAATTGGCAGTCATTATCATTTATCTCGTCGCGAAACGTAGTGGTGAATGGGCTAAAATCATACAACAGCCTGAGAATGCATATAGCTATTGGCAATTGTCAAAACGTCGCAATGAGCGGCTTGTACATTAGAGCTCCCGGAGGAAGTCCAAATACGGATGGCATCCACTTACAGCACTCCCAACGCATTACCATTACCAACAGTGCCATCAAAACCGGCGATGACTGCATTTCCATGGGACCTGGCGCCAAGCATGTATGGATCCAAAAAATCGCTTGCGGCCCTGGCCACGGTATCAGGTAGTAATTTAATAATTATTCATTCCTCGTCCAACTCCCTGGCCCGTTCCGCCCCGCTTCCCATTCAGATTTCAGACATAACGATATATATATACATTAATTCGCATGGCAGCATCGGCAGCTTGGGCAACTTTAGAACCGAAGACGGGGTGGAAAATGTAACGGTGACGTCTGTGGTATTTACCAAGACCACCAATGGTGTACGGATCAAGTCATGGGCTCGGCCCAGCACGGGTTTTGTAAGAAATGTTGTATTCAGGAATTTGATCATGAGATCTGTTTATAATCCGATCTTCATCGATCAAAACTATTGTCCTAATAACCAATGCCCTCGTGACAAGGTAATTTAGTAGTACTAGTAGTAATTTTCCTACGACTCAATTCATTCTCATCATTTAATTTTTAAGTCTTCAATTTTATAACACAGAATAATGGTGTCAAAGTTCATGGAGTGAAATACCAGAAAATAAGAGGTACCTCATCGTCAAAGATAGCCATGAAATTCGATTGCAATGCTGATACTCCATGCACGGGAATCGTGCTGCGAGGCATAAGGCTGTCCTATATGGGACACACAGCTCTGTCGCAATGTAAATACGCTCGTGGAAAAGCTATCGGCACCGTTTATCCTCGAAGTTGTTTCTAGATGCATATATATATAAAAGAAAATTGTTCATTTCAATTGTAAATTGTCATGAAAATTTTACTTATGTAGGGCTCTTGTTTTTGTTTCCGATGCTTCATTGGGTTTATGAAAACAAGGAACTAATGTATGTTATACCAAAAAGGTGTTAGTCTGGTCGTACGTTAAGGACTAATAAGTCTCGTATCTTAAAGTTATAGATACGAATCACCTTTACCTCACCGTATGTGTTTGTTACTCAATTAGTGCTTAATTAAATATAATATTACATAGGCTGTTCTTCCTTTTTCCCTCTCTCTGCCTCTCGTTCTTTTATTTCTTTCCATTTGTGATGCACTACTAATATAAATTTTGGTGCACACAAATCAAGTTCTCCAAAACCCCTTTGGTTTGCCCTCATCCTCTCCTTCACAATCATCCTCCCTCTCTTCCTTCTCATCTTACCATACCATTCTATGCATTTGGCCATGGATGAAAACTTCAAGTATTCAATCATATAAGCTTCAACGTCTATCCCTATTTCAGAAAGTTATAATTTTCTATATAAAAGAAAACACACACACACACACACACACATATTAGAGGAATGTTTCGTTGATCAAGTTATAATCTAGCATAAAACTCCACCTTCAAACATTGAATGGCATTTTCCTCCAACTTTGGAAACATTTATAGAGAGTCTCCAGCTTTCAAATATGAGAGAAAATTCACTTGGAGCCTAACTACTCAAAAATAGCACGAACTTGTAAACATGTTGCCCTCAATGCCTTTTGTAGAACCAACAAAGAAACTAGTTGTAGTTGAAATATATATGGTCTCCTTGTTGGGTTTTTATCCAACATTAGGTTTTATGTAAACGAAACATATAGTGGGTTCTCGTATAAGTTAAGGCATTATAAAAGTAATCAACTTAAGTTTAAAGAAATTAGGCATAATATATCTAATTGGATGTGGATCCATATGTACAGAGACGTTGGAAGTCCTAGGTTGTTGATACACAGAACTAGAATAATCTGATAGATAACATATCAATTATGTGTGTGTGTGTGTGTCTGTCTGTCTGTGTAAATGATCGTGGTCCCTCGATCACACATACTTTATTATAATCGATTTCCATCAATCATTAGAGATAAGGGATCACATATGTGATATGGAAGACCACAATACTACCCATTCAGAGCTCGCCAGATATTCAATAACAATTCAATCAATTTTATTATAGATTCAGGTATCCTTTTGAATATCTATTATGTTTATTATTATTGATTATTCAACATGTGATACTATAAAATAAATTTCAAATGGTATCAAAGCATACGTGCTTAATTCATCATTATTCTATTTTATATTACTTATTTGGTATTATTACTAAATCAAATTTGGTTTATATTTGGTTTCATTTTTTAATCAATATGATTCGATTGGATACATAGATCTAATTTATTCTACTATATATTGGCATGTTTGATCTATTATTGGTCGGTCAAGTTTGGTATTTTTATTCATGTTGTTGATTCAACGGTAACATAACCATTTGATCGGCTTAAAAGTGTGATTGGATTGCTTTTGTCCTATCTAGTAATTGAAATTGTAGATCTAATTTTTTTTCTTTGCCGGTATGATTTCTCTAGTGATTTTATTTAGTTAGATTTTTTTTCCCACCACATTAAATTTAGGCCCCAATTATTACCAATTTGGTTTCGTTGGTTTTGGCTGATTGATAATAGGAAATCCATTGGTGTTAGGTGGCTTCAGTAGGCTATTGTGTTGGTTGTCATTGTGTTAGCTTCTACTAGCGGTAACATTGGGGTAGCGGCAGCGATAGTTTGTATATTTGTCATGAAAAATCTTCTTTTATAATATTTTTTTAATAAAAAGAATAAGGAAACAATGGTGGATTGAAGAATCAATTCACCGGTAACAATTGATAATTAATAGAAGATTAATTACAAACTAAACTTGGTCTTTCAAATATTACAACATATGGATAGTAAGTCAATCCAGAAAGGGTCTTATTATGTGACATGTCTTATTATCAATATTTGATCACTCATAGTTAATATTACTATCCAAAGAGTTGATATTAGTGTTGTGCCGATATCTTGAGATGGGAGTTCCATTATTTGAATTTATTGATTCATATTTATGGGACCATGATATGTTTTTTTTTAATTATTTTTTTCTATATAGTTTGTATATTTGTCATTATAATATCTACAAACTCAAGTTCAATTTTCATGTATAAAGATAATTTTAAGGATTAAAAGGAAATATCTCAATTATTTTTAGGTGCGTGGTTCTAGACCATTTGCTCAGGACTTGACAAGCTACTCCTTGTATTGCTAAAAGTTCAACTAATGATAAATAGAAATTTAAGAAGTAAGATTGCCCAATCTTCATAAGTCCTATGACTAGTAAGCGTAATACTCCGGAAGTCTTTAGGGCTAAATTGTTAAATGATGACACTAATATTGAGGAGTTCCTTACAAAAAGGTCTTAGGACGAAATAAGCATGTTTTTGAAAATCTTGGTTTCAATGATGTAAAAGGCCAATGGAATATTAGGGAGTACATTATTGAGATGTCTCACATCTCTTCAAAAGCTTAAGTTGTCATATGACTTTCTTATGCATTTTGCACAAATTTAGATTCTTTCATAATTCAATGTCTAAATTTAATAATTAATAATAAAAGAAATTAGATTCCACTAAGTTTATTTCATATTAAGTGTAAGATAAAGAAATATTGAAGCATGTTAAGGCATAAAGTGTCAAGTTTGTTACCATCCCTATGGATAAGGACAAGAAAGGGAAATAAGAATTTAAAGTTGCACATAAGGATCCAAAGTAATTGAAATAATGTAGGGAAAATTAAAGTTGTTTTATTTGCACATGGTTTGGACATATAAAGAAGAATGATACAAAATAATACACTTGGCGTGTACAAAATGTACAATTCTTACTTTAGTATATTATGAGATAAATTCCACTTTCGTACCTAGAAACACTTGGTGATTAAACTTAAGTTCAACTACTAATATAATAGTTTATTAGTGAGGTTGCTTGAGCTACTGGAATCTAAATAATGGTGAAAGATACAATAATGTGGGTAATAGATCATCAGCAGAAGTTGAAGCAATAATCAGTTTAGGTTATTATTGAGATTCATATATTATTTGAATTTAAAAGTCACTTATATTATACTATCCTTTAGATGGAATTTAGTGTTCATAGTGGACGTACATAAATACCATTATTCATATGGGCATAATAAACATTGTCCTTCATTAAATTCATATATTATCGATTATGGTTCATTATGTTTATTCAATAACCTATAGATGCTTCATACTATTGCTTCATATAAGGAAACCTTGAATATGGAGTTTGGGTCATCTACAAAATATCATGTCAAAATTGTATCATGAATGGTGTAGCTAAGAGAAGAAACATGACCCATAATTATATGGTGAGTATGATTAATAACTATACGCTACCAAAAAGATAGTAGCTTATATTCTAAATAAAGTACCAAATAAAGTAATTAACCAAACACCTTGTGAGAATTAAACATACTTTTAAATTTAGGGAGGTCCTAATTAGACACGGCCTTATAAACTACATGAAAGGACATTAGGCTATAAAGGTCTAAGTGGCTAATTTATTGGTTATTTGGAGCAATGTAGGGTATTTACTATCTTATAATCCTACACTTAAGAGAAAGTTAAGATGGAAACTACAACATATCATGAAGATGTTGAGCTTTAGGGGAAGCGATATTGTTAGAGACATTTTATTTGAGTAGGAATCACTTTTGGTTTCCACTATAGCTTATGATGATGCACGTGTTTCTATAAGTGTCATCATTGAAGAAGAAAATTAGGAACCTTGATAAGATAATGTTGAAAAATTTCTCACGTAGAAAAACAAGCTCAAAAACCTCAAAAACTAAAGATATACGTGAGATAGGAGAAATGCTACTTCAGATTATTATTTCTCTAAGAACATGATGAAATAATGGAATATTGGGAAGATGATTCAATCACCTTACATTAGACAATATTAAGCTCTAATTATCAAAAGTGGATTTATGTTGTTAATAAGGAGTATAAGTCTATGCAATAAACTAAGGTTGAGATCTTATCTCATTACTAGAAGGTTTGAGTTCTAGTGGCTAATGTCAAACGATATTTAAAAGGCAAGGTGAAAAGAAAAAAGGGTTTTCTTATAGCAGAAGACTTTGTTCAAAAGGAAGATATATATTCTTGAAGAGACTTTCTCTTTAGTATCTTAGAAAGACTCTTTCACTATGATCATGACTCTTATCGTATATATTCACCATGAGATATATTAGACGGATGTAAAAATAGTGTTTCTCGATGGTAACATTGATGAAAATATACATATGGGGCAAACTAACGAAATTTTTTAATAGGCTCAAGCAAGTTTCAAGTTTTATAGGAGTAAGTGTGTTTTTTTGATATCAAATGTTTCTGACATACTGCTTATGAATAATGACACAAGCATATTTTTTATTAGGGATTCGGATACAATGAGATAATCCCAGTGTATTTTGGAATTATCACAAAACAAATATATCGATAAGGCTATTAAAGGTTTGGCAAATAGGATTGTAAACCATGTGACAAACATATTGCTAAGGAAGACAAATTTAGTCTTAATAAATGTCCTAAAGGTAACCTTGAAGTTAAAGATATATAAAAGATTCCATGCACATTAGCTATAAGAAATATTTCTTATGCTTAAGTTTGTACACATTCAAACACAACATTTATTGCTAGAATGCTAGGTAGATATTTAAGAAACCCTAGTGTGGATCATTAGGTGTAACTAGGGATATTCATGCTATCCGATATCTATTTATTCGATCCGATATTTGAAATGATCCGATCCGAAAAAGTTAATCATCGATTTAATTTTTTTTCTAATTCAAATATCCAATCCGGTCAACGAAAAGTCAAACAAACCAAATATCTGATCTGATAAATACAAATAATATCTAATTTAAAGATAAATATTTATACATTTTTTAATTTTTTATTTTATATATAATTGTATATAAATAAATTTAGATGTGTGTGTGCGTATAATTTTTACTTACTTTATTTATTATTTGAGCCAAAATTTAATTTAGTTGTAATTATATTTTTCATATAATCCCTTTTTAGATATTTATACAAAAAAATAAAAATACTCTGCGTGCCAATAAACCCTACTCACCCCTTTCTTATTTTAGTTTTAACATCAGATATTTATTGAAAAAGATAGATTTTTGTTGAGCGATTCAAATATTTGCTCCGCAAATCAGATAATATCAAATATATTTGTGATTTGATGGTTTTTTTATCTTTGAAATTTTATTTAGAAAATATTTGTTATATTTGATATCCGATCAGAAAATTAGGATATTCGATCTTTCGTATATCCAAAGTTTCAAATCAAAAATCAAAAATTATTTTTAGGTATTGGAAATTTCAAATATCCGATAATCAAATATCCAAAATATTGGATATTTGAACCGTGAACAGCTCTAGGTGTAATCGTAGGGGTTATTAGATATTTATAGAAAAAATATGACATAAGGTTACATGCTCAAATTTAGAAAATCATATTAGTTAGAGATCATATAGTATTCTATTTTTATTTAGCTAGATGTCATTAAAATACTAGATCTGGTTTAGGCTACCTTAATCCATTTACATTAGACCCAAAAAATTTGTAGTATGTTGGCATCAAGTAATGGAATTTGCCTACATAATTTTTTCTTATGGCTGCATATAATTGATGATATTAGAATACCACTTATTTTTTTTATGTGGCAATAAATTGGCATTATAGTATTCTAATAACAATGGGAACTCAATTACATTAAAGTATATTAACAAAAGGTTTCTAGTTGTTAAATAAATAGTTCAGAGTGTTTAACTATCTATCAAACACATTTGTACAAAACTCCATTATTGTGGATCCACTTATTAAAGAGTGTCACCCATTTGGTTTCATGAGCATATTACTCTTACGGGTACTTTGTCTAATAAGAACATTTAGATTTAGTGGAAGTTTTAAATTTTGATGTTATCTTAACATTGACACACTTTGATTATTATGTTATTTGAAAGTTAGTTCCTATACATAATAAGGTTTTAAAGTTAATCACACTTTGATTATATTTAAGTTTGATCTCACTAAGGAATAAGGTGGACCAGTTTGAAAGATACATGTTAAGGTCACATTACATGATATTTCCATGTTACAAATCCATATATTGATCCATGTCATTTAGTTATATCTGTACATGTAACCATTGAAGGTTTAGTTACGAAAAATGTAACAAAAGCCACTTTAATCCTATATTAGTATGATTGATGGACAAGATTGGCCATAGGAATACTTTCATAAGGATAATAATATTGAGCTCATTTAGTTATTTTGCAATTCATGGTCATAAGGTCACACATATAGCTAAAGTAGTAGATCATTTGGTCTTTATCCATTGTTGGCCTTATTATGTGATAAATTCCACATTAGAACTTAGAAAGACTTAGTGATTAGACTTAAGAGCAACTACTAATATAAATGTTTCTATGTGAGGTTACATGAGCTATCAAAATTTGAATAATGGTGAAACATACATTATTATGTGTAATAGATCATCGATAGAAGTTAAAGCAATAAGAATTTTAGGTTATTATTGATAATCATATACTATTTGAATTTGAAAGACTATTTGATTGTATTATCTTTTAGATGGAATTTAGTTTTCATACTCGATGTATTTGAATATCATTGCTCATATGGACATAATAAGCATTCTCTTTCATTAAAATATATGTATTATCGATGATGGTTCATTATATTTATTCAATAACTTATAGATGCTTGATATTGTTGCTTCATATAATGAAACCTTACATATGGAATTAAGGTCCTCTACAATATATCATGTCAAAATCCTACCATGAATGGTGTAGCTAAGAGATAAAATATGACCCATAAATATATGATGAGTATTATTAATCACTATAAATTACCAAAATTATAGTAACTTATATTCTTAATAAAGTACCTAATAAACTAATTGACGAAACACCTTGTGAGCTTTAAAAAAAACTTTTGAATTTAGGGGGTTTACAATCTTATAATCCCAAACTTAAGTGAATTTTAAGAAGGAAATTACAATATATTTTGAGGATGTTGAGCTTTGGGGGAAGTGATATTGTTAAGGACACTTTCTTTGAGGAGGAATTAATTTTGATTTCCATAATAACCTATGATAGTGCACATTTTGCTATAAGTGTCATCACTCAATAAGAAAATTAGGAACCTTAATAAGATATGTTGAAAAATCCATCGTGTAGAAGAACAAACTTAAAAACCTCGAAAACCTCAAAAACTAAAGATATCCATTAGATAAAAGAGAAATTCTACTTTAGATCATTATTTCTCTAAGAACATGAGGAGATAATGGAATATTGGGAAGATGATCCAATCACCTTACATCAAGCCATATTTAGCTCTAATTCTCAAAAGTGGATTTATGTCAAGAGTGAATGTAAACTTATGCAATAAACTAAAGTATGAGATCTTATCTCATTACTAGATGGTTTGAGTCCCACTATTTAATGTCAAATGGAATCAAAAGGGCAATGTGAAAAGACATAATGGTTTTCTTATAGCAGAAAACTTTATTCAAAAGGAACACACATTCTCAAAGAGAATTTCTCTTTAATTTCTTAAAAAGACTCTTGTAGTATGATCATGAATCTTGCTGCATATATTGACCATGAGATACATTAGATGGATGTAAAAATAATGTTTCTCATTGGTAATATTGATGAAACTATACATATGGTGCAAACAAAAGAAAATTTTCAATAGGCTCAAGTGAGTTTCCTATCATTGGTATCACAAACTACTTTAGGTAATTATGTTTTTTGGTTTTGAGATAAATGTTGTTGCTAATTATGCGCATCTCAAGTTCTTTGGGAGTAAGTGTATTTTTCTGATATCGCATGTTTTTGACATACTGCTTGCGACTTATGACATAAGCATACTTTGTATCAAGGATCTGAATACAATGGTACAATCTCGGTATATTTCTAAATTATCACTAAACAGATATATTAACATGGTTATTAAAGGTTTAGAAGGTAGGATTATAAACCATGTAACAACTCTATCGCTAAGGAAGACAAATTTAGTCTCAATAAATGTCCTAAAAGTGACCTTGAATTTAAAGATATATAAAGGATTCCATGCACATTAGCTATAAGGAATGTTTTATGCACTCAAGTTTTACATGTTCAAACATAACATTTATTACTAGATTTCAAGGTAGACATTTAAGCAACTCTAGTATGAATCATTAGGTGTAGCTAAAGGGGTCATCAGATATTTATCAAAAATATATGACATAAGGTTGCATGCTCAAATATAGTAAATCATATAAGTTAGAGATCATATAGTATTCTATTTTGATTTAGCTGGATCTGCCTCATAATATTGGATATGATTTAGGATACTTTTATCTCTTGACATTACACTAACAAAATTTGTAGCATGATGGCATCTAGTCATGGAATATGTCTCCATGATTTTTTCGTAGTACTAGAATAACCATGGAAACTTGATTAAGTTAAAGTATATTATCAAAAGGTTTCTAGTTGTTAAATAAATAGTTTAAAGTGTATAATTGTCTATCAAATATATTTGTACAAATTCATTATTGTGGATCCATTTGTTAAGGAATTGTCATCCATTTGGTTTCATCAGCATATTGCTTTTACAAGTACTTTGTGTAATAACAATGTTTAGATTTAGTAGAAGTTTTTAATTTTGGTGTTATCTTGACATTGACACACTTTTGGTTATTATGTTATTTGATAATTATTTTCTATATATAATAATGTTTTATAGTTTATCACACTTTGCTTATATTAAATTTTGATCTCACTAAGGAATATGGTGGACCAATTCGAAATAAACCTGTTTGAATTATATTACATGACATTTTCATGCTACACACCCACATATTTATCCATGTTTTTTAGTTATATCTACAAATGTGACCATTAAAGGTTTAGTTACGAAGAAATATAACAAAAGACACTTTGATCTGATATTGGACAAGATTGTTCATAGGCATACTTTCATAACAACAACAATATTGAGCACATTTGATTATTTTGCAATTCATGGTTATACGGTCTCACATATAGCCTAAGTGATAGATTGTTGGGTTATCATCCAAAGTTCGGGTTATATGTGAATGATATGAATTGTGGGTTATTGTATAAGTTAAACCTATATAAAAGTAATCAAATTAAGTTTAAATTAATTGGGTTTGATATGTCTAATTAGATGTGGACTTATAGGTGTAAAGATATTAGGAGTCTTAGGTTTTTAATGGACCGAACTAGAATAACCTGATAGGTAATAGGTTAGTTATACACACAAAAACACACATACACACATATGGCCATGGTCTCCTGGTCACAGGTACTTCATTATAAATAGATCTCATCAATTGTTAGAGACAAGTGATCATCTGCATGATTTAGAAGACCACACTACCACACATTTCAATCTCTCCAAATATTCAATGGTAATTCAATCAATCGTTGCTATGGATTCAATTACCCTTCCATATATCTATTGTGGTTATTATTTTTTATAAATTAACATGTGATCCTATCAAATAATTTCCATCACTCTTACCAAATCTATAGCTAGTGACTCATTATTCTCAACTTTAAATTTATGGGCACTATTTGGTTATGCACACAAAGAGGAACCACAACATTCAAAGGAGGTAGATTGGGTGTTGGAATTTTTTAATACTATCAATATTTTGAAGAAGATAAAGTATAAATGAGTTATATTAGTATGAGACCTAAGTAATGAGTTTCTTCTAGCTAGCTTATATCAACTATAGTTTGTAGAAATCCTTTGTTGGTTCTAACTTAATGCATTACTTTAATCATTAGATAATGACAGCAAAGTAGCAAAGAAAATTACATGTATGGAATTTATATAGGTTATATTTGTTGGATATGAAATGGTAAGATATAGTCTAGATATGATAATGAGGAGGGTATGAGGGAAAGTGGTGGATCATTTGACAACTATGAGAAATATTTATTAAAGAAGATGAATTTGAAGGTTAAGGAAAGTGTTTAGAATTATCCAAAAATGTGTGAGAAGTTATTGAGTGACTCAGAGAAACCTTTAAATGATGATTATAATGTATTTACTAGATTATTCACTACTTTAAGGTTGTAATACATTTACTTAATGATAATGTTCTACCTGATTATGCCTATGAAGCAAAGAATATCATTTTATCAATGGGCATGGGTTATGAAAAGATACATGCATGAACTAACGATTATATATCATTTCAGAATGAGTATACATCTTTATATAGTTGTCCTAATCCTAAATACAGATCATCGCAATATAAGAAGAGATAGGCCCCAACTAAGGTGTTATGGTATATTCCTATAATACCAACATTCATATAGATGTTTAATGATGTCTAAGATGTAAAGAAATTGAGATTTATAGATGATGGGCTTCAAAGAAAACCATCTAACTCTCCACAATGGATGATAATTGATGGCTTGTTTCCTACATTTGGTGAAGAATCAAGAAACTTGTGTCTTGCACTTTACGTGGATGGTATATATCCACACAATCAAGGAAAATATACTATATGGCTAGTGATTTTAGTTTTATAAAATCTACATTCATGGCACTACATGAAACACAAGCATATGATGTTGTCTCTATTCATTTCAAAGCCAAAACATCTTGAGAATGATATTAATGCTTAATTGGTGCCTTTGATTGTTGATTTGGAGTTCTTATAGGATATGACTATTAAAGTATTTAACTTATATGATCAAGAAAATTTCACTTTGAGATTAATGTTATTATTCACTACAAGTTATCTTCCTATATATGATAACTTATCAGGTGATAGTGTAAAAGGTTATTGCACATGCCCAATATGTGAGGAGAATTATTGCACATGCCCAATATGTGAGGAGAATACTTCCCTTATTGAACTAATTTAAGGGTGAAAGACTAATTTTCTAGGGCATCATAGAATTTTACCAAAGAATCATTATTATCGTAAGTAAATGAATGCTTTTAGTGGCTTCCTACAAGAAGGCTATTCACTAATCTGATTAACAGGTAGAGAAGTGTATTTGAAGATGAAGCATTTGAATTTTTAGTTTAGCAAGAAGAATAAAGATATGCTTCCATTAGTTGGGTAGAAGAAGATGACTATATTCTTCACCTTTCGTATTAAGAATCTCTATATGTGAGGCATACTGTAATCCCCCAAAATTTTAGAAAATCTATACTTTAATAAATAACTTTTATTTGAAATAAATTAGCTTTTAAAATTATTTAGTTTAATTATTTTATGGATTTTTGAGTATATAAATTTGAATAGGAGTATTTAATTAATTAAAATAAATATTTTGTTATTTTATCATATTATTTTTATTTAAATAATTTTTCAAACTAATATTTTACTAAAATTATCCTTTTTGAACCAATATATTAAATTATATTTAATTAAATTATTAAATTAAATAATTTACAAAAATATTAAATTTTATTATTTTATAAATTAAGTTAAATTATTTTTCCTATTTTCCCATTTCCCATTTCCCATTTCCCATTTTTCTTTTTCTTTCTCCATTTTTCTTCTTTCTTTTCTTTTCCTTTTTTTCTTTTCCTCCTTCGGGCCGCCCGCCACGCCAGCCAGCCTGCCTTCTCCCTCCCCCTACGCACCTGGGTTGCTGGCCCATTCTTCCTCTCCTCCACCCGCATCGGCTAGCCCAGCTCTCCCTCTCTTTTCTTTCTTTCCATTTCTCCCCCTACCTAGGCCGGCCCAACTCTTCTTTTTTTTCTTTCCCTTGCGCTGGCCTACTACACCTCTACACCCCATCCAACGTCCTCCCCGACCTATCTTCGTCGGCTAGCTCTGCCACCTCGGGCATGCCGACCACTACTCCGCTACCACCTTCTACCACCACTACAACCCTCCCTCTCTCCCTCTCTCTCCCCGTCCTTTTTTCACAAATTAGAACCCAACAGGCCATGCACCCCTATCACGCATGGCCTCCCTTTTCCCCATCTTTCCTTCCCTCTCCTTGCCACCCCACTATCTCCCCTGCCATCCTAAACGCTGCCACCCAATCAGCCACCTATTTCCCTCTCCTCCCTCTTCTTTTTCTTTTCATCAATGGCCCACCTACCCTATATTTTTCGAGTCATTTCTCTCTCTCGATCTCCTTCCCTTCATTTTTCTTCCTCTCCATCTTTTCTCCTTTGTTTTGCACCACCACGACCCTCCACCGATGCAACCACCTCACCAACCACCTAAACCACCTTCTGCACCCTTCTACTCCTGCCCTGCACCACCACAACTTTGTCCAAGCCACCCCACAACTCCATCTTCCTCCCCTCTTCTTTTTCTCCCTTCTTAGTAGTCCCCTTGCAACCCCACCGTTCACCGCCGTCCAGCCGCCTCTGCCACTACCCAAACCACCAGTCAACTCCCTACAACCTCCTCTACCACCCCTATACCTTGTTTGGCTGAAACAAGCCCCCTCACCCCTCCATTTTTCCCCTCTCTTTTCCTTCCTTCTTATTCCGGTCCACCTTGACAGCCATCTTCGGCGCCTCCGCCGCCCTTGGTCGCCAGCAACCCATTACCAACCACCACCTACACCCCCTCTTCAACTCTGCACCATTCCCTTACCCTAAATCCTCCCCCATCTACCTTCTTTTCTAGCCTAAAGACCCCAACCTGAAAAACACCACTTCCTCCCTATTCTTCATGCCACCTTCGACCCTTCCACCTTATTTTTGCATGCAGCTCATGCTACATAAGCAGCATGAGTTGCTGCATTTCTTGGCCCATTTTTCTTAATAATTTTAAGGTAGAATAATATTTAAGTTAATTATTTCATAAGTAAATTTTATAAGGTCTTATGCTTTGATTTTCTTATTTCTAATATAATAATTATTGATATTATTTTTAGGTGTTGATTTTTCTATTTAAAGCTTGAATATTTAACCGAGATACCGATAAGATTTGATTTCTGCGGAAATTAAGGTAATCGTTAAATCCTACTTAAACGCATGGATAAACGTATGTTAGCACATTAGGATTTTTAATATGTTATTATGATTGATATTTGTGGTTTAATATAATATATATTTGCTTGTATTGATTGATAAAAAGAAAAAGAAAGTATGTTAGTTTATATGCCATGTTTGGAAAGGTTGCTTAAGGGAAGAATTTGATTATTAATGAAAGTGTTACGTGCTTACCCATCTTATTTTATGTTATTGTGACCATTTATGCATGAATAATATTATTGTGAGCCTTAGGGGAATCTTAGTAAAATTTCTTGTGCAAGAATGTGGCCTAATATGTGTGGGTGCTAATAAGTATTATATTAAAATATAATAGTTGGTGGAGTTGGATATTGTTAATGGAGTATTAATATTATTATTCCATGTGGTAATGTTAATTCAATAAAAGTGATGTAATAAAGGGGGTAAAGTGGTGATTTCGGAGGTAAAAGGGTAATATGGTAATTTTATAAGTAAATGGCAAAAGGGTAATTTTATAAGTAAGGGGTATTATGGTAATTTTGAGAGAAAAGGGTAATATGGTAATTTTGGAAAAGAAGGGAAAAATGGTAATTTTGTAAGAAAGGGGTAAGATGGTAATTTTGGATGTAAAAGGGTATTATGGTAAATTTGGTTGTAAGGGGGTAAAATGGTAATTTTTACAAATAAGAGGATATTATGGTAATTTTGGTAGTTAAGGGGTAAAACGGTAATTTGCAAGTAAAAGGGTAAATTGGTAATTATAATTATGGAGAAGGGTAAATTAATAATTATAAATATGGAGAAGGGTAAATTAATAGTTATAAATATGGAGAAGGGTAAATTAATAATTATAATTATGAAGAAGGGTAAATTGGTAATTATAATTATGGAGAAGGGTAAATTAATAATTATAAATATGGAGAGGGGTAAATTGGTAATTATAATTATAGAGAAGGGTAAATGGGTAATTGTAATAATGGAGAAGGGTAATTTGGCATTTATAATAATGGAGAAGGGTAAATTGGGAATTGTAATTATTGAGAAGGGTAATTTAGTATTTATCATAACGAAAAAGGGTAAAATGGTAAATATAATAATTGAGAAGGGTAAAATGGTAATTATGATAATGGAGAAGGGTGATTTGGTAATTTAACCAACAAGAGGGTAATTTGGTAATTTCAATAATGGATAAAGGCAATTTGGTAATTTATCTAACCAAAAGGGGCAATTCGGTAATTATGATAATGGAGAAGGGTAATTTGGTAATTTAACCGACTAAGGGGTAAATTGGTAATTATTTAACCAACTAAAGGGGAAAATTGGTAATCATGATAATGAAGAAGGGTAATTTGGTAATTTATCCAACTTAAGGGCAATCTAGTAATTATAACAAAGGAGAACGACAATTCGGTAATCTAACCAACCAATTGGGAATTATGATAAGTATAACAATTATGAAGGGTGATTGGTGACCTAATAAATGTGGGAGATGACTTGGTAACCCAAACTAAGTAGAGATGTGGCTAATAACAACAATATGTGTATTATATGCCTTGTGTGCCATGTGTTATGCCGTATTGTGTACTTTATGCTTAATGATTAATCATTTGTACTAAAACTTCGAGTGATGTATGCTTATGTGACTTCCTTATGGCATGTGGATGATGATTATATATGTTGTGCGTACGATGTTATTTGATATGACCCTCTAAGACATGCAAGCTAGGGTGTTTAATAATATGATATGGGGTGAAAGGATAAAAAGGAATAAATGGGAAGTGAGTTGACTAAGTGGACACAATATTGACCTTAATATCTCATGATCCATGGGGGGAAAAATAGAAGGAGAATATGATCAAAACGAATGAGTGATGCAACTCTTATATGGGAGGTTTCTAGGGTTTGCATGGTATAATCCTTACGAAAGAAAGGTGTTAGGGTTTGAGCGGCCAACTAGGGTTTTCAGGTCACATGTATGATTGTTGAGTAGAGTGATGGGATTTGGGTTGTAACTAAATGAGATGAGGTGTTGGACGATAAAAAAAAGGTTGGGCTACATAAGTTCGATTAGGGTTTCAAGGGAAAACCCAAGAGAGCGGTAGTGAGAGAATTTGAATGTCGTAAGGTGATGGGCCTCGACCCACACCCTTAGGAGTTGGGTTTTTGTTATGGATAGATGTAAGGGGGAATGGATGTCGTGGTGTGATAAAAGGTGCAAAGGTCTCAAGATATGGGACGGGCCCTCTCGGGAGGATAGAAGTAGAGGTCAGCGGCATACATGTCAAGGGTGAAATACTTTTGAATAAGATACGAATAAGACACTAATCACTTAAAGTGGAAAATTATTGAGTCGGGCTGAAATACCCCAAAAATCCTAATTTAGGAATTATGGCAAAATAATGATTTATTAGGAAAATTTAGAAAATAAATTGTTTTATTAAATAAAGAGGAAATTAATTAAGGAATGTAAAGAGAAAATAATAAATAAATTCTTTAGAAAATTTTGGACATTTTACTAATTAAAATGGAAGTTAAGGAAAATTTATCCAAAATAGCCCAATTAATCAAAAAATAAATTTAACTATTATAAATAAAATAATTATTATTAAAATTAAATATCTAACTTAAATATTAAAAAAATATATATATATACCAAAATAACCAATCCACATATTCTTTTGTTTTTCCTTTCTTTTCTTTCTTTTTCATTTTCTTTTTCCTTTTCTTTTCTCCTACCCCCCGACCTCGGTCAGCCTGCACGCGCAGCCCAGCTTCCTCTTCTTCCTGGGCAGCCTAAGCCCGCGCCGTCCCCCTTTCTTTTTTCCTTCCTTCCCGGCCGGTCTGGTTCACTTTTTCTTTTCTTCTTTTCTCCCTGAGCCGCCCAGTCCCGATACCATCTTCTTCCCTGAGGCGTGGCGGCGACCGAGGAACTGCAGCCCCAGCACTCCGCCAGCCGTGCACGCTACCACCGTCCTTCCCTCCCTCTCCCGTCACTTTCTTTCACCATTTCAGCCCCAACCGACCATTTGCCCCTCTCCCAAGCACCTGCCCCTTTCCTTTTCCTTCTTCCCTCTAGCTTGCCACCCCTACTATGGCAGTGCCGCCTCGACTGCCATAACCGGCGGCATGCCTGGTACCTGCCACCGCTTGTCTTCTTCCCCTTATCATTGCCCACCTTAATCGGCCTATAAATACTTAATGAGCATCCATAATCTGGGTTTTGATTTCGAAACCCAAAAATCCTCCATTTTTTCCGCCGCCCCATTAGACGAGCCATCCACCACCGCCGCCTATCGCCGACGGCCAAAACACCCCTATAACCGACCCTTGCACCACCCTCTACCTAACTAGACCCTCCTTTCCCCTCGAATTGCCCTGCACGACCCACTCCGGCCGTGCAAAACCACCAACCCAATCAACATACCTTCAGCCCCTGCCACCCTTCGCACCGCCACCGCCATCAATTCCGCTGCCACCAACGCCACCTCTACCCTCCAAAACAACCAGGGGAGCCTCCTCTACCTCCCCACACGTCCCTTTCTTCCTCCTCCCTTCCTTATCCTCCTCCCTCCTTTCTCCTTCTTCCTCCACCTCAAACTCCCACAACCACCGTGCGCCACCGCCGGTGCCACCACTGCCACCACTGCCTTATGTGGTTCTCCAAACTCTCCCAACCCTTAAACTTACTTTATACAAATATTAATTATTTAATAATATTAATTGTATTATTTATATTATTATTATTATTATTATTACTATTATTATTATTATTATTATTATTATTATTATTATCATCATCATCATCATCATTATCTTGTTAGTATTGTTAATACTAACTTTATCCTTTGTCACTTTTATTATTAAAATAAGTGTTTGGACCATTATATTATTATTATCATTTTGGTTACTATATTATGGATATTATCATTAATATTACTATGCTTAACGTTATTACTATTATCATTATTATTTTTATTATTACTATTATTATTATCATTATCATTATTACCTTATTATTATTATTATTATTATTATTATTATTATTATCATTATCATTATTATTATTATTGTGGTTATTGTTGTGGTTGGCGTTGTTAATAATATTACTATTATTCTTATTATTATTAAGGTTGTTGAAACCGAAGTTGGCATGTTTTCCCCTTTTGTTACTATAGAAGGAGAATACCCAACCTTAGTATTATTACTATTATTATTATTCAACTTTGCCAATATTATTCCTAATGCCCTTGTTACTAGAATTATTAATATGGTATCATTATTAGTTATTACTAGTACTACTGTTATTATTTTTTTAATAATATTATGACAAAAACATTTGAACCCCTTATATTATTATGATTCCAAACATAACTAATATCATTACTATCTTTAATAACATTAATACTTTGTTAGTAATACTAATATTATATTATTATCTTATCCCTAAAACCATTATTAGCCTTAGCCTTAAAAATAATAGGGGTTCTATTTCTAGGAGCATTGGTATTATTATTATTATTATTATTATTATTATTATTATTATTATTATTATTATTATTATTATTACGATTTTATTTTAACAAGTATTAGTACTATCATTAGAAGAAATAAAGCTATTAGGTTTGATGAGATAAATATAGTTATGAATAATAACATAAGTATATTTTGACTAGTAATAACTAGTAGGCTAACTAGATGGTAAAAACCCTAGTTTTCACTTATAAAACTCCGTGTAATAATAAAAACCTAATCTTAGACTAAAATAAGAAGTAATAGTATTTTCGGGTAGAAGGGAATCGAGCCAAAGTCCCAAGGAGTTGTAGGAGCGTGCTCCAAGCCCGGTGTCGCTTTAGGTAAGGACGTAACTAAAGCCTTTTGTGTGTCTATATGTATTATGTGCTTCGCATGCTACGTACCCTATGTTTATCATTATTAATTATGTCGTGTGTGGCATGACATGGAGTTGAAGTATGTGTGGTGTGTTTACATGGCATGTGTATTATGTATATGTGATGATATGTGTCGTGATTCTATAAAATGTGCATGTGAGGGAGTTGATGTGTTTGTGTGGGAGAAAGGTTTAAAAAGGAGGATGGGGAAAGAGATTGACCAAGGGAGGCGAGTCGATCTAATTATTTTAATGATCTGTGAGTGGCAGAATAAAATGGAGAATTCTAAGGTTTATATGGGAGATTCTAATTTATGATTTTATGTGGAAGAATCTATCTCATGATTTTGTATGGAGGAATCTAATTTGTGGTTATGAATGGGGGAATCTAATCAATTGTATTATATGGGCAAATCTTTGGGTTTTATATGATTTGAATCTAGGGTTTGGTATGGATGGATCTTTGGTTTTGTGTGACGAAATCTAGGGTTTGTATGGTGGTATTAGGGTTTGCATGGTGGTATTAGGGTTTGTATGGTGGTATTAATGGTTGCATGGTGGTATTATGGTTGGTATGGTGGTATTAGGGTTTGCATGGTGGTATTATGGTTGGTATGGTGGTATTAGGGTTTGCATGGTGGTATTATGGTTTGTAGGGTGGTATTAATGGTTGCATGGTGGTATTAATGGCTGTATGGTGGTATTAGGGTTTGCATGGTGGTATTATGGGTTGTATGGTGGTATTAATGGTTGTATGGTGGTATTAGGGTTGCATGGTGGAGTTAGGGTTTCGCATGGGAGTTAATGATTGTATGGGATTTGGGGTTTGTGTGAAAAGTCTGAGAGGTAGCATGGGATGTGTAAAGATTGCATGGGAGCGAAATTTACGTATGAAAGGTTGATTTGGGAGGTAAGGAAGGTAATGCAAGTATTATTTGGGGGGTTGAACTGTTTTGGAGGGAAAATAGTATGTGGAGTATTATAAGGGTATGGAGGAGCCAAAATTAAGGTTTGGAGTGATTAACTCTGGTTCGTTGTGATTAAATAGGGTTGGAGTAGCTAATTGTGATTTGTTGTTGTTAATTAAGTTTTAGAATGGCTAATTATGGTTGTTGTGGTAAAATAGGGTTTGGAGTGGTTAACCACGGTTTGGGGTGGACAATTAGGGTCGGTTATGGCTGTTTAGAGTTTTAGTGTTATCATGTGTACCTATTGATTAAAGTGTAATTATGATTGTGGAATTTTATTATTTCTGAGGTGTGAAGTATAAAGCGAATGATTCGTACATGTCCACGGTGAGAAATTTTGAATAAGATACTTAAGACATTAATCACGTAAAGTGGAAGATGTTGAGCCGGACCCAGACCGGTCCACCGGCAAATAATAATGGCAGGGTATGTTACCCTCGTGACCGGTTCACCGGCTATAATAGTGGCAAGGCATGTGCCCTCGTGACCGGTCCACCGGCTATAATAGTGGGGGGGGTCCCGTGCTCAACAAACCGATCATAATAATGATAAGACATGGGAAAGATACGAATATTTACAGTGGAATACCTTGTAATTCGGGGCCAAACCGGTCCACCGGAAAATAATAGTGGCAGGGTATGTTACCCTCGTGACCGGTCCACCGGCTATAATAGTGGCAGGGCATGGCCCTTGTGACCGTTCCACCGGCTATAATAGTAGGGTTCCCGCACTCACATAGATTGATAAAGACTATGATGTGAATTGATTATAATTATCAGAGATCTGATGAAAAAGTTATCTAGTTCATAATCGGTATTGTTTATCTGTGTTATTGCATGCTATCTACGTAATTATGCTATGTCTACTATGTCATGTATCTCTATGTATGTGGGCCTTAGTGCGTCTGTTACCTTACTCAGTACGTAGCATACTGATCACCCATTTCATGGGTGCTGCTCATTCCCACGAGTAGAAGACACGTTTGAGCTTGTGCAGGTAGGGGTTGATGTCTTCGATGCCTACGACACTTACGAGGCATCGGATGGGGCTGAGCGTTGAGCCTAAACCTGACTTGGGGATCGAGAGCGACTCGGCCGGACTCTGTTTCTTTTATTGGACCTCGTATTATCATATTTAGTTGTGTTATCGTGCTATGCTTTACGTTTTGAAAAACTCTAGTCACGTACTCTTTGGTTTGTAACCCTAAACCGCACTCTGATTTCTGTATGACTGGTGTTTTATTAATGATTCGTGTTTAATGTTAACTTTATTTAGCCTTAGCACTTAGTACTGGAACGGTACGAGCGAACCAATCTAGTACTAAGTGTGGCGGTAATTGTAACACCCCAAAATTCACTAATTTTTTTTTTAAAACGGAAGCAATTAAGATAGAAACACTTAAAACCTGTGAATTCTGGGAATGTTACCGCCACACTTAGTACCAGACCGGTTCTCTCCGACCGTTCCAGTACCAAGTGCTAAGGCTAAAGAAAAGATTTATGTTAAATTCAAATTAACAATTCATAAAAGAATTCAAAAGATAATACAATAAAATCAGAGTACGCATAAACATTTATTAACACTTGTAACTACCAAATATAAATACATTTAAACAATATAAAACCCGATGGGTCAAATTCCGGATTGCCTACTCACTCAAGTCAGGCCTGCCACCCCAAAACAGTCTCTGATCTTAAACCTGCACAAGAGGTCTGCTCCCCACCACAGGACCCATCAACCAAGGTAGTATCAGTACGGGTCCAGTACTGAGTAAGGTGACTTGATCACTAAGGCCAACATATAAACACATAAGCCATGCAGAAAAATAGAAGAACACAATCATAAATGCATATGATCAACCAGGTAAAAGTACAAAGGCCCAATTGTAGTCCAGATTAATCATTTAATTGATCTCTTATCAGAAGTCGATACACACCATGCTTTTTATCAAATCCATGTAAGTACAGGAACACCCCACTATTATTGCCGGTGGGCCGGTCACTTGCGGGACAAAGTCCACACCACTATTATTCGCCGGTGGATCGGTCACTTGCGGGACAAAGTCCACACCACTATTCCTGACCGGTGGATCGGTCTGGTTCCTGCTCACATGGTGTTCCACTATAAGTAATTAGTATCTTTTAAACGTTGGCAAACTCTGGTTTATATTTGTTAAGCTCGAGTCACCCCACTATTATTGCCGGTGGACCGGTCACTTGCGGGACAAAGTCCACACCACTATTATTCGCCGGTGGATCGGTCACTTGCGGGACATAGTCCTCACCACTATTATTACCGGTGGATCGGTTACACATAGGGTAATAACCCTAACCACTATTTCTGACCGGTGGATCGGTCTGGACCCGGCTCAACAATCTTCCACTTTAAATGATTAATGTCTTAAGTATTTTATTCGAAGACTTTTACCAAACATGCATAAATCACCACACATCACAATTACACTTTAATCACCATATGCACATGATAACACCAAAAACCCTAATCAGCCACCATATACCTCAATTAACCACAACAAATCATAATTCAGTCTCCTCCATACCCTTATAATGTCCTACGTATTATTTTTCACCCAAAATATTCAAACACCCAAATAACTCTTCTACATCCTCCCTTACATCCCAAATCAACTTTTCACACGTAAATTTAATACCCATGCAGACATTAATCTCCCCATGCAAACCTCCGAACCTTTTCCATGCAAACCCTAAAATTTCACGTGAAACCCTAAATTCAATCATGCAAACCTTAATACCACCATACAACCATCAATATCACCATGTAAATCCTAATACCACCATACAACTATAATTACCACCATACAAACCTTAATATCATCATACAAACCCTAATATCATCATACAAACCCTAATACCAACATACATCCATTAATACCACCAGGTAAACCCTAGATTCCGTCATACAAAATCATAAATTCAATCCAACCAAAACCAAAGATTCACCCATACCAAACCCTAAATTCAAACCATAAAGATTCTTCCATACCAAACCCTAAATTCAAGCTATAAAGATTCTCCCACATACAATCATAAATTAGAATCTCCCAAGGAAAACTATAAATTGAATTCCCCCATATAATATCATAAATTACATTTTCCCAAATAACATCATGAATTAGATTCTCCCAAACAAATTATAAATTAACTCTCCCAATCAAATCATAACTTAAATTCTCCCATATAATATTATAAATTACATTCTCTCAAATAACATCGTAAACTAAATTCTCCCAAATAAATTATAAATTAACTCTCCTAATCAAATCATAACTTAAATTCTCCCATATAATATTATAAATTACATTCTCCCAAATAACATCGTAAACTAAATTCTCCCAAATAAATTATAAATTAACTCTCCCAATCAAATCATAACTTACTCTCCCATATAATATTATAAATTACATTCTCCCAAATAACATCATAAACTAAATTCTCCCAAACAAACCATAATTTAATTCTCCCAATCAATCATAAATTAAATTCTCCCATATAATATCATAAATTAAATTCTCCCGAATAGCATCATAAACTAGATTATTCCTTATAAAACCATAAAATTTAGGTCAACTCACTTCCCTTAGTCAACTTCTTTCCCCATCCTCCTTTTTCATCCTTCCTCTCACACAAACCACATCGACGTCCTCTCATGCATGTCTTACAAGGTCACAACACATATCATCATACATAAATAATACAAATGCCATACAAAACATACTTCGACTTCACGTCATACCATATACGACATAATTAATTATCATAAGCATAAAATACATAGCATATGAAACACATAATGCATATAAGCACACAAAAGGCCTTAGCACTCCTTACCTAGAACGACACCGGTCTTGGAGCACGCTCCTACGCCTCCTTAGGGTTTTGACTGGTTTTACCTATTTTGAGAGAAAAGCTAAAATTAGACTCTCTCCTATCAAAATAATATTAAACACTAATTTAATATAAGAATATATTTTTTTTGATAAAATAATAATAAAAGAAATACCAAAATAATATCAATATTAATATTAATAAGAATAATAAAATAGTAGAAATAATAATAAAAAGGCATTACTCAAAAATAAAGTGGAACAAGGGATTCGGACCCTTTACCAAAATAATACTAAAAATATTATTTGTAAAATAAATAACCCAATTCAGAAATAATAATAATAATAATAATAATAATAATAATAATAATAATAATAATAATAATAATAACATTATTAACAACACTAATGTTAAAATATTTGTATTAATAATAATAAATAATAATAATGGAAATTCGAAATAGAAAATAATAATAATAATAATTATACTTTTAACATTTTAATATTAATAATAGTAAATATAGAAATAATAAGGAAAATAATAATAAAATCGAATTAAAATATATTAGGCTTCAGCCTTCAACATAAATAATAATAAAATATTAATACTGATAATAATAATAATAATAATGCATATTAAAATATAAATATTAATAATAATAATAATAATATTATTTATATGTAAATAATTGAAATAAAATAATTTAAGGGTTATAAAAATAGGGAAAATAGCTGAGAGGGTCTAGGGTTCAACCAAATGTTGGTGGGGACAGGCGGCACTGGCGGTGGCGCACGGCGATGGCGGCGGTGGCCGGAAAAAGGAAAGAAAGAGGGGAAAGTTGCATGCTGGGAATAAGATAGGAAGAATTAAAATGGGAGCTGGGGTGTTTTGAGTTCCCCAGAAAGAGAGGGACAGAATGAGGGTGGTGGCGGAGCCAAAGGTGGCGGCGCACGGCGGCGATGGTGGTGGCCGAATGGAGGAGAAGAAGGAAGAGAGAGGAGGAGAGGGAGAAAAAGGAAAATAAAGGTAGGGGAAGGCAGGGCAGGGTCTGAAGAACAATTTGGGAGGTGAAAGAAGCGGCCTTAGCGGCGGAGGAGGTGGCTAACGGCGGCGCGAAGGGTGGCGGGGCAGAAAACAGGGTTGATCGGGAAGAGAACTTCGCACAGATGGGACGGCTTGTGCAGGAAGAATTGAAGGGCAAGATAGATTTGGTTAGATAGAGGGAGGTGCAAGGATGACACGGGTTTCCAGAAAGGGCGACGAAGTTGTCCGTAGGCGGAGAACGAGGCGTCTGAAGTGGCGACGGTGGCAAGGTCGGGATTCTGGGTTGGGGGATCAAGAGCTCGATACAGAGCTGCTTACGGGATTATTTATAGGGAAAATAAGATAGGGTAGGATTATTTGGGCCGGATAGTAGATAGGGAAGGTAGGGTTCAGGTCGCCGGAGGCAACAAAGCCGGCGAAAATCCATGTCGGGGCAAGGGTTGTGGCCGGCTGGAGAGAGAAGAACGCGCGGAAATAGGGGAGTTGATTAGGTTTATGAGGCTACCAAAACAAGAGGAAGAGAAAGGGAGGAAAAGTTCGGTCAATTCGGGCGAGATCGCCGGCGAAAAACCAGGGCGGGGCGGCGGTGCAGGTGCAGGTCGAAGGTCGGCGTCGAACGGGGGAAGGAAGGAAGAAGAAGAAGAAAGGTGGGGGACCGGGCGGTTCAGGGGAGAAAGAAAGAAAAGAAAAGAGGGGCAGACCGGGCCGGTCGGGCGCTGGTCGAAGGCGTTTAAATGAAACGCCAAGTTTCGGTGGAACTGGAATAAAAGCGCGGCGTATAAGGGGGCCGGGCGAAGGACGGTGTCATTAAATGGGGCGACGCGTTTAGTCAAGAAAATGAATGAAACGCAGCGTTCCACGGGCGGAGGAAGGAGGCAACGGCGCGCGGACGCGGGCTAGGCCGAAGGAAAGGAAAGGAAAAGAGGAACTGGGCCGCTGGGCTGGCCCAGTTCGGAGAGGAGAAAAAGAAAAAGAAAAGAAGAAGAAGAAAAAAGAAGAAAAGAAGGAAAAAGGAAAAGGGAAAAAGGAAAAATAATGTTTTGGGATAATTAAATTAATTAGAATATTTGGGATATTTAAAAATATTAATATTTAAATAAAATAATATTTAAAATCCCTTTTTAGGCTAAATTAGGATTTTTAAAAGATTTTCCACAAATTCCTTTTTAATTAGCAAAACACCCTAATTTTCTCCAATTAAATTATTTATAAAATTAATATTAATTTGAAACTATTTTCTCCTTCTTATTTTAAATAAAATAAATTACTTAATTTATTTTCATCATAAAATGCTTAATTAGCTAAAATACCTAAATTCTCTTCTAATAAAAATACTTATAAATTTCTTCTTGATTTACCCTAATTAATTCAATTTAAAAATAATTTATTTAAATAATTATTAGAATAAATATCCTTTAAATGTAGTTTATAAAATATGAAATTTTCGGGGCATTTCAGTAATGCCCCCGAGTTTACGGTTTTATCTTTTCGCTTCCACTAAACCCTTTTAATTAAACGAAATTTTTCAGTAGTAAATTTGGGGGTGTTACACGGGCTCAGACCGATCCACCGGCATAATAGTGGCCAGGTGTCAGGGTGTCGTGGAGAACGATCTACCAGCATATAATAGTGGTTAGGTGCGTTCTACCTTATAAGTGATCGATACATCGGCTATAATAGTGGGGGATCCCGAGCTCAATAATAATGGCTATGTGTGTTCTACCCTATAAGTGACCGATCCACCGGCTATAATAGTGGGGTTCCGGCACTCACATGGATATAAAATATGAGAGTTCATTGAATAATGATGGACTAATGGCTTAAGACCGGAAAGTATTGATTTTGCACTATGTCATGGCTTAAGGCTGAAAGTATCGATCGTACATTATGACCTATTGATATCTTATGTGAATGTTAGTTATGTGAATGTTATATATACACATCTTGTTATATAAGTATATAGCTTTGTATCATGTGTTACATTGTGGGCCTACTTTTAAGTGTGTTTTAAAGGGTTACTCAGTACCATAGTACTGAATGGTTCCAATCGTAGGGCCTCTACCTATTCAATAGGCAGTGTCCCTTACAGGTCCTTTTTCAGGTGCTATTCGAGTGGGCAACGGGAAAGAGAGTAAGGAATGATCTAGAACCGTTAGAGTTTTTCCCTTTCTCTTTTGAATTCCTGGTTTTAATATTATTATTTTTTTTGTAACCACCATTGGTGGACTTATTCTTGTAAACGGTTTGTCACGCTACTCTGATTTAAATATGGTTTGTAAATTATATTTTACACTTTTATCCTTAACACTTGGTACTAGAATGGTAGGAGTGAACTGGTCTGGTACTAAGTGTAGCGGTAATATCTCCAAAATTTACAGTTTGTTATTTTACTTCAACTAATCTTTTAATAAAACGAAATTTTTCAGTAGTGAATTTTGAGGGTGTTACACATACCCACAATGTGATACATATCAATAAAAATATATAAGAAAGCCTTGTTGGTACATTATTTAATATTCCATGAAAGACTAAATATGACATCAATGCTTAATTAGATATATAGGAAATGGGCATTAGGTATGAATTGGCAACATGAGACAATAGAAGTATAACGTATTTACCACTAGCTTATCATACTCTCTCTAGAAAATAGGAAATTGTATTTTAAGAATTATTTAATAGTGTTAAGGTTTCGAAAAGGTATTATTCAAATGAAATAAGGCTATAGTTGATGAAAGAGTTGAAACTAATTAAAATTAAGTCTCATGATTGCCATATATTGATGATGCATTTGATGCTGATAGATATACATGGAATATTATGGAAGTGTGTTTAATTGTTATCACTAGGCTTTCTTGGGCTTTCAACACACTGCTCCAAAGCCATACATCCTGATAGTTTGGATACCTTACATAAAGGGATTGTGTTGACTTTATGCCACTAAAAAAATGTACTTTCCTCCCTCATCCTTTGACATTATAGTGCATCTAACCATTCACTTTCTTTATGAGGTAAAAATATTATGACATGTTCATGGACCTTAGATTTACCACTTTAAACAATTCTTGAAGTTGATAAAAGGCTACGTGAAGAATCAATATCGGCTTAAAGAATCCACTATTGATATTTAACTAGTAGAAGAGACAATTAAATTTTGCACAAATTATTTGTCTAATACTGAAGCTCTTGATATTTCTAAGTCCCAACATGTGAATAAAATCAAAGGATAGGGCATTAGACATAAATAATTTAGGCATGTATATGCTAACATGCTCCATAAAAAACATATCTATGTATTACATAATTGTGATGATGTTCAACCATCTATTAAATAACATATTCATTCTTTGAGGTTTGAAAATCTATCCAATACTGAGAGAATGGATAATTGATAAATATAATATTTGTTTCACACATTAGCTAAGAGATCACCTCATTTTGCTCCTCAATTTCAATTTCCAAAACCCTACATTTTTTTTAATCTCAAATACCCTATTATAAATTTTTTTCATGCACCAACTATGTCATCAACATATACACTTTTTACAAGGAACAACAAGAAGAGAGGGGTAAATTATAGAATAGTGGAATAAATTTAGTGAATGAGGTAATGCATATTGTTAGTGGAAAGTATAATAATCTAGCCTATGTAGATATGAATTATTATGGCATGGTTGAATAGATTAAAGAGCTAGAGTACACTATGTTAAAATATAATATCATATCCTAAATACCTTCAAATTGTATTTAAAATTATATTGATATAAAATAAATGAGTTTTAGTTTTGGAAAGGGATTGAAATTTGAATAAAGTTGTGAATTTTAGGCACATTAATCTACTGGTTTGCCTAACCGATTGACCAATACTTTTAGAAATTGACAATTTTATTTTCCGATAAACTAGTTGACTAGTTTGATCAAACATTAATTGGTTTTCTTACGATTTAAGATCCTTTTTATAAATTTTATTCGAACCTCTTTACAATGTTTATGAAAAATTCTAATTATAATATATTTCTATGAATAAGCATATTTTGGTTCTTGAGTATTATTTTTATATTATTTAGATCATTCTATGATTTTTATTTAGCTAAATTTTATCTAGAGCACTTTTTGATTCATATCTCACACTCTCTCTTTTCTCTCACTTTCCTCTCTCTTCTTGCTCATGTTTGTGTGTTTAACATTCTACACAATTCCACTAACCTATGAAACCTTTGTCATGCAATACCCTAATTTTTTATAATCTTAATTTAGTATGTTTATTCTTTTATCCAAAAACATTAAAATTTATATATTAATTTAATTAGTTTTGTTAACCTATGACTTGCACATATAGATAAATTATTATTATTATTTTAACTTACCTTTTTTATATATATAAACTAACCTTAAACTGATAATTTTACCTAATTAATTTTTCTTAATTGAATACTTTAAATTCAAATAAATTAATATTATCATAAAAATCTAAATTTAACCTAATTTTAATTCTAACCCTAAATCTATTTTATTTCTTTTTTCCTTTTTTCTTCTTTTCACCTTTTCCCTTTTCCCTTTCTTTTTCTCTTTTATTTTCCTTCTCCTTTCTTTTATTTTCTTATTTGGGCTAGCGCATCTTTTCCCCTCATTTATATCTTTCTTCTCGTGCCCAACCTAATATCCCTTTTTCCTTTCTTCTTCTTTCTCAGCTAGCCCAATCCACACGCCACATTTTCTTTTTTCCATTCCTTCCCTAAGCTAGTCTTCCTTCTTCCTTTTTTTTCTCTTCTCTTTCTCTTCCTTGGCCTTCTCTAATGCATCTAATCCCCTTCCTTTCCTTTTCTTCCTTCCCACGCACCAGCAGCCTAGTCCATACCACTTTCCCTTCTTCTTTCTTCTTCTCCCTCTCTTGTCCTATGTCCCCTGCACCCAAACTCCCCCTAACCTCCTCCATCTCCTCTACACGCAGCATGCCTCTACCTATGCTCTACACCTCAACTGTCTCCCTTACCTCTTCAAGCCAAATATCCCTACCCTTCTACCTCATATGACCCATTTCCCCTTCCATTTTCGGATCTTTCAACCACTCCCCTAGCCTACACTAACCACCCTACACACTCCCTGCTAACTACTTACACACTCCCACCTCTATGCTCCTAAAACATTAGAACACCCCAGTAGGCCAACCGTTCGTTCCTCTTCTAGCCAAACGTAGTTTACCCTTGTACCCTGTAACCTACCTCCCTTCCTTTTTCTTGACCCTACAACCTGGCTCCTTACACTTTTGCCTTTACCCTGTGCCTCCACTTATAACCACCCCATATCCGTTACAACTCTCACTTATCCTATTCACATGCCTAAGCCCCATCCCCTACCTCTTCTCATCATTATTATTCTATTCTCTTCTTCCCTTTCCCTTATACCCCTGCCTCTATTTTTCTCCCTCACTACCAACCCCCTCATTTCCCTCTGTATTTTCTTGTCCAAACGACACTTCCACCACCATCCTAACCTCCACCGTCAACCATATTCTTCTTCACTTTTCCTTTATCTTTCTTTCCTTTTAGTTTTCTATTTTCCCCTCCCCTACATTGCCACATTTTCCAATAGCCCCTATATTGCCGCACATTCCATCCCCTTGTCCCTTTTTCACCAACCCACCAAGCTATGACCATCTTCACCTCTCACTACAACTCCTTGCATCAGTTATCTGAACCAACAACACCCAACCACCATCTTCAGCCATCACCAGCTAACTTAAGCCCTCCTACATATGCATGGCTCACATTATGTAGGTTGAGTTGTGTTTTGATTTAAAATATATTTTGTTAATTGTTAATATGTAAGGGTATTTTGGTAATGTCATATTTAATACATATTTTTGATAAAAAAAATTTATTAATTTATTAATCAAATATTAACATGGTTATTTTGATATAATTTTTAGGTACACAACTTTTATTAGCAGAGCCTAATAATTTCTAAGAGATTACCAATAAACTATATTTTTTTGCTAGAAATTAGGTAACCTTTATAGTTTACTAAAACGTTCACATATTGTATGATGCCGCATTAGAGTTTTAATATGTAAATTATATTAAGAATGCTTCATTACATATAATTATAAGTTTAGTATTTTTATCATGAAAATTGAAAAATGAAGCTTGTTATCCTATTTGAAATATTATGGGTACGAAAGTATGATTAAAATGATTCTAATGTAGGGAAGAGATTTTGTATGATGTGTATCGGTGAAAATGATAGTTTGAGCATGCTTAGATATACTTGTAGCATAATTATTATTATCATGAGCCCTAGGGGCAATTTGGTCATTTAAGTATATCATGATATTTAATTTTAATCAAAATGCCTAATATGTTTTAATTATTGTAAAGTATGGTGGTACGTGATTCAATATTTTAAAAACATATGTTTCAACAAGATTATTACTATTATATGGCCTAGGAATATTTTGGTAATTTTGAGTGTACCATGATGATTATTCTAATAAGCATACCTGATATGTATTATTTATTGTGAAACATGAGAATATGTCTTTTGATATTTTAAAAACATATGTTTTAATAAGATTATTACTTTTATATGGCCTAAGAGTATTTTGGTAATCTTGAGTATGCCATGATGATTATTCTAATAAACATGCCTGATTTGTATTAATTGTTGTTCAAAATGAGAATAGGCATTTTGATGTTCCAGAAATGTAAGTTAGGGTTTTACGTGTAAAATTATGTATAAGGAAAAAATGGTCATTTGATGTATTTGATAATTTAAATACATGATATATAATTTAATTATGGTGTATTATCCTTTATATGACAATTTGATAAATAAAATGGAAAATGTGATAGAAACAAATGATAATGTGGTAAATTTAGCCTCATGGGCATTTTGGTTATTTTTGTACCAAAAGTGCCTAAGTGTGAACAACTAAACTTAGGATGGCCTTAGTAAATTTCTAATGTTGGCATTGGTTTTGACCTTCATTATGGTCGTCTCAGAATTTTTGGAAATGAGTAAAAATGTGGTCTTGTGGTCACCGTTATAAAATACTAATAGTTAAAGTCAAAGACCTTGAGATTGGAAATGGTGGCTCTTTATGTGTCGCTACCCTAAAGACTTGGTTTGGCCCACAAATGTTTATGAATTTTGCTGGTGTGCCTTAATACCCTAACCAGTCCCTATATCTTACTCTATTTAGCTCTACGTACCTAATAGAGGATATATCTACTTATGGATTAGGTATCCTTATTGGTAGGGTATTACATTAACTTTTTGTACCAGTGCGACCAAGGTACCTTTGTGTTCCTAGGTTGATAGTTAGTAGGATACTATGCTACCTTAGTGAACTGGTATGACCATTAGCATCTCTAGGTTGATATGATTTTTCCTCGAGTAAATAAAAATAGAAATGATTAATAGTTGATTGGTAGCAACCTTTATGCATACCTTTGGTTCAGTAATAAGCTTTGTGCCTACTTGTGGTTGGTAGTAGCCTTTGTGCCTACCTACGGTTCGATAGTACACTTTGTGCTTTGATGATATGAGGTGCTATTAATTTGTGCTGGTGAGCCGACCTATGCTATGAGATTGACTGATATTGATAGTGAGCTTTCTAACTATAGTTATGATTTGAGGGTGATGTTGCTTCTAATTATACTACAAAGAGCATCTCTTGGATATTCTATATGTAAGTTTTAGTTTATTCTAGATGAACGACCATGAGTTGTATATGGCATTGGTAGTATGTGCATGGTTATATAAACGATATCATATTTCAATTAATGTATGTATAATTAAATGTTTATGTATTATTGTGATGCCTTTTATGTGTTACATGAGGAACTTTCATATTAATTTTATATAATGGGTTAATTAGTACTGTTGTATTGAAATGTTTCTTTTCATGGACTCCTACTTATTTAATGAACAGCGGCCTTTGCAAGTTAGCTTGCATGATCATTTGAAGGCTATTATTTGGGTTGAGAGTTTAGGCTACTTGGATTTATAATGGTGTTAATAATTTATATGGAGTAATGCTTTTAGCTACTTGGATATAGAATGGTAGAGGAAATATGTAATTCCCCATATTTTTAAAGTGTTGAGTGAGAAATTATGCCAATTTGTTGTGTTTGATTTTGATTTGAGATTATGATTTAGTTTAAGGCAAAGTTGGATTTTAAATGAGGTTGGAACATTAAATTTAATAAGATTTTTAGGTGAATCGATCGACTGATTTTAGGAATCGATCGACTAGTTTGTCGTTTCAATAAAGTGGTTTTGGTCAACTAAACAAATCGTCTAGTCTATAGAGCAATTGATTGATAGCCCAAATTGATCAACTCACTTATTGAGCTAGGTATTTTTTTCAAAATTCAATTTTTAAAAAAACATATTCTTATACTCAAATGGAACCTTGTTAACCCATGTTGAATTGTTCCTAAAAGATTTTTAGTCTTTTTCATGATGCATTTGGCTTGAAATACTACCTCAAATCAAGATGAAGAGTCAATTGGAACAATTGAAGGGGGGAGATGACCTCAAATTTGTCTTCTTTCACCTTTATTCTCTATACATTTCTATGATCATCGCTTCGATCTTAGACTCAATTATTCTTAGCTAGGAGATTTATTCTACACTAAAGTCCCATTTCCTCTCTTGTGTATTGTATTTCTAGACCAATCAACCTACACTCCTCAAAAATCACCATTTAAGCTCTAGAGGATAGGTCAGCATATCTTACATAAAATCCACCCCTTTAACTCAAATTCAAACAATAAGAACTAGGGTTTTTGATCTCTTCCTGACCAAATTTGTAAATTATATCTATTTGTTAGCAATAAATAGCCCTAATCACCCTTTCTTTTAACCACTAAAATACTTAATCCTCTATCATTCACCTACTCCCTCTTCACTTTGAGCCTTGCATTAGGATTTCTTTTTCTCTTTTGATCCTTTCTTTATCTCCATCTTATTTTAATTGTTAATCATGAAAAATTTAGATTTAGGAAAAATGTTGAGTGGTTTAGCTGAATTACCCTGTGTTATTCCTTTGGGTGTGGTATGTTCATCCTTTCCTTCCTATATTCAGTATGGATTTGTAAAATTTATATATGAACTTTTGGGTTAAACTTGTTATTTTCAAGATTTTGAAAGTTGAGGATTTCACAAGTTGAGTGTTCTTATCAAGTAAGTCATTCTTACTTCTAAAATGGGTTATAAGTAAACTTGCATGTTATGGAACTCTTTACATTTGATATTACATGTTGGGATGAATACATAGCTTTACAAAATTATATTAAATGGTTAGATTGTGCATTTTGAGTAAAATGCTCAAATATTGAGGAAATATTAGGTTGTAATGATTAATGGTAAAATATGCAACAAAAGTAAGCTAGTAATATGTTGTGTGATGTTAGAAATTGTTCCAATGTGGTATGATAAAGAATTATAAGCATGATCTACATGAAAATTACTATTTAGTATTGTTGGAGGGTACACTGATCAACTGGTTAGGTGAAACCGATAGACTAGTTCCTAGAACAGTTGATTAGTTTACCGAACCAATCAATTGGTAGGCCTACTGAGACCTTAGTCTTGCTCTCTACTTAAACCCATCAACTGGTTGGGTAGAATCGATCAATTGGTCTATAAATAGTTGACTAGTTTGTCCAAATTGATCGACTAATTTGAGGAAAAGCATGGTTTGGTCAAGCAAAAACAATCGACTAGTTGGTGCAACCGATCAACTAGTTGGACCAGATCGATTGACTGATTCAGTTGGTTTGTGTGATTTTATTCTTCTTGATTTAGATATACTTTGAGACTACGCATGGGATTTTTATATGACTAATTAATGGATAAAACACATATATCACCATGGATCAATGACCCAGTGAATTGATGAAATGGACCATGATTCATGACACACTTAATGGGTGTTGTAAAGGCTAAAAGTGTGTTCCACATATGAAATTTGAAGATTTTTGAGAAATATGGAATGTGCTTGGATGAAACAATATTATAGGCATGATTAATGTTGAACACACATAAATATATATACCACATGTGGTTGGGGGATGGAAAGGATTAATATGGAAGAAATATGCAAATGTCTTGCTTTCTCTTTGTATGGGCTTTGTGTGATCACGTAACCTCATAAACAATATACTAATCACGTAAAGCAAAGGACAATCAAGCTATGTATGGGTCTTGGTTAGCCAATCCTCAATTAGCTACCGAGGGTTAGTCCTCCTTTAGGCATTTATTGGTGCCTTTGGGTGGGATCCTAATAGATCTCAGTGCTATACGTACTCTAGAAACTAATGATGTACTAAGGGTTATCGATTCTAAAGGCTTTGGTTACCTAGTTTGTTTGCTTTGGCTTGGAGTTGTTTCTATTATAGCTAGCTTTGACCTAGATTTATGTCCATTGTGGTTGGCTTCAGCTTGGACTTATGTCCATTGTAGTTATTGGCTTTGTCATGGACTTTATGTCCCTTAGTTTGGATAAACTTCTATGGTATGTGAGACCATTTCTTGACGATAAATAATTGGTTAATGGTTGGAACAAATGGTTGGATGATAATAATGACAAAATTTGGAATGAATACTTGGATAATGACTTGAATGAATAATTGGTTAGTACTTGGAATGAATTACTGGACAATGACTTATATAAGTATATGGATAAAAATAGTATAATCTAATCAATTAATCAAGTTGGAAAGTGAACTCTAGTGTTCATCTAGATAATCTGCTTAGCACAAGTGTGTAACTACATATGATATTGTACTATGAAAATGAGCATGATACACTATGAATTTCCTAAGATATGTATAGTAGTGAATCTTGATGCATTAATACACTTAATTACATGGCATTGGCATTATGCATGTTAAGTATATTTTCCATGACATGATAGAATCTAATATGCTTGTGGCTTATGTTGAGAAGACTTGGCTTACTCGGTATGTAGCGTATTGATATGCCTATTTACCCAATCACCTACCTATTCCCATGAGCAGATGATTATGTGTAGGTTTTTGGGGATGGCTAGTAGTGGGCCTACCTCATCTTGGGTTTGGGCCTTAAGAACGTGGACATTCAGAGTTTTTGTGGGTCTGTGACAGACCATGGTTTTGGGGTCATGTCCTAACTTGTTTTCTTCTAATATAACCTTGCTTTCTTAGCTTACCATTCTCCATTTATTTGACTATGTCAGGGACCATCAAGGTCCTATGTTGTAAATGATCTTTTAAATATTTATGTAACTTGATCTTGCACACTCTGCTTTAAGTTGGTTGGTTTTTTTTAGCCTTGTATCTAATATGGGATGGGCGATTAACGTCTATCTTATGCTAGGTAAAGCGATAACACCCCACTTTTCCTAGATGTGTTTAGTATTTTCCACTTCTACACTATTTTAAAATGAAAATTTTTTATAGTAAAAAATAGGGGTTTTAATACCAACTATGGCAATTACATCTTGTGATTTACTATTTTAGCATCCACAATGTATTTTTTAATCGATATTTTTCGGTTTGTAAATTTTGGGGTGCTCCTTGTCATGTCTCCTCCTAGTCACACCTTACCTCCCTTACCTCAACTTGTGATCTCCTCACTCAATGTAAATCAGACTTCCCTCTCTCCCACTTGGGTATATCGACTAGAACTTCCCTCATGTACACCCCATTTCTTATTCGATTCACTCCATATCATCTGTATTTTCTAATTCTCTCCCTTTTTCTTTGTGAAAAGCTCCCAAGTGTTGGGAATTATCCACTTTACTCTCTTTTTTCTCTACTGGGAAAAACAAAGGCTTGGCTCTTGTTCGCTATTCTCTGGTTAAAATTATTATCTCTTCTTTCTACTCCTAATATTAGATTTAGCTCCACCTTATTTCTCTTAAGCAATGAAGGATTAAAGTTTTGAGAAAGGTTGAAGACCTTGGTTTTGGTTTTAGGTTTTAATTCTAAGAAAATGTTTTATTATGCCATTTTTCTCCTCCTTCTTCTTCTAATTTTGTTGTTATTAAGTTTTGAAAAGGAGTTTTAATGGCTTTGATTCTTGATTCTCTAAGGAATAGAGGTCCTAATATATAACCATCAATTTAGGATTTTGTGCTAGGAGAATTGTTTGAAGTTAAGAAATTCTTATCTTTAACATGAATAAGGTCTTTTGTTGCTTATTGTGGTTCCCTATTCTTGGTGTTTTGTTGTTAAGCATGAGTTATTATATTTTAGGAATCGAGCATATGGTAATATTTTCTTTTTGAAATTTAAACATGTTTTGGGTTCTCTAATATTATGCATGATTTTGGCAGTTTTGAACATGAATTCATTTAATTCCAATATCTATGTGTGCACTATGTTTCTTTATGTGTTTAATGACATTGAAACATTCTAGGATTAATGTGGCAAGTTGTGTGAAATTTTGGTATGCAATCGCAAGTCTAGGTGCTGCTTTACCAAGACTAGTCGCTCGGTTTGGGAATTTTGATCAACTAGTTATGACATCAGGTTATTAGGTATATAAACTACATAACTTGTTCCTATGAGTAGTCACCAATCGACTAGTTTCTTTGTAACTAGAGTGGTCTGGTACCTACTTACACCCATCGACCAGTTTGAGCAAACCCATCAACTAGTTTCCTATAAATAGTCTAGTTGACTAGTTTGCTGGTTTATTTTTTTTTCCTGTATAGGTCTAGTATAACTACACTAGTTGACTGCTCCTAGGGACCAATTGATGGGTTACCTAGTTTTTGCCATATTTACTTAATAATTAATATCCTTTCATTGGGCCTTCTATATTAAAATTTTTATGCAATTAAAACATTTTAATTATGATTACAACCATATTTATCTTAAAATTATTATGGATTAAAATGATTATAATTGGGCCTTGATTTAGTTAAATTTGGTTTCATCTCTAAATACCCAATTAGTGGCTTATATATCTTGGGATGTGTTTGGTATTATTACTTGGAAACACCTAATTTAAAAAATAATAGATTTAATTTGTAAGTTATAATATTATTTGGTAATTAATAATTAATGGATTAAGATTTCATTCAAGCCTTTTTCTCTAACTCTTAAGGTAGCTACCTGGGAGTTAGTGGGTGACTCTCCTAGTACTTATTTCCTTCTCTACTAAGTTGTATTCAGCGAAGGGTATGCACATATCTTTGAGGTATAAGATTATACTGTCGAAGGCCAACATGGCATTAGTATCCAATTTGGGTGGGTGTGGTGTTCCAGTACAAGCCCCCTAGCACTTTGTACTATCCATTGTTTAGGCAAGTATGGTATCCCAACTTTTAGCCCTTGCGGTAGATGCATTCAAGGTGTGGTGGGTGAGGCATCCCTGTACAAGTCCTATTGATGTACTTTGACCACATCTAGTGGGTGTGGTATTCTATGGTGTGTTAGCCCTCATCGGAAGTGTATTTGATGTGTACTGGGTGTGGTATACATGAAGAAAATCCCATTTGATGTATCATGACCCATGTGATGGGTGTGGTATCCCATTGTATATGTATGCTGCCATGAATTTTGTTCATGGTGGAGAATTGGGTGTGGTTAAATGGATTATCTTAATAACTAAAAATTATGTGATCACTAAAGGAATATTTATAATATGGTTTACATTATGTGGTTATGATGCATTTATTATATTACTACTCTTCTGATCTCCATGCAAACATGAATTATTGTACTATTACCATGAGTCTGAGTGTTATTTTATGCTACTATGCAACTTCAATGTACTGCATGAGCCCTTACTATGTTTTAGGTAGTCTGTTTTACTAATACTTCACCGTACTAATACTACATTTGTGTGGTCACTGTGATTATCTGACTTCTAGTCCGATGAGTAGAAGCAATTCTTAGGATTATGATTCTTAGATAGAGTATGTTGTATATGATACCATGGGCCAATATCTAGCCATTGCTTGGGGATTCGAGAGTGACTTTCTCATGTAATTATGAGTTAGGATAACCAGTTAGATGTATTTTTGCCTACTGTGTTGGGATGTTTTTAGTTCTTTCTAGTTTTTTAAACTCTTGGCTTTGATCTTTGTATTTGGATTTGTAAACTCTATCTTTTATCTATAATACCATTCTCGTCATTGTTATTATAGACTTGTAGTATTATTAGTTGAGCATGTATTCTTTCACGATTGTTTCATTTTGCCTTGCATCAAGCATGGGTTAGATGATGATCACACATCTCTCATAGTTGATATGGCGGTAACATTCTTTGTTTTGCTTTACAAACGCTTCAACGTTGTCTTTAAAACAAATTTTTCTTGTTTAAAATTTGGGAGTGTTACATTAAAACCAAATTTTGAGTGCAAATGGATTGATAATAGTCATGGGGTTAGATATGAATATGTTGTAATATTTGTGAAGAAGAGAAATGCTATTGAATGTGACGATGAAAATGATGTTAATTGGGAGAAAGATTGTACTAAACCTATGCGAGCAACTCAATCATTGAATGATGATAACAATAACATTATTCGGGTGGAAATCTTTGAACGGAATGATTATCGTGAAGTAATGTGTGTATTAGATCATGAAACCAATCCAAAAACAAGAAGAAAAAAAGAAGGAAAAGAAGGTGATGTCTAACATATGATATGTGTGCTTGTTATTTTAACTTCTTGTATTGTATATATTCATGAAACATGAATTAGGTCATATTTCATAACATTACTACATATAGTATGTGTGCTTGACACTTTAACTTCATATTTTGTATATATTTATTCATAACCTTGTTCATACTATTTATTTACATTTTGTAGAGATATAATGAATAAAACCAAATACGTCTCACTACTAAATAAGTAATAGCATACTCTATCCATGCTATACCTAACATATTTCATACATTGTTTATGCATTATTAATATATATATATATATATATATATATATATATATATATATATATATGATCAATATATTTTGATAAGAAAATTTGATTTCTCACAAAAGATTCTATCGTTAGATGAGAACCAACAACTACATCAGCTTTGGTAATCTTGTATTTCTATACCTAAAACTACCTCGGTATCTATCTAATTATAACTGACAGTCCATCCGATTATGTTGATAGTGAAGATGCCAGATACAAGGTATCAATGAAGGTTATCAACGACATTTATTAGCAAGAATGGATGTCAACAATGAGTGTTGTTGTATATGTTAAATAAGTATTATTTCATATGATATATTTTAACATTTTTCATATAATTTTACAACATTTAATATATGAGTTATCAATTATTGATAAGTATAAATTATTATTGTCACCCATAGGTTGGTAGCTATTCATGTTAAGACTAAAGGGATGTTGCATCATTTTATGTTTGTGTGTCTATACTACATATCTGACCGTACTATAATTAATTGAGTATAAGCATATAAATTATGTAGTAAATCGCATCTTAAGAGAGTGGTAAACAACAAAATTTATCTTATACCTCGCTTAAAAATTGAACATTAGATTTGGTATGATGTTCGTCCTAATCAAAGCAAAGTATATATGTTTGATTCCTTCTATAAATACTATGTTCCTTTTGTTATTGCTCATTCTAAAGGAAAATATTTAATTGATGTGTCGATATACTTCTTAATTCTTACTTCATTATCTTATTTATGCATGTATTTTGCTTTAATTTTTGGAGGTATATAAAGTTACAATATTTTATATCAACTTTGTTTATTATAGCACTATGCATAATGTATATTAGGAGAGGTAGAAATGGTATGGCAAACCCAATGAGTCTTGAGTATGAGCATGTAATGGTATGTAGAAAGACAAGTATTTTTATATTTTATTTGTATTTCAATTAATATCTAATAGAACAAAAATCTAAATTAATTCATTTGACACTATCCACGACAACAAAACAATAATAATTGTGGATACTGTATCTATAGATCGATGAATCTCGTACTCCAGAACAAATATCTAAATATGGATCCAAGCTATATATGTTTCTTTTTCCATATTTTTCATGAATTAATCTATGGCATATTAATTACTAATGGAATGATCGAATAGTGTTAATTTACAGTTTTTCAATGCTAGATATGTAAGAGGCCAGAAATACGTAGATAATAAAATTGATAATACTAGAGATTGATGGGTTAAGTTTGTGCTCTCACCCACTTAATATTATTGATATACATATATGTTCAAGTTTGTATCTCATATGTCTTTTATTCTTCTACACAATTGGAGAAGCAAATGTGTGCATGCAAGTGTTTATAAGTTGTTGATAGTTAGGTTTCATGATCCATGGACTTTGATTTTGGATCATAGAGCTGCCAACTTCTGGTATACCTAGCTGCTAATTTTCATTCCTGGGTATGCCCATTATACCAAGATGTAGCAATTACAAGTTTATATATATATATATATATATCATTTGGGAGGAATATATGTATGAATTTGTGTTGTTTTACATATTACAATTTTGGTAAATATTTGAACGCACAACTATGTATGTGGGATTAAACAAAAATGCACAATTTTTTATTTAAAATAAAAAGTTAGGTTTTAATAACAGTTTTTGCTTAAACCATTATTGAAACCCTAATATATTAATATATATTAGATATTTTTAATAATGGTTATTAAAGAAAACTATTGATAAATGATAAATTAAATACTTACTAAATACTAATTAGGGTTTAATCACTTAGTAATTGCATATTTAATGTTAACATGTACGTTTTAATAACAATTTTAGGAGAAAACCATTATTAAAGCATGCATTTAAGTTAATTATTAATTATTTAGGATTTTAATTAATATTTTATCGGAATTTAGTTAGTTTTTTTAGGGTTTTAAGGCTATTAAACCATTTGTTTTAATAACAATTTATGAATTGAATAGTTATTAAAACCTTAATCTTGGTGATTTTTTTTATATTTTTTAATGATGGTTTTAAAACCATTATTAAAGTTTTAATAATGTGCAATTCAATAATACTTTAAAACTATTATTAAAAATCTTTCAAAATGATTATTAAAAGCCCTTTTTAGGAAGTTGATATCCTTACATTTCTTGTAACAAATATAAAACTTCTAATTTAACAACTATAATCATATGAAAGAGAAATTTCAAACAATAACACACATCAAGGGTGATACTAATACTAAAAGAGTAAAATCATTCTAATACATTGTTATAATTTTTTAATTCTACATATTATATATCTCTTTTCATCTAACTCATTCTAATAATATATGTAATAAGTAAAAATATTATATATATACGACATTATAAGTTGTAAATGTAAGAGAGCTCATACCTATTTATAAAAATTAAAAATTATATTATCTCTTGCTTTCTATATTATTATATTATTTCTTTTTAAATTTATTATATATATATATATATATATATATAAAGGAAAACATAGCTTTAGCAACCACTTAAAATTTTTGTTACTATTAATATATTATTAACAATGACTATTAATAATTGTCGTTACAGGTAAACCTATTACGACCAGCTTATTATCTGGTCGTTAATTAATAGATTCTTTGGTCACTAATGCAAGTAGCATGTTCATATTTTCCTAAGCTTCAAAGACATGCATATTAAAAGCCAAAAAAAAGAAATTTAAAATTGAAAAAAAAAAATGACAAAAGCACGAATCCAATCGATACGCTCCCACAAACTCTTCCATCGACCCATATCAGCGATACGGACGAGAGAAACCTGGGTCCTTTGTCACTCATTGCCATCGTTCATTGATCATCGTCGTCGTTTGTCGCTCCACCGCTGTTCATCCTTTGTTACCGTTGCTGGTTCTCCGTCGTTGGTGTTCATTCTTCGTTGTTGTCATTCGTTCTTCATCACTGCCATTCTTCATTGTTGTCGGCCTCAAACGAAGGGAGCCAGAAGGTGTTCAACCTTCCTTCGTCGTCAATCATTAAGTAATTCGTGTCTGCTTTCTTCGATTCACTCTTTTTTTCTCCCTCTTGCTTAGAGGATTTTGCATCCCGATATAACTGAGAAGTATCAATTAAATTTGAATTTCCAAACAAACTCATCTTCGGACCTCAGGTTCAAACTGATTACTGACCTCTTCTACTTTACTACCAGAAGCGACGATAACAAATTTTCCTCCCAGGAGAAAAGGTTCCTATTCCAGTGAAGAACCCAAATCCAGCGAGCTCCTTCCCAAAAGCCCATTTATGAGATGCAGCGATTCTTTGTCCCGAATATACTATAAAGCCTAAGAAATTGTTGACGTAGAGAGCAAATGCCAATCCATACGTCATTCCAGAAGCTCGTGCGCTTGCCATTACCCACCAAACTCCTAATGCCCTGTAAAAAGACAGAACGAATGTCCTCCTTGTCAACCAAACCTTTGCAAATATGCTTCCACATGCCACCTACTTTCGGGACCTTCCAAGAAGATGGGTGGACGATCATGCACGAGTCATACTTACTCACGACGCAACTTTTCCCCCGGGTATAGTCAGGCTTCAAAAGCCTCCAAAACCATTTAAAGAGCATTTTGGCAATTTTGTTAGGAAGAGAACCCACACCCAGCCCCCTCTGCACTTTAGGTGCCTGGATGTAACTCCACCGATCTAAAGCCCTCCTGCATTTGCCTTCCGCATTCATTCCCCAGAAGAACTTCCTTTGAATAGCAGAAATCCGGTTTTCCACCAACTTCGGATAAGGGAAAAGAGCAAGGTAATACGACGATAAGTTCATCAAAATCGACTTTAGAAGGACCAAACGCCCGCCAAAAGATAGGTTCTTGTTCTTCCAGGAAAGTAATTTACTTTCTAATCTCTGCACAACTGATCCCAGATCTTCCTGATGCAACACTGGTTACCTAGAGGCAAACCAAGATATATAAAGGGCAACTTCTCAACTTTGCATCTCATCCATTCAGGAGCTTGTGAAGTTTATCAACTTCTCAACTGATTAGAGAGCTCTTCAAATAGTTTACCTTAAGACCAGAGGCCAAATGAGAGGTAATCAAGGTGGCCTTAACAGTTTTTAGAGATCCATCTTTGCATCAAAAAAGATGAGGGTATTGATATGGATCTGTATAGTGATTAGATATTGTCACAACAAGCAAGCTCCACTTGGAACCCCAAGGCATAGTTGTCCGAGACTAGCTAATATGGACTCTAAAGATATAAATGTCCAAAAGGTCCTGGAAATAATCTCCCAAGAAGAGCTCTAACTCCATTCAAAAGTTAGTTCAAAGGTGGAGACTTAACCCTCCATATAAATTGTCTAAAGATCCCTTCAGTTTTTGATGTAGGATCACATTATTTCCATCCCTTTAAATTACATGTCCTCGTACTGTCTCCGTCATCAATCAATACGTATTAGAAGGGAGTTTTTGACTAAAGTTAGGCTCCGATACCAGATAATATAGACCCCACCTAATAATTAGATATCGTCATATCAAATAGGTCCCACTTGAAATCCAAGACGTAATTATCCAAGACCAGCTAATATGGACCCAAAAGACATAATTGTCCAAGAGGTTATAAGGATAATCTCCCAAGAAGAATTCTAACTCCACCCAAAGACTAACTAAAAAGTAGAAGTTTGACTCTCCATATATCTCCTTAGTTTTCGATGTGAGATCGATCACATCAGGTATTGTCCGCATATTGAAGGGGGATAAGGTTTGGGCTTCTTTGGACACCTAAACCCCTTCCTACAGCTTTAAGTCGGCTGCTTCACAAAGCACTGTTTTAAGACTTCGGCCGCAATAGTAATTAGAAAAAGAGATAAAGGATCTCATCGGCGATGACCGTGTTCCAAACGGAAAGGAATGGAGGGAGTTCCAAGCCGAAGTCGTCCCAATACAACTCCAGATCCAAGCACGCTTCGGAGGAAAGCACGTTTGCTCCAGGGACCAAATCACAAAATCCTAGGAAATACTATCGTAGGCCTTATGAAAGTTAGCTTTAAAAACGAACGCTTCTCTAGACCCCGTCCGATCAACACCCCATCCAGAACTGATCAACCAACCATACTAATCGGACGAATATCCTTCAAATCAACCGGTTTGTGCTTCTTCGGGATCCTGCTAATATTGGTCGTGTGGGTACCTCCGGGCTTGATGCTAATTTCCCAGAACTGATGGACGTGTTGTGGGTCCAGCCCACATATATTAGTAAAATGTGTATTTTGCTTTGTCCTAAGGAATGGGCATTTGATAGCATTTTTACTAATCTTGGATTAAGTCCAACTTGGGCTTATTATTTGGGCTTCTTAATTAAGCCTTTGGTATAAATACTTGCTTTACAAATTAGGGCAAGACATGAGAGGTGTGAATTCAGAAAGTCACACACAATTAGAAGCAAAAGAAGAGAGGAAGACAAAGGGTTGGAGAATATTGATTTGCGATTGTTCAAGAACAGCGTTCAGAAATTTGTCGATCGCCGAAGTTTCCACCGTTGGATTTTGCTGAAATTTGGTCGGCTTGTTGGGGACACATAGGGCCTCATTTTGAACGGTTGGATCGTCATTTTGAGATCTGGTTTGTCTGTTATTGCAGCGGGACCGAACCTCTGATTTGTGGTGATATTCTTCACCTTTGATCTCTTATTGCTTAAGCTCTTATGTATGTTCTTGTTGGTGGGTTGTGAATTGTTGTGAACTGATTTGGATGGTTCATTTTGCCCTCAATTTATCATAATAAGAGAAGGAGATAGGGTGGACTCCTCAAACGTCCCGTGGTTTTTACTCTTCACATCGAAGGGGTTTTCCACGTATAAATCGTGTGTTGATTGGTTTATTTTTCTGATCTATTCATTTGTGCTTGCTGCCCATAATTGGTGATTTACTTTGGTGAATTATTTGTGGTAGATTTGGGTTATATTATTTGGTTGATTGTCTTGGTGTTGATCCTTGTGGGTATTGTTATATATTACCCGGGTCCTTTCAACTGGTATCAAAGCTGTGGTTTAATTTGACTGTTATTATGGAGTCTAGTAGTAGCAGTTCAATGGTTAAATTGACATCAACCAATTATTCCATCTGGAGACCAATGATGGAGGATTTGTTATACTGTAAAGACTTGTTTGACCCAATTGATTCAATCACAAATGAAGATGGCACCATTAGTAAACCTGCAAAACCTGAAAAGATGGAAGATAGAGATTGGGCAAAGATGAAAAGAAAAGCTTTGGGGACTATTAGACAATGGGTTGATATTAGTATTTTTAACCATGTGTCTCAAGAGTCCGACCCTTATGATCTATGGAAGAAATTGGAGGGTCTTTATGAAAGAAAGACTGCTCATAACAAAGCTTCATTAATTAAGAGACTTGTTAATTTGAAACTGAAGAGTGGAAAGTCAGTGTCAGAACATCTTAGTGACTTCCAGGACATCATTAACAAGTTGACTACCATGAAAATTGTTCTTGATGATGAATTGCAGGCTTTGTTCTTGTTGAGTTCTTTGCCAGATAGTTGGGAAACGTTGGTTGTGACTATTAGCAACTCTGCTCCGGATGGTGTGCTATCATTGGATGTGATCAAAGAAAGCATGTTCAATGAAGAGATAAGAAGAAAGGAGATGGGAGTTGATAATTCACAAGCTCTTGTTGTTGAGAACAGAGGAAGAGGCAAGAGTCGAGGTCCCAAAGGGCGTGGCAACTCAAAAGAAAGGTCCAAGTCCAGAGACAAGGAGACTAGGACATGTCATTATTGTAAGAAACCTGGCCACTTGAAAAAGTTTTGCTACAAGTGGAAGAGAGAGCAAGGCAAGATGCAAAATTCACAAAAGGAGGGAGATGATAAAAATACTGCAGCAACCGCTTCTAAAAGGGATGATGAGATCGCTTTGATTTGTGCAACTAATGATTGTAATCATGTTGAGAGTTCAGATTCAGAGTGGCTAGTAGATACAGGAGCTTCATACCATTGTGTTCCCAAAAGGGAGTACTTCATGAACTACCAAGCTGGTGATTTTGGTAGTGTTAAGATGGGAAACCAGAGCTCAGCAAGCATTGTTGGGTTAGGTGATGTTCGTGTGAAGACGAGTGTTGGGTGCATGCTTACATTGAAAAATGTGCGCCATATTCCTGATCTACGCCTTAACTTATTATCTCCAAATGTCCTTGATCAAGAGGGTTTTCGACATACCTTTGGTGATGGCAAGTGGAAATTATCCAAAGGTTCTATGACAGTTGCTCGAGGCGTGTTGTGTTGTTCTTTATACAAGACATACTTGAGTGTGTGTTCTGGTGAGTTGAATGCAGTGGAAGAAAAGAATTCTCCAAATTTGTGGCATCGAAGGCTAGGACATATGAGTGACAAGGGGTTGAAATTGTTAGCAGGTAAAGCTCTTATTCCTGTTGATAAAACTATTTCTCTTGACCCTTGTGATCATTGTTTGGCAGGAAAACAACATAGAGCTTCCTTTGCTAGGAAGTCTACTAGAAGGCAAGATAAGTTGGAGCTAGTACACTCTGATGTTTGTGGTCCTATTGAGCTAGAGTCTCTTGGTGGTAATAAATATTTTGTTACCTTTATTGATGATGCTACTCGAAAAACTTGGGTCTACATGATGAAGACAAAGAGTCAAGTTTTCGAGATTTTTCAGAAATTTCATGCTATGGTAGAAAGGGAGACAGAAAGAAAGCTAAAGCGTCTTCGTTCAGACAATGGTGGTGAATATACTTCTAATGAATTCAAGCATTATTGTTCACAACTTGGCATTAGACATGAGAAGACAGAGCCTGGCACACCACAACACAATGGAGTTGCAGAGAGAATGAACAGAACCATTGTGGAGAAAGTGAGATGTATGCTTAGAATGTCAAATCTTCCTAAGACATTCTGGGGTGAAGCAGTACAGTGTGCAGTGTACTTGATCAACAGAGCTCCATCAATTCCTCTTGGCCTTGACATTCCTGAGAGAGCATGGAAGGGATGCGATCCCACTTATTCACATCTGAGAGTTTTTGGGTGTAAGGCATATATGCATGTGCCGAAAGAACAGAGGTCAAAACTTGATTCCAAAACTCATCCTTGTGTGTTTGTTGGCTATGGTGATGAAGAGTATGGTTTTAGACTATACGATCCAGATAAGAAGAAGGTAGTGAGAAGTAGAGATGTAGTATTCTATGAGCACGAGACTGGTGCAGAGCTTTTGAATACAAGGTACTCTTCTTCCTCAGAATTATTATTTGATACTACTGATGTTTCTTCTTCTACTACTTCTGTTGAGCAGCCAGCAAATGATTATGTTGATGTGATACCTGATGATGTTGGTGAGGTACAACCTGATGGTGGTGATGTACCAGTTCATGATTATGGTGATCATTCAGATCATAGTGAGTCTTCATCTGATGAAGAAGAGCTTCATGAGGGAGAAATTTATGATGAAGAGATTCATGAGCAGGGGGAGCAACCTACCCTTCAAGTGGAGGATACAGAGGTTCGAAGGTCAGTTAGAGAGCGTAAACCTTCAACAAAGTATCCAAGCTCAGAGTACATTCTAGTCACAGAAGATGGGGAGCCAGAGAGTTATCGGGAAGTATTGTCATCTGATGAGAAAAATATTTGGCTCGATGCTATGAAGGAAGAGATGGATTCCTTGAAAAAGAATGATACTTATGAGTTAGTGAAGCCTCCCAAGGGCAGGAAAGTCTTGAAGAACAGGTGGGTTTTCAAGAACAAGAAAGATGGTGAGAAGATTGTGAAGCGGAAAGCCAGATTGGTGGTTAAGGGATGCAACCAGAAAAAGGGCATCGACTTTGATGAAATCTTCTCTCCGGTGGTCAAAATGACATCTATCAGAACCGTGCTAGGTTTAGCTGCAAGTCTTGATCTTGAGTTGGAGCAACTTGATGTGAAAACTGCTTTCTTACATGGTGACTTGCATGAAGAAATCTACATGGAGCAGCCTGAAGGATTTGAAGAGAAAGGGAAAGAGAAACTTGTTTGCAAGTTGAAGAAGAGTCTTTATGGGCTTAAACAGGCACCAAGGCAATGGTACCGAAAATTTGATTCGTTTATGATGAGTAATGGTTATAAACGAACTTCTGCCGATCCTTGTGTGTATTTCAGAAAGTTCCCTGGAGGTAAATTTATCATCCTTCTACTATATGTTGATGATATGCTGATAGTTGGACAAGATGCAAATATGATTCAGAATTTGAAGGAAGACTTGTCCAAGTCATTTGACATGAAAGACTTGGGTCCAGCAAAGCAAATCTTAGGCATGGAGATTGCTCGTGATAGGAAAGCTGGAAAATTGTGGCTATCACAAGAAAAGTATATTGAACGGGTGCTTGAAAGGTTCAATATGAAAGATGCCAAGCCTGTTAATACACCACTAGCTACTCATTTCAAGCTAAGCAAGAGAGATTGTCCTACAACAGAGAAGGAGAAAGAAAGTATGTCATCTGTTCCTTACTCTTCTGCTGTTGGTTCTCTGATGTATGCTATGGTGTGTACTAGGCCAGATATTGCACATGCTGTTGGTTTGGTGAGCAGATACTTGTTTAATCCGGGTAAGGCTCACTGGGAAGCCGTGAAGTGGATTTTCAGATACTTGCGAGGCACTTCCAAATTGAGTTTGTGTTATGGAGGTGGCAAACCTATACTTGAAGGCTACACTGATGCAGACATGGCGGGTGATCTTGATAACAGAAAGTCTACCTCAGGTTATGTGTTTACATTTTCAGGGGGAGCCATTTCGTGGCAATCCAAGTTACAAAAGTGTGTAGCATTGTCCACAACTGAGGCAGAGTATATAGCAGCCGTGGAAGCAAGTAAAGAGATGTTATGGCTTAAGAGGTTCCTTCGAGAGTTGGGTTTGAGGCAAGGTGAGTATGTAGTATTCTGTGATAGTCAGAGTGCTATTGACTTGAGTAAGAATGCAATGTATCACGCTCGTACCAAGCATATTGATGTTAGATATCATTGGTTGAGGAATGTGATCGAGGAGAAGCATTTGAAGCTGAAGAAAGTTCACACCGATAAGAATGGTGCAGATATGTTGACAAAGCTAGTCCCTGGAAGCAAGCTTGAAGTTTGTGGTAAGCTTGCTGGGATGAAGGTCAAGTGATCATGGAAGTGATCGTGTCTTCCCCGCATTGGGCTGGAGGGGGAGATTGTTGTGGGTCCAGCCCACATATATTAGTAAAATGTGTATTTTGCTTTGTCCTAAGGAATGGGCATTTGATAGCATTTTTACTAATCTTGGATTAAGTCCAACTTGGGCTTATTATTTGGGCTTCTTAATTAAGCCTTTGGTATAAATACTTGCTTTACAAATTAGGGCAAGACATGAGAGGTGTGAATTCAGAAAGTCACACACAATTAGAAGCAAAAGAAGAGAGGAAGACAAAGGGTTGGAGAATATTGATTTGCGATTGTTCAAGAACAGCGTTCAGAAATTTGTCGATCGCCGAAGTTTCCACCGTTGGATTTTGCTGAAATTTGGTCGGCTTGTTGGGGACACATAGGGCCTCATTTTGAACGGTTGGATCGTCGTTTTGAGATCTTGTTTGTCTGTTATTGCAGCGGGACCGAACCTCTGATTTGTGGTGATATTCTTCACCTTTGATCTCTTATTGCTTAAGCTCTTATGTATGTTCTTGTTGGTGGGTTGTGAATTGTTGTGAACTGATTTGGATGGTTCATTTTGCCCTCAATTTATCATAATAAGAGAAGGAGATAGGGTGGACTCCTCAAACGTCCCGTGGTTTTTACTCTTCACATCGAAGGGGTTTTCCACGTATAAATCGTGTGTTGATTGGTTTATTTTTCTGATCTATTCATTTGTGCTTGCTGCCCATAATTGGTGATTTACTTTGGTGAATTATTTGTGGTAGATTTGGGTTATATTATTTGGTTGATTGTCTTGGTGTTGATCCTTGTGGGTATTGTTATATATTACCCGGGTCCTTTCAGGACGGCCTTAGAAAAATCATCTCTGATGTACTGCCAACCCTTCTTGATGAACTAAATATTAAAGCCATCGGGGCCAAAGCCTTGTCATTATCACAGGATTTAACTGCTTCAGTAATTTCCAGTTCAGAAAAGGGAACAATATAATCTAGGCAGCTTGGGATGAAGAAATCCTCCGAAAGCTGAGACCCTTCAGCTTGAGTCTATAACACAAAATCCTTCTTCAGACAGATCCCTGAAGTAGTTACGGATACCACTTTTTATCTCCTGCGGCTTGCTAGTAATCTGCCCACCAATATTAAGTTGCCGAATGATGTTGGTGCTCCTCCTAGCGGATGCATGAGAGAATGGAACAACTTGGAATTTCTACCCCCAAGCCTCAGCCATCTGATCCTGGATTGTTGAGCCCTATAGGCTTCTAGCCTCATAGTCCATCTTTTGAGGTCAAATTGGCTAACTGTGCGGGCCGAAATATCCTCCTCTCTTCTAGCAGTCCACCCGAAGCTCTCCTCCTATCAAATGCATCGATTTTCTTCTCTATCGCCTTGTTGGTGTCAAAGATATTACCAAACTCTTCTCTCTCCTCCTATCAACCAAAGCTCTCCTCCTATCAGCCGAAGCCTGTTTCTAACCACACGGAGATTTTCAGTAACTGTCTCCAAATTCCCGGCTTCTTGCCAATCGTTTTTTCATAGTGGAGAGGCAAGTAGGATGCGTCAACCAACTGTCCGAAACCAGAAAAGGCCTGAGTTAACAGACTCAGAACGAAAGATAGTCGGGCAGTGGTCGGAAAGACATCTACAAAAAACATCGAGGAACGAGCAAGTCCGGGAACTTGATGAGCCAATCAGAATCAATAAAGCATCGACCTAACTTGCTGCACGACATTCCTCTGAGCCGAGTAAAATAAGATCCGCCAGCAGAAACTTCCTTTAAGATATTAGAGAGAATGAACTCTTTGAAGTCAGAGTTCAATCAATTGCTGCCCCTATCCTCTCGAAAAGGTACCATAATACACGCACGGAACACTCAGACCTTCTCGAAAAGTAAAGACCTCAGCCCACAACAACCTTCTCCGCCTCTCTTCACATGGTCCGTAGACATTGATGATGCAACAACTGAAAGAGCCTGACATCACTCCTCTAATAGCCATCCAGCTTCTTTCGATTTTACTATCGTGGAAACAAGACATGTCTTGATCCCAGACTATCAGCAACCCCTCCTGCATGACTGCGTAGGCATCACTCCAGTCCCACCTTCTAGTATTGCTATTTCTCCACAACGCCTCCCCGATCTTAATATCAAAAGACAGCAATTTAGATTCTTGAATTCAAACCACATCCGGCTTAACGTCAGAAATTTTCTTCTTTAACACGCTCCTCTGAGCTTGGGATCCCATACCCCTACCGTTCCAAGACAACACTATCATATCAAACAGAGCACAGAAACGCCTCAGGAAACCCCTTTGGAGTTGTTTAACCTCGTTGGCATCTAGAGTGGGCGGTCCATGGATTGTTTGTGGCAATTTTAACTGTCCGCTAAATGCGGTGGATAGAGTTGGACCTCGCTCTATTTTCGATTATGAGATGGCTTACTTTAAAGAGTGCTGCCTTTTGGCTGGGCTTTCTAATGTACCTTTTGAGGGCTGTTTCTACTCTTTTTTAGCTAAATAGGTGAAATGTAAACTAGATCGTGTTCTCATGAATGTAGATGGGTTTGCTGCTGATTTGATGGTTTCTGCGAATTTCCTACCACCAGATTCCATCTCCGACCATAGCCCCTATTCGATCTCTACTAGGAAGCATGATCAGTGTAGAAGACCGTTTCATTTTTTCAACATGTGGTGTGATCATTCGGGATACTTAAATATTGTTCGTGAGGGGTGGAAGTTTGATATTTGTGGCACCCGCCAATTTGCTCTTTGTGCAAAATTATCTTGTCTGAAATCGCTCTTAAAGCAACTGAACAAGTAGGATTTTGGTCATTTATTAGCTCGTGCGGAGGCTGCAGAAGCCGAGTTGATGGAAGCTCAAAAAGTTACTTTGTCGCATGGTGTTGTAACCCCTAATCCCCATATAGCAGAATTGAAGGCCAAAGCTTTGTATCTAAATAAAGCAGCTATGAGCTTCGTGACACAGAAGAACAAACAGAAATTCCTTTTTCATGCGGATTCCAATTCCAGGTTTTTATATGATATGCTCAAGGCTAAACATGCAAAAACGAGGGTGATAAAGGTGCAGAGGGAAGACAGGTCATGGACCCAATCAGACTAGGAATTGGAGAAGGAATTTTTGATGGTATTCTCAGACCTTTTGGGCTCTAACCCGGGCTATTCCCCTATCGAAGACTCAGTGGTTGGCATGGGTCCCGTTTTGATGGAGGATATGAGGTTAGCATTACTTAAACCTGTAATTGTTGATGAAATCAAGCAAGTAGTGTTTGAGATGGGTGATTGCAAAGCTCCCGGTCCTGATGGGTTTTCAGCCAAGTTCTTCAAAAGTGCCTGGGATGTGGTAGGAGTTGATTTGTGCGAGGTAGTTCTTGAATTATTCAGGACCGGAAAGTTACTTCAGCGTATTAACTATACTGCGCTTGCTATGATTCCTAAATGCTCTCATCGCATGAAGGTAACTGATTTCCGTCCGATAACCTGTTGTAATACAGTTTATAAGGTGATCTCCAAATTGCTTGCGGGTTGGATTGAAGGTATCCTGAAGAGTCTTATTAGCTAGGAACGGGGCGCTTTTGTGAAAGGAAGACTCATGGCGGAGAACATCTTGCTTGTCCAGGAACTATTGAAAGAGTATTCCAGGAAAAGAACCTCACCCAAATGTTTGATCAAGGTTGACATTAAAAAATCCTATGATTCACTATCATGGTATTTTTTACACTCTTTGTTATTAAGGTTTTAGTTTCCTATGCGTTTTGTGGAATGGATCATGGAGTGTGTCTCTAAAGTCTCATTCTCCTTGAAAGTAAATGGTCAGATCAGGGGGTTTCTCGAGGAGCTCGTGGTTTACGTCAGGGTGACCTAGTTTCACCTTATCTATTTGTCCTATGTATGGAATACTTTTCTCGCATTCTCAAGTTGCGAACTTCACAAAGGCAATTTTCATTTCACCCCAGATGTAAGCAGCTCGGTATTACGCACCTTGCTTTCGTAGATGACCTGGTTCTATTCAGTAAAGGTGATGTACCTTCTGTTAGTATTCTCCTCCAGGCTCTTCAGGAGTTTAGCTCTGTATCTGGACTTGTTGCCAACCCTCTCAAATCCCAAATTTTTGTGGCTAGAGTGGACGAGGGATCCAAGAATCAAATTAATGGGTTAGCTAACATGGTTTGGGGTGTTTTCCCTTTCCAGTATCTAGGGGTCCCGTTGAATCCGAGTAAACTACAGGTAGTGGATTATGAAGTTCTAATTAATGGTATATGTGACCATCTTAAGCTTTGGAAGACTCACCTCTTGTCGTTTGCAGGGAGACTGGAGTTGCTTAATTATGTTATTCAGGGGATTCTAAGCTTTTGGATGAACCTATTCCCGGTTCCCTAAATGGTTCTACAGTGGATTGTTTCCTTTTGCCTCAGCTTTCTTTAGCAAGGGAAACAACCGCTGGTGGCTTGGCGAACGGTATGTTTACCTAAGAAAGAAGGGGGAGTTGGTTTGAAGGACCTCCAGGCATGGAATAGAGCACTTCTGAGTAAGTATATTTGGTTTTTACAAGAAGAAAAGGAGTCATTGTGAACTAAATGGATTCACTCCCATTACTTAAAGTCTCGATCTTTGGGGGATTTTTCGCCCTCTCATGACTCCTCCCATTTTTGAATCAACTTTGGAAGGTGTATCTGACTATTTTTGCCTCTGTGGGTTCACATGAAGGAACCGTGAGGCTTATCTCCAATTGGCATAACTCTCAAGGGTTCTCTACTAATCTTGCATATGAGTTCTTTCGGCCTAAGGTGGAGTTGTGGAGAAATTACTCTATGGCATGGAAGGGGTGTAGGACCAAACGATTCTCCTTTTTCCTTTGGCTAGCCTTGCTACAGAAACTAAATACGCGAGACTGCCTTACTTATCTTAGAGGCCCACCGTGGTGTCCCTTCTGTAAAAGGTATGAGGAAAACCATAAGCATCTCTTTTTCATTTGTCCATTGGTTTCCCAAATTTGGCGTGTTATTAGGGCATGGCTTGGCATCACACATGGATGTTGTACTCTTGCCTGTACTGCCAGGATGCTGTGGAAACAAAGAAAGGATCAGGTGTTCTCTAATAGAGTATGTAGAAGTGCTCCAGCTGCTACAATTTATATGGTATGGCGGGCTCGAAATGCAGTGATTTTTTAGTCTAAATATCTGGATATACCAGGCTTAATTGTTCAAATACAAGTATATGTATATCGGTCTATTAACTTTGATGCCACTTTAGGTCGCTAATTTCGCTATTGTAACGTCAGTGTTGGATTTCTGGCCTTTTTTATGACTTGGTTGAGCTACTAAATCTATGGTATGCTATTTTTGTCCTGGGTATACCCAGTGTATCTGTACAGTTTCAGTTTAATATATTTAACCTTTACCCGAGAGCACAGAAACGCCTGATCGGGAAGAACCTAATACTTAAGCTAAGGCCAAGTTCTACCACTCCTCTCTTTCTTCTTCCAGAATCCTCATCTCCCTTGAAGCCTCCTCTTCTTCTTCTCTAGCTACCTTTGAAATTCATCCCCATCTTAATGGCTATATTCGTCATGTACGCATACCGCTGTGTCATGAGCTACCTCATTTGGTTGCAGGTTACTACCATGCCTCAAGCTAATGCATTAGAAAGCTGGGATATACACACGGACCCTTCTATTCTTCAAAAAAAAGCCCTCTTTCTCCTGGGTCTCTAGGCTAGAATCTTCTTGGGCATAAACATCAAAGGGTAAGCATGTACCTTCAAGGCATTTGTGTTAACTCTTGCCGAAACAAGGGTAAACTCTACTTCGATGTTATCCGGCACCCACGGGATGGGACTGAACCAAATCCAAGGGTATTACTACAGGACCCACCTATCTTATTAACACCAGCATGTGTTACACAGGGACGGGGATGGGGACGGAGAAATAGGGACGGCAAGAAATGCGGAAACGCTATTTTTTAAAAGTTAGGAAACGAGGACGGCATGAAACGTAAAAAAAAATTATATATATATATATATATATATTTTAAATAGATTAAATTTACTAGAATTAACAGATAAAAATAAAAAAATTCTAAAATTATTACTTATATTAATTAATTTTAATATTTTTTAATAAAAAAATTAATTAAATAATATTTTTTTAATAAAAATATTAATTAAATAATTTTAATATAAATTTTAACCCTGAAATATTTCTGGATGAGGAAACATTTCCGGGACGTTTTCGGGACAGGGGACGACACCTGACTGCCGTCCCCATGCATCAGAGATAACAGCTTGTCACCGGGTATTTAGAAGCACAACTTCTTTAGTGCTCACTAGGTCGGCCTTTCTAACTCTAAGGCTAATACCAAGTATTTGAAGACTGAGGAAGAACACTTAGAAAACTTAGGAGACATAGAGAAAGTGATATAGTATTTGTGTGTAAGAAGAGAACATTTTATTGATGAGAGAGAAGAGAGCTTACAACTTAAAAGATAATAGGAATAAATAGGATGATCCTCTATTTATAGTTGATATCTCTCTCCCTTTTCTCCTTTTGGTAGAAGGTTCTAGATCTTCCGCAACCCATAGATATTTCTAGGGATCTTTCTAGATTATAAGGTATTTTAGAAAACTCTTCTAAATCCCTTTATAAACCTTCTAGCCTCCGGGATTCTAGAGAGTTCTATACCATTCTATGACATCTCTAGATATTTACATAATGATTCACACCTTTATGGACACTTCTATATAATTTTGCTAGAGTCTACACAATTCTAGAATATTCTATGACCTTCCAGACAAAAATGTGAAAAAAAACAGTAGGCCATGACATCCTCCCCTCCCCCCTAAGCCTTTGAGGCCCTCATCAAGTCCTTAGTGTTCATGAAAGCTTCAATCTAGTTATAGAACTACTACAAGTTCACCTTGTGTTCCCAACTCGTCTTGCTATCTAGTAAGCTCTTCCAAAGCATAAGGTACTTGGTATGCTTGGGAACTTCTCTTGCTAACTTCTCTCTATCAGCCACCACCTCTGCAACATCCTTGTCATGGGACATTGCATTCACGAATGGAGCTAGAGAGGATTAACCTCTACTTGGATCATCTTCATCCTTATGATAAGGCTTTAGGAGACTCACATGGAACACAAGGTGAACCTTCAACTTCACGAACAACTCCAACTTATATGAAGCCTTTCCAACCTTCTTCACTATGTAGTATGACCCCTTGTACCTTCATGCCAAGCTCTTGTGCACCTTCTAATAGACCTTGAATTGCTAAGTTAGAAGCTTCACCATTACTTTATCTCCAACCTAGAACATCCTAGGCTTCATCTTATCATTAGCCCACTTCTTCATCATCTTTACTACTTTAGATAAGTTTTCCTTGGCTAAGTCCATCTGCTCATCCCACCATTTAGTATATCTGAAGGCTGTAGGGCTAGGTCTTGTATATCCCTTAGCAAGCTCCTATAGAGATATGGGTTGGTGACCCATCACCAACTCAAAAGGACTCTTGTGTGTGGACTCACTCCGCTAGAAATTATAAGAGAATTGGGCCACATCAAAAAGCTTCACCCAATCCTTATGGTTGGCGGTCACAAAGTACCTTAGGTAGATCTCCAACAAGTGGTTTACCCACTCTGTCTAGCCATCAGTTTGTGGGTGAAAACTTGTGGAGAAATGTAAGTGTGAGCCCATGACCATGAATAGATCCCTCCAAAATTTTCCTATGAATCGTGGGTATCAAATACTAATGATACTTTGAGAAATACGTCAATATTTCACCACATGTTTGAAGAATAAGCACCTAAATTGCTCGGGTGTGCAATCTCATAGGGTTGGAATGAAGGTTCCATACTTAGAGATTCGTTCAACCACCACCATAATAGAACCACATCCTTCTGAAGTAGGGAGCGTCGAGATGAATTCTATGGAGATGCTTTCCCGTGGCTTCTTCAGAATAGGAAGAGGCTCTAGTGGACCTGTAGGCTTGCTTTACTCCACCTTGTCTTATTGATACACAATATAAGTTTTCATATATTCCTCCACACCATCCTGCATGTTAGGTCAATTATAAGATTTCTCAAGGAGTGCAAGGGTTCGTCTCATACCAAGATGACCATACCACATCAATTCATAACACTCCATTACTAATTCCCTCATTAGGTTGCCCTACTTGGGTACATAGAGTTGGCGACTAATGGTGTAGAACATCCTTTCCTCTACCTAGAATCTTTGAGTCCTCCCTTCCTTAGCCATCTCCACCAAGTTCTTGGCTACGGGATCATAAGCCAATCTTTCTCGAACTTGATCCATGAGATTACAATGCAACTAGATCAAGGATTCAAACTCTGCCTTTCGACTCAATGCATTTGTGACTACATTAGCCTTTCCTAGCTTATACTCCATGGTATAGTCATACTTCACCAAGAAGTCCTACCACGATGCTTGCTTAGGACTTAACTTCTTTTGCCTCTAAAAGTAGCTGATAGCAACATTGTTGGTCTTGAACACAAGCTAACTCCCAAGCAAGTAGTGCCTTCACACCTGAAGGTAATGAGTAATAATTTGCATCTCCTTATTATGCACTAGATATCTCCTATCTGTGTAATTGAGCTTCCGAATCTCGTAGGCTATAACATGGTTCTTCTATATCAATACACCTGCTATAGCAAATTTTTATGCATAATGCACACTTTGAATGACAATAAATAGTTAGGAAGAGCTAGGACAAGCTATTCCATCACAACTTGCTTAAGATCTTCAAAGGGCCTATGACATTCTTCCATCCACTCCTAAGTGACCTTCTTCTTAAGCAAGTTGTTCAAGGATGTGACCCTTTCCAAATACCCCATGATGAACCGTCGATAATAGTTAGCAAGGCCTAGAAAAGAACATAGTTCTACCACACCCTTAGGAGGTTCCCACTCCACAATAGCCTACACCTTGGCCTCATCCAAGAACATCACCTCATCTTGAACAAATGAGCACTTATCTACCTTCACAAAGAGCTCATTTTTTCTAAGTATTTGGAACACATTCCTGAGGGTTTATGGTTTAGATGGTTTAGGGTTTATAGGGTTTAAGGTTTAGAGGGTGTAGGGTTTAGGGTTGATAGGGTTTAGGGTATAGTACAATGCTCCAAAACCCTAATTTAGGAAGTCATAATAAAATAGGGGTTAAAATATGAGATTAATTAAATATAACATTTTTAATAAAATAATGGGAGTAATTAAGACAAAAAGAAGAAGAAGAGGGAAGTAATATAGGATTAAATTAGGGAAGATTAGGGTAATTTGTTAACTAAAATAAAATTTAGGAAGATTTACCTAAATTTTCTAAATTAATATAAAAAGGAATCTATTTATTTATTTTTAATAATTTTATTACTTTTAAGAAAATTCAAAAATACAAAAAGACCCTAAATGTCCCTACTCCTTTATTTTCCTTTCCTTTTTTCCCTTTTCTCTCTTTTCCTCCTTTTCCTTTTTTCTTTCTTCATTTTCTTCTTTTCTTTTCTTTCTTCTCTTCTTCCCCGATTGGGCCTCGCCGTGCGGCCCAGCCCTCTTTCCCTCTCTTACCCTATGTAGAGCTTAGCGTACTCCCCTTTTTTCCCCTCGCCCAACCGATCCGCTTTTCTTTTATTTTCCCCCGACTAGCCAACCTACCCTCTTCTTCTTTCTCCTCCTCTTCTCCTTCCTTTGTGCTATAGGTTGCGTCTGCAACCTACCCACTCATCCTCCCCTACAATTGTACCGCCTTAACCTACTTCCCCCTCTCTCCCCCATCCCTTTCCTTTCCATTTCGAGCCTAACCTACCCTATACTGCCTTTCCCAAGTGCTTATTCCCCTTCCCTTTCTCCCCCTCTATAGCCTACACCCCTATCATTCACAAGCTCGTACTTACTTACCATCGCTGGCCAATAAGCCCCTGCCCCTCCTGCTCCCTTTTCCTCTTCCTTCTTTATCCTCTTCTCTTTCCCATGGCTATAAATACACCATCCACACCCCTTATTCCTCTCATTTTTCTCTACCTAGAAATTCTCAATTCTCCCCACCACCGCACCTTTAGATGCCGCCTAGCCACCTCTGTGTAACGCCACTATCAAAACTACCACCCAAACCCTTCCCTACATCACCCTCCACCAAACCAACCACTCCCTACCCCTAACTCCTCATACGCAACTCACCCCAACCTTGTAAAGTGGATAGGTTGAGCTACTCTATGTACCCCATCATTGCCCCTCTCGCCGTTGTTTGCCACCTACTCCACCATAATCACAACCCACTGCCTCCCTCTCAACCCTACAAACAATCTTTTACCTTCCCCTACCCTTCCTTTCCCCTTTCTCCATCTCCTTCCTCCTCCCTCTTTCTACACCACCCTCGGCTATGACAGCCACCACCACTTGCTATGCCACCATCACCACTACAACCCTCCTAGTTCAAGGAGTCCACTACCTCACAACTGCCACCTATCTCTCTCTCTTCCAACCCCAAAAGTCCAACCTTTCCCAAAATAACCACCACTCCCACCGCTGCCGCTGCTTTGTGCCGCCACTACCGCCACTATAACTACCATCTCCACTTCTGGTTGTGACCAAACCCTTATTATCCCTTAAGTGTAGATTATATTTGCATAATTGTTATTTTATACTTATTGTTGTTGTTGTTGTTGTTGTTGTTGTTGTTGTTCTTATTACCACTACTACTACTACTACTATTACTACTACTACTAGTATTATTGTTATTATTATTATTATTATTATTATTATTATTATTATTATTCTGCTATAACTATTATAATTATCATCATTACTATTACTAACCCTATTATGGTTAATACTACCACTAATAGTATTATTAGCCACTTTAATAATAATACCCTTATTAATAATAATAAGACTATCATTATTATCATCATGAATACTAGTTTCTTACTAAAGATCAATTAGGGAATAATGAAAGGAGTAAGAGGGAAGTTAAACCTAGTGTTTTCCTCTTATAGATGAACTAATTATGTCCCCTAAGGAGGCGTAGGAAGTGTAATCCAAGCCCTATGTCATTTTTTTGTAAGGATGTAGTGAAAGCCCACTATATGTATTATGTGTTTATATATGTGATTATGTGTATGTATCTTATGTGGTTATGGATTATGCACTTGTAGCACAACTTACTAAGCATGGAGTTAAGGTAAGTTTTATATATGTTATGGGCATGTGTAATATGGTAATGTAACTTGTACTTGTGTTGTGCTTATGTATTGTTACTCTATATGACATACATGCTTGGAGTCCCTAAGTAGTAAGATGAGGTTGTGGGAAAATGAAAGAAGTAAAGAGAGTGGAGTGGTAAGAGGTAAGTGAGAAAGGTCTAAGTATCTTATGACTTATGGATGGACAAATAAAAGGATAATATGAATAAATTAAGAGGATAGAATAAATCATGAATGGGGGTGTAAGGCTTTCATAGGGTGGTTAATCTTTGCATGGGGATGACTTTTACGTGAAAAAAGTTGGCTTGAGGGTTAAGTAAATTGAGAAAAGAGTAGTTGGGGGTGATTGGAGTCCATGTGTGAAAAATATTGCGTAGGTTGGTATAAGGGTGCATGGGGAATTGGGCTAGGGTTTAGGGGGGAAAACCCTAAGTGGGGAAAGTTTGAGATTTAATGGAAGAGGATAGAGTGTGGAATGAGCGTGGAAGGGTGTCACATGGAAGGGAAAATGTGTGTCATATGGAAAGGGAATGGAGAGTGAGGGTGATGAAGGGATAACATATAAGAAAAAAGAGGTGTTAGGGTTTGGAGCTACCAACTAGGGTTTTCATGGCCACACATATAAAATGAGAAGTAAAGTTGGGATGTTGGGTGTGAATTGAGTGGGGTGATGAGTTGGGAGTAAGGGAAGCATGGGTCTTGTATGATAGGGAGAGGTTAGGCCATATTGTAATCATCTGAAATTTTAAAAGCCTATAATTTAATAAATAACTTTTATTTGGGATAAATTAATTTTTAAATCTATTTAATTTAATTATTTTATGAATTTTTTAGTATATAAAAGTGGATAGGAATATTTAATAAATTAAAATAAATATTATGTTATTTTATCATACTCTTTTTATTTAAATAAATTTTGAAACCAATATTTTACTAAATTTATCCTTTTTAAACCCATATATTTTATTATATTAAATAAATTTATTACCTAAAAATATTACATTCTATTATTTTATAAATTAAAATATTTTGTTTTTCCTATTTTTCTCTTTTCATTTTTCCCTTTTTCCTTTTCTTTCTCCTTTTTTCTCCTTTCCTTCTTTTTCCTTTTTCTTCCTTCAGGTCGCCAGCACCCGGGCTTGCCCTGCCTTCCTCGCCCCTAGGCCACTGGCCCATCTCTCCCTTTCTCCCCTCCTTTCCCTTAGCCCGATTCCCTTTCTTTTCTTCCTTCCTTCCTTGCGCGAGCCCAACCCGTCCTCCCTTCTTTCTTTTCTTTCCCTTCTCCTCCAACTGGGCCAGCCCACTCCCCTCGTCCGGCCTGTACGCAGTCCCCCTTCTTTCTTTCTTCTTCTTCCTTTCCTCGACGCTGCACCCGACCACCTCCACCATCTCCGACTGCCCTACCTACAACCCTCCTCCTCCCTACTAATCTCCTTATCTCTCTCTTTCTTTCACCGTTTTTCCTACCCCATCACGGCCCCACCACCCCCTCTCTCTCCTCACCTATGCCCTACCTTTCCCTTCCCTCTTTCTGCCACATCCATACTCCTACCACCCTACAACCACCCTACCGAGCCCCCTATCCCCTCCCTTTCTCTCCTTCTTCTTTTTCTTCTTCCCTCCCTACTTCATCCTGCCATTTTCAAGCCTTCCCCTTCCTCAATCTTCTTTCTCTCCCTTCCTTCTCCTTCCATCTCCCTCCCTATTTTTGCTCCGTTGCCCCGTCCCACCGCTTCCACCGCCGCACCAGCCACCTACACCACCCCTACCACCCTCTACCTCACCCCTCGAGCCGCCCTACAACCCCCTTCTTCCTCCCTTCTTCTTTTTCTCTTATTTTTCTTCCTTCTTGGCAGCCACCCTGTGATAAATGGGATTTATAGATTATTTTCATGCATAAAAATGTCATTTATCCCTCATTAATTTTATAAGATTTAATCTTTTCGTCGAGTTTTTCTCTTTTAAATAGATTTTGCAGGAAAAGAAAAAAATTGAAGAAATTCAAGGAGAAATCAACGAAAAGAAGGAATTTAGTAAAGAACACATCAAGAAACACTGAATCAAGGGGAACAAAGTTGGAAATGAAGCAAATACACCAAGAGAAGTTGTGCTAAAATTGTAAAGGAAGAATAGTGAAAGAACCAAAAACACAGCACCCTCGTGTTTCCTAAACACGGACCATGTTAAAATCTCATGCTTTGATTCAGAATCCAACAGTTGATAGAGAAGTTGGAGAAAAACATGGAGGCCCCTTGTTTCCTAAACATGGACCATGTTTTCCTTAAAAATTATAACCGTCCACGCGACCTATTTCTGATATATTCTCTATCAATTCAGGGTTTGAGGGGCGGTTCTTTTAGATGTCGAAACATTTTGAATGTACTCTCTTTCTCTATTCTCTTTAGAATATACATGTAATGCACAATTTCAAGTTCTTTTATCTTCTTGCATTCTAGTGAACAATTGACAATCTGCACTTCAATTGATAAGTTCATCTCTATTCCTTTATCAATTGCAGTTTATCTATTTTGATTGAATGCAAGTAAATTATCTGCAATTACACTTTTGTTTGTTCTATTGTGGTTGTGTTGTATTACTATTGGATATTGTTGTTGTGTTGTTGGCATTAATTTCAAATCATTATATGTAATAGTGTGGTTTCTAAATATGCAGATGTTAGAGTAAATAAAACAGGGTAGGATGATTTGAGGATGGAATTATGTTTCAAATACAATAACGGACTTTGAATGTTTGGTTCTAGATGAAATTTAATTGAATTAACGGATGGAGTTGAATGATTTCGTATCATAGATTAAGAATTTAAACTAATTAGATTGATCACCTATTTAGTTTAGAACTTAATCTCTACTAAGACAACGCAATTAACTCGTAATTGTTAATTATTTTGTCTAAAGTAGAAAGAAGATTAATCATTAATCTTGTCCGTTAATTAGTACAATTGCATAATCCGAGCTTATGTGGTTATGATTGTAGTCAACTATTTTTCATTCATAATGCTGCCATTAATTGAATCTAGTGTTCGTAACCTAGGTTATTAAATTGTTAGGAAATAAATTGAGAGCTTATTCAATTTATTAAGGTTGAGAGAAAGCAAAGAAATAAATTATTATGAGTTTCTAAAGGTTAACATTTAAATCACATAGAATCATTCTTCTTCTTTGAATATTTGATATCTTGATTCCATCATCAATTCATTCCTACCCCTATTTATCAAATAGTGATCAAAGCTAATTATATTTTGATTTAGTATTAGAATTAATGAAATTGTATAACCGGGATTATAACATCAATTGCAAAATTAGTGATTAAAATACCATTCCTTATGGGTTCGACTCCTTCTTGCCATATACTATGTATTTGGAAATTAGGATTTATTTATTAAATTTGTTGTGCATATGACAGTACATCACCCTGCACCTCCTCCTTCCGCCTATGTCGCCACCTGAGCCACCAAACCAACCCCTACAACCTCCTCTACCACCCCCACACCTCCTTTGGTCGATACCACCACCTACAACCCTTTATTTTCCTCCTCCATTTTCCTTTCTTCTCAACCCCCTCCACCTCGGCATCCACCTTTGTTACCCCGCCGCCACCGCCCTTTGCCGTCTTCAACCTCCTCTTCACCCCTGCACCTTTCCCTTGCCCTAAATCCTCCCCCACCTGCCCTCTTTCCTAACCCCAAAACCCTAACCCAAAAACACCACTCCCTCCTCCCTTTCTTGCCATTTCGAGCCCCTACCCCTCTTGTTTTGCATGTAGCTCATGCTGTATGAGCAGTATGAGTCGCTAAATTTCTTGGTTTATTTGGTTAATGTTTTAAGGTATAATAATATTTTAAGTTAAGTATTTCATTAATTAAATGTTATAAAGTCTTATGCCTTTGGATTTTCTTATTTCTAATATAATAAATATTGATATTATTTTTAGGTATTGGTTTTGCTAATTAAAACTTGAACCTTTAACCAAAATACTGGTAAGGTTTAATTTTGTGGGAATTAAGGTAATCGTTAAACCCCACTTAAACGCATGGATAAACGTATGTTAGCACATTAGGCTTTTTAATATGTTATTATATTTGATATATGTTGTTTAATATAATATATGTAGTTTCTTGTGTTGATTGGTAAAAATGAAAGCATGCTAGTTTATATGCCATGTATGGAAGAAATGCTTACAGAAGGAGAATTGTTATTCAAGAATATGTTAAGTACTTATCCATGTTATATTATGCTATTGTAACCATTAATGCATGAATAATATTATTGTGAGCCCTAGGGGTATTTTATTAATATGTCTTATGCAAGAATGTGGCCTAATATGTAGGGGTGTGCATTGTCGGATATCCATATCCAAACGGATATTTTTTTTGGATATCCTATCCGACCGGATATTTGATATCCTATATCCAAATCTACATATGAATACTCCGAATATCTGAAATATCGGATCGGATTTCAGATATATCCGATTATTGAAAAAAATATCCAATTATTAAATTTACATATATAATCTATAACTAAATTTTTTGTCTATATAAACACATGTTTAATTATTCAACCTGCATAGAAAAAGATATAATACATTATTGATCATATCACCAAAAATTAGCAATCAAGATTTGTGAATGGTGACGCTCTAGAACCGCGGAACAACATAAGTTAAGGGGCTCAATAAATTTAGGAGTTTTTTTTTCTGGTCAGGGTGCTTGCGTGTGTGTGGACTGTAACCTATTTAACTATTTGTAGAGTGTAGATGTTAATTTTTGACTTTAGTTTAGTAAATTATTTTTAGACTTATGTATTATAGTAAAAAAAATTATCCAAACTTGAAGATTGAAAGAAAAAAAAATCAAATTAGAAATTAAATTATACCTAAATATAACCGGCTTATTCTTAAACCCGGATATTTTTGGTGGATCGGATTATCCACTAAAAAATTGGATTAGATATCCGCTCTGGTCAAACTTTTATTTGACTGGATCGGATATCTAAAATTTTGGATTGGTTTTTTGGATATCGGATCCCGGTTTTTTTGCACAGCCCTACTAATATGTGTGGGTGGTAATGAGTATTATGTTGAAATATAATGCTTGGTGGAGTTGGATGATGAGAATAGGGTATTAATATTAATATTTCATGTAGTGATGATAATTCAACATAAGTGGTGTAAGAAGAGGCAAAATGGTAATTTTGGATGTAAAGGAGTAAAATGGTAATTTTCTATGAAAAAGGATATTATGGTAATTTTGGAGGAGAAGGACAAAATGGTAAATTGTAAGTAAAAGGGTATTATGGTAATTTTGGAAGTAAAAGGGGTAAAATGGTAATTTTGTAAGTAAAGGGTAAAATGGTAATTTCATAAGAAAAGGGGGGAAATGGTAATTTTGGATGTAAAAGGTAAAATGGTAAATTGGTAAGAAAAGGGGTATTATGGTAATTTTGGAAGTAAATAACAAAATGATAATTTTAGAAGAAAAGGGTAAAATAGTAATTTTCGAAGTAAGGGCTAAAATGGTAAATTTGGAAGTAAGGGGTAAAATGATAATTTTGGAGGCAAAAGGGAAAAATGGTAATTTGCAAGTAAAAGGGTATTATGGTAATTTTGAAAGTAAAAGGGAAAAATGGTAATTTTGTAAGTAAAAGGGCAAAATGCTAATTTTGGAAGTAAAGGGGTAAAATGGTAAATTTATAAGTAAAAGGATAAAATGGTAATTTGTAAGTAAAAGTTGAAAATCATAATTATAATAATGGCGAGGAGTAAAATGGTAATTATAATAATGTAGAATGATAAAATGGTAATTATTATAAGGGAGAAAGATAATTTGGTAATTATGATAACAGATAGGGGCAATTTGGTAATTTAACCAATTAAAGGGTAAAATGGTAATTATGATAATGGAGAAGGATAGTTTGGTAATTTAACCAACCAAAGGGTAATTTGATAATTATGATAATAGAGAAGGGCAATTTGGTAATTTAACCAACTAAAGGGTAATATGGTAACTTTGATAATAGAGAAGGGTAGTTTGGTAGTTATAATGGAGAAGGGTAATTTGGCAATTTAACCAACTAATGGATAATTTGGTAATTATGATAATGAAGAAGGGTAATTTGGTAATTTGACCAACTAAAGGCTAATTTGTTAATTATAATAAAGGAGAAGGGTAAATTGGTAATCTAACCAACCAAATGGAAAATATGTAAGTGTAACAATTATGAAAGGTACTTGGTGACTTAATAAGTATAGGACTAAATTAAGGAATGGGTAATTTGGTAATTATACAACAAGGAGGGTAATATGGTAATTTGTCAAGAAAGGAAAGGATGACTTAACAATTATATAAGTAAGGGGTAAATGAGTAATTTATATCAAACATGTCGTTGTGATAGTAGAATTTCGTAATATGACACAAGTAACACTAAATAGTAAGATAAGAGTATTTAACAATTAATAAGTATCACGAGAACGAATCCTAAATCAGAATTGGATGAGATTATGATGGCGTTAATGATTCCTCTATGTTATCTTAGATAACCGTTTGAATAAGAAATACCTAATGATATCATAAAGATTGAAAGCGAATAAATATCTGATTGTGTGCTTTTGGTGATCACCTTAAAGTGAAAGACCTCGAGATTGGGAATGGTGGCTTTTTAGGGGTCGCTATCCTAAAAACGTGATTTAGCCCACAGTTATTCTGGTATTTGCTTGTGTGCCTTTCTACTCCAGTCAGGCCCTATATCTTACTCTATCTAACTCTATGGATCTATTTACAGGGTATGCATACTTATGGATTAGATGTCCTTGTCGATAGGCTACTGAGTTAGCTTTATGCACTAGTACGACCGGGTACCTTTGCGTCCATGGGTTGATAGTTGAAGGACACTGAGTAGTTCATATGCACCAGTGTGACCGGTGTACCTTTATGTCCCGGGATCTTGATCTCCCTATCGAGGCAAATAAATGGAATTGTTTTGCTAATTAAAAAGAAAAACACTAATCGTGAAAGTGAAAGATTAATGATCCGGGCCCAATGGAATTATATTATGAGTACCGATCCACCGAACATAATAGTGGCCCATGAGCGTTTTGCCCTAGATTATGTTTATGAGTACCGATCCACCGGATATAATAGTGGCTCAGGTGCATGTTACCCCCAAAATTTACTACTGAAAAATTTCGTTTAATTAAAAAGGTTTAATGGAAGTAAAATAATAAAACCATAAATTTATGGGGCATTACCTCCACACTTAATACCAGATAGGTTCACTCCTACCATTCCAGTACTAAGTGCTAAGGATAAACAAGTTAACACCAATCACAAGTCATTAATAAAAACACGAGTCATACAGAAATCAGAGTGCGGTTTAGAATTAGAATTCCAAGAGTAAATATCTAGAGTTTTTCAAAACATACAGCACCGTACGATATCATATAGCTAGAATAAAATGATATATGGTCCAATAGAAAAAAGGAAAATAGCGTCCGGCCAAGTCGCTCTTGATCCCCAAGTCAGGTCTATGCTCAATGCTCAGCCCCACTCGATGCCTCGTAAGTGTCATAGGCATCAAAGACATCATCCCCTACCTGCACAAGCTTAGATAGGTCTTCTACTTGTGGGAATGAGCAGCACCCATGAAACAGGTGATTAGTACGCTACGTACTGAGTAAGGTAACCATGCGCTAAGGCCAAACATAAAAAAAAAAATACAACGTAGCATACATGACATGGTCATATAGATAGCATATAGTAACACAGATAATGAAGCCCGACTATGGTCCAGTTAGACTTATTCTTTGGATCTCTGGTAAATATAGACGTTTCACACCATAATCTTTATCAATCCATGCGAGTGCAGAAATCTCAGTATTATAGCATAGAGTAATACATGACATGGATCGATCACTTATAGGACAGAACACACCTAACCACTATTTTTTCCTGTGGATCGGTCGCCAAGGTAGAATGCTTCGGGCCACTATTATGCCGGTGGATCGGTCTAGCCCCGACCTTCATGATGTTTCACTGTAATTACATAGTATCTTTTCCATGATTCATTGGCAACTTAATGTTTGGTTTGTTGAGCTCAGGATCCCCCTCTATTATAGCCGGTAGATCGGTCACTTATAGGGCAAAACGCACCTAACCACTATTATATGACAGTGAATCGATCTCCAAGGCACCCCAACAACTGGCCACTATTATACCGGTGGATCGATCTAGGCCCAACTCAATATCTTACACTTTAAGTAATTAGTATCTTATTCATGCCTTATTGGATAATGCTTTTCACCCTTGACATGCATGTCAACTACCTTCTACTTTTATTCTCCCAAGCGGGCCTGCCCCATATCTTAAAACTCCTGCACTCCTTATTACGCCCCGACATCCATTTCCCCTTACACTTACACATAATGAAAAACCCAACTCCTATGGGTGTGGGTTAGGCCCAATACCTCATGACATCAACTCCACCTACTATCACCCTCTAGGGTTTTCCCTTGAAAACCCTGATTAGTCCGATGTGGCCCAGCTGTCTCTCACTTACACTACCACTACTTCGTTTATCACCCCATACCTTATCTCATTTAGATCCAATCCCAAATCATATCACTTTACCCCTCAATTCCACATGTGACTGAAAAATCCTAGTTGGCCACTTCAACCCTAGTACCTTTCTTCTCCCACAAGTAACCTCTCTCTTTTTCACCTAATATCTCTTCTCTCCCATGGCACCTATACTCACCCCTTATAAAATAAATTCCCACTCTTAACCGGTACTCCACTCCCCCTTAATCATTTTTACTTCCACATTTTTCAGATTGTTGCTTCCTCCCAAAACCCTAATTGAGTCCCTTATACACCCTTACACCAACCTACGTACTATTTTTCATTGCAAGTCTCCAATTACTCCACAACTCTCCCTTTAGCTTATTTACATCCTAAAACAACTTTTCTTATGTAAAAATCATCCCCATGCAAGTTTTATCCACCACATGCAAACTCTCAAAGTCCCCATGCGAACCCTAGAATTCCCATGCATAGTTTCCATCTCTCATTCATTTTGGTCATTCCTTCCTCTTTATTTTCCTCTCATGGATCATGAGGTATTTTGGTCAACCTCATATCCCCCTTAATGAACTCACTTCCCATTTTATTTCTTTTAATCCTTTCATTCCTATATCATATTATCAATTATCCTAGCATACATGTCCTAGAGGGCCATATCATATCACATCAATATCACCATATACGCATATCATACTCATGCCATAAGAAAACACACAAACATACCTCATTTCCAAGCTGCACTACATATAAGACAAGTTAATGACAATCATACGATACACGACGTAGCATGATATATAGCATCCAAGGCATACAAGTCACACAATACACATGGGCCTTAGTTACATCCTTATCTAAAACAATGCTGGGCTTGGAGCATGCTCCTAAACTCCTTAGGGTTTTGGCTTAATTCACCTATAAGAGGGTAAGACTAATGATTAGTTTCCCTCCTACCAAAAAAAATACTATTATTTCTTATTTTGGTCTAAGATTAGGGTTACTATTATTAAAGGCAGCTTTACAAGCGAACACTATGGCTTTTATCCTCAAGTTAGCCTACTAGATATTACTAGTCAAAATATATTTATGTTAATATTTATAGCTATATTTATATTATTAAACCTAATAGCTTTATTTCTTCTAATAATAGTACTAATGTCACTTATAGCAAAATAGTGATAATAATAATAATAGTAATACTAATGCTCCTAGAAATAGAAGTCCTATTATTTTTAAAGCTAAGGCTAATAATAGTGTTAGGGTTAAAATAATAATATAATAATAGTAATACCAATGTAGCACTGGTAAATAAGGGTATTGTTCTAAACCGGGGATTGAGAGGGCTCACTTCTATTTAACTAGCTTAAAAATAAAACTAAAAATAAAAATAAAAATCCTAAATAACACAAATTAAATAAATAAATAAAAATGCTAATGGGGGTTTATAAAAATAATAAAAGGAATAAATAAAATAAACTAATAACAAAAATAATGGAAAATAATGGGAAACTAGTAGATATGAGAAATATGTTAGGGAAATAAAAATCCACCACTAGATTAGATCGAGATATAATATTTATTTCTAAGTCATCTTTTAATCGTGAGAATGAGATCGACCAAGTTGCACACCAAAAGCAGGTCTATACACCTTATATTACTTCCCTTAATTAAATTAATACGACAAAGCGCCAATATTAACCCTATTAAATACTAGCAGTATAGCAGCAACAAGCGGCTCCTATATTTAACTAGATTTAATGCATTAAGTGTAAGTGGAAGGCTGTCAATCTAAGTACCCATACTAGTACAAAAAGCATGTCTAGCTGTATTTCCTTTCCTTGACCCGCACGTATCGAAACGTTTTACCACTTCGGTTAGAATCACAAAACGATTAGGTGAATTGCTATCTAACCTAGATGCAATTTATACATATAAATTCTAGTATATTTAGATGGCCACCTAGCAAGCAATTTATCCTACATACTGTCACTTATGAGGTACCAGAACAAGGCATGCACCAAATAAACTATACTTGACAGAATCATACATATAAACGATAGCAATTAATATAGAGTCAAGAAACAATCTCACGAAACAAAGAAAATAAAATTATAATTCAAATCATAATCTAGGGTTTCAAATTATTCCCTAACAATAAATAATCAGCCAACCATAATTAAAGAATTAATTACACGAAAATATATATCTAACATATAAATTAAAAATAAGAGAAATAAATAACCGGAATTAATTTTGAATTAAAGATCAAAAATTTATTCAGATAAAAATCAATTTTATCTGAATTAAATTCTACCGGTATTAATTTCTTCCTTATTTTTCTTCCTTGTTTGCCTTGAAATTCCGTGCACAATTCTCTTTCTTTTTTTTTTCTTTTTCCGGCTGGCACTGACGTCTGCTGCGTCGCTGCCTCGGTTTCCGTGTGGAGCTCCTCTTCCATGCGTCGCTGTCCTTTGAGCGTCGTCCGTGCGTCTGTGACGCGCCCTGCCTCTCTTCCTGTTCGTCTCACAGAGCCTCGGAAGGCTCTGTCGCACTACTCGGCTACTCCTCTCTCTTCTCTACGCTCTCCACAGAGCCGTAGAAGGCTCTGCCTTCTACCGTTCCCCCCAGACGCCCTTCCTCTGCCGCACCGTCTGCCTTTTTATAATTTTTCTTTGACTTTTCTAAATTTTGCTGACCGTGCGTCGAGGCTGCTTTCCACGTCAGCCCTCGTTTCGCAGCCTCGTGATGATCCCGTTTGGTTTGCTTTTTTCCAGGCCTTTGGGCCTTCGGCCTTCGGCCGTTGGTCCAAAGGTCAAATTTATTTTTTTTTCTTTTATTTAAAAAAATAATACCTGCAAAATAAAATTCAATAAATATTAATAAATAATATTTTATTCTAAATTTACTTAATTTATATCATTTTAGCTCAAATAATAAAATTTATGCAATTTTTACCACTTAAGCATAAAACAATAATTATTCCCCTCTATTAGTTAAATAAACTACCAAAAACTAAGATTATAAGGGTATAAAATGTGTCAAAATATGAACTCATCACACCCCCACACTTAGCTTCTTGCTTGTCCTCAAGCAAGTTATTACTCTAAACAGATAAAATTAAATTAACTAGCCACTTTCGTAGGTCTCACGATTACACTTAGCATGTGTAACAAGCCCTTTAAACCCCTAGGTTACCCATCGAGGACGAGTAAGGTCTCGTGAGGGTTTCACAGATGATATACCCACAAAATCACACACAAATAAAATGAAAAATCACACCTAAATAAAAATAAAAAAAAATAAAACCATATACCTAACACCCTTAACCATATTTGTCTCAGAATATTTTACTTTCAAATGTCAAGATTAGCAATCAATCAAAATTCAGCATTGGAAGATTTAAAGGATCAATTTCAACATATGGTTCACACATAAACATGACAGGTATGAACAGATCAATATTATGGATGAAAATCTACCACGCCTTAGTCACATCAAGATCCATCCTCACTATGGATACCCTCTATTTTTTTTTCTCTCTCTTAGATTCATGGCCACAAATGTATAGGAACACTCATGTATGTGAGCTAAGATGATAAAAATAATAAACGACTCACATATATAAACAAAGAAGGCTCATGTTCTTGTGGATAAAACCTCATGAAAGATACCAAATATTTGCCAAATGGACTGAACCATATGCTTAACTCTTGTGACTAATCTCCAACAGATCAAAGGCTGCTCATCTCAAGAATCAAATAAGACTTACTTATTGGTTGTAACGGGGTTTAAGGTAAAGAAAGGTATGGAGTATTTTAGGAGTGTGGTGCTAAAAAGATCAAGAGCTAGTGGAATCTAATAGGTAGATGAAATATAAGCTTAATTCCACATCATCGATCATTGATACATATCTCCAACTTAACACCAAAATAGAATATGAATAGAACTTTCTCAACATAATCTCCATAACTCCCTCTCTTCCTTATATCCAACATTTTTTTTCTTTTTTTTTGACAATTTTCTTTTTTTTTTCTTTTCATTCAAATTTTTTTCCTCCACCAAACATAACCAATCCCTTTTCTTAGCATGCATATATTTCTTTCACACACACATTCACAACCACTTTTTATATCCATAATGATTTGATTTCCTTCCACTAGCTTTAAGCAATGGTAAAGATATTAAGGCCCGAAGGTTGTTGAATGTGGGTAATAACAAAAAATGTATGCTCCATGTATAGGCTCAAAAGGGTTTCTATAGGATGTGCATCATGGATACACAAATTAGGTTAAGCTATTTGGTCATGTGATGGATAATTCCTAAGCTGCCTTTATCATTTTCTCAATCAGAGCATGTTTTGACTATAAGCTTTGACTAGCACAAGAGTAAGTTCTAGTAATCTCTATAGTCCATTACAAGATCTATGGCAAATAATTTGATCAAAGCAATTAAACATATATGAGGTTTACAAAGAAAATTTTGAAGCCAAGAAAAATAGATGATTTTGTGTAAATTCGCTCAGAAAAAAGAAGGTACGTATGGTTCAAAAGCTCACTGAGGAATGTGATGAATCTCAACATGCCATGTCGGTGATTAGACAATCATACATATTCTTTCTCCATTCAAATTTAGACACGTAGATATGTGTTCCCTATATCGAAATTAACACAAAAAATCTCCACTTGCCTTATCTCGATTTCATGATCCTCTATTCATTAGATTTCAAAGATATATTCCTCATTAACTAATTAAGGGTTCCTACGACTCTAAAAACACTAAACATTCTAAAAAAATCTAAGAAAAACTAAACACTCTAAAAAAATCGAAACAATTTTTTTTTGACACGTACATAAAACAAATGCACCCCCACACTTAAATCACACATTGTCCTCAATGTGTAAACAACTAAAGAAACATGTAATTTAAAGTATGGAGATAAAAACTAAATAAATAAATAACTAAATAAATAACTAAAGGATAGAAAACTCCCTTATGACATTGGGTTACCTCCCAAGTAGCGCTTGTTTTTATGTCTTCAGCCTGACATGATCTCGGTTTACTCGTTCAAGGTGGATACGTCCACTTCAGAGCTGCTTCACCAAATCCTTCCTCGTGATGATCATCTTTATCCTGCAAGGAAGAAAAAGACAAAATGTTAGATTTAATGAAAGATTTGATCCAGCAAGAACGTAACTTACCTAGTATGGAATTTAAGCTCGTGTGTAAAGAGAGAATGTTTTTCCCTATGTCCATGTATCGTGATCTCTCTATCGAAGGAACATATTTTCCCATCTCAAAATCTTTAAACACGTCCTTCCAACATAACCTCTCCTTTGGAGCATCACGCTTTTTATTAAATGTATCCAAGGTGATTTGATTACTCTCTTCACTCTTGGATCCATACAACCTGCTAAAAGAGGGAAAACAAGGAGTGTGGTTAGCATATATAAAATCAAAGGTGATCAAAGGCTTACCTTGTATCTCATGGTCATCTCCAAGCAAAAGTGGGGAATAAATGTTCAAAGATGGTATATGGTAGGTGAAAGTAATAGTCTTGTCATCCATATACTTCTCTTTGTTCACTTGATCCTCATTTTGATGAGATTCTTCTTCTACTTTTATAAGCTCTTCTTCCACTTGATCTTGATCTTGCTCTTCAATGTTTTTCATGGAAACCTCCTCAACTAACTCATCCTCACATTCAGATATGGCATCATCATACTCATAACTCTCACTTGAATTTGGAATTGAAGTACTAGAGAGCTCTTCTTGTGCTTGTAATTGATTCATCATGTTAACCATATCACCCATTTTCTACTCTATCACTGACACCCTTTCATTTTGTCTAACCTGACTTTGCATCAGTTGATTTAGGCTTTCTGCCAACTGGTTTTGATCATTTATCAGTTCTTCAAGAAGTTTATCCATTTTTTCTGAACTTGAGGGTTCCGAAACTGGAGAAAATTCTTGTTGAGGATATTGATAATATTTTGAAGCTTCATATTAACGCGTGTAAGGGTTTTGATATGGCACTTGATACTGATCATTCATCTCCCATCCAAAGTTGGGTTGATGCCTCATTTCCGAATAGTATGTGCTTGTATAGGGATCATGTCCTTGAAAACCATTGAAAGATTGAGCACCAGATTGTGTCCATCCTCCTCCTCTCATAGCTTGTTCATGGTAAGCATATGGATTACCTTGTGTATGACACACTCCACTTGTATTCATAATTCCAGTAGTTTTAGCTGCCTGCAAAACAAGAGTGGAGAATAGGTGAAGTCTATCATCAAAATTGCTTAAACTTACCTCATTTACTCTTGAATTAAGATTAATGCCATGTTGTCCATAACCCAAGGATCCTCTCATAGCCACCTGAAAACACTAACACTTCAAAGGAAAAGGTTAAGAACAAAACACACCAAAAAACCTAAGAAAATCTAAAACAAAACTAAAAGAAAAGAAAAAAAATACAAAAACACTAAAAATAAAAACACAATAAAAACACACTAGCAAAATAAAGGTGAAGTTACCAATCCCCGGCAACGGCGCCAAAAATTGGTGCGACCGTAGCCGACACGCAATTTAAACCCTCTTGTTGTCAAATGTAGCACTGGTAAATAAGGGTATCGTTCTAAACCGGGGATTGAGAGGGCTCACTTCTATTTAACTAGCTTAAAAATAAAACTAAAACTAAAAATAAAAATCCTAAATAACACAAATTAAATAAATAAATAAAAATGCTAATGGGGGTTTATAAAAATAATAAAAGGAATAAATAAAATAAACTAATAACAAAAATAATGGAAAATAATGGGAAACTAGTAGATATGAGAAATAAGTTAGGGAAATAAAAATCCACCACTAGATTAGATCGAGATATAATATTTATTTCTAAGTCATCTTTTAATCGTGAGAATGAAATCGACCAAGTTGCACACCAAAAGCAGGTCTATACACCTTATATTACTTCCCTTAATTAAATTAATACGACAAAGCGCCAATATTAACCCTATTAAATACTAGCAGTATAGCAGCAACAAGCGGCTCCTATATTTAACTAGATTTAATGCATTAAGTGTAAGTGGAAGGCTGTCAATCTAAGTACCCATACTAGTACAAAAAGCATGTCTAGCTGTATTTCCTTTCCTTGACCCGCACGTATCGAAACGTTTTACCACTTCGGTTAGAATCACAAAACGATTAGGTGAATTGCTATCTAACCTAGATGCAATTTATACATATAAATTCTAGTATATTTAGATGGCCACCTAGCAAGCAATTTATCCTACATACTGTCACTTATGAGGTACCAGAACAAGGCATGCACCAAATAAACTATACTTGACAGAATCATACATATAAACGATAGCAATTAATATAGAGTCAAGAAACAATCTCACGAAACAAAGAAAATAAAATTATAATTCAAATCATAATCTAGGGTTTCAAATTATTCCCTAACAATAAATAATCAGCCAACCATAATTAAAGAATTAATTACACGAAAATATATATCTAACATATAAATTAAAAATAAGAGAAATAAATAATCGGAATTAATTTTGAATTAAAGATCAAAAATTTATTCAGATAAAAATCAATTTTATCTGAATTAAATTCTACCGGTATTAATTTCTTCCTTATTTTTCTTCCTTGTTTGCCTTGAAATTCCGTGCACAATTCTCTTTCTTTTTTTTTTCTTTTTCCGGCTGGCACTGACGTCTGCTGCGTCGCTGCCTCGGTTTCCGTGCGGAGCTCCTCTTCCGTGCGTCGCTGTCCTTTGCGCGTCGTCCGTGCGTCTGTGACGCGCCCTGCCTCTCTTCCTGTTCGTCTCATAGAGCCTCGGAAGGCTCTGTCGCACTACTCGGCTACTCCTCTCTCTTCTCTACGCTCTCCACAGAGCCGTAGAAGGCTCTGCCTTCTACCGTTCCCCCCAGACGCCCTTCCTCTGCTGCACCGTCTGCCTTTTTATAATTTTTCTTTGACTTTTCTAACTTTTGCTGACCGTGCGTCGAGGCTGCTTTCCACGTCAGCCCTCGTTTCGCAGCCTCGTGATGATCCCGTTTGGTTTGCTTTTTCCAGGCCTTTGGGCCTTCGGCCTTCTGCCGTTGGTCCAAAGGTCAAATTTCTTTTTTTTTCTTTTATTTAAAAAAATAATACCTGCAAAATAAAATTCAATAAATATTAATAAATAATATTTTATTCTAAATTTACTTAATTTATATCATTTTATCTCAAATAATAAAATTTATGCAATTTTTACCACTTAAGCATAAAACAATAATTATTCCCCTATATTAGTTAAATAAACTACCAAAAACTAAGATTATAAGGGTATAAAATGTGTCAAAATATGAACTCATCACTTATGTAAAAATCATCCCCATGCAAGTTTTATCCACCACATGCAAACTCTCAAAGTCCCCATGCGAACCCTAGAATTCCCATGCATAGTTTCCATCTCTCATTCATTTTGGTCATTCCTTCCTCTTTATTTTCCTCTCATGGATCATGAGGTATTTTGGTCAACCTCATATCCCCCTTAATGAACTCACTTCCCATTTTATTTCTTTTAATCCTTTTATTCCCATATCATATTATCAATTATCCTAGCATACATGTCCTAGAGGGCCATATCATATCACATCAATATCACCATATACGCATATCATACTCATGCCATAAGAAAACACACAAACATACCTCATTTCCAAGCTGCACTACATATAAGACAAGTTAATGACAATCATATGATACACGACGTAGCATGATATATAGCATCCAAGGCATACAAGTCACACAATACACATGGGCCTTAGTTACATCCTTATCTAAAACAATGCTGGGCTTGGAGCATGCTCCTAAACTCCTTAGGGTTTTGGCTTAATTCACCTATAAGAGGGTAAGACTAATGATTAGTTTCCCTCCTACCAAAAAAAATACTATTATTTCTTATTTTGGTCTAAGATTAGGGTTACTATTATTAAAGGCAGCTTTACAAGCGAACACTAGGGCTTTTATCCTCAAGTTAGCCTACTAGATATTACTAGTCAAAATATATTTATGTTAATATTTATAGCTATATTTATATTATTAAACCTAATAGCTTTATTTCTTCTAATAATAGTACTAATGTCACTTATAGCAAAATAGTGATAATAATAATAATAGTAATACTAATGCTCCTAGAAATAGAAGTCCTATTATTTTTAAAGCTAAGGCTAATAATAGTGTTAGGGTTAAAATAATAATATAATAATAGTAATACCAACAAAGTACTAATATCACTAAAGATAATAATGATAATAGTTATATTTGGAATAATAATGTAAGGCTTTAAATGTTTTTGTCACAATAATAGTAACAACATAATAACAATAATAATGGTAATAACAATAATAATGGTAATAACTAATAATAATACTATAGTAATAATGTTAGTAACAAAGACATTAGGAATAATATTAGCAATATTTAAATAATAATAATAATAATAATAAAGTTTAGTATTCTTCTTCTATAGTAACAAAATGGTAACATGCCAATTTTGGTTTAAATAACATTATTATTAATTTTAAGCATAATAATAATAACAATAACAATAATAATAGTAACCGAAAAGATAATAATAATATAAGGGTCCAAATATTTATATTAATAAATAAAAGTGATAATGGACAAAGTTAGTATTAACAATATTAGCAAGAAAATAATGATAATGATAATGGTAATAATAATAATAATAATAATAATAATAATAATAATAATAATAATAATAATAATAATAATAATAATAATAATAATACTAAAATTGTAGACCTCTATTAATAGTAACATTGGTTACAAATATTTCCAAAGTTAGGTTAAGTAATAATAATAATAATAATAACAACAACAACAACAACAACAATAATAATGGCATTAATAATAATAATAATAATAATAATAATAATAATAATAATAATAATAATAATAATAGTAACAACGAGGGAAAATCCTAATCACAATAACACTAAAGTTGTCGACCATTAATAATAATAATAATAATATTACTAATTAGGAAAATCATAAGGTAAGGTTAAGTAACAATAATAATAATAATAATAATAATAATAATAATAGTTTCCATGTTAAGAATAATATTAATTAAGGTCTTACAAATCATATTAGTAGCAGCCTTAGTGATAATGTGGTCAAGTCTAATGGAAGAATAACAATAATAATAATGATATAAATAATAATAATATTATTAGTAATGATGATAGAAGTAATAATAATAATAATAATAATAATAATGTTAAACATAATAAGGATAATAACGTAAAAGAGTAATAGTCATATAAGAGTCCCAACATTTACACTAATAATAAAAGTAATAATGGACAAGTTAGTATTAATAGTATGAGTAAGACAATAATAATAGTAGTAGTAGTAGTAGTAGTAGCAATGATAATAATAATAATAATAATAATAATAATAATAATGATGATGATGATGATGATGATGATGATGATGATGATGATGATAGCTATATTAATACTAAAGTTGTAGCCTTTTAAATGATAGTACTATAGTTATAAATATTTCTAAAGTTAGGTTAGATTATAAGAATAATAACATAACAATAATAATAATAATAATATCACAACATTAGTAATAATAATAATAATAATAATAATAATACTATTAATATTACTAAAAATCATTAACACTTATTAAAAAAGAGTTTAAGGGCTGGGGAAATTAGAACACCACCTAGGGTTGGTGGCGGGACCGGCGGTGATGGAGGAGGAAGAGAGGTGGAAAGATGGAGTTATATGCTAGAAAATATGGAATGAGGGGTGTTTGAGGTGGTGGAAAGTGTATCAGGTGGAGAGGGATGAAATGGAGGTGGTGGTACAATTGGAAGTGGTGGTGCACGGCAGCAAGAGCGATGGTCGAATGGTGGTGGAAGGGGGAGAAGGGAGAAGTAGAGGAAGGAAGGGGGAGATAGAAGTATGGGGAGGTAGGGTGAAGTCCCCCAGATGTTTTGGAGGGTGAAGGAGGTGTTGGTTACACCAGAATTAGCGGCGGACAGCGGCGCGAGGGGCGGCCAGAGGTTCAAGTGGGTTGATTGGGATGGAAATTTTGCACGGCTAGGGCAGCTCGTGCAGGGCAAGATAGGGGAGGAGAGTGGCTCAATTTTGTATAGGGCAGTATGGGGAAGGTTTTTGTGGGCCGAGTTTGTGGCGGCGATCATCGACGATGGCGGAATAAGGAGTTGTTTGGGCGGCGATGCGCGGTTGGGGTTTATGGGCTGCGAAAACAGGAGCTTGGTTATGGTTGCCTATGGGGGTATGTATAGGCTAATTGAGGAGGGAAACGATGAAGGAAGAAGGAGACAACCAGGGTAGGTGACGCAGGACCACTGGCCAGCGGTGGCAAGTAATGCAGTCCCGCCATGGCAGGTTAGGTCGGGGGGAAGAAAAGGAAAGGAAGGGGCACACGTGAAGGGGAGTTGTGAGGCTGGTTGGGGTTGAAAAAGGAAAGGAAAGTTACGAGGAGGGAGGAGGAGGTCGGCCGGACAGAGTTGGTGGCTATCGGCTGCAGAGGTTGTTGGTTTTCGACAGTTGCAGATCGGGATTGGGGGAGAAGAAGAGGAAGGGTGGACCGGTGGTCCAGGGGAAGGAAAAAAAAGAGAGGGCTGATCGACTGGGTAGTTTGGCGAAGGAGGAAAGGCTGGGGTGGGCCTAGGCGTGCGGGACAGGGAAGGGAGGAGAGTTTGGGCCGCGGGCTGGGCCAAACTAGGGAAGGAGAAAGAAAAATAAGAAAAGGAGAAAGGAGAGGAAGAAGGAAAAAGGAAAAAAAGGAAAGAAAGAAGAAAAAGGAAAAAAAGAAAAAGAAAAGGGAAGAAAGAAAATATGTGGGTTGGGATATTTTTGGGTATTTGGTATTTTAGATTATTACCTAAAATAAAAATATTTAGAAAATAATTACTAATCCCCTTTTTAGATTAATTTGGGCTATTGGAATAAATTTTCCTTAACTTCCATTTTAATTAGTAAAATGTACAAAATTTTCTAAATAATTTATTTATTATTTTCTCTTTATTTTTCTCAATTAATTTTCCCTTTATTTTAATAAAATAATTTATTTACTTAATTTCCCTAATAAATTATTATTTTGCCATAATTTCTAAATTAGGATTTTGGGGTATTTCATTATATTCCGATCCACCAGCTATAATAGTGGGGGTTCCAAGCTCAATAAATTTGATTTGGTTGTGAATAAATCATGGGAAATAATAATCAGTTATAGTGGAACACCATGTGAGTCGGGGCCGGACCGGTCCACCGGCAAATAATAGTGGCCAGGAGCGTTCTATCCTGGAGACCAATTCACTGGCAATAATAGTGGTCAGGTGCGTTTTTTCTTATATGTGACCCATCCACTGGCTATAATAGTGGGGTTCCCGCACTCAAATGAATATTTATAATCCGAGATGATTGATTAATGATGGACTAATGGCTTAAGGCCCAAAAGTATCGATTGTTCATTATAACATCTGATTGACTTGTTAAGTATGTGAATGTATGAAAGTGAATACTATATATGCACCTTTCATTATGTATGTATGTAGTGATGTATCATGTGTTACATTGCGGGCCTGTTGTTAAGTGTGTTTCAAAAGGTTACTCAATACTATAGTACTGAAGGATTTCATTCATAGGCCCCTACCTATTCAATGGGCAGTGTCCCTGACAAGTCCTTTTTAGTTTCTATTCAAGTGGGCTCCCGAAAAAGAGCATAAGGAACTATCTAGAAAGTCCTAGGGTTGTACTCTTTCCCTTTCAAATTTATGGTTTCAATGTAATTGTTGTTTTGTAGCCACCATTGGTGGATTCTATTCTTATAAATTGTTTATTACGCTACTCTGATTTAATTATGGTTTGAGTTTCAAGTAAGTTGTATTTTTCTCTTTTAGCCTTAGCACTTGGTACTAGAACGGTAGGAGTGAACTGGTCTGGTATTAAGTGTGGAGGTAATATCCCCAAAATTTAAAGTTTTGTTATTCCTCTTCCGGTAATTAATTTAATAAAACAAACTTTTTCAGTAGTGAATTTTGGGGGTGTTACACATATAGGCCAGATTAGGGTTTCCAAGGGGAAAACCTTGAAAGGTAATGGTGAGTTAACCTAGAGATATGGGAAAGTGGGCCTCAACCCACATACATAGGAGTTTGGGCTTTCATGGTAAGTAAGGAAAAGGAGGAAAGAATGTATGGATGTTCTAGGAGACATAGAAGTCCCAAGATATAAGACATGATTTTTCAAGAGAGTAAGTGTGAATGGGGTGTGTGAGCGGGAAGTCTAAGGGGCATGCATGTCTAGTATGAAAGTACCAATTGAATAAGATATGGATAAGACACTAACTATTTAAAGTGAAATATAATTGAGTCGGGCCCAGACCGATCCACTGGTATAATAGTGGCCAGATGTAGGGTGTCTTAGAGATTGATCCACTGGCGAATAATAGTTGCCAAGTGTGTGTTACCTTAGATGTTTTCGATCCACCGGCTATAATAATGGGGGATTCCAAGCTGAATAAACCAAACCTTAATTGATGATAAGCCATAAAAAAGATACTAATTACTTATAGTGGAACACCATGGGAATCGGGGCCATATTGATCCACCAACATAATAGTGGCCAGGAGCACCTTGCCCTAAAGACCGATCTACCGGCGAATAATAGTGGCCAGGAGTGTTCCGACTTGGATGTTTCCTATCTATCAGCTATAATAGTGGGGTTCCCGTACTCGCATTGACTTAAATTAAGAATGATGTGAAAATGACAATAATGGCCAAAGATCTAACAATTACGTTTGACTGGACTGATTTTCTATTTGTATTCTCTATCTTTTATATTTGGCCTTAGTTGCATGGTGACCTTACTCGGTACGTAGTGTACTGATTACACTTTTTATAAGTGCTACTCATTCCCACGAGTAGTGGCTCCTTCTGAGTTGGTACATGTAAGAGATGTTATGTTTGACGCTTGTGTGGAATTTGATACGTTGGGCGGGGCTGAGTGATGGCCTATTGGACTTGGCATGGGGCCCAAGAGCAAGTGTTGTCTGGACTCATCTTCTTCCAGTTTTTACTCTATTTTGTTGATTGTACTATTTCCCTCGGGGGCTTTGACACTGTACTAGTTTTCTATTCTGTAATGACTCTTTAATTGTGCACTCTGATCTTCTTTTAATTATGAATTGTTCGAATCATTATGGTTTTATACTTTAATTAGTTTAAGGTCTTGTGAGTTTTTAGCCTTGTGTTTGGTACGAGATTAGTCGGGGTTTAGACTTATGCTGATCACCACAGTAGCACCCTCTTATCTTAGTGTGTGGATTTTGATTAGATAAAAATTTTCAACTGTGAAATTTGAAGGTGTTATATTTAGAGGTTTGGATATCTGGTTTGGATATAGGTTTGGGTTAGTTTTTTGGTTAATTATTAATTAAATCTTGATTTTTGATTAGATATTAATCTAATTAATGAAATTGTTTCCTATGTTTTTATTTTAAGAAAGGTTTATAGAGAGAGAGAGAGAGAGAGAGAGATTATTAGATATACAATGGATTAGTAGCATATCATCCACCATATTTTTACAATAATATAAAGCCAAGGAAAGACATATGAATGGCTAATGAATTAAGATTACATCAATAAAAAAGGTTGCAGTAGCATGAACTATAAAGTTGAGGAAGGAAAAAAGAAGAAGAAGTAACATCATCATCATCACCAAGCACGATAAATCATCATAGAATCAAAAAGAGCCAAAAATAATAATAAATAAATAAAATCCCCCACTAATCTAGAAACTTTAAAGTAACTAATACGAATCTTTAAAGTTGATACTATGATATTTCTAAGAAAAGAGAAGAAAGAGGTTATCCGAAAGACAAAAAAAAATTTCAAAGCCAATGTATAAGCCAAATAGAACCATGTACTATGAAGTATAGCCTTATAGTATGACAAATATATTATGTCAACGTGACCGTTAATGGGGCATTTGTTTACATAATTAAATATTTGGTTGACTTATAGATGATCGAATTAAATTTAAATCAACATAATAAATGTTTCTAAAATTATTTGTAACATACAAATTTAGATAGAATATTTTAATTTATTCATATTTTATTAAATTAAGCTAAACTAATTCAAGTAAGCTTAATTGAAATATTTTTAGTTTAATTTTATAGTAGAGAATAAATCCAAAGTTATACCACATGAAACCCGACTCTCAACTTTATAAGAAAATTCAATAGGCCTAAACCTAATTTCTAAGATTTTTGTTCTGCTTTAAATAAAGATCTCTCCTTCTAATTTGCATATATTAAGTGATGAGGTTAAGGACTCCAGCACATAATTCACCCAAACATTATGAAGTGAACAATTGAAAATTAAAGAATGGAGATGGAATAATTAAAGATCAAAGAGCACAAGAACAAAGATTCAAAGATCAAAGAGTTCGGAACCATTGAAGTTGAAGACATTGATGTGTTACAACCTAATCGCTGAACATGCTTAAAGAGATCAAGCATCATCAAATCATGTCTTCTTTATCATGAGATTTTTTTAACATACATCATTAAATTATATATTACCTCGTCAAATAATTTTTGATTAGTTAAATGTTGAAATTTTATAAATTTTTTTCCTATTTCACATTTATATATGTTTGATGATATTTTCCCCATGGAAAATAACCCCACACAATCATTTACATTAAATTTTGTAAAGAAAGTTATAAACCCATTCATTTCATAGGATAAAAATGCATGATAATGATAAATCTTATAATAATAAAAATAGTAATAATACTTCTAAAAATAATATACTAGTAGTAATAATAATAGCTACAGTAATAGTAATAAAAATATACAGCAACAATAGTATTATTAATAATGATGTAGAAGGACAACCTACAAGTCATACACATTGTCCTACACTTGAATGGGACACTAATGAAGTAAATACACCCATTAGAAGAGGCATAGTCAAATAATTGGATCATAAAAATACACATGAGCCAAATAAGGATGCAGCGTGGGTTATAAGGGAACATGAAAGTCATTTTGAGAAGTTTAATGATACCATGTGCCATACACATTGAAGGCACATACAAGAGCATGGTTGGGATAATGTTAATTAGTCATAATTATTCATTATTTTATTTATTACTTAATCATTACATAGTTTGCTAGAAGATTAGGTACGATTATATATAGTTTTTTCTTTTTAGAGTTTTATTTATCTTTTCTGAGAGCATGACTTCAGCATGGATATGGAGAGACTTTGAGTTCTTTTTCTTTTAATATTTATCTTATATGTGATGTGAAAGAATTATATTGAATCAAGTATAAAAGCCTCATGTAATTAAGTTCGTTTTAGCATGGTTGAATGAAAATGATCAAATTGAATCTTTAATTAAATTTTGTATAAGTTATTCTCTATGTTTATCAATTTTGTATGAGTGATAAATTTTGAAACCCTCTTTATTTTTCCTTTTTCACATAATATATTATTCTATTGTAAATTTATATCATTAATTATACTTCCATATCCATGATGAAGCCATACATACACATATACATTTACATAAAATGACATACTTTCATCATCTTCCACCTTTAAAACTCTAACCTATTGCAATGTGTGCCACCACTATAATTAGCCACTACTTTCAATCTCATATTAATCCCCCAATACATTTAATTCCAATTAAAACCCCTAATTAACCGTCACTAATCATGCATACACACACTGAGCCAAAAAGATAAAACTCTTACCCCTAAAATCATGGTTTTATCATCTATTATCACCTTGTTTTGATTTGTTTTTTGTGCAATTCATCCTCAAATATGATACTTTGTGTGTGTGTGTGTGTGTGTGCTTCCCCTATACATCAAATAATAATAATAATAATGATAATAATAATAATAATAATAATAATAATAATAATATAACATGTAAATATAGAGTCTTAGATACTTATTAGATTACGTCAAATATATATCATATTTGTATTATCTCAAGTCATATAAGTCTTGAGTAAGTATTGGATTGAGTCATATTGTTTTTGGGTATTATGATATGTTGAATAAACATTAGATTAGGTCAAGCATATATTATGTTTATAATTTTTGAACAAAGTTAGATAAATTTTCCAAAGGTTTGGATCGATTTTTGTCAATTTTGACAAAATGATTCTAATTTTGTTGGCTCTATGCATAAGTAGCACAAACACCTGTGGCATGGCCACTATGGTGAAAAAAATCATTGGGGAGATAACATTGCACATCTTAGAAACATTTATAGTACTAGAATGGCTTCAAAAATGTAGTACACAACTCCCAAACATGTACAATTTCAAAACATATAAAAAAAATTACGTTTATTGGGTTGTTATTGTCCTATGTTGAAACACCCCCATTTCACCACTATAATATTTCATTTTAAATGATACAATAAATATAAGGTGTTACTGCCATATCTAATATAAATAGATGTTAACCACATATCCTATGTTAGGTGTAAGACTTTTAATACCAATTATTTTACCTAGAAAATTAGATTAACTACCGATGCATGAAATTAAATCAAATATTTTACTATAATAATACTAATATTTTGAAGTATGATAAAAGATGATCATATATAATCAATCAAATAATCTAATAAAAAGAGATGCAATAGTAATGACACTTAATAGCATGTTTGGATTGATGTTAGATGAGATAAATGGAGCTTAAGATTCACATTAACCTTATTTGGTAAATAATTTTATGGCTTAACCTAGGTTAGTTTAAATTAAATATTTACCTCATTTAAACTTAATTCACCCCAAATTTTTAACCTCCAAATTTGTTGTTAAAGTAGGTTATTCTTTTAATAATTTATGGTTATTTGATTCAATCCAAATGAAGTTATACTTTATCCACCTAGATTAACCTTAAAAATACCCAAAAAATAATTCAAACATTCACCTCATTTCACCAAACATAAGTTCACCTATTAAATTTAATCTAACCAAGAGTCTAAAATAATATCCAAATCAAAATACAAAGGTACCTAATAGGTGATATAAAGTGTGTCCCTCCTTTTTGGTGGAAGAACGTTAAATGTTTTTTGTTTTTGTTTTAATTATTCTTTAAGGGATGAGAAACTTATGGTTATTTATTTTTTTAGTGAAAAAAGGAGAGAAAATAAAATAATAAAAACAAAGAAAGTATTTACAAGAGAAATTAGAGGGAAGGGAAAGGGAAAGAAAAGGAGGATGTAAGAAAAAAATATATTAGCCTGAAGAGTTAAGTATAAAAGTAGATGCCCATCTTCATTCACAACATCCTATGAAAAACACAAAATCATAATAACTTTTTGAGAGATAGGAAACCTTCACACAAGTGAGAGAAAATTTAACAAAAATTAGTTAGGCAATTAGTATTTAGTAGGATTATTATTATATACCCATATTACTAATAATATAATATATTATTTATTTTTGATATTCCATTAAAATTACATGTGTGTAGGAAAAGTTAAATCCTAGTTTATTTAATTAACCAATGACCTTGTATTAAGTAGCCTAATTTCTTATCTCTACCAACAAGTGATATCAAAGATTTTGGTTCATAGTGCATTGGTTACTCATTTTGTTGCATAATTAAAAATAAAGGATTCAATCATGATACCACTAACAATAATGAAGAATTTAACCTCTTCAAATTATTCCATTTGGAAGCCTAGAATGGAGGATATTCTCCACTATAGAGAATTATACCAACCTGTATGAAATGGAGGAAAAAAGCCTAAGGGAAAATATAATGCCGAGTGGAGTACAATGAACCAAAAAACCCTCGAACAAATTTGATAATGGATAGACCAGGGTGTGTTTCACCATGTAGAGCAAGGAACCATTACAGATTAATTATGGACAAAACTAGAGTCTATGTAATAAAGAGAGATATCCTAAAATAAGGCATCAATTATTCAACATTTGGTGACCCTCAAATATAAAGATACTTCCAAACACTTTAGTGGTTTTTAGGGATTGATGAATTAACTAAACATGAAGGTGGTGATAGATGATGAACTACACTCACTACTTCTTCTTAGCTCTTTTCCAAATAATTGGGACACTCTTATGATTTCATTAAGTACTATACACCCTAAGGTGTTCTAACATTAAATAGTGTAAAAGATAGTGTAACACCCAAAAATTTACTACTAAAAAATTTTATTTTATAGTGGAAGTATAATTAAAATAACCAAGTGTTACCGCTGTAATTGATGTGAGTCTGGTTTACTGTACCATCCTCACATCAATCATAAGGCTAAAAACTATTAGGAGTAGAATATAGTAAATAGAAACAAGAGAATGTTTATAAATGTAAATGTGAGTTTGGAGATTTGTTTCAAGTTACAATAATAAAATACAACAAAAGGGCTACTATAGATTTAAGAGTCCAAAAAGGTATTCGGGTAAAATCAGCCTTTGGATAACATGACTCTTCACCCAAAAAATCCTAATACAAAAAGTCTCTATACCCCATAAAAGTTATCAAAAGCTGTAAATTCATGAACTAGGTCCTCATCGACCTGCACGTAGACATTCTGGTCATCTACTCACGGGAATACTTTTACAAGGCTCTTAAAACCCTAATTTCATAGGTAAGTCACAACTTTTTCCATAAGGCACATATAATTACCAAATTCAACATACATTCCTAAAATACATATATTAACAACATATCCAAAATTCATAGCCTAAATCTAACATTTTATGCATGTGATAATAATATTATTGTTTTACGGTTATTATTCTAGAATTAGACAATTTCTCATTTTAAGGAACTTATGACATTCATAATAACTCTAATAACTCCACATAATCTTATTAGCATAATTTTAATCCACCTAACACATTAAAATACCAAAATTCTCAAATTAACCCATATCAACCAAAATGCCCGTAAAGATATCTGATAACACTTATTTTACAAAACTCTTATACCTTCAATGTCATTATTTCCAAATCCTCCATTTATCAACATACATCTTAAATATACTTATTTCCCTATATATCAAACTTTATTAGGCCCATATTACCCTTCTACTTTTTATTCACTCACAAAATATGACTTAGCATAGAAATCTCATATCATCACTTCTTTTATTATTCTTATCATATTTATTTTCATAGTAATATATAATATCATCAACAACATACACTTAATAGTGAAATAAACATAAAATTATAATAAAAATATTCAAACAAGCATTTAACACAATATCCCAGACGTCAACATGTATCCTTAAGAAAAATTCTCCAGTCTCTAAGCACGCTTATCCTATCCCGCCTCTTCCGGAACTTCCGGTAAATCACCTAAGAATAATAACACAACATAATTAAAATTTAAGAGACATAATTAAGAAAGGGTTTAAGAAAATTAAGAGTGAAAGGATCGGATAACAATCAAAATATACTCGAAGGTGTGGTTAGTAAAATTTTACACAACAAAGGAGGGAAACAGTTGGAGTTGTCGAGAAAGGGGGCTAGAAATGGCACAACATGCTATTTATAGGGGTTTTTTGAGAAAAGGGGCTATCAATGGCACAAATTTTTGTTGCTAGGGAGTGTACAACGACAAGGGGTGCCAAAGTAAGGTGGTTGGGAACGATAAGGGAGGCCGAAGGAGAGGGGTAGGGATCAGTTGGTTTAGCTAGAAGTAAGGGGTTTGGTGTGGTTCTTTTTTCCGGTGGTAGGGGTGTGGTCTAGTTGTTTTTGCCAGTGGTAGGGGGTGTGGTATGGCAATTTTTAGTGCAGCTAGAGGGTGGGCTGTAGTCAAAATTGATGTAGCAAGGAAGGGAAAGAAAGAAGAGAATGGTGTGGTGTGTTTTGCCATAGGTAGTGGGTGTGGGAACGGCAATTTTGGCATATGGTAGGGGGAAAATTTTTTACTATAGCTAGGGGTGTGGTGTGGCAAGTTTTTTTGGAGCTTGAGGTGAGGCAATGACAAATATTGTCGGTGATGGTGGTGAAGAAACAACACAGGTTGCTGGTGATGGTTTTCGTTGTTATTTTATTGGAGGCAAGGAGAGGTAAAGAAAGAGGAAAGAAGGCTGAATGGTGGTGAAATTTTTTTAAAAAAAATAGAGGGAGAAGGAGGGGTGATTTGATGCATTAAATGTTCCTGATATACATACGTAGTAAGAGAAGAGGCGATCAAGCATAATTTTCAATGCAAAAAAAAAGGGGAATTGATGGATAATGGTGAGGGTAGTGTGTGTAGGCCATTGAGTATGGAGCACGACAAGGGATTTTAGTCGGGGGGAAATGATGGTTTCACTCAAGTAGAAGACAAAAGAAGTCGGGCAACTAGGGAAGGGGATAAAAAAAAAGGAAAAGAATTTAGGTTTAGGTTTAGACTTGGGATTAGGTTAAAATAATTTAGGTTAGGATCTGTATTAATAATCCAAAATAAAAATTTAAGTTAGGATAAAATTTAGGATTAGAGAGTTAGGGTAAGAAAAAAAATTCTAGGTTAGAATTATGTTAGGATATTAATTACTTGGGATTAGGTTTGGCTAAATATTCAGGGTATTATAGATAATTTATTGAATGAAGAATCAAGGAGGAAGGAACAAGAAGTATCAATTGAATATGAGGCTCTTGTCACCGAATACCATAAAAGAAGTAACAACATGAAATTCCATAATAAAGACAAGTTTAGAGGTAGATCAAAGATGAGAAGGGATGTAGAATGTTTCCATTATGGAAAGAAAGGCCCAGTGAAAAGATAAAGTAGGGAGCTCGAAAGAGATATATATGGACATGGTGATGCGGGTAATGTAGCAGCTACCATTCCAAGACGAGATGAGGAAATCAATGTGTGTGATGTTGAGCATGTTAATTTGGAATCACAAAACTCATGTTAGCTCATGGGTCTAGTGCATGGTATATGTGATGTTTCCTTAGAAAAAAACACAGGTTATCATCTAACATTGAAAGATGTGAGATATGTTCCTAACATGGACTTCAATATAATTTCCTTAAGACTATTAAGTGAAGAAGGATATGCTAGTATGTTTGTGGATAAGTAATGGAATCTAGCATAAAACTCATCAGTGATAGATTGAGTAAAGAAATCACATGTGAAATACCCCCAAAATCCTAATTTAGGAATTATAGAAAAATAAGGATTTATTAGAGAAATTAAGTAAATAAATTACCTTATTAAAATAAAGGGGAATTGATTAAGGTAAACCAAGGAGAAAAATAATAAATAAACTATTTAGAAAATTTTGGACATTTAACTAATTAACATGGAAGCTAAGGAAAATTTATCCAAAATAGCCAAATTAATCTAAGAAGGAATTTTAACTATTATCATTATATTAAATATTATTATTAATTTTAAATATTCAAAAAAAATAAATGATAAAATACCAAATACCCCAACCCATCCATTTTCTCCCTTTTCCTTTTTCTCCTTTCTTTTCCTTTTTCTTTCTTTCTCTCCTTTATCCTTCTCTTATTTTCCCTTCTCCTCCCCCAGAAATAGGCTAGCCCGCCGGCCCATATCCCTTCCCCCTTCCCTGTCTCGTCCGGCCCAAGCCACGTCGCCCTTCCTCCTTCGCCCAACTACCTAGTCGGCCGGCCCTCCCCTATTTTTTCTTTCCCTTGGACCACCGGTCCACCCTTCCTCTTCTTCTCCCCCAATACTGATCTACAACTGCCGAAAACCTACAACCCCTACCGCCAACAGCCACCAACTCTATCCGGTCGACCTCCTCTCTCCCTCCCCGTCATTTTTCTTTCCTTTTTCAATCCCGACCAACCCCATAGCTCCCTTTCACGTGTGCCCCCTCTTTTCACTTCTCTCCCTGGCCCAACCTAACTTGTTATGGCAGGATTGCACCGCCTGCCACCGCTGGCCGATGGTCCTGCCACACCTACCCCGCCTTTCCTCTTCCCCTTCGTCATTTTCCCCCTCAATTAGCCTATAAATACCCCCCATGGGCAGCCATAACCGAGCTTCCTTTTCCCAAACCCAGAAATCCAACCGCTCGCCACTGCCCAAACAAACCCTTGTTCCACCGCCGTCGACGACCGCCGCCGCAAAAGCCACCCAGCAAAACCTTCCCCACACCTCCCTCTACAAAACTAAGCCACCATCCTCCCCTATCTTACCCTGCACGAGCCGCCCCGGCCCTCCAAATTTGCCAACCCGATCAGCCATCACCAACCCTGCTCCTCCCCTCGCGCCGTCGTCCACCACAAACAGCACCTCTTCCACCCTCCAAAACAACCAGGGGACTTCACCCTACCTCCCCACACCTCCATCTCCCCCTTCCTCCCTCTCCTTCTACCTTCTCCACCTTCCACCACCTTCGGCCACCGTGCCAACCATCGAGCGCCACCACTTCCGACTGCACCACCACCTCCATTCCACCCCTCTCCACCTGTTGCACCTTCCACCACCTCAAATACCCCCTCATTCCCTCTCCTCTATCCTACAACCCCATCTTTCCACCTCTCTTCCTCCTCCACTGCCACTGTTGTTGCCATCACCGGTCCCGCCACCAACCCTAGGTGGTACTCTAATTTCCCCCGCCCTTAAAATCTTTTTCAACAAGTGTTAATGATTTTTAGTAATATTAATAGTATTACTCTTAATATTATTATTACTAATGTTGTGTTATTCTAATTATTAGTAGTAGTATTGTTGTTATGTTATTATTCTTATAATCTAACCTAAATTCAAAAATAATTATAACTATGGTACTATCATTTAAAAGGCTACAACTTTGGTATTAATAAAGTTATCTTATTACTACTACTACTACTACTACTACTACTACTACTACTACTATTACTACTACTATCATTGTTATTGTTATTATTATTGTCTTACTCATACTATTAATACTAACTTGGCCATTACTACTTTTATTATTAGTGTAAATGTTGGGAATCTTATATTACTATTTTCCTTTTCGATTTTTGTCCTTATTATGTTTAACATTATTATTAATATTCCTACTATCGTTACTACTAATATTATTAGTAATATTTCTATCATCATTATTGTTGTTGTTATTCTATTGTACTAAGACTACCGCTAAGACGACTTCTAGGGCCTCCCTTAGTATTAACCCTAAGACAAAATTTACAACTAATATTATCACCATATATTATTATTATTATTATTACTACTACTACTACTACTACTACTACTACTGCTACTACTACTACTACTACTACTACTAATATTATTTAATACCACTACTACTACTAATATTATTTAATACCACTACTACTATAAATAATAATATTGTTAACTTGTTTCTTCCCAATATTGTTAATACTAACCTTGTCCATTATCATTTTTTATTATTTACATAAATATTTGGACCCTTATATTATTATTACCATTTTGGTTACTATTACTATTATTATTACTATCACTATTTTACTATAACTACTATTAGTACTATTATTAGAATAAATAAAGTTATTTGGTTTAATAATGTAAATATGGCTATATATATATATATATATAATAAATATAATTTGACTAGTAATATCTAGAAGGCTAACTTGAAGATACAAACTCTAGTGTTCACGTGTAATGCTTCCTTTAATAATAATAACCCTAATCTTAGACTAAAATAAGGAAAAATAGTATTTTTGGTATTAGGAAAACTAATCCTTAGTTTTACCCTCTTATAGGTGAATTCAGCCAAAACCCTAAGGAGGCGTAGGAGCGTGCTCCAAGCCCGGCGTTGATTTAGGTAAGGATGTAGCTAAGGCCCCAATGTGTTGTGTGACTTGTATGTCTTGGATGCTATGTATCATGCTATGTCATGTATCGTATGATTGTCATTAACTTGTCTTATGTATAGCGCAGCTTGGAGTTGAGGTATGTTTGTGTGTTTTCTTATGGCATGAGTATGATGTGTATATATGGTGATCATGATGTGATATGATATGGCCCTCTAGGACATGTATGCTAGGAAAATTGATAATATGATATGGGAATGAAAGGAAAAAAAGAAAGAAAATGGGAAGTGAGTTCACTAATGGGGATATGAGGTTGACCAAAAATGAATGAGAGATGGAAACCATGCATGGGAATCCTAAAATTTGCATGGGGACTTTGGGTGTTTGCATGGAATGGATAAAACTTGCATGGAGATGATCTTTATGTGAGAAAAGTTGTTTTAGGGTGTAAATAAGCTAAGGGGAGAATTGTGGAGTGATTAGAGACTTGGGATGAAAAATAGTACGTAGGTTGGTGTAAGGGTGTATAAGGGACTCAATTAGGGTTTTGGGAGGAAGCACTAATCTAGAAAAAAATGTGGAAGTAAAAGTAATTAAGGAAAAGTGGAGTACGGGTTAAGAGTGGGAATTTATTATGTAAGGGGTGAGTATGGGTGCCATGGGAGAGAAGAAAAATAGAGAGATTACTAATGGGAGAAAAAAGGTACTAGGGTTTGACATGGCCAACTAGGGTTTTTCCGCTCACATGCGAAGTTAAGAGGTAAAGTGATATGTTTTGGGGTTGGATCTAATTGAGATAAGGTGTGTGGCGATGAATGAAGTAATGGTAGAACATTGACGACATGCATGTCAAGGGTGTAATGTTTATCAATTAAGACACGAATAAGATACTATCTATTTAAAGATAAAGATTGTTGAGCTGGGTCCAGATCGGTCCACCGGCGAATAATAGTGGCCAGGAGCCGGGGTGCCCTGAAGACCATTCCACCGGCAAAAAATAGTGGCTAGGAGCATTTTTCCCTTCATGATTTCCGGTCCACTATCTATAATAGTGGGGCATTCCGTGCTAAAAAAACTAAAGTAATGTAGCAAATGCATGGAAAAAATACTAAGTACTTACAGCGAAACACCATGTGAGTCAGGGCCAGACCGATCCACCGGTGAATAATAGTGGTCAAGAGCATTCAACCCTGTATGTATTCCAGTCCACCAGCTATAATAGTGGGGTTCCCGTACTCACATGGATTATTAAAGAGTATGTGTGAAATGAACATATTGTTAAGGGGACTAAAGAATAAGTTACTTGAAAAGTAACTAGTCCTTATTACATGTATTATTGTATGTTGCCTATATGATCATACTTATGTTATATGCTCTATATGTTGGCCTTAGCGCATCTATTACCTTACTTAGTACGTAGCATGCTGATCACCCGTTTCATGGGTGCTGCTCATTCCCACGAGTAGAAAACCCATTTGAGCTTGTGCAGGTAGGGGATAACGTCTTCGATGCCTACGACACTTATGAGGCATTGGGTGAGGCTGAGTGTTGAACCTAGACCTAACTTGGGGATCGAGAGTGACTTGGCTAGACTCTGTTTTCATTTATTGGACCATGTATTATTTTATTTTTGTTATGTGCTATCGTACGATGCTTTATGTTTTGAAAAACTCTAGTCACATACTCTTTGGATTGTAATCCTAAACCGCTCTCTGATTTCTATATGACTTGTCTTTTACTAATGACTTGTGTTTTTATTAATGACTTGTGTTTGATGTTAACCTCGTTTAGCCTTAGCACTTAGTACTGGAACGGTAGGAGTGAACCGATCTGGTACTAAGTATGGTAGTAATGCCCTTGAGTTTACGGTTTTGTCATTTCACTTTCGTGAAACCTTTTTATTAAATGAATTTTTTCAGTAATAAATTTGGGGGTGTTACAAGTTGGTATCAGAGTTGATTTCGACCACTCTTCCGATTTTAAACTTTTTAAGATGATACCACAAGTTGGTATCAGAGCGTCGGTTCTTGAAACCACTCCTAATTTTCAAACCAAATTTGAATTGCAAAGTTTTTACCAAGTTTTAAAGTGTTTTTCGCCTTGGCTAAGCTCTCCTACTTTTAAATTTCCTGAGTCCAGATCACCGTGAGGAAACGAAGGGGTAGAATAGAAATATTTTGAAGAAGAGTCGTAGTGTGAAATAAATGTTTCAAACCATAAAAGGGTCCACCCTAACGTCCCTCTTCTTGTGCGGTATCCACTGACGATGAACGAATGCATAGGGAGACTCGAGGAGGTGTTTGAAGCCTTAATGGAGTTCGTTCAGCGACAACCTATTGTACCGGCACCGCACCCCCACCACCTCAAGGGCGTCGGTGAAGATTGGCTGAGGAGGGTTACCAGGCACCATCCTCTGACGTAGTCAGGCGAGGAGGACCCCGTGATCCTCGAAGGATGGATCCGAGATATGGATCGCACCTTTGAGCCAGTGGATTACCCCCCAACTCGGCAGCTCAACATAGCGGCCTTTTTCCTAAGAGGCATAGTAGACGCCTGGTGGGTCGAATACCGTTCTCAGGATGATCCCCCAATGACTTGGGAAGCATTCAAGACCGCACTCCACTCCCGGTTTTACCCTAAGAGCTTGAAGAGGGATAAACTTCGAGAATTTATGCACCTCTCCCAGGGATCAATGACTGTACGCCAATACTACGCTCGCTTCACCGAGCTATTATGTTTCGCCCCCGGGATCACTGCCAATGAGTCCACAGTGGTTTTCTAATTCGAGTAGAGGTTGAATTTTAGCATCCGAAAAATGATGGGTGCAGTGCCCTTCACTAACCTGGCTACCCTTTACGAGCAGGCTTGCCTCGCCGCTACACCGGTTTAGGAGCAGACCGCCATCCTCAAGAAGAGGAAGCTTGAGGGACACAATTCAGGGAGCAGAACTCAGCCATGCACAGAGGGGCCAAGAAGACCACCGTCGAGAGACCACAATAGGGGCCAGGGACCCCCGGGAGGGTTCTTATGTAGACGGTGTGGTCGTAGTCATCCTGGTTGGGATTGTGAAGGCAAGCTTATCACGTGTCTGAACTATGGAAAACAGAGCCATCGAGAATTTGAGGGTCGAGGACCACCGCATGCTCAGTAGTACCGGCCTCGACAGGCACCACAAGGGGGAGCCTTGATGCCATAGTAGCAGGCTTACCAGCAGCATATCCAAACCGCACCCCCACAGCATTTTCAGTGCACACCTGCCCTAGCTGGTGCTAAAGCCAGAGAGGCCAAGAAAAGGCCTCAGGGACCCCAGGACTTTCCCTTAGCGAGGAGGCCATTCAGGCGAATGTCTGAATGTGATCAGCCAGGCAGAGACTGATCGCCAGATTGACGTCATCATAGGTATGTTCACTACCTACTCATTACCGGTTCATGTACTATTTGATTCGGGTGCTACCATGTCATTTATTTCGTCTACTTTTGCTGCTAAGGCTAGAATATTACCTGCTACTAGAATAGAACTATCTGTAATGTTGCCATCCAATGATAAAGTGGAATGTAGCCAGTTATTTTCTAATGTGGCCTTAGTCGTAAGCGGCGTAGAATTTCTAGTGGACCTAATCGGGATGGATTTGAAGGATTTTTACGTGATTCTAGGGATGGACATGTTGGGAAGGTATAAGAGCGTTACTGACTACGCCCAGGAGTGCATGATCTTACGAGGCTCGAAGGGGATCAGGGTTTCATATAGAAGGACCCAGCCTAAGCCCACCACTAGGGTAGTGTTGGTAGTGACTCTACACTCTTTGGTTCAAAAGGGGTATCCCCTATACTGGTGCAGTGTTCAGGAGCTGAATAAGGACTTGGTCACCCTAGATAGTATTCTGATAGCCAAGGAGTTCCCAGATGTGTTTCCGAAGGAGATACCGGGTATGCCCCCAATCCAAGAGATTGATTTTAGGATCGAACTAGTGCTAGGAGCTGAGCTTGTCACGAGATCACCCTACCGGATGGCGCCAGTTGAGTTGAAGGAACTAAAGGCTCAGCTAGAGGAGTTGTGGGAACATGGGTACATCTTGCCGAGTGTGTCACCCTAGGGAGCACCGGTCGTATTCGTAAAGAAGAAGGATGGTAGTCTCCGTCTTTGCATCGACTACCGAGGATTGAATCAACTGACAGTGAAGAACCAGTATTCGCTCCCTAGGATTGATGATCTTTTTGACTAGTTGAAGGGTACCATGATATTCTCTATGATCGATTTGAGGTCCGGGTACCACCAGTTGAGGATCCCAGATGCGGATATTATGAAGACCGCCTTCCGGACTCGGTATGGGCACTATGAGTTTACGGTGATGCCATTGGAGCTTACCAATGCGCCTACAGTTTTCATGAATCTAATGACAAGGATATTTAGGCAATCCCTTATCAATTTGTCATAGTGTTCATTGATGACATCTTGGTGTACTCTCGAGGGAACAAAGAGCACGAGCAGCACCTCCGCACTATTTTGAGTCTTCTAAGGGAGCATCGCATGTATGCTAAGTTATCAAAGTGTGGATTTTGGCTCTCAGAGGTGGCTTTCTTAGGACACATCATATCAGCAAGGGGAGTGGTAGTGCACCCTGCCAAGGTTGTGGCTATCACGGAGTGGAAGCCCCTTGAGAACATATCCGAGGTTTGAAGTTTTCTAGGATTGGCCGGGTATTATAAAAGGTTTGTACATAATTTCTCGCTGATTTCCTGACCATTAACCAATCTCTTGAAGAAGACTACCAAATTCCAATGGGACGAGACATGTGAGGGAGCCTTCCAAGAGTTGAAGAGAAGGTTGACCACCGCACCAGTGTTGACCCTACCAGAGGGGTTCGAGGAGTTTGAGGTATTTAGTGACGCATCTAAGCACGGGCTTGGGTGTGTGTTAATGCAAAAAGGTAAGGTGGTCGCGTATGCCTCTCGTCAGCTGAAGCAGCATGAGCAGATTTATCCTACCTATGACCTAGAGTTAGCTGTTGTGGTTTTTGCCCTAAAAATTTGGAGGCACTACTTGTACGGGACGATGAGTAGATTCTTCACACACCACAAGAGCCTCAAGTACATTTTTACCCAGAAGGAGCTTAACATGAGACAGAGGAGGTGGTTAGAGCTTGTCCAAGACTACGACATTGAGTTCACCTACCACGAAGGTAAGGCCAACGTAGTGGCAGATGCTCTAAGCAGGAAGAACTCTCATTCTACACTATGTTGTGTGGTTGCTGATAGGGTTATAAGTGAGCTATCGGGGTTGGAAGTTGAGCTGATTCTATAAGGGGACCTTGAGGCTCGCATGAGTGCCTTGACACTCACCCCCACCATTTTTGACGAGATCTGGGTCGGTCAGATCAGAGATGGTATGCTTGATAGGATTCGACGAAAGATGTATTCATGAGGGTGGCAATCTTCAGTTCAAGGGTTGATGGTGTGTTCCGCAGAAATGTCCAGATCTGAAACACTGTATTATGGAGGAAGGACATCAGACTCCTTATTCAGTCCATCTTGGGGGAGATAAATTGTACAAGGACCTGAAGAAGGTCTACTGGTGGCCCCGCATGAAGCAGGAAGTGACTGAGTTCGTGTCCCAATGTCTGGTGTGTCAAAAGGTTAAGATCGAATACCGGAGGCCTACGGACTACTTCAGCCCTTAGAGGTACCCAGATGGAAGTGGGACTCCATCTCTATGGATTTCATCAGTGGGTTATCAAGGACTAGGAGCGGTTGTGACACCATCTAGGTTGTCGTGGATAGATTGACTAAGTCGGTTATGTTCATTCCAATGAAGTCCACATGGAGTATGGACTAGCTAGCAAGGGCCTATATGAAGTCTATGGTCAGCCATCACGGGGTTCCAATGGACATCGTGTCAGATAGGGATTCGAGGTTTGGCTCCCATTTCTAGGGAAGCTACAAGAGGTCCTAAGGACAAGGTTGAAGATGAGCATAGCTTTCCACCCTGCCACTAATGGGCAGACAAAGCAGACTATATAGACCCTAGAGGATATATTAAGGGCCTGTGTGCTGATTTTCAGGGTAGTTGGGAGGAACTGAAATGCCCCAAAATTATTTATTTTAAGAAATATAATTAAATAAATATTTATTAGGGAGTTAATTTAATTAATTATTTTATTTGGAATGGGAAGGATTTAATCAGAGCAAATTAATAAAAATTTATAAATATTTTTATAAGGAAAAAATTAGGCTTTTTACTAATTAAAAAGGAATTTAGGAAAAGTTTTTGAAAACCCTAAATTAGCCTAAGAAGGAAATTTAATATTATTGTATTTAAATATTTCTATTCTAAATACCCAAAATATTCTAATTAATTTATTTAACCCCAAACAACTTAAAATTTTCTTTTTCTTTCCTCCTTTTCTTTCTTTTCTTTCTTTTTCTCTCTTTTCTTCTTTTTCTTTACCTTCTCTAGCCAATTGGGCCTGCGACGCGGCCCAATCCTTCCTCTTTTCTTTCCTTCTCCAGTGGCCCAGTGCCACTCCTTCCTTTCTTTCTTCTGTACACGCTGCGTTTTGTTCTTTATTTTCTTGGGACGCCGCGTTTCATTAAAAAGACTAATAACTAGCGCCGACCAACCCGGTTCTTCTCTTTTTATTTTCTTTCTCCCAGCCGGCGATTCACCCCTCCTTCTTCCTCCTTCCTCCTCCATTTTTGAGCTGCACCTTCGAAGGTCTGAAAATGGCACCGCCGGCAACATAGGTTTTGACCGGCCTTTTCTCCCCTCATTATCTTCCTCTTGACTCACAAATCAGCTTGGTATAATCGGTTTCCCTTATCTCTCGCTCGATTTCTCCCTTTTCCTTTGCAAAAGTTTGACCCAAGCAAAAATCTCGCCTTCCGATTAATGTCGCCGGCCACCCCAAACCCTACATAAAATACCCTTCTATCGACCTCCAAAACCCTACCATTCCCTCTAAACCCTATAAATAGCCTTGGTTGGTGTGTTTTTGAAAATTTTTCTCCCCGAAACATTAAGAGCTAACCTGTACGCCACCGTGACTTCAGACGAGCCGTTCGCTGCCGTTAGCCAACTTCGTTGCCACCTCTGCCTCCTAAATTCTTCCCTACACCACCCTCTAGCTAACTAAGCTCTCCATCTCCTTCGATTCTCTTCGCACGAGCCACCACAGCCGTGTGAAGTTCACTGTCCATCTCGCAAAAGATTTTTACCCTGCAACCTTCAAGTCGTCGTCTGCCATCTGCCACTTCTATTGCCTTCTACACTACCCAAAAGCTTCTACTAATTCTCCTCCACCGAACCATAACCTTTTTTCCTTTTTCTCCTTCTCCTTCCCTCTTTTTCTTCACCTTTTCCATTCGACTGCCACCTGTGCCGCCGTCGTGCACCACCGCTAGTGCCACCCATCTCCGCCGACTCAAGGTAAAATCCTAAACCCTCTCAGCCCTTCTTTTCTATTTATTGAAATTTATTTAATTTTATTATAATTTCCAATATTTATTCGATTATAATTATTATTATTATCATTATTATTGTTATTGTTATTAGATGTAATATTATTGATATATTTTATTGACAGGGTTAAGATTATTCCTGAGTTAATTAGATTGTTAGTTTCAAATTTTAGAAATTTATTTCAATTATTATAAGTTTATTTTCATTATTAATATTATTATTAATAATATTATTATTAGTATAATTATTTTATTATTTTAGTAATTATTTAAAAAGGGTTGAGACCTAAATTTTTAATTAGGTTTTGAACCATTGTATTTTTATTACTATTTTTACTATTTTTACTATTATTATTATTATTATTATTATTATTATTATTATTATTATTATCTTTATTATTTTTAATATTATAAGTAATATATGTTAATAATATTATTATTAATATTATTGAATAGTACTTTCATTATTTGGGGTAGGGTCGAAAACCCCACCTTGTAATTTTAGGATTATATTATTATTATTATTATTATTATTATTTCTATTAATATTAGTATTATTACTAATATTTTATTATTATTATTATCATCATCATCATCATCATCATCTTACTAACATTATTTTGGTGAAGGGTAGAAACCCTTATATAACCATTCGTTTTAAATTACATTAGTATTATTATTAGTATTTTTAGTAGTATTTTGTATGGTTAATTCTAGTATAGTATTATTTTAATTAAAAACCAAGTCTTAGGATAAGTTAGTAAACAATAGCATTTTTAGGAGGGAACCTAATTCTAGTATTTTCCTCATAATAGGTGAGCCTAGTCAAAGCCCCCAAGTGGTATAGGAGCATGCTCCAAGACCGGCAACATTCTTAGGTAAGGGGTGCTAAGGCCATTTGTGTAATATGTGATTTATATGCCATGCATGCCATGTGATATGATTTATTATATATTTTATATGTATATTATATAACTATTATGAATTCAGCATGATATGGAAGTTGAGGTATGTTTTGTGTAAATAATTGTGACATGAGAATTATGTGTATAAGTGTGTTATTATTATGGTATTATGTGGCCCTAAGACAAGCATAATAGGGTTGTAAAATAATGAAGAGGAGTGTAACAATATGGTGTTAGGATTTTATGTGGTGGTATTAATGATTGCATGGTGATATTAGGGTTTGCATGGTGGTATTAATGGTTGCATGGTTGTATTAGGGTTTGCATGGTGGTATTAATGATTGCATGGTGATATTAGGATTTGCATGGTCGTATTAATGGTTGCATGGTTGTATTAGGGTTGGCATGGTGGCATTAGGGTTGGCATGGTAGAGCTAGGGTTTTGCATGGAAGTAAGGGTTTGCATGGGAGTAGGGTTTACGTGGAGCTAGGCTTTGCATGGGTGTTAGGATATGTCATGGTTAGCTATGGTGGTGGTGGTTAACTAGGGTTGGAGTGGTTAACCTGAGTTGAAGAGTAAGCATGGTAGGAGTCTAACTTGCATGTCTTGGTGGGTTTTCTGAATAAGACAAGTAAAACATTAATTACGTAAAGTGGAAGATGTTGAGCCGGGCCTAGACCAATCCATCGGTATAATAGTGGCCAGGTACTGCGGTATCTTAGATACCGATCCACCGGCTTATAATAATAGTAGGGTATGTTACCCTAGTGACCGATCCACCAGCTAAAATAGTGGGGGATCTCGAGCTCAATAAAAAAAACTGAACAATTGCTAAGATTTGGGAAGATACTAATTACTTACAGTTGAACATCGTGCAAGAAAAGGGGCCAGACTGATCTACCGACATATAATAGTGGTAGGGTATATTACCCTAGTAACCGATCCACCAGCTAGAATAATGACCAGGAGCCAAAAGTGCCCTAAAGACTGATCCACGGGCAAAAATAATGGGGTTCCCTGTAACACCCCCAAAATTCACTACTAAAAAATTTCATTTTATTTAAAACAAATAGCGGAAGAAAAATATAAAACGGTGAATTTCGGGGATATTACCACCACACTTAGTACCAGACCGGTTCACTCATACCGTTCCAGTACTAAGTGATAAGGCTAAAGGAATGAGATACACTTTGCTAGATTTCCAAAACATGTTTAAATCAGAGTAGCGCAATACACTTTACAAAATTAGAATCCACCAGTGGTGGTTACAAAATAAGGAATACATTAAAACCAGAAAGTTAAAGTAAAGGGAGAACCCTAAAATCCGAATGATTCTTTACTCTCTTTCCCGTTGCCCACTTGAGTAGCACCTGAAAAGACCTCTTTCCCGTTGCCCACTTGAGTAGCACCTGAAAAGACCTGCAAGGGACACTACCCATTGAATAGGCAGGGGCCCCATGAATGGAACCCTTCAGTACTATAGTACTGAGTAATCCTTTAAAGTCACACTTAAAAGCAGGCCCGCAATGTCACACATGATACAAACTACATGCATATATAACAAGATGTGTATATAAAACATTTACATGATTAACAATCACATCAGATATCAATCGATAGTTATGAACAATCGACACTTTCGGGCCTTAAGCCACGTCATAGTGCAAAATCAATACATTCGGGCCTTAAGCCATTAGTCCATCAATATTCATTCAATCTCATATTTTATATCCATGTGAGTGCGAAAACTCCACTATTATAGCCGGTGGATCGGTCACTTATAAGGCAGAAAGCACCTAACCACTATATATGCCGGTGGATCGGTCACTAGGGCAAAACGCTCCTGGCCACTAATATTCGCCGGTGGACCGGTCTGGCCCCGACTCATATGGTGGTTTCGCTATAAGTGATTAGTATTTTTTCATAACTTTATTCACATACATGACTGATTTTATTGAGCTCGGGACCCCCACTATTATTGCCGGTGGATCGGAATACATATATCAACATCATCCAGGGCAACACACTCCTAGGCCACTATTATATCCGGTGGATCGGTACTCATAATCACTTGCTAGGGCAACACGCTCCTAGGCCACTATTGTAACCGGTGGATCGGTAATCAATATCATAATTCAATTGGGCCCGACTCATAATCTTTCACTTTCATGATTAATATTTTTCCTTTCTTTAATCAACACAACAAATCCATTTATTTGCCTCAGATGGGAGATCAAGAACCCGGGACACAAAGGTACACCGGTCGTACCGGTGCATACAAGCTACTCAGTACCCCTTCAACCAAGAACCCAAGGACACAAAGGTACCCTGGTCGTACTAGTGCATAAAGCTACTCAGTACCCTACCGACAAGGACACCTAATCCATAAGTATGCATACCCCGTAACTAGGTCCGTAGAGCTAGATAGAGTAAGATATAGGGCCTGGCTGGGGCACAAAGGCACACCAACAAATACCAGAATAATCGTGGACTAAACCACGTCTTTAGGGTAGCGACCCCGAAAGAGTCACCATTCCCGATCTCGAGGTCTTTCACTTTATGTATTAGTGTCTTAATTAGAGTGATCACCAAAAGCACAATAATCAGATACTTATTCACTTTCAATCGTTCTGATATCATTAGTCGTTTCTTATTCAGGCGGTTATCCAAGATAACACAGAGAAATCATTAAGGCCATCATAATCTTATATAATTCCGAATTAGGATTCATTCTCATGTTACTTACTAATCATCAAATAATCTTACCTTGCTAATCAACGTTATTTGAGTCGTATTATAAAATCTACAATCACAACGACATGTTAGGCACAAATTACTCATTTACCCTTTACTTATATAATTGCTAAGTCATCCCTTCCTTACTTGACAAATTACCATATTACCCTTAAGGTTGTATAATTATCAAATTACCCTTTGCTTGGTTTATGTTACTAAGTTATCTCCTACACTTTTTAGATCACCATCACCCTTCATAATTGTTAACCTTAACATATTTCCCTTTTTGGTTGGTTAGATTACCAAATTGTCCTTCTCCTTTATTATAATTACTAAATTGCCCTTAAGTTGGATAAATTACCAAATTACCCTCCTTCATTATCATGATTACTATTTTGCCCATTTAGTTGGTTAAACAATTACCAATTTACCCTTTAGTCGGTTAAATTACCAAACTGCCCCTTTTAGTTGGATAAACTACCAAATTGTCCTTCTCCTTTATCATAATTACCATTTTACCCCTCTCAATTATTATAATTGTCATTTTACCCTTTTTAATTATTATAACTCCCAAAGTACCCTTCCTCATAATTACAATTATTAATTTATCCTTCTTCATAATTATAATTACCAATTTACCCTTTTCCATATTTATAATTATTAATTTACCCTTCTCCATATTTAGAATTAGTAATTTACCCTTCTCCATTCTTATAATTACTATATTGCCCTTCTCCATTATTAAAATTACCATAACGCCCTTTTATTGATTAATTTACCAAATTACCCTTCTCTATTATCATAATTATCTAATTACCCTTTTATAATCATAATTTAATTACCAATTTATCCTTCATTGTTATCATTATTACAAAGTTACCCCTTATTCCCAAGTGTGCCATAAATATTCTTGCAATTTACAAAACTACCCTTCTACCCCTTACTTCCAAACTACCACAATATCCTTTTATTTACAAAATTACCACAATACCCTTTTACTTATAAAATTACCATAATACCCCTTTGGCTTTACAATTTACTATTTTACCCTTTTACCTCCAAACTTACCATTTTTATCTTTTCTTCCAAAATTACTATTTTCCCCTTCTTTTCCAAAATTACCATATTACCCTTTACTCCCAAAATTACCATAATACCCCTTAATTATAAAATTACCATTTCGCCATTCACTTATACAATTACCATATTGCCATTTACTTATAAAATTACTATTTTGCCCCTCTACCTCCAAAATTACCATAATGCCCCTTTACTTGAAAAATTACCATATTTTCCTTCACTCATAAAATTACCATAATACCCCTAACTTCCATAATTACCACAATATCCTTTTTTACTTGTAAAATTACCATATTGCCCTTTTCCTTCAAAATTGCCACTTTACCCCCTTTATTACCCCACTTTTATTAAATTAACATTTCCACATGGAATAATAATACTAACACTCCATTAACAATATCCAACTCCACCAACTATTATATTTTAATATAATACATATTAGCACCCACACATATTAGGCCATAATCTAACACAAGGAATATTACAAAAATGCCCCTATGGCTCACAACTAGCATGCATAAATGGTCACAATAACATAAAATAACATAGATAAGTAATTAACAATTTCATTAATAATCAAATTCTTCCCTTAGACCAAATTTCCACACATATCACATAAAAGAGCATACTTTCCTTTTTATTAAAGAATACAAGCAAACATATAATTTATATTAATAACCATATATCAACCATAATAACATATTAAAATTCCTAATGTGTAAACATACGTTTATCATGTGTTTAAGTGGGGTTTAACGATTACTTTAATTCCCGCAAAATTAAATCTTACCGGTATTCCGGTTAAAGATTCAAGCTTTGATTAGAAAAACAAATACCTAAATAATATCAATATTTATTAGAAATAAGAAAATCAAGATATAAGACTTTATAAGTTTTTCTTAAGGAAATAATTAATTTAAATATTATCATACCTTAAAATTTTTAATAAAAAAGGCCAATAAATGTAGGAACTCATGCTGCATATGCAGCATAAGCTACATGCAAATAAGAGGAGGAAAGGCTCGAAGAGGGGGTGATGGAAGGTAAAATGGTTATTTTCAGGTTGGGGTCTTTAGGCTAGAAAAGAAGATAGATGGGGGAGGTTTCAAGGTAGGGGAATGGTGCAGGAGTGAAGAGGGGGTGTAGGTAGATGTTGGGGATGGGTTTTTGGCGGCCAAGGGCGGCTGAGGCGGCGGCAGTGAGGTGGCGAAGGTGGCTGCTGAAGTGGGTTGAGGTGGAAGGAGTGAGAAGGAAGGAAAAGAGGAGGGAAAAATGGAGGGGTGCAAGGGCTGTTTTTGACCAACTAAGGCATGGTGGTGGTAGAGGGGGTTGCAGGGAGGAGATTGGTGGTGTAGGTGGCGGAAAAGGCGGCCGGACGGCGGTGTAAGGAGGGGTTACAGGTGGGTTATCGAGAAGGGTGAAAACAGGGAGAAAAAGAAGAGGGGAGGAAGAGGGCTGCGAGATGGCTTGAGAGGGACGTTGTGGTGGCGCAAGGCTGAGGTGGAGGGTGGCAGGGAGCGGTGCAGGGGGTTGGTGAGGTGGCAGGAGCGGCGGACGGCGGTGGCGACACAAAAACAGGGTGGAAATGGGAGAGGATGAAAATGAGGGAGGAGAGGAGGTCGGGGGTAAAGGCTCGAGAGGATGGGGTATAAAATGGGTTGAAGAGGAGAAGAAAAAGAGAGGCAAGGTAGGGGAAATAGGTGGCAGTCGGTGGCAGTGTTTAGGGTGGCAGGAAGGTGGTAGGGTGGTAGGGAGAGGGTGACGACGAGGGGTAAGGGGATCCATGCGGGACGGGGTGCATGGCTGCCCAGTTCCAATTTGGTGAAAAAAATATAGGGGAGAGAGAGAGAGAGCGAGACAGATGGTGGCAGTGCTTGCAGGCTGCGGTGGTCGACAGGGTGCTCGAGGTGGCGATGGCGACCGATCGGGGAGCAGTTGGGTCGGGATGTTGGAAGAAGAAGAAAAAAAGAAAGGGAGAGGGAGGTGCAGGCCGGTGCACGGGGGAAAAAACGAGTGGTGGGCCCGGTCTGGGGAGAAAAGAAAAAAAAAAGATGAAGGCTGGTCTGGGTCAGGATGTTGGAAGAAGAAGAAAAAAAAAAGAAAGGGAGAGGAACGAGCCCCTGACGTAGCCCGCAAGGAGGGAGGCCATGAGGCTGGACTAGCGGCCCAAAGCCAGGAAAAAGGGAAAAAGAAAGAAATAAGGAAAAAAGGAGAAAAAGGGGAAAGAAAGGAAAAAAATTGGAAAAGGAAAGTGGGAAAATGAAATAATTTAAAATAATTAAACTCATAAAATAATAGGATGTAATATTTTTGATAATAAGTTTATTTAATAATTTAATTTAATATAACTTAATATATGGGCTTAAAAAGAATAATTATAGTAAAATACTAGTTTGAAAATTTATTTAAGCAAAAATAATATGGTAAAATAACAAAATATTTATTCTTAATTTATTAAATACTCCTATCCAAATTTTCATACTCTAAAATCCATAAAATAATTAAATTAAATAATTTTAAAGGCTAATTTATTTCAAATAAAAGTTATTTATTAAATTAATGGTTTCCTAAAATTTTGGGGGATTACATTCCCGTACTTGTATGGACTTGATAAAGAGCATAGTGTGAAAATAAATTCGATAAAGGCTTAATGAAGTAAATAATCTAATCTGTATTGAATCATGGTATTTCACCTGAGCATTTATTTTATCTTTTGCTATTATGATTGAATTCTATGCTCCTTTATTATTATGCATTGGTTGTGTGAATTTTTTATGCGAGCCTTAGTGCTCGGTTACCTTACTTAGTACGTAGCATACTGATCACCCGTTTTATGAGTTATGCTCATTCCCACGAGCAGAAGGCCCATATGACATGTTGCAGGTAGGAGACACTTATTTCAATGCTATTGATGTCTATGGGACTTCAGGTGGGGCTGAGTGAATGTGGGTTGGGCCGAGTCCTGGAGTAGCGTGACCGTTTTCCATTTGATATTACTATTCATGTTATCTTTTAATTATGTTTGAGTTTGTAGAAATAATTTTATTATTGTTGTTATTTTATTCTCTAAAAAATAATAGATAGTATTTCGAATTATGTAAAGACTTATGCGTACATTGATTTTCGTATTCATGAAGTTGGATTATTTAATAACATTATGTGTAGTTTTCTCAGCCTTAACACTTGGTACTGGAATGGTAGGAGTAAACCGGTCTGGTACTAAGTGTGGCGGTTGCATCCCCATAATTTAGGGTTTTAATTTATAAGTCTTGTTTTTTTTAAAAAAAATGTGTAAATTTTGGGGGTGTTACAAGAACACCTGCATCTAATAGAGTTCTCGTACAATAATAGCTACCACACCAATATTGGGATGGCTTCCTTTGAAGCTTTGTACGGGCAGAAGTGTCAGACCCCCTTGTGCTAGAATGACATCAGTGAGACAATCATGTTGGGGCCCGAGATGATCGAGGAGATGACTAAGCAAGTCCGACAGATTCAGGACCGGATGAAATCAGCACAGAGCAAACAAAATAGTTATGCGGATCAGAGACACTGAGAGGGTGACTTTGAGCCTAGAGAAAAGGTATTGTTGAGGGTCTCTCATACGAAGGGCATTCAGAGGTTTGGCAGAAAGGGAAAGATGAGCCTAAGGTACATCAGCCCCTTTGAGATCCTAGAGCGGGTAGGCGAGGTTGCCTATCGATTGGCTCTCCCTCCAGAGTTGGCACGAGTTCATAATGTGTTCCATGTCTCACAGTTACAGAAGTATGTTGCTGACGCGTCCTATGTGATCCGCCCAGATGAGGTAGAATTGGGCGACTCCTTGACCTACGAAGAATGACCAGTACGGATCCTCGATACCAAGCTATGGAAGACTTGAACAAGTGTAGTTCCTCTTGTCAAGGTCCTATGGAGTCGGCACGGAGCCGAAGAAGCCACTTGGGAAGCTGAGAAGGACATGCGCGAAGCGTATTAAGAGCTCTTCACTATAGGTATGACCATCCCTAACGAATTTTCTTTAAGGGGGTAGTTATATATTTACTTATAATAGTTATGTCCCTATCCGCTTAGGACATCCCATCCTTAACCCTAGGAAAGTTGTGAGTGACTTCGGGGACGAAGTCTTTTTTTAAGGGGGTAGTAATGAAATACCCCAAAAATCCTAATTTAAGAATTATAGCAAAATAAGGATTTATTAGGGAAATTAAGTAAATAAATTACCTTATTAAAGTATAGGGGAATTGATTAAGGCAAACCAAGGAGAAAAATAATAAATAAACTATTTAGAAATATTTGGATATTTTACTAATTAACATGAAAGTTAAGGGAAAATTGTCCAAAATAACCAAATTAATCTAAGAAGGAATTTTAATTATTATCATTATAATAACTATTATTATTAATTTTAAATATTCAAAAAAATAAATAAATGATAAAATACCAAATACCCCAACCCATCCATTTTCTCCTTTTTCCTTTTTCCTTTTTCTCCTTTCTTTCCTTTTTCCTTCTTTCTCTCCTTTCTCCTGTTCTTATTTTCCCTTCTCCTCCTCGGGAAATGGGCCAGCTCGCCGGCCCAAATCCCTTCCCCGTCTCGTGCAGCCCAAGTCGCGTTGCCCTTCCTCCTTAGCCCAACCGCCCAACCGACCGGCCCTCTCTTTTTTGTTCCTTCCCTAGACTGCCAGTCCACCCTTCCTCTTCTTCTCTCCTAATCCCGATCTGCAACTACCGAAAACCTGCAACCCATGCCGCCGACAGCCACCAACTCTATCCGACTGACCTCCTCCTCCCTCCCCGTCGTTTTTCTTTCCTTTTTCAATCCCGACAAACCCCACAACTCCCCTTGTAACACCCCCAAAATTCACTACTGAAAAGTTTTGTTAATTAAAAGGAAATTGGCGGAAGCAAATTAATAAACCGTGAACTTTGGGAGTATTACCGCCACACTTAGTACCAAACCGGTTCATTCATACCGTTCCAGTACCAAGTGCTAAGGCTAAAAAAAATGAAATACGATTTGAAGGAAATTCAACATACATAAATCAGAGTAGCGCATCAAATTGTTCACAAGAATAAAATCCACCAATGTTAACATTAAAAATCAAGAATTTAAAAGAGAAAGAGAAAAACCCTAACGGTACCAGATAATTCCTTACTCTCTTTCCCGCAGCCCACTTGAGTAGCACCTGAAAGACCTACAAAGGCACTGCCCATTGAATAGGTAGGGGCCCCACAAAGGGAATTTCTTCAGTACTACGGTACTGAGTAACCCTTTAATATCACACTTAAAGACATGCCCGCAATGCAACACATAATGCAAGCTATATACATATAAAATCAGAGGTGCATACATAACAATCACACATATAACAAGTTATAATTCACGATCGATACCTTTGGGCCTTAAGCCATGTCATAGTGTACAATCGATACATTCGGGCCTTAAGCCATTATTCCTTCATCATTCAATCAATCTCATATTTTATATCCATGTGAGTGCAAGAACCCCACTATTATAGCCGTTGGATCGGTCACTTATAGGGTAGAACGCACCTAACCACTATTATATGCCTGTGGATTGGTCTCTAGGGCAAAATGCTCCTGGCCACTATTATTTGCCGGTGGACCGGTCTGGCCCCGACTCACATAGTGTTCTACTATAAGTGATTAGTATTTTTCCATAACTTTATTCGCATACATAACTAGTTTTATTGAGCTCGGGACCCCCACTATTTTAGCCGATGGACCGGAATATATCTAAAATCATCATCCAAGGCACAACGCTCCTGGGCCACTATTATATTCGGTGGACCGGTACTCAATATCACTTGCCAGGGCAACACGCTCCTAGGCCACTATTATATCTAGTGGATCGGTACTCAATATCATAAGTCAATTGGGCCCGGCTCTTTAATATTCCACTTTCATTATTAGTATTTTTCCTTTCTTTAATCAGCACAACAAGTCTATTTATTTGCCTCGGACGGGAGATCAAGAACCCGGGACACAAAGGTACACCGGTCGTACCGGTGCATATAAGCTACTCAGTACCCTTCAACCACGAACCCAAGGACGCAAAGGTACCCTGGTCGTACTGGTGCATAAAGCTACTCAGTACCCTACCGACAAGGACACCTAATCCATAAGTATGCATACCCCCTAACTAGGTCCGTAGAGCTAGATAGTGTAAGATATAGGGCCTGGCTGGGGCACAAAGGCACACCAGCAAATACCAGAATAATCGTGGACTAAACCACGTCTTTAGGGTAGCGACCCCTAAAGAGTCACCATTCCCGATCTCGAGGTCTTTCACTTTAAGTATTAGTGTCTTAATTAAAGTGATCACGAAAGGCACAATAATCAGATACTTATTAACTTTCAATCGTTCTGATATCATTAGCCGTTTCTTATTCAGGCGGTTATCCAAGATAATACAGAGAAATCATTAAGGCCATACTAATTAACGAATACTCTTGCTTGGCTAATCAGCATTATTCAAATCATATTATGAAATTCCACAGTCACAACGACATGTTAGGTACAAATTACTTATTTACCCCTTACTTATATAATTGTTAGGTCATCCCTTCCTTACTTGATAAATTACCATATTACCCTTTAGGTTGCATAATTACCAAATTAACCCTTATCCAATTTAGGTTATCAAGTTGTCTCCTAGACTTTTAGATCACCCTTCACCCCTCATAATTGCTACACTTAACATATGTCCCATTTGGTTGGTTAGATTACTATTTCGCCCTTTTCTTTTATTATAATTAACAACTTTCCCTTCAATTGGATAAATTACTAAATTACCCATCTCCGCTATTATGATTACTAGTTTCCCCCCTTTATTAGGTTAAATAATTACTAACTCACCCTTTAGTCGTTTAATTACCAAATTACCCTTCTCCATCATCATAATTACCGAATTGCCCCTTAGTTGGTTAAATTACCAAATTACCCTTTTCCATTGTCATAATTACCATTCTACCCTTCTCAATTATTATAATTACCATTTTACCCCTTTTCAATTATTATAATCCCAAATTACCCTTCTTCATAATTACACTTATTAATTTACCCTTTTCTATAATTATAATTACCAATTTACCCTTCTCCATATTTATACTTATTAATTTACCCTTCTCTATATTTATAATTATCAATTTACCCTTCTCCATATTTATAATTACTAATTTACCCTTCTCCATTCTTATAATTACTATATTGCCCTTCTCCATTATTAGAATTACCATAATGCCCTTTTATTGATTAATTTATCAAATTACCCTTCTCTATTATCATAATAATCCAATTACCCTTTTATAATCATAATTTAATTACCAATTTATCCTTCGTCGTTATCATTATTACCAAGTTACCCCTTACTCCCAAGTTTACCATAATATCCTTTCATTTACAAAATTACTCTTCTACCCCTTACTTCCAAATTACCATAATATCCTTTTATTTACAAAATTACCACAATACCCTTTTACTTATAAAACTACCATAACACTCCTTTTACTTTACAAATTACTATTTTACCCTTTTACATCCAAAATTACCATTTTTATCTTTCCTTACAAAATTACCATTTTATCCTTCTTTTCCAAAATTACCATATTGCCATTTACTTATGAAATTACTATTTTGCCATTCACTTATAAAATTACCATATTACCATTTACTTATAAAACTACTATTTTGCCCCTCTACCTCCAAAATTACCATAATGCCCCTTTACTTGAAAAATTACCATAATGCCCTCCTTCATCCCAAAATTACTATTTTACCCCTACTTCCAAAATTACCATTCTTACCATTTACTTATAAAATTACTATATTGCCCTTTGACTCCAAAATTACCACTTTACCCTTTTCTCCAAAAATTACCGTAATACCCTTTTACTTATAAAATTATCATTTTGCCATTTAATCATAAAATTACCATATTATTCTTTTGCCTCAAAAATTACCATAATGCCTTTCTTTCTCACAACTTACAATTTTATCCTTTTATTTATAAAATTATTATTTCACCCCTTTCTTTTGAAATTACCAAAATACCCTTTGCTTACAAAATTACCGTTTTACCCTTTTCTTTCAAATTTTCCAAAATATCCTTTTCACTTATAAAATTTCCACTTAACCCCTTTATTACACCACTTTTAAGAATTTACCACCAATACATAAAATACCAATATTAGCACTTCATTCTTATCATTTAAGTCCACCAACTTGTCATTATTCAACATAATACTCATTAGCAACTACATATATTAGATCACATACTTCATAAGCATATCACTAAAATACCCTTAGACAATAATATTCATGCATTAGCAACATAATACATCATAGACAAGAATTTAACATTTCCATCAATAATCAAACTCCTTCCTTAATTATCATACCTACACATGGCACAAAGGCTATCATACTTTTCCTTTTTTATCAATCAATATAAACAACCATCTATATATCATGCTAGGCACACAAAACATGCATAAAATCATACTAAAATCCCTACGTTTTTCCATGTATTTAAGTGAGGATTAACGATTACCTTAGATCTCGTAAAAATCAAACCTTACTGGTATCCTGGTTAAGGATTTCAAGGCTTAATTAGCAACTCAACACCTAAAAATAATATCAATAATTATTATGTTAGAAGTAAGAAATTAAAAGGATAAAACTTTATAAAAATTTATTTAATAATAATACACTTTAGTTAACCATTAATATACCTCAAAATTTAGCCAAATAATTTCCAAAACAATGTGGAGCTCACGCTACATGAACAGCGTGAGTCTTATGCAAAATGAGAGGAGAAAGGGTTCGAAGGGGGGTGAGATAGAAGAGAGGAGAGATGGCTCGGTTTAGGGACTTGAGGCTAGAAAAGGAGATAGATGGGGGAGGATTGGAGGCAAGGCAAGGGTGCAGGAGAGAAGAGGGGGTGTAGGTGGAGGCTAAGGATGGTTTCCCGGCGGAATAGGGTGGTGGAGGTGGCGGCAGCAAGGCGGCGAAGTTGGCTGCCGAGATGGGTCGAGGTGGAGGGGCTGAGAAGGAAGGAAAAGGGGAGGGGAAAATGAAGGGGTGCAAGGGCTGTTTTTGGGAAAGTAAGGTATGGGGGTGGTAGAGGGGGTTACAGGGTGTCGAACGGAGGGTTGGGTGGCGGTAGAGGTGGCCGAACGGCGGCGAACGGGGCGGTTGTAGGTGGCTTGGCGGTAAGGGAGAAAAGTGGGGAGAAAAAGGAAGGGGTGGAGAAGGGATGAAGTGCAGGGCTTGAGGGGGCGGCGTGGTGGTGCAGGGCAGTAGGAGGTGGTGGCAGGAGGCGGCGCAGGGGGTTGGAACGGTGGTGTAAGCGGCGGTTGGCGGCGGCGATAAAAAACCGGGGAAAATGGGGGGAGAAGGAAGGAGAGAAGAGGGAGCTCAGGGAAGGAGATGAGGGCTCGAAATTATGGGGAATAAAGGGCTAGGGAGATGAAGAAAAAGAAGAGGGAGAAGAGAGGGGCAGTGGCTGGTCGGCGAGAGGACGAAGGGTGGCAGATGGTGGTTGGTTTGCAGGGGAAAGAGAGGGAAGAAGAAGGAATGGAGAGGGCATGCGAGGTGTAGTCCAGGAGCTGGTTTGGCTCGAAAAAGGAAAGAAAATGACGGGGGAGAGAAGAGAGAGAGGGCATGCCGAACAGTGTTGGTGGCTGTCGGCGGCAGGAGCTACAAATTCCAACCATTGCAGTCGGGATCGGGGGAGGAAGATGAGTGACAGGTTGGACCGGCGGTCCAGGGAGGAAAAAGAAAAAGAGAGGGAGCGGTTCGAGCGAAGAAGGAAGGATGGGCAGCTTGGGCCGCACGAAACGGGGAAGGGGAAGGGAGTGATGGGCCGAGGCCTAGTGCGCAGGGGGGGAATGTAGACAGGCAGCCTAGCGGCCCAAAGCCAGGAACAAGGAAAAAAAGAAATAGGGGAAAGGAGAAAGAAAAGAAAAGGTAGGAAAAAGGAAAGTGGAAAAATGGAAAATTTCAAAATAATTAAATTTATAAAATAATAGGATGCAATATTTTTGATAATAAGTTTATTTAATAATTTAATTTAATATAATTAAATATATGGGCTTAAAAAGGATAATTATAGTAAAATACTAGTTTGGAAATTTATTTAAATAAAATAATATGATAAATAGCAAAATATTTATTTTTAATTTATTAAATACTTTTATCCAAATTTACATACTATAAAATCCATAAAATAATTAAAATAAATAATTTTAAAAGCTAATTTTATTTCAAATAAAATTTATTTTTTAAAATATAGGTTTTCGAAATTTTTGGGGGATTACACCCCTTCACGTGTGCCCCTTCCTTTCCCTTATCTCCCCGACCCGACCTAAACTGCCATGGCAGGACTGTACCGCCTGTCACCGCCGTCCGGTGGTCCTGCCATACCTACCCCGCTTTTCCTCTTCCCCTTAGTCGTTTTCTCCCTCAATTAGCCTATAAATACCCCCCATGGGCAGCCATAACCGACCTTCCTTTTCGCAAGCCCAGAAATCCAGCTGCTCGCCGCCACCCAAACAGACCCTTGTTCCACCGCCGCCGACGACCGCCACTTTAAAAGCCTCCCACCAAAACCTTCCCTACACCTCCCTCTACAAAACTAAACCACTATCCTCCCCTATCTTGCCCTACACGAGCCGCCCTGGCCGTCCAAAGTTGCCAACCCTATCAGCAATCACCAACCTCGCTCCACCGTCCGCCGCCAATTTCGTTGCAAACAACACCTCCTCCACCCTCCAAAACAACCAGGGGACTTCACCCTACCTCCCCACACCTCCATCTCCCCTCCCCCTCTCCTTCTACCTTCTCCACCTTCCAACACCTTCGGCCACCGTGCCAACCGCCGTGCGCCGCCACTTATGGCTGCACCACCACCTCCATTCCACCCCTCTCCACCTGTTGCACCTTCCACCACCTCAAACACCCCCTCATTCCCTCTCCTCTAGCCTACAACCCTATATTTCCACCTCTTATCCTCCTCCACCGCCGCTGCCGGTCCCGCCACCAACCCTAGGTGGTACTCTAATTTTCCCAACCCTTAAAATCATTTTCCATATGTATTAATGATTTTTAGTAATATTAATAGTATTACTCTTAATAGTATTATTATTATCATTATTATTATCATTATTATTATTATTATTATTATTATTATTATTATTATTATTATTATTATTACTAATGTTGTGTTATTCTTATTATTATTAGTATTATTATTGTTATGTTATTATTCTTATAATCTAACCTAACTTCAGAAATAATTATAACTATGGTACTATCATTCAAAAGGCTACAACTTTAGTATTAATATAGTTATCTTATTATTATTATTATTATTACTACTACTACTACTACTACTACTACTACTACTATCATTATTATTGTTATTATTATTGTCTTACTCATACTATTAATACTAACTTGGTCATTACTACTTTTATTATTAGTGTAAATGTTGGGACTCTTATATTACTATTTCCCTTTTCGATTTTTATCCTTATTATGTTTAACATTATTATTAATATTGCTACTATCGTTACTACTAATATTATTAGTAATATTTCTATCATCATTATTGTTGTTGTTATTCTATTGTACTAAGACTACCACTAAGTCGACTTCTAGGACCTCCCTTAGTATTAACCCTAAGACGAAAGCTACTACTAATATTATCACCATATCTATTATTATTATTATTATTATTATTAAATACCACTATTACTATAAATAATATTATTGTTAACTTGTTTCTTCCCAATATTATTAATACTAACCTTTTTCCATTATCACTTTTTATTATTAACATAAATATTTGGACCCTTATATTATTATTACCATTTTGGTTACTATTGTTATTATTATTATTATTATTATTACTATTATTATTATCACTATTTTACTATAACTAGAATTAGTACTATTATTAGAAGAAATAAAGCTATTTGGTTTAATAATGTAAATATAGCTATATATATATATATATATATATATATATATATATATATAATTTGACTAGTAATATCTAGTAGGCTAACTTGAAGATAAAAACACTAGTGTTCACGTGTAATGCTTCCTTTAATAATAATAACCCTAATCTTATATTACTATTTCCCTTTTCGATTTTTATCCTTATTATGTTTAACATTATTATTAATATTGCTACTATCGTTACTACTAATATTATTAGTAATATTTCTATCATCATTATTATTGTTGTTATTCTATTGTACTAAGACTACCACTAAGTCGACTTCTAGGACCTCCCTTAGTATTAACCCTAAGACGAAAGCTACTACTAATATTATCACCATATCTATTATTATTATTATTATTAAATACCACTATTACTATAAATAATATTATTGTTAACTTGTTTCTTCCCAATATTATTAATACTAACCTTTTTCCATTATCACTTTTTATTATTAACATAAATATTTGGACCCTTATATTATTATTACCATTTTGGTTACTATTGTTATTATTATTATTATTATTATTACTATTATTATTATCACTATTTTACTATAACTAGAATTAGTACTATTATTAGAAGAAATAAAGCTATTAGGTTTAATAATGTAAATATAACTATATATATATATATATATATATATATATATATATATATATATATATATATATATATATATATATATATATATATAATTTGACTAGTAATATCTAGTAGGCTAACTTGAAGATAAAAACACTAGTGTTCACGTGTAATGCTTCCTTTAATAATAATAACCCTAATCTTAGACTTAAATAAGGAATAATAGTATTTTTGGTAGAAGGAAAGCTAATCCTTAGCTTTACCCTCTTATAGGTGAATCAAGCTAAAACCCTAAGGAGGCGTGGGAGCGTGCTCTAAACCCAGCGTCATTTTAGGTAAGGATGTAGCTAAGGCCCCTGTGTGTTGTGTGACTTGTATGTCTTGGATACTATGTATCATGCTATGTCGTGTATCGTATGATTGTCATTAACTTGTCTTATGTGTAGCGCAGCTTGGAGTTGAGGTATGTTTGTGCGTTTCCTTATGGCATGAGTATAATATGTATATATGGTGATCATGATGTGATATGATATGACCCTCTAGGACATGCATGCTAGGACAATTGATAATATGATATATGAATGAAAGGATAAAAAGAAAGAAAATGGGAAGTGAGTTCACTGAGGGGGATATGAGGTTAACCAAAAATGAATGAGACATGGGAACCATGCATGGGAATCCTAAAATTTGCATGGGGACTTTGGGTGTTTGTATGGGATGGATAAAACTTGCATGGGGATGATCTTTACGTGAGAAAAGTTGTTTTAGGGTGTAAATAAGCTAAGGGGAGAGTTATGGAGTGATTGGAGACTTGGGATGAAAAATAGTACGTAGGTTGGTGTAAGGGTGTATAAGGAAACCGATTAGGGTTTTGGGAGGAAGCACTAATTTGGAAAAAAAAATGTGGAAGTAAAAGCAATTAAGGGAGAGTGGAGTACGGGTTAAGAGTGGGAATTTATTATGTAAGGGGTGAGTATGGGTGCCGTGGGAGAGAAGAAATATTGAGTGAAAAATAGAGAGGTTACTTATGGGAGAAGAAAGGTACTAGAGTTTTTCCGGTCACATGCGAAGTTGAGAGGTAAAGTGATATGTTTTGGGGTTGGATCTAATTGAGATAAGGTGTGGGGTGATGAATGAAGTAATGGTAGTGTAAGTGATAGAAAGTTGGACCACATAGGTCCAATTAGGGTTATCAAGGAAAACCCTTAGAGGGTGATAGTAGGTGGAGTTTGATGTCATGAGGTGTTGGGCCTTAACCCACACCCTTAGGAGTTGATTTTTCATTATGTGTAAGTATAAGGGGGAATGGATGTCGGGGCATGATAAGGGGTGCAGGAGTCTCAAGATATGGAACGGGCTCCCTTGAAAGGATATAAGTAGAACATTGATGACATATATGTTAAGGGTGTAATATTTATCGAATAAGATATGAATAAGATACTATCTATTTAAAGAGAAAGATTGTTGAATCGGGCCCAGACCGGTCCACCGGCGAATAATAGTGGTCAGGAGTTGGGGTGCCCTAGAGACCATTCCACCGGCGAATAATAGTGGTAAGGAGTGTTTTGCCCTATATGATTTCCGATCCACCGGCTATAATAGTGGCGGCAATGCCCTATACGACTTCCAAAATTTTCACTTTTATTGCCATCGACTAATATTATGTGAATCTCTCTCCTTGTTTCTAACCGATGTAGTACAGCTAAGGACTTTCTTTTTTTCTTTCGTTTCCACGTTGTTGGAAACGCTGGTAAATAGATTAGGTTTGGGTGGGACATGATTTATCATGAAACAATTTTATTGACAGCTACATGTGTGTGTGTGTGTGTGTCTGTGTCTATATAATATAGGAGACTTGGTCGTTGTGAAAATATATACCAACTGAAGTACATATTTATCATTGGTTAGCTTTAATTGTAAAAAGAATTTGATCTTTTAGTGGATGCTCGAGGTCATCCCTTAGAAAAATTAAACTTGCCATGACTTGAATTGTGTAAATGGGGATTGATGAACACACGTGCTAAGTGGTGCAATCATATCATTCGTCTATATAGACCTTTTACAAACTTAGCAATTGCCTTGGATACTAATTTGTCGAATAATATCAATCATCCGATTTGGTAGCTTATAGAAAACAAAGTCATTCTAACTATTTGTATATATTTTTTAAAAGGTAATAAAAATAATATTAAAATTATCCTTATATCTTTGTTAAAAGATTACAAAAAAATTTACTATATATATATGTTTAAAAATATGTGACAGTAAAAAAAAAAACTTTTAAAAAATAATTTTTATATAGAAATTTAATAATAAAATAATTTTATTTGTTTGAACGAAGAAAGTACTAAAATTTAATTATAATGTACACCCACTCCCACATTTGAGTGGAAGACAAAGTGGATAGCACACTCCATCTCCGATGTAGTTCTCTACGACGCTTCAATAAATATGTCCAGTCCAGCTTATTAAACGAACCCGGCGACGGAAGCCATACCGCTTCCGTAGAGTCGGACGTACGCCGATGTTGTCTCCAACAAAAGACTAAGAATTAATCGGTTTAAGCTGTTGATGAATTTTCGAGTAGTGAAACATAATCATGTGGGGGCATGGCATTTATGAGAAGCCAAATCCGAAAGCCTCGATCTTCACCAGAAACCAAATAATAATAAATAAAAAAACACACCAACAGTCCATTGATTTAGATGGGCCTCGGTCAATGATGGGATCAAACAGCAGATTGTTGCGGTTCCATTTCCTGCTGGTTTTCCTGAGAAGGAGAATAGCTTTCAGGAAAAGGGGACGGTGAAGCTGCTAAACATACGAGGAAAAGGAGCAAGCTACGAGCTTCAGGAGGGATAACAATTTTGGCCTCTCGGTGCCAAAGTAGGAATTTCGACAAGAATTACATGATTATTATTATTATTATTATTATTATTATTATTATTATTATTATTATTATTATTATTATTATTATTATTATTATTATTATTATTATATTACACAACACGAGATTGAAGATGACCCACGATCAGAAACAAACCAAGGAAGATATAGAATATTATGTCACCCGTTGAAAAAATTAGCACTTAGGTATTGACGCATTTGCATATAATTGTTAAAAGAAAAAAAAAATAGCACATAGATGTTGAAAAAAGTAGCACGGAGCTAAAACTAAAGTAAATTCTAGATCATAACATATATGATGAAAATAAATAAATAGTTATTAAATTCATTGCATTTTGTAATGATAAATAAATATAAATTAAAATTATTTTAATAATTTATACAGTTTTTAAAAACTTAATAGATGTAGTTTTAAAATTTTATTTATATCTTTTTTTTTTGTAATATAATTAAATATTTAATATATAAATAATAAAAGAGATGACTCAAAATATTTAATGCATAAATAATAAAATAAAAAATACGAGGATAAAAATATAAAATTGATTTTGACTTTTTTAAAGTCGCCTTTTATTTTATACAAAATTTTGATAAAATAATAATTTATTTTTTGATACATAAATAATAGTAAATAAGTCTTGTCTATTTAATTTCAGTACAACTTACTAAAAATTCAATCCCAAATAATGTAGTAGATTTTCCATATAGTGCATTACAACCATCACACACAAATAAAAAGAAAAGATCATATAAAAGTTCCAAAATCATTGTATAATTATTAAAAAAAAAAATCAACACATTGATATTGAAACGTCGCTACATATAATGGTAAAAATTATTAACAATATTAGTTGAAACATTATAACATAATTATTGAAAATTTAGTGCCTAGCTGTTGAAAATTTTAATATAATTATAATTGTTGAAAAATAATCACATATTCTATATATAAAAAAAAACAACCATATAATTGTTGAAAAATTATTACATAATCATTGAAAAATATACACAATATTAAAAAAATTATTACAGTGAATAAAAATAATTACATAGTTATGAAATAATCACCACATAATTAAAAAAATATTAGATAATTATTGAAATATATGTACAAAAATGGTGAAATTTTTCAGTACCATTATTGTTTAAAAAACATTACATAATTATTAAAAATTCATTACATATCTGCCAAAAAATAATATGGCAGTAGTGAAAATTTCTTACAATAATTATTGAAAAAATCATTACAAAATCATCAGAAAAAAAAATAAGTTATTACAAAAGTTGTTGCAATTTTTTTTTACATAAAATTTCAATATTTATTAAAATAATCACATATTTATTGTAAAATAATTTTTAATGTTAATTCTGAAGAACCAAAAAAAAAAAAAAAGTACGCAATTGCACAATGAACCGGTGATATTATAGAATTTCCGCTTCATCACCATTTCCTCAGTGTAATCTTTACAATTATAGCTTCAATTACTCAAGAAAAAAGATAATTCGTAAACAACAAAATCTTCACCTCCGGCGAAGGAACGAAGAGGAAAAAAACAAAGGAACAAGAAGATGAAATAAGAGGCAGAAGAGAAGAGCATAGCAGAGATGACGAAGATGCAGTCCGACAAAAATGGAGTCATGTTGAAACATGAAATGAAAGGACGTTGAAGAGAGTGGCGGCCGAATCTGGGAGAGAAAGGTCGAGCTAAAAATAAAAACCTACATATATCAGATTGAAAGGATGACGAAACAAAAAACAATACCTAGCTACATTTTAAACTGCACCAGGTATGTATGTATGAATTATGATTGGTTGACAGATTTCGGTCGTACGGGATGATCAGTCGGACCGATTTCGGTTATTGTACTAAAATAATAATAATAATAATAATAGCATGCTGTTTTATACTGGAAATTGAGGTTGTTTCCAGTCGGACCGGTTCAACCGTCGGCTCTGGTACCCATATTTTATTTACTGTCTGTGCAGCACTAGCAGTAGCCGCCACTCCCTCACACCGTCACGCCCACGTCACAGGCACCTACTGTTACGTAATTTAGTTCTTCTGTCTGTTAGCCAAAAGCAAGGGGGGCACCATCTCATCCTCTCATGTATTGATTGATTGATTGGAAACAGCAGAGCCCCAAAGAGCTATGAACAGTGGACTTGTATTATCAGTCCGCACAGCTTGCGTTAAGCACCGCACCCTAAAATCACTTCATTTTCTTCGCTGGTAGTAGATTCAAAAGCTTCTCTCCCCTTCTCATCTTCGGTGATTCTCACCAAGGGGTCTAATTTCCTGGCCATCAAACAGCCTGATTTTCGAGCTCGCAGGTAACGGCCCTGACTCGTAACTCTGGTTAATTGCTTGAAACTAGTTTGTTCATGAACTTTGTGACAGTTTATCTTGATCAACGGTTGTACTGCTGATTCCATGTTGTTTTAGAGCCAAGCGATACTTTAATTCTCATGTCTGTCGTGAATTTGGGGGTTTCTTCATCTTGGTTTTGAATTTATTAGTATCTACTGTAATGAATTGTGTGGTTTAGGTCATCTTCAGTTGGGTTGATATTCGAGTTTGTATGTGATAAGAGAAGTTCAACTGGATCGAAGCGAATTCTGTAGAATTTGAGCTTTATCTCTTCTAATTTCTTTTTCGTTTTTTCTTTTTTTTTTTCTCCAGATATGGAGAGACAAAACAGTGTTAGGGTTAAGACAATGGAGAAACAAACGAGTCTTCGCCCAAGAATGGAAAAGCAGGTTAGTTTTCAGTGTGCAGCGGATAAACAAGAGAGTTCTCGCCCAGTGATGGAGAAGCATGGGAGTTTCAAAAATGGGGGCATGGAGAAACAGAAGAGTTTTCGTGGGTTATTGGAGAAACAGAAGAGCTTCCGGATAATAATGGAGAGACAATTCAGCTTTGGCGGTAGTAGTGAGAAGAAGAGTAAAGAATCTCCTGGAAAGAAGGGTGATTTATCAATTCATTTAGCTGCAAGAGCTGGAAATTTGAGTAGAATCAGAGAGATTCTTCGAAGCTTTGACAAAAATGGGTGTAGGGAGTTGATATGTAAGCAGAACCTGGATGGTGAGACTTCTCTATTTGTGGCCGCTGAAAGCGGACATGCTTCTGTTGTTGCTGAGCTATTGGAATATTTGGACTTAGAAGCTGCATCCGTTGGTGCCAAGAGTGGTTATGATCCATTTCACATTGCTGCCAGGCATGGTCATTTCGGTAAGAGTGCTATCTTGTCTGCCTATTTGGTATAAAATCCACTAGAAATCGAAAGGGAAATCCAATTCCATAATATTTGCATCTTCTAACTTCTTTTAAGATAAGAGTTATATATCTTATTTGCTTTCATATTTCAGACTATGAAATTATTACAAAGATAGAATTCCATTTGTACAATTTTATAGGCATTCCAAATGAGTTTGTAAGATACATGTTTTCGCTTGAAATGGCTGCTTCTCTTAGCGCTGTAGTCTTACCACCTCCAGTTGATGGAATCATCCTGCCTCCACAATTTCACATATTTAGTAAGGATGAAATATTGTTCGTGGTATACTAGACTGAGCAGACTGAGTCATAAGACACTTAATCGTTACCTCTTTAACCCATAGAAACAATCTGCTAATGAATTGATGTTTGTACGGTTTCCAGTAAAGTAGTTCTTTTGCTGTGGCATGGAATGTCAAGTTCTGTATCATCTTTAGCTGTCCAAAGTCTCATTTTGATATCATTTCATCTTTTTCTATTTAGTGACAAGTGAATATCTATCTTGTTTTAGAAATTTGAGTTTCCAAAGAGCTGTTGTAATGGGTTATCATTTTTAAATGCCTCTTGTTTTATAATTGGGTGGTTTATAAGTTCTGTCAAGAAAGCTTGAATCACTCCATATTTACTGAAATGCAATGTGCTCACTGATATTCTTCATGATAAATGCAGATGTTTTAAAGGAGCTTCTTCAGACTTTTCCAAATTTGGCCATGACAACAGATCAATCCAATGCAACAGCCTTACATACAGCTGCTACCCAGGGTCTCATTGATGTTGTTAATCTTTTACTAGAAACAAACCCAAACCTGGCGAAGATAGCTAAAAATAATGGTAAAACAGCCCTCCATTCATCAGCAAGAATGGGGCACTTGGAAGTTGTCAGAGCCCTGCTGCGCAAGGATTCAAGTATTGGCTTCAGGACTGATAAGAAAGGACAAACTGCTCTCCACATGGCTGTGAAGGGACAAAGTCCAGAGATAGTGCGTGAATTGCTGATCCCTGATTCCTCTGTTTTGAGTTTAGAAGATAATAAGGGAAACACTGCCTTGCATATTGCAACAAAGAAAGGCCGTCTTCAGGTGTTCCATTGTCTAGTATTCATTTCTTTTGTGCAAGGGTCCATGTTACATTTTGCCTATCAAATTTGCTGTGATGTTATGAAAGTTAGCAATTAAAGTTGTCATGTTTAGTGAAGGCATAGTCTAGCATGGTGTGCTAGTCTTTGAGTTCCTGTGTTCAAATCTCACTGAGGCACAAACTACTAGGGTCCAAGGCCAATGCTCCCTGTCAAAAGTCAGAGCTGTCCATGTGCCTATAGAGAACTCAGAGACTTTTGGCAGGGACTCAAGTGCATTGACTTAGGTACTAGTTGAGGTGCTAAGCACCTTGGAACCCCAGTTATCGTGCCCTTGGGGGGGTCGTTTTCATGTTGAACCTCTTTTGAGGCTTCTTGACTTGTTTGTTTTAAGGATTGTGGTCTTTTCACTTTCTATATTATTTTTTGTTAATTTGAGAAATTTCACCAAAACCACCTCTAACTTTCTTTAAGTCCAGAAAATTTAGGATACTTTTGCATGAATAAGCTAAGTTAGGGTGATTCTCGTATCTTTCCCTTTTTATTTTGATATTTTTGGAGGGGCCGGTGTTCTGATGGATGAGGAATAGACTAATGTCTTCCTGTCAGGGATGATAACGATCCTCAGCTTCTTTATAGTCTCTCCTTATTAAATTATAAGAATTTTGATATTGAAAACCTATGCTGGTTAAAAATTTTATGTGCCATAACGATGGTTTATCCAATTCAGTTTTTCTTGGGCAAAATTTGAGGCTAAGCATGAGTATTGCCAGACCATTTGCGTATTCTATGGGGATTAAACCATGTGTTTGGTGACGTTGTATCTTTGTCAATACATATCATGAAGATGCAATTTCACTGCTGATTCACATCCAGACTAATTCTTAGATTGAAGGATACTTTTCTTTTTGTCCCAGCACTTAAATTTGCAGAGGTCTTTGATATCTACTGTACAGTTTTTCTGTTTTACCTTGTGGATTAATTTGTTAGAACTAGAAGAGCGTTTTGAAACTTGCTATGGTTTCTGGTGCATTCACTGGTGGATGAGTTTGTAACCATTGATATCCAGCTAGCTTCTGTAGTGAGACCTTTTTTTGTTCACATTTGATGTCCGTGTAGCATATTATATAATCCCTCCTTCCATTTGGCAAATAGATTATGTAATTATTATTTTCCCTCCTTCCATAAAACTGTGCAAATCGAACTATTACTTTGCCTGCTATAAGTTATTGTGCAGTTTAAATAGTTTTTGTATCACTGAAGTCTGCTTCCGTGATTGAAATGCAGATCATAGATTGTCTTTTGTCTGTTGAGGGTATAAAGATCAATGCTATTAATAAGGTTGGTGAGAGCCCGCTGGATATTGCTGAAAAATTTGGATCACCTGAGTTGGTTTTAATGTTCAGAGAGGCAGGGGCCCTTAGTTCGAAGGATCTGGGTGCACCTCCGAATAAAGAAAAGCAACTTAAGCAGACTGTGAGTGACATTAAGCATGACATCAAGTCCCAGATTCGGCAGACCAAACAAACAGACTTCAGATTTCATAAAATAGCAAAAAAGCTCAAGAAATTGCACATCGATGGCCTGAACAATGCAATAAACTCTGCGACGGTTGTTGCTGTTCTGATTGCGACTGTAGCTTTTGCTGCTATCTTCCAAGTGCCTGGACAGTACGTTGAGGGAAAGCAACCTGGGGCTTCTCCTGGGCAAGCCAACATCGCAAATCAGATACCTTTCATCATCTTCTTTGTGTTTGACAGCATGGCATTGTTCATCTCTCTGGCTGTTGTCATTGTTCAGACATCAGTGGTTGTCATCGAACGCAAGGCTAAGGAGCAACTAATGTTTGTTATCAACAAACTAATGTGGGTTGCTTGTCTGTCCATTTCTGTTGCCTTCATCTCACTGACTTACGTGGTAGTGGGCCGACATGGAAGGTGGCTAGCCATTGGGTCTACGGTGATTGGTGCCACAATCATGCTGACTACAATTGGCACCATGTGTTACTGTATTATGTCACACAAGTTTGATGATCTGAATTCAAGACGGATAAGGAGAGCTGAGAGCTGTCCACATTCTCTCTCTGTGTCTATGGATTCAGATCAACAGATGTTGGGAAGTGGCCAGAGGATATATGTACTTTGAGCCTCTAGATGAACGAGAGGAAAATATATATGAAGACTGATAAATGTAATATACGTATACATATGTGTAGATTCCAGCATGGGTATATCACTAGCGTCCCAGTGTTGAGCAATGGTGCATTTTATTGCCTACGAACAGTACATCAGAGATCCAGAGCAAGTCAAAAGGGTTTATGTACAGGCTCTATTGAAGGAGTGTGTTCTCCAAGGTAACTCAAAAGTGCCTAGTTCGTATCTTGCATTGATCAATTCATACGTTGATTTGCTCGTTAGAGGGACGGAGCGTGGGATTGTTGGCATTTAGGGTTTGTGTTGCTATAGTGGAGCTCTGAGTGTCAAAGAGGAATCTGGCAATGCTACTATGAGCAGCTCCCGTTTTGGGAGCTGGTTTCTGCAAGAGGAGAAAAAGATTCTGTTTTCTCAGCTCCAGCTCCAGCTCCACTATTAACGCCATAAGTAGTCTTATAATGTAGCTATATATCTCATGTATGGAGAAATATTGGTCGTACCAGTCAGAACACTGACTCAGAAGTTAGTAGTCTTGCTGAATAGACATATGAAAAGTCGTTTATGTATGCGTTGCAAGTGTACGAGTGCCAAAGAAATGAAGGCACTGACTATGTATATGTAGGTGCTTAATAATAATCATTTCAAAAGCATTCCAGTTTGGTGCGTGTTATACCTTCACTGCTCATGCTTTATCTATTGTGAACTCTTATAGAAAAACGTCGATTCCACAGTCAAGTCCTCGGGCTTGAGGTAGGGGCAAGTGATTGGTAGATGGGTCATGGTTGCCATCTCGTGTTTGTAAAACATTGTGGCCTAGTGATATTTAAGGGGCTCTTAAATCAAACCCATAGACTTGAACGTATTTCTGTGGAATCTAATGCTCAGGGCATCCTTCTCATTCATACTCTGGTACTATTATAAATCCCACGAGCTATTTAGCACGCATGACCTTAGTTGTAGAACACTTATTTTGGCATGAATTTCCGAAAATTTCCTATTATTGTTTGTTGGATGCATATACGAGGAAAAGCATCAATGTCTAAACAAACAATTAAGTGTAAACACTCCCTGCAGTTATTATTATTATTATTATTATTATTATTATTATTATTATTATTATTATTATTATATTTCTTTCGCTTTATCTTCCAATTTTCACATATATTTATTTCATTTTTCTTTTATCCCATATTCTTATTTATGTACTAATGCAACATATCCATATTTATAAATAAAAAGACATTGTAACATTTTTAATACCTATTTTCCAAATTTTATTATTATATAGTTTATATTTTAGGAAAATAATTTAGAAAAGGAGTAGATAAAAATATAAATAAAAAAACATAGAAAACCATATTCAGTAAAAATGAACAATAGAGATATTATTAGCCAAATTTCAACAATCAATCCAAAAACTCAAGTAAAAAATTTATTTATTTATTTATTATTCATATAAGATATGTGTAAATACAAATGGATTTATCATACAAATGATTTAGTATCTATTTAAAATAATTAATAATTATCAATGAACTCCTTCATAAACTCTTTTATAGAATGTGACTCCAAATTGAGGATAGAAGCTAGAAAAAAAATTCTCAAAGAATAAATACATACTTGACAGAAGAATAACACAAAAATAGTGTATATATCTATGAAATACCTGATAACATAAGTTGAAGTGTTATTCTTCTTTTTTTTTGTATTATGCTTTAATTTTTGACAATATATGTCAGTGACAATTTCTTTAATATTGATTTAATAATACATATATGAAAGAGAGATGGACATAGATAAAAGTATTAAATTACGTAAACAAATGCAATTATAGAATGTATGATAATATAGTAGCATATTTGGTTAAGTACCATAATTGTTGTAAATAAATACAAACAGGCTTTCAATTTAATTTCTCATAAATTATAATATCAATTTAATATCATTGAACAAAGTTTCGTATATAAATTTGTTTTTTGATAATTATAGCTGTAAAATTTTCATGTTATTAAACAAATTGACCTTAATCATTAATAGTTAATACTTCCATGTACATATTTTATTCCACTTGGTATTAACGCAAAGGATAGATGTATTATTTTCATTCTATATGAAAATATAAAAATAGATGTATATTTAAGTGATAGTTGTACAAGTTATCATTTTTGTTGTACATTTTGATATTATTATATGTACATTTTTTTTCACTTGTCATTGACTCTATCGGTAGATGGACCATCCCCAATCAAAATGGCATTATAAAACTGAATGTATAAAGTGATATCAGTTGCAAATAAAGTTATTGTACATGTAAGTATAAATATATATGTATTTTTTCCCACTAGATATTATCGTATTGACGTAAATGATAAACACACTATTTTTATTTAAAATGACACTAAAAAAAATTAGGTGTACATTCAAATGGTTTTAAATGTTCAAATAATATAAATTTATTTTACATTTAATTCTATTTATATGTACATTATTTAATTACTTTGGTATTGAATCAAAAGATAAATATATATTTTTCTCATCCATAATTAAATACTATAAAATTAGGTGTACAAAAGAGTACAATTTTGTTGTACATTTCAGTAAAACTACATGCATTTTTTTATTCTGATTCATATTAACTAGGGGGATAAATTTACTTTTACCATTCAAAATTACATACAATAAAATTAGATATACATTCAAGCATTCAAGCAATTTTAGTTGAACAAATACACCTGTATCGGACATTTAGTATAATTATATATAGAATGTTTTTTATTTTAATTTGGTACTGACTCAAAGGATGAATGCATTCTTTTTTTCATTCAAAATGATACACTATAAAATTAGACGTATATTCAAGTGAATGTATGTTAGGTTTACTAATTCTCTCATGTTTGTGTGTCTTTCTAAAGTTGCATGATGCTGAATAGGCTAGATAATTAGGTATGGAGAAATTTATAAAGCTCCAAACTTGATATACTTATGCCTAACTAAATTTCAAAAGAAAATCAAATCTCTTCTTTAGTTGTAAGATTTTCAACGAAAGAAAAATTCCAAATAGGAAAATAATTATCATACCTAATTATAAAAATCCCAACAATAGTATTGGATTTTATATCAAGTTAATTACATATAAACCCTAGGTACCTAACTATAAACTTGATATTCATTTATATTTCTCTTTATTTTGAATCGAGTACAAATAAATAATTCCTAAAATATATGCTTGTAGCTGAATATTTCATCTATATTATGTGGACGGTTATTTACTAGATAATTCTTGTATCAACGTGAACCACAATGAAGACCCCTATTGAACAAGTGGAATTAAATAATCTTATCTTAACTCTAAGAATACAAAATAATTTTTTTGATGATTTATCTTTTTAAAAATATTATATTTATATATCTAAACTCTCATAATTTACACTTTTTTAATTACACCTTATAATTTTATATCTTCCAGAGTCCTAATTAAATATTACCCTAATTAATTATAGTATAATCTTATGTTACTCTCCATAATCCTTATTATAATATTTTATTTGATTATTACTCATACCATATGATGGAAACCGGTTAGGGTTTCGCAAAGGATCGAAAGATTTAATCGAGCGCAACGTTCGATTTACGCCGGCACAGCCTAAGGAAAACTTTCCAAAGGAAGAACCAAAGTTCCAGAAGCACAATTAATTCAATGGCAACTGAAATTAGAAGGTGAATGATCAAGATCGATCAAGATGAGAGCGAGACAGCATTAGAGAAGAAGCGAAAGAGAGAATCGCCAAGAGAGAGAAGAAGTCGCGAGAGAGATCGAGAAAATATCAACTGAGTTTATTTTTGTCAAAAAGTGTCTGTATTACATTGTATTCGGCATATATATATGTACACAGAAAGCCGTATACGCTACAAAATACATACGAACGACACAGGCCTGCATGGACGGGCGATACAGACTTTTGGGCCAGAATAATAAGGTGTCGACCAGCCCAAATCCAAACAACACCAAAACGTGAAGTGTCGACCAGCCCAAATACAGCCATCATCAAAATGACCCAAAATACAATTAAGCTTAAGGCTTAATTCCCCATCAACTACAACAACTATAGCTAATCATGGTCATTAAGGATTGATTAATCCACAATCCAGCTAGTCCAATTTAAGGACCGGGTGGCGGATTATACAACCGTCCTAATTCCCATTAGCCATTCCGACCGGCGAATGCTTCATATGGGATTACAAAATATTTAATAAAAAAAATTACATAATCTGTACACTCCAAGTCTACAGAATCCATATGCTGCAATATTCTCCTACTAATTCAACAATTAAGACAAACAATTATAAGTAATTAATTCACAACAAATTTCAAAATTACTTAAATATAAATTCATAGAATTCACATCATTCCCCTCTTCTTGGAAAGGTTTCGCCTCTGAAACCTGAACAAGTCCCAGAAATGGACTAAGGTCTGCCACATTGAAAGAATTACTCACATTTCCAAATTTAACAGGTAAATCAATTTTATAAGCATTATCATTAATTTTCTCTAATACAGTAAATTGTCCATCCCCTCTAGGATCCAAATTTGACTTTCTAAAATTTGGAAACCTTTCTTTCCTTAAATGAACCCAGACTAAATCTCCAGGTTTAAAAATCATTTTTCTCCTTCTTTTATTAGCATGTTCAACCATCTATTGTACCTTCTTATTAATTTGTTGCCTTACAGTCTCATGTAATCTTTTTATACTTTCAGCTCTAGATTCAGCATCAAAATTTTGCAAGTCAGTATGAGGTAAAGGACTCAAATCTAATGGCGTTAATGGATTAAAACCATACACAATCTCAAATGGAGTTTTATTAGTTGTAGAATGTAAAGTCCTATTATAAGCAAATTCCACTTAAGGTAAAACATACTCCCATTGTTTAAGATTCTTTCCAAGGACAGCTCTCAACATGTTTCCCAAAGTTCTATTAACCACCTCAGTTTGACCATCAGTTTGAGGATGACAAGTTGTAGAAAATAATAATTTAGTCCCTAATTTTCCCCACAAAACCTTCCAAAAATGGCTTAAAAACTTAACATCCCTATCTGAAACTATAGTCTTAGGAATTCCATGTAACTTAACCACATTAGAAAAAAATAATTCAGTCATTGCTACAGCATCATTTGTTTTATTACAAGGTATAAAATGAGCCATTTTACTGAATCTATCTACTACAACCATTATTGAATCTTTAGCTCTATTAGTCCTAGGTAATCCTAAAACAAAATCCAAAGATACATCAACCCAAGGATGATTAGATACAGGTAAGGGGGTATATAATCCAAAAGGTTTTGAAGTAGTTTTTGCCTGCCTACATTTAATACAATTAACACAATGTTTCAAAACATCCTTTTTCATGTGTGGCCAATAAAAATGTTCAATTAAAACATCTAAAGTTTTCTGAGTTCCTAGATGTGCCATTAATCCACCACTATGTGCCTCTTGAATTAATAATCCTCTATAAGAGCATGCAGGAACACACAATCTATTTTCCCTAAACAAGTATCCTTCATTAATAAAATATTTTCCTTGAGAAGTAACCTCACACCTTTTATATATTTCTTTAAAATCATTATCCTCTAAGTATAATAGCTTAATACTGGAAAATCCTAATAAAGTAGTATCAGCAGCATTCAATAAAGCACATCTCCTAGATAAAGCATCTACAACTATGTTATCACTACCTTTCTTATATTTAATTATGTAAGGAAAACTTTCAATGAATTCTATTCATCTACCTTGCCTCCTATTTAACTTTGATTGACTCTTTAAATACTTAATAGCCTCCTGATCTGTATTAACTACAAATTCTCTATGCCACAAATAATGTTGCCATACCTCCAAAGCCCTTACTAAAGCATACAGTTCCTTTTCATAGGTAGAATAATTCAATGTACTACCATTTAATTTCTCACTAAAATAAGCTACTGGTTTTCCTTCTTGAGAAAGTACAGCCCCTATTCCTAACCCTGAAGCATCACAATCTAATTCAAACATTTTTTCAAAGTCAAAAAGACTCAAAACAGGTGCTTGGGTTAATTTATTCTTAAGTGTCTCAAAAGATTGTTGTTGTTCTAATCCCCAAATAAACCCATTATCCTTCTTTGTTATGGCAGTCAAAGGAGCAGCTATAGTACTAAAGTTTCTCACAAATCTTCTATAAAAAGAACACAGTCCATGAAAACTTCTTACTTCAGTTACACTTTTGGGCACTAGTAATACAGGTACTGCACAAGGACTCATAGACTCCTTAATATACCCCTTACTTAACAATTCTGAAAATTGTCTTTTTAATTCCTTAACCTCTTCAGGATTGGCCCTATAAGCAGGTTTGTTTGGTATAACAGCTCCTGGAATAAAATCTATTTGATGTTCTATTCCCCTTAATGGAGGTAATCCACTAGGTATATCCTCAGGAAACAATTCACTATATTCTTCCAATAACATTTTCACTGTACTAGGTACTTCTTCAATTGTTCCTTTCTGACACTCATAACAGTCCTTAAAAACCATTAAGTATACATTGGCATTTCTTTTTATCGCCTTTCCTACATCCTTACCTTTAGCATAAAATCCAAAAGTTCCTTTCATGTCCTTTGTACTAAAATCATTTCCCAAATTAGACTTAGATAACTCCTTATAATCAAATTTAATTTTTGGTTTGATCCTCAAATATTTCCTTTGGAGTCATAGATGCTAAAACAATCTTCTTATCATCCTTCTGTACTGTATACCTATTCTTATAACCATCATGTACTACCCTCCTATCATATTGCCAAGGCCTACCCAACAACAAGTGAGCAGCATGCATAGGAACTATATCACATAAAACAGAATCCTCATATTTTCCTAACTTTAAATTCACTAAAACCTGTTGACTAACCTTAACATCTCCCAATTCATTAAGCCATTGCAATCTATATGGTTTTGGATGTTTAGTAGTGGTTAATCCTAATTTAGATACCAATAGGGTACTAGCAGCATTAATACAACTACCACTATCTATAGCCATGTTAAAACACTTATCATCAATTAAACATCGAGTATGAAATATATTTTCTCTTTGTATAGCATTGGAATCAGGTAATTTATTACTATTTAAAGCTCTTCTAACCACAAAAAGATCCCTACTCACTGGTAGTTCTATTTCATCTTCTAGGTCACTATCATCCTTTCCAACTACATTAACCCCTTCTTCTTCTTCTTCAAATTCAGATTCAGATTCTACTTCTTCAGATTGTCTAATCAAAATATTTCTCTTGTTAGGGCATTCAGAAGCTATATGTCCTAAGCCTCCACACCTAAAATATTTAATATCCCTAGTCCTGTTTGACCCATTTACAGGATTTGTCATCACATTCCTGCCCCTTTCAGACTTCTGTCCTATCTTAACTTCATTGTTTCTTCCCTTAAACTCTACCTTACTATTATTCTTCCAGTTTCCGGAAGTATTTCCCCCAACATTTCTTCTCATAGTAGTCTTAAACCCAATCCCAGGGGGTTTATATTGCCTAGATTTCCTCAATTGAATCTCTATCGTAGTAGCTATATTCACCATTTCAGTTAATGTTCCACAAGGATACAGTTCTACCTTATCAGCTATCTCTGAATTTAACCCACTCAGAAACCTAGCCATAGTAGCATCATCATCCTCAATAACTCCTGTCTTAATAATCAAAACTTCTAGCTCTTTATAATAGTCATCCACTGATCTCACTCCTTGGCTAATAGTTTGCAACCTCTTATGCAACTCTCTATAATAGTAACTTGGCACAAATCTCTTTCTCATTAAAGTCTTAAACTCTGCCCAAGTCTGTATAGCAGGTTCCCCACACCTACGTCTAATTAACACCAAATTATGATACCAAGAAGACGCATACTCAGTAAATTCTACTACAACCACTTTAATTTTCTTTTCCTCAGAGTAATTGTGACACTCAAATACCAGTTCTATTTTCCTTTCCCATTCAAAATAATAATCAGGGTCATTCCTTCCATTGAACCCTGGTATGCTAAGATTAAGATTATTTAAATTCCTATCAATGAATTCTAATTCCCTATCCTGCCTATTGTTCTGTCTAGGCATCCTATCACTATTGTGGGATATTTGATCTTCTAACTCCTCTAGATTAGCTATGGGTGGAATTCTAGTCCTAGGATCCATTGGAGCCCTTCCTAAAACTCCTGCTTGATTAGTTTCAACTCTGTTATGTTGCAATTCATTAAGTCTTACTTCCTGTTCCCCTAATCTTTGTTCTAGGTTAGCAGATAAAACAACAAATTGTGCAATCATTTGTTCTTGAAAAGTCCTAAGGGTTTCTAGAAGGTCATTACTAGACACAGATTGATTCACTGACTGGCCATTATTAGACATGATGAAATTTAACAGCAAATAAACAATCAACACAGCAGTAATTTAATCACAGAAGCAACTTATTCAAGAGTCTCAGATAATAGACACACAATATGCTACAAGAAATATGGTCGCATTAATATTAACAGTAATAATAACAGTAAAATTTACCCAGAATGACTCAATGCCTATGATAATTTGACAAGACTAATTCAACAATACGAAATAAGTAAGAGGGAACGATATTACCACGTCTGCTTAAGCAATTAGTTCAATTATTTAGGGTGCCCCTCTTCTTGGAGGTCTATCCTCTTTCTTGAAACCAAGATAGTTCGCCGGTTGTGATTTCAACCTATATACTTATCAACAAACAGATAATTTGTCGAAAATTGGAAATTAAGTATAGCAGATAGTAGTATTAACAAGGAATTTACAAATCGAAGTTACCAACAACAGTCTGTCGCACTGTCAGTCAAGATTCAAGTTCTTGACCAAACCCTCGGTCGATTAGGGTTTTTTTTCTTCAGACTTTCAAAATAGTGGCCAAAAATGCTTTAATCGCCGGTTTGAAAGCAACAAGAATCGATACCGAGTTCGTCTCCGCAAAACCCTAAAATTTCACACCTCAAACTAGGGTTAGCGAAATACAGAAATCGAAACAACTAAAATGAAGAAAACTTAATTCGTAATACAGAAACTACGAGCACTCTAGAAAATCGAGGCTCTGATACCAAATGATGGAAACCGATTAGGGTTTCGCAAAGGATCGAAAGATTTAATCGAGCGCAATGTTCGATTTAGGCCGGCACAGCCTAAGGAAAAATTTCCAAAGGAAGAACCAAAGTTCCAGAAGCACAATTGATTCAATGGCAACTGAAATTAGAAGGTGAATGATCAAGATCGATTAAAATGAGAGCGAGACAGCATCAGAGAAGAAGCGAAAGAGAGAATCGCCAAGAGAGAGAAGAAGTCGCGAGAGAGATCGAGAAAATATCAACTGAGTTTATTTCTGTCAAAAAGTGTCTGTATTACATTGTATTCGGCATATATATATATGTACACAGAAAGCCGTATACGCTACAAAATACATACGAACGATACAGGCCTGCATGGACGGGCGATACAGACTTTTGGGCCAGAATAATAAGGTGTCAACCAGCCCAAATCCAAACAACACCAAAACGTGAAGTGTCGACCAGCCCAAATACAGCCATCATCAAAATGACCCAAAATACAATTAAGTTTAAGGCTTAATTCCCCATCAGCTACAACAACTATAGCTAATCATGGTCATTAAGGATTGATTAATCCACAATCCAGCTAGTCCAATTTAAGGACCGGGTGGCGGATTATACAACCGTCCTAATTCCCATTAGCCATTCCGACCGGCGAATGCATCATATGGGATTACAAAATATTTAATAAAAAAATTACATAATCTGTACACTCCAAACATATTCTGCACTCCTCAGCAATTATGTCCAAGTCCACAGAATCCATATGCTGCAATATTCTCCTACTAATTCAACAAATAAGACAAAAAATTATAAGTAATTAATTCACAACAAATTTCAAAATTACTTAATATGGGATTACAAAATATTTAATAAAAAAATCACCATATATTTAAATTCATAATTTAAATTTTCTTAAAGAATACTCTTTAATGTAAATGTGTGTATCAAACTAATTAATTGAATTAGTTCATTAATTAGTATACATCTATTATTGGTATATATAACCGGATACATCTTAATTATATAATAACAAATGAACTATTTTTTGTTTTTGAAATTTACCTTCCTATTGAAAATATTTGTTTCATTTCTCATTATTTACGTCTTTCTTAGTTAGTACATTAACATTATATATTCAATTCTTCCATCTTTTTAATTAATTTCCAACATTATTAAACACTGTTCTAATTAGTAATTCGTATATGTATATATCTAATTTAATATTTTATTCACAATCCTAATTATTAACTTAATAACCCATCACTATTTATCATCACATCTAAATTACAACTCAATTTTATAATATTACTTTAATAGAAATGAAACTAATCTTAACTCTATAATAATGTATAAAAATATTAATCTTAACTATAAAATAATAAATAAAAATTCTAATCATGTACAATTTATCATTTAAAAAAATATATCATAATTTTCATAATTTACCTTCTTCATAATTAGTAATAAACATTATATATCCATTTCTTCGATCTTGCTAATTACTTTATAACTTTATTAAATAATATCCCAATAAATTACAGAGTGTGTGTTGGTGTGTGCGTGTTGGGGGGGGGCCTGTTAATGCTTTATTCACAATCCTAATTATTAATATACTAAATAATTACCATTTCTTCTCACATTTAGAATATGTTTAATTAAGTAGAAATGAAACGAACTATTTTATTTTATTGATTATATGTGTAACAACCTTATTTTTTTTATAACTAAATTTTTTTATTAAAGCATTTATGGAAGCAAAAACACCTAAAAAGGGGGGTGTTACCACCGTATCTGATATAGGATAGAAGTCCACCACCTACCCCATATCAGATACAAGTATAAACTAACCAAAACACTTAAAACAATAGAGTGCGGGGAATAACAATTTAATTAAACAACTTTAAGAGTGTTTACATCGGAGGACCCTAACAAGTTGTAACCAAATCATTACAAAATACATGTAAGTAGAAATACGGGCTACCATAAAGAAACTTAGTGTATAACACCCAACTTAAAATCATGGTGTGCTACAAACCCCATCAAAACCTTTGAATGTCCTTACTCTCAAGCCCTGACCCAAATGATGTATGCCCTCTACCAACTATCCTCAAACACCTACACATGGCCCTCTTCTTGTAGGAATGACCAAGTGATTGAGTAAATAGGCACATCAGTACGCTACGTTTTGAGTAAGCTAAGTTGCTCCTTTAATATAACACAAGTATACTTATTTATCATATATGGATATCAAATACAACATGCATTATGATAAGGCCATGTACATATATAAAAAGTAGGATTACACAAGGACGTGCTATCATACAATCTCAACAAAATAGAATGTATCATGCTTGGTTTCACATTATCATCACATGAACACTCACAAATGTAGTAGCGAGGAGAATCCAAGCAACCTCTAGGGTTTATTTTCAATTACTAAATCCTTTAAGATATGTCATTTACTTGTCCATGTAGGAGATAGGTTAATCATTCAAGCAATATTTCATTCCACAACCACTTAGTCATTCGACCATTATTCAAGTGTACAAACCAGCTTTTATTCCGTTCAATCAATTATACCATACTTCCATTCTTAACCAATCATCAACCATTCACTTGGTCATTATTCATAATTTATCAACCAATATTTACTGTCTATATTTTATTATCATTGAGCGATGGACTGTGCACCACTCCATAGTATCACATACCATAGAAGCCTATCAAAATAAGAGACATAAAGTTCAGGCCAAAGCTAATCACCAAGTAGACATAAGTTCAGGTTGAAGCTAATCACTAGAATGGGCATAAGTCTAGGTCAAAGTTAACCAATACTGACATAAGTTTATACCAAAACCAACCACCTAGGTAATCATATCCTTTAGCATCGATACCCTCTCGTGCATCATTAGTGCCTAAAGTAGGTAAGGCATTGGGACCTCTCAAGATCCCGCCCGAATACACCAAAAATGTCCGAAGGCAGACTCACCCTCGGTAGCTAATCGAGGATCAGGTAACGTAGACCTATACTCAGCCCTACTATCTTTTGCTCTACATGATTAGTATATTATTCATAAGGATGGGTGATCATACAAGGCCCATACAAAGCAAGCAAAGCAATTTTCCATATTAATCTATATCAATCATTTTCTTCCCATTTTTCTAATCATGTGAGTTTTCATTTGTCCATGGCTAATAGTATTCATATCCACCATATTATTCAATTCAAGCCTATACTGATTTTCATTATTCTTTTCTCAATATCATAACTTATCATAAGTGAAATATCCATTTAGCCTTTACATTACTCATAAAGTACACTATAAATTATGATCTATTTTAATCCTTTCATTATACCAATAATCCATGATAAAATATGAATTTTATCCCATTAATAATTATGGTATAGTCCCAAACATAGCATTAAAGCATAACAAAACCAAAAAGAAACAAATCATGTAAACTAGTTGAACTAGTATATCAGTTTGGCCCAACTAGTCAACCAGTTTGGGTAAACTAGTCTATTAGTTTGACTCAATCAGACCATGCTTTCCTCAAATCGATCTATTGGTTTAGGCAAATTAGCTGACTGTTCATATACTAGTCGATTCTTCTGCCAAACCATTCGATGGGTTTAAGTAGAGAGGGGGACTAAGGTATCTGCAGGTTTACCAGTCGATGGGTTAGGTCAACCAATCGACTATTCTAGGAACCAATTGATCAGTTTTACCTAACCAGTTGATCGGTTTGCCTTAACACATCACCAAAACATTAATTTCATGTAGGTTCTTACATATAAATTATCATATAAATTATCATTGACTACATTAAAGTATGTATTAACATAGTCTAACATATTTTTAACTAGATTAACATGTATTTCTCAATATGGAACCCTCATAACCTATTTTTACTAAATTTCATGCTTTCTACCTATATCATTAGGAGAAAAAGAAGGAATAAAAAATTCATACTTAAGTTACATGTTGTTTTTGGGCCATAGCAAATTATATCATATACCCAAAAAAAAACACTTTTCATTGGTGTTCTATTCTTTCTCTCTTTCGAATGAATAATTATTAGTGTTTAAGTAATATTTTGCCAACATTAAACTTTATTTCATAGTTTTAGTAGCAATCTTTCACCAACTTTAACTTAATATTTCACCATCAACAAAATTATATTTCATCACATGTAATTTGATCTTTCACTACTAATATTTTTATTTTTTTACTAGCAATTTGATCTTTTACTATTAATTTACTAAAAGTTGATCTTTTACTAATAATATACTAATTTTCTAATTTTTTTTATCATAAATGTATTAATAAAGATTTATATTTATAAATAATTTTTTTAGAACAATTAAATATGTTGTATGTAATACCCCGTATTAATTAATCTTTAAATTAGACACATAAGACTTAAAGTTTGATTAGTAGGCGAAGTAAGCCATAAGATTAATTATTTTTTGTGTTTTGTTTATTTATTTATTTTTTTAACGATCGCCTTGTTGTCTCGAGTAGGTCCATAAATATTGAGTTATAAAAATAACCCGGATTAAATGTAAGAAAGGGTAGAGGAAGTTAAAAATTGATGTCGTTAATAAAACCGATAATAAGAAGAGAGTAATTAAAATAGAAGGGGATTGTAAGAATAATAATAACGTTAGCAATAATTGCAAATAAAATAAAATAAGGGAAGTGATAAAATAATGATAATAATAATATTTATCATAATAATAATAGTACCATGATTTTTTTTGGAGGAAATTAAACCTTGCTTAGGTAGTAATTCTTTTTCGGAATAACCTTACTTGCTAGCTTAATACTTTAGGAGACTTTTGCTAATCTTTTCCTAATCAAACCTCACCTTTTTCCCCAACCTTTTCCCCACTTAAACCCAGCCAAACCACCCCCCAATCTGTCGAAGAGCATACAGCCCATGCAGCCATGCATCCCGTCACCTTTACCTCTCATCTCCATGCATATGTCTCTTCTTGTCCAACACTATCCTCCTCTTTTTGCAGCTTTCCCTCTTCCCCAAACATAGCCCTTCTCCTCCCTACATTTCCACATCCCTCACGCCACCCCCAGCCCTGCATATTGCAGCCATCAACTAGCCCATTTCCCCCACGTCACAACCACATGCAGTCTCCTCACACCTTCGACAAAGAGCCCCTTCCCCTCCAACTTGCAGCCTCAACTCTCTTTTCCCCAACCTGCACCCCTACTCTATCTTTCCATCATCTACCCACCTATTTTCCCTCCTTTCCCATGCCATTCCACCCTGCAAATTCCCAACAAAATAGCCCAGCCATAGCCATCACGTCACCCAGCTTTATGCAGCCCCAAATCTCACGTAACCCCAGCCCATCCACCAAGTTGCAGCTCTTATCTTCCCCTCCTCTCAACCTGCACCCCTATCCCACTTTTCCAACCATCTATCCCTCCATTTCCCTCCTTTCCCATGCATTCAACCAGCCCCTTTCCTTTCTCCTAAGCTTCGACACCCTCATCCCCAAAAACCAACCTTCAGCCATACCCTTCGACACCCATCCTTTCACTCAACTTGCAGCCCCTATTTTTTCCTTCTCTCAACCTGCACGCCTACCCCATATTTCTAGCCATATACCCCTCCATTTTCTTCCCTTCCCCATGCCTCAACCTGCCACTTGTAGACCTCCTTCCCCATGCAAACCTGTCGACACCATCAACCCCCAAAAACAGCCCACTTGCAGCCCCTTTACTCTAACCCTTGCAGCAGCCCTTTTACTCTCTATTTTTCCCTCCTTTTATTAAGTCTCAACCTGGAGATATCACCCTCCTTCCCTCTCCCTTTTAGCCCTCTAAATTTTCCCCTTGCAGCCCCTCTTTCCCTTCCCTAAATTCCAGCAGCAAAAGAAAAGAAAGTGCAGCCCCAAACTCCCCTCCCCTCCACCGAATTGAGTCTCAAAAATATTCCAGCTTTTGCCTTGTGTTCTACCTTCCCCAAGCATATTTTTTTCTTCCCAAAGTAAGTACTCTATCTTTAGTGGGTTTGGTGCTTAAATTCATGCACCGGCTGCCTCATTTATTTTTCCTAATCATTTTTAAGTATTAGCTTGTGTAGGTTGTATTTTGATTATTTTATTTTGCATAAATATTAATGCTTGTGGTTTGGATGGTGTATTCACTTCTAGGTAACCTCGACCTCACTTAGAGTATTTGTGGAGGAAGCTCGTGGTATTAATATTTTTTAGCTCAAGGTAAATCCAACTAATCCGTAGACGGTATAATTTTTATGTGAAAATGATAGGCTAGTTTTCTAGGATTAAATCATGATAGGATGAAGGTATCAAATTATTGTATGTTTGTGGGAAATGGGAGCATGATGTATTTATTTTCTACATGAATATCATGATGTGTAAATTAACATGTGTTATCATACAATCTTTTCATGTGCCTAAGTGATATTCTAAATATTTGATGAAGTATATGTTAACGATAACGAACTTGAATTATGCTAGTAAAATGAGATGAATATGTCCAAGGTAAAATGTAGTTTATATGGGAGCATGTTGTAGTTCATTCATACATGAATATAATGAAGTGTAAATTAATATGTGTTATCATGTAATCTTTTATATGCCAAAGTGATATTCTTAAATGTGAAGAAGTGTATGCTAATGGTAACGAACTTGGATTTATGCTAGTAAAATGAGATGGGTATGTTTAAGGTAAAATGTAATTTTATATACCATGATTGTGTTTGAGATTTATTTGTGAAAATTATATGAGCTTATGAAATATTAAAAATGCATGCTAATAGTGTTTACATGTACTATGTATGATAAATGGTTAGGGATAATATGGTCCTTTGTAGTACAGAAGAGATTGTCGGATGTGAAGTATCAATAATTATTTTATGCTAGCGTTTCATGACAAATGGTTTATGTAAGTAAACTCGGTAATAAAAGTGAAGGAAAATGTGGTAGTTAAAGGTTGAGGGATATTTTGGTCATTAAGGTAAAAAGGTCTTCCAAAGTGGATAAACGGATTAATTAAATTAAGTGTTGGCCTTAAAATAAATGTTGGGAATAATCGGATAATTGGTTTGAACATTGAATCGAATAACTATTCGGGCTATGGCGTAATGCCTAACCCTAGGCCGTGTTGGCTTGAAATGGTCTTAAACTCGTGGTCTTTGAATGTGATGTTGTTTGTTGATGGTTGACTAAGTTTAAATTTGTGATTCTCAACTTTCTAGAAGGAAAAAATAACCCGGAATTTCATAAGACAATAATTACTTAAAGAGAAAGACTTGAGTTGGAAAGGAATCTCGTGCCTCGCACTTGGCCGCCGAGTGCATAGTTTGGGCCTTCGGGTCAAGGGGCTCACTTCTTCTCTATAGGTATTCCATACACCCTATAGGGAGTACGCGTACTTAAGGTCTTGAGTTCTGAGGTTTAGTATGGGCGACTGTTATGTCGTATGGCTTCCTTGGCGAGCTTTGCCCTGGAATCGAGTGATTTATTTTGGTACCACCCTCCTTGACGATCTTTGTCATGGATATGGAGTTGTATTCCACTTGAGAATTGCTATGAATTTTATAACCGAATTAGACACCCACCATAATACTTCTGTAATAATTGGAATAGGAATGACTTGACCTTGGTGAGATTGCTTGGAATATCACTAATTCTTCCTATTAGGCCATAATGTATGGTCGTTGGTAAGTTAAATTGATTATGAAATTGTAAGCATGCCTTAAATGCCTTGATAGAGATTTTGACGTAGCTCGTAATGTTAAATGTGGTGTGGTTGTGTGTTTCAAAATTGTGGCCTTGTATGTGAGCATATGTTCTCTTTGAATTCCATACTTGTATGATGTTTGCTACGTGGGTACGCTACCTCTCCGGAGGCGTTGTGGTTTACTCAGTACGAGGAAGTCGTACTGATGCTATCACTTTTCAGAGGAGTACGTCCAGGGCATGCGTTGGCTAAGAGACTACGAGGAGCGTCACCTCGGCGAATAGGTAGATTTAGGGAGCGAGTGGACCCCACCCCTTTTTCCCCTTTTCCTTGTAATTTGTTGGACCGTAAGAGTGTAAGGCAGACCATTAATGACTTTTGCGTACTCTGTTGTTATTTTCTAAATTGTTTGTTATTTAATTTCCTAAACAATCATTTGTCATGGATAATATGTCTTTTGCAAAACTCTTGATTTCGTATTATACTTCTTTTATCTTTGGATGGGTTGATTTGTTTTAAGCCTTAGCCCTTGACGCAAGGATGGTGAGGAGACTAGACTTATGTCAAGTGTGGCGGTAACATCCACCGTTCTCTAATTTTCGCTTCCACAAAGTAAATTTTAAACGAAATTTTCAAGTTGTGATTTTGGGGTGTTACATTATACGGTATAAATTACCAAGGTACACCTAGGTGATGTGGCACTACCATGAAAAAATGGGGATACATGTCCCATGATATAGTGGAGGTTGTGCTCGATAATTAAATAATTTTTAAAACTTTATGCTTATGAATTTTATCTAATAATATCTTTTATTCTAACCAAGATTGATATAATTTTTTTTATGAATCTGCCAACAATGAAAAACACAATTGTAACTTATATTTTCAATTAAACTTATGAATATTTAGACACAACACAATAAAAGTTAGGGAAAATCAACTTATTTAGGAATTATTCCTTTTTTCTTCTCAAATTTGATTCGGTAACATTTCTTATAGTATAACCCTTTCACTGATCTAAAATTTTATACAAAGATTACCTTCATGGAGGGGAATATAATATTGTTCTCCATTTTAATATTGGACTTACAGATATCTAGAAATAACTTGACAAAAATAAGCTAATAAGTTGTTTGCCAAAATGCCTGATTACTAAAATATAACCAAGTGTTTTAGTGGTGATTATTTGAGTTGTTATTGATAATAATTCTTCTTTGATGATTATTTAATTCTCCATTGATTTTTCTTCTTTGAAACTACTTCAATGGAAATTGCACCCAATTTGCCAATGCCTCTAACATAATAGTCACTAGAAACACGCTTGATCTGGTTAAGCGCGAAGCTGTTTTGCTTATTTTTAAAACGTTGGGTCAAGTATACTATTCTTTATATTCTCATTGGATTTGCTATATCAGTGAAATGCATCTTACAAGACAAGATGAATATGGTTACATGACACGTAAGCCAAGAAAAAAAGAAAAAAAAGGAAGGAATATTTGCTATGATCATAAATAAACATTAATCAAGACATATCTTGGTACGACTATAAGATAGTGCAATTTCTATCTTACCACTTTGAACCAAGGAATTGTAGGATGAATTTTATTTCAAACGAAAATTTATAAAAGTCTTAAATTAAAATTATTAGTCCGAATAACATAAAATAAAATTTAATTACTTATCAAAAGTTTAAAATTTGTGTTAAATCTCTACCGAATAAAATCATATAATAAATTGATAGTTTGTATACATAGTCTAATAAGTAAAAATAAAAGAAGTAAGCTAAATATTCTATTTAAATTATATATATATATCCAAACAAAAACTTTAAAAATTCTATAGATTAATGAATATAAAATTTCAAAAATAAACGACTTTTAAAATTCCAACATTTAAATATTCTTTTACTTGTAAACATCTTGGTCCAAACGAAACCCCTAGAAGTAATAAGTACAACATCTTCGAACAAAACAATCAGGCCTCACGGAAAATTACAAAATTAAAATGACTCGAATAAGAACTAGGAATCCGCGAGCACAACAATCAAGTAATAATGAATACCATATCAACCCCTAGAGGACCCTTTCGAGTATTTACATACGGAGTGGAGTTGCACCATCATTCCTGCAGAAAATGCGACGACCTATCCATTGCCACACTGCACTCCCAGCTGCTGAAGAAGCACATACATACATCCAAGATTCAGAATCCCAAAAAAGAAAAATGTGGAAGGAGCCACATTCCTGCAGAAAATGCGACGACCTATCCAACCGATTTTTAAACAGGCGGCATCAATTCAGTCAGCCACGATCAACCTTGTCGGAGCCATTGTCTAGCTTATCAGTTTCAGAACGGGACTGACGGGAATTGCTGTTTCCTCTCCTAGAAGTAGAACTGTTGCTTCTCGAGACAACCCGGATTGTCTCGGAAGAGCAGCAAAGGCGTACACGTACATGATGGGTTTTCGGCTCCGTTGAGCAGGTGCTTCCGACCTTGATTCTTAGTACAACTTCCTTGTCTCTCGTTTCTTCTGACCGCCAGTTTTGAGGTATGCCATCAACCAGATCTCCTAATGTATGGAATTCCGTATGACGTATGGTGATCACTACAGCTTCGCTCGGTTTTATTATCCCAGTTGCTGGTTGAACCTAGAGGCATTATCAATGTACTAAAACTTTCAGCAAAAAGATAAAACAAAAGGAATCACAAAACTTCGGGTCTGTCCGGCCAGGTCAAGAAGCATTACGACATACCTCAAGCCAACTAGGGAAGCCAAAGCAAGCTCTAGGCTTGGGATCAGATGCATGCCCATCATCGTTAATGGAGCATTGACCTTCACAAATAACATTGAATATAGCTGCATCCATCACACTTTTGTTAGTAATTGTCAAAGAAGATGTCTCTTGGTTCTGAAGAACTACACTCTTTGTGCTGATCTTTGTTTTGGGCACAACAGAATACTCATCAAGTATAATCTTTATTTGTTCGTTGCTGTTCATAACTTTGCCGAATTCTTTTCTCCTAACTGACCTATCTACACGAGCTAGACGAACGCTGAATTTGCAGCGGACAGGTTTGTGATCACTGTCAATCACATCAATACATGCTTCATACCTATAGGAAAGAAGAAAGAAAGGAGACAAGACTCGTAAACAACGCATGATGGACAAAAAGGAAAGAAAAATGAGCGATGAACCATATATACATTAGTATTGAGCTGACTATAGGGCAGTCTAAACTGCAGTCAGACACTGGTCCATGTCGGCTGTCACGGTATATGATTCGGTCACACCATGCAGGAATACGCTTCTTCTCCCCGGAATCATAGCCTGAAAGGATGCAACATTAATAGCTAGTTACACTAGTACTTTTGCGGTGTTGAGATGAGAACATGAAAGATACAATTCTTACCTCCTAAACCTGCTTGGTTCCGTTCAAACTTGTATGTTGGAGGGAATCTGATAACAGCCTCGCGCATTCCTTGGAAAACTTTACCAGCTTTCATTTCTGCCCTAAGCTGATCCTTCTCTCTAAGCCAATCAAAGCTTCTTTGTGAAACAAAATCCCTTGCTTCATCATAAGATATTCCAAAAAGCCGGTAATTGAAGTCACCAAAGAATATGACCATGTCTGCTTCAGATAAGTCAGGTCTTCCCTCATCAGGGTGCACATTTCCGGACTGTAGAACCAGCAACAACTATAACTCAGACAAACCTTTCAAGCAAGCAACTGAAGAGATTCATACAGGTATTGATATACATGCTGCCGTTAATAAAGGTCAATTCACTTTGTTGGGGGGTGAGGGGAGGGGGGAGGGGGGATGCGACTAAAAAATAACTGCACATACGTGTGAAGTCTTGATTGCTAGGGAAGCAGATGAGACGCCAGCTGCAAGACAGAGGGCGAGTAGTAAAGCAGCCAAAATAGATATGTGCACAAGACAAGAGATGAAGCAAAAATCAAACATCGCATCATACCAGCAGCAATATTAAGCAGGTGAGATTGCCTAGTAAAGACCATGGTTCGATAAATATGATCAAAGTCAGCATTCCGACGATTTACTGCTTCCAAATGTGCAGCAAGGTGACAATTCACAAAACATAGTATTCTATCATGGACCCTCAACCTCAACCCTACTCCTCCCTGCCAAAAGTAAACATAGACAGCATACAGAGAATGTAAACATTGTACCAGAGTACAAAATTTTGTTCAAGAACAGAGAATCGCACACCTTGTTACCAATTGTACGGCCAAAACCACAAGCAACTGCAGCAACATCAAGGTCCCCGACATATGGCCTGAGGTCCTTTTTTACCCTACAAGAAAACCAATTCATATAGTCATACTATGAGGCTTCTGGACTTGAAACGTGACATCTCCAACCAAAAAACTCTCGACAACAGATGCAGGCATGGGTGACAGATTGTGGCAACATCTTGTTAGGTTATTGACAACTATTTTCAGGAATGATAGCAGTGATACGCACCAAATAGCAATGAGCAAGCCTGCCAGTTGCCTTGAACCTACACGATCAAATTTTGTGCGTTCATCTATAGCCTTCCCTATTGCATCCTGCCACCATTGTCCAATTGCACTCCCTTCAACTCCTACCTAAAATTGTCACCAAAAAGGTGAAAATTGCAACACAGTTAAATTAAGCCAACTATTGGGCCTTTTAGTCTACAAATATTTGCAACAACAGAAATTGTGCATCTGTAGACTCTTCTGTCCTTGGTCTAGACTGCATGAGTAAGAAAAAAAGGCCTGCAACAAAATGCTATCTTACAGTTTCTTTTGCAGCTGACATGGCAAGAAACCCAGCTCCCATTTCCACTTCCTGACATCCAACCACAACTATCTCAACATCTGACACTGCCGAACCAAGCCACGTCTTGAGTGCACCAGGAGAAGCCTTTCCTTGACCAACATTCCATGTACCAACCAAGATTTTGAAATCCTCCCGTCTAGTATACAAAGCTTCTTTTGCTGCCAAATCTGTACGTATTATGTCATCAATAGGCCCAGGAGATGTAATGCTCCAAGCACGTATACCACCATGAGTAGCCATGCTAAAGACATAACCGCCTCCGGTAACCATTTTAACTACAGGGCTATTATGAGAAACCCATGTGGAAATGATGTTCCCTTCAAGGTCCAACAGTTGGACAACTCCACTTGCATATCCTACCCATAAACGTGTACCGTGAGTGCAAAAGCAAAGAACAGCACAAGGACGGAGATTGAACTCTTGTACACGGTTTCCATTCCCGTCCCACCGAATAAGTAACCCGGAATTACATCCAGACCATATCATTCCATCTGTTGTCATAACTAGTGCCTCAGTTTTCTTGTTGTCCTCAATGAATGCACCGGTGCTTCTTGATGCAACACGGCGTACAACATCTGCAGCTCCCATTATAGCATTGCGTGATCGTTGTAGAAACCCCTGTGGTTTCTCTTTCTTTGACTGAGAGACAAACTTTATTTTCATTTCATCTTCTACTGCTTGGTCTGATGCAACTTGTAAGTCAGCCCGGTTCTCAATTTGACCTTCTATGTTGAATACTTTCACAAGTTCCCTTGTTCGTGCATCCCTGCAAGACAATAAAAATAATTTTCATTTCCTTTGAGAGTAAAATACATTAGGGAGAATCAATATCGTCACAATACTTTCTAGTACATAAATATGTGGACATTTTCATGTCCTATAAGCTTCAGTTTCAAGGGCAAACTACTATACCAGAATAGAAAACCTTAGCAAGAATAACCTAGGAGGGTGCAAAAGCACATACCATAAAGAGAAGGACATGGATGTAGCACACCAAACTCTGCCTCTAGTATGGTCAGCTAACATAACCTTTATATCTGAAGAAGAAATGTTACAGACACCATTTACGGTTACTTGGCTCCTCAAGTCAATGGCCGACCTTTCAACTAATAGAGCAGCCATGCGTTTTTCGTCCGATGATAGAGAAAGAGATTTCTCTATTGATTCCCAGGGCCATACTTTAATAACACCGCCTTCTGAACCAGACCAGAGGTCACCTGTAAATCAGAAATTAAACAGAGATGTAAAGGTATTAACATTTCTCAATAATCAATCATGTATGAACAACAATTTTAGAAAGAGATAACAATCATGGGCATAATGACTATCATCCAAAATCTGGTATAAATTGTGAAATCAAAATAAGCGATAGTATTCAATAAATTTTTACCATAAGATGAAATCACCATTGCAATGATAGGACCCTTGTGAGCCTGCCAAGACAACCCTTCTCTAAAGGGTACTGATTCATCAGATAAAATGTGTTCCATTTTCCAAGACCTAATCTTTCCATCTTTATGTCCAGTCCAAACGACTCTACTCCCTTCATCAACAACCATACACAGCGTCGGCGGCGTATTCCCACTCTCATAAAACGGAGCCGCATCTTCATCGCCCCTCCTCACCCGCCCACCCAACCCATTTCCAGCTTCATACATTTCTCGAATATCCCAGAACCTCACCCCACTCTCTTGTCCTGCCCACAAGTGACTTTCCGTACATCCTATGGTCCTCAAAAATTTGCCCACTTGTGTCTCCCTCAACGGATGCGGCCTCAATTCTATTGCCGGTGGTCTACTTGGGTGAACCGCGGCCCGAACTGGCGCCTTGAAGATTCCGGTACCCCCTCCTGCTTGAAAATCAGGAAGTGGTTTCCCGCGATTAGGGTCGTTAGGATCGGCGGTTCCGTCGACATTGATAGATAAAGAGTGGTCGAATGGGCGGTCGGTGGCATCTAAGTCTGTGTAGGGAACGACGACGGCGGAGAAGGGGTTGACTGAGTTGAAATTGGCGAATTCTTCGTCGGAGGAATCATCCAGATATTCTAGGTTCTGAGCAATTCGTTCTTCATCGAGGCTGTGTTTCCGGTACTGACAGTGTTGGTTTTTGTGGGCTCCAGATGGACGGAGCTGCTGGCTGTAAGAATGCATTTTACGAGGCGGCGCTGCGTTTGTTTTTGACGCTAACGTGTCTCGATCGTCGTCTTCGAAATGTGCCTCCATTGTTGAGTAAGCATAGGCATCCCAGTTTGATTCAATTAAATTCCGATTCTAGGATTAAAATCTATTTTACTGAAAAACTGGATTTTTGGTTAAATGGGTATTGAAATTATCAGATGATATGGTGTAATTACACTACTTTGTCAAGGATGGAAAGGAGAAAGGGTTGAATTTGGAAAGAGAGAAAAGACGAAGGAAGAGAGACAGAGAGAAAGAGAGGAACTAGCAACGAAGAGGGATAAACGGTCAACACAGAGAGAGGTTGAAGTGGGAGGGGAGTGGAGACGCGGGAAGACAGGGGGGAACTAACGGACATTCAATAAATTTAGTACTAGCTGAAGCCGAGCCCGTATAGTGGTGCTGTGACAGTACACTAGGGACGATTGTTTGGGCCCCATAAACTAGCGTACCATACACGTGGCAGCACGTATGGATTTTGATGGGTGTCTTGACTTCTTGGTGATGTTATCGGATTAGTGGAAGTCCACCAACTTGTAAATATGAGACGATAACTCATGAATTTGAGATTTTGGATTTGGAAATCCATCCTTGAAGACTTTGTCGCCTTGTTGGTTGAATTATAATTAGATTATCCTTAAATTATTATTTCAATTTAGTTATTGTGATTTACAATTATTTATTAAGTGCACCAAATGATTATTTGTTAACAAATTATGTCTCATCAAATTTAGTTTGTACCAATTTGTTATGGTATTTTACCTTTCAAGAATACCCTACCATTTTGTCTCTTTTTTCTGTTACTTTTGATGACCTTAGTAACATTAGGTAACATTTTGATAAAAAATGATGAGGATACATCTAACATTTTTTTTCTTGGGAAAGAAGAGTTCAAAGATGGGCATAAAAATATATTAAGTCAAATAAGAAATAACAACAACAAGAAGGGATGGAGGAAAAGACTCTCTCCCAAGAGATGTCCATATTACAAGTATCAATCTTAGTTATTGCATGTTGCTAGGCGGACCCAGCTCCATCTAGTATAGCTGGCATCCCGTATGTGATTCTATTGTTGAATATGTACAAGTTTCCACATGAATAATACAAATAAATATATGAAAGAGATACTAAGTTGCATCTGAGATATAATATGGACATCAGTAACCATCAAGTAACAAGGAAATACTTGTACCTATGTGGCTTATTTGCAAGATGCTTATAAAATTCATACACTATAACATTCTCCCCCCAAACCGCAATTACCTTTGTTTGCACTATAAAGGGATCCTAATGCAAAACTATTTTCATTTGATGATCACACTCTTACCCTTAATTTTCACAAGTTTAAGAGTCACAAAACTTTTTTTACTAGGACAAATTAATCATTCATAAGAAAACTAGCCATGCAAACTTTGTCAACCTTTACCACCTCCACAAAATAATACCCCACCTTTTAAGCTAAGTTTTTTTCCTAATTTTCCTACCCTTTTTAGCTCATTTTCATTTATAATTTTAGCCCCAAAAATATTTGAAAAATTCAGCTGATTCTACATCTACAATAGCTACACAAAACAAGCCACAAGTCCCTCCTAACCTACATGACAAGTCTTTTTTAGCACTTGGGAAGAACAAGGAAGGTTAAAAAGATATTATTTACTCTTTTTTGTCCCTTATAAGATTAAAATAATCCTTTTCTCTTTCATTGTGAATCAAGTGGTATCTACATAAGTTGGACATATAATAGAAGACCCCCCCTTATTCAAAAAATAACACAACACATACCTATAGCTAAATCATATATATGGTGTGTTAGGTGGTTTTCTTCATTTATTTTAACTCAAATCATATGTATTAGTTGGCTAAGTTGTAACCTTTAATCCTGCACTGTATCTATAATTGCCAAGGAGAGAATGAAAGAGAACACAACTTGTTTTGGCTACACACATTTTTCTCTCAAAACTGAGAGCTACCCTTCTTCAACTCTAGTGGAAAAGTTTGAAGTTTTTACAAAATCTTCTAAGATTTATCCTAAGAGTTTAAACCTTAGGTGGTTCTTTTGAGTATTGATTCAAGGAGTTACCAAGAATCAATTTCATCTTCTCAAATCTCTCCCCATTCTACTCTTAATTTTTGGTTAATCTAATCTTAATTAGACACTACTTTCTAGCATAACTCCAGTTGGATCTTATATGCATATGATCCCAATATCATTTCCTTACATCTCAGATATTATCTCCATGATAGTCCTCCAACACTAGTTTAGTGTTATAAAAACACCACATAAACACCACACGTGACCCTATAAAGCTTGAAAACCAACCAATATCTCGCATCCAATCATATTTTCTTTACAATATATTTGACCTCCTTTATATTGACTTACCCTACACGCGAAAGATATTCTTATAGCATGATCCTTGTAATACCCTAAATTTTTAGAAATATTAATCCCAAGTGATTAATATTTTAATCTCACTATAATTTTTAAATTTAAATTTAAACTAAAATTTAATCATAATCCTACGCTTATCTTTCCTTTTCCTTTTCTCTCTTTCTGTTTGGCCTTATTTTCCCCTCTCCCTCTCTCTTCTGCATGCTTTTCCTTTTCATGCCAAATTTCTTGTTGCGCAGCCTATAACCACATGTCTACCTAGGCCCAGCATCATCATCATCATCATCACTACCTTTGTCCCATCCCATCATCTTAGGGATGTGTTGTGGGGAAAATTTTCCCAAATCCCTTGATCTCTACCTTACCCTATACCCATCTGTGTTGACCCTCAGTCATTCCATCTATTCACACACAACCCCTAACCTATAAATACCCCTATTTTCTCTTTCCTTACTTCATCTAGTGCAACCACAAAACTCTTTTCTTACTTCATCTATTACAATCATCAAATTCTCTCCTCACTCTATGATTCTCCAAAAAAATTTCACACTAAGTTTTGAGAAATTTTTTTAACCTCCACTTTTACCAATTGTTGGCATTGTAGCCATTATTATATCCATCATACTTTTCAAATTCCCATCAAAGCACCACTAACCGTCTCCAAATCCACCCCACTTGTTCGTTGTTATTTCATCTTAGTCATTCCCATTATTTTAGAGTTAATCACCCTAACCCTTGTACTTTTTCTCCCCCTCAACAAAGTTTTGTCGTTCCTTTGTTATTGGCTTGCCTTGCTAGGTGGGGTAAAATTGTTGAGTTGGTGTTTCTTCCCCTGTCTTGGTTAGCTTACCGAGCATAAATCTTTTCCCTTTTTTCCCTTGGTTTTGGCTAGACTTTTCCCTTCGGTCTTAATCTCGAACAACTACTGCACTATTGAGTGCACTAATTCCTTTTCCATTTTCATAGTTTATTTCCTCTTGCATTGTCTCTTTTTTATTAACCTTCTTACGTTCTAACTGTGTGTTTTTCTCTAAGTTATAAAGTGTCAAAATACTCCTAACTTGGACAAAGATAATTAGCTAAGATGGTAAGCCATTCATGAGTAGATCGAGCCACCACCTTTTTCTCATGGCTTAAGCCAGTCAAACATGGCTTGCACTCCTCCAACAAAAAAAAATGTTCATCCCAACCCATACAAAGTAAGATTATATGATTCGATCTAACTATGCAAGAACCAACTAGTAATTTTTAAAAATCCAAGCCTTGTAAAGTCAACCATGGAGCAAACCTTTTGCATACTGGGGCCACCAAATGGGAAAAAATAAACATGATGGATTGATTGGCGTGATTAGAATATGTTAAAAACATTTAATTCATTATCTTTGGGTAATTATGGGCTTGGTGTATCGATTGATTAATAGGTTTTTTTATCCATTTCTAGTATATTCACTTTTCTTATCTTTAGTTATTTGTCATCTAAAGTTGATTAATTGTGTTGTCCACCTTGTAAGTATCCATGCACAATTGACTTGGGGCTTGAGCATGTGTTGTCTTTGTTTTTGTCATTTTTAAAATTAGTTAGGGCTTGTAGGATATGATTTCAATTTTCTTAACTAGATAGTTGGGTAGTGATGTAACTAAGTATTAGGGATTGTAATTTAGTTATCCATGTATGGCAGGATATTAATTTTTGTAACTCAATGAGCCTAAAATTCCCCATACATGTGTTATCTCCCACTTAAAGTAGATACGACATTCCTTAGGCCAAATATTCTATGAGCTTGCTCTCATTCTTACAATCAAAGCTCAAGTGAAGGGTGGTGAATATGAGTATTTGATCTCAAGAGGTACTTGTATATCAAATAACTCTTCAACTCTCCTTCTTCTCAGATTCATCATTTTTGTTTCTTGGTGTGGCCAAATCCCTCCCCACCATTCTTCCTTACTAACTAGAGCCATATTTGTTAGCTTATGCATCAAATTGGTATCAAAGCTCAAGGCTGACACTTTAGGACTCTTGATTTCATTTTTATAATCCTCAAACTCAAGGTTTGTGCTTTAAGATTTTAGATATTTTTTTATCACCCTCCCCTTTTTTTAAACCCAACCACACATAAATTTTTTTCTAGCCAACCTAACACCTCTTGATCACATCCTATTTTTAAACCTCCTATCCCTTATTTTTACCAAATAAAGCACCATGGAAGAGCATCCACTTAGGGTCTTAACCATTGATGAAGCACACAATATAAGGAGGGACCAAGCGATAGAAACCCTATAAAATGATATGAGGTGTGTACTTGGTATTTTGGAGACTTTGGTCCCAAATGTCAACCTATAAAACCCTTAAAGAACCCCACTCCCATAAGACTATGACAATCAATTGAGTATGGAGGAGAATGAAGGCACGTTTATCTTGTCCTCAAGTGGCTCATCTATGGTTAAATAGAGGAGAATGAATCATAAGAAGGACCCTTTTCATGATATTAAGCTAAAGGACCCCGAGTTTGATGGATCTCATAACCCCAAGGATTTTCTAGAGTTGGAACTAAGGTGTTCAAGGATGCTTGAAGACAAAGCCTATGATGATGAGAAGACTTTCAAAGTGGGGTTCCTCAAGTTAAAAGGGCACGTTTCTTTCTACTAGTAAAACCTAACCCACCAACAAAGAAGGAAACATAAATTAAAGGTGAATAGTTGGCTCAAAATAAAAGAAAAATTGATGAGGGAACTGTTCCTTCTACTCTCTTACACTCAATACCTTTATAACAAGATATATTCCTTAAGGCAAGGCTCTTTGAGTGTAGACCTAAGGCATTTGATGTTTAGGGTAAATGGAAACAAGAAGTAGGAGAATAAAGTAAAGCAAGACTAGAGGTTTAGGAAACTATCAAAATGAATGTCCAAACAAAAGGATTATGATCCTTTTGGACTTAGAGGAGTTGAAACTAAAAAGGGAAGAAGAGAAGGCCACTAGGGCCCATAAGGAGGAAGACTATAAGGTAGCACCACCGAAGTAGTAGGGGAATTCCTAATGGTGAGGTGGGTGCTACATAATAAGGAAGTCATGGAGGAAAAAAAAGGAGAGTATCTTCCATACCAAGTGCAAGATTCTCGGTATTATGGATGGAGAGAGTTTCTCAAATGTAGCATCATGTCCTCTAATGGCTTAATGATGGCAATGTATTAAGGGTTACTTAACAAAATAGTTGTCTCATTTTTTGTTGGTAAAACCTTCTAAGATAATGTCATGTGTGATGTTGTTCCTATGGATATATGTCACTTATTATTGGGTGGGACTTGGAAATATGATAGGAGTGTCAAGCATGATAGTAGAAAGAACACTAATTATATTAAATTTGCTAACAAAACCATTATACTTACTCCCCTTAATAATCGGCCATCACTTGTTAGGGTGGCCACCGAATGTAAGAAGACCTTATTCTTTAATGGTAGAGGGTTGGGAAAGGCCATATCCAAGGGGAAAACCATTTACTTGTTGCTAATGTTATAAAGTAATGAAGAAGGCCACGCTTGACCCTCAAGTCAAGCCATTATTGGAGGAGTTTGGGGATATTTTTCCAAATGACCTACCAAGTGAATTACCTCCCTTGAGGAGCATAGATCACTAAATTGATTTGGTTCCTGGTGCTACACTTCCAAACAAGACTGCATATAGGTGAAAACCTAAGGAGGCTTTGGACTTGTAAAAGTAAGTTGATGAATTATTACATAAGGGTTTTATATGTGATTCCCTTAGCCCACGTGTCATACCTACCCTATTAGTACCCAAAAAGGATGGTTCTATGAGAATATGATGGATAGTAGTGCTATCAATAATATTATCATCAAGTATAGCTACCCTATACTTAGGCTTAATGATATGTTATATTGTTTGCACAGGGCTTGTGTGCTCTAAAAAATTGACTTGCGAAGTGGTTGTTACCAAATTAGGAATTGCCTTCAAAACCAAAGGAGGCTTATATGAGTGGATGTTCATTCCCTTTAGACTATCAAATGCACCAAGCACTTTCATGAGGCTTATGGATGAGACTCTAAATCCTTTCATTTTGAAATTTTTTGTAGTTCACTTTGATAACATTCTTGTATACTCTTATAGTAGTGAATAGTATGTAAGGCACTTGAAGATTGTGTTTTTAGCTCTTAGGAAGTATAAGTTGTATGGAAAGCTAGAGAAGTGTGACTTCTTTGTACCAAGATTCACCTTCCTAGGGTTCGTTGTATCTCAAGAGGGCATATCAATGGATGAGTCAAAGGTGGAGACAATAAGAGTGTATCCTACACCCACATCCATTATACACTTTAGATCCTTCCATAAACTTGAATCATTTTATAGGTGGTTCATCAAAAGATTTAGTACCTTATTGGCTCCTATCACTAAGTGCCTAAAAAAGGGGGAGTTCATTTAGACCAGAGTTGCCCAAGAAGACTTTGAGTTGATCAAAGGAAAATTAAGTGAAGGCCTTATCCTAAGGTTTCCTGACTTTTCCAAAGTGTTTGAGGTAGAATGTGATGAAAGTGGAGTAAGAATTGGAGCAGTTTTACTATAAGAAGGTAAGCCCATCACCTACTTTAGTGAAAATCTCAACATATCACACTTTAATTATAACACTTATGATAAAGAATTTTGTGCCATTGTTAGGGCTCTAGATCATTGGTCTCATTACCTTAGACCATCCCAATTTATATCGCATACTAATCATGAATCTCTATAGTACATAAATGTGCAATATAAGCTCAATCCTATGCATGCTAGATGGATTGAGTTTTTGTAATTTTTTCGTTTGTAGCCAAACATAAGAGTAGAAAGACAAATTTTTTAGCTAACACTCTCTCTATGAGGCATCACATATTGTGTTTGATATAATCTTGGGTCTAAGGGTTTGGTTTCTTGAAGGAGATATGCCAAATTAATGAAGACTTTTCAAGGTATTTAAAGAGTAAGACAAGGTTTGTGGACCTTACTTGATACAAGATAGGTTCTTCTTCAAGAGAAACAAATTATATATCCCTAAGAGTTTGGTTCGTGAGTTGCTAGTTTTATAAGTGAATGAAGGAGAATTGGCCATGGTAAGATGGTGGGGGTGTACATGGCGTCATGGTAAGATGCTCCACTTTCCAAAATTCTAAGAGCTATTTCCACCAAGGGCTCTACACTCCATTTCCTATCCCATATCAATCATGGAACCACATGAGCATGGACTTTATAATAGTATTGCCTACGACCCTAAGGAAAAATGATGCTATTATGGTGTTGATAGAGTAGTATCTAAGATGGCTAATTTTTTCCTTTGACATAAGAAAAATATTGCCTTTTAAATAGCTAATATACTTTAAGAACATAGTTAGGCTACATGGTATCATAAAAAATTATCTCTTATAAGGATACCGAGTTTCTTAAATACTTTTGGAAGGCTATTTGGAGGTTTGTAAAAAAATTCTATTTAGTACCACCTACCACCCATAATTATATGCTCAAACTGACGTTATTAACTGAACTATTGTAACAATCCAAAATTTCACAGTTGAAAATTTTTGTTTACACAAAAACCATATACTAAGATAGGGGGTGCTACCGCTGTGACTGACATAAGTCTGACCCCCGACCAATCTCGTACCAACCATAAAGCTATAAAACTCACAAGATATTAATTTAATTAGGGTATAAAACCACAAGGATTCTAATAATTCATAATTAAAAAAAGAAATCAGAGTGCACGATATAAGAGTTATTATAAAAACAAAAAAGTAGTACAACATCAAGGCCCTTGTAGGGAAAGCAGTATGATCAACAAAAGATGATAAAAACAGAAATAGGTGAGTTCGGACACCACTTTCTCTTGGGCCTCAGACCAAGTCCAACAGGCCATCACTCAACCCCACCCAACTCATCGAATACGTCAAATTCATCAAATGCAGCATCTCCTACCCGCACTAACTCAAAAAGGGCCACTACTTGTGGGAATGAGCAACACCCATGAAACGGGTGATTAGTACGCTATGTATTGAGTAAGGTAACCATGCAACTAAGGCCATACATAAAAGATAGAGAATGTAAAAAGTGAATTAATCTATTTATGCATAATCATTATATCTGTAGCCATTATTTTCTATTTTCACACAATTATCAATTTAAGTCCATACGAGTATGAAAACCCCACTATTATAGCCGGTGGATCAGAAACATCCAGGATAGAATACTTCTGACCACTATTATTTGCTAGTGGATCAGTCTCCAAGGCAAGGTGCTCTTGGCCACTATTATGATAGTGGATTGGTATGAACTAGACTCTCATGGTGTTCTACTGTAAGTAATTAGTATATTTTCTATAACTTAATATCAATTAAGGTTTGGTTTATTTAGCTCAAGATCCCCTACGATTATAGCCGGTGGATCGGAAGCATCCAGGAAAGAATGCTCTTGGTCACTATCATTCACCAGTGGATCAATCTCTAAGGCAAGGGGCTCTTGGCCACTATTATACTGGTGGATTGGTCTGACTTTGACTCTTGTGGTGTTCCACCGTAAGTAATTAGTATATTTTTCATGACTTATTATCAATTAAGGTTTGGTTTAATTAGCTCGAGATCCCCCACTATTATAGCCAGTGGATTATAAACATCCAAGGCAACATGCACCTGGTCACTATTATTTACTGGTAGATCGGTCTCCAAGGTACCCTACACCTAACCATTATTATTACCGGTGGATTAGTTTGGGCCTATCTCAATAATCTTTCACTTTATAAGGTTAGTGTATTATTTATGTCTTATTCAATAGATACCTTCTTACTAGATATGCATACCTACTGGACTCCCCATTCTCCCCTCCTTTCACACTTGCTCCCTCTAAAAAGCCTTGTCCCATATCTTGGGACTTCTACATATCCTAGAACTCCCAAACATCTTTCCCCCTTTTCCCTTACTAAGCATGATAATCCAAACTCCTATGTATGTGGGTCGAGGCCCACCTTCCCTTATCTCTGGTTTAACTCACCATAGTCCCTTAGGGTTTTTCCTTAGAAACCCTAATTTGGCCTAACCTCTCCCTATCATATATGACCCATACTCCTTTTGCTTCCAACCTATCACTCCACACGATCCGCACTCCACATCCCAACCTTACTTCCTATCCTATATGTGTGGCCATAAAAAACTAGTTGGCAACCCCAAACCCTAGCACCTCTCCTTTCTTGTATGTCGACCCCACATCACCCACACACCATTTCCCTTTCCACTTGAATCACTTCCCCCTCCATGTGACACCCTTCCACTCTTATCCCACACTCCAACCACTTCTATTGACTCTTCCTTCTATACACTCCCCACACTTAGGGTTTTTCTCACAAACCCTAGCCAAGTCCCCTATGCATCCTTATATCAACCTACGTACTATTTTTTACTTATGGACTCCATTCACCCAAACTACTCTTCCCTCACCTATCTTAGCCCTCAAGTTACCTTTCTCCATGTAAACGTTACCCCCACGCAAATACTAACCACCTATCCATGCAAATACTAACCACCACATGTTAGCCTTATACTTTCCATGCAAGATTTATTCCATCCTCCTATTTTATTCATATTATCCTTTTATTTATTCACCCCTAAGTCATAAGGTACTTAGGTTTTTTTCACTTCCTTCTTACCACTCCACTTTCTTTACTTCTTTTATCTTCCTCACAACCTCATCATACTACTTAAGGATTCCTAGCATGCATGTCATTTAGGGCCATAATGCATAAGGCATAACACAAAATATAGGTCATATCACCATATTACACATGCTATAACACATATACAACTTACCTTAGCTCTATGCTTAGTAGGCTGCGTTACAAGCATATTCTAACACCCCCAAAAGTTACAGTTGAAAATTTTCATTTAATCAAACTATACACCAAGATAAGGGTTGCTACCACTGTGATCAGTACAAACCTGGCCCTCGACTAGTCTCACACCAACCACAAGGCTAGAAATTTAACAAGTTATAAAATTGATTAGGACATGAAATCATAATGATTTGAATAATTCTTAATTGGAAGGGAAATCATAGTGCTCAATTAAAGAGTTAGTATAGAAACCGAAGAGTTATTACAAAAACTGAAAACTAATATAGAGTTAAAGCCCCAAAGGGGAAAGAACAATACAAATAGTAAGAGAGGATAAAATTAGAAAAGATGAGTTTGGATGACACTCACTCTTGGGCCCTATGCCAAGTCCAACAGGTCATCATTTAGCCCCGCCCAACGCATCGAATACTTCATAGGCATCAAACACAACATCTCCTACCTACACCAACTCAGAAGGAGTTGTTGCTCTTGGGAATGAGCAGCACTCAAGATACAGGTGATCAATATGCTATGTATTGAGTAAGGTAACCATATGGATAAAGCCATGCAAGTACAAATGGACAAATAAAGGCATATAATACTTAATTCAAGTTCATAACATCATTTGAGATATAAGCCATTATTTTCGTCTTACATATTTTCCAAATTATTTTCCACATGAGTATGGGACCCCACTATTATAGCTGGTGGACTGAAAAACACCCTAAGGTAAAACGCAACTAGCCACTATTATAGCTGGTGGACTAGAAATTATCCTTATATGGCCTCGATTCACGTGATGTTTTGTTGTAAGTAGTTAGTATCTTTTCCTTGATTTATTTCCATATAAAGTTTGGTTTATCAAGCTTGGAATCCCCACTATTATAGCCAGTGGATTGGATATCACTCCACAGGGCAGAATGCACTTGACCAATATTATAACCGATGGACCGTAAATTATCCTCACTTGGGTCTTAGTTAATAATCTTTCACTTTAAGTGTTTAGTGTTTTACTCGTATCTTATACTACACATAACTCCAAATAGACATACATGACCCACTTGACTTCCCATTCTCAACCTTTTATTCCTAGTTCTCCTAAAAAGCACTATCCCATATCTTAGGACCTTTACACACTACAGAACTCCCAGAATTCTTCCTCACCTTTTACCCACTCACCTTGAGAAATCAAAACTCTTATATACATGGATCAAGGCCCGCTCCCTATAACTCTGTTTCAACTCACCATCACCCTCTAGGGTTTCCCTCAAAAACCCTAATCTAGCCTATGTGGCCTCACGTCTGCCTATCATAAAATGTGCATGCTCCTCTTTGCTACCAAAACTACCACTCCACTCAAATCACACCTAATACCACAACTTCAATACCCATCTTCCACATGTGACCATGAAAACCCTAATTAATCCCCTAAACCCTAGTACTTTTCCTTTCTTTTATGTCATCCCCTCATCAACCAAATAACTTTCCACTTGACTCACTCCCCCTCCATGTGATACCCTTCCATTCTTATTCCACACTCTAACCATTCCCATTAACTCTCTCATCCTTGCACACTTTTCCCACTTAGGGTTTCCTCACAAACTCTAACCAAATCCCCCATGCATCCTTATATCAACTCACATACTATTTTTCACCTATGGACTCCAATTACCCCTACTACTCTTTCCTCACCTTACTTAATCTTCAAGTTAACTTTTTCCACGTAAAGGTAATCCCCATTCTAAGACTAACCATCCCATGCAAGCCTTACACTCCCCATGCAAGATTTATTCCATCATCTTATTTTATTCATATTATCATTTTATTTATCCATCAATAAGTCATGAGATACACTAGTCTTTCTCACTTTCCTTTTATCACTCCTTTTTCTTTACTTCTCCCATTTCCCCCCACAACCTCATCTTACTACTTAGGCGCTCTAGGTATGATAGGGCAACCATACATAAGTATGACACAAGTATAAGTTACATTACCATATTACACATGCCATAGAAACACATACACCTTACTTAGCTCCATGCTTAGCAAGTTCCGCTATAAGTGCATAAGCCATAACACATAAGGCACACACATATAACCAACACACATAAACACATAATAGATATATGAGGTCTTAACCATATCCTTACCTAAAACGATACCAAGCTTAGAGCACGCTCCTATGCCTCCTTAAGGGTCAGACTTGGTTCACCTATAAGAGGGAAACACTAGGGTTAACTTCCCTCTTATTACTTTTATTATTTCCCAATTTACCTTTAGTAAGAATTATTATTAGTGATGATGATGATGATAATAGTTTTAGGAGTATTAATAAGGGTATTATCATTAAAGTGGCTAACAAATACACTAGTGGTAGCATTAAACAAAATAGGGCTATTAGTAGTGATAATAATAATAATAATGATGATGATGATAATGGTATAATAATAATAATAATAATGGTAATAATAATAATAATAATAATAATGCTAAAAGGATAATTATACCAAAATAATTTATACTTAAGTGATAGAAAGTATTAGGGCACAACTTAAGTGAAGTTGGTAGCTAGGGCGGCTGTAGTGACACACGACTGTGACAATAGCCGTGGCAGTGGGAGTGGTGGTTGTTTCGGAAGAGTTGGAATTTTGGGATTGGAAGAGAGAGAGGGAAGGTGGTGGTTGTGAGGTGGTGGACTCTTTGGACTAGGAGGGTTGTAGTGGTGGTGGTGTAGCTAGGTGGGGATGTACGTGGTGGTGGCTGCGGTGATAGAGGGTGGTGGAGAGGGAGGGAGGAAAAAGGAGAGGAAGAAAGGGGAAAGAAAGGGTTTGGGAAGGTAGAGGAGGTTCTTTTGGGTTGAAAGGGAGATAGTGAGGATGGTGATCGTGGTAGAGGAGGTAGTGTACGACGGTGAGAGGGGTGGAGATGGGGTGTAAAGGGCAGCTCGAGCTGCCCACTTTGCATGATCAAGGAGGGCTGCATAGGGGGATTTAAAGGTGATGTGTGGATTGGTTTGGTGGAGGGTGATGTAAGGAAGGGGCCAAGTGTGTTTTGGGTGGTGACTTTTTATGGCCGTGGCTAGGGCGATGTCTAAAGGTATGGCGGCAAGAATGGTTGAATTTTTCTAGGTAGAGAAAAGGAGGGGAATGGGGGATGTTGAAGGGGTATTTATAGGTCAAGGGAGGGAGAAGTTGATAAAGGGGGAAGAGGACAAGGGGCTGGAGTGGCAAGAGCTCATTAGCCGGCGATAATAGGATGGTACGAGCCTGCGAAGGTGTAGGGTTGCAGATGGGGGAAAAGGAAGGGAAATACGTACATAAGGAAGGTAGGAACTAGGAGAGTTTGGATTGAATTAGAAAGGAAAGGGATGGGGGAGAGAGAAGGGAGAAGACTAGAGCGGTAGGTGGTAGGGTAGGATGGCTGGTGGCAGTTCTATACGCTCGACCTACAGCGTAAGGAGAGGAGAGGAGAGAAGAAAGAAAAGGAGCTGGGTCGGTCAATTGGGGAAGAAGAAAAGAAAGAAAATAAATGGAGAACTAGGGGCGAAAGAAAAAGAGAAAAGAAGGGGAGGTGGGCTTGGCTCTCTATAGGGAAGGGAAGAGAGGGGTGGAGTTGGGTTGCATGGCGAGGCCAAACTAGGGAAAGAAGGGAAGAAAGAAAAATAGAATGGAGAAAAAGGAAGAAAGAAAAAGGAAAAGGAAGAAAAGGGGGAAAAGAAGAAAAAAGAAAAAGGAAAATAAGGTGGTTGGGGTATTTAGGGTCTTTTTGGTATTTTAAAATTTTTTGGAAATAATAAAATTAGTATAAATAAATAATTAAATTCCTTTTTATATTAATTTATAAATTTTGGGGTATATTTTCCTAATTTTATTTTACTTAACAAATTACCCTAATATTCCTTAATTAAATCCTATGTTATTTCCCTCTTTTCTTGTCTTAATTACTCTCATTCTTTTTTTTAACAATATTATATTTAATTAACCTCACAAATTAATCCCTATTTTATTATAATTTTCTAAATTAATGTTTTGGGGTATTACACATATAATCCATAATCACATAGGATATAAGAATATAACCCACACACATGAACACATAACACACAATTTGGCATTAGCTGTATCCTTACCTTAATCGATATCACGCTTGGAGCATGACTCTTACGCCTCCTTAGAGGACGGGTTTGGATCACCTATAAAAGTGGAACACTAGTGTTAACTTTCCTCTTATTCTTTTCATTATCCCCTAATTGAATTTTAGTAAGAAACTAATATTAGTAATGATAATAATAATAGTCCTTAGAGTATTAATAAGGTTATTATTATTATTAAAAAGGCCAATAATAATATTAGTAGTAATATTAACCATAATAAGATTAATTGTAGTAATGATGATGATGATGATGATGATGATGATCATAATAATAATAATAATAATAATAATAATAATAATAAAGCTAAAAATGACAATTATACAAAATAATTTATACTTAGGGTATAACTAGAAGTGGAGGTGGCAGCAAGAGTGGCAGTGGTAGTGGCGCAAGGCAGCGACGACAGTGACAGTAGTAGCGGTAGCGGTGGTAGTGGGAGTGGTGGTGCTTTGAAAAAGTTAAGCTTTGGGGTTGGAATAGAGAAAGGAAGATGGTTGTGAGGTAGTAGATCTCTTAGACTAGGGGTTTGTAGTGGTGATGGAGGCATGGCAGGGTGGCGGCACAAGTGGCAGTGGCTATGGTGGCTGTAGGTGGAGGATAAGGAAGGAGGAGGAAAGAAGGGGAGAAAGGGGAAAGGAAACGTATGGGGGAGGTAGGGGAAGGTCTGCTAGGTGAAAAGGGAGGCAGTGGGGGTGGTGGTTGTGGTGGAAGAAGTAGCATAGGGTGGTGAAAAGGGCAGCAATGGGGTGTAAAGGGCATCTCAAGATGCCCACTTTACACGGGTAGGTGAGTTGTGTAGGGGGAGTTTTGGGCGGGGAGTGGTCTATTTTGGTGGAGGGTGATGCAAGGAAGAGGTTGGGTGGTGGTTTGGATGACGGTGATGCACGGCGGCAGTTGGGCTGAGTGTAATGGTGTGATGGTGGGGAATTTTGGGAAATTTATAGGTAGAGAAAAGGAGAGGAAGAAGGCTGAGGGATAGGGTATTTATAGGCATGGGGAGGAGAAGGAGAAAAGGGAGGATGAGGACAAGGGAGTAGGAGGGACAGGGGCTCGCTGGCTGGCGGTGGCAGGTCGGTACAAGCCTTCAAAGGTGTAGGGTTGTAGGGGGCAGGGTTGATTTTGGTAGGCTGTAGGGGTTTGGTGAGTGTCTTGGGATTGCAAAGCATGGGGGACTAGTGCAGGACAGTGCCAACTGCATGCCTTGTAGGTTAGGTCGAGGGGAGAGAGAGAGGGAGAAAGGGGAGCCATGGCTGCTAAGCAGCCATGCACACTAGTGACGGGGAGGGGGACAAGGTAGGAGATAGGGGCAGAGGGGAACAACGAAAAAAGGGTAGGGAGAAAAGGTGAAGGATGGGCATCACTAGGCCATGTGAGGGAGAGAAAAAAAAGAAGGGAGCGGGTTGGGTTATGTTGGGGGGGGGGGGGAGAGCAAGGAAGGAGAGATGAGGAGGGGAGGAGTAGGACTACAGAAGCAATGCCCAAATGGGTGAGAGGAGAGGAGAAGGAAAAAAAATAAGAAAAGGAAGAAACAAAAAGAAAAAGGAAGAAAAGAGGGGAAAAGGGAACAAAGACATAAGAAAAATGAGGTAGTTGGGGTCTTTTTTGTGTTAAATTTTTTTAAAAATAATAAAATTAGTAAAAATAAATAATTAAATTTCCTTTTTATATTAATTTAGAAATTTTGGTTAAATCTTCCTAAATTTCATTTTAGTTAACAAATTACCCTAATCTTTACTAATTTAATCCTATATTATTTCCTTATTTTTGTAATCTTAATTACTACCATTATATTTTTATTATTTTATTAAAAATGTTATATTTAATTGATCTCACATATTAACCCCTATTTTATTATTAATTCTTAAATTGAGGTTTAGGGTATTACAACTATCATGACACTATTGAAGAGCATTGTTCACAAATCTCTATGATATTGGGATCTCAAGGTAAGTCATGCCTAGTTTGCTTACAACAACCCCTCCCCCCACTTATGACATAATGAACTCCCTTTTTGAAGTAGTTTATAAGGAAAACCCTACTGTTCACATCAAGTTCATTCCCCTCCCAATCAAAGCACATGTTAGCTTCAAGGAAATTGACAAGGAAAAATCATTTAAGAAACTTCATGAATAAGTAAGATCCCACATTGAGCGAATAAATGAAATGAACAAAAAGAAATAGAACAAGCACCACAAAGAATGAATTTTTGGGCCAAGAGATATTGTGTGGTTACACCTTTTACAGGAGAGTTTCCAACATAGGATAAATAAAAACTCATTCCTTATAGTGATGGGCCATTCAAAATCATTGAGAAGACATGGAACAACACATATCGGCTCAAGTTACCACCGGAAATGGGGAACATATCAAATATATTCATTATAGTAGATTTGCTTCATTATTTACATGAAGAGACACACAAGGTTGAGGGGCATCTTAAGAAGGGAAGTATGATGCAGGATCATCCCCATAGATGATACATACATGCTAATTAATTTTTCTAAGTTAGAAAGTGCCAAAACACTCCCAACATGGAAAAAGATAATTAACTAAGGTGGCAAGCCATGCATGAGCCAAAAAATCCATCATATTTTTCTCATGGCTTAATCTAACCTAACATTTCTCATTCTCACACAAAAAAAAAATTAACCTAGCTTATGCAAAGTTATCCTACATGATGCGATCCACCCATATAAGAACTAGCCAACAATTTTTGAAAATCCAAGCATTGTAAAGTAATGTAGAAGCATCTTCATTTAATGATCTCAATATTCTCATTAATTTTCTCAAGTTTGAGAATAAAAAAACTCTCTTTACTTGAAAAAATTAATCACTCCTTAAGAATATCCATATAAGCCATGCAAACCTTATCAACCTTTTTTTTTCCACCCCAAAAATAAGCTACATTTAGCCAAGTTTTTTTTCTATAATTTGTCCACCTTTTTTAGCCCATTTTTCTTTAATATTTTATCCCCAAGAAATGACACAAAAATTCAGCCCATTCAACACCCATAAGAACCATATAAAACTGCCACACGTTCCTCTTAAGTTGTATGCCAAGTCCTTCTTAGCACTTGGGAAGACCAATGTAGATTTTTGTAAAGAACAAGGAAGGTTAGAAGTCAATCTTTACTACTTTTATCTCTTAAAAGATTAACATGATAATTTTCTATTTCCTTGTAAGTCAAGTGGAAGCTACATGAACTAGACATGTGTTAGGGAGATCGATATGTTTGAAAATCTGCTCCAAAACACCCTACCATGGCCAAAACTCTTGGTTGGGATATCATGTATATTTATTAATTTGTTTTATCTAAAATCACCTGTATTAGTTAGCTAAGTTGTAACCTTTAATCATGTACTTCATCTATAAGTGCCAAGGATAGAATGAAAGAGAGTAACACAACTTATTGGCTGCAACATTTTCTCTCTAGCAAAACCAAGAGGCCTCCTTCTAACTCAAGTGTAGGAGTTAGAAGTTTGCAAAAATGTTCTAAGATTTATGCTAAGAGTTTATACCTCAGGTGGTTCTTGTTAATATTGATTCAAGGAGTTACCAATAATCAATTTTATTCTCTTAAATCTCTCCCCATTCTTCTCTTTAGGTTTTGGTTGGTTTAAGTTAAATTAGAACACCACCTTCTTGCATGACCTAAGTTAGGTCTCATATGCATCACAAAGTAAACCATGCAACAACCATTTTGTATATTTGGGCCATGAAATATAGACAATTAGTATAATGGATTAATTGGCATGATTAGAAGGTGTTAGCAACATTTACTTCAATATCTTTAGGCAATTAGGAGGCTTGGTGTACCAGTTAATTAATGGGTGTTTTATCCATTTTTAATTTATTCACTTTTATTAGGTTTAGTTAGTTTTCATCTAAAGTTGATTGAGTATCTTTTCTACCTTGTAACTCCCCATAAATGGTTGACTTGGGGTTTGGTCATGTGATGTTTTTGTTGTTGTCATTTTCTAAATGAACTAGGGTTTGTAGCTAATTTTAATTTTCTTAACTAGATATTTGGGTTATAATTTAACTAAGTATAGGGGGTTCTAATCTAGTAATCCATGGAGGGTAGGATGGTCATTTTTGTAACTCATTGAGCCTAGATCATCCTCACAGCCAAAAATTCCATGAGCTTGCTCTCATTCTTAAAATAAAAACTCAAGTGAAGGGTTTTTGTGGGAATCATTAATATCATACTTGTCGGGTTTTTGTGGGGATTCGGGTATTGTAGCTATTGTAGGGGTATTTTGATCATTTTATGATAATGTGGAAAATAATCATGACATGATAATATTTGAGAAATTTATAAATTATTTCATAAGTAACGTACTCAAATGATAGTTGAATAGGGAAAAAATTATCTGAAATGAGTTTTTGAGGGTTTCAAAAGATGAGGTCATTCTAGTTAATATAGGTTAAAAATGATATGTTAGTGTTTCTAAGGTGGTAATAGGTTAAAAATATGCTAAATGTGTTACGTGAAAATTTTGGGGTAATTATGAGTAGCATCATTCCAATAAATTGAGGGGAATGCCAATTTTTCATATTTGGGAAGAAATGATGCTTATCTTGTGAAATTAGGGTTTATAAGAGAGTTATGGTATTTTTTTCTTAGGGAATGTTTCAAATCATCATCTCGTTGTACTATTTGTGCCTTGCATATTTATATTTATGTCTACATGATGATATCAAGAAGAAATATAATTTTATAAGGCATTGATTACTTAAAGTGAAATATTACTTGAGTCAAGACCAAGGTGTTGTATCCATTCAACCAGATAACAATAGTGGCTCGAGAGCATCTTCCTTGAGAGGTACTTTATTCCATTGCACTGAATTAATAATAGTGGGGTCCCTAGGACTATGATAATGACTAATAATGGAACTCATATTTAGTTATTCTCTTGCATTGTATTATGTTTTATCATTATACATGCTTATTCTTCCATGTAACCTTATGTATTTGTATGCCCTAACTATAATTGCATTGTTATCCTACTCAATATGTAGCATATTGATTATATATATTATAGGTGCTACTCATTCTCATCCATAGACAAACTATACTTTGCTATTCAGGTCGATGAGATGATTTCTTCACTTTTGATGAACTACATGTAGAAGAGTGATCTTATATCTTGGGGTTGGATGTAGAGTCATGTTATCTCATTCCTTTTTGGATTCTTATTTCCTACTGATTCCTTTAACTTTATTTTAGAATATTGTACTTGGAGTTAATCTCTAAATTCTTATCTAATTCTATGAAATTTCTCTCATTATCTGTTTATCATGTTTTAAGTTTTAACTATTTGCCTTGTATTTGATGTAAGAATGGTATGGTAAGTCAAAATTATGTCGAGTACAGTGGTAACACCCAAATATATTGCTATTATGCTTTTGATAAAAAGAAACCAGTAGTAAATTTTGAGGTGTTATAATCCTTAACAATTAGATTCCACACCAAACCAGGTCTAACAACACTCTAGGTTAATGAAATTGTGGAATTACACTTCATCCTATTGACATTAGGCTTACTCTTGCATGCTTCCATCAATAAGGCATCCATAGTACCCGTTGTGGTACTCTCATGAACATGGTGAAGTGATTTTTAATTAATACTATAATGAGTTTTTTTTATACCACTTTTTCTTGCTTAGAAGTTTAAATCTTAATGCCCTATGGCCTAGCCATCATCCTATGCGCAATTCTACTAAGAATTATATCAATATGAAAATATCCCACAATAATAGCATAAAGAGAAAATTAGTAACCATCATGTAGTGAAGGGACACCCATATCCACATGTAACACCCACCAAATGCTCAAGGAAGTCACACTTCATGACAATATGCTCATCCATTGCATTCTCACTTTACATGCAACCACATATTATATGTTTTTTAACCTACTATCTCATGGATCCTATCTAGAATCAAATCCATTTTGTGATCATATCCTATTCATCTCCTTTAGCTTGAATCAATAAGATTTGATGATAATTCTATTAGTATGCTCAATAATATTGTTCTCTAATATAAAGATCATATCAAAGCCGATATATTTTGCAACCATCCAAGGACCTATACGTTATCTCTTATATGCCCACATCACATGCCATTTATGTTATCTACATGCAATAATAATGATCTAGGCCCTTAAGCTCATTCTTTTATCATTAATATTGATTTTATTTTGTAACAATAATATAGGAAACTATATATGGTGGTAGGATAAATTAGATGTACATCATCATTATTCTCTTATTATGTCTATAAAATATTCTTCATATAGTCTCATGTTTGTGTAGCTTCATTATCTTGTCATACACAAATTCATTCTTATGCTACCATTTACAGCATTTATTATAGCAGTATCCAACTTGATGTTCATATCAATTATATATTTAAACTACTCTATCAGACTCACCACCTCCATAAGGCTTTGGTAGCCAAACATTCAATTATAGCATTACCATCTAACTCCAACTTCCCATAAAAATTTCAAAGAGTTTCCACTTAAAAACCTTTATCCCATAGGTTACAATACATTGAAAAAATTCCACGCTAATAACCCCACACAAATGACTTTATTCTAGTTAAGGAAGCTAGGTGTTCTCTTAACCTACTACCAAACACTCTTCATCATTGTCGAAAACAATATTGATTCATGAAACTAGGTGTGACTTTTGAACAATTGGTACATGCTTTGAACAAAGTAGTACCCATCATCTAAAAGAAGTCAAATGATATGATATTTTGGCATATGAATATCGATGGTAATATTACTAATAAGGTTAACATCCACGGCATAAAGGAACCCTAAAATCATATTCATACCCCACCATGCCAAATCCTACAATATGAGATCACTAAATCACATATCTTCCTTCTCATTATTAATTAGAGTCACCACATTGAAGGAATAAAGAGTAAGGAGTCACTTATCCTCCTAAACCTTGTTACATTCCTTGTTATCTATATTCCTTGTTGTCTACTTCCAATTGTAATCCAGCAACCACAACCTATATTGATTTCTAAACACTCCTCTATGTATACCTTAGTTGGTGTCCCAATGGTACATTGAGGATGCTACATCCTTGAGAATACTTTGCTTTCCAAAATCAAGTTAAAAGAGATCCTTCACTTATCTATAGTCTCCAAACTTAGTTTCGAAGCATGACTATGTTAAATAAGTGAATGTCAAAAAAACCTGTTCCACTAAGATCTTTAGGATTAGAAAGTTGCTCTAGCTAAGTTAATGAATGCTTCTTCTTGTTATTATTTTTTTGTAAGATTTCTTACTCAACTAAAAACAAGCCATTCCCTATTATCTTTATTCATAAAGTGTTACAGAAATCTTATAAAACAATCATGGTGTACATTAGGATGGCTTGGATAAGTCTTCTAGTATAACTTCCTCTCCAACTATAAATAAAGATTTTTCCTCTAACTCATTAACTTATAACACATCCTTTCTGTTATCAAACTAAACATTAGCTTCTTAGAGTGACCTATCAAGGTTGGTAGCCCTACCAAGAAGTTATCTAATCTCATATTTGCATGTCTAGGTTACGTTCGATCTATAGGTCACCTTTGAGTTTGGAAAATTCACCGCTTATCATGAAGCAGCTCCATAAATATTCATGAACTATTTGCAAGTCAACACTTCTTCCATAGTAACCTTAGTAAACAAGATGTTGTCATTTACAAAAATACACCTACATTTTAATTCATCTTCATCTTTAATTATCAATCAATCCATTCATCATCAACCTTTGGTAAATAATGAACTCAATTTTTTTTTATACAGTGGTGCTTAATATATTAAGATTTATGGAGTCTTAAAGTTTATAGAGGATCCCTATATAAAATTAAACTTGATTTGGTGGTGTCTAGAGCTATACATGTGTAAATAGTGTTGGAGAACATGCCCCTATGATTTTTTTTTTTGAAAAAATGGGCAAAGAACGGAGGAGATATTAGAGAACATTACTAGACATGTTTAATTAACATGATTATGTTGATGAACATGGGCAAGCCACATTAACCAACACACTCTTATAGTTTTTTAAGAGTCATTTTGTAGAGAAAATCGAGAGTTGACATAAGCAAGAGATGTTTAGTTGCATACTCATGTTAATGAATGTAGGTAGCATGTGTAGTTAGATATGGCCATGTTAAGGATAATTGTTTTGACGCCTCAAATTCATAAAAAGTTTACCTATATATATGATTTTGATTATACTAATTTATGATGTTATGTAAAAAAATTTTACTTAAGAGAAAGAAACTCTATATTTAATTAATTCTTGTATTCATCAATAGCTTGAAGCCTTGTATTAAGCTATTTCTAACCACGTAAATCTAGTGTTGATAATCCTAGCTTAATAACCTATCTTAACCATTTTGATAATTTCTCTATTGGTGGTGATTGTATATTAAAATAATTAGTTTCAAAGCCATGTTCAAAGAATTTGGGACAATTAGAATGGAGGATGGAAACGTTAAGATTGAGAAGCTTGATGGTTCTAATTTCCATAATGGATGATGTAGATTGAGGATTATTTATATTAGAAGGATCTTTACTAATCCATTAAAGGTGAGAAGCCAATATTTATGGATAAAAAAAGTAGGAAGCTTTTGATAGGAAGGCTCTAAGTGTTCCAGTTATGTTTTATTCATTACCTCACATTTAACACCATTAATCAATAAATGGCTACAAGTATGATGAAAATAATTTGCCAACATGTATGAAAATGTATTTAATTTAGAGATGTTTGATTGTACTTTTGTTGTAGTATATATTATTTAATTTAACATGATGTTTGGTTAATTGAGTTACATTGAGATTTCGTTTGATGATGTGGTGAAAGCCTCCTTTTTTTTAATCTTTTATTCCAAGGAGTTAGGATATTATTATTATTTTAATTAGATACTCCTATGATTAAATTACATTGAAGTTTTATGAGGTCCAAACATTAATTCTTGGCAAAAGTATTCACATGAAAGAAATAAAGAAAGATGATAAAAGTAGTGCATTGAGTGCTAATGGTAGGGGAATGAATAGTAAGAGAGGCTCTAGAATCTTGGTATATCAAATTATAGAGGCAAGTCCAAAAGTCTTGATCAAGAGGCTAGTTAGATATGTGATGATAAAGGGCATCTCAAAACACACTCTAAGAGACCCATTTATAGATATTTATGATGCTTTAGTTTAGTGAGTGAAGAGTTCAATTAAATTTATGGCTATTATATTCTAATTCTTTGTCTCATTCCGTATAATATAGGAGCTTTTTCAACAAATTTTCTTGAATATAGTTAGTTTGAAAAAGTATATCTTATATATAGCAAATTCCTTTAATTTTGTTGGCATTGGTGATGTGATTATCAAGACTCCCTATGTGTGTAAGTAAAAGCTCAGTGATGTCAAATTCATCTTGAGGATGAAAAAGAATATGATATATATTGGTTAGCTAGATAATATAGGTCATAAGACCACATTTTGGGGGGGGTTTGGAAAGTCATGACGAGGGGATGAAGATCCAAGAATATGATGTTGTACTCCATAGTTGGGTTATAAAATGTGCTAGCTTTTAATGAAAACATATTTGTCTAGAAATTATGGAACTATAGAAAAATAAATTAAAGATATAGTGTAAAGTGGTGATTTTCCCAATCTAAAGGATCTCGACTTGTGTCTTTCATGAAGGTTGAGTACCTTGTAAGTAAAACACGGTCAATTTCAAAAAGGCAATGAAAGTTCCTAAGGTATAATAGTTGAAGATAGTGCACAAAATACATGGGAGCTGCATTGATACCATTAATATGAGTACCTATATACTATGTTACCTTCATTGATGATTATAATAGAAAGGTGTGGGTTTACTTTCTAAAATGGAAGTCTGATGTTTCACATTATCTAAGATATGGAACGTTGAGGTTTTGAACGAGACTTGATTTAAGCTAAAGTGATTCAAGTAAAATAATGGTGGTGTAAGAACCCCAAATTTGGGACTTAAAATTTTCATTTTAAAGAGCTAATAGCGAAAGCCAAAATACAAAATGTAGGAGTGTTATGTCGCATCAAACATCTAAGAGGCAATCCCTATGCTTAGCCTATGTCGTGTATATGGCAAAAGAAACCTTATACTTATAGGTCATATTCTCTGCCTAGCTATTTTTTTTTTGCTTGAGGTATAATTTTACAAAAAATCATGGAGGCATGTTTCATAACACAGTCTTTTTTTAGCCCTAAATCGTTTTTCAATATGGTTTTTCACTATAGAATAAATACATTATTTTGGTGAAACCTTGAAGGAGAAAGCCACACAAAGAGAGAGAATAGAGGGTTAGAAATTGATATTGAATTCACCTTGTAATTTATTTAATTCCTATTAATTTCATTAATAAAATGACAATACAAACTAATTTTGATTGTATTTTAATTTCATATTTGTTAAAGGTAATTTATTTATATATATAGATATCTTGCAATGGTAAAAGATGTAAGTGAAACATGTAATTATCTAAGTGAGTTATTTTAGGATAAAATATTAGAATAACCAAGGTTATTGCAAATAACTATAATGGAGTTAATATTATTGAAACAAAACCAACTTGCAATGGTACAAAGAAGATTTGAGACTAGTCTCATTATTCAATTCAACATGGAACTCTCCTAAGTTCCTTGCACAATGAATTTCAACATGGTTGTTAGATATCAATAGAATAATATTATGCATAATAAAAAAGTCAAACATTCCTATTTATTAGCTAACGTCATTTTTCAATGAGAGGATTAATAGTTAATTAAATCATTAGTATGAGTACTTACTAGAAAATATTTCTCTTTTAGAACATCATTGGGTTTGGAGGGAGCTTAGGTTTCTCTATGGATTTAGCCATCTCCAATCCTAAGCTAAGTTTCTCAAACTTTTCTCCACTCAAAAGCTTGGTTAAAATATCACTTATTTGATAATCAAATTCAGAAACACACATTTCAATAAAACTTTTCTCAATATTATCCCTAAGCAAAATTATATCTTATATCAATGTTTTGTTTTTATTGAATGTTGTACAAGATTTTTGGTAATGTTGATAAAATTGGTATTGTTAAACATAAGTGGAACACAATTTACCTTAACACTATAGTCATGCAACTATTGCTTAATTTAAAGCAACGGAGCACATCATGTAGCAGCTAATACATATTTAGCATAAAATACTAATAATGCAATAAAAATTTATTTCTTCAAAACCCAAGAAATTAGACAATTTCCTAGACAAGTTTCCATGCCTAAAGTGCTCTCTCTTTCCACTAAGTAACCTGCAAAATCATTGTCACTATACCCATAAAGTTCTACATTAGATCCTTTAGGATACCATGAATATAGATCATCAATTCCTCTTAGTTATTTAAGAATATATTTTAGAATTTTTATATTATCTGAAAAGCTAGCATAGAGATAAAAACTAAACACAATGTTAGGCCTAATAACCATGAGATATAGCAATGAATTGATCATACCTCTATAGGCTTTTACTTCAACATCCTTGTCTTTTTCATTTATATCTTGTTATACATTTGTGGGAATGGGTGTGTTATAAACCTTGTCACTTTCTAGATCATACTTCTTGATTAGTTCCTTTAAATTTGTGGTTTTTCCCTAGAAGAATTTCAATTATCCTTTCATGCTTATATCAAATTCACTCTATAGAAGACATGAAAACTCATCATATATGATACCATTAGTGGATATAAATATGATATCATCATTATATATATGAATTAATAAGGAATTTGTTCATTCTATCTTTAGGATCAATGTATTGTCCACTTAACCACTCAAATCTTGTTTTTTTTTCTCAAAAATAATTAACTGTCTTGCATACCCAGACCATGAAGCTTATTTTAAATCATATAGGTTGTCTGGTACCCTTAAACCCTAGAGTAGGAAATCACTCTTTACATTCATCTAATAGAGCTTGAAATTCTTATGCACTACATATGTTATACTCATTTTGGTTGGATTAATTATGGCTACTAGTAAAAGGGTTTCATCATAGTTGATTCTCTCTTCTTAACTATATCCATGTACCACTAATCTTTCTTTATTTAATGTCATTATATGAGAATCGTCTAATTTATTTCTAAATACCCATTTGAATCCAATCACATACTAATCCTCTTATTGTATATATATATAGTGTGAGTGTGCCACACTTTTCAATTTTCTAACCAATTTAGTTCCCCTTTGCATGGCCATAATCAAGTATGCATTTTGTAGCAATTCCACATAACTATGAGGCTCAATAGTGGATAGGAAACTAAATCTTGTATAGTAATTCCAAAGAGAAGATCTAGTCTAAACTCCTTACCTTGAGTTACCAAGAATGTGATCAAGAAAGTGTGCATTTTTAAATATTTGATTAATTTGTGGTTGGAATGCAATTCTATCTTGATCATATTCACCTTGTTGGACGTTATCCTCCACTAGATTTTCTTGCTCTACTTATTCTACTCCTATTTTTTTCCTTGTTTTTTCACTTGACCTAAAGCCTCTTTTATCATTCCTATATTAAAGTCTTCATCTTTTACTAGATTTTGTTTATTAGATTCATCAAATTCCACACGAACACTTTTCTCCATGCACATCATTTTTTTTTTGTAAACTTTCTATGCTTGTTGTGGGCAGAATATCAAATAAATACTGCTTCATCACTCCTTACATCAAACTTTCTCAAATTATTTGTCATTATTTAGTAAAAACCATTTATACCCAAATCTCCTGAAATGTGCATTCTTTGATTTCATTCCCTTGAGTAAATTATAGGGAGTTTTCTTTAAGATTAGTTTGATCATGGTTATGTTTAGGATATAGAAGGTAATATTCACACTCTTAGTCTAAAAGTTCATTATCGGTGCACTAGATATAAATGTGGCCCATGCAATCTCTTTAGATGTTATCTTTTTCCTTTCAACCACTATGTCCTTCTATGAAGTCCTAGGAGTAGAGATATTGTGTTCAACACTATTCACATTTCAAAACGTAATAAATTTATGATTATCAAACTTAGTCCCACAATCTAATCTAATGGATTTTAGTTCCAAGTTTTGTTTATTTTTTTATCCATTTAACATAATATAGAGGCTTGTAAAAGAAAATCCCTTGACAACAAGAATAATGTCCATGAAAGTTTTGAAAAATTGTCTACAATAACAATAACATACCTACTTCCACCTCTTCTAGCAATTTTCATAGGACCATAGAAATCCATATATACTAATTCAAGTGGCTCAGTGGTACTAACTTTAACGACTAAATTTTAAACTTTATTTTTTTAAGATAATAAATAAGTGCAATAAAACAAAATCGGAGATCTTACTACAATATAAAACATGAGAGATATGTGATCATCACCTAATCTATGTTTGATGTAAGCCAAAACAACATGAATGAATAATAGAATGCATGCACTAACATGTACATTAATAATAAGGATGAGAATGATATAAAAGGGAGAGAGATATTTACAAAATCTAAATACATGAATCAAAGCTAAGTGTTTAAATAACCAGAAAGAAATAAAACCATATGGTAGCTGAGAACTATAACCTTGTAAATTCTCCTCTACTCATTAAAATGGAAGCCCAATTATCATGATGAGAACACAAATTTAGTATCAAGATGGTTAAGTACTAGTAAAATAAAATATATAAAATAGGCAAGAGTTCATGTTGCACATTAAGGTCATATAATAGTAGGGTATAAGACTTACTTAGGAAATATAACTTCTAAGATTATGGTTATCCTGTGACAAAGCATATTCACATAAGCATCATGGAAGAGATAATAGTACACATCATTCACTTAACTCATATAGAATAAACCATATTATTAAGCCTCCATTTAGTAACCACATACTTTTTTCATTTATTAAGATATTCAACTCGATCATACCGGATTCTCTACAATGAAAACATTTCATGGTATCATAACACAATGTAACACCACACCCACTGTATATGACCAAAATACATCATGAGGAATTTCTAAGTTGATACCACACCCACAACACCTTCAGTGCATCTATCGTTAGGGCTAATACATATTAGGATACTACACCCACCACATATGGTTATAATATATCTAGAGGATTTCTTAAGGAATACCACACCCACCACACCTTGAATGCATCTACCATAAAGGTCTAGGATGCCACACCAACCTAAACTATAGTCATATGAAGTGCTAGGAGACTTGTACACATCACACCCATATTTGTTGAATACTAATGACATATCATCCTTCCATAGGATTAATCATATACCTTTTAAATATGCGCAAACCCCTACTTACCATAATCCATTATAGAAGGAAAATAGGTACTAAATGAAAAGGTAAAATCTATAGGGACAACTCATCCACTTACTCCTTGTTAACTACCTTTAGAGTTGGAGAAAAAGGCTCTAAAGAAATCTTAATATCCATAATTAATATAGATTAAGTGATATAAAATATCACAACTCAATTACATTAATAACTAATTGGGTGTTTTCAAGTGATAACACCAAACACAATATTTATCATTTTAATTTCCCCTTTGTTCCAATTAAGGAGGGTCAAGATCATGGTTTCATGTCACAAATTAATGGAAAATTTAAAATAGAACCCCAAATAAGGATCATAAAATAATAAATAAGCATGGAAAAATAAATTAGGACAAGGTGACCGATCCTTAAGATCAGTTGATTGGTCTAGGTATACTAGACCCAAAGCAAAACAAATAATATAGCAAAACTAGTCACGTAGTTGGTCTAATTGATCAACTATTCATGATGAATTGTTATGTTTTTTTTAAACTAGTTGATATGTTTAGGTCAATACCAAAACCAATCATGATAAAAAATAGCCACTCAATAAATTTATCAAGCTGATCGATTGTTCACAAGAACATTTTGATGGGCTTAGTAAACCGATGAAATATAAATGAAAACTAGTCGATGTGGTTATAAAATGATTGATCCTTCACATAAACTAGTCAAGGATTCCATCCAACCGATCAATTAGTCTAGGTAAAACAACGCCCAGACACACATTTTACACTTAACAAAAATCACATGTTTTCCAAAACAACCCTATCATGTTCCTATGCTGTAAAAAATATAAGAAGACACATTTCACACTTAACATCATATGAATTCATGGTAGAACATCAATACACATCAACTAATGACAATAGCCCAACATCATGACTGGCATCCAAAATACTCAAAAACATGCTCCAAACTCTAGAGGAATAAACACTCCACATACTCAAATTTAACGACTTAAAAATAATACATAACCGTCATAGAAGACACCAAGAACATGAGACCACAACTAACAATATAAATCCATAGTCATATTGAAGATAAGGATATACCACCTCTAACCAAAATCTTCTACGACAAGAATATACTCCTAAATTTATGGCCTAACCTAAGACTCTAAAACTCCTAAGAGAATGAAGAATCAAAATAGTCAAAAATCCTTTTAAACCCCAATTAAAAAATCTTCAAAAGAAGAAGCACAACTCACCTTCTCTCAAGAATAATTTATAAATAGGAGAAAAGTTAGGATATTCAACCTTCCTTTATACCTTAATGCTTCCTTATTTAAAAAGGACAAATAAAGGAGAGATAAGGCTAATATTAGAAAAAAGATATGACATAAATTAGCTGATCATGGGAAGGGAAACCAAGAGGAAAAGTCTCTATTTTCCAGCAAAAAAAGGAAAGGGGAGAAAAATAAGGTGTGAAACTTAGAGAATTTAGCTCAAGGTAAAGAGAGAAGGGATGCAAGTGTTAAGGAGACTAGAAAATGGATCATAAGGGAGGTTCTATGCCCTTATGTTAAAAAATGAGAAAGAGAAGAAAGGGAGTGGGTTAACTTTTGTTGAGTGCAGGGAACTAAAGAATTGGAAGGGGAATGATGAAAATGAAAGAGATGGAGTGAAATTAGATTGTAGCAAGGGTAAGACTTGTTAAGGGAGGTGTAGGGGATCTGCAAGAAACAATAGCTTCCAAAGGAGATATGAAAGTGAGGGAGAGTGAGAGTAGGTAAAAAAGTACCACAAAAGTGATTTTAAATAATTTTTAGCTAAATAAAATCATATGATGATTTCAGTAATGTATAAAAAATACAAATCACCAAATAAGCTTATTATCACTAAAATACCCTAATCAGAAAGTATCATAAATATTTGAAATAGAATTGAAGATAGAAAATGATCTAAAATTGCAGCAAAAATAATCAAGCGATTTACATAACCAGTCAATTGGTAATCCCCAAAATAAAAATTCAAGTCCATATACTTATCGATTAATCGGTTAAAGAAACTCTTCGATCGGTACGCTTGAAATTTATATTTTTACCCAAAATTTAAGTCCTTTTTAAAGCCAAAATTATTTTATTTTATATCAAAATAATTTAAAATACATTTTGAAGGATTTTAGGGTGGGTGTTAAATTACCATAAGCTTTACCATATAAAATGCTCTAGCATGCTTACCTCTGGTGTAAGAAGTACACACAGCTTCTAATATAAATTTGATTGTTTAGACTTATGTTTGATGATTTCTATGAATCCATAATGATATAGTATTATTTTTTTATAAGGAAAAATCATCCTATATGACACTCATACAAGTGAAACTTTATTCTTTAACTTTCTTCAAATCTTTTGTGACTATTCATGACACAGTGGCTATATATTTTATTTTTAGCAGATCAAGACAATTCCTCTTCCTAAAGTTCATTCTTACTTGTTTATTTTCAGCAATATAGCATAACCCTTATTTATAAAATTATTAGACTGATTAATTATGCTTTCTACAATATTCTTAGCTTTCAAACATCCCTAATTATTATTCCATATTTTATCAAGTTCATCATTTTTTCGGGTTAGCTCCTTAAGTTTCCTTTTAGATAATTTAGTTAAGTTTCTTCTGCCATATCATATTTCAACTCTTTGATCATTTTTTATTATTTTAAAATAGTATCAATCATATTTTGATTTTCTAACACAAGTGATTTTAATCTATCTCCTGGCTTCTTAGTTTAAGTTTCATACCTATTTTTTAGTATGTCATGATTAAAGTTAGTTTCTTTTATATGAGTAGTTAGTTCCCTTTTCTCAACAAAAACTTCATTGTTGTTAACTAGAAATTGGCCAAAGATTTCAAGAACATTACGCATTAGATAACCTTTTAGTTTGAGTCTAAGCTTATTAATATTTAGTTCACCATCTTCATTGCTTGACTCATAATTGATTCCTTTATTTGATATCAGGCACAAATATTTCCCACTTGATCAGGATGCACTTACTTTATCGTTATTCCCTCTCTATCTTTTTCTTCCTACAATTATATTAGTGGTTTAGAGACGCATGTTGTTATGTTCCTCATCTTAGTCAATGTTTGGTTCCTCATTTATTTTATCCTAAATGACAACTATCATGACTTTCTTGTAATCTCTATTAGATGGTCCTTCCTTGTTCTTGTTCTTGACATCCTAATCATGATAATTTCTAATTATGTGACCTAGATTATCATACTTAAGGCATTTATTAGAAGTGAAGTTAGTTTTAGGAGTGGAAATTTTCTAACCTCTACATGCTTATTGATTCTTCTCTTCTTCTCATTTCCCTATGAATAATTTTTTTAAAAAAATATTCTAATGGATAAATTAAATTCTTTATCATCACAATGAGTTCCTTCTCTACTTATAGCATTTAAATTCAGTCCATTCTTGATGTGAAATCATTTTATTCTATTCTCAAAAGATAGTAGGGATCTGGTGAGTGTTTCAAGAGTGTAGTTGCTTAATTTCTTCATTTCCTATATAGATGTGATCGTGGGCATATACTATATAGAAAAGATTCTAAGAATATTTTTTTTTACATTTTTCTCATTATTATAATATATTCCTAAAGATCATAGATTATTAACTATGATAGTAGATTATGTTGGCATGTCTATAATAAATTCAATTGGAAGAACTTTAAAAGATTTTTTCTTTTGAACTAACATGTCAATTTTAGATTCTTTTATCTCATAGTTCCTTCTTGACAAACCTATAGTGTATCACAAATTTTCTTACCATAATTATAAGAAAAGACACTTTTGAATTCATTTACACCCAAAGAATATTGTAATATTTTCATGGCATGTGCATCCTTCTCTAGCTTCTTAAAATCATCCTTAGTGTAACTCTTTTTGCCATTTCAAAAATTCCTACCATCAATGGTTTCTTTTATTCTATATGATTGATATTCAACAAAATTCCACACATGATACTCTTCCAACTAGAGAAAGTACTCCATTTTGTTCTTCCATCAATTAAAGTATTACCCATTGAGCCATGGTATTCTTTATGTGGATTACCCTTCTATCATGCTATTAGGTCCATTAACCTTTGACTTTCTGAGGTGTTACGTGCTCTGATAATACTTGTAAGTTATTTTATAATAAAAAAGATCCTTAGATACTCAAGAGGGATGAATTGAGTATTTGTGTGTTTTGTTAAATTATTTCATTTAAAAGATACTATTATAATCTATTTTTTGTAATCAAAGGAAGATAATGAAGTGCTCCTTGGATCATAATAAGTATGCACAAATTCCTTAAAGTGTTCAATTTTCTTGTGTTGTAGGGATCCCTTGCATAACAATAGTTTAATAAAGGGATCCATAATACTATCTACTCTTATTTCTCATAATAAGCAGAAGTATATAGTATAAGCCTTTTGTGTATGACCCCTTGCACACTCATTAACTCATCACAAGTTGGAACAAACTTCTAACTCTAGAAGCCAAATGAATCACCTTCCCTAAGGCTGACATAGAATCAAGAAATCTAGTATGCCAGTGATCTCCACCTGGCGATCAGTAACGCCATGCAAATCAATAAGAAAAACTATAATGAAGAAACTCTCATAAGGAACTAAGCAACACTACTATAAAACTATGATAAAACACTATCAAAGCCTTTCTCAAAACCCATGAGCTGTCATAAGATTTTTTTTCTAAAAAAATGCATGCTCTCTATCACACCTTAATTATAAAAAAATGGGTTTGGTTAAATAGAGATTTTTTTTATAAAACTAAATTTACACGTTAAGTAATTCACAACCAATGACACATTTTCAATTGAAAATATACTAACAAACTCAAGCACCATATCTACCTAGCTAAATCATCTTGTTTTATATGCCAAGATTTAGCTTGTCATGATTTTTAAAGAGATATATTTGTAAAAGGGATAACAAAATCATCTACCACATATCTTCTCTAAAAATATTAACCAGATGAATATAAAAAAAATTTCATCAAATTTTGTTATATATAAATTATTCTAATTAACTAAAATATATGTGGGAAGATAATTTGGAAGATATTATAAATAAATAATTAAAAAAAAAACTATTTTACTACCGAAGAATCATTTCCAATTTTTTATGAATTACCTTTGTTTTAGGTTTAAAAGGAATTCAACATGGATCCCAAGTAGCTTTCTTCCAGATGTATTAAATTAAAAGTAATTAGAAAAACTTTTTTTGTCATTGTGTTTCTTAATTTACCTCAAGATTACTTCATTACCTCACAAAAAATCCTAAAACCTAAACCCTCTTCTAATTTCCAAGTTCTTGATGCTCTTTATTTTCTCTACTAAGTTCCATTCTTCTTGTCTTCAGATTTTCTCTTTTCATACAAATTTAGATCTACAATCATTTAGTTTATAGAAAAGATAAACTCATTTGTTTGCTAGAAAAGAAACAAGGAACTCAAAAATATGGCTATTATGTGACTTCTTTGAATTATTGTTAGGAATTTAGTGGTTGGATTTGTTGGTTTGTTGATTTATCCATCTCAATAGTTGCTTTTGATTATGAAATTATATTTCTCTTATAATTTGAATTCACTTTATATTAATAGGATATGTAAACCATTTTGGTACGTCTTGAATAATTAGATTATGATTAGCTTGTTTGGAAATCTTTGGTGTATTAATAAACACATTGTTGGTATGTTTGGTGTAAGTAATTTCATCTTATTTAGTTTTTATTGCATTAGTGCCTCAAAGCGATCTTTTTAATTATGTAAAATTTATGAAACTTCAATGGTTATTGTATTTTTTTTTAGTTAAATATTAATTTATAACATTTTATATTTATTATTATTATTTTTAATTAAATTTTTTCTTTTTTAAGTAAAATAAGCTATTAAAACTTAGCTATTTATGCTTGAATCTTATAATGTGTTTTGAGATTCAATACTAAACATTTAAACCTATTTAATATATAATCCAAAACATCTAATATTTTCTAAAATGTGGCATCACTTAACCCCCTATGCCTCACGTTACTTATGAAATCAATTCTCTAAGTTGATCATGAGTTTCATTAACAAACCTCACAAGGCATGTTCCTAACTCCTTCCACCTTATCCCCTAAAATTTTTCATAATCCTGAACTGATTTCCTCCTACATTCTATTCAACCCCCATTCCCACCAACTTTTAGAGCCACCTTAGCTAATGGACTCCACCCCATTTATGGTAAATAATCATCACAACTTATATGATTAAACACACTTATTTTCCTTACTTGCTAAGCATTGTCTTGAATAGGGTATTATTCCAATTCACTCTTATTTTTTCCCCAAACAACCCACACCACCATAGATCTTCTCTCCTTATTTATTGTGTGGCCACATGTTCCTTTAACTCCATCGATGAATCTTGTGCTTCCTTCCAAAATTCCAAAATAAGAATTATCATACTTTCCTCTTTAATCCTTTCTCCTCTAATTTTTTTGTGATGTGTTGATTTGTCTAATATTTTCTATTCTTATTTTAGTTTTTTAAAAAGGTATTTAATATATATATATATATATATATATATATATATATATATATATATATATATATATATATATATGTTTGATTCTTGACCCTTCCTTTTGTTTCAAGTTTAAGCTTTTGGTAAACCTCCTAAATTCATTGGAAATTAATTATCATGTTAGTTTAGATTTCTAAATTTTCACCTCTACTATGTGGCAGTTATGGATTTTTTTGTTCAATTTTGTGCATATTTAATATACCAAATTAAATTTTAAGGTGTCTTCTTTCCAACATAACTTTGGTGTTAACATCAAAGGTTAAGCAATACCATTATACTTGTTTTCATGATAAAAAATAGATCTTGCTAACTAATGTGATTTCTTAAGTATGTGTAGCCAAGAAAATATCACATACAAAGAGGAACCAGAACTTAAAGACAAGTGTGGGTCTTAGGTATATTATAAAGAGATAAGTTGAGAAAAGTTCGTATTTCAAACAAAATCTTCAAAAACACTTTTTTTTTTAAAAAATACGTGATTTCCTTTCATAAATCTTTTAAAAGTATTTTCAAAGCAAATTGACCGATTTAAGTTAGAACGAGTCGATTGGTCTTTAGATTGATCGGATTTTTTAGTTTGAACAAAGACACTAGTTATGTTAAAACTAAGATAGATTGATTGGTGAATAAAACCGATGGACTGGTTTTCCCCTAACGATCGATTGGTTTGATCAACCAATCTATGGGTTTTACTCTTGTAGAAACTTAATTCATCTTTGTTTAAACACATCAATTGGTTTAGGTAAACTAACCGATTGTTTGAGAAATTAATCGACTAGTTTGACCAACCAGCCTATGGGTTTCACTCTTATAGAAAGCCATTTCGTCTCTATTTAAACACATTGACTAGTTTAGGCAAACTGATCTACAAGTTGAGAAATTGATCGACTAGTTTAACCAACCAATCTATAGGTTTCAATATTGCATAAATCTAATTTTTCTATGTTTAAATGCATAATGTATACATTGGCTAGTTCATGCAAACTAATTGACTGTTTGAGAAACTGATCAAATGGTTTGACCAACCAGTCTATGGGTTTTAATCTTAGAGAAACTATTTCATCTCTGTTTAAACACATCGTCTAGTTCAGGCAAACGGATTGACTAGTTGACAAACTAATCAACTAGTTTGATCAACCAATCCATGGGTTTTTCAAAAACCCAGATCCTCTCTATTTAAACACATCAACTAGTTTACAAACTAATTTATTGGTTTGATAAACCAATCTACTAGTATAATGAACACATTCACTGGCCTCACCATACCAGGTCATCATTTATATATGTTTTAAGACCAACCGTATACATTATCAAACTAATTGACCAATTTGAATGAATTGATCAACTAGTTCATATAATGGAAACTTTCTAATTTGGTTGAAATATAAATAGTCGACTGGTTCTTCCAGACCGATCAACTAGTCAATATTAAATGCCGATTTTCTACCCGTTGGGTAGGATAACATTTTTGTAAGTTTGTATCTAATAGTTATATAATTATAAATAAGGCCGCTCTGCATTTATTACAACTAACGTTTTAGATCATTGATTGGGAAATTAATTCATTACACTAAAATCATTCAATTGCTCACTCAACTTTCCAAAATTTCATATTTCAGAGTTTTTAATGAAAAGTGTTCTGTACTCACTTCTTTCAACTATAAATATTCTTAAATTGTAATATCCTATATTACATTTAGCTAGATTAAATCTCATGCAAATATCTTGTATTTTGGTGAGAATCATTTGTAATCACAACCTCCTCTTAAAAATCTCTTAAAGGGGTTGATGAGTGTTTGGCTATTGTTCATGAGAGATTCATATGGTGAGTCTATAAAAGATAAATAGGTAAAGTTTTAAATCATTTCTTAAGGGTTCATTGCGATTGTAAGGTTCATTAACCAAGATAAGAGTGATCATCAATAAAATGTGTCACTATTTCAAAAAGCTAAAAGGGAGAACCTTTTGGTAGTGGATATAGAGAAACTTTATATTGTTTCTTGAACAACTATAAATTGCTTGTTTATTTTTTGCCATCCTTCTACTTATATCTCACAAAATTTTAATTTAGCATTATTATTACAATATACTCTATTCACCCCTCTAGAGTATCCATATAGTCTTTCATTTTGGTTCGTGATTTGGTTTAGTATGCAAAAAGTTATGACCGTTTCTCATTGAGTGCACAGATCCATCAAATTTTTCCATGTTTGGTTTAAGCATTTAGCTATAGATTTTAGCTCATTTTTTATGTTAGAGTTGTTTTTATGTTAATTTAATGATTTCATGATGTATATTGGAATTTTAGGTGAAATTTAATAAGTAAAAATATTCTCATTTGGATTGATATAACATATGTTATGATTAATGAAAGTTTGGTTAAGTTTAGAAATTTTAGTTATAATGTTCTTCAAGTTCTTCACTAATTACCAACTAATCACCATAAGCATGATTCATTGAGAATCAATCATTTTTATGATATTAAATTAAATAATAACCAATTTAATAAGGGTTTATGGTGGATTAACCATGATTAGAAATAAACGGGCCAAATTCATCTTAAAATGTTGAATATATGAATAGTAAAAGTCAAACATTGACCTTTAATTTTGACATTAACCCAAACTTTGAGTTTTCATATTTTTCTCGTTAAATAGTTTTTTTTAAGATAACACATTATTTTATTATTTCTTACTCAAGCATATTTGATATTTTGGCTTATTCTGCCCATATACGGTCTTTTGCAATTAAAGGTAGTTATTTTAAGAAATATTGAACAATGTTTAACTTTGAATTTTTATCATGACTAGTATTATTTTTTATTTATTTTTTAGAAAAGATCTTATTTGATTCATTTAGGTATTCTAAGTGGTTTTCTACTTTAGGCTTTATCTTTCATGGTCTTGGAGTCGATTAAATAATCTTATAATGCATTTTGAGATAGTTTAATGTAATTCCTTTTGAATAATTATGGTTGATCTTGTTTTAGCCTTATTATCTTATATTTGGTTTTTTTTGCTAGTCTATAATTGGGTTGTATGATCTTGGATGGTTAATTTGTCCAAGTGTTGATTAAATGAGAATAGGTTAACCTTAGTTACCTTATAGTTGATTTTAGGTTGTACCATTGACTAAATTATTTGTAGATGCTTCTATCAAGACCTTTCATGGAAATAGAGATCTTTCATGGTATGATCCATGGTATTTATTTATTTAACCCTAACCAATCAAGCTGGGTTTGTGACCCTAAGTTGTCAAATTGGTTGAGGACTTGATTGATTATTACATGTGGATGTTAATATCCCCTATGGAATAATATAATAGTTTGATTATAACACTAATTATTTAAAGTGAAAGATAACTTAAGTTGGGAAATAAATATCATATATTAGACAAAGGACTATGAGTGTATAGTTAGACTTTTGATTCAAAGTGTTCACTTCTACTCTTAGGGATTCACAACCCTATAGAGGGTATGTATACTTAAATATTTGGGTGTTAAGATTTTATTTATACATAGATTTATTTCATGTGACTTCCTTGATTTTCTATAATGGAAGATATTTGATTGTTGATTCATCCTTAGAAATCATTACCTTAGATTATGATATTGTATTCCTCTTAAAGTTGAGTTGAATTTTCTAGTTTGATCACCTTAATACAGGCTCTATAATAAAACTTTGGTTGAAATTGATATGATTTTATTTCTTATTTGCCTTGGTTTGTCACCATATGTTAGTTTTTAATTGACTTATGTTTTATTATTTGATATAAATAATAAACATCATGTTCAATATTTTGGTGTAAACAAAAAACACAATGTTGATTTGGTTGTTAATTCATCCTTGGAAATTATTACCCTTTATAATTTAAGACTTGTATTAGAAATTCCTAGTGTTTCACAAATTTTGACCTTTTGTTGATGTTGGAGAGGGATTGATATCATTATTTTATATTGATGCATGAGTTTATGTGAATGATTTCACACCTTTGTGTGTTGTTTGTTTTGTGAGCATTTTATTTGCTCTAAGCTGGGTGTGCATAATCAGTACTTTTGTACTAAATATATTATTATTTTTTGTTGTTTTGGTGAATATGTTTGTGTCACTTCTACGACATTAGGTTAAAGTTAAAGAGTAGGGCTACCGATGTTTATCATGAGTCGAAATTATAGTTTTGAACTTTATAGTTTTGTTATAGCATATGAAACCTTTTTTTGATGTTTTATAGTATAAAGAGTTTTATCTCACATGGTGATTTTCTTCTTGTTGTTTGAGTTTCATTCCCAGATTTGTATATACCATGCATCATGTAAAAATAAGCACCTTTCCTCATGATACATGTGACGGTAGTATCCCCTGTTTCTTACTTTAGCTTCCACATTATGTTTTAAAACAAAAGATGTTTGTAGGCAAAAATAGGGGTGTTACAAACCCTTAGTAGGGTTTGGTTGGATTAATATCATATGTGGGGTTACATGTTCATGTTTATCCTTAGTTGTTATTTCTTGTGTCGATGTGTAATTTCATGACTAACAACTTTTTTTTTATTGATTGCAATGTGAGCATGCTAATTCTTAAGGGGCATTGTGATTTACTAAGTATAAAGAAGTCCTACTAATGCTACATTTTTAGGTTGTTTTGTTATAAGATTTGGTGGTAGCTTGGGTTCAGTTATAGTGTTCATGGTTGTCTAATGTATATTATCCACTTGGAGTTTTGTTGTTCTTATTTCCTCCTTTTTAGGACATCAAGTGATGTAAAAGTTTTCCTATATTATTTAAGCTCTCTCTCTCTCTCTCTCTCTCTCTATATATATATATATATATATATATATATCCCACTTTGTGTGACACCCCTATTTTCCACTACAAAAAAAATTTGTTTAAAATATTATAGAAGCTAAAAACACACCAAGGAAAAAGGGGTATTACCGTCGTACCAAACATAGGATAGACATTTTCCACCTACTCTTTACTAGATACAAGGCTAAAAACTATCCAAGACACTTAAAATAATAGAGTGCATAGATAAAATTACATAAATATTTAAAAGATTGATTACAGTAAGGACCTTATCGGTCCTAACCAACATAATACAGAAATATAGATTAATAAAATTATGGGACTACTTCTAAAACAAAAATTAAGGTGTGACCCCCAAAATCAAAACCTCAGTCTGCCACGGACCCCAAAAAACCTTCGGTTGTCCTTGCTCTCAAGCCCTAATCTAACTAAGGTTGACCCTCTACTGACTATCCCTAAAAGCCTGCACATGACCCTCTACTCATGGGAATGAGCAGGTGACTGAGCAAATGGGCACATCAGTGCACCACATATTGAGTAAGCCAAGTTACTCCCTCAATGGAAACAAAAGTATATAAATTCTATTATGCATGGATATAATACATAACATGTGTCATGATCAATCCATATATATAATGGTAGGTGTACATTAGGACATGCTATCATGCATAGCTCAAACAATACATAATATATCATGCTTAGTTTCACATTATAATTACGCAGGTATACCAGACATGTACTAGCAGATTAGATTTAAGAAACCACTAGGGTTCACTTTAAATTACTCAATCCTTTTGATTATACCATTTCCTTATTCATATATGACATAAGTCAATCATCCAAACAAAATTCCAATCATCTAAACAATATAGACTTAAGAATTTCAGTAGCTAAAAGAAAGGTGCATAAAAGGGATGATTGGTACTATTTACAACCAACAAATTGAGAGGAATAATAGAGGGATCAAGAAAAAATTGAAGACCCTACAAATGACCATTTGAATTCAAGCTAAACAAAAAAAATTTGTCCAAGATATGATGACCTATTCTCTAGAACTCAAATGGTGTTTGTGGAGAATGCTGGTTAATAAGGCTAGAATTGGAATACACAAGCGAAGTAATGGAAGGTTAGCATGGAAGAAATCTTTTAGCTGCTCAGAGCCTTACTTGTAGAGGAGAGAGGTGGAAAAAGATAAGGTTTAGGTTATCTCTCTCCCTCAATTATCCCAATCAAACTCTAGATTGATATGAGGTAACATTTCAGGCTAAATGCATCATGAAAATGGTTAGGAGTCTCTTAGGGACAATTTTGCATGGGTTGGTAAAATTTGATTTCACTATAAGAGAATTTTCAAAAAATAAAGTTCTAAAAATATGCCCAGTTAGACAAACCAGTCTATAGGTTTGGGCCTACCAGTCGACTATTTTACAAAGTAGTCGATTGGTTACCCCAGCAAGTTGATCGATTTAGTTGAGAAAACCTATTTTGTTGAAAAAACGAAACAGTCAATCGGTTTTCCTGAAAAATGCAATAAAATCCATTTTTTTAATGTTATTTTTAATCAAACTTTGCCTCAATCTAAATCATAACATTGCATCAAAATTAAAGGTCCAAAAATTGGTAAAATTCTCATTCAACCATTTTACAAAAATATACAGTATTTCGATTTGATTGCATTTTTTGTTAGTTTTTCCTTGACCTTGCATCAATTGTCAACGACACTTAATCTACGTATTTGAGTTATTTTGGCCTTATAACTAGATTAGGTTAGGTATTAGTCATATCTTTCTTTATCTTAGATGTGTTTATAACACCTAATAGTTTATATAATTTCTTCCATTGAAATAATTTTGTAAATTAATAAATTTGGGAGTATTATAAATAATGACCAAGTGATCCTCGAAGGGTCACTAACACCTAGTTTTCACGATAAGAGGGTTGTAGTGGAGATATGACTTTTCATCTGTGGATATATGACTTTTCATAAGTGTAACAACCTAAAATTGAATACTAAAATAAATTATTTTATTGTGGTAATAATTCTAAAATATTAGGTGTTATGCTATATCTAACATAGAGAATGTACTCTTTATACCCAATTTATGTCAAAATCAAAGCTAAAAGTGACTTGTATATAAATATTAGGTGTGGAAAGCACTTAATCCAACAACAATAAAAGATTATGAAATAGAGAGAGATAAAAAATAGAGGAGTAAAAGTATAAAGATATATTTGGATAACCATACACTTAAACCAACCCATACAACATTCTCTCCACAGGTAAGCATAATGGTATCATTGAATCAACAATTACTTGCAAAACAATGAATTATCTATTCATGGGAATGACTAGCACTGATAAAAAGGAAGGCCAATATTTGTGCATTGAGTAAGTCAACCATACACATCACAATAAGAAGGCATGCGCAACACATAAAGGAAGATTATACATGCACAAAAATCATAATAGGAGATGGTTCCAACAAAACCAAATTAGGGTTCTCTATTAGGTGACCATACATTTCCATTTTATTAGTCACTTTTTTTAGGGACCCCCATTTATTTTGTTTGATAGAACAGATTATTACAAACAGATTAATACAAATCCTATGGTAGAACGCTCTTAGTCAATATTTTTGTCCGATGGAGTAAACTAGTATAACTTCAAGGCATACTCCTTGCTATTATTCTAGTACAATGGAATATAGTAGTATAACTAGGTCATAATTGATGTGATCTTCCACTTTAAATATTAAAGGCTTAAGACATGGAGTATTGCTTATCATTGTTACATGAAAAATTGAGTATTACCAAAACCATTCCAACAATTTATTAATATGCATACACATAGAATTACATCGAGGGTAACTAAATTAAACATCATACATTCACATAGTATAACCATAAGACAAGAGAGAAGACAAAGAGGACAAAACACCAATGGAAAGGCCATCATGGCCCTATAAAATCCTAATTCAGAATTACATCATATCATCACCCATAGTACTCACCAACCAACAAAGTTTAGCAAAACATCCCAAAATATCATACTTAACACCATATCAAAAAATCAAGACTCAACTTGAATATTTTACACAAAAATATTAATCACAATTTGTGTTACTATTCCTAATTTTTTCCAAATCACATACAATTATCGTTTGTGACACTTATACATAACCCAAATTGAACATGTACCACACTTAACATATTCATCCCCAAGTAACACTTATACAACCTCAAATTTCTAATTTTAGAACAAAATAACTATAATACCTTTATCTCACCAAAATACCTCAAAACTTATGCAAATTGTAACTTAAAATATACCTAACCAACACCTATCATATTATATAACAAATTCATATAAAAAACCCAATTATTATAACAATACACTTATTTCCTATAAAAATCATAAATTGAGCCACACGTCCTAAAACCAAAATCAATCCTATAACTCCCAAATTCTAATATTCACCATCCTTAACAAAATTAATGCATGAACTCTCCTACATTATTAACATTAAAAATATGCAATTAGCCTTTTTAGAAAAAAAAAATCCCAAAATGCTATAAAGTCCTAGGGCTAAACCATCCTTATGACAAGACATACCAAAACTCCAACCTCCAAATGTACCACATTATTATACTTAAAATGATTTAATACATTTAATCACAGGCTTATTAAAAAAAATGCAAAAATATGTTCAAAATTTAAGGGTAAGACCTAACATGGTCTAACATGGTACATTTCATAATTTTATATAAACACATTCCTTTATGAAAATCACAACAATTTAATAATAGATGTTTAATTAATTTAAATCATTATTTGGTACAATAAAGCATGTTATTATGGCAATGAAACTAGCACATCATTCAAAAAACTTCCTAAGCTAGATATGTGTATCCTTACTAAAGGTTATACCACTCTCTTAGAGAAAATAATTCAAACAACCTATTCCCAAACCTCAAACAACTAATAAAGAAGATAATAATGCTTATGAAAAAAAACTAATGGATATTAGCACAAGATAAAAAGGAAGGTAAGGGAGGGAAATTAAAGAGAAAAAATTAGAGAAAATAATGTAGAATAGAGGCACAGGAAGTGGAGATTGAAAGCACAATAAGGATGATAAAAACATGAAAGAGATATTACACAAGGGCTAGATCAAGGTCTAACAAGTGTGAAATCTAAATGTTGGATACAGGGCTAAGGGAGTTGTTGGGGTGGTCATGTTAGGATATCATGGTTGCATTTGGTGGTGGTGCAAGAAATGTGGTGGTTGCATTAGGTTGGAGTATTCTTGTGAGTTATTAATGTAATTAGGGATCATAACAAGAGGAGTCATATAGCTGAAAGCTCACAACATGATTAGTTGATGTTTTAGTGGTTACATTGTGTGATTTACTACTAAAGGAGGGCGTGAAGTATGAGGTGGAGATGGTGAGGGTGGTGGTGTTGCATGAAAAGAGAGCACAAGTAACGAGTGGAATCATGAAGGAAAATATAGGAATGTAGGTGTAGCTCAAAGACAATGGTCAACCAAAAAGGGAAACAAAAAAATAGGTTAGGGAAGAATGGCAAGTGAAAACATTATAGAAAGAAGAAAAGGGAGCATAGTTGGGGGTGGAATGATTGATAGGTTAAAGAATTGAAGGGAGTATATGGGCTCTGATGTTGCGTGAAAACAAAAGAAGGTATGGAGGAGTATTACAGAGGGGTAAAGTACAACAAGGGGATGATCGGGGTTGATTTTACAAAAAAGAGGGGAAAGTAACACTAGAGGTCGGCGTGAATCAGAGTATCACATGGGTGAGATTGAGTAAAACTTAGAAGGGCTATGAATGACACTGAGTGTGTAGCTAAGTATAGATAGGTTTTATCTTGGGTAACCAAAATAGGGAAATAAAATATAGTTGGAAAGGGGAGAGATTAAGATAATATAATTAAACCTAGATTAAGGAATGGGTAGATATTAAAAAATAAATACCTAAAAATTATAATTAGCAATATTTAGGGTGTTATAGTAAGAGTCACCATGTTTTTGTGTAAAAGACTCTAACTATGATGTTGTAAGGGTAGTGTATGAGATATTCATAGGGAAGGGAATATGGGAAAATAGAGAGGAGAGAGAAAAAACAAAATGTGTATATTGGTTTCAATATTCCTCAAATGACTATTAGTTCATCTATTTATAGAAGTGGATAACTAGGTTAAGGGAAGAGGAAGGATATATTATGGGGAGTATAAGGTAGGGTTATTGATGGGGTTGATTTGAGCATATGGCCCAATCGCATGGCTTCTTAGGTTGGGGGCTTAAGGTCAGCCAAGGGATGGATGTGATTTGTTTTGCAACTAGGGGATTGGGTTGGGGATCCTTTTAGGCTAATCCCATCTCCTCTATTGGCCTTTAGAGATCTAATATTCCAGTTAGACAAATACCTATATTTGTGGTTACGTTAATTATATGTTCTATTTTCTCCCATTGACCCTTATGTGGTCTTTCAGGTCAAAATGGAATTTTCGAGCATTTAATTATTTGAGGTATATTTTAGTGGATGTTTTTGCCTAAGTGTTAATTAAGATGAGTTTATGATAGCCTTAGAGAGCTTCTAGTAACTTAATGATGACCTTGAATTATTGAATCTAAGAGAGTAAGTTGAAAGAGTGTAATTTAGAAGAGAGATTTAGCTAGTTGGCCGAACCTTCAGCCTTTTATGGCTAAGAGTTATTGTAAACCTAAGTAGTTAAACGTTATTGAGAATCTAATTGAAATGTTAGGTGTGTATACTACTACGAAAACAGAAAATAATAATGGGACAATAATAACGGTGGTTTGAAAACCGTTGTCAAACGCGTGAAAATTACTGGGCGGGAGAGTTTTGATAACAGTTCTAGTTAAAAACCGTTATTAAAAGGGCAACGTTAAAATTTGCACGGATGTTTTAATAGTGGTTTAAATACCGTTATTAAAAGAGGTTTTAATAATGGTTCATATTAGAACCGTTGTCAAAAGTCCGAAGGTTTTAATAACGGTTCCTGGAAGAACCGTTATTAAAAGATGTTTTAATAACGGTTCTATCAGGAACCATTATTAAAACCCATTTTTAATAATAGTTCTTCTAGGAACCATTATTAAAATGCCAAAATCAAACTTTTATTTCGCTCAGTTCTGTTTTGTGCCAAAGTTTTCAGACTCTCTGCACCTTCGTTTTCTTGCTCTCCTTCTCCTTGCAAACCCTCGCACCACCACACCGTGCACCACCACTCCGGCTCCTCTCAAGCAAAGGAAACCCTCGCACCGCCAACTCTCCACCACGCCTCTGCCATTGTTGTCTCTGCATGTGCGTGCTGTCATTGTTCCGAAGCTAGCTAGCCAGCACTTGCACCTTCATCCTCTGTCGTGTTTGAAGCCCTTGCCTCTCTCAACATTCTTGCTGTCGTGTTTGTAGCTAGCTCACTTTATGTATGTGTTTGTTCTTCCTCTCGTAACTTTTTATCTACTTATATATGTATATATATATAAATGCATGCATGTTGCTACATGGTTTTGTTTGTTTGTTATTGAAAGATTGTGGTTTATCGTTCGAAAATGTGTTGGTTGAAAATTTTGCTGTTCCTTGTTAAATTTGTTGCGTTATTGTTATATATTAACAAATGCATGTTTTGGCCGAGACCTTTACATATATATATAATATGAATGTGAGTGTAGAATTATATACATTTTCACTCATAAAAACTACACACACACACACACACACACACACACACACATTTTCATTAATAAGTATAGGACACTAGCAATAAGATATAGGAAATGTCATATAATGAAATGCAAATATATTTTACATATGCATATGTTAATGATTGCTATTTGATGAGGATTAAATAGATATAGAGAATAAGGAATATATAAAAGTGAATAATTAAATAGAGAGAAATAATTATGTATGATAATAATAATAATAATAATAATAATTAATATGATTTATATATTATGCTTTAATTACATTTAGCTAGGTTTAGGGATTAGGGTTTTATGAGGTTTAGGGTTAAGTTTTATTATAATAAATTATGGTTAATTAGCTAGGGTTAGGGTTAGGGTTTATCGTTTATTATGGTTAATTAGGGTTAGTATTAATATCTCTTTGGAAACGTGTTAGCATGATTCGTATATATATATATATATAATAGCATGATACATTTGAGATTAATTCTTTCTAAGCATGATTCGTATCGATAATATAATGGTACATTATTATGCTCAATACATAACATTCTAACATAATTTATTTATTTATTTTTTGTAGAGATATGGCCAACAAAAACATTGATAGGGACAGCAGTGATGAAGAAGGGAAGAGAGGACCTACGATTATGAGAATTATCACAAACATGAGGAATTGAGGAAGTAGTCGAGTTGGGATGGAATACTTACAATCTTCCCATCGGCCCTTACACAGGTATGTTCTTGACTTACATTTCACTTGTGACTCGTAACCGTGTTCCTATCTCCTATAATAATTGGAAGCAGGTTCCAAAGGGTCATAAGGAGCATATTTGGCAGGAAATCACGGTAAATATGCTATTTTATGTAATCATTTTTGTATGTCAAATGTTATTAATTTTATTACATTAACATCGGTGAACATCTACATGTCTTAGTTTGCAGAGAGTGTTCAATGTCCCAGAGAGTAGGAAGAAATGGCTTCTTAGACATTGTGGGGAGCGTCTAAGAACCTTTAAGTCATATTTATCTCGTAGAAAAATGTATAGAAAAAGGGATGGTTCTCTACGACAGAACCCACCCAAAGATACTGTTTCATCGATCAAGAAAGTTGGAACCAACTAATTACTTATCTTCTTATGGGGGATTTTAAGGTACTTGTTAGATAACAATTAAACTTTTTGTATCAATCCCAGTATTATGCTTAATATTGAAATAACCATGTCGTTATGTTTTGGCTTGTCACATAGGAAAAAAGTACCCAATATAAAGAGATTGCGAAGCAAAATAAATACCGGCATAATATGGCTCCCAAAGGCTATGCGGGCCTTGAAGAGGAGTTGGTATGCATTTTGTGATTACCTATTTACATGTAAATGTCGAATTTTATAATAATATTCTTAATTAAGAATATTTTTTGATTTGTAGCCCTAGCCCAAGACTTGGACCCATGTACCTCGTCCATTATTATTGGTACATTATGGAAGAAGGCTAGAGCAACAAGAGATGGATATGTTAATGAATATGTTGATGTTGCAGCCAAAAAATTTGTAAGTTTGTAGATATCTAGAACCCTACTTAGTTTTCTTTTAGAAAACAATTATATTATGCTTATTCCTATAAGTTAAATTTACATATATTATATACATTACAGGACGAACTTGAAATGTCAGATGGTGAGGAGGTGGACCAATATAGCATTGTGTCCCATGCTACAGGAATTGTAGATTACCCTGGAAGACACAGGGGCCTTGGATTGGGTGTTACGAGAACGAGCATATGTGGTCGATCTCGTAGTTCTCGTAGCACTAATGAGCAAGTCGCCATCCTCACCCAAAAATTGAACGTGGCATTTGAACGGATGGCAACAATGGAGCAAGAGTTGTCATTTATTAAATCTCAAGGGTATAAGCCATCCGATTCAGTAGACCATGATCAACTTCACATACCTAATGTAAATAGTGTTAGAGATAGTTGTGAAGCTGATCCACGTCTTTCTACTCTTCCCGAGGTAAGCATTACAAACTATGAATTGTTATTAAATGTATTCGGTGTAATAAATTATTAATAATGTGTAATATTTTTGTTTAGGGTTTGCATAAATGTGACTTATTAGCGAATGACCTTTCAACAATTTTGGAGAAAGGAAAGGTCTGCATCAGTCACAGTACCGAAATGCAAACAATCCATGGGTACAATTTAGCCCTAAATACAAGGCCGGTGAGTATTGACACTCCAATCATTGGCAGTGCACACTTGCCTTGTTATAAAGAGGGCGATGAGGCAACCACAGTACTAGAATCTCATGGAAGCTTTGTGGCTTGGCCTGCAGATCAAATACGTCTCACTACTAAAGAGGTATTAACATTTGACATCTTCATTAGACCTTGTTTAGTAGTTACACTATTCATATATATATTTATATGCTCAATATATTTTTTGTTTAATATTATCAATTAAGGAATCAAAAAAGAAATAAAAAAAGAAGACTGCTTTTGCTAGTAAAACCAAGAGAGGTACTAGCAGAACGAGCAACACAAAACAGGGCGCTGCTAAAGGAAAGAGAGCTAAATCTGAAAAATCAGTTGCCCCACAAAAGATTCCTTCTTCAGATCAGCAAAGCAAACCTCCACCAGCATTAGCTTTATTATATTTTTATGCCCAAAACTACCTCAGGGACAATTATATTTTCATTGATTGTTGTCCTGAGTATGTTGGGAGGGACGATGCTACTTACATGGTATCGACGACTGACATAAGCGACATTTATAATCAAGAATGGATGTCATCCATAAGTGTCGCCGTCTATGTCACGTAAGTATTATTTCATTTTGAGATTTTAGTACTCTTAACTTATATAATTGGAATTTTTATGACCTCTTATATGAGTTATTAGTTATTAACAAATATGCATTATTTTTTTCGTCCATAGGTTGGTAGCTACTCGAGCTGCGATGGAGGGAATGCTGTCCTCTATTGTGTTTGTGTGCCCATACTACATAGCTGACGGTAGTACAATAAGAGAGGGTAGGCACATAAACTATTTAGCGGATCGCATTTTGATTGAGGGACACAACAAGCTCTATCTCATTCCTCACCTCGCAACTGAACATTGGGTTTTGTACGTCGTCTGACCTGATCTTAATAAAGTCTATGTGTTTCATTCCCTTCGAACCTATGATGTGCCTTTTGAAGTTGCTCGTCGTGGTGGGAAGGAATTTATCGACACGTTAGTATACTTTTCACTTCTTACTTCATTAGCTTATTTATACATATATTCACCTAGCTTTCATTATTTGAGGTATATATGCGTACTTACAATATTGTGTATCCAACTCTATTTAATAGGGCACTACAGATAGCGTATCAAAGAGAGGTGGGAATGGTGTCCCAGACCCAAAAAATGTTCAATACGAGCCTGTCATAGTAAGTAGGAAGACAGCTATTTCGTATTTTATTTTAAATAAAATTAATATTTAATAGTTAGAGAGCTAACTGAATTCATTTGACAATGTCCACAACAGCAAAATGACAATGATTGTGGATACTATGTATGTAGAGCAATGGATCTAATAGTCCAAAATAAATCGGTCAACATAGATCCAAGCCATGTATATTTTCTTTTCGATATTTTTCCATTAATGAATCATGACATATATGTTTAGTACTTGACGTAAGTGCTAACTGTATATTAATCAAAACTTGGGATTTGTAGTTTTTCACCGATGATTATGCACAAGGCCAGCAATACAATGTTGAAGAAATTGATGAAGTGAGAGAGCAATGGGTCAAGCATGTGCACTCATTCATTCGGTATTAGGTAGAGATCTATATATTCTACATGCATGTTCAGGTTTGTATTTTGTCTATGTCTTTAAGTCTTCTAAGCTAGATTTATGAACATTTTACTTTGGGGTGTAGAGCTACCAAGTTGTGGTATGCCTACTAATTTTGATTCTTGAGTATATATGTCCGGTGTATTAAGACATGCATATTAACAAGGGATAAATTGAAATTATGGTGTGATTGCAGATTTGTTATCAATTGATGTTGTTTTACAATGCAGATTTGGTAATTATTTGAACATACAACTGTGTATGTGGGCAGGAATAAAACTACAAAAACTTTAAAAAAAAACTGGAGTTTTAATAACGATTCTTATGAAAACCATTATTAAAACCTTTTTTGAATAATGGTTCTGATGAAAACCGTTATTAAACATAGGTTTTAATAACGGTTCTTCTAAAACCGTTATTAAAACTAGAGTTTTTAATAACGGTTTTCATAAGAACCGTTATTAAAAATGTACATTTAATCTCAAATTTATGCTCATTTAATACGTATTAGGGTTTAACAAATGCCTAAATAATGTCAGAAAGTGTAATTGGATGATGTTTTAACAACGGTTTTTGTATAACCGTTATTAAAACCCTCTTTTTTAACAACGGTTTTTCTTAAAAACCGTTATTAAACATACATTTTATGCTCATATTGGCGGGTTTTTTTATATTTTTGATAATGGTTATGAACCATTATTAAAGATTTAATAAAGGGCGTTTTAATAATGGTTAAAAACCATTATTAAAACTATAAAATAACCGTTATTAAAACTGCTTTTCGGGGTAGTGGTATCTGGGGATCATTTGTTGAGTTATTTTGTGTTAAGATAAAAACACTAATCGGTTTAAGAGAAAGAATATTAAATTTAGAGGAGAAATGGATTTGTTGTGAGGTTATGACTTGTTACCTAACCTTAACCTTTTCTTGTTAGTTATTATTTTGTGTCATGAGGATATGCATTTTCATCTACCCTTAGCTTTCTATGGCTAGTTCCTGTTATCTGAGAAGTTATGGCATGATGCCTGGCCTTAACCTTATATGGCTAGTTATTGCTTATTGAAAGGTTACAACTTTATGTCTAACATTAACCTTTCATAGCTAGTTGATGATGAAGCCTGGATAGGTTTCAAGAAATTTCGCCAGACCGTTAGTTGAGTGAAGGGTTCGACTACAAAAGATCGATCAGCCTAAGGAATCAAACCAAAGGAAGATCAAGAAAACTCATAGCACAGTTATAATCAACGAAAACTGAGGTTGGATTTACAGAAAGAGATTCGAGAAGAAGATTAGTAGAGAAGAAGATCGAGCGAGCGAGAATTTCGCGAGAGAGAGAGAAGAGTCAAGAGAGAGAAGATTCCAGAGAGAAAAAATTACAATCGAGCTGTATATTCTGCCAAAGAAAAGTGTCGTACAAAACATCTTGTATACGCCTTATATATGTGTGTATACAATACAAACAATACAAGCCAGTATATGGTCGATGGGCTCAAGTACAAGACCCAATATATCAGCCCAACAGATCAATCGAGCAATACAAACAAAATACAAGGCTACTGGTGCTGATAATAATAATTCAGCCCAACTACAAAAATACAAGATTACAACATGCCCATATAAATGATTTACAACTTAATTCCTATTAGCTAATTTATGTAGCTAATTATCGTTATTAAGGATTGCATAATCTGCAATCCTTCTAACCCAGAAAATATGGGTCGGGTGGCGGATTATGCGGCCAACTTAATTTCCACTAGCCAAGATATGTCGGCGAATGCATCATATGGGATTGATAAATTTCCCTATAATATAATCAACAAGACAAATCAACTTATGCAGCAATTTCTGGAGCAGTAGCAACAACCAATAACATATACTCACAACAGCCACAATATGGTCCATTTCCAATCATTTGATTTTTCCCTAATTATTCACAGAATAAGAAAAATAATTATAGGTAGAATGAAATTTATAATAATCAATAGAATTATTTAAATACAAATTATTGAGATACACATTAGTTGATATTGTTTATTGTGGGGTTATACTATGATGCTTAACCTTATCCTTTCATAAATAGATGAATTATTTGGTGTAAAAATAAACATTATGTTGAATTGTTTGGTATAAACAATAAATGCTATATTGATTGTTTAACCTTCCTTAGCTCAAGAAATTGGAACTACCTTGGAGTGGCCCCCGAGTGTAGAGATTGATCTTTGAGTCTAATTGTATAATTCTACTTCTATAAGGAGACTTACAATGTAGTGTACCCATTTTCACTCCCATAAATTTTTATTTAAAAAAAACTAGTGTGGACACAAACACAAGAAAACAGGGAATATTACCACCACACCTAACATAAGATAGTTGTATGTCACCTATACAATGAAAGGTGTAAGTCTAAAAACCCATCCCACAAATCATGAGACATCATCTAAAATAAAACACTAAACCTAAAAAATCATTTATAAAGTGAATAGAAAACCTATAAATAAACCTTAAACTCAAAATCTTAACTAAACAATAGAAATATAACTTCCCTTTTAGAATACCAACTAAAATTGCAATATAAATATTTATAGATAAAAGTGAAAATCCCTATGGGATAAAAACCCCTACAATCATAACTTAAATCTAGAAAGAGATCTTCCACATAGACAACTAAACAAGCATAGCATACACACATTTCAAGATTTGATCGTTACACAGGAAAAATGAATCATTGATTAATATGTAATGTTGTAAACATAGTTAGTGACATGCTTACAAATAATCACCTTGTCATGGTATAACATGTATAATATAAATAAACACACTGTCATATATGATCATGGAAAGTAGAATAACTTATTGAGCAAGAGAACAAGATAAGTAGTGGATTATGACCATATATCAATGAATAACTTATAGAAAACATATAATCTCACCTAAGCATGAACTCACAACTGAATATGATAAATGAGGATAATAGTTTGAGCATTATGTGATCTTTCATAATTGATTCGAGCACATTATTATTAATAAATCAAGTATCATATGAATTCATCTTCCTAAGCACATATGTGCATATCTTTGCTACCTCAAAAATATGAGATATTGGTGTTGTTGCTAATAATTTCAATATTTTATGCAACTTCCTCTCATTATAAGTGAAATGCTCTGAATTGTTAGAAATCTTGCATTTATTATCTCTTATGATAATGTTATATATATATATATATATATATATATATATATAAGTATGTATATATATATATATATAATAGGAGTTATATGCTATGCATAGATTATTAAAAGTTGAAGACCCTACTAATTTTATTTGTCAACTCATTTAAACAATTGTACTTCATACAAAAATGAGTATGAAGGTTTGAAAATTTTCAAAAACATAGTTCTTAATATTTATGCTCATATATGACTATAAGAGTTTTATGTTCTCTCTGAGCATATATTATATTCTTATTGAAAGTTGATCTCACTTATTAACTTCCATTTTTCCTTAAAAAATTAAAATCTAGCAAGTTACATTTGTTAGAAAAATACTTTCTTGATGTACACATCTTTTTACTCCTCCTTCTCAATTATACATTAAGAAGCAATTCATGGATGAATTTGTTATTAATTTCTATAATTTAATCGCCATTAAAGTGTAAATGCTAATGCATAATTTTAATAACTTAAGATTGCATTCCACTCATAGATATTGTATGAAATGGAAAATTCTTAGGACATGTTTTCTCTGCTAGCTTTGCATCCATGCATTAAAAAAAAATGTTTCTTTTTGATGACTTAATGCTCATACTTGATACATTTGGGAGACATTTTATATTTTAACATCAATACAATTGTCATGCTCACTAATTCACCATATTTTTGACAATTTGGTTCTTGTGTGAATGCCTCATCCTATTTCTTTTCCTTTGTACTTCTTATCCATTCATTACTATAAATGGAAAATAATTGATATAATATGGGAATAATAGAGAGTTGAGACACTTCCTTCATTGAGTAAACTAGTACATAAATAATATGTGGCCTAAATATACTTGTTTTAGTCTTGCTTTTGCATAACCAAATGTAACACTAAATTGACCATCTTTTACTTGGGCATATACTTGCAACTATGGTATGGTTTTCTATATCATTTATGGTTCTTAGTTTTATACAACTTTTTGATGACATGTGCTTCTATGAGCTATGCCTTAGTATTTCCTTATGTTATTAACTCTTAAGTGATGTTATGCCCCTATATGGTTTGATCTTAAACTTCCACTCCTAATATCATTATAATGTGACATTTTACCTACATACTTCTATACAAATCTTATCCACACACAAAATTTTCTATTTATTAGCTAGGTTGATAGATGCAACTCTAGAATTAATTGATCACATGAATCAATTTCTAGATTTAGTTATGATATTTCATGTACACAATCATTGTCACCTCTCTGCATTATATTAAAAAGTATCATCATTGCGCTAAAATGTATTACTTAGTTCAAATTAGTGATACTCTTGCATTTCATTGATATGCTTGGCTTGATCTCTAATTCATCATATTATTGATTATTTACTCATTGAATGGATCACTTATCTTATTCCTTATTTTCCTTATAATTTATGTCCACCATAAAAAAAGAAAGCATATGATAAGGTATTATGTCATAACTTTTAAGATAAAATTGTCAGTACACTCTTATGTTGATATCTATTCATGTTGAGGGAAACTCTCATATATTTGCATAATCCTTGTTGCACTCACCCTCTTATTTTTTGACTTAGTTGGATTTATGCAACTTTGAAATTTATTTTCATATCATTTCTATTACATGAGTATCTTTATGGCTCATTAAATATTATGTGCCTTATTGCTATAAATATCTCAATTATGAAATCTCACAAGCTTTAGTGCTATCATATCTTAGTTATTCCCATAAATCTTGATAATCATATATTTGCTTCCACTACTTATGTTGTTTGAGATAATAATATCTCAAATGATCATATTGTGATCTTGATCTGATTGTTGATATAAGCATACCCTTAGGGAGAGCGCATATATATATATATACTTTATCGCTTGTGTTATCATCTTAGGTCTAGCCTAAGGGGGGATATATCATATTTGTTTCACTAATTCTATTCATTGATAATATTAAGCATGACTGATCTTCTTGTGCCTTAATAAAGCATGTGCATATTTGAAGGGGGAGTTTCACTCCATATGCATGCAATTTCTTATGCATTTATCTTTTGATTGGAGATCTTATTTACTAAAGCCCTTTTTTTGTTGATGTAAAAAGGGGAATAAAGGGTTGAAATATGCTAAATGATGACTTGTTTTAACATTATATTGTTAGTCATATGATACTTGTGTGATTTTATTGTAAAATGGAAAATATATGATCCATATGATTTGAGAAAAAAGTATGGATTTTCACTTTCACATCTTTATAAATCATCTCTAAATATATTAGCATTTTTTTTTCATCAACAAAAATGGGAAGATTATTGAATTCATAGGTCAATCAACCTTTATTTTAATGATAATAAACTTCATTATAAATTTGAATTATTTTGTTAAGCGTGTATGTGTATCATAGAAAAAATTAAAGTATTCAATACTTAACTAAGTCAAGGAGTGGTAAAAGATCAAGTTAACAAATCATATCCCAAGCATAAGCCAAAGATCAATAAGGAGGATAGAATAAGACTCTAGATTCAAGTACTTCAATTTCATATGTGTAATCCACAAACCATGAAGGGATAAGAAACTATGCTTAAGATATCAAGACTCAAGCTTCAAAAAGTATCTTACAATCTAAGGTTTTATGTATATATGATTTACATATTGAGCACTTATTTTTCAATGATTTAATATTTCTAATTCTATTTAAAAATCATTTTAAAATATCTTAAAGTGATTTCATGCATAAAATATATTTCCACGTATTTTTGCAAAATGTTGTCTTAAATTGATTTTATTTTAAGTAGTTTTACATATAATCTAACTTGAAAAATTCACTATAAATTCTATATATATTATTTTTTATTAATAATATCTCTTTGGAAAGATTAATATTTCTACTTTATAGAGTGAAAAAAAATATGACACTCAATTTTGAGTTTTGTGACTCGAGTTATGGTCTTCTTTATAAAGGTCTGTAGTGTTGAAAACTAGTAGACTGATCGACTAGTTTGAAAACCAGTCAACTGGTCTGGGTATTTATGAGATTTTCTGGCGGTTGTAAGTCTATTTTTGGAGTAATTTTTACACCCAACAATTAGGGCCAATTTTCTCATTTTTTAGAAATATAAATAAAAGTTTTTAGACTTCAATAAACATCAATAGAGTAAACAAAACTCTTCTAAAATCATGATGTTTACTTCTTACAAAGAATCAAAGAAATTTCTCATTTTATACTTTCAAATTCAAATTATGCTTCTATAATACTAGATCAAAATCTTCACTAGTGATTAATCACTTTCATATGCTATTTGATAAATATTCTTATTATATTCATTCAAATTCATCATCTCAAACATAAGTGATGAGTGATGTGTTATCTAGCATTTTTAAGAGAATTCATTGAGATTATAATCATATAAACCTAGAGATGGCAAGTAGGTAAAGTGTAAATCATATCCTAAAGGGTCATTGAGATTGTAGGCTCATAAACCAAGAGATGACCGATCATCATCAAATACCCATTATAAATAAACAGATATTCAAATCATGTTATAAAATACTTTATTCACCCAATACAGGCTTATAATTGGTTTATTAATTTTTATTAAGTTCATAATTATCTTTTTTATTGACTCTTGTGGTGTTGTTAGCACTTTTTTATATATGAATAATCCATACACAAAATTTTTCTATTTGCATATAATTTGACAATTTGTGTTATTTTTTAGTTGATATAATATAATTATTGATGTGTAGTTATCCAAGGCCACTCATTCCATGGGTGCTGATAGGGGATTTTAATGTGGTCTTAACCCTAGAGGAAAAATTTGGGGGCGGCCCATATTACATGCAAGATTTCTAGATTTTACGAAGTGTGTGCATGATCTGGGGCTTATGGACATCAAGGGGTATGGTAATTTTCTTACATGGTTTAACAAGAGGAATGGGGACGATGTGGTAGCATGTAAGCTTGATTGTGTTTTAATTAACACTCCCTGGTTGAGTTCTTTCAATCACTCTTATGCTATGTTTCATGCTCTAGGTATCTTTGATCATAGCCCTATCATTGTTCACTTGGGATCTTCTTGCTCTTTTAGAAAACCTTTTAGGTTTAATAATTTCTAGGCTGAGGATGAGGATTTCCTGGGTATAGTTTCTCATTTTTGGAGGTGTGTACCTTCGTGTGACATTCTCCTTGATATTCATCAGAAGTTGCAGAACTTAAAGCTTGCATTTAAAGACTTCAACAAGGCTAAGTATGGTTCTATTGGTTATAAAGTGGAAAAGGCACGGAATGCATTGTATGATGCTCAAAATACAATGCTACAAGACCCAAAGAGTGTTACACTGAGGCAGGATTTACGGGAATGTGAAGCTTTGTTAGAGAGGTTGGCTCACTTTGAAGAGTTATTTTTGAAGCAGAAAGAGAAAGTAAAGTGGCTCAAGGTAGGTGATTCTAATCATAAATATTTATTTGCTCATGTGAAGGGTAACTAAAATAGGAATGCTGTGACTAGAATTGAGCTTAATGATGGCACTATACATACTGATCCTTCATAGATTAAAGTAGCCTTTATGGATTTTTATAAGAATCTTCTTGGCTCCCCAGGGTCTACGTCGAGAGATATTGAGAAGGAGGTGGTGGCTTTAGGGGGTTCTCTCTTAGAATCTCATAAACATCATCTTCTGGCTCTGATCTCCTTTGCATAAGTGAAAGATGCTATTTTTTCTATAGGGGATAACAAGGCTCCCAATGTGGATGGTTTTTCGGCTTTGTTTTTCAAGAAATCATGGGGTGTGATAGGGGATGATATTGTAGTAGTTGTTGCTGACTCCTTTGCTACTGGTGTTATGCCCCATCAAATAAATGTCACCACTCTCACGCTTATCCCTAAGAAAGTGAATGCGACCAAAGTTAGTGAGTATCGTCTGATAGCTTGCTGTGGGGTTCTTTACAAGATTATATCTAAGATTCTCACAGCCAGACGCCAACCCATTATGTCTTTTCTTATTGATCAAGTACAATCTCGTTTTTTCAAAGGAAGACATATAGGTGACAACATTCTTCTTATTGCTGAGCTGGTTAGGAAATATTCTCAAAAGCATGTGACTCTGCATTGTATGATGAAGCTTGATATTTGGAAGGCCTATGATTCTGTTAATTGGATTTTCTTGCAAAAGGTTCTCTATGCTTATGGGGTTCCGCTCCATGTGGTAAAGTTACTTCTTGCTTGTGTTACTACAGCTTCGTTCTCCCCATCTTTAAATGGGGAGCTTTCTTATCCTTTTCGTGGTCGGCAAGGCTTAAGGCAAGGTGATCCACTATCTCCCTATTTATTTTTCCTTGTTGTTGATTATTTATCTAGAATGTTTAAACGTTTATGGAGGGATGATGACTTTCGAGGGCATCCTAAGTGAAAAAGGCTTCACATTATCAACCTGACGTTTGCTAATGATTTGCTCCTTTTTTGCTAGGGGGATTTTAAGTCTATTGTAAAGCTCATTGAGGTGATGGATAATTTTTTGAATAGGTCTAGTCTTGTCATCCATCCACAAAAATGTTGCATTTATTTTGGGGGTGTGGATGAGAGGACTAAATCCTAGATACTCCAGACGCTTCACTTTTCTAAGGGACATTTTCCTTTCACTTACCTTGGGGTTCCTCTTTCCTCTACCCATTTAACTAGGGCTCAGATGCAGGGTTTGGTTCATAAGATTGCGCAAAGGCTTTCTTCTTGACATTCTCATCTTCTCTCCTATACAGGTAGGGCCCAACTTCTTCTGTAACACCACCAAAATTCACCACTGAAAATTTTTATTTAATTAAAAGAAAAATTAGCGGAAGCAAAATAATAAACTGTGAATTTTGGGGATATTACCGCCACACTTAGTACCAGACCAGTTCATTCATACAGTTTCAGTACCAAGTGCTAAGGCTAAAGGAGGAAAAATACAAATTACAAGAAACTCAACTAATAATTAAATTAGAGTAGCGCGGGTAAATATAATCCATCAAGTGGTGATTACAAAACAACGAATACATTGAAATTGTGAATTTAAAGGAGGTAGAGTAAAACCCTAACAATTCCAGATAGTTCCTTACACTCTTTCCCGAGGTCCACTTGAATATCACCTAAAAACGACCTGCAAGGGACATTGCCCATTGAATAGGTAGGGGCCCCATGAATGGAACCCTTCAGTACTACGGTACTGAGTAACCATTTAAAAACACACTTAAAAGTAGGCATGCCATGTAACACATGATATGCTACTGCATCCATACATAACAATAGGTGTAAACATGATATTCAGATCCATACATTCACACATCCAACAAGTTAATAAGATATTAATGGGGTATATGTAACATTCACTTTCGTACATCTGCATACTTAACAAGTTAACCAAATATTAATAGGCCATAATGAATAGTCGATACTCTTAGGGCCTTAAGGCCATTAGTCCCTCGTTAATCAATAATCTCAGGTTATAAATGTCCATGTGAGTGCGGGAACCCCACTATTATAGCCGGTGGAACGGTCATGCAGGGCAAAATGCTCCTTGCCACTATTATTCTCTGGTGGACCGGTCATACAGGGCAAAACGCTCCTGGCCACTGTTATTCGCCGGTGGACCAGTCTGGCCCCGACTCACAAGGTGTTCCACTGTAAGTAATTAGTGTCTTCCCTATGTCTTATCATTTTTCCGTTTGATTTGTTGAGCACGGAATCCCCCACTATTATAGCCGGTGGAACGGTCATACAGGGCAAAATGCGCCTAGCCACTATTATTCACCGGTGTATTGGTAGTGTAGGGCACCCTGGCTCCTAGCCACTATTATTCGCCGATGGACCAGTCTGGGTCCAGCTCAACATCTTCCTCTTTAAGTGATTAGTATCTTAATCGTATCTTAATCGAAAGTATTTCACCTTTGACATGCATGGCTAACTATATCCACACTTATCCTCCCAGGAGGGCTCGTCCCACATCTTGAGACTTCTACACCTCCTAACTCGCCTTGACATCCTTTCCTTAATCCACTTTCTCACACCGGGAGCCCGACTCCTAAGTGTGTAGGTCAAGCCCACTCACCGCCTTACTCTAGGGTTTTCTCCAAAAATCCTAATCTGGGCCTATGTGGCCCATCCTTCTCGACCTTACACATTCCAAACTATTTCAACACTCTACACGTCACGACCCTTAATCCAACCCTCACTTTCTACCCCACTCATTCTCGTTTATTTTTATTATTTTCTTCTTCTTTTTCCACCTCCTCACATTAGAGTTTCCTCCCAACCCTAGCTTGGTCTCCTACGCACCCTTATACTATCCCACGTACTATTTTTTTCCGAAGCCCCCAGACACCCAAACGACACTTCTATTACCCTCCTCACGTCCCGAGGTAACTTTCCATACATAAATTTTGCCCCCATGCGGACTCTAATCATCCCGTGTAAACCCTCGATTCTCCCACTCTTTCATTTTATTTATGTCCCCTTTTTCTCATCCACTCATGGATCATAGATTATTTAGGTCATCCTTACCTACATTAGCCAACTTACTTACCCTTGGTTATCTTTCTCTCCCATTTCTCTTTTTCATGCCTCCATCCCACATCGCCACATTAATTATCCTAGCATGCATGTCCTAAAGGGCCACATCACATCACATCATAACTTACAGTATATCCATATCAGCACATACCAAAAGAGGGCACATGAACATACCTCTTTTCCAAGCCACATCACACATGAAACAGTTAAGATAATAGCATATAGAACACGACATAAAATTATATAGGACATCCACGACATGTAGGACACATAGCACACACTTGGCCTTGGCTACACCCTTACTTGGTTTAGGTTACTGAGCTATCTTCCACACTTATTAGGCCACTAATCACCCTTCATAATTGTTACACTTAATATATTTCCCATTTGGTTGGTTAGATTACCAATTTGCCCATTTCCTTTATTATAATTAACAAATCACCCATTAGTTGGTCAAATTGCCAAATTATCCTTTTTCATTATCCTAATTACCAAATTGTCCCTTTATTTGGTTAATTATCAAATTACCATTCTCTATTATCATAATTACCAAACTACCCTTCTCCATTATCAAAATTACCAAATTACCCTCTAGTTGGTTAAATTACCAAATTACCCTTTTATATGATCATAATTACCAAACTACCCTTCTCCATTATCAAATTTACCAAAGTATCCTTTAGTTATTTAAATTACCAAATGACCTTCTCTATTATCATAATTACCAAGTTACTCCTTTCCATTTTCCACTTTACCCCTTTTTTTACAAAATTACCATTTTGCCCTTTTCTTTTAACTTCACCATTTTACCCGCTTAACTTTCAAAATTTACCATAACATCCTTTATTCACAAAATTACCATTTTGCCCTTTAATTATGAAATTACCATTTTTTCCTTTAATTATAAAATTATTAATTTACCCTTTAATTATTGTTTTACCCTTTATTCACAAAATTACCATTTTGTCCCTTTACTTCCAAAATTACCATTTTACCCCCTTACCTCCAAAATTACCAATTTACCCCTTTTTCAAATTACCACCTTACCCTTTTCACTTATAAATTACCACTTTACCCCCTTACTTCCGAAATTACCAATTTACCCTTTACTCCCAAAATTACCATTTTACCCCTTTTTTAATTACCACTTTACCCCCTTACTTCTAAAATTACCAATTTACCCTTTACTCCAAAATTACCATAATACCCCTTTACTTAAAAATTACCATCTTCCTCTTTACTTCCAAAATTACCATTCTTACCCCCTTATTACACCACTTTTATTAAATCAATATTACTACATGGAGTAATAATATTAACAATCCCTTAACAATATCCAACTCCACCAACTATTATTTTTTAATATAATGCTTATTAGCACCCACATATATTAGGCCACATTCTTGTACAATAAATATTACTAAAATGCCCCTAGGCTCACAATAATATTATTCAAGCATAAATGATCACAATAACATAATATGACATGGATAAGTACTTAACACTTTCATTAATCATCAAGCTCTTCCCTTAAGCAACATTTCCACACATGGCATATAAACTAGCATACTTTCCTTTTTATCAATCAATACAAGAAAATATATATATTATATTAAACCACAAATATCAAGCATATTAACATATTAAAAATCCTAATGTGCTAACATACGTATATCCATACATTTAAGTGGGATTTAATGATTACCTTAATTCCTACAAAAATAGAATCTTACCGGTATCTCGGTTAAATATTCAAGCTTTAAATAGCAAAATCAACACCTAAAAATAATATCAATAATTATTATATTAGAAATAAGAAAATCAAAGCATAAGACCTTATAAAATTTACTTAATGAAATAATTAACTTAAATATTATTTTACCTTAAAATTTTTAACCAAAATAAACCAAGAATACAGTAACTCATACTACTCATGTAGCATGAGCTGCATGCAAAAATAAATAGAGGAAGGCTTAAAGGGGGGTGAAAGGAGGGAAAATTGGTTATTTTCAGGTTAGTGGTTTGGGGCTAGGAAAGAAGATAAATGGGGGAGGTTTGGAGGCAAAGGAAGGGTGCAGGAGTGAAGAGGAGGTGTAGGTGGCGGCTGGTGATGGGTTGTTGGCAGCCAAGGGCGGCGGAGGAGAGGTGGCGAAGTGGGCTGCAGGAGGGGATTGAGTTGAGAAGGAAGGAAAAGAGAGGGAAAAAGTGGAGGGGTTCAGGGGTTGTTTTTTGACCAAAGTAGGTGTGGGAGTGGTAAAGGAGGTTTCAGGGAGGAGATTGGTGGTTTGGTTGGTGGCAGAGACGGCGAAAAGGCGGTGTAGGAAGGGGTTGCAGGGCGGCTTCCGGTAAGGGAGGACAAGGGGGGAAAAGGGAAGAGGGAAGGAGGAAGGGGTTGCAGGGCTTGAGGGGGATATTGTGGTGGTGCAAGGCTGAGGTGGAGGGTGGCAGGGAGCAGTGCAGGGGGTTGGTGAGACAGTTGGAGCGGTAGAGGGTGACGACGATGCAAAAATAGGGGGAAAATGGAAGGAGAAGAAAGGAGAGAATAAGGAGGTCGGGTAAGGTTTTGAGCTTGAGAATTGGGGTAGAAAAAGGGCTAAAGAGGAGAACAAAAAGAAGAGGGAAGGTAGGGGGATAGGTGGCTGGTCGGTGGTAGTGTTTAGGGTGGTAGGGAGGTGGTAGGGTGGTAGGGAGAGGAAGGGGAAGAAGGGAAAGGGTGGCCATGCAGGATAGGGTGCATGGCTAGCTTGTTCTCAAAATGATGAAAAAAAAGGACGAGAGAGAGAGAGAGAGAGAGAGAGAGAGGCAGTGGTGGCAATAGCTGCAGCAGGCGGTGGTTGGCGTGCCCGAGGTAGCAGCACTGGCCGATGAAGACAGGTCGGGGGCTGCTGGGTTGAGGCATAGAAGAAGAAGAAAGAAAGGAAGGAGGGGGGAGAGGTGTAGGCCGGTGAAGGTGATAAAGAGTGTTGGGCTAGTCGATCCAAGGTGAAGGGAAGGAAAGAAAAAAAATGGGGGAGCTGGGTTGGGTGTCTGTGCCGAGGAAAGGAGAGGAGGGAAGGGAGTGGGCCGGAGGCCCAAGTGCAGGGGGAGGAGGGAGCAGGCTTGGCCTGGCGGCCCAAAGCCAGGAAAAAGGAAAAAGAAAGAAAGAAGGAAAAAGAGAAAAAGGAGAAAGAAAAGAAAGAAAAAAGAAATGGAAAATGGAAAAATGGGAAAATTTAAAATAATTAAATTTATAAAATAATAGGATGTAATATTTTTGATAATAAATTTATTTAATAATTTAATTTAATATAATTAAATATATGGGCTTAAAAAGGATAATTTTAGTAAAATATTAGTTTGAAAATTTATTTAAATAAAAATAATATGATAAAATAACAAAGTATTTATTTTTAATTTATTAAATACTCCTATCCAAATTTATATACTCAAAAATCCATAAAATAATTAAATTAAATAACTTGAAAAGCTAATTTACTTCAAATAAAAACTATTTATTAAATTATAGGTTCTCTAAAATTTTGGGGGATTACATCTTTAGTATGCAACTATATTGGTGTCAGGTATTCATACTTCCCATTGTTGGAGAGTATGTGTAGAAATTTTGTATGGACTAGTAATGTTGATACCTCTATAAAAGCTTTAATTTTGTGGTGTGTTGTTCGCATTTAAAAAAAAAGAAGGAGGTTTGGGTCTAATTGATTTATCGACATGGAATAGAGCTGCTTTGGGGAAGATCCTTTGGAATATCTGTAATAAAAAAGACTCTTTGTGGGTGAGATGGGTTTATGCAATCTATCTTAGGACTTGTACTGTGTGGAGTTTCTCATCATTACACTTATGTTCCTGGCCACTGCAATAGGTTCTTAAACTTCGATCTATGTTTTCCCCCTATTTTCTTCATGGGTCTAATTAGTTCTTGGTTAGAGAGGAAGCCTATAGCATTTGCAAGGCTTATGATTTGATGTGTCATCGAAGGGAGTAGGTTTGGTGGTACCCTTTGGTCTGGTGCTCTCTTGCTGCTCCTAAGCATAAGTTTATCATATGGTTGGCTATTCATGAGAGATTGCTTACCAAGGTGAGATTGTAGAAGCTGGGCCTTTTGGATGATACTAAATGTGTGCTTTGACTGAAGATAAAGATGAATCTCTACAACATCTGTTTATGGAATGCTCTTTTAGTCTGGGGATATGGAGCAAGATAAGAATGGCGTTTAATTGTCGAGATGTTGTACGTTCGTGGAATGAAGAGCTTAAAGTTTTGGCAAGAACCACGAGACAACATAAGGAGAAGAAAGCTATGTTACATGCCTCTTTTGTCACTTTTATTGCTTTAATATGGTATGAGCGTAATTCAAGAATCTTTCGTAATTTAACACACACCGGTAGCAGCTTGTTGAAAAATATTAGTTTCATTATAGCTAGTAGGTGTTTGACCTTGGATCGTAGAAATGCCTATGTTAGATGGTAGCAATGTATTGACAATCTGGTCATGAACTGAGTTGGTTGTATTTTTTTAGCCTTCAGGCTATTTATTTATAGATTTTGTTTTTTACTTATCAAAAAAATATATATAATTACTAATAAAAGAGACCAATAATGAGTTTTATTTTTTATTTTTTTAAATTTCAATTATAGAATTTTGTAGGACACGAGTATATTATATTCATATTTTTATAGTATTCATAAGATCTTATGATGCTATAATACTATTCTACAATTCAATTTTGATGACTTCTATTAATTCTAGATAAAATCTTGGTTCAAATAATCTTGTTTATTATTATTATTATTATTATTATTATTATTATTATTATTATATATAATAATTATAATAATAAATATATTTATAAGTACTTTCATAATTATCATAATAATTGTAATTATAATAATAGTTGTTATATTTTTATAAACATGATGTTCATTATTATTTTTTATTAATATTATTATTTAGAAAGTAAATATAATTATGATTATAATTATAGTTATAATGATGGTATGTTATAATTATGATTAATAAATATATGTATAATAATAATAACAATAGTTATAATAATTATTATAACAATAACACAATAGTTTAATTTGATCTAACAAGTGTTGATATGACTTGAGAATGAAGTAAGGAGAATAGGTTCATACTATTTTTCTCTATTGCTTGTTTATTAGTTGAATATCATATTCTTTCTCACAAGATTTTGTTAATAAAATACATTGTCGATGTTTAGGTAACATTTAGATATGAAGTAAAACGATATTTTTTCAAATGAAGCTGACTTTAGCTTGGGTTAAATTTGTGCCTCTATTTAGATTCATGCCATGTTCTTTTTAATTTAGGCTAGTTCAAATATAGGTCATTATCGAATCAACTAAATTTAAGTTGAGTTATTTTGGATTTTAGGTCATGCTTTGGTTCACAATTTCAAAAAAAAAAAAAGTTTGGGTTGGGGCATTTGAGTTAGGATCATTTTAGGTCGGATTAACTTTACTAAGTTTAACTATATTTCCTCTATCCTATTATAATAAGTTAATTTTTCATTTTAGGTTATCCTAAATTGTATGTATGTTATTATATTTACTTATTTTCATTTGCTAGGAAACTCTTAATTAACTCACAATGGATAGTAAGTAATATAAATTTCTCCAAAAAACTTTTTTGACAATTTGTGACGTATGGATAAGTATTTTAAAATAATGATAAAAATAGTAAAAATATGCAATTAATAATCCTTTCTTAATTTATGTAAAAATATAAATAATGCTATTACTATGACACACATGGATATATTATATTACCATCAAGTGATACAAGTCTATGATCAGGTGCTTTGCACATAGATTTTTTTTAGAGTAACTTTTTATTATGTATTAGTACACTCAAGAAAATAACAAGATTATAATCATACTTAATGAACTAAGTTAAATAAATAGTAATATAAGTAAATTATTAATTGGATAAGATTCTTTAATAAAATTAATATTATAGATTTATATTTTAGATAATAATAGTGATTAATTAAAATATTAATAATTGAGATTATTTTTATTTATTTATAAGAAGTATATGAAGATGAGTATAAAACATTATATAAATGACTAGAGTTACTATACAAATATTACAATATTAAGATAAAAGAGAAAGGGCTTGCACTTGTGATATTTGATGCCTAGAAGTTAGTAACTCGTGCTAATTAATTAGGATAATATTTGATGAAATGGTATTTGATTATGGAGGTGGAATATAAGAACATAAATTATTTATTCACCATTTAAGAAAAAAGGTAAATTATAAGAATAAAGATAAATATTTTTACAAAAAGTAAATGCTAAAATATAAAAAATTTATTTTGTTACTATATAGTTGAAGATAAGATAATATATTTAAATATTTATTTTTTAGTAAATTGCTAACCTTCCATAAAAATTTGTTTAAATTGAGGAAAAATAGATAAATGTTTTTAAATACTATTTGGATATTTATTAAGATAACTTAGATGAATAAAGTATAACCTTATTTATATTGAGGTGAATGAAGATGAATAACAATAAATTATTAATATATTAATTTTAATCTCCTTTAACCATTAATTTTGATATTAAAGATTTGGAGTAGAAGCTAGGTTAAGCTAGACTTAGCCTAGGTTTATTCTAAAAAAGAATTGTTAAACTAGTTGAATACAAAAAATAACAAATTATAGATTAGGTTTAATTAAATTTTTCCCTAATTATATCATATATATATATATTGATTATGTAAGTTTTTAAATTTAACTTTTTAATCATATTCAATATTTTTATAATTTTATTTACATTTAGATTTAATAACTTTTCTTAAAATTAGTTTGTTGACCATCTTACAATAATAATTAGTTATTGATTAAGTTAGTTGCAACAAAAATTATATAATGGAAAACTTAAGCTTAAAAATTCCTCTAACTAATACAAAAATATAATTAATTTAATTGAAAAAAAATTAAAGTCTAAATAAACCTAATATATAATAGTAATTGGCTCAACAAAATTAACCTCCCTAACCGTGGCTAAACAAACGGCTTTAACAAAAATGTTCAATTATATTTAGTAATTCTTTTCCAGACCATCTCGACGTGCGCTCGCGAAACCAGTAGGCAGTAGCCCATTCCTATCTTTCCTTGGAATTTTGGCTATTAATGAACCTTCAGTTACGCTTTGACGAGAAAGTGATCGAGCTTGCGATTCCTTATCCGTCCAAGCAAACCAAGGTACTTTTCTTTAGTTCATACTTAATTTCTACTTATTCTTTTGGACCTAATTATACTTAATAAGCCCATGTATTTCTGATTAGGGTTTAAAACGTAGCGTCCAATGTCTTTCAAGGTTGATCTTTTGGATTTTAGGGTTTTATGTGACTTTATTGATCTCTTTGAGCATTTGATATGATATCTTATGCTTATAAAGTACTGGGTGGTCTTGCTAGTATAAATAAAAATAAAAATTAATGGGAAATCTTCTAGAACTAATTTAATGTTTGCAGTAAGTTGATTGTCATTTCATTTCTGTTTTGCCAATTGTTTTCCGTTGTTATCCTGATTTATTGAAGCTAATTGCTGTTTATTTGGAATCACTATGTTAATTTGTGGAGTTCCAGTTTACGAAGATATTGTACCGCATATGGCCATATGCTTTTAGATTTACTGATTTGGACTGGTGTTGTTTTTTCGCTTTCTTTGGTTTATATTTCAGTATTTTTTTTCTTCCTCTGTGAAAGCGGAAGATGTCGGCTAAACTGTACTGGATGCATTTTTTGGTCAAACTGCACTTCATTTCTCTAACTGCAGAATAGGAGATAAAATGTAAACATGATGGAAACTTATGTATTTCGCTGTTTATTTAATTTTATTTCATTTCCTATTCGTTTCTTTTTCCTGCATTTTTATGAGGTGCTATTGTATGTACCTTCAGAGTATCCTCCAATGGATGTTGTTCATCTTCTTTTGAAGGAGAATTATCAGTTGTTACTCTTTGAATATTTAATCTGAAAGTTGCTAGCTGTTCATTTTCTGCTTTATTGACATGTACTCGTTACGTCGATCAATGAAAAACAGAAACCAAATAACAAGCGTGCATGTCGTGGCTGAAAAAAGGACCGATTTTTTTATCATGAGAGTTTTTGCCCTGCCTGTCTTTGGGTCTCTTTCTTGAAAGCTGACATTGCCGACTTATGGTTCTGTGGCTTTTCTTTATCCATGAAGTGTTTACATTATACACTTATTATGGGCTTTTCTGTAGTTCACTGTTGTTGGCTTGTACCTTAATTGGGTTTATGGCCTATCCAATCTTGTTTCTGAAGATCGATGTCTTGCATCTTCATGTGTACAACCTGTTCCCATGCTAACAGAATTTCCTAATAAAGAACTAGCAGTCAGTTATGATATCAAATACTGAAAATTGTGTACATAACCACATATTCCATCATCTCATATATCTGGTGCAAGAGTTTGCATGACTATATCAGATTTTGGGCCGTAAGTGTGAACCACTAACAGGTTGCATGCAATGCCTGGCTGCATATATGTATTTATAAGCCTTATAATGCTTTCTCTTGTTGAATTTAGTCATTTCAAGTGTTATGTTTGGCTGAAGTAGGATTTTAGAAGTAAGTACCTCGAGAGGCTTTAATTTTCTGGAGGAAGGACATAGGGGAGGCAATAATTTTCATAATTGTTCTCGCATGCTATATATTCTCTAGTGGAAGGCATTTCCCCTGAAGTATGTTTCTTTTTACTGATATGTCAAATACTTTCTTGATGCTTTTTGTGATGAAGAGAATACGTATACATAAAATTGCATTCATTTTTCGTGATTCCATGGAAGATGTTCCATTGAAACATACTATGATCGACATGGACTCTTCTTTTAGCAAGCAAACTACTGGTATCCCTCCTGGAGTGGCATGTGTGATGCTGTTTTGGCTGCTTCTTTTACTTAACAGGGATATCTGAGGTTAAATTTAAATCACATTTAATTTGCTCATTGCGGTGTGCTAACTCATTATCTGGTAAACAACTTACTTAAACATATGTATGATAGATGGCAGTGTCATCGGTGTTGTCTCAATCCTCACTGTTGCTGCCTCAATGTCGACCACATAATACAGCATGTAAAGGGCCGCACTGTCTTGTCTATGGACATGGAATTGCTTACTCCAGATTGGTATCTATGTCAAGAGAAAATTCAGGACATGTGGTGTCATTCCTTACCATTAGCACGAGATCACAACGAAACTCGTGCCTCTCTAAGAGAATTGGTGTTGTATCTGACTCTACAGCTTCAAATCTCATTGTTGAGACGACAACGTCTAAGGTGGATAATCAGCTAGATACTGGAGGTGGAGGAAGCACTGGTGATGAGAATGGTGGCGGAGACAACGGTGGCGGCGGCGGTGGTGATGATGGAGGTAGTGACAACATGGGTGATGAGGGATCAGATGAAAATCATAGTAGAGATAACAAGAAGGCGAAAGCCATATTGATGTCCCAGAAATTCACTCTAGGTTATGCAGCTCTCGTGGGGTTAGGTGGTCTAATGGGTTTTCTAAAGGGTGGCAGCCAGAAGTCCTTGGCTGCAGGTGGACTGTTCGCAGGACTACTATACTATGTGTACACACAACTTCCCACAAAACCCGTGTTTGCATCTGCAGTTGGCCTTGGGCTATCCGCTGCGCTTCTGCTAGTTATGGGTTCAAGATTCAAGAGATCAGGGAAGATATTTCCTGCTGGGATTGTCTCACTTGTCTCTCTAATAATGACAGGTGGTTACATGCACGGGATTATGCGCACGACACACTGATAAGAGTTTACAAGTTTGTGCTGCGTTACACAGATCTCTTCATGTTTGTAATTCTGAGCTTTTGGTCGACGATGCTTTCACTTTTTCACTTTCCCCAGTTGATGGTGTGTAATCGCTGGTATGACTCGACATGCAGCAGACTTCTTGTGCCTTTTTTGTTACCAAAGTTACACGTCTTTGTTGAGGATTCTGAAATATTATCTTCAAATGGTTATTTCTATGGGATATTTCATCTTATGTTCATTTTTACAAGTTCTTTTATATGTTATTTTAAGTTTGTGTGCTCGTGTCTGTGTTTCATTTCAGAAGAACCAGTTGTCCTTTGTTAACCTTGTATTTTTATACGCAATTTGCATCTTGCTGCTAATGGAATGAAGTTTGTTGTATATGGTAGTGACAGATTTGTAAATTTTGTAAAGTAATGAAAATGTAGAACAGTAGCAGGTCCATTTTATAAATTATGAATACATTTTTTAAAGTAATTTTTTTTTAAATTTAAGTCATTAATAATATATCAAAAAATTTTGCCAATTTTTTTTCATAATTTTTTTCCCTTTGTAGAACGATGTCTATATTGATGTACCTTGTTGTAAAAAAAAATTATATGTATTTTATAATAATACATATATTCCTCTATAAAGTATACATATTTTAGAATATAAGTATGCATATTTTAAAATATAAATACACCATATTTTTCCCCATAGATGTGCATTATGTAACAATACACATCTTGTAAGACATAAGTACATATGTTCGAGGATATAAATATAATTTTGATATGGATTTTTTTCAAACTAATACTTTTGGGCCTAAAATAAGGCAATCTAATGAAAGAATGATAGTAGAAAGATCGTTAGACATGTAGCTAGCTAGACACGTCCATCCCACATGACATCCTTATAGTTTGATAGAGGCCAGTTTGCTGGAATGCACAGGAACAATTGATTGTTACTGACCGCATAGTATTTGGCTAGTCTTTTTAGGGATGTGAAATCATTAATATAATTTTCTTACTCTTGCTCTCTCTAAATTTTCCTCTCGACATTCATTTAATACTTTGCCCTCCCTTAATTTCCTATGAACTTATTAGTTCACAGAATACCAACAATAATACATGTGGCTTGCGGGTACCTTGAACAAAAAGTTATATCTCCCATTCAACCTTTTGACATACTTGATTCCAGCACTAGTTATCCTTTTAGAGAAAACAATTTAGTAATCGCTTCTCAACTTGAAGTTATAAACACTAAGCTCTGAGCATCCATTCAGGAGATGGTTCGGGCATGTTAACTCCATTAGCGCATATCCTTGGTCAGCTCCTAAATTTTCTAGATCAACACCGTCATCATCATCATCATGAAATGCCCCAACAACCCACTCCAAAAGAGACTCTCATGGAAGCTTTAAACCAACCCCTAGATCTCCCAAAAAGAGATCAAAGAACTATGCTGCATAGTGCTGTCATCCAAGATGATGAAGCTGAATTAATGGAAGATACATGACCAAAGAGAAGTAGAAAGGATAGACAACGACTAAGTCGAAGAAGGGAGAATGATGGCCGACAGAGTAATAGGGGTGATGAAGAATATCTTGCATACGATGTGCATCCAACATCAAGAGATTCTGTCAACAAAAGAGATGATGGTTGTCGGACTAATAGAGACAAAGATTATTCTACTAACAGGTTAATAGACCAGAAAGGGCAAGAAGCTTTAGAAAATAAGGGGAAGCAAAAGAGCGATGTAAATGGTCATAGTTGGCAAGCACATTCACTAGAGACATATCTAAACCTTCAACATAGATAATAAGAATTCCAAATTTTAAATCTTCAATGGTTTTTCAAATCTAGAAGACTACTTAAATGTGTTTAGGAATGTAAATTTATTAGTTGGAGCATAAGAACAAAAATTATGTAAGGCATTTTTTGGAACTTTGAAGGGATTGACATTGAGGTGGTTTGGCAACTCAAGGTTGAATCAATAAGCTCTTTTTCTCAATTCACAATGATTATTATAAAATAATTCAATGCATGCTTGTAGCCTAAGAAAGACTCATCTCTTTGATGGGATTCTCCCAAAGGGCACTAGAGTATGTTCAATCTTTTTTTTTAATAGATTTGATAAGGAAGTCCAACAGATTGACAAGTTAGACAACGACATCACTATATCTTCTTTTTTTAGAGGATTGGCTAATAAAGATATAGTCAAAAATTTGTATTTGGCCAAATAAAAATTATACATGTCACTGAGAAAGGATGTACAAGAGAAGATAAATGCTAAAAAATGACCAAGGTGATGTGCCACCAATCAAGAAAGCAGACACTTCCTTAATACCAAGACATATGCCAAAGAAAGGAATGTAAAGATAAGAAGCAAATCATATGACTTTAAGTTCGACAGTGCAACAATTGACACAATGGCCTTATGTAGTGAGATTTGAGAAATACACTCCTTTGATGGCTATTTTGGAGTGCATATACTATGTTGAAAATGGTTGGAAAATGTTTCTAATACCGTTTCTCATACGTGCCAACATGAAATATAGAAACCTTAACAAATGGTGTGTATATCATGAAGAATATGAGCACAACATCGAGGAATATAAAAATCTAAAAGACATAGTTGAGGATCTAGTTTGGAAGAGCCACTTGAAGCACCATGAAGAATATGGGCACAACATCGAGGAGTATAAAAATCTAAAAGGCATATTCAAGGATCTAGTTTGCAAGGGTCACATGAAGCACCATGTGTAGACTCCCATAATGAGATATGGTATGAGGATAGCACATCAGACACCACAACCTTCTCACACGAAAGGAGCCCAAAAAAGTATATAAACTATCACTATAGGAGATTCCTTAGCCAAGGGGAGCAATACCGCTTGGAAAGAATATATTAGAGAGGATAAATCCCATAAGATGATCAAGAGGCTAAGAATAGATAATTGAGAAGTTATTTTCATGAAAAGGGATACGGAGCTGAGAAGGGATAAAATTGACGACAATCTATTAGTAATTGAAGTACAAATTACTAATTGTATAATGAAAAGGGTTCTTATAGACACAAGCATTTCAGTTGATGTTATATTTAAATAAGATTATAAGCAATTGGAGTTGCAAGAGAAGTGCTTGGTAAACTACACCCTTTGTGGGAATCACAAGAAATATCATAAAATCTAGAGGAATGGTGGGTCTTACTATGATGGTTGATAACTTGGGAGTAGTGAAAAGTGTATAACAAAATTATTTAGTAGTTGCTTGCTTGTTGACATATGACATGATATTAGGCTGGCTGAACCTTAACAAGATCCAAGAAAGAATCTTTATGGTTGGATTGATAATAAAAATTTTAGTCAATAAAGGATGGGGAAGGTTCAAGGTGATTGAGGAGTGGCAAGACAGTGTTAAGCTATTGAAGTAAAGGGCACTCTCGGGAGGTCAGACACCAAGAATCCACAAGAAAGTTTGGTGTTGGAAGATATAAATGTACCTAGGGAAGGTATATAGTGTACTATATATACTGAAGAAGTGAAACTAGGGCATGCAAATTATAAGGTGATTATAGACAAAGAAATTAGTAAAGGTGATATGGAGGAGCTATGGGTTTTCCTTATAAATAACAAGGATGTCTCTGCTTGGAAAGTATTGAACTTAAAGGGGATCCCCCTGAAATAATAAAACATCATCTAGATATAAAACATGCACTTAATCCAGTAAGCCAAAAAAAGAGAGTCATCGCATTAGAAAAACATAAGGCAATTTTAGAGGAGGTAAAAATATTTAATCTCTTTAAGCTTCATTTGGAAAGTAAAATAAGTTGACTAGATAAATAATCATGTCATGGTGAATAAGTCTAATAAGAAGTGGAGAATGTTCATTGAATTCACCGATTTTAAAAAATCCTATCCAAAGGATAGAAACCCACTTCTTTATACTACTCGATTGATTGATTTGACAATGGAGAAGGAAAGGTTATGTTTTTTGGATGTTTTTTTGGGTACCATCAAATTCAACTTGTTGATGTAGACCAAGAGAAAAAAACCTTATAACATATGAAATTTTTTATTGTTATAAAGTAATGCCATTTATTTTAAAGAATGTAAGGGTAACTTTTCAAAGGTTGGTAAATGTAATTTTTCAGAGGTAGATTGGAAAGTAGATAGAGACTTATGGGGATGCCATGATTGTAAAAAGCCATAAAAGTGAAACCCACATAGAAAAAATAAATTATGTATTTGAAACCCTAAGAAGATTTGAAATGAAATTAAACCCTACTAAGTGCTTGTTTGGATTTAATGCCAACATGGTGTCACATAGGGGTATTGATGTAAATTCTAAAGAAAGTTGTCGCCATCCTACATATGCATCCCTTATCGAGAAAAAGAGATATCCAACTGCTGATAGGAAAACTAGTTACCTTGTATAGATTCTTTTCTAGAGGAGCTAATAAATTTTATCCTTTTTTAAGATTTTGTGAACGAAAGATAGTTTTCAATGGATAGAAGATTATCAAAAAGCATTTGATGATTTGAATGCTTACTTATAAAGACTACCAACCCTAATCATCTCATTAGAAGGGGAAAATAATCTTATATCTCAATGCATTGACATTGGTAATCTCCTCCATTTTGATTAGGGAAGATGCTGAGATAGGCACACATAAACCTATTTACTACACTAGTAATATGCTCACTGAAACAGAAAGCAGGTACTCTAATTGGGATAAAATGACATATTTTGTGTTGCTTGCCTCCAAAAAGTTGAATCCTTATTTTGATACTCATTCTATTGTGGTTTTAACTAATATTCCTCTAAGGACTATTCTACATAAGCCAAAGAATTCTAGAAGAATGATGGAATGGGTTGCTGAGTTAAGTAGAGATGATATATAATATAGGATTAGATCTATAATTAAACGAAAGGAATTGGCTAATTTCATAGTTGAATGTTCATTTGAAAATAAGCATGGTTAATTATTGTAGTCAGGAGAGAAAGGGGAATGGATGATATATGTTGATGGAGCATCTAATAATATGGGCTTTGGGGATAGTGTAGTGTTGATTGATCTAAATGTCATAGTGAGTGACTATTCACTAAGTTTTGGATTTATTACCATAAATAATTAAGCATAATATGAAGACGCTCTATCTTGGCTCATAATAGCGCGAGACCTGAGAATATAAAAGATTAAGATCTATAGTGACTCAACATTAATTGTCAAGCAATATAATGAGAGATATGAGGTTAGAGAGATTATCATGGAGAAGTATGTAGGAAAGTTGATCAAAGTGATGGAACACTTTTCTTTAGTTGAAATTGCATAAATATCACATACAACTAATATAGTGGCTGATGTGCTAGTTGGGTTTACCTCGACCAGTACCTCTTTGTTGACTAAGACAGTTAAAATAGAATACATCACATAAAGACTGACAGACTTATACTATGAAGAAAAATTTGAGATCATAGAAATATCACTTCCAGATGGGTGGATGAAGGAGCTAGTAGATTACTTGGAAGAGGGGGTTACATTGGTAGAAGCCTTTAAGCTAATGATGCATATTCGGCCATACTATGATGTGGTGTCTGATTAAGATTAGATTAACAAAAAATTAAGAGTAGAATGGGGGGGGAGATTTGAGAAGATGAAATTGATTCTAGTTAACCCCTTGAATGAATACTCATTCAAACCACCTAAGGTTTAAATACTTAGGATAAATCTTGAAAGATTTTGTAAGAACTTCAAACTCTTACACTATAGTTGAAGAAGAATGACTCTCAATTTTTAGAGAAAAAGTGTGCAGCCAAAAACAAGTTTTTCCTTCTTTCATTCTTTACTTGACACTTATAGATGGAGTGTATGATTAAATTTTACATCTTAGCTAACTAATACATGTTATTTGAGCTAAAAAAAAAAGAAGAAAACTACCTAATACACCACCTATGTGATTCGGCCATGGGGGATGTGTTGTGTAGATTTCAAATGGGGGGATCTTCTAGCATATGTTTAACTCATGTAGCTACCACTTAATTCATAAGGAAATAGATAATGGTCATTTTAATCTTTTAAGGGAAAAAAATAAGTAAATAATGTCTTCTAACCTTGCTTATTCCCAAAAATCTACAATGTTCTTCCCAAGTGCTGAAAAGGAGTTGTCATATAGCTTGATAGGGACTTGTGGCTTGTTTTGTGTGGCAATTATGGGTGCAGAATGGACTTCATTTTTGGTGTACTTTTGGATCTAAAATAATAAAATAAAATGAGCTAAAAAGTTTGGAAAACATTTAGGAAAAATATGGCTTAAAAAAGGTGGGTATTATTATGTGGAAGTGGTAAAAGTTGACAAGGTTTGCATGGTTAGTTTTCTCAGGAGTGATTATTTTGTCTAATTGAGGAGAATTTTTGACTCTCAAATTTGAAAAAAGTAAGGACATGAATGTGATCATTAAATGAAGATGCTCTCGCATCATCCTCTCTTTCTTGAAAAACAACCTCCTTGTTTTTGATGGGTTCATCATGAATATAAGGAATTAGATCTCCACATTTAATGTGTTTGATATATCTCCCATTTCCTTAGGTAGCTCCAACTTATATGAATTATCACCAATATTTTTAATGAACTTGTATGGATCATCACTTCTAGGAATGAGGTTTTTATTCCATTTAGAAAGAAATATTTCCTTCTTAAGGTGAAGCCAAACTAGGATTCCTAGCTCATACAACTATTGTTTCTGGTGCATGTTGGCTTTACTCTTATACATCTCATTGACCCTCTTGATTTTTGATCTCACCTACTCATGAAGTTTTATCATTACCCTAGCCCTTTTTTATGCTTTGAAGTTGGTGTAGGCTTTGATGAGGAGAAGTAAGAGATCGATGGGAGTAGTAGGGTTCAACCTATATACTACATTGAAAGGAGAGCGACTTGTAGCATAGGTTGGTGATCGGTTGTAGGAAAACTCAGGTTGAGATAGTCTGGTGTCCCAAACCTTTAAGGATTTGTGAACCAAACTTTTGAGGAGCATGGTGAGTGTCCAATTGGTGACCTCGGTTTGTCTATTGGTTTGTGGATGGTAGGCTATTGTAACACCCCAAAATCACTACTTGAAAATTTCATTTAAATCTTGCTCTACGGCAGAGATAATTACAAAATAGTGGGTGTTACCACCACACTTAACATAAGTCCAGTCTCCTCACCATCCTTACTTCAAGTGCTGAGGTTTAAAACAAGTCAAACCAACAAATTTCGAGAGAAGTATAATACATAATCAAGGGTTTACAAAGAAATATTATCCATAAAAAAGGACCATTTAGATAATTAGTAACTAACAATTTTTAGAAAATAAACAAAAGAGCACATGAAGGTGCAATAGTGGTTTTCCTTACACTCATCTGGTCCATCAAATGTTACAAGGAAAGGGAAGTAGGGATAGGGTCCACTCACTCTCTTAGCCTAACTAATCGGCTGGATGATGCTCCTCAAAATTCTTCAACTATTGCATGCCACGGATGTACTCCTCTAAAAAGTGATAGCATCGACTTCCTCGTACTGAGTAAAACGCAACGCCTCCGGAGAGGTAGCATACCCACATAGCAATCATCATAAAAGTAAGGCATTAAAATAAAACATAAGATCACATGCAAAGCCATGATTTTATGACACAATTCCTCATCACAGATAATGATGCTAGTTAGATCAAATCCCTAGCAAAGGCATTGAAGACATGCTTATAATCTCACAACCATTTTAACTTACCAATAACCATACTTTATAGCATAATAGGGAGAATTAGCGACATTCCAAACAATCTAACCAAGGTCAAGTCACGCCTAATCCAATTATTACAGAAGTATTATGGTGGGTATCTAATCCGGTTATATCATTTATATAACAATTCTCGAGTGGAATACAATCCTATATCAATGACAATGATTGTTAAGGAGGTGATACCAAAATAATTCACTCGATTCGAGGACAAAGCTCACCAAGGGAGCCACACAACATATTAGTCGTCCATACTAAATCTCAGAACTCAAGTCTTTAAGTACGTGTACTCCCTATAGGGTGTATGGAATACCTATAGAGAAGAAGTGAGCCCCTTGACCCAAAGGCCCAAACTATGCACTCGGTGGCCAAGTCCAAGGCACGAGATTCCTTTCAAACTCAAGTCTTCCTCTTTAAGTGATCAGTATCTTATGAAATTTCAGGTTATTAATTTGAGAACAATAAGGTTCACAATATTATAACTTAGCCATCAATCAATCAACCAAAGGACCACAAGGGAGACAACAATAAACTATCAAATGTCAAATCCAAAATACCACAAGGGTCACAACAATTTCAAGTCAACACGACCTAGGGTAGGCATCGTGCCATAGCCTGAATAATTATCCGATTCAGTTATTCAATCCATTTGTCCAATTATTTATAAAATTATTCAGAGACCAACACTTAAGTCTAACTAGCCCAATTATTAACTTTGAAACACATTTTTGCCCCAATGACCAAAATACCCTTCGATCTATAACTACCACATTTTCCTCTAATTTATTACCAGGTTTATCCCCATAGGATATTTGTCATGAGAAAGCTAACATAAAATAGCTAATGATACTGTAACATACAATAATTTCTTTGGTACAAAAAAAACTATATTACCCTTAAGCATTCACCACACATGGTACATCTATGCACTCTTAGCATGCATTTCAGGTATCTCATAAAATTCATGCAATTACCACAAATAACTTTCAAATACAGACCATGGTATGTAGAGTTTACATTTTTACCCCTAGAACATGCAACACATAATAATCACCACTTAACCACATTTATACTCTAAGTTAACATGCTATGCATCCAAAATTATCTAAATTATCCAAGGGACACATTTTAATCCATTTATGGGCCTAACCATGAACTATGACAAATTTTCTGTTGGACTCTAACCCTAAACATGCATATTTCTTTTTAGCATAAATCCATATATGTTGTTATAAGCATACACTCTTCAATTTTTAGAATACTACCTAGGCATATAAATATTAGCATGGTAACATATATTAGTACCCTAAACATGCACATTTCTTTTTAGCATAAATCCATATACATTGTTATAAGCATGCACTCTTAAATATTTAGAATACTACCTAGGTATATAAATATTAGCATGGTAACATATATTAGTACCTTAAACATGCACATTTCTTTTTAACATAAATCCATATACGTTGTCATAAGCATACACTCTTCAATTTTTAGAATACTACCTAGGCATATAAATATTAGTATGGTAACATATATTAGTACCCTAAACATACACATTTCTTTTTAGCATAAATCCATATATATTGTCATAAGCATGCACTCTTTAATTTTTAGAATACTACCTCGGCACATAAATATTAGCATAGTAATATATATTAGTACCCTAAACATGCACATTTCTTTTTAGCGTAAATCCATATACGTTGTCATAAGCATGCACTCTTCAATTTTTAGAATACTACCTAGGCATATAAATATTAGCATGGTAGCATATATTAGTACCCTAAACATGCACATTTTGTTTTTAGCATAAACCCATATACATTATCATAAGCATACACTCTTCAAATTTTAGAATAATACCTAGGCATATAAATATTTGCATGGTAACATATATTAATTTACACATCAAAATCTTCACATAGAAACAGACTACAACATGCTTCCATTTCCCACAAAATACTAGAAAACTAACCTATCCTTTTCACAAAAAATTCTATCGTTTATGGATTAGTTGGATTTACCTTTGAGCTAAGAAAAATAATACCATGAAGAGCTTCTTCCGATTATACCTTAAGTGGGGTTGAGATTACGTAAAAATAAATAACACCATCCAAAAATATGGATGAATTAGTATCTATGCTAAAAAAATTAATAAAATGACAACCTATGCAAACTAATACCCGAAATATGATTAGGGAATTAACCAAGGCGATCGGTGCATGGAATTTCTACGTACCACGCACACCGGAAGATAGAATACTTACTTCGGAATTAGTTGCTGCTTGGAGAGGCAAGACACAAGGGAAGAGGGGTGCTTAGTAGGGCTGTAATTTGGGTGATTTTTGGGCAAGAGTTAGGTGGTGAAAGGGAGAAGTTTGGGGGCTACAAACAAGAGTATCAAATGCTGTAAGTAAGGGGGAGAAAGAGAGGATTTGTAGGGAGAAAAAATAGAGTACCAAAAGGGAGAGGGAAGGAGGGACTTGCTACAGGTTGGGAATTAAGAAAGGAAGGGAAAAATAGGGGGAAAATGGGCTGCTGCAAGGGTGAGTTGGGGAGGATACTGTAGGTTGGTTTTTGGGGATGAGGGTGTCGAAGCTTGGGTGAAGTGAAAGGGAATGGCTGGATGCGTGGGAAAGGAAGAAAATGGATGGGTAGATGGCTAGAAAAGTTGAGTAGGTGTGTAGGTTGAGAGTAGGAGAGGATGAGGGCTGCTACTTGGGGGAAAGGGCTGAGTTACGTGTGGTTTGGGGGCTACATGTGGCTGGGCTAGTTTGCTAGGATTTTATAGGCTGGAATGGCGTGAGGGAGGAGAGGAGTAGGGAGGGTGATAGGCTGCTAGGGGAAATGGGAAAGGCTATAAAGTTAGTGGGTAAGATAGGTAGGAGTGTAGGGTATAGGAAAAAAGGTGTTCAAGAATGGGAGAAAGGTGGCAAGCATTGGAGAAAGGTGGAAACTAGCTGCATGGGAGGGGGTAAGGTGCGACAGATTGGGGGGGGGATGGGGATTTTAGGCTGCAATTAGAGTGGGAAAAATGATGGGGATCGGTTAGGATTTAGTTAGCAAAAATATCCCAAAGTATTAGGCTTTTAAGAGTATGGTTACTAATGAAAAATTCTACCTATTCAAGGTTTTATTTTCACCATTATTCTCACTATTATAATCATGATCAATATTATCATTATTAGTGTTATCACTACCACTCCTTATTATCATAATTATTTCTAACATTATTATTCTTACAATTATTGTTATCGGTATTATTTTGAAAGAGTGTTACTTATCGTAAGGCTATTGTTATTACCATCCTTTCTATTTGAATACTATCTACTCTCTTCTTATTAACGTTATTATTACCATCATAAAATTTATCTTCCCCTACTCATATATACACTAGTCTAGCTTATTATCATAATTAAATAACTATAGACTTACTCGTAATGACGAGACATTCATTCTAAAAAGGATCCTATGATTTATTACGCTTGCTAATCAAACTTTTAAGTCATGCATATTTAAATTAAGGATTTATTAACATGAGGTATTACAACTATATCGAATAATATTTTGGTACCTACTAGCCTCCACAAATTATTCTAGAAAGAGATAAGGAACTTGGTATCTCTATCCGAAACAATGGATTTGGGAAAACCATGCAGCCTAACTATTTCCTTGAAGAACAGATTGGCTATGTAAAAAGCACCATCTGTCTTGTGGCACATAAAGAAATGAGTCATCTTAGAGAACTAATCCACCACCACCATTATAGTATCATTTTTCCTTTGTTTCTTAGGCAATGCTATAATAAAGTCCATACTCACATGATCCCATGGTTGGTGTGGGATAGGTAGAGGAGTATAGAGACCTTGGTGGAAGTGACTCTTGGACTTTTGACAAGTGACACATCTAGCTATTATACTTTATACATCACCCACAAGTTTGAGCCAATAAAAATTCTCACTAAATACTTCCATAGCCTTGTTGATTCTAAAGTTTCCATCTAGTCCTCCTCTATGCACTTCCCTTACAAGTAATTCTATGATGAAGAATATGGGAATGCAATGCTTGTTGTTCTTGAAAAAAAACCCCTCTTGGAAGACACATGAGCCTCCTCTTGTCTTGATCCTTCAAAAAGTAGCCAAATTCTTTACCTTCCTTTTAGAGCTCCTGAATGTACCCAAACTCTAATATTCTCATTTATAACAAAGAGAGCATATAATACCTCCTAGAGAGTGCATTTGCTACTATATTTGTTTTTCCACTTTTATGTTTGGAAAGGAAAAAGATAGTAAGAGTTATACCTATCTCACATGTCTAGGATTAAGCTTGTTTTGGCCATTGATGTACTTTAATGACTCATGATCTATGTGTAGCATAAACTTTTAGGGTCTTAAGTAGTAGAACCAATGATCTAGAGATCTTGCTAAAGCCTAGAACTCTTATTCATATGTGTTATAATTCATCCTAGAATCATTGAGCTTTTAACTGAAAAAGGCAATCATCTTCCCTTCTTATAGTAAAATAGATCAAATGCCCACTCCACTAGCATCATACTCAACCTCAAATAATTCATTGAAGTTTGGTAATGTTAGGATAGATGCTTCACTCAAATTCCCCTTGAACAACTCAAAGGCATCTTGTGCGGCCTTAGTCTACTGTAATTCACCCTTCTTCATGCATTCAGTTATAAATACTAGTAGGGTAATGAAATCCCTAATAAACCTCCTATAAAAGGAAGCCAAACTATGAAAAGATCTCACTTATTTAAGGTTTGTTGGTGTGGGTCACGTCATGATTGCTTCCACTTTGGATTCATTAATGGCTATGCAGTATTTGAACACCACAAAACCTATAAATCTAACCCAAGGTTCAAAGAGCTCACATTTTTCTAGCTTAGCATACAACTTGTGACCTATAGGAGCTAGAAATACAAGTTTGAGATGCTTTACATGTTCTTCTTCACTAGAGCTATACACAAGGATGTTAATAAAGTAAACTACTATGAATTTGCTATTAAATCACCTAAGTACCTCATTCATAAGTCCCATGAAGACACTAGGGGCATTCAATAAACTATAGGGCATAACCTTCCACTCATACAATCCTCCCTTGGTTTTGAATGTGATTTTTCCACTCATCGCCATCTTTCATTCTTATTTGATAGTAGCCACTCCTTAGGTTTATTTTGGAAAACAAGCATGCATCATTTAGATAATCAAGCATACCATCAAGTCTAGGTATAGTATACCTATACTTGATGGTAATGTTGTTAATAGTTCTACTATCCATACACATTCTCATCGTACCATCTTTATTTGGTACAAGCAAGGAAGGCATGAAATAAGGGCTAAGGGACTTCCTTATCAAACCCTTAAACAATAATTCATCTACTTGCTTTTTTTTTAACTCCAAGGCATCCTTAGGATTATACTATAGGCTACCTTATTAGGGAGTATAGCACCAGTATAAAGTTAATTTGGTGCTCTATCTCTCTAAGGGGGGTAATACATAGGGTAGGTCATTAGGGAGTACCTCGTCAAACTCTTCTAACACTTCCCTAACTCTTGGTTCAATACAAGCCTTCCCCTCATTATCCTCTAACAATAACAAGAAGTAGATTACCTTCCTTTTTTATTATAGCCTTATTTATACAATTTTCAACTATGAATAAAGACTTTTTACAACTCATATCAACATGATTAGGCTTAGTAACTAAAGGGGTGAGTACAATCTTCTTCCTAGAAAACTTCAGGCAATAGGTGTTGTTCCTTCCGCCATGTAGGACACTCCTATCAAATTTCCATGGTCTCCCCAAAAGAAAATGAAAAACATTCATTGGAACTACATCACACACCACTTCATCTTAGTAGGTCTTCCCAATGGAAAATCGAACCTTCACTTGCTTTGTCACCTCCACTATATTACCATCATTAAGCCATTGTAGCTTATATAATCTATCTCATTTTGTAGTGGTGAGACCAAGCTTCTCTACCAAAATTCACAAAGCAACATCAACATAACTATCTCCATCCACAATAAGAAAACATATTTTCCCAAGTATGCTAAAATTAGTCTGAAAAATATTTTCTCTTTGGGATTCATCACATTTGACATCCTTAGTGTGCAACACTCTCCTAATAATCAAGCATTCTCCCACATCCAATGGTGCATACTCTTCCTCTCCATTAAATTCCAAGTCATCCTCCTCTTCCTCACTTTTTTCCTCTCAGTTACCTCCTCTAAATCCACCATGGTCATCGCCTTCTTGTTAGGACACTCATTTTGGTAGTTCCCCAAGTCTTGAAATTTAAAACACCTCAAACTTTTTGTTCCATTCTCAACCGCCACCTCTTTACCTTTCACATCTTTTTTCAAAGGTGTGGAAGGAGTTTTGAATGATGGAGGCATCTATCTTGAAGTGCTAGCACTTGTATTCTGACCTCCATACCTTATGAACGTCTTTTTTTTTCCGACCTTCATGGCTAAATGGTAGAGCTTATCTAAGGTGTAAAACCTATGAATTTCCACCTTCCTAAAGATATCATGCCTAAATCCACTAAGGAACTGAGATATAGTATTCTCCTCTAGCACATCCAAATTGAGCCTCATAGATATTTTTTCAAACTATTTAATGTACTCCTCAACATTTAATGACCCTTGCTTCAAAGAGGATATTTTATTATATAAGTCTTGAGTGAAAGGAGTGATGGATCTCTCTTTCATCAACCTCTTCATTTTCAACCAAGACTTAACTTTTGACTTTTCTTTTGTTCTCATCTTATGAACCAAATTCTCCCACCACAATGAGGCATGGCCTTTGAGCTTAATAACTACCACCTTAAAGGATTTTGTGTCAGAATAGCCCTTAGTCTCAAATAATCTACTACACCTCAACTCCCACTCCAAAAATTCTTCAGGATTGTGATTACTTTCAAACTCTAGGATATCAACTCTAACATCATGAAAATTCTATCATCTTTATTTTTTTCCCTTCTCCTTAGATACAAAGAAGAATTAATAGAGGATGAATCTTCCCAATCTCCATTTTCAACATGCTCACCAACCCCATAATGGTCTCAAGCTAGGGGTAATTTTGTGTGTGTGTGTGTGTTTCAATCCAAACTAGGAAGGATGGTCTCCAAGATATCAAGCACTCTTCTCATATCATTTTGAAGAGACTCAATGGATAAATCCCTCCTTAGATTATTTTTCTCCTCAAGGATCAAACCTCTTGGTAAAAGAGGTCTCCCATTGAAGACAAAAGAAAATTTTAGAAGGTAAAATAAAGGAAATTGATTTCTGTTAAGGGTGGGGGAAAATATGTTGTGGCTTGAATGGAATGGTGTTTGTTTTAGAAATTTTTTGTGTATGGGTTTAGCTTTTGACAAGGATGATGAAATACAAAGAAAAAAAACCGAAATTGCTGCAACTTAAGCTTTGATACCAAGTTGATGCATATAAGTTCTAACTTAGGTCACTCTAGGATATGGTGTCTAATTAAGATTAGATTAACCAAAAGTTAAGAGTAGAATGGGAGAGATTTGAAGATGAAATTGATTCTTAGTAACCCATTAATTAAATAATCACAATAACCACAACTCTTAGGATAAATATTAGATGATTTTGTAATAACTTCAAACTCCTACTCTAGAGCTAAAGAAGAATGACTCTCGATTTTGAGAGAAAAAGTGTGTAGCCAAAAACAAGTTGTTCCTTTTTTTTTTTTGTGTGTGTGGCACTTATAGATGGATTTTTGTATTAAAGGTCACAACTTAGCCAAATAATACATATGATTTGAGTTAAAATATATGAATAAAACTACTTAACATACCACCCATGTGATTTGGCCATAGGTATATATTGTGTAGATTTTCGAATGGAGGGGGGAGTCTTCTAGCATATGTCCAACTCATGTAGCTTCCACTTGATTCAAAAAGAAAAAAAAGGGATCATTTTAATCTTGTAAGGGACAAAAAGAAGTAAATAATTTCTTCTAACCTTCCTTGTTCTTCCCATAAATCTGTATTGTTTTTCCCAATTGCTGGAAAAAGTTTGTCATGTAGCTTTAAAGGGACTTGTGGATTGTTTTGTGTGGATATTATGGGTTCATAATGGGCTGAATTTTTTGGATATTTTTGGAGCTAAAATAAGAAAATAAAATGATCTAAAAAGGGTGGGAAAATTTAAGGAAAATGTGGCTTAAAAATGTGGCATATTATTATGTGGAGGTGGTATAAGTTGACAAGGTTTGCATGACTTACATGACTAGTTTCTTAGGAGGGACTAATTTTTCCAAGTGAGAAGAGTTTTATGACTCTAAAACTTGTGAAAATTAAAGGAAAAGAGTGTGATCATAAAATGAGGATGCTCCCATATTATCTAAGAAGAAGAGCCACAAAATACTTCACTATCAATGGGGAATTATATAGATGATCACGAACCATGTTAATGCTTACATTTTTACCTCAAACAAAGGGACTGAGGTTATTCTAGTATATCCACACTAATATATAGTTTTCATCTTGCTACTAGATCCTGCCTAACTAAAGCTCGGCTCTAGAGATATTAGTGGAAGATGATGTACGAAGATGCTAAGGCAATCGTACATTGATGTCAAGCATCTAAAAAAATTTCCCTAGCACAAATTATGCCAAATTCTAAGCTACAACTTATTATAAGCCCATGAAAATTCGCTATCTAGGGCAACAAGATTTTTTTTTCTCCTAGTGCTGATAATATGGGTACTTAGAAGTAGTGAAATTATTTATGCTAATGTAATGTTTCATAAACTAACATATTGAGTGCAGGTATAAGTAAAAAAAAAATTTGGCATAGTTACCATTAAATATTTCATGAAGTGGGTAGAGGTGGAAACTTTAGCTCAAATCATTGAAAATAAAGTGACAGAGTTTTTTTCGAAAAAATATTATATGCTGGTAAGAGAAGGAAAATAATCCTTAACAAGATACATATTATACAAATAGAACTAAATAATATTTGTAGGTTTGGAGTACCATAACCAATTATTATGGATCATGATAAAAAATTTGATAACCATAAGTGTAGATAGCTTTGCAAAAATAGACATTAGTTGTAGATTTACTTCAACAGCTCATCCACGGGTAAGCAACATGCAAATTTTTTTCTTTTCAAGATTGCTTGTTCCCAATAAATGGAGTCCTCATTAGGGGCCAATATAGTGTAATGATCAAGCCAAGCGTGAGAATAAATAACTATTTGGAGCATTGAGACATCGTCTAAATGGAGCATTGTAACACCCCTAAAATTCACTACTAAAAAATTGTGTTTTATTAAAAGAAAATAGTAGAAGCAAAGAAAATAAAACTGTAAATTTTGAGGATATTACATCCACACTTAGTACCAGACCAATTTACTCCTACCGTTTTAGTACCAAGTGCTAAGGCTAAAAGAAATACAACATGGTTTATACAAATTCAATTTAAAATAGAATAGCACTGATATCGTTACAAAAGATATAAGCCCATAATTAGTGGTTACGAGAGTAAAATCATTTATCAAAGAATTAAAAAGAGTGGGAGAAGTACCCTAAGGATTTTTGGATAATCCTTACTCTCGTACCCAAGCCCTCTTGAATAGCACCTACAATGGACCTATAAGGGACTGAAATACCCCAAAATTTTAATTCACTAAATTATGGCTAAGTGAGGATTTATTAGGAAAATTAATTAAATAAATTAATTTATTAAAATATAGGGGATTTATTTAGGGATAATCAAGAGGGAAATGATAAATAATTTAATTAGAAAAAAATTAGGGAGTGTTGCTAACTAAAATGGGATTTAAAAAATATATATATATATATAATTAATTATTAATCAAAAAGAGCCTAAATTAATCTAAGAAGGAATTGATTATTATTTTCTAAATATTATTATTTTAAAACAACCCAAAATACCAAAATACCCAACTCACCTATTTCTCCATTTTCTCTTTTCTTTTCTTTTCTTTTCTTTTTTTTCCCTCCTTTTCCTTTTTTTTTCTTTTCTTCCTCTCCTTCTCTTTTCTTTTTCTTCCCCCGACCTAGGCCAGCCTACCACGCGGCCCAGCTTCCTTTCCCCCCCTCCGCAGCCTAGGCCCGCGCCACTCCTTTCCCTTTTTTTCTTCCTTCCCGACTAGTCCAGTTCTTTTTTCTTTTCTTCTTTTTCTCCCTAAGCCACCCGGTCCCGACCTATTCTTCTTCCCCGAGGCATGGACGGCTACCGAGGAGCTGCAACCCAGCACTCCGCCGGCCGCTATCATTGCCATCGTCCTCCCCCTCCCTCTCTCGTCGCTTTCTTTCACATTTTTGACCCCGACCCACCTATTCCCCTCTCCCGGGCACCCTGCCCCTTTCCTTTTCCTTCTTCCCTCGAGCTTGTCGCCCTGCCATGGCAGTGCCACCTCGACTGCCACCACCGGCGGCATGCTTGGCACCTGCACCCTCTTGTCTTCTTCCCCTTGTCATTGCCCACCTCAATTGATCTATAAATACCCAATGGGAATCCTTAATTTGTGAAAGGAACCCGACTAGCCGGATCGTACTCGATCTGTCAAACGGGGGTAAGGAACGTACTCATTTCCCCCTGAACCGGAGTACTCTCCTAGCCAGACGTTGATACTTCAACGAATTTGCGCATGAGCTAGCAAAAGACCCAAGAGGTTTTCATTCAACAACGTCCACCCTTTACAAGCAAACCCCGTCATATATATATAACGGGAATCGGACATCGACAAAAAGGGGAGAGAGGGAAGGGGTAAGAAAACGATTGACCTAAGGCCTCAGATTAGATGTCAGGGACAAGATCCGGCGTAGGCAAAAAGATGGATGTGCGGTGATGGTGACCTCCAATGGTCAACGATAAGGAAGAATGGAGAAAGGGGTCGAGCCACCAGGAGAGCAATAAAGAAAATGCGAGCAGGGCTCCCCGAGGAGGAAATAGGGGTTAAATAGGTGGGTCATTAGGGCACAAGGAGCCACCCGCCGACTGGCCCAGAACTTGGGTCTGGGCTCAAGTTTTGGTTTCAGTCCAAACTTGGCTCCAAAAGGAGGTCAAAAAATATTCCTATTTCCATTAGATTCAGGAGGCGATTATAACGGGATAATACCGATCCTAAATCTAATGTTAATAAGGATTCCAGAACTAAATTACCCATACTCATTTAGCCTCGGGGGCGGCCATTGATAACCAACTCTGCCTAACCCAAGACTATCAATGGGATTCCCAAAAGTTAGGGTGAAATCATCATCGGCCACTAACACACACACCCTACAAAAATATTAATGTTCCAACCATGATTACAACGTGTTACAAATTCAACTTAATTAATTACAAAAAAACATGGTTCAAAAGTGCTTCCTCCCATGCTTGTTGCCTCCATTCCTTAATCTGACTTTAAATCCCAGTTTACCCTGAAGATGGAAAACGTGGAATTATATAAGTGAGGAGATAATAGGATACGACTACCAAAAAGTGAAAGGAGAGGAATAGTTGATGATGTGCGGTCCATATCAATTTGGGTTTTGATTTCGAAACCCATAAATCCACCATTCTCGCCGCCGCCCCATCAGACGAGCGCCACGCCTCCGTAGCCTATCGCTGCTGGCCAAAAAAACCCCAGAACCGATCCTTGCACCACTCTATACCTAACTAAACCCTCCTTTCCCCTTGATTTGCCCTGCATGAGCCACCCCGACTGTGCAAAACCGCCAACCCAATCAACATACTTTCACCCCTTGCCGTCCTTCGCACTGCCGCCCACCGCCTATTCCACCACCACCAATGCCACCCCTATCCCTTAAAACAACTAGGGGAGCCTCCTCTACCTCCCCATACCCCCATCTTTCCCTGCCTCCCTCTCCTTCTCCTTCTCCACCTTCCACCACCATTCGGCCACCTTTTAGGCCACCGTGAGCCACCACTTCCGGCTGCACCACCCCCTCCATTCCAACCCTCTCCACTTGATACACCTTCCACCATCCCAAACACCCTCTCATTCCCCCTCCTCTTAGCCTATAAACCCATCTTTCCACCCCTTTTCCTCCTCCACCGCCGCGGATTCCACCACCAACCCTAGGTGATGTCCTAATTTTCCTAACCCTTAAACCTTTTATATATAAGTGTTAGTAATTTTTAGTAATATTAATATTATTACCTTATTATTATTATTAGTATTAATGTTGTGTTATTATTATTATTGTGTTATCATCATCATCATCATCATCATCATTATTATTATTATTATTATTATTATTATTATTATTATTATTATTATTATGTTACCACTCTCATAATCTAACCTAACTTAAAAAATGTTATAACTATGGTATTATCATTTAAAAGACTACAACTTTTGTATTAATATAGTATCTTTATGATTATTAATAATATTACTACTACTACTACTACTACTACTACTACTACTATCATTAGTAATATTATGGTTATTATTATTATTATTATTATTATGATTGTTACTTAACCTTACTTTATGATTTTCCCAACTAGTAATATTATTATTATTATCATTATTAATGGTCTATAACTTTAGTGTTGTTATGAGTAGGATTTTCCCTCATTATTATTATTATTATTATTATTATTATTATTATTATTATTATTATTACCCTCATTGTTATTCCTATTATTATCACTAATGCTAGCCTTGACCTATTATTATTATCTTTATTATTATGGTAAATATTTGAACCCTCATATTACTATTACCATTTTTATTACCATTACTATTAGTATTATTTTTAACATTATTATTATTATTACTATTATTATTATTATTATTATTATTATTATTATTATTATTATTATTATTATCATCACTTAACTTAATTTGGGAAATATTTCTAACTAGTGCTACTCTTAATGGAGATTTACGATTTTAGTATTTTTATGATTATCCTTGTTGTTGTTGTTATTATTATCATTATTATTATTATCATTATTACTATTATTATTATTATTATTATTATTATTATTATTATTATTATTATTATTACCATTATCATTATCATTATTTTCTTGCTAACATTGTTAATACTAACTTTATCCATTATCACCTTTTATTATTAATATAAATATTTGTACCCTTATATTATTATGATCATTCGGTTATTATATTATTGTTATTATTATTATTATTATTATTATTATTATTATTATTGTTATGCTTAAAATTATTATCATCATTATTATTTTATTATTATTACTATTAGTATTATTATCGTTGTTGTTGTTATTATTATTAATGTTATTGAAACCAAATTTGGCATGTTACCATTTTGTTACTATAGAAGAAGAATACTCAACCTTAGTATTATTATTATTATTATTATTATTATTATTATTATTATTATTATTATTATTATTATTATTATTATTATTATTATTATTATTATTATTAATCAAATATTGCTAATATTATTCCTAATACTTTGTTACTAACATTGTTACTATGGTACCATTATTTGTTATTGCTATTATTATGGTAATATTTTGTTAATATTATTGTGATGAAGACATTCGAACCCTTATATTATTATTATTATTCCAAATATAACTACTATCATTATTATCTTTAGTAGTATTAGTACTTTGTTAGTATTACTAATATTATATTATTATTTTATCCCTAAAACTATTATTAACCTTGGCCTTCAAAATAATAGGACTTCTATTCTAGGAGCATTAGTATTATTATCATTAGTATTAATACTATTATTATTATTATTATTATTATTATTATTATTATTACTATTTTATTTTAACAAGTATTAGTACTATTATTAGAAGAAATAGAGCTATTAGATTTAATAATATAAATATAGTCATGAATAGTAATATAAGTATATTTTGACTAGTAATATCTAATAGGTTAACTTGCTGGTAAAAAAAAACCCCTATTTTTCACTTATACAGATCCCTTTAATAATAGCAACCCTAATCTTAGACTAAAATAAGAAATAATAGTATTTTTTGGTAGGAGGGAAACTAATCCTTAGTTTTTCCCTCTTATAGGTGAATCAAGCCAACACCCTAAGGAGGCGTAGGAGCATGCTCCAAGCTCGGCGTCGTTTTAGGTAAGGATGTAGCTAAGGCCCATGTGTGTTGTGTGACTTGTATGCCTTGGATGATTTATATCATGCTACGTCGTGTATTACATGATTGTTATTAACTTGTCTTATGTGTAGCACAATTTGGAGTTTAGGTATGTTTGTATATGTTTTCTTGTGACATGTGTGTTATATGTATATATAGTGATTATGATGTGATATGTTATGGCCCTCTAGGACATGCATGATAGGACCATTGATAATATGATATGGAAATAAAAGGACAAAAAGAAAGAAAATGAGAAGTGGGTTCACTAAGGGGGATATGAGGTTGACCAAATACCTCATAATCCATGAGAGGAAATTGAAGAGGGAGGAATGGGAAAAACGAATGAGAGATGGGAACCATGCATGGGAGTTTTAAAATTTTCATGGAGACTTTGAGAGTTTGCATGGAGTGGATAAATCTTGCATGGGGATGATCTTTACATGAGAAAAATTGATTTAGGGTGTAAATAAGCTAAGGGAAGAGTTGTGGAGTGATTGGAGACTTGGGATGAAAAATAATACATAAGTTGGTGTAAGGGTGTATAAGGAACCTGATTAGGGTTTTGGGAGGAAGCACTAATTTGGAAAAAAAATGTGGAAGTAAAAGCAATTAAGGGAGAGTGGAGTACGGGTTAAGAGTGAGAATTTATTATGTAAGGGGTGAGTATGGGTGCCGTGGGAGAGAAGAAATATTGAGTGAAAAATAGAGAGGTTACTTATGGGAGAAGAAAGGTACTAGAGTTTGAAGTGGTCAACTAGGGTTTTTCCAGTCACATGTTTAATCAAGGGGTAAGGTGATATGATTTGGGATTGGATCTAAATGAGATAAGGTGTGGGGCGATAAATGAAGTAACGGTAGTGTAAGTGAGAGGAAGTTGGGCCACATAGGTCCAATTAGGGTTTTCAAGGGAAAACCTTAGAGGGTGATAGTAGGTAGAGTTGATGTCTGATAAGTTCATATTTTGACACATTTTATACTATTATAATATTAGTTTTTGGTAATTTATTTAACTAATATAGGGGAATAATTATTGTTTTATGCTTAAGTGGTAAAAATTGCATAAATATTATTATTTGAGCTAAAATGATAATAATTGAGTAAATTTAGAATAAAATATTATTTATTAATATTTATTTAATTTTATTTTGCAAGTTTTATTTTTAAATAAAAGAAAAAAAAGAAATTGGACCAACGGCCCAAAGGCCTGGAAACAAAAGAAACGAAGAAGAGGACAGAGACGCTGAGATGGACGCATGAAACAAAAAGAAATGAAAGCGGGCGAGCTCAGCAAGGGCTGAGTCAGCCGACGAAAACATAAAGAAAAATTCAGCAGGGCTGCTGTGGAAAGGTGGGGTGCAGCAACGAAAAAAAGAAGCGCCGCACGACAATAAATAAAGGAGCAAGGCACGGAAAGAAAAGTGTGGGTGGTAGAGCCAGGAGAAGGGCGAGAGCCTTCACAGGCTCGAACGACGAGGAAATAGAGCCGCAAAGGACACAACCAAACGGAGCGGGCGGCAGAGCTGCAAAGAAAAAGTTGTGCGTCTAGAGAAGGAGAGAGCCTTCACAGGCTTAGGCGAGAAGAGACCGCGTGAGGGGACGCGAAGGGCGAGGCCAAAGACGTTAGCGCCATCAACTGAGAATAAAGAAAAAAAAGAAAAGAATAACTACACAGAAATCAAGGGTACGAGAAGAGAAAATTAGAGGAAATTTAATACCGGTAGAATTTATATCAGATAAAATTAATTTTTATCTGAATAAATTTTTGAACTTTAATCCAAAATTAATTCCTATTATTTCTTTCTCTTATTTTAATTTATATTTTAGATATATATTTCTGTGTAATTAATTCTATAATTATGGATGGCTGATTGCTTATTGTTAGGGAATAAATTGAAACCCTAGATTAGAATTTGATATATAATTTTATTTTCTTTATTTCGTGAGATTGTTTCTTGACTCTATTTTAATTGCTATTGTTTATATGTATAATTCTGTCAAGTCTAGTTTATTTGGTGCATGCCTTGTTCTGGTTTCCTTATAAGTGACAGTATGTAGGATTATTTGCCTACTAGGCGGCCATCTAAATATACTAGAATTTATATGTATAAATTACAGCTAGGTTAGATAACAATTCACCTAATATTTTTGTGATTCTAATCGAAGTAGTAAAACGTCTTGATACGCGTGGGTCAAGGAAAGGAAATACAGGTAGACATGTTTTTTGTACTAGTTTGGGTACTTAGATTGACAGCCTTCCAATTATACTTAATTCATTAAATCTAGTTAAATATTGGAGACGCTTGTTGCTGCTATACTGTTAGTATTTAATAGGGTTAATATTGGCGCTTTGTCGTAATCATTAATTAAGGGAAGTAATATAAGGTGTATGGACCTACTTTTGGTGTACAACTTGGTCGATATCTTTCTCATGATTAAATGATGACTTAGAAATTAATATTATATTTTGACCTAATTTAGTGGTGGATTTTGATTTCCCTAACATATTTCTCATATCTGCGGTTTCCCATTATTTTCATTATTTTTATTATTAGTTTATTTTATTTTATTTATTCCTTTTATTATTTTTATTTTCATAAACCCCCATTAGTATTTTTCTTATTTATTTATTTTGCGTTATTTAGGAATTTTATTTTTATTTATTTATTAACTAGTTAAGTAGAGGTTAGCCTTCTCAATCCCCGGCTAGAACGATACCCTTATTTACCAGTGCTACAAGTGACAACAAGATGGTTTAAATTGTGTACCGACTATGGCTACACCAATTTTTGGTGCCGTTGCTGGGGTATTTTTTCTTCTCTTTTTTTCTTTGAGTCTGTGCGGCTCGTTTGGTTCTCTATCTTGCATGGGTATTTTTCGTGTGTCATGCCTCGCTGTGCTCCGTTTGTTTGGCTTTCGTGGCATTTGGGCCTTCGGCCTTTGGCTGTTGGTCCAAACGTCGAAATCTTTTTATTTTTTTATTTATTTAAAAAAAAAACCTGTAAAATAAAATTAAATAAATATTAATAAGTATCATTTTAGCTTAAATAATAATATTTATGCAATTTTTACCACTTAAGTATAAAACAATAATTATTCCCCTATATTAGTTAAATAAAATACTAAAAACTAAGATTATAAGGGTATAAAATGTGTCAAAATATGAACTTATCAATGTCATAAGGTGTTGGGCCTAACCTATGCCTGTAGGAGTTGGGTTTTTCATTAAGTGTATGTGTACAGGGAAATGGACATCGGGGTGTGATAAAGGGAGCAGGAGTCTCACGATATGGGACGAGCCCCCTTGGGAGAATAGAAGTAGAAGGTAGTTGACATGCATGTCAAGGGTGAAAAGCCTTATCCAATAAGAAACAAATAAGATACTAATCACTTAAAGAGTAATATTGTTGAGCCGGGCCCAGACCGATCCACCGGCATAATAGTGGCCAGGTGCTGGGGTGCCTTGGAGACCGATCCACCAGCATATAATAGTGGTTAGGTGTGTTTTGCCCTATAAGTGACCAATCCATCGGCTATAATAGTGGAGGATCCCGAGCTCAACAAAACAAACATTAAGTTGCTAATGAATCATGGGAAGATACTTTGTAATTACAGTGAAACACCATGAGAGTCGGGGCCAGACCGATCCATCGGCATAATAGTGGCCAGGAGCGTTCTACCCTGGAGACTGATCCACTGGCATAAAATAGTAGTTAGGTGTGTTCTGCCCTATAAGTGACCGATCCACCGGCTATAATAGTGAGGTTCCCTCACTCTCATGGATTGATAAAGATTATGGTGTGAAATAACTATAATTAACAGAGATCTACAAGAAAGTAAGTCTGATTGGACCATAGTCGGCCTTCATCACCTATATTATTACATGTTGCCTATGTGTGCTATGTTGTATGTTTTTGTATGTTTGGCCTCAGCGCGTCTGTTACCTTACTCAGTACGTAGCGTACTGATCACCCGTTTCATGGGTGTTGTACATTCCTATGAGCAGAAGACCCGTTTGAGTTTGTTCAGGTAGGGGACGACGTCTTTGATGCCTATGACACCTACGATGCATCGGGTAGGACCGAGAGTTGAACCTAAACATAGCTTGGGGGTCGAGAGTGATTGGCCAGACTCTATCTTACTTTTTTGATGTATCATTTTACTCTATCGTACTGTGTTGATGTGTTCGAAAAACTTATTTAACTACTCTTGGGTTGTAATCCTAAACTGCACTTTGATTTTTGTATGACTTGTGTTTTTATTAATGACTTGTGTTTTTATTAATGATTTGTGGTTGATGTTGACCTTATTTAGCCTTAGCACTTAGTACTGGAACGGTAGGAGTAAACCGATCTGGTACTAAGTGTGGCGGTAATGGCCCCAAGTTTACGGTTTTATCATTTTGCGTTCGTAAAACCTCTTATTAAAGTGAAATTTTTTAGTAGTAAATTTGGGGGTGTTACAGGGGCACTATCCATTAAATAAGCAGGGGCACATGAAGAAAACCCTTTAGTACTATGGTACTGAGTAACTCTTTAAAGCACACAAAAAGATAGGCCCACATGCAACACATCATGCATAAATAGTATACATATATAATAAGAAATGCACAACACAACATCCACATACTTAGCAAGTCCATTACATACCCAAGCAGTGATAAGCATTGAAGCTAACTCATGTCATTCAATAGATCATAATGCAAAATAATACTTTTGGCCTTAAGCCATTAATCAATCATTATTCAATCATCATCTCTCGAATTATATCCATGTGAGTGCAAGAACCCCACTATTATAGCTAGTGGACCAGAAACATACATGGCAGAATAATCTTGACCACTATTATTGGTCGGTGGATCTATCTTCAAGGCAACAGGCTTCTGGCCACTATTATTTCCTGTGGATTGGTTTGGCCCTGACTCACATGGTGTTCCATTATAAGTGATTAGTATTTTTCATGATTTATCCACATCAAAGATTTAGTTTATTGAGCTTGGGACCTCCACTGTTATAACTGGTAGACCGGAATACATATATACATCTTCCAAGGTAAAGCACTCATGGGCCACTATTATAACTGGTGGACCAGTATATATATATATCTTCCAAGGCAATACGCTCTTGGGCCACTATTATAACCAATGGACCAGTATGCATAATATAATCCATCTGGGCCCAGCTCAATTATCTTTCACTTTCATGATTAGTGTTTTCTCTTTTAATTAGCACAACAGTTCCATTTATTTGCCTTGAGGGGGAGATCAAGAACCCAAAGACGCAAAGGTATACTAGTCATATTGGCACATATAAGTGACTCAGTACCCCTCAACCATCAACCTAGGGACATAAAGATACCCTGGTCGTACTAGTGCATACAAGCTACACAGTTTCCTAATGAAAAGGACAGCTAATCCAAAAGTATGCATACCAACTAAATAGGTCCATATAGCTAGATAGAGTAAGATGTAGGACCTGGCATGGGCACTAAGGCACACCAGCAACTACTAGAATAATCGTGGGCTAAACCATGTCTTTAGGGTAGCGACCCTAAAGAGGCACCATTCCCAATTTCTAGGTCTTCCACTTTAATTATTAGTGTCTTAATTAAGGTGATCACAAGAAGCACAACAACCACATACTTATCCACTTCAATTGTTTTTGATATCATTAGGTAATCCTTATTCATACAATTATCAATGATAACCTAGAAGATTCACTAAGGCCATCATTATCTCATCCAATTTCGATTTAGGATTCGTTTTCATTTGTTCACATACCATAAGGGTTAGCATATCATAATTACATTACGATCTTAGTGTCTGGTTAGTTCACATAGAAGGATCATGGCACACATAACCTTAACATGCCCTTAATTCACACCCAACATACAATACCATGCGTGATTTATGGTTAAGACATTTTGTAACACCCCAAAATTCACTACTTTTTTTAAACCAGAAGTAATTAAAATAGAAATACTTAAATTAAAACCTGTGAATTTTGGAGATGTTACCGCCACACTTAGTACCAAACCGGTTCTCTTCGACCATTTCAGTACCAAGTGCTAAGGCTAAAAAGATTAACAAAAAACTTAAACCAAGATTTCATAAAATGAATTAAAAAAATAATAGCATAGAAATCAAAGTACTCATAAAGAATTATTATTCATATCCAAAAGAGAAATAACTTACAACAAGTAAAAGATTCATTTAAAGAACTCAATGCAAGATAATAAATCATGTTGGATGAATTCGATACAAAGGAAATAATAGACGGAATATAAAATAATGAGAAGAGTGAATCCGGCCACAACACTCTCAAACCTCGAGCCAAATTATGCTCAACACTCAGCCCTAACTAATGTCTCGCCCACCTACACAAAGTCAGAAGGGCATACTACTAGTGGGAATGAGCAAAACCCATGAAATAGGTGATCAGTACGCTACGTACTAAGTAAGGTAACCGAGCACTAAGACCAACACATAAGCACATAATCCATGCAGAATAATAACAAGGCATAATCCCCAACACAATAACATAAAGGCAAATGAACGATCAGGTGAAAATGCCAAGACCCAATATAGTTCAGATTAATTACTTCATAAATCCTTTATCGAAATGTTTTCACACCATGCTCTTTATCAAGTCCATACGAGTACGGGAACCCCACTATTTTAGCTAGTGGATCGGTCGCAAGGGTACATGCCCTGCCACTATTTTAGCCGGTGGATCGGTCATGAGGGTAACATACCCTGCCACTATTTTATGCCGGTGGATCGGTCTGGTCCCTTTCTCGTATGGTGTTCCACTATATGTAATTAGTGTCTTTCCCATGTCTTAGCAACTGTAGGGTTTGGTTTTGTTGAGCTCGGGATCCCCCACTATTATAGCCGGTGGATCGGTTGTGAGGGTACATGCCCTGCCACTATTTTAGCCAGTTGATCGGTCGTGAGGGAAATATTCCCTGCCACTATTATGCTGGTGGATCGGTCTGGGCCCGGCTCAACATCTTCCACTTTACATAATTAATGTTTTAAGTATCTTATTCAAAAGCTTTCATTCTAGACATGCACAAATCATTCTCTTTATACTTCACACATCACAAATCATAAAATTCCACAATCATAATTACACTTTAATCACCAAATACACATGATACAACAAAAACCCTAAGCAGCCACACTAAACCCTAATTAACCACAACATACCATAGTTCGGTCTCCTACGGACCCTTTATATAATCTCCACTTATTATTTTTCATCTAAAATGATCAAACACCCTAATAACACTTACATTACCTTCCTTACATCTCAAATCAACCACTATACAAAACCCAAGATTCCGTCAAACACAACCCTAAATTCAATCCACATAAAACCAAAGATTCACCCCTACCAAACCCTAAAATATATCCTCTCATACAAAACCATCAATTAGATTCTTCCATACAAAACCATAAATTAGATTATCCCATATAAAACCATAAATTATATTCTCCCACACAAAACTATAAATCAGATTCTCCCAAATAGAACAAGAAATTATATTCTCCCACACAAAACCATAAATTAGATTCTCCCATATAAAACCAATATTCTCCCATATAACACCATAAATTGGATTCTCCCATATAAAACAATAAATTATATTCTTCCACACGAAACCATAAATTAGATTCCTCCACACAAAACCCTAAATTCCCCCTTTTATTCCTCCACTCATAGATCATTAAAATACTTAGGTCAACTCATTTCCCCTTTAGTCAACTTACTTCCCATTTTCCATATTCAACATTTTCCCCACATAATACCACTTTTATACGTCCTCACATGCATGTCTTATAGGGTCACAATGCATAACCTTACATACCACAATATTTCATCACATATAGTACACATGCCATGTAAAAACACAAAGACGTACTTTAACTCCACGTCATACCACATACGAAATAATTAATAATGATAAACATAGAATACATAGCATACAAAGCACATAATGCACATAAACACACAAAAGGCCTTAGTAACACCCTTACCTGAAACGACACCGATCTTAGAGCACGCTCCTACGCCTCCTTAGGGCTTTAACCAAATAATAACATACTAATAAAAATAACATTAACAAAATTCCAACTTTGCTAAAGATATAAGAAATAATAGAAATATTATAAAAATTGATAATATAGGGTTGAAGATTTTACCATAATAATAATAATGATACTAAAATAATAATAGCAAAGATACTAAAAGTAATATCAATGAGAATATAAATAAGAATAATAATAATAGTAACAATAATAATAATAATAAGTGTATTATTTAAAAACAAAGTAAAATAAAGGCTTCGACCCCTTTACCAAAATCATACTAATAATAATATTAGTAAAATAAATAACCAAATTTAGTAATAACAATAATGATGAAATAATAATAATAATAATAATAATAATAATAATAATAATAGTAATAACAACAACAACAACAACAACAACAATAGTAATAATAGTAATAATAATAATAATAATAATAATAATAATAATAGCAAAACTAATAGTAAAGTAGTTGTAATATTAATAAAGGAATAATAATAGTAGTAATTCGAAATATTAAAAAAAAATAATAATAATAATAACATATTAATATTAATAATAGTAATAATAGAAATAATAAGAATAATAATAATAAAATCGAATTAAAATACAATAGGGCTTCAGCCCTCAACATAAATAATAATAAAAACATTAATACTACTACTAATAATAATACATATCAATAATAATAATAATAATAATAATAATAATAATAATAATAATAGTATTTACATGCAAATAATTGAAATAAAATAATTTAAGGGTTATAAAAATAGGGAAAAAGGCTGAGAGGGTCTAGGGTTCAACCTTAGACTAGTGGGGATAGGCGGCACCGGTAGTGGTGCACGGCGGCGGCGGCGGTGGCTGGAAAAAGAGAAGAAAGAGGGGAAAGTTAAATGCTGGGAAAATTAGAGGCAAAAATGAGGTGGGAGATGGGGTGTTTAAGAATGCCTAGAGGGAGAGGAGCAAAATGGAGGTGGCGGCACAACCAAAGGTGGCAGCGCACGGTGACGGTGATGGTGGTCGAATGGAGGAGAAGAAGAGAAAGAGAGGAGGAGAGGGAGAAAAAGGAAAGTAAAGGTAGGGGAAGGTAGAGGAGGGTCTGTAGAACATAATGGGAGGTGAAAGAAGTGGAGGAAATGGCAGAATAGGTGGCTAATAGTGGTTTGAAGGGCGGCGGAGGCAAGAAAATAGGTTGGTTAAGAAGGCTACTTCGCACAGCCGAGGTGGCTTGTGTAGGAAGAATCGAGGGGGATGGATGATTTGGTTAGCTAGAGGGAGGTTCAAGGAAGAGTTTGGTGGCCAGAGATGGCGGTGAAGTTAGCCAGAGGCGACGTACGAGGCGTCTAAAGGGGTGGCAGCGACAAGGACGGGAAATTCTGGGTAGGAGACAAAAGCTTGATACTGGGCTATTATGGGGGTATTTATAGGCTTAGAAGAGAGGTTAGGGTTCAGTGGGTCGGCGTGGGAGTAAGGAAAGTAGGGTTAGGGTCACCAGCGGCGATGGTTGGCTGGTGGTACCATTTTTTGGGGGAAGGGGTTATGCGTAGGAGAGAGAGGAAAACGTGCGAGGAGAGGGGGAGTTAGTGGGGTGAATGGGTTGCGAGTCAGAAGGGGAGAGGGAAAAGAGTATCGGCCGATCAACGGCGCGATTAGCGGCGAAAAACTAGGAATGTGGCGGTGGCGACATTGGAGGTGCTTGACGTCGAGGAAGGGAGGAAGAAGAAAGAAGAAAGAAATGTGGGGGTGAACCGGCGGTTCGAGGAGAAAAGAAAGAAAAGAAAAGAGGGAAGACCGGGCCGGTCAACGCAAGGGTTAAGGTGCATTAAATAAAACGATGCGTCTAGTGGAAACAAAACACAAAACGTAGCGCTGGGGGAGGGACACAGGCGTCGGCTGCGCAGGCTGGGCCGCGCCGAAGGAAAGAGGAAATGGAGGATTGGGCCGTGGAAAGGTAGGCCTAATCGAGGGAACAAGGAGGAAAAGAAAAGGAAAAAGGAGGAAAGAAAGAAAAGAAAGAAAAAGGAAAGAAAAAGGAAAGAAAAAGGAAGAAAGAAAAGGAAAAAGGAAAAAGGGAAAAAGGAAAAATAATGGGTTAGAGCCAATAAAATTAATTACGATATTTGGGATATTTAAAAGTAATAATATTTAAATCCCTTTTTAGGCTATATTAGGATTTTTGAAAGATTTTTCATAAATTCCATTTTAATTAGCCAAAATACCCTAAATTTCTCCAATAAAGTTTTTTATAAAATTAATATTAATTTGGAACTATTTTCTCTTCCTTATTTTAAATAAAATAATCTATTTAATTAATTTCCAATCTAAGATCTTTAATTAGCTAAAATACTCAAATTTCCTCTAATTAAAATACTTATAAATTTCTTATTAATTTGCCCTAATTAATTTCCTTTTATTTTAATAAAAAAAACTTATTTAATTAATTTTCATAATAAAATCTTATTTAATAATAAATAAAAAAATTAAAATTTTTGGGGCATTTCACATTTCCTTTATGAATATAATAACACCATACTACAACCTTAATTGTCCATCTAATCCCATGTTTGGCCATGTTCTTGTGATTACTTATTTTCAAATACCCTTATCTTGCTATTTATTGTTACTTAAGTCTTATTATGAAACTCCGTTAACTCATTGATATGCTAGATATGAGTTGTTGATTTACCCCGATCATCTCTACAAAATTATAGAAATACCCCTTGCTTGTATAACTATTAAGCCATCCCTCTTTACTTGCCAAATTACATATTACCCTCCATATTATATAGTTACCAAATTGCCTTTTACTTGTGTTAGGTTAGTAAATTATCCTCTATACTTATTAAATCACCAACTTTACCCTTATACTTGTTAAGTTACCAATTTACTCATTCAGTGGATTAAATTATTGTATTACCCTTTATACTTATCTAAATTACCAAAATTTCCTTAGGCTCATTAACACAATTTGCCCCCCTTTCTACAAATGACCAAAATACCCTTCCTTTACACAAATTTACTATTTTACCCTTCCTTAATGCCAAGTTACCATTTTACCCTACTACATTATTAAATTATCATTTTTACTCTTTCTTTACACCAATTTACCATTTTACCCTTCTATTTATTAAATTACCAAAATGCCCTTCCAATTTACCATTTTATCCTTCTACTTTATTAAATTACCATTTTACCCTTCCTCTATACTAAATTACCATTTTACATTTCTACTTCATTAAATTACACCAATTTACCATTTTACCCTTCTTTTTATTAAGTTACCAAAATGCCCTTCCAATTTACAATTTTATCCTTTTACTTTATTAAATTACCATTTTACCCTTCATTTATATTGAATTACCGTTTTACCCTTCTACTTCATTAAATTACTATTTTGTCCTTCATTTATACCAAATTACCATTATACCCTCACTATATAAAATATTAATATTAATGCTCCATACCCATCATCCAACTCTACCAACTATTATTATTTATTATAATACTCATTAGCACTTACGCCTATTTAGGCCACACTCTAACCTAAAAAATAATACTAAAATGCCCCTAGGCCCCATAATAATAATATTTATGCAACAAATGGCCACACTAGCATAATATATCATATAGTAGCACTTAACAGTTTTATTAACAACAAAGTTCCTTCCTTACACATTATTTCTATGCATGACGCATAAATTAACATGCTTTCCCTTTTTTTTATCAATCAACACATGCAACCAAAAATATTATACTTGACAACATATATTATGCATATAAAACATGTTAAAAACCCTAATGTGCTAGCATACATATATCCATATGTTTAAGTAAGGTTTAACGGTTACCTCATTTCTCATAAAAATTGAACCTTACCGGTCCCCTAGTTAAAGACTCAATCTTTGAGTAGTAAAAATCAATTCCTAAAGTCAATACCAAAATTAGCATAATAGAAGTAGGATAAATCAAAGGCATACTTTTTTTTTTATCAAAAGCCTAGTTAATTATAAACTAATATTAACCCTTATTATACCTCAATATTTAGCCAAAATTATCAAAGGGGAACAACAAAATCACCTGCATGAGCAACATGAGCTGCATGTAGATGATAAAGGAGAAAGGGGGTCGAAGAGGGATGGAAGAAGGGAGGGGGTGTTAGTTTGTGTTGGGGTTTTGGGGTCTAGGAGGAGGGCAGGTGGGGGAGAGTTACGACAGGGGTTGGGTGCAAGGGTGGAGTAGGGGTGTAGGTAGTGGTCAAGGATGGGTTATTAGCAGCCATGGGCGATGGAGGCGGTACCTGCAGGGCTACAAAGGCAGTGGAGGAGAAGAAGGAAGGGAAAAGAAGAAGGAAAATGAGGGGTTGTAGGGATGGGTTTTGGCCAAAAGAGGACATGGGGTGGTAGAGGAGGTTGTAGGGAGTAGGTTGGTAGCTTGGGAGGCGGTGGGACGACGACAGAGGGTGGTAGTGTAGGGAGGAGGCCAATAAAGGGGAAAAGAAAAAGAAAAGGAAATGGAGTGGTTGTAGGGGGCTCAAGGGGATGGCTTGGCGGTGTAGGATGGTAGTAGGGAGTAATAGGAGGTTGTGCTAGTGGTTGGTAGGGCGATGGAAGCGGTGGAGAAAAAATAGAGGAAGGAAAGGAAAGGAGAAGAAAGGGAGAAGAAGAGACCGGGAGAGGGAAGGGAGTGGCCTTGATTATGGAGAAAATAAAGCAGAAAGGAAGGAGAAAATGAGAGGGAGAGGATGCAAGCATGGGTGGGTTAGGTGGAGGTGCAGGGGCGGCAGGCTCATGGCCTACAGTGGTAGGAAGAAGAGAAAAGGAAAGGAAAAAGAGAGGCATTTGGGAAAGGAGTTGCAGGTCATGTTTGGTTCGAAAATGGAAGGAAAGGGATAGGGGAGAGAGAGGGAGATAGTAGTGTTACAGGGAGGTGGGTGGTAGGGAGGAGCTGCAGGAGGCAGCCATGGCGTGTCGGGGCATGTTTGGTCAGGGGGGTTGAAGAAGATGATAAGAAGAAGAAGAAGAAAAGAAAAGGAAAAGAGGGGCAGGCCATTCGGGCAAAGGAGAAAGAAGAGGGAGCTGGCTGGCCCACGCAAGAGGGAGAAGGGGAGAAAAGAAAAGAAAACTAGGCCTGCCCAACTAGGGGGAAAAAAAGGAAAAGAAAAGAAGAAGAGGGATGGGCTGAGTGGTTGCCGTGGGAGAGGGAGGAGAAGGGAACGAGATGGGCTAGCGGCCCAGAGTGCAAGGGGGAAAGTGAGTAGGCCGGATGGCCCGAAGAAGAGAAAAAGAAGAAAAGGAAAAGGAAACGAAAAGAAGGAAAAAAGAAAAAGGAAAATGGGGAGAAAATAAAATAAAATTATTTTTAAAATAATTTAATTAAATTTTTTAATAGATAAATTAATTAAATAATTTAATTTATTATAATTTAATATATTGGTTTAAAAAGGATAATTTTAGTAAAATATTAGTTTGAAAATTTATATAAATAAAATGAGTATGATAAAATAACAAAATATTTATTTTAATATGTTAAATATTCATATCCAATTTTATATACTCAAAAATCCACAAAATAATTAACCTAAATAAATTTAAAAATTATTTTATCCCAAATAAAGGCTATTTATTAAATTATCAGTTTAAAAAAAATGTTGGGTATTACAAGCATAATAAGGTTTGGTAGATGAGCTTCCTACAATATTATGGGTTGCTAGAACAATAGTAACAATAATGTAGCGGGAGAAACCCCCTTCAACCTAGATTTTGGAGATGAGGTAGTTATTCCAACAGAGAAATATGTAATATCATGTAGGATTAGTCAATATAACCATAAAGAAAATGAATAAGCCTTGAAAATAGATAAGGAATTGCTTGATGAGCAAAAAGACATAGTCCAACTCATAAGTTACTAATAACAAGTAACCAAAACCAAATACTATAACAAGATTGTTAAGCTCATATATTTGAAAGTAGAAGATGGGGCATTAAGGAAGGTTGAATATTAAAGCAGTGACCGTTAAGGTAAGCTAGTAGCTAAATGAGAAGGACCATATGAAATTAAGGAGCAAGTTATACCCGTGATCTTTATATTAGCTGACAATGATGGAATATACTTATCCAACTCTTGGAATGAAAAAAAACTTAAGAAAATATCATTTGTAAAATCATTAGAATTGTTGTTGTAATGTTAACATTATTACATTTATGTTCATGTACTTTGTTAATTTTATTTTTTTTAACATTATTATTATAGGAATAAACTTAAGTCCATCTTATGTTTGGTAATGATAGTGTTTTCTTCGGTAAATAGATACGTTGTGCAACCTATAAACACACTATGAACATAATATTCATCTAAAATAGCATCGATAACGTAAAGATGGTAAGCCTTCTCATAAAGAGGCTATCAATAAATAAAGACTGTAGTCCCTCTCACAAAGAGGTTTCCAATATACAAAGACTATAAGCCCTCATACAAAGAGGTAATCGATAAAATTCTATCTATAAGCCCTCATTGAGGCTATAACATTGAGGATGGGCATACTTAGTGATAGTAAAGTACCGCCCAAAATAAATCTTTCACTCATTAATCCCAAGGCTCATTATGTAAGCTATCCTAGAGGCTATCAAACAATGAAGGAAGGCACACCTGGCAAATTACACTAAGTTTAAGACCCATGCATAAGCCCTCAAAGAGGTCATAGTTAAAGATGGGTACACTTGGTGAGTTGAAAGACAAATTTTCTTTCATTCACTAAGCCCAAGAGTTGTACTTGGTGAAAATGAAAGAGCAAAGTTCTCTTTTGATCATTAATCCCAATCTCTTAAGGTGCGTCCTTGGTTGAGGTACTGAGGCCATTAAGTCAATAGGCACACCTAATAGTATTTTAGCTTAGCTAAGCCATTGGCTCCCATAGTGTGCTCCTCAACGAAAGTGTTGAGGCCACTGAGCTAATACTAAGGGGTTCAATTGGTCCATTCAATCTAGTTAACCAATGGCGACTAGATTAGACCCAACTTTGGTTTGCAACAACCAAAGTATAATAAACATTCAAAGTGAGTGGCATATGGATCTTCATATCCCTCATAAAAAATACTTCAAGAAGACAGATTTATTATATTAAATATTCTTACTTTAGTATTCTTATATTAAGGTTTTGGTCTTCCTAAAGTGGCATATTATATTTACTTGGCATTAGCACAGAAACGGATGGGAAGAAATATGTGCAGAGAAAAAGGAAAAGATCATGTTATATAAAAGGAAGATATGTACAAATTTTGTTCAATAAAAAAAATAGGTGTATATTGGGCCCTTAAGGATTATCTTCATCTTCATTGTCACTCTTCTCTCATTTTAACCCTTCAAATAGGAATACTCTCATAGTCTTCCCCCTTATACAATTATCCATTAGCTTTACGCAGCTGATAACACCTAATTAAGACTTTAAACTAAGCATCTGCAATAGAGGCACCATATGTAACAACCCCAAAAGTCACAGCTAAAAAAAATTATTTAATTAAAAAAATACAAGCACGGGGGTGCTACCGCCATGATTAGTACAAGCTCGGCCTCCTGCCCATCTCACACCAAACACAAGGCTAAGGAAACTTTCTGACGAATCAATAAACACACTTAAGGTATAAAAACATAGAATTTGAAATACTCATAAAGAGGGAATTATAGTGTGAAATCAAAGCCTTAATATAGAATTAAAATAGATACAAAGTCAAGTCCTTGAGGGAGAAAAAGTTATACAATGATAAAGTAAAATGAGAGAAAAGTAGAGAGTCCGGTTGGCATTCACTCTCGGCCCCAAGTACGTTAACCGGTCACCACACATCCTTACCTGTCATAGGCATCAAACATGGTATCTCCTACCTACACAAATTTAGAAGGGCCCTCTACTCATGGGATTGAGTAGCACTCATGAAACGGGTAATCAGTACGCTACATACTAAGCAAGGTAACCATATGGGTAAGGCCATGCAAGAAAAATAGACAAGTAAGGCATACAAAGCATAATTCAGGTTCATATCATCAGGCCATACTTAAACTAATATTTTGTCTTACACATTTCTCATATTAATTCTATATAAGTACGGGAACTCCACCATTATAGCCGGTGGACCGGAAACACTCCATAGGGCATAATGCACTTGACCACTATTATAGCCGGTGGACTAGAATCACTCCACAAGACAAAACACACCTGACCACTATTATAGCCAGGGGACTTGAAAATCAACGTCACTAGCCCTAACTTATGTGGTGTTCTACTGTAAGTAATTAGTATCTTTCCATGTCTTATATTTATATCTTACACATTTCTCATATTAATTCTACGTGAGTACAGGAGCCCCACTATTATAGTTGGTGGACCAAAAATAATCCACTAGGCAAAATGCACGTAACCACTATTATAGCCGGTGGACCAAAAAATCAACCTCACTGGCTCCGACTCACGTGGTGTTCCACTATAAGCAATTAGTATCTTTCCATGTCCTACTACCATGTAAAGTTTGGTTTATCAAGCCTAGAATCCCCCACTATTATAGCTAATGAACTAGAAACACTCCATAGGGCAAAACACACTTGACCATTATTATAGCCGGTGAACTGAAAAATCACTCCATAGGGCAAAATTCACCTAACTACTATTATAGCCGGTGGACTGGAGAAATATATCCTGATTGGGCCCTAGCTTGGTAATCTTTCACTTTAAGTGTTTAGTATTTTATTTGTACCTTATTCCACACAAACCCCGACCAGACATGCATGACCCACTAGACTTCCCATACTCATCCTTTTATTCTCAGCTTCCTAAAAACCTATCCCATATCTTGGGACTTCTACACCCTCTAGTACATCCAAACATCCTTTTCCCCTTTTTGCCTCATTACTATGAATACCCAACTCCTATATGGGTGGGTCGAGGCCCACTTTCCATATCTCTGAGTCAACTTACTATCACTCTCTAGGATTTTCCTCCAAGAAACCCTAATTTGGCCTATATGGCCCAACCTTCCTTTATCCCACACAACTCATTTTCCTTTTCCCCTAATTCATCACCTCACTAGATTCATCCCCAAAAACCCCACTTTATTTCCCATTTTACATATGTGGCCATGAAAATCCTAGTTGGCCATCCTAAAAACCTAGTACCTCTCTTTCCTCATATAATGTTATCCCTTCATCAACCTCACTTACCATTCCATCTTCCATATGACACATATCCTACACACCCTATGACCCCGGGAATTCCTTCCCATCTTTTTCACTAACCTTGAGAACCCAAAACTCTTCTACACGTGGTTCAAGGCATCACTTCCCAATCTTTGTTTCGACTCCTCTTTGCTCTCTATGATTTTCCTCCAAAACCCAAATATGGCCTATGTGGCCTCGCTTCCCTTCATCCTACACAACCCATACACATCCTTGTTACCAAAAGCATCACTTCCCTTAAACCACACCTGACATCACAACCTCACTATCCAACTCCCACACATGATCACAAAAACCCTAGTTCACTCTCCAAAGCCCTAATACTTCTCCTTTCTTTTATGTTACCCCTCAACACCCAAATACCTTTTTCTTACTTAGCTCACTTTTCCTCCATACGACACCCCTCTTATCTTTTGTTTCCTATTCTAACCATTTCCATTAGTTTTCCCTTTCTTGCGTATTTCTCTCACTTAGGGTTTCCTCCCAAAACCCCAGTCAAGTCTCTTATGCATCCTTACACCAGCCCACGTACTATTTTTCACATATGGACTCAAATTATCCCAACAATACTTTCCTTACCTTACTTAACCCTCACGTCAACTTTTTCCACGTAAGAGTCAAACCTATACAAGGGCTAACCATCCCATGCAAACCCTAGACTCCCCATGCATGTTTTAGTTTGTTCCCTTAATTTATTCACATTATTCCTCCTTTTGTCTACCCATAGGTTATGAGATATTTAGGCCATCTTTACCATCCTTACCATCCTCTTAGTCAACTCGCTTATCTTACTCTTTTCCATTCTCTCACAACCACATCACACTATTTGGGGCCTTCTACCATGCAAGTCATGAGGGGTAATATCACATAAGCACATCTAAGTACAAGTAATAATACCACATTACACATGTCATAAAACACATACAGCTTACCCGAGCTCCATGCTTAGCAAGTTGCAATACAAGAGAAAATCTATAATATATAATGCATGCACATCAAATCAACACATATAATACATTTTTCACACACATTAGGCTTTAACCATATCCTTACCTAAAACAACATCAGGCTTAGAGTACGCTCCTACACCTCCTTAGGATTTGGATTTGGTTTACATATAAGAGGAAAATAGTAGGGTTAACTTCCCTCTTACCAACATTATCATTATTTCCTACTTTACCTTTATCATAACCTAGTATTAGGGTTAATAATAATAATAGTAGCTTTATAAGTAAATATAAGGGTATTATTCTCAAAATGGTTAATCATATTATTATTAGTCAAAATAGGGTTAGGTAGTTATATTGGTTCATGTTGAGGTATTATTAACAATACTAAAGATAATAACTTTAATATTAACGATAATAACAATAATGTTAGTAGTAATAGTAATGATTGTGATAAAGGTAATAATAATAATAATAATAATAATAATAATAATAATAATAATAATAATAACAATAATAATAATGATATGACAATAATAGCAATAATAATAATAACAATAATAGTAATAGTAATAGTAATAGTAATAATATTAATAATAAAAAAAGATAATGATAATAACACTAATAAAATAAAATAACAATTACATTAATTATGTTTAATGGTTAGGGAGGTTAGGGCACAACCTAGTGGTGGTGGCAGCTAAGTGGCGGAGACAGGGGTGAAGGAGGAAGTGAGGGTTGGAGATGTGGCTTTTTAGGCTAGAAGATGGAGAGTGAGATGGTGGTTGTGGTGGTGGTGGATTATGTGTGTTGAGAGGGTTGGAATGGTGGTGGTGGCATAGCAAAGGTGGCAGTACAGGTGGTGGTGGTTGTGGTGGCTGAAGGTGGTGGAGAAGGAGGAAGGGTGAAGGAGAGGGAGGCAGGGAAAAGGAAGGTAGAGGGAGGTAGGAGATACTTTGTTGAGTGGTTTGGGTGGTAGGAGAGGTGGTGGTTGCAGTGGAGATGGTGGTGCACGACGACGAGGATGGTGGCAGATTGAGTAGCCAACTTTGCACGATTAGGGTGGCTCATACAAGGGAAACTAGGGGTGGTGAGTGGTATAGTTTGGTGGAGGGTAGTGAAAGGAAGATTTTGGGAGGTGTTTCAAGCAGTTGTGTTGGGTAGCAGCGGCAGGAACGACGTCTTAAGCAATGATGGCACACGGAGGGCTAATTTCCTAGGCAAGGAAAAAGATACTAAATGGAATTGGTTAGGGGGTATTTATAGGCTAATGGAGGGGGAATAACACAAAGGGGGAATATGAAAAAGGGCCAGGTATGGTAGGGCTCGCTGGTCGGCGGTGGCAGGCCAGTATGAGTGTATAATTTTGTACGGTAGATTCAGTTGGGGAGGAAAAAAGAAAAGGAAAAGGGCACGTGAGGAGGTAGGTGTAGGTAGGTCAGTGCTAGAAAGGGAAAGGAAAAGGATGGGGAGAGAGGGAGAGAGGGAGAGAGAGGTATAGGCCGATAAGAGGAAGTTGTAGGGCGATCTATAACTTAGGGATGGGGGAGAAGGGAGGAAGAAGACGATGGGCGGGCCGATAAGTCTAGGGGGAAAAAGAAAAGAGAGAAAAAAGAAGGGAACCAGGTGGGTTTGGCCATATGGGGGAGAGAAGAGAGGGAGGAGGGTTGGGCCGCGAGGGTAGCAAGCGTAAACCTGGAAGAAAGGAGAAAAAAGAAAAGGAAGAAGGAGGAAAAGAGAAAAGAAAAAAGAAAAAAGAAAAATGGAGGAAAAGGGAAAAAGGAAAAATAGGTTGGTTGGGGTATTTAGAATATTTTAGTATTTTTAAATATTTAAAAATAATAAAAATTAGTAGAATAATAATTAAATTCCCTTTTTATATTAATTTAGGATATTTTGGGTAAATTTTTCTAAATTCTATTTTAATTAACAAAATACCCTAATTTTTCTTAATTAAATTCTTTATTATTTTTTTCTTAATTTTGCCTTAAATATTCCCTCTTATGCCAATAAAATAATTTATTTAATTAAGTTTCCTAATAAATTCCTATGTTAACATAATTTTCTAAATTAGGGTTTTAGGGTATTTCATCACTACCCCCTTAAAGAAATACTTCATGCCCGAAGTCACTTACTACTTTCTAGGGTTAAGGCACAAGATGTTCTAAGCGGATAATGACAACACTAACATGAATAACTATACAACTATCCCCTTAAAGAAAAGGGGTTTGTTGAGGGTTGTCGCACCTGCAATGAAGAGTTTTAGGTATACCTTACACATCTTCTTACCCATTAACAAGTCAAAGTTCTGCAAATCCATCCCGACTAGTCTATTATGAAGTCTAACCCATGTGTGACTAAGGCCACATTCGAAAATAACTAGGTACATTCCCTTCTATCACCCAAAGGAGGCACTATAGATAATATTATGCTAGTAGAGGTAACAACTTAGCCTTAGCAACAATGAAGTGGACACAAAGGATAAGGATGCACTCAAATCAAAGAGAACATATACCGGCAAAGGTGATAAACATACCCGTGACGACGTCTAGCTGGTGGTCAGCCTCCGCTCGATCGATCATGTTCAGGTATCCACCTAGCTAACCTCCTCTCTAAGGGAAGGGTATGGATCCCATAGGCCTTCCCTTGGTATCTCAATCTTGAGAATTGGTTGGAACAAGTGCCTACTGCTAGAACAACGGAGATGAAGTCCGGTAGTGCCACTAGAAGGTCTATTGCTAGAATCAAGGGTCCCTTATGCCAGTACTGCTAACTTTGGAACTACTTAAAGAGCGGTCGACCATGACAGTCAACTAAGTAGTGACCTAATCTACCATAGATCATACAGGACACGCGTCTGCCCTCAGAGTCTTTACCTGGCTGTCTCCTACCACAACGTCTGTAGGAAGGTCTCATTGGTGGTCCTTGACCTCTAAACTGATCCCTCAGCTAGTGTCCCATAGGTCCTCCTTCTCGCGGCTGGGTACCACTCCTATAACTTTGGCCCTCGGGTTTCCTCTTCCTAAAGGATGGTGGCCTGCTCCTCGACCAGAGTGACGATGATGCAAGTGCACTCGTATAGGCTAGCCAGATCAGTAAAGGCTATCGCTCCCATCATACGGCAAATATTGAAGTTCCGCACTTTCTTGAACTAGAACACCACCGTGGACTCACTGGTGGCGATCTTTGGGAATGAATCGAAGCAAATCGATGAAGAGAGTATGGTACTGATGAACCATCATCATGCCCTGAGTGAGCTACATGAACTTTTGGAGCTTGTCCTTGTTTAGGCTCTCATAGTAGACTCTAGAGAGCAGGGCAGTCTTGAATGCCTCTCAAGTCATCGGAGGACCATCTTGGGCACAATACTCCACTCACCAGGTGTATGCTATGCCTCTCATGAAGAAAGCTGCTATATTAGGCTACCGCGCCGAAGGGAAGTCCATTGCTTGAAAATTACGATCCAAATCTTGGATCCACTCCTCCTCCTCTCCAGAGTACGTCGGAGGGTGATGCCTAGTGATTCTTCGGATCCAGTCCTCACCAGCGCCCTTGAAGAGGTGGGGGTATGGGGTCAACACTAGAGGTTAGAGCTGGATGAACTCCATAAAGGCCTTGAAGGCTTCCTTCAGGCGTCCCACTCATCTGTTCATCATGGCAAGCAGTTGTAAGGAAAACAAGAATGTTAGGAGCGAACCTACTCGTTCAACGAGATTTACTACATACTAACTTCCCTTTGAGGAAACGCTTAGTCTACCCTTTATTCCTTACCATGGCATCAGACTCAGAGTTATTAAAATAAAAGACCCCCGTTAGGGTATGAAAACACTTTAAAATCTAATAAAACTTAGTAAATCAAACTTTGCTTTGAAAAAATAGGCGTGGTTATGAGGACTAACGCTCTGATACCAACTTGTAATACCCCCAAAAATCACAGTTAAATTTTTTTATTTAATTAAAAAAAAATACAAGAACATGGATGCTACCACTGTGATTAGTACAAGTTCGGCCTCTGGCTAGTCTCACACCAACCAGAAGGCTAAGAAAACTTTCTCACGAATCAATAAACACACTTAAGGTAGAAAAACATAGAAATTTGAAATACTCATAAAGAGGGAATCAGAGTGTGAAATCAAAACGTTAATACATAATTAAAATAGATACAAAGTCAAGCCCTGAGGGAAGAAGTTGTATAATGATAAAGTAAAATGAGGGAAAAGTAGAGAGTTTGGGTTGTCATTCAATCTTGACCCCAAGTACATCCAACGGTCATCACACATCCCCGCCTAACTGATAGATGAGATTTATTGATTATTTTCATGTCTAAAATATCATTTATCCCTCATTTATTCTACTAGATTTAATCTTTTCGTCGAGTTTTCCTCCTTTGAATAAGTTTTACAGGAAAGAAAAGAATTGAAGAAATTCAAGGAGAAATCAATGAGAAGAAGAAATCAAGTAGAGAACACATCAAGAAATGCAGAATCAAGGAGAGCAAAGTTGGAAAAGGAACAAATATATCAAGAGAAGTTAAGCTGAAACTTTCAAAGGAATTGAGTGGAAGAATCAAAAACACGGGGGTCCCGTGTTTCCATAACACGGACCGTGTTATTAATCCCGAATATCGGTCTGTAAAGCTTTGTCAGCAGAACGGTTGGAAGAAAACACGGGGGTCCCGTGTTTCATAAACACGGACCGTGTTTTCGATTAAAAATGTGTAACTGCCACGCGACTTGTTCCTGATAAAATTGGATATGAAAACAGAGTTCGGGATATCGAAAAAAAAAGGATCGAATGTATTTTTCTTCCTTTATTCCTTTAGAACATACATGTAATGTACAATTCCAATATTTGATCTTCTTGAATTCTATTGATGATTTGACATTCTGCACTTCAATTGATAAGTTTCCTCTATTCCTTTGTAAATTTCTGTATCTTCATTTTGCAGAATCTAAGTAGTTTTTGTGTAATTTTACTTGTGATCATTTCATTATTATCTAATTGTTGAAATAATAGAATTTGTGAATGTGTTATTGTCATTAATTCTTAATATTTCTGTATAATAGTATGAATTGTGAATATGCAGAAATTTGAGTAATTAGAACAGGGTAGGATGAATTGAAGATGGAATCATAACTTAATTATCATTTCATAATTTAAATGTTTGATTCTACATGAGGTTTAATTGAATTAATGGTTTGAATTGAATGATTCCATATCATAGATTAAGATTCTTGAACTGATTAGATTGATCACCTATTTGGTTTAGGACTTAGTCTTTGCTAAGACAATGAAATTAATCCGTAATTGTTAATTAATTTGTCTCTAGTAGCAAGAAGACCATTAATTCGTGCAATTGCATGATCCGAGCTTGTGTGATTATGATTGTAGTTGGCTACTTCCCGTTCATAATGCTACCATTAATTGAATCTAGTGTTCGTAACCTAGGTTATTAATTGGGTACAAAAATAAATTGAGAGCATATTCAATTTATTAAGGTTGAGAGGAAGTATAGAAATTATTATTATGAATTTCTTAAGTCAACATTAAACTATTTAGAATCATTCTTTTATGTGAATGTATGGCATTTTAATTCCATCACCAATTCAATCCTTCCCTAATTGTAAAGTCGTGGTTAAAGCCTTAGTATAATTGAATTTAGTTAGGAATCAATGAAAATTGTACAAACGGGTTTATAACATCAATAGCAAAATTAGTGATTAAAACGTCATTCCTTGTGGGTTCGACTCCTTCTTGCCATATACTACGTATTTGGGGATTAGGATTTATTTGTTAAATTTGTTGTGCATACGACAGTGCATCACTAACACATCTAGTATGTCATAGGCATCAAACACAGTACTAGCTACCTATTATTGAAGTTGTTTCACATAATGGGAAAATTCTTCACTTGCTAGATACTTATCCACAAATTTAAATTTCAAGGATTATACCATGCATATTGGTAGGTATACCTACTAATAAGGCATCATTATAGATAGATTTAAATAATAGAGATACCAAACATCCCCTCAAAATGTACATGACATGTCAATTTAATTATTAGGGAGAGAGCAATTTAAATTAGATATATGACAATTTAACTCATGTAGAGTTTTTTGGTTAGAGATTTTCAAATATAGATGACCAATATGAGATATGTAAAACTTTTGTCATAGAGTCTTTATAATGTCTCATATTCTCAACAGTTGTGGTGGAGTGTCGTGAGTGTATCCATATTAAGATTTGGCAATTCCATTCAACGTATAACCTACACTCAAGTGCAATGTAGAAAATTTCCTTTTCTAATTTACCTAGTACTTATCAAGATAAATATATTATAGGAATGTATAAGAATCATGATGATTCAACTTATTACTAAAATGTAGCAATTTCTCAAAAATTTTGAGATCATATTTTAAAAACATGCTTAAGTGAAGCATTGAAAGCATAACTGCATTAGAGATACCATTATATGAGTTGACTTATTCATATGTCAGATAAATCACCAAGAAGCATAAAAGTGTGGTGGATGCAAAAGAATATTAAGTGTGCATCATAGCACATAGTCATTACTCATCAATCCATTTGGGTAAGAAGAACTTAAATAAATTTTATTAATTTAACCAAATAGGAGCCAAAAATATTTAGAAGCATTTATTCTTAACATATGAGTAAATTAACCTTGAAAAAGTGTTTTTATGAAGATATGAATGCAAGGATAACAATGAGAGCATGAATACAACTAAAACAATATCATCAAAATAAGCAAGATGGCCCATACACTAATATGAGCATGGGCTATGTAGAGCTATGATCAACACTGATGGTTCCTATATCTTAATTAGAGGTAGATGGAAGGTTAGTCTGAAAAGGTGTGGATCTAGTTGGGCGAGGAATAGTACAAAATATATTCTTATTACAAAGAAAATGTGCAATCTCCTTAGTGTCATTAACCTTGATACCCGAATCACTAGTAGAAACAATAAAAGCAACCATGTCACCCTCAAATATAGTATTCTATGGAGCTCTAGGTGTGTATTATGTCTGATTCTATGTTTTAGCAATAGTAGGAGCATAAACATGAGTCTCTAAACTGAAATGCACAAGCCTCTCAAGACTAGAAAGTCTGATACCATGATTCATTTTGTGTATAGTCTATGCACGTAAATCTCTACTCAATCATCTAACATCATTTGATAAGCAAGTTTTAAAGGCTTTGAACTATATCTCTAACCTAAGGAATGATGGAGGAGAGCAGTGGATATGGACAAAGCACCTGGTATAGTAAGAGTAACTATAGGATATGTTGTGAGTGGATCATAAGTAATAATAGGGATGGCCTGATCATCTAAATTGTGAGCATAAAGAACGTGAGTAGCTGGTATCCTAATAGTGCATATGAATGAAGCTATAACCTATGATGTAAGTATAAGATTATGATTATCCTTGCTAAAATCATATCCTATTGGTTATAAAGTCATCTTATCAAGGATCTTCAATCTATTTTATAAATGGAGAGGAGTGGAATTGAAATATCCAAATGAGATATTGAAGTCCTCCAAGGTCATTGTGATATGAGAACCATACCCTGAAGAAGATGTTAATCTTGAAGTATATAACAACCCCTAATAAGATACGATCAACCTCATACCAATTTCTATTATTCATATTAGCTCTAGATGTCACATAAGGGACAACATCTTGCTAATAAAATAGTACAATACTTACTTATAGGGTTGTATATAGTAAAATCTAGTGGTTCCTTGAATCACATCATAATGCCTAGTCACATCTTACACAACCATGTCATGTATCCTCATGTCTATCCAAATATAATAACTAATCCCTTGAAGAGGTGACCACTTGAATGCCTAGAGTACACACACGTCTAGTTTCATCAACCTAAATGGGAATACCTAGGATTTTAGTGGTGATGGTGGAACTATTGGTAGAAATAATCAAGTTTGCATAGAAAAGGAGAATAAGATTATAGAGGTGAAAGAGTGGATGAATGTAAAGATTAAAGAAATCATGCATAAAGGGTATCTTGATAATGTTGGAACAAGGTCACAATTAATGCACTTTTCCCTTCATTATTTTCTTTCTATGGAATCCCAAAAACCTCAGATACCTTAACCTTATTCAAGTGTATGTGAATCCTTCTGACATAATAAATAATCACTAGGGTTCTTCTATTAAAGGGTAGGTTATTGTAGAAGAGTTTGAATAACTCATGATACTGAGGCTTTTTTTTAGTATGATCAGTGGGAACATGTGAGAGTCATATAAATGTGCATAAAGGATAAATTAAATTAATTGATGCAAACATCAATGTCGAGGTAACATCCAAGGACAAGTTTGTTTTCCTTAAATCTACCAAGCCATTTTGTTGCTCAAGCATAGATGGAAATAAATGATGGTTAAGGGTTGATTCCTTGGTAAGGGGAAGAATTTAAGTAAGATACTCGATCATATTTTGAGGTAGAATAGGAGGAGATTCATAATGCATATGAGGTTGTGGTTCCTTTATTTTTAGAGGTGGAACATGAGGCATAGGTCATTGATATGAATCCCTTTCCTTCACCTTTTAGTGGGAATTGTAGGAGGTTTTCTAGTCCCTTGGGTACCATTACAGTTAATGAAGATCAATGAATTGAATATAATTTAGTTAATCATAGGAATAATCAGTTAGGAACAAATGACAGATAACACTAAGGCTAAAAGGTTTCAAGTAGCCAGTTGAAGGAAAAGAAAGTAAGGTATATGGTTTTTTTTAGTTAAAAAAACCATTTTATATACCCTATACAAACAAGTTAATTGGTTTGAAAAACCCATTGTTAAAGAATGGTCTTCAATCAGTTCAAGTTTTTCATCCAATTCATTTTTCAATCTTTTAATCATGGATGCAAATTGTTCATTTTCATTCTTTAATTTTACATGTTATGAGAATAAGTGGTAAAATATTTCATTTAACTCAAAATTTTGACAACCCATAATCTCAAAATGATTTAAGAAATGATCATTAATATCATACAAATTAATTTTAGAGGTTGGTGAAAAATTGATTACCTTATCCTTTTTACTTGAAATGCCATCATTTATAGAGATGAAAAAAGGATATGGAATTTCTTCTTCCTCATTACCACAATAAGTGATATTCAATATGGTGCGTTCAAAGATGCAATCGAATACATTTTCTTCAAGGTCATAATGGTGCATCAAGATTGTTTTTTCATTTAAGGTGTACCTTTATTGGTTCTACTCCATCCATTCTTTGACTAGCTTATCAATTAGTCCATTGATGGCAGATTTTTAAATCATGGTTGGGCCATGTTGAATGATGAACCACAAGCATTGAATTTGTGTATTGAAGAAGATTCTAATTCCCATTTTTCAAAGCCCAAATTTTTTTCTAACGAATAATGGGTTCTTTGAGGGTGCTAAGTCTTCACCCATGAAGTTAGCTATACTTTGAGGATCTTAAGCTCTTGATTGTTAGAACAATTTGATGAATCCCATACAAACTTTAAGCTAATATAAGTACTTTAGAGGGAGTGAATAGAGTATTTTGTAACAATAATACCAAATTAAAAATTTGTGAGAAATATATAGAAAGATGTCAAACAATAAACACACAATTTATATTGGTTGAAGAAACTCTAAAATTTTTCTCTACATCCATCAACAAAAAGGTTTATTTTTTTGGATTTGAATATCTATTTATTTATAGTAGGTGTTTGATGATGATAACTCTATCTTGGTTTATGAGCTACAATCTCAATAACCCTCTAGGCGATGATTTATACATTACCTAGTTATCCTTTTTAGATTTATGAGACTATAATCTCAATGATCTCTTTTAGGAATATTAGATAATACACCACTCTGTACTTGTATTTGAGATGATGAATTTGATTGAATGTAATAAAAATCTTCACAAGATAGATATGAAAGTGAGTAATAACTAGTGAAGCTTTTAACCTAGCTAGACAAATAATAATCACAGGTTTATGAATACTCTAACTAAATATATATAATAACTTGAGTACTAGAGAAGCTTGATTTGGGTTTGAAGTGTAAAAATGAAAACTCTTTTTGATTCTTTGTATGAAATGAAAATGATGATTTTAGAAGAATTGTGCTTGCTCAATTGATATTTTTTCAAGTTTAACAACTCTTACTGATCATGCTAAAAGATGAGAAAAATAAGGACTAGGCGTTCGATGTAAAAAATACTACAACAGTCAAATTACAATAGCCAAAAAAATATGAGACATGCTTAGACCAGTTGATTAGTTTTAAAACCATTTGATGGGTTTAAAAACCAATCGATCGATTAACCAATTTTCAACACTTCACACCTTTATAAAAATGATCATAACTTGAGCTACCAAGCTCGAAATTGAATGCCATATTTTTTTTGTAGAATAGAGATCTTAATATTTCTAAAGAGATATTATTCATCAAAAATAATATCTTAGAATTTATGACAAATTTTTCAAGTTATATCATATGCAAAACTAATTAAAATGAAATAATTTTAAGATAACCTTTTGCATAAATACTTAAAAATATTTTTGATCCATGAAATTATTTTAATATATTTCAAAATAATTTTTTAATAGAATTATAAATATCAAACCATTTAAAAATCTAAGTGCTCAATCTATAAATTATATGCATATAAAACCTAAAACTATAACATACTCTTTGAAGCTTAAGTCTTGGCATCTTGATCACACTTGCTTATACCTTCATGCTTTGTGCATTACACATATGAAATTGAAGTAATTGAAGTTAGTGTCTTATTTTATCCTCCTTGTTGATCTTTGGCTTGTGCTTGGGATATAATATGTCAACTTGATCTCCTTATCACTCCTTAACTTAGTTAAGTATTGAATACTTTAGTTTTTGTTATAATACACATGCACACATAATAAGATAAGTCAAATTCATAATTAAGTTTGTTATCATCAAAACAAAGGTTGATTGACCTATGAGATCAACACCAATAACATCACAAAGTTTAATACATTTATTTTAATCTCCATATAGAGTCTAGACATTTTCATAAATAAGTTTTTTCTTTTGCAATAGCTTATGATTAATATTTAGTATGCATAAAGAAATAGGGGTTAAGGTTTATAGCTAGAGAAGAAATATAGAAGGAATAAGAGAAAAAATTATTTTTAAAGTAAATAGATAAATAATTATTATGTAGAATCATAAGACTCTACTAACCCTAAATGTATTGTAAGACCCTATCATGATTCTACTATAACATTCTACTTAAGACCGGAGATCTCTTAGTGACTTTTGAATCATAAAATTACAAAATTATAAGATTTAAATCAAAATTTTAACAACTATGATAATAGCTATAATAATAATAATAATAATAATAACAATAATAATAATAATAATAATAATAATAATAATAATAATAATTATTATTATTATTATTATTATTACAATTTTTGTGGTAATAATAGTTATTATAATAATCATAGCAATAATAATATATCATACAACTTGACTAATATATTATAATTAATTAATAACAAAAAATGTCAATATAAATTGTGAATAAATTTCATTTGACTTAAATCCCACCTAATATAAATTTAAAGAAGCTAGATACGTCTTGGTTTGACTTGTCCCAATGTCTACCTTACCTAATTTGATCTAATGTGAATCTAAAATCAAAGGCCCAAATCGACTTGAATCCAAGTTAAATCAACCTAACTCAATTGCATTGTAATTTTTTTTAACTCTATCTAAAATAACCCAACCTAAACCTAACCTATATGGCATATATCCACTTATAAATATATTTTGTAACTCTAAATACTTTCTTACTAAAAGCATTTACCTAAAAACTAATTTTAATTTTATGATTTATAGCATATTTCGTATTTTATATAATAAAAATTATTCTAAAAATATTATATTTCCATTATATTTGTTAAATTAAAAAAATTATCCCAAAGTAATATTATTAGCTAAATTTGGCGTTATCATATAAGATATGAATGCATCCACCTAATACACCAAAATTATTAAGTGTTTGCCTAATCACAATAAAATTATATTTATTAATCTAAAATGGGTGTTTTGAGTGTTCACACCAAACACATTATAAGGCATCCAAGCCATCATAATGGGTGTTTAATAAATGACACCAAACTCTACTTAATAAGAATTTCAAACTACTAGGCTCACTATTAGCCATTTTTAGTATTTACTTAGGTTTAATTATTCAAGTCTAATATCATGATTTAATATCAAAGGTTAAGTCTAGCAAGTTCAACATATACCATCAAACCCATAACTATCACAAAATCGTCTAAAGGGCTAATTGATTTATGCCACAAATTAGTGGACATGTTTGTGACCCACAACAAGAAGTTAATAGCTAAACATAATGGATTAATCTACTAGTAGAGAAGGATTAATTGACTTGTGTCAACACATAGAGAAAATAAATCCAATAGTTGAGCAATCAACTAGCTAACCGGCACTAGTTAACTGGTATAATTGGCTAGAAAATGAATACACCTTACGATTAATCTTGCTTAATTTTTCAACTTAACCAAATCATCCTATCATGCTTCTATACTAATAAAAAACATATAAAACACATGATTAACATATTAAAATACATGAAATCATGCTTATTAATCACTACACAATACTTCACATGCTTACCTTATCAAATTTATGCTAAGGCTAAAATAGCTAAACACATGCTTATTCTTCCAATAATATAAAATCAAGCTAACATTTTCAAGGTCAAAAAATCAGCATAGAACATAGTTATCATGGCACACACCAACAATATGACAATCAAAATCTACAACACAACATTTAATCATATTAAAGGTAAGATTATCCTGCGTTTAAGCAAATATTCTTGCAAGTAATCAATCCTACCATGATAACCTCTATAAAGACTCTAATTTTTCATAATATAAAATAAGTAAAAAGCATATTAAAATTTTATTTAAAAATAAAGAAAATGAAGAAGAAAGTGAAGCATAAATCCCCAACATCACCCTAAATCTAGACTTACGAAGAGGACGAAAAATTTCAAAATATGCAATCTTCTTAAACTACTAATAAATCTTTGAAATGCCCCGAAAATTGGGGTGTTACAATCTTTCTTTGATGCAAAACATGTGTAAAATGTGGAGGGAAAAAGAAGTAAAGCCTCAGTATGTAAGAAGAAATGAAAGGAGAAATAAGAAGAATGTGTAATACCCCCATGTTAGCAGTAGATGTTGGATTATTAAAAGAATTGATATGAATACCTATAGTATCAAGGTATATCTTCTTCTTTGGTAAACCTATTATTAAAAAAATTCAAAGTTAAACAAGCTTGAATTCGAGAAATTTAATGATGGGTGACCTCCTAGGAATTTTTTTGAAATGTGTATGAATTGGTAATAAAAGTACTTGAAAGTACTTGTGTTGATTTGTGGGACTATCATTGATCCCAAAGGCAGTCTAGAGTTGCTACCTATTATTGTAGTGAGATTCGGGCGTTACTGATGTTTTCCCAACACTTAGAAAATTTATAAAGGAAAGGAGAGTTAAATATATAGTAAGTTTTGGAGAGTGGAATGAAGTAGAAAATGTGGCTAAAGGAGGGGGCTAGTTGACAGAAATAGAGGGGAAATAAGAGATTGGGAAATTAACTTTAGTTGAGTGTAAAGGACAAGGATGTAAGAAGGTCAAATTATGTAGTGTAAAAGAGATAGGGTGAAAGATAAGGTGATATCATATTAGGATAGGGAGAGAGATGGTAGCTGAGAAAGTAAATTAAAAAGTGCTTTTGAGAGAGATCTAAATATTATGAAAATAATCCAATGGTCCCAAAATATTTTTATTAGCACAAAGAGACACTAAATAGAAAGGATCAAACCAAAACTAGAAAGGAACCTATAATTTTTTTGCTTAATCGACTAGTATGAGTAACCAATTGATTGGAGGACTCAGAATGAAATTGAATATTCTTAGATGTACTAGTTGACTGGTTTTAGGTTTAACTGGTTAACTAGTACCCCTGGAATTCACTTATAACATTAATTTGCCCTAGCTCTTAGAACTATAAGCTAATTTCAAGAATGGAACCTCTTCCTAAGGACTTCACTTATCCTTGCCACTATTATAAACCTCAAACCACTCTATGACCTTCACATAGTCATCTCTAAATGTAGCATTAATATGAATTCCTCGTACTAAGTAAATCACATCACCTTACAAGAGGTAGCATGCTCACATTAGACAATCGGAAAAACATATACGAATCACAAAACACATGCTATATCAATACAAAATAATCATGGAATAATATATACAACATCAAAGTCTCATGCTTAGTAGCCAATCATACTTAACCAATTTACATCATCTTAGAGTATACGATAGGCATATAAAACCCATGAGAAAAAATGACTAATCAAATCCATTTTAAATACTATGGTAGGGCATTAAGGTAACTACCGAACCAAAATCCAAAATAATTTTAAATACTAAAGGTATGACATTAAGGAAATTACCGAACCAACAATCTAATACATACTAAGGCCATAAAGAAAATACTTCCTTATTATTCATCTTACTTGAGAAGAGACCATCAACCTAGGGATAGTGAGGTACACCTAGTTATACTAGTATCAACACAATACCATTACTCTAGAACCTAAGAACACTATGGTACACTTGGTCATACTAGCGCATGCAAGCAATATAGTATCCTCCAACCTCAGTCAACTAATCCTTAAGTATTGATATCCCCTATAAGGTCTTTAGGTCACCTATATAGTTGACTAGGGCCTGATAAATGTCATTTTCATATTTAACCATTTTTCTTTATTTATAATTTTTAAAATATTCCTTATCAGTCTATGTTAAAGTCAAAGTCAACACTAAGGTCAACCTATCAAAGTCTAAGTACATCCTATGTCCAATTATTCATATTAGAGGCATTAGGTCAAAAATGACCAAAATGCCTTCGAAACTATAATTTCACCTATTATTATCCAATTTCATACAATACATTATTATCATGAGAATTCATCATGAAAAGGATAAAAGAGAATAATTTACAAAATTTTTAGTATACAAGTAGATTTTAAGACTTAGTGAGCGATTACATTTTCCATTATGCATTTACCAACTTATATATACAAACCCTAGTTATGCATTTCTAACATGTCATGTATTCCATGCAACACATACATACATATTTATAGCATTATATGACATTTAAGATGGCAATTAAATCATAACTTAACAAGTTTACAAACCCTAACAAATCCCTACACATACATATGTTAACCATTTGACATATTCATGTGCATATAGCTCAAATTAATAACAATCTGAACGTATGTACTGGCTTTTTTAGAACATGTTGTTATCTTATCACACAATTAAAAATACTTATATATTATAAAACTATAGTATGAGTTTAGATCTAAACAACATATCATGCTTGCACACAAATTCTACCATTTCGTGAGTGATTGGATTTACTTAAATCTAAGCTATATAAAAGCTAAAAAGTTATCTTTTCTATCAATAACACTTATATTAGCATCTAATACAACAAAAAAATAACCAAAAATAACCAAACCAAGTTGGGAAAAAGGTTAGAAAAATAACAAGGGAAAAAGAAACAATACAAGATAATAGTGGAGCAATAACAACATAAATTCATGCAACTAAGGGTGGAGGTAACAACACTCTCTCACACTACAAGGGGGAAGAAATGACCAAGTTTCCTATATAAAGGAGGGGTGAAATGGCACTAGTTTATATAGAGATGAATGGTGAAGACTTGTGCACAATAAAATTATGGCCGTGTGAAAGAAAATGCGCACGGTCATATATATACAAAGCATGCACGATTCAAAAAGAAAGAGCACACATTAGCTAGAGGAGAAAGTGCACAAGGTTGTGCATAAATGGAACACATGAGAAGGAAAGTCATTCAAGGGCTATATGCAAAGTCGTGCGTGTATTGCGAGATCAATGAAAAATGAAATAGAGCACAATAAAGAAAATGGTTTGAGGAGGTGATGGTTGAGGGAAGATGAGGGACTAATGGAGAGGTAGAGCTTGTTAGTTGTGGGTGTAAAATGGTGGTATTTGGTGGTCAATAGTGATGAGGGGCTATGTTGATGGCTGTATTAGTTCAAATGAAACTAGAGTAGGGGTTGGAGGTGATGAAGAATAAGGAAAAAAAAGCATAGACTAAGGCTTGGTTTTGGATGGATCAAAACACATAAAAAAGGGGTGAGGGGAGCTTATATAGACTATAGCATGCAACAGATGAGCAAACATATGAGAGGAGAACACGAGATAGAGGCATGGGTTAAGAGGGGGAGAGTTGGCATACATAAGAAGGTTACACTAGGGAAAAAGGTGACAAAACATAAAATCCTAGTATGATCGGGATGCTTTTAAGAATAAATCAAGTAAGGAAAACATTTGGGTAGCATAATTAGGGTTCTAAGATAAAACATATACAACTTAAGTTTCCAACTAGTGTTAAAACTAATAATCCAAAATTTATCCAAATTTTAAGCTAATCAAATTTATATGTAATTTGTCATAATAATACACATAATAATAATAAACTAATATAGAACACCCTGTAATAATTAATTATATGTAATTATCAATTAATAATTAGAATTTATAAAAATAGGGTATCACAATATTACTTAGGACTCCACTTCTTCTTATTTTAGAAGTAACTCATGGATACATTATAGGTATTGATCATGAACTTACACCTTAGTAAATGGTGTCATAAATAGTTATCCCTTTGTCATGTAGAGGATACCCTCTTCTATGTCACTCTATTTATATCTCTCATAATAAATTATGTACCTCTATTACATAAGAATGCATTCAACAATAAAATATAAGTTATCAATTTGAAATCACAGTCCCTTAAAGTAATCAAGCAAACATAAAATGGTATCCTTCATCATGACCTTTTCAAGTCATTAAAGACCTTCTCATACTCCCGTCTTCACTCTAAGGAACCTTCTTCATCAACTAGTTTGTGAGGGGCATAATTTTACCTAAATAGTATTCAAGGATGAACCACCTATAATAGTTCACCAAGCTAAGTAAAATCTATAGCTCTAACACATTCTATAAGGCCTCCCAATACTTTATAGAAATAACCTTAGCTTCATCCATTCTAATTTTCCTATCTTTAAATAGTGGTTTAATATTTTTCACATCCATGTAAGCAAATAAGGACTTCTACTTCTTCATGAAAAGCTTGTTATCCCTAATAACCTAGAAGACCTCCCTCAAGAACTCTACATAATCCTTTAACGTCTCATTATAAACCACTATATCATCTATATAGATCACCAAAAAATTGTCTAGGTATCAATATAATATCTTATTCATAAGTATAAAATGTCACATGTAAATGATTAAACCAAAGGCCTAACAAGAAATGCATCAGAAGAAAATATTGTTACCCATGGGACCTTTCACTTATTTCTTTCTATAATCCATATCTTCCATTATTGTATTCTTTAGTTTATCTTAGTGAAGTATTTCACATTACTAAGCTTATTAAACAAGTCATCAATTAATTGGAAGGAATATATTTTTTATTTACCTTGATCATATTAAACGTTTGATAATCTACACACATACGAAGTGGTTAATCTTTCTTTTTTATAAAAGTGTATTAGTACACCATCAATGCCTTTAAAGGGTGTGTGAATCTAGCATCAAGCAACTCCTTCAATTGATTCTATAATTCTGCTAACTCTAAGTAGACAAAAAGTAAGAAATCTTTATAGGTGGCTTAGCTGTGGACTAAAACTCAATCACATGGTTCATCTCCTTCCTATATTGTTAACTCATAGGTAAATCTATCAATATCCTATCCTTGAAATTATTAAGGACCTGTTGGATTCCTAGGGAACCCATTTAGATTATATCACTTATCCTCAATGGTATAAGCTAAGTAGCAAGACTCTCTCTTCTTGAACCCCTCAAATAGTTTTGTTGTTGATAAAGTCCTAGACTCTATCTTCACTTAGGCTAAAGGTAGCATATAACCTTATTCTCTCTTGGTGATATAATAACATCCTATTCTTAATTAACCCTAATCATAAAGTTTATATTTTTATATGTATTTATTTATAGAAATTATTTTAGGGTATTATACTTTGAAAGTATTATTATTATTTTTAGAAATGTGGGGAAATAGATTATAATTTAATTAGATTAAAAATATGTAGAATTATTAGATGTTTTGTCTTTTAACCTTACTTTTGGATCATAATAACTATAATTTCCCACCTTTTCTTAACCATTGCTTCATCTAGTTTGGTTTGAGTAACATGAACCACTACCAGCTTAACTAAGTTGAACTCTATACTCTAACCTTGCATGTTTGTCTATGCATTTGAATTTTCATGACATCCCCTACCTTCTCTAATTTCACACAACCCCTTTCCATGCATTTTTTCTACACCCTATTTTATGCCACCCAACTCCTCATGCTTGGCCATTTGCACATTACCAAACCCTTTATAACCTTCCAAACTCTCTCATTTTATCTTTGATCCAACCTTAGATAGAACCCCCTTCATTTGTAAACTTTCCCCCATCATCCTCCATTTATTTTGCATTCATTCTTCCTTTTATAACCTATGTTTTTCCTATAACCTCACACTAACAACCATTCCTAATGTTGAACATCACATTTTCTTAGCCTTAAAGCATGATCCCTTGGAATTCTCAATGAAATACCCCAAAACCCTAATTTTAAGAATTTTAGCTAATTAAGAATTTATTTTAGAAATTAATTATTTTATTTAAAATAAGAGGGAGAAAATAGGTCCAAATTAATAGTACTTTTATAAATAAATTAATTGGAGAAAATTAGAGTAATATGCTAATTAAAAGGAATTTAGAAAAAAAACTTTTAAAAACCCTAAATTTGTCTAAAAAGGAAATTTAATATTATTTTATTTAAATATTATTATTTTTAAATATCCTAAATTACCAAAATAATCTAAATAACCCAATCCACCTACTTTTTTCTTTTTTTTTCCTTTTTTCCTTTCCTTTCTTCCTTTTCCTTTCCTTTTTCTTTCTTTTTCCTTCTTCTTCTTCTCTTTTTCTTTTCTTTTTTCCCCAACCTCAGCCTATTTGTCTGTAGCCCAATTCTTTTTTTCTTTCTCCTTTGGTGGCCCAGCACACCCTGTTTTGGCCCCGTTCTTAACTCTTGCCAGCCAATTCTTCTTCTTTCCTTTCTCTTCTTTTCTTTCCTGGACCATCGGTCCACATGCACGCCACCCCTCCTCCTTCTTCTTCCTTCTCCCTTCCCCCATCGGCCTGCAACTGCCTGAGGATTCCATCTCCAGCCATTTTCCCCTCTCTCCCTCACTGATTCAACAACCACTTCGACCCAACCTCTCCTCCCTCTTCTCGCACATTTTTCTCTCATCCCTAGTCAATCGCAAGCCATAAAACCTGCCACGATTGATCGTGCGCCGGCTGCCATCACCACCGTCCACCACCACTCTCACCGCAACCACTGCCCCTTACACCTCCCAAAAACACCTATAGACCTCCCTCTACCTTTCCCTGCCCTTCTTTTCCTCTTCCTCCCCCTCCTCCTCTCTTTCTCTCTTTCCTCCACTCTCAGCCACCACAACCACCATCGTGCCCCACCACCCTCATTCTACTCCTCTCTATCTAGGAAACCATAAATACCCTAACTCCCACCCCTTTTCTCCCTCTTTTTTTCCATCACTCAACTTTTTCTCTTTTCTTCTATTTTTTCGGTCACCGCTACTGTCCTTGTGCACCACCGCCGATGCCACTTGTCACCACCAACCCAAGGTGGTACCCTAAACCTTCTCAACCCATTTACCCTATTTATACAAACTTTATTTATTTTATTTTATTGTTTTTCTTTATTACTATTATTATTATTATTATATTATTATTATAATAATTATTATTATTATTATTATTAAAGTTATTATTATTATTGCTATTAAGGATGAAGCCCTATTCTATTTGTATTTTGATTATATTATTATTATTATTATTATTATTATTATTATTATTATTATTATTATTATCGGTAGTAGTAGTAGTAGTAGTATTTTGGTGAAGGGTCAAAACCCTTATTTCACCATTTCTTTTGAATGATACTAATATTCTTATTAGTATTATTACTATTTTAATATCATTATTAATATTTATTTTTTTTAGTATCATTATTATTATTAGGGTAAAATCTTCAAATCTTATATTATTATCTTTTACAATATGACTAATATTACTTTTATCTTTAGCAAAATTAGTAATTAGTTAGTGTTATTACTATTATATTATTATTTTATCTAAAACCCTAATATTAGAATAAATTAGAAAATAATAGTATTTTTAGTAGGCGGAAACCTAATCTTTAGTTTTTCCCTCTGATAGAAGAGACCAATTAAAGCCCTAAGGAGGTATAGGAGCGTGCTCCAAGACCGGTATCGTATTAGGTAAGCGTGTAACTAAGGTCTTATGTGTGTTTATGTGCCTTATATGCTTGCATGCCTTGTATAGTGTTATGTTGTATATCATGTGCTATTAGTTGACTATTTTATGTATGGAGTAGCTTGGAGTTAAGGTATGCTTATGTGCCTTCTTATTATATATGTTGACATGTATATGTGGTGAAATGTTGTGGAATGTGATGTAATGTGTTGTGACCCTTTAAGACATGCATGTGAGGATGTTTAATTTGGTTTGTGAGGTGGAAAGGATGAAAAAGGAAAATAGGGGAGTACATTGACCAAAGGGAAATAAGTTGATCAAGGGACGTGAGTTGACCTAAATATTTCAAAGATCCATCAGTGGATGAATAATAAGGGGTGAAAGTAAAATGAAGTAATGGGAGAATCTAATATATGGTTTTGTATGGGGGAATTGAATATATGGTTTTGTATGGAAGAATCTAGGGTTTTGCATGAAAGAATCTATCGTTGCACATGGGAGAATCTATGGTTGTATATGGAAGAATCTATGGTTGTGCATGGGAGAATCTAGGGTTGTGCATGGAATAATCTAGGGTTTGCATGGGAGTTTAGGGTTTTACATGAGAAAGTTAAAAGGTTTGCATAGGAAGGTTAGTGTGTCCATGGAAGTAAAACTTATGTATGAAAAGTTGACTCGGAATGTAAGGAAGGTAATGGGAGAGTTTTTTTGGGTGTTTGGAGGCTTTGGATGAAAAATAGTATGTAGGACAGTATAAGGGCACATAGGAGACTGAGCTAGGGTTTGGGGGAAAAACCCTAATTTGAGGAGGTGGTAAAAAGTAGAAATAAATGAGGGTGAGTGGAGTATGAGAGGATGATGAAAATGATCAAGTAAGGATGAGCATGATTGGCATGGAAAAATAAGAAGTGGAATTTGAGAAATGGAAGGTTGACATGTGGGCACGAGGAAGCTAGGGTTTGTTGTGGCCAGTTAGGGTTTGGTGTGGTTGTCTGGGGTTTTGTGACCACACGTGTACTTGGAAGAGTAAGTTAGTGGGCTTTGACCCATATACTTAAGAGTTAGGCTTCTAGTGTGATATAGGATATGGAGGAAAGGATGTCGGGGCAAGTTAGGAGGTATAGGGAGTCTAATATAGGGCATAGGAAATATACACTAAGTACTTACAATGAAGTACCATGAGAGTTAGGGCCAGACCGGTCCACAGGCAATAATAGTGGTCGGGAGCTTTATGCCCTGTATGTTTTCGATCCACCGACTATAATAGTGGGGTTTCCGTACTCGCATGCACTTGATAAAGAGCATGGTGTAAAATGAGTATCGATAAGAGATTAATTAATTAGTTAATTTGGACTTTAAATGGCCTTTATTTATTTATTATTTATCTAAAATGTTTGTATGCTATTTTATTATTCTATGCTATTTATCAAAATTGTACTAATCACCCTTTTCATGGGTGTTGCTCATTCCCACGAGTAGAAGGCCCTTTTAACTTTGTGCATGTGGGAGATGCATATTTTGATGCCTTCGATGTTCATGAGGCATCAGGCGGGGCTGAGTGTTGAGCATGTGCTTGGCTCGATGATCAGGAGTGACGTGGCTTTTTTGATGCCACATATTTGGATGCATATTTTGATGCCACATATTTGGATGCATTCTTTTGTTATGGTGGTTTTCCTTTCAAAATCTTGTAACTTGATATGTATTTTGATTAGCTTGTTATATGGAGGTTTTATTATCAGTAAACCTTTATTTATATTATTGTCTCTCCTTTATGCTACTTTTTTTATTTTAATTTTTTACACATAGAAATTGGCATAAAGAAGGTAGGGAGACCAAACTTATGATACATGTGGTCGTATCACCCAACATTTTGAGATTATGCTTAAGCAAAATGATTTTTTAAGTTAAATTTAGGGGTGTTATAGACATGCACTATACTATATACCAAGAATATGAGGGGATTTTCCACATCTATGAACTCCATCTCAAGCATCATATCATACTCCTTCATCTCTATCATGGTATAATTCAAACGACTTTCCGTGAGCCAACAATTATGGGAACTCCATAAGGCACACTAAGAATAACCTAGCCTTAAAGTTAATCATCTTCATCTTTCCTAACTCCTTAGTAACCTTATGTCCCATCCTCTTCACGTTTTTTGGATAAGGAATTTTTTTGAGGCTCCCATATTAATATACATCAATGTCTTACTTAGGGCGCCCTTCACCTTTCCCCCATATGCATCAACATTTGAACCACTACCTTGCCTTGGTGCTGACTAAGTTTTGTAATGCCAAATACCTCAAGTGTACACCCTTTATTCTTCTTTTCCTATTAGTAAGATATCATAACACTAATAGATTTCTTTTAGAGGGGAAAAGAAAAGGTATTGTTTATCATCGCACATAAAGCATTCACATTGATGCTTAAAGAAATCTTGACCTTTATGCTCCATCTAGCCTTTTCCCCGTTGATCTTAGCAATTATGGGTAATTTTATGGGGCATAACTCCCTTAACTTTACTTGAACCATTTATTTAATATTTTCCCTTCTTTTTCATCTTTTACTTTATTAAGGACTTGAATTTTTGATAAGCAGAAAGGAGATCTAGAACATTCCTCATTCTTAGTTCTTACTCAGCCTATGATCACAACCCTTCCATAAATTATATTAACCTTTAATTCTATAATATATATGGGATATCAAGTATAAATGAGCTATATGACTTGATTTAATGGTCCTCTTATATCTCATGGACTTTAGCGCGACATTCACTTGATAGAATTAGATATAGGGTTTCAGCTTAAAATCCTCTCAAAAAGTGTTGATCATACAAGATTCCCTTTTTATGTCTTCATGTCATACATAAAGCCAAAATATAGCATCATCCTCAAGGTAGAGAATAACTTGAATGATATCAGTCTTATCATCAACTAGAAATATACCATCAAAGTACCTTTCAATGCCCATAATTAGTTGTTGATCTCTAATACCTTAAAATTTTGGAACCTAGAATTTAATAAATTAATCCTCATTGGGATAGTTAAACATTTTTTTATTAGTAAATTAATAATTTTTTAACTTTAGACTTATAAAAATGGGTATGATAATTTAATAGCCAAAATAAACATTTTATTATTTTATCATACTCTTTTTATTTAAATAAATTTCCAAACCACATTTTACTAAAATTACCCTTCTAAATTAATATCTTAAATTTTTAGTAAAAAAATTTATTAAAATAATTTAACCATCTAATTAATTAAATACCCTACTTCAAAAAATTATTTTTATCCTTTCTTTCTCTCTTTTTGTTCCTTCCTTTTTCTTTTTCTTCCCTTCTTCCCCTTTGGGCCATCCAAGCCCACTTCCCCCTTCCCTCCCTTTGTGTTGTCCAGCCTACATCACCTTTCCCCCTTCTTTTTTTCTTTCCATCCTTTTCCCCTAGCTTGGCCAGCCTAGGAGCCCAACTCTTCCTGTAACACCCCAAAATTCACTACTTTTTTTTTTGCAAGCGGAAGCAATTATAATAGAAATACTTAAAACCTGTGAATTCTGGAAATGTTACCGCCACACTTAGTACTAGACTAGTTCTCTCCAACCGTTCCAGTACCAAGTGCTAAGGCTAAGGGAAAGATTTACATTAAATTCAAATCAACAATTCATAAAAGAACTCGAAAGATCATACCTAAAAATCAGAGTACGCATAAACGTTTATAAATGTAATAAAATAGAAATCAGAGTGTGATATGAAAGAGAATAAATACTCCAATACAAAGAAATAATAGCAGGAAATAAAATTACATAAAGAATGAAATACAGCCACAACTCTCTCGAACTTGAGCCAAACATGCTCAACACTCAGCCCCGACTAATGTCTCGCCCACCTGCACAAATTTAGAAGGGCATACTACTCGTGGGAATGAGCAGCACCCATGAAAAGGGTGATCAGTACGCTACGTACTAAGTAAGGTAACCGAACACTAAGGCCGACACATAAGCACATAAAAACATGCATAAGAATAAAAGATCATAAAGACCATCATCATATCATAATATCGACCAAACATTCAGGTACATACACAAAGGCCCATAAATAATCCAGATTAATTATTTACTTAATATTTTATCGGAAGTCGATACATACCAAGCTTTATATCAAATCCATGCGAGTACAGAAGCCCCCACTATTATAGCCGGTGGATCGGAGGCACATAGGGTATCATACCCTAACCACTATTATAGCCAGTGGATCGAAAACACATAGGACTACGCGTCCTAACCACTATTCCTAACCGGTGGATCGGTTGGCCCTGGCTCGCATGGTGTTCCACTGTAAGTAATTAGTATCTTTTAGGCATTTTAGCAAAACTTTGGTTTGCGGTTGTCGAGCTCGGGAACCCCCACTATTATAACCGGTGGATCGATTACGCATAGGATACCACGCCCTAACGACTATTATAGCTGGTGGATCGGTCACACATAGGGTAAACACCCTAACCACTATTATTACCGGTGGATCGGTTGCACATAGGGTAAGAACCCTAACCACTATTCCGAACCGGTGGATCGGTTGGTCCCGTCTCAACGATCTTCCACTTTAAATAATTAGTGTCTTAAGTATCTTATTCAACGGGTTTCACCCTAGACATGCATGAATCACTCCTTTAACACCTCACACATTGTAACTCATAAATTCCATCCTCATGACTCCACTTTAATCACCAAAAACACCTGATACCGCAAAAACCCTAAGCAGTTGCACCAAACCCTAATTATCCACACGAACCCTAGCTCGGTTTCCTACGTACCCATATAATGCTCCACGCACTATTTTCCCTTCAAATGTTCAATCACCCAAACAACACTTACATTACTTTCCTCAAATCCCAAATCAGCGTTCCATACATAAACTTCACTCTCATACAAACTTTACACATTCCATGCAATTATTAACTTCCATGCAAACCCTAATACCACCATACAACCATTAACCATTATGCAAAACCAAAAATCTCATCATACAAAACCCTAAATTCAATCCACATAACCCAAAGATTCATTCATACCAAACCCTAGATTCAAACCATATAAGACCTAAAGATTCATCCATACCAAACTAAGAATCCATCCTTACCAAACCCTAAGTACAACCCAAAAATTCATCCATACCAAACCCTAGATTTGAACCATATCAAATAAGAGATTCATCCATATAAAAACTTACATTAGATCATTCCACGCAAAACCATAAATTAGATTCTCCCAATCAAAACCATAAATTAAATTCTTCCATACAAACCATAGATTAAATTCTCTCACATAAAATCATACCAAACCATAAATTAAACTTTCCCATATAAAACCATAAATTGGATTTCACCAGACAAATCATAAATTAGATTCTCCCAATTTAAAATCATAAACTAGATTCTCCCAAACAAACAATAATTCGATTCTCCCATATAACATCATAAATTACATTCTTCCAAATAAAACCATGCATTAGATTATTCCTTATAAATTCATAAAATTAGGTCAACTCACTTCCCTTAGTCAACTTCTTTCCCCATCCTCCTTTTTCATCCTTTCTCCCACATAAAATCATATCAACATCCTCACATGCATGTCTTACAAGGTCATACACAAATAATACACATGCCATACGAAAACATACTTCAACTCCACGTCATATCATATACGGCATAATTAATAATCATAAACATATAAGGCACACAATGCACATTAGCACATAAAAGGCCTTAGCACCCCTTACCTAAAATGTCACCGGTCTTGGAGCACGCTCCTACGCCTCCTTAGGGCTTTGACCAAATAATAACATATTAATAAAATAACTTTAACAAAATTCTAACTTTGCTAAAGACATAAAAATAATAGAGATATTATAAACCTTGATAATATAGGGTTAAATATTTTACCCTAATGATAATAATGATACTAATATAATAATATCAAGGATAATAAAACTAATATCAATGAGAATATAAATAATAATAACAATAACAATAATAATAATAATAATAGTAATAATAATAATAATAATAATAATAATAATAATAACAATAACAATAACATATAAGTTTTAAAATAACTAATGACTTACCATTTATTTAATATTAATAATAAAATTAATAACATATATAATAATATTGAAAGAATAAAGATAATAATATTATTATTATCAATAGTTATAAGAACAATAGAAATAATAATACTAAAATAAATAAGTGCGAATGTTAATACAAAATTAGGGCCTAAGATTTTCCAGAATAATTAATAAAATGATAATGATAATTATTCTAATAATTATAATAATAATAAGAAGAAGAGGAAGAAGAATGATAATAATCCTATAATAATTCAATTGATAACTTAAAATTCGAAACTAACAATAAAATTATTTTATTATCACTCTCCCCCCTGCAAGTACAATTCAGCATAAATTTTACATCAAATAATAATAAAACATATTAAGAATATAAATATTAAGAATAATAATAATGGTATTTATATGCAAATAATTGAAATAAATTAAATAAAGGCTTATAATAATATGAAAAATGGTTGAGAGGGTCTAGGGTTCAACGTTAAGCTGGTGGGGATAGGCGGCACCGGCGGTGGTTCACGGCGGCGGCGGCGGCGGTGGCCGGAAAAATTAGAAGAAAAAGGGGAAAGATGGATGTTGGGAAAAAGATAGGGAGAATTGAGGTGATATAAGAGGTGTTTATTGTTGCCCAGGAGGAGAGGGACAAAATGATGGTGGTGGTGCAGCCAAAGGTGGCGGCGCACGGCGGCGGAAGGCAGTTTAAGGCTTTGGGGTCAAAATTCCGGCGAAACGAGCATCCAACTTTACATGATTATTGAGGCTCGTACAAGAAGAATCGAGAGGTGAAAATGGTTTGGTTAATTAGAGGATGATTCAGGGAAGAAAATGGAATGCTTCGGTGGCGCTGAAGTTGGCTGAAGGCGGCGGAAGAGGCGTCTGAAGTTGTGGTGGCGGCAGCTCGGGCCAAGGGTTTTCGGGGAAGAAAATCTTCAAAACTCCTACAACTAGGCTATTTATAGATGTTGGAATGGATAATGAGGAGCTGGAGGTCGACATGGAAGTGTTAAATGCAAGATTTTGAGTGGCCGGTGGCAGAAAACGGTCGGGCATCGTTTGGTTTGCTTCGGGGTTTCGCGAGGCTGGGGAGAAGAGACAGGCGAGAGTTAACGGACGATAATTATGCCAATTGATTCCTCGGGTCAAGGGGAATTCAAAGAGACAAGTAACGGTTGATTAAAGCCGCTGCAGCCGGAGACGCCATTGATGGGGTCGAAGGTGCAGCAGCGTCGACGGAGGAGGCAGGAGGAAGAAGGAAGAAGGAAAGGAGGCGGACCGGTCGGCCGGGGAAAGAAAATAAAAGGGGAGAACCGGGCGGTTCGGGCGCGGTCGAGGGTGCGTTTAAGTGAGACGACGCGTTTCGGTGTAAACAGAGCCAAAACGCGGCGCGGCGGAGTCAGACGAAGGAGGCCGCGCGGGCTGGGCTGAAGAGGAAGAAGAAAAGGAAGACTGGGCCGTAGCTAGCCCAGTTCGGGGAAAAAGAAGAGGAAAAAGAAAAAGAAGAAAAAGAAAGAAAAAGAAAAGGAAGAAAGAAAAAGAAAAAGGGAAAAAGGAAAGGAGAAAAAAAATAGATTAGGGCTAATTAAATTAATCTGAATATTTAGGATATTTAAAAACAATAATATTTAAATAAAATAATATTTAAATCCCTTTTTAGGCTAAAATAGGAATTTTAAAAGATTTTCCATAAATTCCATTTTAATTAGCAAAACACCCAAATTTTCTTCCATTAAATTATTTATAAAACTAATATTAATTTGGAACCATTTTATCCTCCTTATTTTAAATAAAATAATTTATTTAAATAAATTCCCAAATTAAAATCTTTAATTAGCTCAAATACCCAAATTCCTCCTAATTAAAATACTTATAAATTTATTCTTGATTTGCCTTAATTAATTTTCTTTTATTTTAATTAAAATAATTTATTTAATTAATCTTTATGATAAAACCTCATTTAAATATAATATTTAGAATTTGGAATTTTCGGGGCATTTCACTTCCTCTCACGAGTTGGTTCGCCTTTTTTTTTCTTTTCTTCATCCCTCACTCGACCAACTAGCACCCCTCCTCCTTTCTTTTTTTTCTTCTTCTTCCTCCCCTGCCTATTGTTGATCATGTGTGCCTACATCCCCTACGCCTGCATCGGCCAACCTTCCCTCTCCCTCTTTCCCCCCTCCTATACTTTTCCTTTTACAGCCCTACCCTCCCCTACTCACTTGCACTCTCTCCCTTCCCTTTTCTTTCCCATACCATCTACAGGACTACACCTTGCAGCCCTTATACCGGATGCCACCACCAATCGACAACCACCTACCCCCACTCCCTTATCCTCTTCTCCACCCCTCCTCTATAAGCCCCTGTAACACCCCTAAAATTTACACATTTTTTTTAAAAGCAATGCTCATAAATTAAAACCGTAAATTTCTAGGGATGTTACCGCCACACTTAGTACCAGACCGGTTCACTCCTACCGTTCCAGTACCAAGTGCTAAGGCTAAGAAAATACTATTAATAATACCATACAAATCCAAATTTTATAAAAACGAGAATCAGAGCACGTACAAGTCTTACATAATTCAAAATACCAGCTATTGTTTTTCCAGATAATAACTAAACAACATAAATAAAATTATTTCGGCAATTCAAGCATAATACAAGTAACATGGGTCATAATTTTAAATAAAGGAAAACGGCCACGCCGCTCTGGAAATTGATCCAGCCCAGCTATCACTCTACCCCTCTCGATGTCCCATGGACATCGATAGCATCAAAGTAGGTATCTCCTACTTGCAACTGATTAAACGGGCCTTTTGCTCGTGGGAATGAGCAACACCCATAAACCGGGTGATCAGTACGCTATTAAGGCCGGCATATAACACATTAAATCGTGCAGGATAATATCACATGCAATTACAACCCATACATATGATACATAGAAGCATAAAGTGAAATCCATAACTTATAATCAATAAGTCCACACATAAGGCCCAAAAAGGTCCGGATTAATCATTTAATCTTTCTTTTATCAAAAGAAGATACACACCATGCCTTTTATCAGATCCATGAGAAAACAGGAACACCCCACTATTATAACTGATGGGTCGGTCACACATAGAGCATCATGCCCTAACCACTATTATTACCGGTGGATAGGTCACATATAGGGTAAAAACCGTAACCACTATTCCTGACCGGTGGATCGGCTTGGTTCCTGCTCGCATGGTGTTCCACTGTAAGTAATTAGTATCTTTTAATAGCATTGACAACTCTGGTTTATCTTTATTGAGCTCGGGATCCCCCACTATTATAACCAGGGGGCCAGTCACATATAGGACCTCATGTCCTAACCACTATTATTACCGGTGGATCGGTCACACATAGGGTAAAAACCCTAACCACTATTCCTAATCGGTGGATCGGCTGGTCCCGTCTCAATATCTTCCACTTTAAGATATTAGTGTCTTAAATATTTTATTCAAAAACATTTTTCATTTACAAACATTTGCCCAGACATGCATGACTAACTCCATGCAACCCTAGCTCCCATGTGAACCCTAACTCCATGTACCACACTTCCATGCAAACCCTAACTCATCGTAAGCCACATTTTCATGCAACCCTAGCTCCCATGCAAACCCAATCTCCATGTACCACACTTCCATGCAAACCTAATCCACATGCAAACCCTAGCTTCACGTAGACCACACTTTCATGCAACCCCAATTCATATGCAAACCCTAGCTCCATGTATACCACACTTCAATGCAAACCCTAATTCATAAGCAACCCTAACTCCACGTAGACATGCTTACATGCAAACCCTAACATCATACCATGCCATGCAAACCCTAGCACCATGCCATTTCATGCAAAACCTAACACCATGCCATTTCACGCAAAACCTAGCACCATGCCATTTCAAGCACAACCCTAACACCATGCCATTTCATGCACAACCCTAACACCATGCCATTTTATGCAAAACCCCAATACTACATTGTTACACTTCCCATCATGATTTTACAACCCTAACATACATGTCTTAGGGCCATAATATACAATAATGACATAAACATACGCATAATTCTCATGCCACAGTTTATTCACACCAACATACTTCAACTCTATAATTATGCCACATACAAAATAATTAATAATAATAAACATAGAATACATGGCATATGAAACACATAATGCATATGAAAACACAAATGGCCTTACCTAAAATGACACCGGTCTTGGTGCACGTTCCTATTCCACTTGAGGGATTTGACTGGGTTCACCTATAATATAAAAGTATACTAGAATTAGGCTCCCTTATAAAATTTTATTATTCTCTAACTTATTCTAAGATTTGGTTTTTAATTAAAACAATACTGCACAATAATTAACTATACAAAATATTACTTAAAAATACAAATAAATTATTATTTTCATTCGAAAAGGGTGGTGATATAAGGGTTTCTACCCTTCACCAAAATAGTATTAGTAATAGTAATAATAATAATAATAATAATAATAATAATAATAATAATAATAATAATAATAATAATAATAAGAGTAAAACATTATTAATAATACTCTTATTAGTAGAATATTAATATTAATAATACCATAAATCTTAAAATTACAAGGTGGCTTTCAAAACCATCCCATTTAATAATAATATTATTCGAAAATGTAATAATGATATCAATATTATATATATACTTATAATATAAAAGTTAATAAAGGTAATAATAATAATATAATTAGTAATAATGTTAAAAATGTTAATAATAGTAATAAAAAGAAAAGGTGTGAGATTTAATTAAAATTTTAGGTTTCTACCCCTCCTGAAATAATTACAATATTAAATAAATAATTACACTAATAATAATAATATTAATAATATTATTAATAATATTATTAATAATAATAGTAGACATGTAATATTTCCATTAAATAACCAAAATTCGAGAATAATAATTTATCTAACTCAAGAATACTCCCAAACCTATCAACAAAATTTAGCAATTAGGATACAGTTGATAATAATAATAATTATTATTATAATAATAATAATTAAAATTGAATTAACATTAAAAATTAGGATAAAAGTAGAATAATTATCAATAAATTGAAAGGAAGTGTTGAAAAGGTCTAGGGTTTTACCTTGAGTTGGGGGGGATGGGTGGCACCGGCGGCGGTTCCCGGAGGTGGCCAGAAAAGTGATCTAAGAGGAGTAAAAATGAAGAAAAAGAGGGAAGGGGAAAGGAGAAAAATAAAATAAGTTTATGGGTCGGTGGAGGAGACTTAGCAGGAGATATTGGGTGGTTTAGAGGGTGGAAAAAGTGGCGGATGTGGTGGTGGATGGTGGTTTAAGGTTTTGGGGTAGTAATTATGGCGAGAGGACTAGCAATCTTTGCATAGTTATGGAGGCCCGTGCGAGAAGAATCGAAGGATGTGGATGGTTTAGTTAATTAGAGGGTGTTGCAGGGAAGAGTTTGGGAGGAAGAAGATGCAGCAAGGTTGGCTAACGGTGGAGAACGGGGCGTCTAAAGTGGCGGTGGCGCACCGGTTGCTCTTAGGATTTTCGGGAAAAGAAAGCTTGATTTCGAGCCATGCAAGGGGTATTTATAGTAGTGGAGGGTAGGCTCAAGTTGTGGAGGTTACCAGGAGGTCAAAGCCGATGAGAAATGGGATGGTTATGAGGTTGATTGGGCGGCATAAATTTCAAACTTTTCCCGACCATCATGAGGGAAATTGGGAGCAACGTGGGGAAGGAAAAGGAAAGTGGGGCATTTCAAATTGAAGTGTGTGTCAAGGGGAAGATAATGGGTGGGAGAAATGCCGGTCACGACACGTGTGGCCGGCGGGGCCATTTTTAGGGGAAGGTGGTCGTAGGTTCAACAATGGCGGAGAAGGGAGGAAGAAGAAAGGGGCGAGTCGGTGGTTCGAGGAAAAAGAAAAGAAAGAAAAAGGAGGGAACCGGGAGGTTAGGCGCGAGGGTTAATGCCGTTTAAATGAAACGGTGCGGTTTGGGTATAAAATCGAAGAAACGCAGCACGCTGGCTACCAAAGGAGTAAGAAAAGAAGCAACGGGAATGGGCCGCAGCAGGGGAAGAAAAAGAAGGCGGAAATTGGGTCGCGCTAGGCCCAAATCGGAAAGGTAAGGAAAAAAAAAGAAAAAGGAAGAAAAAAGGAAGAAAGAAAAAGGAAAAAGGGAAAAAGGAAAAGAAAGATAATTAGGTTAGGGCCAATTAAATTAATCTGAATATTTAGGATGTTTAGAAATAATAATATTTAAATCCCTTTTTAGGCTAAAATAGGATTTTTAAAGGATTTTTCATAAATTCCATTTTAATTATCAAGTACTCTAATTTTCTCAAATTAAATTATTTAAAAATTCATATTAATTTGAAACTATTTTCTCTTTCTTAATTTAAATAAAATAATTTATTTAAATAAATTTCCAAATAAAAATCTTTAATTAGTTAATATACCCAAATTTCCTCTAATTAATATATTTAGAAAATTTCTTATTAATTTACCCTAATAAATTTCCTTTTATTTTAGTAAAAATAATTTATTAAATTAAATTTTCAAATAAACCTTATTTAAATATAATCTTTAAAATTAGAAAATTTTGGGGCATTTCAGCCCCCTATTGCACTTCTTTCCCTTCTTTTTCCCTTTGCCCAACACCCCCCAAAACCATCCTTCATCACCCTTCAGGCATAGCCCCAGCCACCGTCATGCCTTACTTTTTTCCAAACCTCCACCCACCTTCTTCTCTGCACTACCCTCTACCAAACAAGACCCTTCCCCACCTCTAACTCCCCTTGCTCTACCCTCCCTACTTGTGTAAAGTAGGCAGCTCAAGCTACCCTTTGCACCTTGTTGTTGCCCCTCTCGTTGCCTCCTCCACCACAACCACCACCCCACTACCTCCCTCTATGCCTAGAATTCCTTCTCCTACCTCTCTATACCCTACCTTTCCTTTTTCTCCCCCTCCTTTTCTCTCCTCCAAATTCAGCCGCCGCCGCTGCCGCCACTAACACTGTCATCATAGCACACCACCACCACCACCACTATAACCCCCTCGGATTTAGGAACACTACCACTTCACAGCCACCACTTCCCTTCCCATTTTCCAACCCCAAAGTTTCATCTTTATAAAGCATCACAACCTCCACTGCCTTGTGTCACTACCGTTGTCGCCACCCTTGCTGCTACTTTCACCCCTAGTTGTACCCTAACCTTTATTTTTTACTTAAGTATAATTTTTTGTAACTAATTTTCATTATTATCCTTATTAATATTATTATTATTATCATTATCATGATTACTATTAATCTTTTTATCATTATTATTACTATTGTTATTATTATTAGTATTAGTATCATTACTATGACTAACCTTATTATTATTAAGATTATTATAATTATTATCATTAATAAGATTATTCATTTAATAATATTTAGTTAAGGGATAATAAACTAAAAAGGAGTAAGATGGAAGTTAACATTAGTGTTCCACTCTTATAGGTGAACCAAACCCTTCTCTTAAGGAGGCGTAGGATTAGCCCTCCAATCTCAGTGTCCATCTAGGTAAGGATGTGGTTAATCTAAATTGTATGTTTATGTGTTCATAGGTGTTTTAGTTATGTGCTTGTATCATATATGAGTATGGATTAAATACCTGTAGTACAGCTTGCGATGCATGGAGCTAAGGTAAGCGATGTATGTGTTATAATATGTGTGATATGGGTGATATAACTTGTATTTTATGATATTCCTTATGTATGTCACATTAATATGACATGCATGCTAGGAGGATGTAGGGGTATGATAAAATAATGGGGATCTAAAAGAAATAAAGAGGGTGGAGTGATTAGGGATAAGTGAGAAAATCCTAAGTACATTATGATTTATGGGTGACCAAATAAAAGGATAATAGAAATAAAATGAAGGGTTGGAGTAAATCTTTCATGGGAAGTGTAAGGCTTACATGGGGTGGTTAGCCTATGAATGGGGGTAGCATTTCCATGGGAAAAGGTGATTTAAAGGTTAAGCATGGTGAGAGAAGAATGTTTTGGTAGTTGGAGTCCATGGGTGAAAAATAGTATGTGGGTTGTTAGAAGTGTGCATGAAAGGCTTATCTAGGGTTTGTGGGAAAACCCTAAGTAGGGAAAGTGTGCGGAGAGGTTGATGGTGAGTGGGAGGAGTAAGGATTGAGACTAAAGGGTGTCCAATGAAGAGGGATGAGTCAAATGGAAAGAAGGATGAAATGTGTGTGGATGGAGGGGATGGAAAAAGGAAAAGAGAAGTATTAAGGTTTTAGGGCAGTCAACTAGGGTTTCACTATCATATATAAAGGGTGGTAAGTAGGGTCATGATTTTTGGGTTTGGTTTGAGTGATATGATTGGTTGGAATAAGAGGGGAGTATGGGCCAAGTATGACGAGGAGAGGTTAGGACCACATAGGCTAGGTTAGGGTTTTCCGAAGAGAAACCGTAGTGGGTGATGGTGAGCCAAGGTGGATAGATGGGTAAGTGGGCCAAGACCCATATGTATAGGGGATTGGATTCATGGTTAGTAAGGAAAAGTGGCATCAGAGGCCTTGAGGTCTTGGGGAGTGTAAAGGTTCCAAGATATGGGATTGGGTCATTTAGGAGCCTAGGATGTGAATCGGGAGTCCTTACAGGGCATGCATGTCTTGTTAGGATTGTGTGGAATAAGATACGTGTAAAGAACTAATTACTTAAAGTAAAATTTTATTGAGCCGGGCCCAAGTTAGAGTGTTTTTTAGTTCACCGGCTATAATAGTGGATAGGAGCCTTCTATCCCTAGAGTGTATTCCAGTCCACCAGCTATAATAGTGGCCAGGAGCATTTTTCCCTTGAGTATCATTTTCGGTCTACCCGTTATAATAGCAGGGGGTTCCAAGCTCGAGAAACTAAACTTTGTATGGTAATAAATCACGAAAAAGACACTAACTACTTACAATGGAATACCACGTTAGTCAGGGCCAGATTGGTACAATTTTCGGTCCACTAGCTATAATAGTGGTCAGGTGCATTTTACCGTGGAGTGCATTCCAGTCCACCAGCTATATTAGTAGTCAGGCACATTTTGTCTTGGAGTATCATTTTCGGTCCACTGGGTAAAATAATGGGGTCCTCGTACTCACATGGATATAATCTAGGAGATATGTAAAGATGAAAATAAGGGCCTATGTCTTAATAATGATGGTGAACCTAAATGAAGTACTATATGCATCCTTTGCCTATTTTCACTTGCATGGTCTTAGCCATATGGTCACCTTACTCAGTACTTAACGTACTGGGTGCTACTCATTCCCATGTGCATCGGCCACTCCAAAGTTTGTGCAGGTAGGAGATGATGCCTGTGATGAGTTTGACACCTACGATGCTATGGGCAAGATTAAGTGATAGCTTGGTGTACTTGTCATAGTGTCTGAGAGGGTTTTGTCTAGATTTACCTTTACCTGCCTTTCTTATCGCTATGTTCGCTGTTTTATTCCCCCCATAGGGGTGTTATTGTACTCGCTTTTATTTCTACATCAATTTTGACATTTGTGCACTCTATGTTATATATGAAATGTTGGAACTATAGTGGTTTTATTTACTACTTCCAGCCTTATGGTTGGTATGAGATTGATTGAGGGTCAATCTTGTGTTAATCAAGGCAATAACACCCCCTATTTATTGCATGGTTTTCTATATAAATGAAAATTTTCAAATATGAATTTTGGGGGTGTTACACAATCTCAACACATTCTTAGAGCCCTTGTATTTCTAAATGCTAAGATGTATCCAAGATCAATATGGACTCCCTTCTACCCAATGCACTTATTGTAATAACTTCATAAATTGGGCATGATTATCCTTCATAGTTATAAGATTATCCTTTATCTCAATTATCTCCACTACAAATTATTCATCAATCACCTGAATTTGTGTTAACATATTTTCCATGAGCTACATCTTGGATAACTTACTCTCTATGCAAAGATTCTTTGCAAATGTAGTGAACAAGGCATGCATATACTTATTAGATTGGATACCAATGTTTGTTCCCTCTAGCACGTCCACCCTTCCCTCCAAGGTGGATACTTCCACATGATATGCGTACACTAATCTATCCATTCTCTTTGGTTAACAACTTCGAAGCTTAGCTCATGTGGACTTTGATTCCTATTCTTAGCATCTCTTAACTGAATAACTTGTGAGTCAATAATGTTATGTGTTATGGCATGTTCCTCTTGATTACTTATATAATACCCAAATTATTGAAAACCTTGATGCGGAGTTATTTCAGATAATATCATCATTTTATATGATTTATATAGGTTGAAAGACATTAATTAATTTTAAACAAATAACTTGGTGATAAGGCATACCCTCTTAATTCCTTTTGTAATAACTAATTTTTTAGAACCTTGATGATTTAAATATGTTAAAATACCCTACTATATGTTATAGAAAAAAGTTGTCATATTTTAGTTTTATTACCTAGGTTGTTGATATTATATATATAGAAAAAGATCATCCTCAGTTAGTGGTCTATTGACTAACAAACAAATAGCATATCTTTTGACATGTCATTAGGAGGTCGACCGGGGAACCTAAGGAGCCTTATTTTAATTCATTTTTCTATCTAAAAATGACCAAAATAGCATTCAAATTTAAATGTTCTATATATTTGATATAGAAATATCATTTTTGAGGTTTTCCAAAATGTTATGATTTTAAAAATATTTTAACTTATTATTAGATTTTTCCTTCATTAAATGTTTAAAAAATTAAATCTTACTTTAAGGAATTGTTTAGATTAGTTCCCACCCATCATATTCCCATCTGATCAACCTAAAAAAACCTTTTTAACTGGCTAATAAGTTGTTGAAAAAACCTTTTTAACTTTTAGTTTAAAATATTTAAAATTGGAAAAGACACCTAACCTAATTTTTTAGAACTCAAATGCAAACCTAGGATAAAAAAGACATTCTCTCACATCCCCTCTAATGTGTTGAGGTCAATCCATGGGGGCTAATGCCTTGGTTAGTTTGTAGTTTACCTCTAATATTTCATATTCTTCCTTTACTATATGCAAGAAAGCTAAAACATTCCTAATTTTCTCAATATAAAAGTTATTTTAAAGACAATTTAGAAGTGAATAAAACTAAAATAGAGGATGTTACTACTACATCAAACATAAGAGAGGTGTGTTCATTCACCTAACTCATGCCGAATGTAAGGTAAAACAAAACCAACATGTACAAAGTAAAAGAGATAATGATGTAATATGATAGATAATATGATAAAGTTTTATAATAAAAATCCAAAACATAAATAATAATAAAAAGAGCCTAGAGTTTAAATAATAAAAAATAATACTAGCATCCCAAGGGGAAAATATATAGTCTTGTTAGCCTAGCTCTTAGTAATGACATATTTCAATAACTAAAGGTCATATAGAGGCTCACATCGATATCTTCATACTGCAACTAGGAGCCATAACACTAAAAATCATCAACATTTTCTCTTTAGAACAAATATTAGATCAACATAGTGACCATAACAAGGTAGTATTAGTATAGTGAAGTAGTGAATAAACTAACCTGCCCTAAGAATATAGAAGGGATCATGCTACATATAGAGGCCATGTTCTAATATAATTATAAGGAGACATGTTTGAAGACACATAATATGACATATCAAATCAATTTATTCATTTCAAAGAGCAAGACATATCAGTATCCTCCCATTGCATGATCATACAAAATTTAATTATTAAGAGGTTAAGTTTGACCACAACCAACTCTCTTACATGAACAAACCATTGTCATGACAACATCACAATTTGGTGTTTATAGTGATTACACCAAACATTAATCAATGGCCACACCCACCACACGTAGTCATAATATAAAAAGGAGCTTGATCAAGGATACTACACCCACCACATACTCAATTTTTTCATGAAGGATCAAATAACACTTAAGATACCACACCCAATTTATATGGTCATACTCATGCAAAAAGGGCTTGCACATGAGATATGTCACCCACCCAACTTGATTATTGGTGGCATATTACCTTGCCACAATAACCTAACCTATTAAGTATGCACCTACTCCTTGAAAACCACAAATATAATAGATATAGACAATAGTGAGAAGGAAAAAAATTACCACAATGGTGACCTACCCACTTACTCTTAAATAGCTACTTTAAAAGCTAGAGAATATAAGTTTGAATAAACTCTTAAATCTAATCATTGAAAATTACCATTTAAGGTGATAAAACTCAACACACGCAAATCAATTTATTATTCACAATTATGTTTAAGGTGATAACGCCTAACACAAACCATATATGATTATTAATCATTAAGGATATTTATAGTGATAACACCAAATACAAACTAATCATATCCATGATTTATATCTAATTACTTATTAGAAAAACCACCAAATAAGATTAAGACTAAGGCCTATAAATATGTTAAAGCCTATGGTAAACCACAAAACCATCAAAACTATCTTAGGGAACTAGGCAACTAGTCCTATAAACTAGTGGCCTAGTTTGAGGACACGTGCAAAAACAAAATCAAAAACATTATATAAATCAACTAACTATTTCAAAGGTAACTTGTTGGTTAGTTGGACTAGTTGAGCAGTTAAGCTTTTAACCAATTGACTAGTGCATGGCTAAATCAAGCAAAGAAAATGATTAGCTCACCGGTTAACTAATTATTTAAAACCAGTTCATAGGTGAATAAGTTGATTGTTTTTACCTACTACCAATTGATCGATTCCTCTAAAGAACACATATATAGTTCAAATAAAAATCATAAAAGCATAACATAATTCAAAGATATCCAATATGCATTCATAGTATTAATATCCATAAAACCAACCTCAACATGGTAACATTGTGGATAATGCTTAAAAAACAACCAAAACTATCATTCATGTTATTATCATCTAATTCATGTTAAGGTAAAAAGGACTAAAAAGTATTAATTACCATTCTTTAATGCTTACATAACTTCAACAAAACACTCAAATACAGTAGGAAATCATGCCTCACATAGTAAACACATGGCATCATGGTTCAAATTTTAAGCCAAATGTACATCAAAAGTGTAATGCAACATACGATCATCCAAGCACAAAGCAACATATTAAGCAAAGTTTGAATTACTTCTAGAAACAAACTTATCACAAAATAAATAAGAAAAAACCTAGATTAATGAATCCTCTATAAAGTCCTCTTGATTACCTTTAATAATAAAATTTTAAGAAAAATCTTTCAAAACTACACAAAATCTTAAGAAAATAGAGAAAATGAGATGAAATATTTCTCTACCTCTTCCCAAATTTTCATAAGGTAAAATAGGATCAAAGAAGATGCTCTTCACTTTTTTTCCAAATTTTAGCACTCCTTTTCTTAAGGGGGAAAAGAGGGAATTTGAATAAGTATTGGAAGAAGAAGATGATGATGATGATGATGATGAAGACTAGAAATAATTGATATATTTTACTAAGAGGTAAAAGGAGCAAAAGAGGGTGCTATGAAAATGAAATATGATGACAAGCTATCACTAATAACCTTAGTCAAAACACACATAATGGAGGATAAATAGTGAAGGTTAAATTTAGTGGTGGAGTGTAATGACATAGGTGTAAGGAAAACTCTAGAGAGATAAAAGAGAGAGGATGGGAAAGGGGAAATGTAGGAGAAGGACAAGTAGCAGCAACAATGGTATCTCCACCATATTGTGTAGTTTAGAGGTTAGAGGAAGAAAGGGGATAGAAGAAATGTGGGTTGGTGAGAAAAGTACCTATAAAATTGCTTATTAGCATAAAAAGACAATAATTCTTAGGTTTCACAAATATCATAAGAAGAATCAATTCAAAATAAGGAAGTGGCTTGAAAGTTCATGAGAACCAAATTGGTTTGACAAAACAAGTTGTATGGTTTATCCCCATTAGTTAACTACTTTCCTAGAACAAAAATATGAGTTTTAGGATGAACCAATTAGATATTTTTAGATATGATCAATCGATTATTCCTTATGAAAATCACAAGTTCACCATATTTTCAAGTTCTTCCAAAAACCAAGACCATTTTATTTATATAGAACATAATTTTAAATACATTTTGAATGGTTTTAGGAAGAAGCCTTACAAAAAACCCTAAGGGTATAAGAGTTATCTCCTATCTCCTACTTGTGTTCTCAAGCAATTTAAACCCTACACCACCATTCTTCATCATTTTTGCTTCTCCTCTCTTATATTAATCTTTTATCTAATTCCCTTTATGTTTTTCCTTCAACAAAAAAAAAGTAGATTTAGGAAAGGGTTAAAGATCTTAGTTTGCCTCTCCTTAAAGTTATTATTTTAAGGAGGAAGTTCTCTTTATAAAGTTTATTATGATTTTCCTTAATTTTTGGGTTTAGTAAAAGAAAGATTTTACTAACTCAATCTTGTGTTTTTGAAAGGAGATCAAGGAGATACAAACTTTGGATTTTCAAGCTAGTTGTCCTTCTTTTAGGTTTGTGTTAGGATAGCTTAGAGATAGGAAAATCTTTACTTACATATTCTTGTATCAAATATGATAGATCTTATTTAATTTCTTATAATATGTGTTAAGTATGGTTTTCTATTAGAGGATATCTTGTGGTGAGTTTTATGTTCTCTCAAGCTTAAGCATGATTAATATACACTATTATAAATTTTATAAATAATAATATTTAATATATAAGCAAAAGATATTTGGTGTTTTATTTTTTTCATGATCTTAATCAAGTGTGTATGTTTTAGCATGATAAATGATTATTATACACATATGGAGGTTTTTATCCTCTAAGGTGAAAATCATGTTAGAGTTAGATTTCGGTGTTTTTGAGTAATTTATTAAATTCTTACATGAAGCATCATGTATAATATATGGTCATTTGGGCATGTATTAGATTTAAACCTTTATGTGCTTAAAGACATTTTTCATCTTTTTATATGTAAATATAAATAAATTCTAGAAAAATCATGTTTAATATGATACATTATGTTAAATATGTTCACCATATAAGTTGTGATGTTTAGAAGTACATGGGTAAGGGATAAAAAGGGTATTTTGGTCATTTATGAATCTTAGTTGAATAATATGATAATTTTGGATTTTTGAACCTTTATTGACTCACCATTGACTAATCTTTAGCTGTTGCCTCCTTGAGTTAAATTTTTAGAAACAAAATTTGATAAATTTTGATAAAATTTGATGATTATGGATTTATATGGCTTAATACCTTTATGGAGTCTCTTATAGCCTTTAATTTAATCCATTGATATTTTTGGATCTTTTGGAATAAAAGATTTTGAGGGGATGATAAGAGTATAAATGGTTTATATGTTTTTTAATTTGTTAAGTGTTATCACTCGTAAAACACTAATCATCTAAAGTGAAATAGTTTGAATGAGCTTAACTTCTACAAATCTTAGAGTTTGTAATAAGGGTATTATTAGGTGGGTAGCCCTTATATTTTATTACCTTCAAGAGGTGCCCAAAAGGTTATGATCTTATTCCTATTCCACTTAACTTACATTTTATTCACTTAAGGGTTTAGTTATCTAAGTAGTGGTGCCCCATAGAATTCATGCCCATGTACCATGGATAGGTTATCCTTATGTTTTTTTCATACCCATGGTATTTATTCCAATACATAGGGACACGTCTTTCTTATGTTTGGTAAGTTCTATGGCACTTATGTCCATGTGTAAGGGATGAATTATCCATATGTTTGGGTAAAGCCCATGACATTTATGCTCATATGTGGTGGATGAGTCTTATCTATGGTTTAGCAAGTCCTATAGAATTTATGTCCATGTATGGTAGATGTGGTGACCTTATGTATTTATTAATTTTGAGAAAGTTTTCATAACAAGTATATCTATGGTGGATAAATAGTACCATTGCTTGAAATTTTTAAATGAATTAAATTATGTGATAATGATCTATAAAATGATAATAAAAGGAGTTAAATCATATAAATTCCTTATGTGGACTTTTCATTCCTGTTAATGTAAATTTTTTATCATATTTTTTCTATTTAGACATGATTCATAATATTGTATGTGTTAATGTATGCATACATCATGCATATTGTTGTATGAACATCTCATATTCATTATTACATATATGCCTTGAGATTGTCACCACATGTATGTTTTGAGTATTATATAGTTTTTTTTTATTATATCATGGTTTTATGGGTATCATAAGCCTTTATATGGGTTAAGGTGGATTAGATTTATCTTATACTAGGTCGTACTAATGTTATTCTTGAATCGGTTCCATTATGATAATCTAGACATTTTTTGGGGAATGATCTTACTATGTGTAGGAGTTGGATGAAAACTAGTAGTTTACATTTTCTTAGGGATCTTTTTGGTGGCCTAAGAGTTATGTTATCAAGTGTAATTCTATATGCTCATGTTGGGACCTTTTTATTGCTCTATCAGATATTTAAACTTTTAGTTTTAATTTTGTGTATTTTGTTCATGTTTTGATATCATTGTATTTTGTTTTGTATAACCACAAACGTTTCATCTATCTTAAATTTTCCCTTTATGAAAGTTCATCTTGTGTTTTATTGTTGTTGTGAAATTTTTTAACTTCTTGTGATTTTAACCTTGCATCTAATATAACTTAGGTGATGACCACACCTATTTCCAAGTCAGATGTGGCACCAACATCCCTTATTTTCATATTTTAGCTTTTGCAATAAAGATTAAAAAAATTGATTTAAAAACTATGGAATTTCATTTTAGATGATTTTAAACCTTAGTTAAAGGATTTAAAATAAAATTTGATTTGAAAGTTTAATTAACGTAAAACTCAGATTCATTTGGTGAGAGACCGTGGGTTGAAATATGTTGGCCTTTAAATATTGATTGTGTGTTTAGGTTATGTGTTTAATATTATATCATTCTCTAACATAGCCTTAGAATTATAGTATTTTGTTGGTGAACATCTATCCTTTTTAGTGCATCGAGTAAATGGATGCAGTTAAGGTCTATGTTGAGGATTAGGTTTAGTAGGTACCATTACATATTAACAATAGGATCTAAGGTTTATCATCCATCAATAAGGCCAATCGTACCACAAAATAGAGGATTTGAAAGCCCTATAATTTTTAGCCTTGTAAGAGATCATGTAGTGTGGTTGAAACTCAACCAAACATTCATTCAAATATGATAAGTCAATTAGAGGCCAACTAGTAGACAAACATAGCATAGGTATGTTTACTATTTCTTCCTTACGATTGTGTATTATTTTTTTATTTTAGTGCATCCTAGTCTTTGTGTCTACTACTTTCTTTTCTAGAGTTGCTCTGTTACCTTATGTTATCATATTTTCTTCTATTATGCTACCTATGTGAAATAAGATTGCATGTGATAGTTTGTATAGAGATATGGTCATAGTTATCAATGATATTAATTTATTCATAAACCTCATAGAGCTTGAGCTACATGACTTTGATGGATTTTAGGTATGATATGCTAGAAATATATCAAGTTGTGACTGACTATGCATAGAAGCATGTGGTTCTTAAGGAACTAAAGGGTGATAGGGTTTTTTACTAGAGATGCAAGTCTAGGACCTCGGTGAAGATTATATATGCTATGACAAGAAGTACCTTAGACAACTTGTATCTATTTCGTATATTTTCCTACCCATCACCTTCTCCGACACACTCAATAATATTATAATACTATTGCCTATATATTTTTTCATCCACTCAATTTTACCTCCACATTCTTACCCCTAATATATAAATATAATTTACAATCATCTCAACCTATACTATAGTAATTCATATTACATAACTATTTTTTGATTTCTAGTATTCATTGAAGTATAATTTTTAAATAAAAAATAATATTCAATTTATTAGTAATTATTGAAGAAAATATTAATTACTAATAAATTATTTTTTAGTTTTCTAATTAATATAATAGTTAAAAAATAATATTATTGTCATTAATTTTTTAATTTGAATATCAAAATTTGTATTTTTATTAATTACTAAAAAATTGTTATTATTACATTGAAAGAATAATTTTATTTTTCAAACTAATATTATTATACATCTTATTTTCAAAATTATTATTATTATTATTATTATTAACATAATTTTTTATTAATTTCAAATTTTAATATCATTACTAATGTAATTTAACTCTAAAACTTATTATTGATTTTATTTTTGAAATAATATATTTTATAAATTGCTTTCAAGATCATCAATTAAAATTTCTTGAAATTTATTTTTTCCTAAAATATTCATAACAACTATTATTTTCTATTTCTTAGTGGATTTTTGAACTACTAAAATTCATATAATAAATCATGTCCATAGAATAAGAAGAAATAATTGTGCGATGGGGATGTTGCTTTGGAACATACATAACAAAAAGGGTAGCCTATGGGTGCGTTGGGTCCACGCTATCTATTTGAGAAATGACTAATTATGGGACTATATTCCTACTTTTGTTTGTTTATGGCCCTTCTTAAGAATTCTCTCTCTTCACTCCTAGTTTGTAGGAGTTTTTAATACTTGCATAAAAGATAAATAAGATGTACAATGCTGTGAGAGTCAAGCACCCCTAATTGTGGTGAGAAAAATTTGTTTTTTGTCATGTAAAAATGCCTAAACACCAACTTGTTATGTAGTTGGCTATACAAAACTAACTCCTTACAAAGGATCATTTGCTTTAGTTTGGTATCACTATGTCTAGCCAATGTGTGTTTTATGATAATGGTGCTAAAAGTTATTATCACTTATTCTAAGATTTCCTATTTACTATTAGTATTTTGCAATTTATTAGAAAATCCATGGACAATAGAGATGATATTAAAATGTAGCTAGATGAAATGAAGATTTTTTTGAAGAGCACTCACTAGATAATGGAAAAAAAGGAGCTTCTTCATTCCTTGTACAACTGTATGGTGGCTTATGTATGGTATGAACGAAACAATCATATTTCTTTTGTAGAGAGTCATCCTTTTGACGTTGTACAAAAGGAAATTTTGATGTGCATTATGTATCGGTGCTTATATGGTCTTGATGGGGTCATCATAAATGAGTTGTGAACTTTGATATTTTGGTGATGAAAATTCCCTTTTCCTACCAAAAAAATAGGGTTGTCAAACTTATGATCTTGAAGAGTGAAGGTAACCTAAGTTTTTTATACTATAAGTATTGGAAATGAATTTTATTTTTATGGGTTACACCAACACATCCAACATGATCACCAAACCAGAGAATGCAACCTCAAAAAAGTAACGCCAATGAATATTTCATGCAATTTATTTAAGCTTTGAAGGATCAAGTATCTACATTTAGGAAAAAGTGTAGAAAATGAAAACAATTACTACGTGGGGATTAGGATGGGCTATAATGGAAATGTCTCCTATGGGTTTGGGACACTATCTAGGAATCCCATTCTAGTTTGGGTTCATGGATAATTTTGGGTTTTAGGTTTAGGAAAATTTTTTGGGCACTAATATGGGATCCTTGTCCTCAAACCCACCCCTATATTTTTGTATTATTTTTTTAGTTATTAGTAATACTTATTTAGTGTACTAAATTACTTTCTTCATTGTGTAAGCATTTAATATGCTAAATTTTATTCTTTACAAGAAATATGTCATATGTTTCATAATTATAATAAGACATAACCTAATAAAATAATGTTAGAGATTGATAAGAACTTTGGTAACCATTAGGGGTTGAGGTTAAGGTCATCAAGTTGTAGGGAATAGGTTAGGATTTGAGGAGTAGGGATTGGATTTAAGGATAGGAGTGAGGATAGGGACAAGGATAGTGATTTGGTTCCTATAGGAATTGGGGTGGGGAATCCCTCCTTCCTAAAAAAAATTAGGGATGGAGAAGGATTTGGAAATTAAGTTTCTTATTAGATTTGAGGATAAGGGCATTGTCTTTATTCCATCCCATTGTCATCCCTAAGGATATATACTATTTTATTTATTTTTGCTAGCATTATTCTTGCCAAGATATAATTCTTTTATGAGTTGGTGTTATAATTAGTCATTAATATTATAATGTTTTTAGTAATCAAAGTATAAGGATAGGTAAATAGAATTTAAAGAAAATCATGAAATAAAACACAATTTAAATGATGAAATACTACATGAAATAGGAAGAAAATAATACATCACAACTAAAGGCTATTATTCATCATCTTGATAGTCTTTGCATAGAGTTTCTTTGGAATAATATGGATTCCCATAGGCATAAAGCACCTGTTGCCTAGTCAAAAATATTTCTTCCAAAAGAAGATGGAGGCTTGGGCTTAAAACAACTTCTCTATTGGAATTTAGCATGTATGGTCAAATATCTTTGGAAACTCCTTGAATTCAAAGAAAGCCTATGGTTTAAGTGGATGCATGAAAGATTTATTAGAGGAAATGATGTTTGGCATGTGAAGGAAAAATTTGATCACTCTTGGACTTTCAGGTAGCTTCTTAAGGTTAAATAAAACATTAAAGCTTGTTATACAAAATGCTGTATTTCTAGGAATTTTAGCATCAAACTAATGTATCAGCTAATAAGGAATTATATGATAAAGTTTGAGTGGAAGGATTTTTTTTGGAATCATAGTGGCCCTGAAAAGCACAAGTTCTTTACTTGGATGCTATGTCACAATGCCCTCCTTCTGAAATCAAAACTATTCAAGTGGGGAGTCACTGCTAATAACATATGTGAGGTGTGCAAGGATGATGAAGAGGATATCAACCATATGCTCTTATACTGTCATGGAGCTAAAGTCCTATGGAACTATTTTTTAAGATGGTCGAATTTGGTGAGGAACACCACTAATTGGATAAGCTTCAAGAACTGGCTGATTAGAAGAACCAGAGGTAAAGGAAAAAAGATAGTTTAGAGAGCCATTTTCAATGCCCTTCTTTATCATATTTGGATCAATTGAAACAAGGTAGTTTTCCAGCTTGTACAAAAGGAATCCTACAGCTACTATCAAGCATATTATCTATGATATTTTTGTTAGTTTCAATGATATAAGAAATATTCATATTAAAAAGTGCCTAAGTAGTCTTGATAGATGGATTGTATGAGTGTTGAGGGGTATGCCCCATTTAGTTTTTGTAGTTGAAACTCTTGTACCTCTTTTCCTTTGGTAATAAAGTTTTAATTAATTACCAAAAAAAAAGTTGATACGTAACACTTAAAAATAAAAACGACAACATATAGACATTAGTTATTGTCTAGGCCAAAACATTACCAGATATACTCAATTAAATCCATTAACAATTGACGATAGTCCATGTCATAAAACTTGATCATGTTTTGAATATATTGGTAATGCTCTATAACACGCTCACAAAATATGGCTCCTCTAAGCCCTTCCAATCAAATTGTGATGTATCAATATTAAGTAAGTAAATGCTACACTCATCTTCAAAAATCAAAGTGTAATTTGATGCAAGAATACATAGTGTTACTAAGTTTTGTAATTTCCAAAACATTATTGGGTCTCATATAGTTGTAAAATATGCCTGCAAAACTCAAAAGGCACGCTTGACATCCTTCCCTACTGACTTATTATGTTGGGCAAATAGTTTGTTTTTCTCACCTTATATGCATCGTATAGATTGGATATATATAACCAATGGTGGGAGAATACCCTCAGTATCCCAAATTCTAATTCTTATTATTAATTTTATGTTTAAATGGTGGAGTAGGAGGGACTTCATGAAATACATGAAAACTATCGAGGACATTAAGATCATTACATATACTAGGAGTACCAAATATTTTGAGATATATCCACACATCATATGAAGAAATAAATTCACTACCAATGATTATGTTCTTATCCATACCCTCGAGCACAATGACCTTACTAAAATATTTGAAAATTCTTCTATTGTCGGTGTATACAATCAATACTACTAATCATACAAGGGTAGACATATTATTTGTTAACATGAAGAAACCATTGAAGGTCAACTTAGTTTGGCCTCTTCATGTATTCCTATCTAAAAACTATGATGATACTCTTAGAAAATTTGATAACATTGTCTTGTCATGAATTCCTCTATATGCACATATTTATAACAAGCATCAAATGACATACTAGATGCTAACATATGCAAGGTGGTTGTGCACTTTTATAAAAGTGACAAACTACACCTTCTATAACCATTAATTATTTGCGTAAAGTATAGGTTGTTATTACCTAGAGCTTCCATGATATGAAGAAATATATTCAATTGAAATATGCTATAAAATTTAAAAGAAACCTAGAGGGGGTAAATAATTTACCCAATTTATAGAGTAGTTCAAGAGAAGATTATTCTCTATATCCACTACAAAAAGGTTCTCCCTTTTACATTTTGAATAAGTAATATTTTTTTTATTGATGATCATTCTTCTCTTAGTTTATGAGCCTTACAATCTCAACAAACATCTAAGTGATGATTTACAATATCGCCTATTTATCTTCTATAGACTCTCTATAAGAATCTTCAAAGAATGATAGGCAAACACTCACAAACTCCTTTGTAAATGTTTTTTAAGGTGGTTGTGATTACAGTTGATTCTCATCAAAAATCAAGATACAAAAGTATAAAACTTTGGATAAGATGTAATCTAGATAGATATAATAAGAGATATTATAATTGAAGAGCAACCCTACCAAAGAGAAGCAACAAATAATTTTCAATAAAAACTTATAATTTTAAAGTTGAGATAGTTTTAATGAGCAATTGACTAATTTAAGAGTAGATGATTAATTGCACAATAAATGTAGTTGAAAAAATGTATAAGTAATGCTGAAGGAGCTTATTTACATGACTCACTCTCATCGAGTACCCATTGGACACAAAATGGCTAAAAAGGTGTATCACCAAATAGGAAGAAAATTAGAATTTAATGATCACAGGTTCATCTATTTGAGAAAACTAGTCGATCGATTGTACAGTCAATTGATTGGGTGTTCAAACCAGTCGATTGAACATGCTCATATCTGAGATGGGAAAGTTATCATTACACAAACCAGTCAATCAATTTACTATAGCTATTTGATTGATTTTATGTCGTAGTCAATTGGTTCTATGAACATGTATGAACAGTACCATGGTTAAGTAAACCGGTCAATGTGTCATTATGACCAGTCGATTAGTTTCCTCAATCTATTCAATCAGTGGAACTAGTTGATGATTTTAAATAAATGTGAATAGGTTTATATAGGAGAAAAACCTATGGACTAGTTGGTCAAACTAGTTAATTAGTTTACAAACTGATTAATCAATTTGGATGAACCAGTAAAGCAATATAAATAAATAAAAAATAGATTTCTTATAGGAGCAAAATCCATGGATTATTATGTCAAAATAGTCTATTGGTTTCCAAACTAGTTGATTGGTTTGGCAAAACTAGTCTATGAGTTTAAACGAATACGAATGCATTTTTGTTGGAGAAAAACTCATGGACTAGTTGGTTAAACTAGTTGATCATTTTCCAAACCAATCAATCAATTTGATGAAAGTATTTGATTGATTTACTTCACTAGTCAATTAGTCAGAGTTGTACTCTTCTTAGTGCCTCAGGTTTAAACCACACGCATTAATTGGTCTTGAGACTAGTTGACTAGTTCTAAGTGGAACTAAATAAGATTTAAAAGCACATTAAAAAATTATAGAAATCAAGATCTAAAATGAATTCACATGAAGTGAATTCAAGGAATGTGTTGAAGAAAACTTTTTAAAGAGCTTTGATGAAAATGTGAAATTGCTCAACTTAAATATTTATAAGAAAACTTAAGACTTAGAAATATAATCCTTAAACCTTAAGTCTTGGTAATATACATATGATATTCTCTTTTGCTTTGAAAATTTATTGCACTTTTAATTTGGAACTTGAGAAATGATTTTAAAAAAACGTGATTTAGTCTCTTTGTTTATCATTCATACTTCATGCACACTTAAGCAAACATATCAATTTTCTAAACTTGTTTGCTGACATCAAAACAAGGATAAAAACATTGTTTGAACTATGAGGTCAACAATATCCCCCTTTTTGATAATGACAAACAAAAAGTGAGAGAGTGAAAATGTAGAAGGATAATAAATTATAAAGTGAATGAGAGTTGTACCACATCCTTATTCATTTACCATTTGTGCCACTTTTAATCCAAACTTCATATTCTCTCATCCTTTTACCATCAACAAGAGGTGATGATGAAGGGTCAGCAATGCCAAAACCTATAAGAAAATGAGACAACAATTGCAAAACCCTAAGGGGAATCTCCCCCTAAAAATGTGCATATAAATGTAAATGGAGAGACAAACATTAGGAAACTATGGAAAACACTCCCCTTAAAGTGATGCACAAGTAAATATCATGTATATGATTGCTTAAGAGAAGAGATTAATGACCAAGAATTAGAATACATAAATAGAAATGATAAACAATAGGTAGAGAAAGAACTTAATATCACATATGATGGTCATAGTATACATCAAAGATATACCTCAAAAACCATACAAATATTGAACAGTGTGTATAGAAATACAGAGGAAAGTAAAAGGCCCAGTAACATACTACACCTAGTCTAAACCATAAATAGATACAAATTAGTCACACAAGAACATGGATTAAAGATGGGTGGACGGGACAATGTAGCTAGAGTAGTAACTAAAGATCTAAACAATATATCCAAGCCTTCACTCACAGTGTTCTTATATTCAGTGGTCTCGATGGTAGCTTGACCAATCTGAGTAGCCCTCACAAAGGACTCTTCAATGATTGGATCAGAGGGAGAAGGAATGACATCATCTTGATTAGCATATTTGGGAGCTGGTTTGTGTGCCTCATGGAAAGTCTTGACACCTTGGTGTGTCTCCACATTATGTTGATGATACGGTGTAAATTATGGCTAAATCTATAAGTAAAGGGAAAATAACTCAGTTTCTAAGACTCTTTGACATCTCTCCATGTCAGTTAGCATCCCGACCACATTAAGAAGTAGATCATGGACACTAGTTAGTGTTACATAGCCTAGTGCTATAGGTAAAGGAGGTATATTGGAGGTGGAGGGTGTTGTTGTGGATGTGGAGGCTCCTCTAGATGTGAATGGAATATCAGTTGGAGGAAGAGCATCATTTGAGGGTAGTGGTAGGTCATATCAGTCATTTAGTGGAAGTTGTTGAAATGCCCCAAAAATTCTAATTTTATTATTTATTATTAAATAATATTTTAGTATAAAAATTAATTAAATAAGTTATTTTTATTAAAATAAAAAGGGAATTAGTTAGGATAAATTAAGAAGAAATTTATAAGTATTTTAATTTGGAGAAATGTTGGTATTTTAGCTAATTAGGGACTTTATTTTGAAAATAAATTAAATAAATTATTTTATTTCAAATAAGAAGGAGAAAATAGTTTCAAATTAATATTAATTTTATAAATAATTTAATTGGAGAAATTTAGGGTGTTTTACTAATTAAAATGGAATGTATGGAAAATCTTTTAAAAATCCTAATTTAGCCTAAAAAGGGATTTAAATACTATTTTATTTAAATATTATTATTTTTAAATATCCCAAATATTTTAATTAACTTAAATACCAAAACTAATTTTTTTTCCCTTTTCCCTCTTCCTTTTTTCCTTTTCTTTCTTTCTTTTTCTTTCTTTTTCTTTCTTTTTCTTTCTTTTTCTTTCTTCTTCTTTTCTTTTTCTTTTTCTTCTTCACCCAAACTGGGCCTTCTCACGGCCCAGTTTCTCTTCTTACTTTCCTTCGGCCCAACCCGTGCGGCTGGCACCTCCTGCCCTCTTCCAACACCGCGTTTTGATTCCACTTCCACCGAAACTCGTCGTTTCATTTAATGCCTCCTCCCTCGCGCCGACCGGCCCGGTCTCCTCTCTTTTCCTTTCTTTCTCTTTCTTCTAGACCGCCGATCCAGCCCCCCTTCTTCTTCCCCCAGCCTTCGCACTAGCCCGACGCCACCGACCTATAACAACGCTGTCGGCGCTTGGTTTTTCGCCGGCAATCTAGCCCAATTTGACCGGCCTTTTCCTCCCTTTCTCTTCCCCTCATCTCGGCAGCCTCATAAACCCTATCAAATCTCCCTTTTATCGTATGATACTCTCTCTCTCTCCTGCGCAACCCTTCCCCCCGTTTTGATTTCCGCCAGCCAAACAACGTCGCCGGTGACCCTAACCCTACTTTCCTTACACCCCAACCGACCCACAAAACCCTAAACTCCCTTATAAAACCTATAAATACCCCCAGTTTGAGCTCTATGTCGAGCTTTTGGTCTCCAACTCAGAATATTTCCCTTTTCGCCGCCACCCCTTTAGACGTCTCTTCCGCCACCTCCGGCCAACTTCGCCGCCTTTTCTAGCTACCCGTGCATTCCTTGCACCTCCCTCTAGCTAACCAAACCATGCATCACCCTCGATTCTTTCTGCACAATCCTCCCCGACTGTGCGAACTTCCCTTCTCAACCAACCTATTTTCCAGCCCCCGTCACCCTTTGCGCCGCCCTTAGCCACCTCTTCCGCCATTTTTGCCTCTTCTTTCACCTCCAAAATCTTCTGCAGACCCTCCTCTATCTCCCCATACCTTTATTTTCCTCTTCCTCCCTCTCCTCCTCTCTGTCTCTCCTTCTCCTCCATTCGGCCACCACCACCACCGCCGTGCGCCGCCACCTTTGGCTGTAACGCCACCCTCATTCTGTCCCTCTCCTTCTGGGAAACTCAAAACACCCCAGCTCCCATCTTAATTCTCCCTATCTTATTCCCAGCATGCAACTTTCCCCTCTTTCTTTTCTTTTTCCGGCCACCGCCGCCGCCGTCGTGAACCAACGCCGGCGCCGCCTATCCCCACCAGCCTATGGTTGAACCCTAGACCCTCTCAGCTATTTTTTCCTATTTTTATAACCCTTAAATTATTTTATTTCAATTATTTGCATATAAATACTATTATTATTATTCTTAATATTTATATTTTTAACATGCATTATTATTATTATTATTATTAATGTTTTTATTATTATTTATGTTAAGGGATGAAGCCTATTGTATTTTAATTCGATTTTATTATTTATTCTTCTTATTATTTCTATATTTACTATTATTAATATTAAAATGTTATAAGTATAATTATTATTATTATTTCCTATTTCGAATTTCCATTATTCTTATTCCATTAATATTAATACAAATATTTAGCATTAGTTTTGCTAATAATTTATTATTATTATTATTATTATTTCATCACTATTATTATTACTAAATTTTGGTTATTTAATTTACTAATAATATTATTAGTAGTATTATTTTAGTGAAAGGGATGAAGCCCTTATTTTACTATGTTTTTGAGTAATGTCCTTCTTATTATTATTGTTACTGTTTTTATTAACCTTATTATTATTAATATCGATATTATTTTTGGTATTTTTGGTATTATTATTTTAATATTTTATCAAATCCTAGTCTTATATTAAGTTAGTTTTTAATAGTATTTTTGATAGGAGGGAATCTAATTTTAGCTTTTCCTTCATAATAGGTGAGACCAGTCAAAGCCCTAAGGAGGTGTAGGAGTGTGCTCCAAGATCGGTGTCGTTTTAGGTAAGGGTTTACTAAGGCCATTGTGTGCTTCTTTGCATTCTATGTTTATGATTATTAATTATGTCGTATATGGTATGACGTGGAGTTGAAGTATGTTGTTGTATGGCATGTGTATTATTTATGTATGATGATATGTGTTGTGACCCTGTAAGATATGCATGTGAGGATGTTGATATGGTTTGTGCGGGGGAAAAGGATGAAAAAGGAGGATGGAGAAAGAAGTTGACCAAGAGATGTGAGTTGACCTAAATATTTTAATGATTTATGAGTGGAAGAATAAAATGGGAAATATAGGGTTTCGTGTGAGAGAATATAATTTATGATTTTATGTGAGAGAATCTAACTTATGGTCTTGTATGGGAAAATCTAATTTGTGGTTATGAATGGGAGAATCTAATAAATTGTAAGGTAAGGATGAATATTTGGGTTTTATATGGTTTGAATTTAGGGTTTGGTATGGGTGAATCTTTGGTTTTGTGTGGATTGAATTTAGGGTTTTGTATGACGGAATCATGGTTTGTATGGTGGTATTTATGGTTGTATGGTGGTATTAGGGTTTGCATGGTGGTATTTATGGTTTGTATGGTAGTATTAGGGTTTGCATGGTGGTATTTATGGTTTGTATGGTGGTATTAGGTTTGTATAGTGGTATTTATAGTTGTATGGTGGTATTAGGGTTTACATGGTGGCATTGATGGTTGTATGGTGGTATTAGGGTTTGCATGGTTGAATTTAGGGTTTCACGTGGAATTTTAGGGTTTGCATGAAAAAGGTTCGAAGGTTTGCATGGGGAGATTAATGTCTGCATGGGTATGAAATTTATGTGTGGAAAGTTAATTTGGGATGTAAGGAAGGTAATGTAAGTGTTGTTTGGGTGTTTGAGCACTTGGGATGAAAAATAGCACGTGGAGCAAATTAAGGGTACGGAGGAGACTGAATTAGGGTTTGGAATGATTAACTATGGGTTGTTGTGGTTAATTAGGGTTTGGTGTGGCTGATTAGGGTTTTTGTGTTATCATGTGTATGTGGTGATTAAAGTGTAAGAATGATGATGAATATGGAATTTATGATTTATGATTCGTGCATGTCCATGGTGAAAGCCTTTGAATAAGATACTTAAAACATTAATTATCTAAAGTGGAAGATCGTTGAGACGGGGCCAACCGATCCACCGATAATAATAGTGGTTAGGACATGATGTCCTATGTGTGATCGGCCCACCGATTATAATAGTGGGGGATCCCGATCTCAATGAAAATAAACTAGAGTTTTGCTAAGGCAAATAAAAGACACTAATTACTGACAGTGGAACAACATGCGAGGAGGAACCGAACCGATCCACTGGTTAGGAATAGTGGTTAGGGTTTTTACCCTATATGTGACCAATCCACTGGTTAAAATAGTGGTTAGGGTTTGACCCTATTGTGACCGATCCACCGGTAATAATAGTGGTTAGGGCATGATGCTCTATTGTGACCGACCCACTGGTTATAATAGTGGGGTGTTCCTATGCCCGCATGGATTGATAAAAGGCATGGTGTGAATCAGATTTTGATCAGAGATTAATTAAGTAATTGAATTAGATTATATTTGGGCCTTTGTACTTTTACCTGGTTGATCATATGCAATTGTAATTGTATTCTTCTATTCTTCTGCATGATTTTATGTACTTATGTGTTGGCCTTAGTGCTCGGTTACCTTACTCAGTACGTAGCGTACTGATCACCCTTTTCATGGGTGCTACTCATTCCCACGAGTAGTATACCCTTTTAACTTGTGCAGGTGGGTGAGACATCAGTCCGGGTTGTGTGTTAAGCGTGTTTGGCTCGAAATTCGTGAGTAGTGTGGTCGGATCCACTCTTCTTGTTATCTTATTTATTTCTATTATTTCTTCTTGTATCAGATTTATCCTATTTGAATTACTACCTTGTACTAAGTATTTCAAATGAAGCTTTTATCGATTGTAAGATTATTCCCTTCAAGGAATTTTGATTTCGCACTTTGATTTCTATCTTATGATTGATTTTACTCTATTGGTTTGTAAACCTTCATGCGTACTCTGATTTTGATATTATGATCTTTCTAGTTCTTCTATGAATTGTTGATTTGGTTTAATGTTAATATCTTCTTAGCCTTAGCACTTGGTACTGGAATGGTTGGAGAGAACCGGCCTGGTACTAAGTGTGGCGGTAACATCCCCAGAATTCACGGGTTTTAATTTAAGAGTTTCTATTTTAATTACTTCCGCCTTTCTTTAAAAAAAAGTAGTGAATTTTGGGGTGTTACAGTTGTAGCCTAATTGAAGTAGATATGGAACTATTGTGAAGAAAAGAGGCATGAGACTTAGGTGCTAGCTCAAAGGTATGCCTATTTATGCTCATCTGATACCCCATCCTCTTGAGGGTAACAACATCCAAGATTTCAAGCCCATTCTATAGGCAAAGTAGAGTGGTCAAAAAATCTCCAAACTAAACTCTAAAATCTAGAAGGATCATTGTGATAAAAGATCTATAACTAAGAGGTGCCTGACTGTGTCCAGCTATGTGGGACATATGGTGAAAGATTTCAACACCAAAGTGCATGGGGTAGAATATAGGATATGATTGACCCAAAGGGAAAAGAATGAAGTAGAAGAGATAATGACACACCCTCTTAAAGGTTGGTAGATAGTAAGATCGGGTTGTGACACCTTAAACGATGTGGTAGCAATGCATATTAGGAATAATGGAGTCAAGAATTTGAGTCCTCATCCACTTGGTATATTTCATGCTTGTGGAAATATCATGCTCAATCCCTAAAATCATTTCCAATCTTGCATCATGTACCACTATAAGGATCCCTAACACATGAGTAGTGATGGTGAATCTTGGAACATGAATTATAAGGTTCACATAAAAGATATGAACCAAGTCATAGTAGACTAGATTATGAAGAGTGAAAAGTGGGAGAAGACGGATGTTGAATAGGGATTAAATGTAAAGAAGTTTAAACCACTCAAAGCATCACTCAGTGTCAATACACTTCCTCAAGAGTAATTTCTTCCTATAGAAGGATTTAACCCAGCACTACTAATCATCCATGGTGCGAAAGAATAATGAGGAGTGTGGGGATGACTCCATGATCATTGCCAAGTGAGTGGAAGATTCAATAAGTTGTCTAGTGGATAAGGAAGTAGCTATAGCTATTGAAGTAGGAGGAGGTGAGCAACTATCCTCTTCAAAAGAAGAAGAAGAAGTGGATGGCCTAGATTGAGAGGAATTTGAGAGCAAAGAAAATAGCGACAACGACAACAACAAATGACAAATAGATCCACGAAAAGCCATGGTCACTTTTGGCAAAATTAAAGGAGAGCCATTAGATAAAGAAGAGGTAGCTAACCTATGCTTCACGACATTAAAAGAAGAGCCATCCATCTCAACAATTGTCACTAGCTTTGAATGTGATGAAGAAAATGATGAGGTATAATCTAGCAATCACTATTCTTATGATGAATTAATATGTGTTTTTCATGACACCCTATGTGAAAATGATAGGATAATAAAAGAAAAGGATAAAATGCAAAAAAACTATGGTCACCTTAATGAGAAACATAACAATATTTTAAAAGAAAATGGTTTTATTAAATCTCCCATGCTTCACCTTAAATATCAACTTGAAAAAAAAATGTGATGAAATTGAAAAATATAATAAATTTATTAATTGTGGTCACAAGTTGAAGATGGATCAAATAGCAAAAAAATTAGTCTATCTCCAAGATAAATGTGACAAATTTGTCTAGATTCCAATACTTTCATCAAGGGTGATGAAGGCTTAAATTGTTGCTTGGCACTCAACAACTATAACAATTTAGGATATAGTGACAAGAAAGTCATGAAACACCAAACTCTTAAAAAAAATATTTGTGAAGGCCTCTAAGACCCATAAATATTGTTCCTCTCATATCCCCATTATATGTGATATATATGGAAAAGATAGTCATGTGGCATCATCTTACAAATTTGGTAGAATTAGTAAATTTGTAAAAGCTAAGGTGTGGGTGCCTAAGGAGCCATCCTTTAAGGAGTGGTTACTAAACCCTCAAAGACCCAATGAAAGGGTACCTAAATAAGAAAATTTATGGTTGTAGGTGTGATTAAATGTGGGGAAAAAAGCCACAAATTCTTCCTAGATGATGGGTGTTCAGGACACATGACAGGTGATCAAATAATTTTCTCTAAGTTAACATCCTAAGATGGTAGAAGTGTCACCTTTAGTGACAATTCCAAATTGAAGATCAATAGCATTAGTATAGATAACTATAAACCTTTTATTGAAGATATGTATTTGGTTAATGGCTTTAAGCATAGCATTATCCAACTTTAAGATAGTGGGATTTTAGTAAACTTCTATCACTCTCATCACATGATTTCAATGGGGTAAAAAAAGTCCATATTGTTTGTATGCCCATGATGTTTACATACTGGATGTGAAATAAATCAAATTACATAATGCATGCATAAGTTCCATAGATCATGATGCATGGTTATGGTATAAAATAATAGCTCATGGTAGCATGGGTCTATTAAACAAATTATCTATAAAAGAATTAATTTATGGGCTTTCTATGTTGAACTTTGAATATGATAGATTAATTTATGCATGTCAACAAGGAAAAAAAACATATGGTCACCTTTAAACATAAAAATGTTGTGATCCCATCCAAACAACTTAAGTTGTTTCATATGGATCTATTCAGGCCTACTAGGACCTTAGTATGGGTGGTTATCAATATGCACATGACATTGTCAATGATTGCTTCCAATATATAAGGATTTTATTTATTTATACTAAATATGATGATTTAATGCATTTCTTGTGATTTCTAAGAAAAATTGGGTAGCAAAGGGAATAATGATCTTTACGGTAAGGAGTGATCACTAAAAGGAGTTTGAGAATGCCACACTCACTAAATTATATGATTAATGTGGAATCTCTCAAAACTTCTTACCCCCAGATACTTCATAATAAAATAATGTCATAGAATAGAATAGTTAGACAATGGAGAAATATGCAAGGACTATGTTGTGCGACTCTAAGCTCCCAAAGTACTTTTGGGTTAAAGTCGTATCTATAACAAATTATGTAAAGAATAGGGTACTCATTTGTCTTATAGTCAAGAAGACTCCCTACGAGATCTATAAGGGTAGGAAACTAAATGTGGGATACTTTCGCACATTTGGTTGCAAATTTTTTATCCTAAATAATGGAAAAAATAATTTAGGTAAGTTTGACTCTAAAGTGGGTAAAGGTGTCTCCATTAGGTATTCATTAAATATTAAGGCTTACTAGATCATTAAAGAATGAACAATGTTATTTGATGAGTTCGTTCATGTGGATTTTAATGATTCTTGATTTAGTGTGTAAGGTACTTATGATAAACATGCAAGTTTATCTATAAAAGTAGGTATCTCAATAGAGGAAGAAGAATCAAGGTCCAAGGAGCACCAAGAGAAAGAAGACGATGACCTTCTAAATTCTTAACAAGAGGATGACCAATGAGATAATCTTCCAAGAGCATGGGGATATGCCTATAGACATCCTCAAGAGTACATCATCAGAGATCCATCGAGAGGAGTAACTATTTAATCTTCTATAGGTAAAATATCTAATCTTCTTATATTCTTATCTTTAATGGAACCTAAGTCTCACTTGTGAGTCATGAATGATGAAACTTGGTTCATGGTAATTTAAGAGGAGATTAACTAATTTGAGAGAAATCAAGTTTGGGATTTAGTATCTATGTCTTAAGATAGACCTATCACTAGTAATTAGTGGTTCTTTGGAAACAAGATAGATAAAGGGGGATTGTGGTTACACACAAATTCTGATTGGTTTCAAATGGGTATAAGAAAAAGGAAGGCATTGATTTCAAAGAAACATTTTCCCCATAGTGAGACTTGAGGTTATACATGTGTTACTTAAATATGCTTCTTCTATATGTTTCACCTTATATCAAATGAATGCAAAAAGTGATTTTCTAAATGTTTTTCTATTGAAGAAGAATTTTATATTAAGCAACCACCTTATTTTGAAGAGGTTTAAAAGCCTAATCATGTTCACAAACTCAAAAAAAGTCTTTATGATTTAAAACAAGCCATAGGGCTTGGTATGAAAGATTGAGTAAATATATTTTGAAAAAAAGGTTTTGAGAGAGATGAAATTGATAAAACACTTTTCTTAAGGAAAGCTATTAAGGACTTTCATCTTGCACAAATTTATGTGGATAATATGATTTCTAATGCTACTAACGAGTCCATGTATAAAAAAAAAACTTTTAAGTTAATGTGAAATGAGTTCAAATAAGCATGATGGGGAATTTGAACTATTTTTGCATCTTCAAGTTAAATAATTAAAGGAGGGAAAATTTTTAAACCAAGATAAGTATAAAAATTAATTTCTAAAAAAACATAACTAAAGAGTTCAAGCTATGTAGTACCACCCCCATGGCTATAACAACAAAGCTTGACAAAGAAGGAGGAAAACAACTAGAAAAAAAGAGATATCAAGATATAATTGACTCACTTCTTTACCTTACTCCATATAAGCATGATAATATGTTTAGCGTATGTTTATTTGCTTACTTTTAATGTATTATTAAGGAATCTCATTTAATTAAGGTTAATATAGTTATTAGGTTTGTAATTGGCACACAAAAGTTAGGATTGTTTGACCCTAGATACTCCCTTTTAAACCGTATCAAATATTCTGATGCTGATTTTGTAGGGTACAAGGTTAATTGGAAGAGTTCTTTAGGTAATTGTAAATTCCTAAGAGTAGGTTTAGTTAGTTAGCATAGCAAGAAACAATCTAGCTATGCACTCTATATTTGAGGCTAAATATATACTATCTAGAGCTTGTTGTACTCAATTAATATGGATGAAACAAAAATTTAGTGATTGTCATCAAGGATTAAAGAGTGGTTATTAATTTCAACTGAGATCCAAGAATCATTTAGATTTAGTAGGTAAGGGTTTTAAACCCTATTTCTCATATATGAGTTGTAATTTTTTGAATTGGTCACTTTAAAGTATTGTTTGGGATTTAGTTTTGATATGTGGTACTTCATGAAATGGTTAGGAACCCTATTCTTCCCTTCATTCTAGTTTTCTATCACTTTTTCTCCCTAGACCTATTCTTGCTAGGTTTTAGATTTTGTTTTGGCTTCACTATCTAATTTTACAATGACTAGCCATATTCAATCTATATATAACACTAGAAGAGCTAAGGAGATGTCTAATAAAAAGGAAAAATGATCTTCATCCTCCTCCTTCTTCTCTAGTATCATCTTCTACTAATGTTTCTCCTATTATTCCCATTATTTATTAATTGAGCATTATTACTAAGGAGTCCCTATATGACTTGATACTATTATATTCCTCTAAAAGACAAGGGAAATGGACTTCTACCTTTTGAGATAGACCCATTATTACTACCAAGTGTATTAGTGTAATAAAATTCACTAAGAAGTGGAGGTTACCTTATATGGACACTTTTGCATGACATTAGCTCATTCCTCTCCCTGAGCTAAGAGATGACTACTATCCCAACCTAATGTGCCTTTTTATTTTCAAAAATCTCCATTTTTCCTCTTTTAAAGAAATATATATACTTATCCTAAGGGTTCCTATATGCCTCACTAAGAAGACCTTATATATAATTCTAGGAATCGTTGATAATTAGAGTAATCTACTCTATAAAAGTAAGAGTTAAGTTTGATGTTCAAAATTATAGGGGATTATTGAGGACATACAATCTTCCATGTATAGGAGACACTGTGTAGTCTCAGGAGTGAATATTAGACAAATATATTGTCCTCCTCACATGATAGAATTCCCTATCTTATGGCATCATCTTCCCCAGACATGGTTGCAGTGCAAAGATCAACATCACCAAGAATTGGTTCACTATCCACCACATCTTTTCAGATAGAAGGATACATCTAGGTGTAGACCTCTTCATTCACATGAACTATATGGCACACCACTCATAATCCTCCCTAAGATATGGATCATTGATCCTTGTGGTTTCCTTCAGTATGGGAAGCCCCCTAACTATGATGAGTATGGGCCATGATTTCTTAAGTTTATGGGCTTTAAGACTGGTGTAGGAGGAATTTATATATCTTCCAAGGGAAGGAATTCTCTTTCTTACATCCAAGATAAATATATTTGTGAGCTAGATAAAGTGAGAGGCATAAACGTTCCAAATCCATCTACTCCTACATCTACTTTTAGCATTGCCATTACCTTAGAGGGCCCACCTTCCTCTTCAAAATTATTAACTTGTCAAGGTTAAACCTTGTGTGCATATAAGGGTAGATCCATTGTGTAGGATATTTAAGATCTGCTCATCACAAGTCTATGGATGATAGAGTTTCACTTTACATAGGTTGACTAAACTCTAGGTGAGCATAGGATAGTGATCACTAGTCTTGAGAAGCTTCTCCGATCTACCTACTATCATTCCACTATCAAGACTACAACTCTAGAGACACACACTAATCCTTATCCCACTTAGGATGTTCTTACTCCTGCTAATGGAGGTGACACTATCGTGGGGGCACTATTGATGAGCATCATGCACCACCACCTACCACTATTGACATCATGTATGGACTGGGGACTTATATAATTAAAAATGCTAATATGGATGATGAATCTAAGAGTCATTCAAATGACTTAGGGAGAATTGTAAGTGCCAATGATAGCTATGGATTCAGATTTCACAGGGTGATTTTATGGTTGGAGTATGATCCACTAGTAGAGATCACTTCCATTTCTAACTAACATGAAATTGTTCCTAATTCCTCTCAATCCTCAAAGCCTACATATCCCCCCCAATCCTAATCTAATCACCATTGGTGGGAATCACAACTCTTTATATAGTCTTCCATCTTCATCAACTAGTTGGTAATATGTCTCTAATATTTTTGTTAGGGTTTACATGTGTTACTTATACTTTCATTATTTAAATTTTAACCCTTCAATATTATGTGAGTGTTTGTTCATGTGTGGAGAGAGAGAGATAAAAAAAATATGGCATTTAGATTAGGTTTAGGTTGGATCATTTTAGGTCATGTCAGAATTGGGTAAGAAGTTTAGGTTATGTAATAGCATCAGGTTTAAGTTGGATCATTTTGGATAGGGTAAGAATCGGGTTGTTGTGTAATAAAGTCAATTTTAGCTTTAGATTTGGATTTCGTTCTTTGAATAAAACAAGGTCTAGGCTATGCCCAACTAGAAAGAATCCAAGACCATATCTATATATAAGCTCAAGTAAGGTTTCATCCTAAAACTAATTGGTAATAGAAGTAGCACACTAGACTTATATATTAGTCTAGTTCCCTCTTATTTATCAATGTGGGACCCTTTTCACACCAAACAATACACCCCTCGAACAAAGTAACACACAACCTCCCCTTATAGGAAAGACGACACTCTATCGAGTCAACTATTCATCTTCACTGTTTTGGTGAGGGCACACATTATGTGAAGCACTAGAGTATTACCTTACCTCTAGAGATCATTCATCTATCTAGGGTAACTTGGACTTTCCAATAGAATATTAAACAACTTCCATTTGAATTGTTGAGGATATCCACCTAGGTTTTGAACCAAGTTATGATACCACTCTAGCTATTAGTGTTGTGAGTTGATATATAGCAAATCCAGGGAAAACTTATTGGTAAGTAGTGAAGTGGATCCTCGGGTACTTGAAGGAAATGGCATCAACTTGTATTGAGTTTGGGAGATCAGTTGATTTGCTGGTTAAATTCATGAACTCTAATTATGGCGGAGACCTTGAATAAAGGAGATCCACCAGTGGATATATTTTTTATCTTAGTGGTTTAGTTATTTGCCATAGATCTTCCTTGTAGGAGGTGACTACCTTTTCCACTATTGAGGAAGATTATATGGCTATGATGGAAGCTTTTCAAGAATTCATGTGGCTTGGTGGTTTAGTACAAGAGATAGGGTTTGGTTATGGTGCTCCAATTGTTCAAGGTGATAGCCAGAGTGCTATCAATTAAGCATAAAATCATAATTCTTTCCATTGTCAAAAGAAGCACATTGACATCAGGCATCACTTTATTAGGAAACTCTTTTTGCAAGCAAAATTGTGTTGGAGAAATTTGATACTTTAGATAATCCACTGATATGCTAATGAAGCCACTAACCGTGGGTAAGTTTAAATGTTTCCCGAACTTGTTCATAAGCCATGAGGCCTTATGTTGGGCTAGGAGTTTTATGTAGATGTCTTTACTTGTCATGCATCACAAATATTACCTCAAAATGGATAATTGTGAGCTTTCACTTGGTATTTGAAGTTCAATATAACAATGTGTTGGTTCATGCAAGTAGTGGAGAAGTTTGGGGTTAATATTTGGGATCTATGAGAAACACAGGAGTCCCATGTTTATTAGCATGGACCATGTTTTCTCACATATTAATTTTTATGTATTTTTGGGCAAAAAGCCAAGAGTAAGGAAAGTAACATGGGGGTCCCATGTTTCCTACACACAAATTGTGTTTTTCCTTTATTTAGGAAACATATTGTTTTATCCACTAGGTTTTTTTTAGTATAATAGTGGTATGATAGAGAACCATAATCGTCAAGTCGTGCAACCCAACTTCTTCTTCTTCTCCATTAAAACTTCCATTGATTAGAGAATTGTAAATCGGTATAATTGATTTATTGATTAGTTTAATCATCTTGTAATTACACAAGAACACTAATAACCATTTCTACTTTTTCATTAATTATTCTATTTTTATTGAATCCTTAATTGTTAATAATTTTGTTAATTCTAGTTTTTGGTTTGGATCCTTTTCAATCTATGCTATTCCACAACGTGTCTGCTTCTAATAAGGTGTATTTTGGGTTGTGTTACTTTGGGTCATGTTCAGGTTTGATTCAAGTGAATTAATGGGTCAAGTGTCAATAAGATTGGATCAATGTTAGATCTATTAGGTTTCTTAGGTTTTGGTATAAAATTTTTTTTAACTGGTTCTATAAACTTTGGGTTAGGAATGGGTTTTGGTCAAGTGATGGGTCAGGTGTAAATTAGGTCTAGTCAGTGCGAGACCCATTGGATTTTTAGGTTTAGAGTCTATAGAATTCAGTTTATATTAGGTATGAGTTATGTAAAATCATATCAGGTTCACATTTTTAAAACAAAATTAACATTAAGCAATTTAGCTACCTATTAAGACTTTGAGTAATACACCATAAAAATAAGAGGGCATTTATTCCTTTAGCCAAACGACCTTATTATGTTGATTTTCTTAGGGTATGTTAAATTATCAATGTGTAAATTTTGATCCCAATAAAAATGTTTAATCTGAAATAAATAAAAATACAATCACAATAATCAATAACTTTGCATAAAAACAAAATATCAAACTTTTCTTGTGATCACAGTGATTACACTAAGTCTAAGCAATCTGACTCAATCTATGCCTTTGTAAAGCAACACTCTATAGACCATAGTATTGCATGCCTTGAGGTAATTATCTCCTTTGTATGTATATCATTACATATCACAACATCATAGTTGATAATATCTCACCTTTTCCCCCCCAAATGACATCTTTAACTCTTGTGTTTTCCTATTGTGCTTCCCCCTGGGCATTCATGTTCAATTTGCACCATCATGCATTTGAATTTTCCATTTCTTTTATTCTTTTAGTTACATATATGATGCAAATTTTCTCCTCTTGTTAATTAATTATTTTACTATTGTGCATAATACCTTGGATAATGTCCTTCAGTTACTAAATTAATCCTTCCTATTTCCTCCTATTTTTATTTATCTAGATAGCTTATATTAGTGCTTATACATGTTTTTTCTAATATCTCAACATTCAGTTGTTGGATTATGATGTAGACCCAATTGAATTGGTTAACTTTTCACAATTTACAACTTCACTATAGATTAAAATTGGTGAGTGAATATATATGTATGTATGTATATATATTTTTTCATCTTAAACACATAAATTAAGTAATTTACCTCCTAAACATGTAGAAACTTCCTAATATCATAGTTTAGGCCAAAAAAGCTCAAACACTAACATATTATATATAAACTTTTTAAGTAAAATATGTAAGAAACTTAATGGCATAGTCAAAATATCAAGAAAATGGTTCTGAAAAGACAAAAATTCCCGTAGATGAGACCGTTACATAATATACATATATTTATTTTGCATATTAAAGCCTTATATTAAGATATATTAATACGCTTAACACAAATTTTCATGGGTCATATATATATCAAAAATCATAGAATAACGTTATTCACTTATATTTCACAAAAACAAAATATCAAGAATAGTATGATAAGTTATCTTAGCTTGCATAGAACCCTAATCATGTTCCTAACACATATTGACACATATTTAGGACTAAGGAAAGATTTAAGACCCTCTTAACAATCCAAGCAAAACGTAAGAAAACAAGAGGCAATACTTAGTTGAAGCTTCCATGAACCCTTGATTTCATTTCAACTAAGCAAAGTAAGATTTAGTAAATAAATAACTAAACAATCAACAAGTTCAAAAGCATAAGAAAACATATTAATAGTCTAAGAAAAGGGGATATTAAACCTCCTCGCACGAACAACTAAAACAAGAGGAGGGGACAAGGTCTAGCTTCAATAATTCTATAAAATGTAACTCTTTTATACAAAATGAATGTATAATAAGGCTAGAATAAAGATAAAGAGAAGAGAACAGAGAAGAAAATATAAAGGAAAATTATAAATATGTCAAATTAATACCTGGCCCGCCCCACTTCACCCAAGATTTAGCAAGAGAATAAAGGGATAGCAAACTAAATGATGTGAGGGGTAAAATGTAGAAGGGAAATCATCATTCAATCAAGGTTATGTTAATTAAAGGTGTGATCATTAAACTTTTTGACTAAAAATGTAGTTAACTGAAGATTTTATGACACGAAGAGAAAAAGATCAACTAGGGCCTCAAACGAGAGCATTGGGAATCCCATGTCCCAAAATAATTTTTATGATATTTATAGGATGAAAAACCAATTAAAAAGGTACTTAAATATATAAATATTAAATAAATTTCAAAAATTATGAAAATTTAGGGAAACCTCAAAATAATATTCTAAATATAAATATAAAAATATTCAAATTTATAATGAATTGGGTTCTAAAGTAAAATAAGAAATAATATAAATTAATGCAACTCAAGCCAATCAAACAATTGATCCATCTAGTCAACCATTGGTCTTGAGTGCACAAGTTTATCCTCAGCAAATGGGCTAATAAATTATCAATTGGACTTGGTTGGTTGTCGGTTCTTCATGTATATTAAAGATAATATTTTTAAAAAAAAATTTATTGTATATTTATAAAAATGTTATATTATCAAAATTAAGTTAATAAAATTGAATAAATAGGTGGATTAATTTTAAATCACATAAAATGGTGTTTTTGCGTTAATATAACTTAATTGTAATTTCATAAAAATGGGTATTACAATAAGGACCAACATATTCAATGCGTACAATGACGCATCCAAGCATGGCTTACGATGTGTATTGGTGTAACATAAGAGGGTAGTAGCTTGTGTTTTTTAACTAATGAAGAAACACAACTAAAACTATATATTTGAAGCTTGCAACTATGGTCATCACATTGAAAAATCTAGAGACACTACCTTTACAACATCTAATTTAGGTTCTTCACTAACCATAAGAACCTATGATATATCTTCACTCAATTGGAGTTGAATATAAGGAGCCAAAAATGGCTTGAATTAGTTATAGATGACAACTTAGAGTTGATCTATTATAAGGTTAAGGCTAAGGTAGATATATATGTTCTTAGTAAAAATATTTCACATTCATTAACTTCAATGATAATCTAGAACCAATTATATCATAATCTTCAAGAGATATAGATCAAGATTATTTTTTGTAGAGGTACTGAGGAGAAAATAATATGTGATCTCACTATTACACCTACCATTTTCAATGATATTTGAGCTAGTCAATCTAGTGAAATTAATCTCAAGTGAATCAAACAAGACATAGCTAAGGGTAAGTTGTTAGTTTTTATATTCTTAATGATGGCAACATTAGATTCTAAAGTAGATCATGTATTCCACTAAGTTATGTTGATTCAATGAGGAAGATTCTTCATTTGGGACTCTTTACACCTTATTTATTCTATCTTAGAGGAAATAATATGTACAAGGATTTGAAATGCACATATTGGTGTCCTTTCAAGAAGTAAGATATTGTATACTTTGTTTTACATGACTAAGATTGAGCACAAGATACCTATAGGGTTGGTTCAACCTCTGATAATTGCTAAGTGGAAGTGGGACATCATTTTCATGAACTTCATCATTAAAGTACTAAGGAAACACATTGGCTTTAGCTCTATATGGGTTCTGGCAGACTAGTTGACTAAATCAACAATGAGCTCAATGTAGAGCATGGGGCAATTATCTAGAGCTTATATGAGGCATATGGTGAGACTACATAGGTTACCTTAAGATATTATGTTAGATTAAGATTCAAAATTTATATTTTACTTTCAATAGAAGTTGTAGGAAACATTTGACATAGAAATCAAGATGAGTATTATCTTTTACCTTGCTGCAAGTTAACAAATAAAAGACTATTGAGACCTTGGTGAATATGCTATGAGCTTATGTGCTTGATTTCTATAGTATTTAGAAGGACCACCTTAACTTGATTGATTTTTTCTACAACAATAGTCATTACACAAGCATAGGGATGACACTATTTAAGTCACATTATGGATGAAAGTGGCGTAGTCCTTTATAGTTTAGAGAAATCATTGAGAAAGTTGTGGCACGACCTAAGATGGTTGAGGAAACCACAAGATAGATCAAGGTGATTTAGATTTTTATAAGGACAACTCAGAACCAACAAAAGAGTTATATAGATTTGAGTAGGAAGAAAAATGGCTATGAGATGGATGACAAAGTCTTTTGAAGGTGTTACTCACCAATAGTGCTATGAGGTTTGGCAAGAGATATAAGATTAGCCTGAGGCAAATCAGCCCTTAAAAGGATAATGAGTTTTCCTATTAATGTTACTCATGGAGCTATCATATGTGCATAATGTATTCTATATATACTAGATGAGAATTACATTGCAAATCCTTCTTGCATTATCTAACTAGAGGCAATCAAGCTTGACAATTTTTTGGTGTACAAGGAGCAATTGTGAGGAGTATCAATGCCAAGATGCGGCATGCACATTCAAAAATGATTCATTTGTGAAGAATCTTTAAATGAGTAATAGAGTTGAGGAATTCATATGGAAGGATAAGGAAAATATGTGAATGAAGTATCTAGATTTATTTGCTTAGACTAGATCATTTTCGATCAAAAGTGTAGTGCATCATTTCTTGCTTTATTTGTGAGCATGGCTTTAATCAAGTAGTTAGGGTTTTTGATAATCTCACTTGATCCTTTCTTAAGTAAGAGTTTCGTTTTAGTGGAATTTTGAGGATAAATTTCCTTTCGGATGAGTAATACTATAATACTCAAATTTTAAGAAACCTTGATACAAAGTTAATTAAGAGAAAATATTCATTTTATGCAATTTAAAAAGGTTAAAAATACCATAATCTATTTTAAATGAATAATCTAATCATATTTCATTTTTATTACTTAGGAGGCTGGTATTTTTTTTTTAAATAAAAAAATAGATTGGTGGTCGTCAGCCCTTAGCTAATAATTGACCAACTACTAGACAAAGAGCATGGCTTCTAGCGTCAAGTCAGGTAGTCGACCAACGGTGCCTGATGATCTATCAAGGCATCTTAGCAACCTTATGTTAATTTATTTTTTGATCTAAAAATTATTCAAATGGTATTGAAATTCAAATATTTTTATATATTTGATATGCAAACATTATTTTCTAGGTTTTCCCAAATTAATATACTTGTTGGAAAAATTTTAATTGTCATAGGATTTTCCCTTCATTAAATGTTCATAATAGTAAATCTGTCCCCAAAAACTTATTTGGCTCCATTCTCAGCCATCATATGCTAACTTGATTAGCCCATAACACCTTTATTCCTATAAAAAGTTGAAAACACCTCTTTACCTTTTGGTTTAAACAATTAATGATTTTAGAACCCCCTTAGACTACTCTATCTAGAACTAAATACGAAGCTAAGACAAACAAGACATTCTATCTCTTCTCCTTAAGTGTGCTAAAATCATCCTATAGGGTCTTATGCTTTATTTTTTTAATTTACTTCTAAGTCATTCAAACTCCTCTTTTACCTTATCTAAGAAAACCTTATGTGTCTAAGAGCTTGATTCTCTCTCCTAATTTGTTATTAGTTTCATAACAAATTCTATTGTGTTCTTGTGCTATTAGAACCCTACTATATCATTTTTCATCATTTATGCTTATTCTATCTTTTCTTAACCATTTATCTATCCTCTAGTGTTTTCTTGGTTTAAAATCTTGGTTTTTCAAGGATTGTGTCAAGGAGTCAATGGTGGTCTACTAGTTTGAGCAAGAGCTCCATTTTAGCTTCTGAAGGATGATTGGTGTCATGGATTTTTAGGACTTGGCTACATTATATGAGAGGGCATGTATCTTCACTACATTGATTTAGGAGCAATCTTCCATTTTAGGAAAGAGGAAGCCATAGGTGTAGGATTTTGGAGGTGGAATCAAGTTCTAGGGAGGTGAACCTCTAGAGATTCTATAGTGAGGTTAGATCTAGCTCAAGGAGATCAATTCTGACACCCAAATCAGTCTGGAGGTTAGGTTAGATCTTAGGGTCAACCAAGGCACTTCATTTGTCAATTCTTTGGTCAAGACCATCTAAGGCGAGGTTGTCGGGGTACTTCAATTCGGTGCAGGATGTGTATTCAGCTAGGTTATCGATCTTTTGAGTGTCAGCATCAATAAGGTTAGTACTAGCAATAGGGACCATTGGAACCTTATCAACAAGGCTATGAATAGAAACACTGCCGGACATAATAGCAGCAGCAATAGAGGGCACTTGCCTTAGCCACTGGTCAGCTAAAGGAGGCTAAGGGGAGATCATAGGAGTCTTGCCTATTTTCTTAAGGAGGATGATAGGCCTAGGGTTCTGGAAGGTATCATGGAATATACTAGGGAGGACAGATATGTGGGCACCTAAATATCATTCGCTAACTAGAGGCTTATAGTTATTTAGATGTAGTTAGTGGTACGTTCTCCATCCTCTTGCTACCAGCTTATGTGTTGTTTGATTCAAGGGCTTCTTTATCATTTGTATCTTCTACTTTTATTGCTAGAGCTAATTTGTCTCCATCTTTTTCTATATCTATATATGTCATGTTTCCTTCTCGGGATAAAATGGATTGTATAATGCTCAACTTAGATGTGGCCTTAGAGATAAATTGGGTAGACTTCCTAGTAAACTTGATTGAGATGTATCTTTAGGATTTCGATATTTTTTGTGGGATGAATATATATGTTGGGGAGGTACTATGCAGTGATAGATTTTTTGCAGGAGAGAGTCATGTTTTGGGGACTTCAAGGTGCTAAGGCCTCCTATCAAAGATGTAAGTCGAGGCTTACAACGAAGATTGTGTCTCCCTATACATTGTATTCATTGGTGGAGAGGGGTTACCCTATGTAATTGTGTGGGGTTTAGGACCTGAATAAGGACATGTCAGTGTTGGAGGATATTTCAATTACCCAAGAGTGTCTAGATGTGTTTTCCGAGGAGATCCCAGACATGATGCCGGTACGTGAGATAGATTTCACTATTAAGTTGGTACCAAGGACCGATCTATCTCGAAGGCAACTTGAGTTTAACATATCATCAGTTCACATCCATAAGGAAAACATCATGAAGATGGCATTTAGAATATGGTATAAGCACTATGAGTTTACTATGATGTCTTTTGGTCTCACAAATGTATATGTCATCTTTATAGACTTGATGATGAAGATTTTTTGAATGTTTTTCAATCAGGTTGTTGTGGTTTTAATAGATGATATTTTGGTATACTATTAGAGTAGAGAGGAACATGAGTAGCATATGTGTACAACATCGTCACTCCTTAGAATGCATAACTTGTATGCCAAGCTCTCTAAGTGCAAATTTTATGTTTAGGAGGTTTCATTATTTGGTGTCATTAGGAGGAGGAATTATGGAACAACGAAGATTTTAACCATGACTGAGTGGAAGACGCCCACTAACATCCCTAAGGTAAGTAGTTTCCTAGGTTTGGCCAGGTATCTATAAAGTAATTATCGAAGAAGCTCAGCCTTTGATGAACCTCCTAAATAAGATGACCAAGTTTTAGTGGTATGATGCTTACGAGGGATCGTTCTAGAAGTTGAAGCGACGGTTGGCTACAACACTGGTTTTAACTCTGCCACTGGGATTAGATGGGTTTAAGGCAACGCGTTGAAGCATAGATTAGGTTGTGTTTTGATGCAGCATGATAAGGTAATGGCTTACACTTCTATTTAGTTGAAGCAATATGAGAAAAATTACCTGACGCATGACTTAGATTTGGCAATAGTAATTTTTGTACTAAAGATCTAGAGGCATTATCTGTATGGGACTCAGTACAGATTCCACATCAACAATGAAAGCCTTAAGTTTATATTTACTTAGAAGGAGTTAAATATGAGGCAGAGAAGATAGCTAGAATTAGTAAAGGGCTTGATATTGAGTTGACCTACCATAAAGGTAAGGTCAATGTCATTGGAGATACCTTGAGTAGGAAGATGTCACACTCTTTGATTGCTTTTGTGCTGACTAATTGGTTGTTGGAGGATCATGGTGAGATAGGGATAGAGGTGATCCAGCATGTTGATCTTGAGGTCCGGATGTGTACTTTGACAATTATGCAGAGGGTATTTAATGAGATCTAAGCAGGATGGCTTGGAGATGTTAAGCTCGAGATGATTCAACGAACGATTCAGGATGTTTGAGTTGAGGGTTTTTAGATTCACGAGGATAGTAGCATTTAATTTAGAGGTTGTTAGTGTGTGCCACAGAGTTGTACAGATCTGAAGCACCAAATGTTAGAGTAGGGTCACTGTACTCTATATTTCATCCACCTAGAAGGGAATAAGTTGTATAATGACCTCAAGAGGATCTACCAATGGCCTTGCATGAAGTAAGAGGTAGCAGATTTTCTGTCGAGTTGACTAACCTACCAGAAGGTAAAGATCAAGCACCAAAGGCCTACAAGATTAGTTTAGCCTTTAGATGTTTTGGGATGGAAGTGGGACTCCATCTCGATGGATTTTGTGAGTGGGGTACCTAGAACCCATAGCAGTTGTGACACGATTTGGGTTATTATCAACAAGTTGACTAAATCAATTATCTTTGTGCCGATAAATTCAACTTGGAGTATGGATCAACTAGCCGATGTACATTTAAGGTTTGTGGTGAGTAGGCATAGTACACCTACTGAAATAGTCTCCGATCGGGACTTAAGGTTTCTTTCGCACTTTTGGGGGAAGTTGTAAGAGGCTATGCACACAAGATTGAGGATAAATAATACCTTCCACCCAACTACAGACAGGTAGACTGAGATAAGTATTCAAACATTTGAGGATATGCTACGAGATTGTGTTTTGGATTTTTTGCATAGTTAGGAGGAGCGTCTACACTTGATTGAGTTCTCATACAACAACAGTTATCATGCAAGCATAGGGATGGCACCCTTTGATGCACTATATGGATGAAAGTGTCGTACACCCTTGTGTTGGAGCAACATTAGTGAGACTATTATACATGGACCAGAGATGATTGAGGAGATGACTCGGCAGGTTTGGTTGATCTAAGATAGGATGAGAGAAGATCGGAATTATCAGAAGAGTTGCACATATCAAAGGCATAACATTAATATATTTGAGCTAGGGTATAGGGTTTTGTTGAGGGTTTCACCCACCAAAGGAGTGCAAAGGTTTGGTTGGAAGGGTAAACTGAGCCAAAGGTATATTAGCCTTTATGAGATTCTTGATAGGGTTGGCAAGGTTGCATACTGCCTAGAATTTCCACCAGAGTTGGCTTAGGTTCATAACATCTTCCACATTTCTCAGCTAAGGTACATCGCAAATCCATCCCACATGATTAGACCAGATGAGATAGAGCTTAATGACTTATTGACCTATGAGGAGAGGCCTTTGTGGATTCTCGACACCAAGGTTTGACAGACCCAGACGAGTTTAGTTATGTTAGTGAAGGTTATTTAGAGCTGGAATAGAGTAGAGGAGGTGACTTAGTAGACTGAGAAAGACATATGCGAGTTATAACCCAAGCTCTTTGCCTCAAGTGTGTTACGTTTCAGGTTCTCTCTCTCTTTTAAGGGGGTAGTCCCCAATAGTATATTAGAAACTTAGGTAGGGTTAATTACCAAGATCTCCTTCCTTACATCCTTTTTCTCTTCTTCCCGAACCTCGACTTCTTAACTTCGAAGATAAAGTCTCTTTTAAAGGGGTAGTGATGTAATACCTCAAAATTTTAGCTAACCCTAATCCTAAGTAATTAATATTATAACATAATCCTAATCTCAAGAAATAAATATTTCCACCTTATCCTAATTCTCTAACCCTAGAATTTAACCTAACCCTAATTTATCGATAATGAATCCATCTTATTATCCTAACCTAAATTATATTGATCTTGTTATAATCAAAAACTAAAAATGTTAACTCATAATCCTTTCCCTCTTTTCCTTTTTCTTTTGTTTCCCTCTCAAATGATCCCTCTCTTTCTCCTTTTTCCCCCTTCTCCCTGCATGGAACAATGTCTACAAATAATGCTTACATGCCCATCACTTCCTACCCATTGCTATGTCATTCCCTATTTCCATCAACTCCCACCTCCTATGTATGAGGATTGGGGTTGAAATTTTCCCTCACACTTCTCTCTTGTCTCTGTAGTATGGAAATATATATATATATATATATATATATATATATATATATATATATATATATATGCATGCTTGACATTAAATGCTACCACCTCTCTTCTCTCCCTTTTGTTTTTGCAACTAACGCAGCACCACTTCCCCTCATTCACCACCTCCTTGTTGTCACAAAAAACAAACCCAAGAAGCCACCACTAATAAGCCAAATTAAGACAATCACACCACCACCGACAACTCGTGCCATTTCTCCCTCACCACCTTCGTCCACCCTTGCCAAAAATCACCCCTTACCACTGGCTAAAATAAGCAAAGCTAACCCCTCCCCTTTGGCTAACTCCACCATAGATTCTTCTTCATGTTTTTCCTTCCTTGCTACAACAAATTCACTACAACCTAACCCACTCCCCTTTTGCAGCATTGGCCGAAGCTTCCCCCTCCATTTTGGAAACATTGGCTGAAGCTCTGCCCTCTATTTTGGAAGCCACAACTACAGAACCCTTCCTCCATTTTGACACCTCCAACCTTACTATACCACCCCCTTTAACTTCCACCACTAAACACCATCCCTCTTGTTCAGCCTCCTCCACCATTTCACCTTCCCTAGAAATGGCAATTTGTATCATTTCTCACCCTCCATTTCCTGTGGTATTCTCTCTTTTATTGGTTACACAAGTTCTTCCTAAACAGTACCCTTTATGGTTCGATTTTCTTCCTTCCTTCACCCTTTTATTTCCTCAAGCATTTCCTTACTTACATTTTTTAATCCTAATGATATTTTATCATGCTTTTCTTATGTGGTTTTCCCATGGTCCTAGAAGTGGTAGAATAGGTTTTGCAAGTTCAAAGACAGAAGTCATTTTAGTAAGGATACTTATCATAATCTAGGATTTTTAATTGCTATGTCTTATACATGATTGTATGTTGTGCCATGTTACTATGATTATGTGTACTAATATATGATTGTTGATACTATGATATGTGGTTGATATTATATAATAAGTAAATAAGTAATTGAGTTTATACGATATTGTTATTTTATGTGGAAAAGCCTTCGATGTGAACTATGGATTTATCATGGGTTTTATTAACAATATTATGAATATGAAGTAATTATGATAAGGACTTTAGAGAAAATATGGATTTGGAAATAATATTACTACACACATAATATTTACATGAAATAAGAGCTATATTACCGATAAAGGAATTTTGGTCAATGTGGGTTAAATATGAAAATCATGGTATTTTAAGGTGTTATATCATCTAAGTGTGATAAGGAATTTATATGAAGTATTTAGAATAGTTGTGAATGACCCAAATTTAAATAAAGTATTGAAATGGTTTGATTTAGGAATAATAACCCTAAAATGAGGAGGCTATTATCACACATGAGAAACAGTATAGTTAGACCACGAAACTTGAATATTTTGTTAATATCAATGTTCAAGAAATGTATATTAAATTTGGTAAGTGTTTGAGCTATACATAAAAAGTTATGATTAATTTGTAAAATTAAGGTGTATAAGTCCTAGGAAGAGTAACTTTTGGGATAAGGTTATTATTAATTATGCAATACCTTATATTTAGGCCTTTAAATTTTAGTATGTTGTTAATAATAATATTTGAGAAGTAGGTAGTAAGTTTGGTGGTTAAAAGAATAATAGGAGAAAAGTTATTATAAAAGTGTGAAATTAGGATTTTGGGAGATTATAAGGATCTTAACTTTGGAGAGCAGCCTTATGATCTACGTGATGTGCTTAACTGCTTTAATGTGTTATGTACCTATAAATCAATCATGAATAAGATAATACTTATTTAAAGTAAAATATCACATGAGTTAGGACAAGGTGATGTTTTTCATATCTATCCCATAGGATGATAATAGTGGCACAGATCTATTCCACTGTATGATAATAGTGGCTCAAGTGTGTTGTCCCTGAGAGGTGCTTTAGTTCGTTCCATTGGATTAAGAATAGCAAGCCCTATGCTCATTGTGAATAAGAATATGATAAGTAACCTAATGGATATGATATTGATGATTTAAAGTACAAGATTATGTGAGTTGGGACCATGTTGATTTTTTTTTATCCGTTTCACTGGATAATAATAATAGTGGTTCAACAGTGTGTTGCCCTAAGAAGGTGTTTTTATGGATCCGTACAAGTGGATAATAATAGTGGCACAGTTGTGTTGTCCCTATGAGGTGCTTTAGACTGTTCCACTAGTTTAAGAATAGTAGGGTCCCTAAATTTAATATAAATAAAAGAATGAAAATAGTTATATATATATATATATATATATAATAAAGAGGCCTAGATTGGTATTTACCTTGTGAGACCTTTCGTAAATTGTATGTTTACTTATCATCTGTAATGAATGTATGCATTTATTTGTATCCCTAAATTGATAGTGTGGTTGCCTTACTTATTACGCAGTGTACTAACCATCCTTTTCATAGGTGCTTCTTATTTCCATGAGTAAAGGACCTTGACATTTTTGTGTAAGTCTATGAGTACCAGATGGATAATTTTGCTACTTATGATGTATTATGTGGGGATGAGTGACTTTTATCTGTACTGAGTGTTTGGGCAAAGAGTTATGTTATCTAGATGATTTTTTACCTAGATACCTTTTAGACTCTTTGATCCATGATATTCCTTAGTTTGTAATCCATTATTGTACCCTAGAATTAATCTTCAAACTAATATTTGTATTTATAAAATATTCTCTCATTTATAATCACCTTGTTTTACTATGAATGTTTTAGCCTTGTGATTGATGTAAGAATGGTATGGTAAACCAGACTTATGTCAATTATGACAATAATGCCCAATATTTTAATTATATGCTTCTGCTATAAATTAAAAAAATTTAGTAGTAAAATTGGGGGTTTAAACTTAAACATGGTTTTTAGATGTAGGGAGAAATTTTAGAAATTGTGGTATTTAACATTTAAGAATGAAATATTAGGTATTTTAGGGTTTTCATGATATTAAGCATGTATGTTGTAGCATGAAAAATGATTATCGTACATATATGAAGTCTCTTCTCTTTTAGGGTAAAATTCACATTCAAGTTTGTTTTTGATGTTTTTGAGTAGTTCATTAAATTTCTCATATATTTTGTATGAATTTTCGTACATAATATGTTGTTATTTGAGTATGTATAAAATGAGATATATTATATCTAACTTTTTGTGGCCTTAAGGACAATTTTATCTTTTAACAAGTAAATTTATAAAATAAAATAAGAAAACACGTCTAATATGATACATTATTTTATATATGTTGATCCTATGATTTGTGATGTTTAAATGTGCATGGATTAGAGATATCTTGAAAAATGGTGTTTTTGGTGTCTAAAGGCATTTGGGTCCTTTTTTAGATAGGAATATATGTTTGCCTTAAAATTATGTTCAAATACTTTATTAGACCTCCATATGGTTTAATTATAATAATTATGAGTTTTGGAGTATTTATTACCTTATTGTAAGGTATATGGATGAGAAAGGGCATTTCATCATTTATGTCTTTAGGTTGAATAATATGACAAGTTAGGCTTTTTGGACCTTAGTTGACTTATGTTGACATTAACGTTGACCATTGATCAATCTTTGACCGATGATTTTTTGAATTAACGTTTTGGGAAATTGGTAAAAATGGCTATGTATGGATTTTTATAGCTTAATGCCTTTGTAGAGCCTTAATGCATTAAATTTGTAAAAGAGTTTTAAGTAGATTATAGAAGTGGTTTTTATGTGGTTTAATATGTTAAGTGTTATCACTCGTAAACACTAACCATTTAAAGTAAATGAGTCTAAACAAGCCTAATTTATCTAACTCTCAGACTTACTAACTAGGAGTTGGTGGGTTGGTTATCCTATTATTTTGCCTTTTGGGGCCTATGAGATCCCAAATCCTTCCGTATTCTATTATACTTTCATTTCTTAAAGTGTATGCATGCTTAAGGGTTTAGTAACCTAGGTGGTGGTGTCCCATGGCATTTATGCTCATGTGTTGTGTATAGTGCATCCTTATGTTTCGACAATCCTCTTGGCATTGATGCTCATATATAATAGACAAGTCATCCTTATGTTTTAGTAATCCCCATGACATTTATGTTCATGTGTAGTGGATATGACATCCATATGTTGTTATTGATTTTGAGAAAGATACAATGTCATGCCTATGGTGGAGAAATAGTGTCTTAGCTTAAGTTTTTTTTAAATGAATTAGATTATGCAGTCGTGATCTCTAGAATGATGAGAAAAGGAGTTGGATCTTAGATATGCTTTAGGTTAGCTTGCTACTCCTCTCAGTATAATTGTGTTACTGTATGCATCTCCGTTGTTGTGATTTATCATATCGTACGAGTTAATAGATACATGTACTATAAGTGTTGTTGTATGAGTGTTTTGTACTCATTATCACATGCATAACTTAAATTGTTATTGCAAGTATGTTTTAAGTTTGATATTGCATGTCGAGTTTATTCTATGATTCTATGTGTATTATAAGCCTTTATATGTGTTAAGGTAGTTTAAATTCATCCAATACTAGCCCATATTGATGATTAAATCAAGTTTATTATGATGATCTCGACTTTGTTCATGGGAGGAGGTGATCATGTGCAAGAGTTGGATGACAGTTAGTCGCCAAGCTTTGCTAGGGGAGCTTTTTTGTAGCTTAAGAGTTAGGTTATCCCACATAGTACTTTTTGCCTATGTTAGAATCTTTTTTTTCCTCGGGTATTTAAACTCTAGGTTTTTATTTATGTATTTTGCTTACAGTTTGATAGCAATATAATTGTTTTGTGAATCCTAAATGTTACATCTATCATACGTTATCACCTTATGAGAGTTTATCTTGTTTGTTGTGAAAGTTTTTAATTTGTTGTAATTTTAGTCTTACATCTTATATAGGCTAAGTAATGATCACATATCTCTTTATATTAGAAGTAACTATAATATTGTTTATTTTCATATTTTAGCTTTCACAATAAATTATTTAAATAAAAATTAATATTAAAATATGAGGATGTTAGAACTCCCTTCATGTAACCATTTTTTGATACTACCTATCCCGTAATGACTTCTCACCAAGCCAACTATGGTAGTACTTGCCTTTTTTTACTCTTTGATAAACCAAGTCAGCCTTCACCTGTATTGTGGATCACCACTCAAACAATGATGTCTTGCTTAGCACTTGAACCACCACACGCACAAGAGAACACAAAAGAGTTTTCACAAAGAGGAAAATAACATTTTTTTTAGAGAGGGAGAAACACTATAGAGCTTAGAATTCTGGATAGACGCAAATGAGTCCTATTTTCTTTTATTGATGAAATCTCATCCTCTATCACCTCATAGAAATATTCTAGAGTGAGCGCATTATTTGTCTCACTAGAATGGTCCATTAAAGCATTCATGATAAATTTAGAACATTCTGCTCTAGTGTGTATAAAAGAAGACAGTAGTGCAGGAATCCCTACAAAACCATTTACTAGAGCTAGAAGAGTGAGAGCATCCACAGCGTTCTGCACTTCTTTAAAACTTATTGAAATACTTCAGAAAAATAAAATTGCTCAAAGCAGGCTATGAAAGATTGGAGAACTAGTGAAATGATGACCATGAACCAAATTATTGTCGTCAAGCTGATGATAAGAGAGCTCAAGTCATTGTTGTCTCCCAGCTATCCAACTAACATCAGGAAAGAAAATATGACAGAATTGCCAAACAAATGATGAATGATGCTGAATCAAGTGGGGCACATATTTGATCTCTGAATCCATAATTTTGTAGATCAATTTCACACAGAAAGCTGGTTGATATTTGAATTTGCGTATCAATATCGTATAGAAAACATAATCAAATGGGATGTGTACCTTAACAAGTCGTCAAGTAACAAATATGACTCAAAAGGAACAATTTCTGTCATCATGCAATCTATTTTGATTTTTTTTTTCTTTGAATGAGGGTTCTGTTCTGATTTTGACGTCTATTGTGCTTCAAAAGCCAGTATTCTAAAGTGCGAAGAGGCAGGGCGGAGGCATGCCTGTCACTTTTATAAACAGATTTTAAGGACCTGTAATAGTAATTTCAATACAGTGAACAAGTAGATAACAAATGGACAGATGAAATTGTAGGTCTATTAAGAAAATTTAACTGCACGAGATTTTTGATAACTATTATTAGTCGCTGTAGGTATGGATCCACTCCTATACACCTTCTCCACCATGAAGCTTACAGACGCATAAATTGCAAAGCCGTGATTCATGACTCTAAAGGTAAACGGGGAATGCACATTCTATCCAGTATCCACAGCAGTCTCACAGAACACACGAAGACTGACAAGTTTACCTCACCCAGCTTGCCGTCATGACAACGGATAAGCAATTTACACCGTATACACTATAGCGTCAAGATTTTTGGGCAGCTGAAGCAAGCTCGGACGGGGATGACCCCAGCCGTAGCATAATAGGATAAACAGGGCTAAACTCCTTGTCACCTCGAGATCTTACAAGTGCAGCATAATCATCTAAAGTTGCCTTGATGCCTTTCCATACCTGATACTCACCTTGAGAATCCAACCACAATGAATACTGCAGTGGCGTTAGCTTACTTCTCTGCATGGGAGATTGAAGCTCCTCAGGTCCACGGGAATAAAGATGGTGAAGTATAACACTAGGACGCAGATCTTGAAGCAGTGGAGAAGCCTCTAATTGAGATGTCTCCAAGAAAATAACTGGGCGGAATGCTCTTAAGGCACGGTATGGTGCGCCGAGTTGTTCTACAGGAAACAAATTCTGGCCCACAGACAATTCTAGCTCAGCCATGTCTCTTGCCATTCTTAGTTTGCCAGATTCAGAGAGGGGCCTTACAAGGGAAGCATGCCTGATAAAGAACATGAGAACCCTCGAAGCCATATGTCTGGCCAGCTTGGTGCAAATAGTTTCTGTTCCGGTAGCTGCAGCATTGGTAAAGGAAGGCAGCAGCCGAGACAAAAATTGACTGCGGAAGTGGAGAATGCACTTCTGTAACTCCTCCATATAAGGAGATGCATTGTTATCCATAGCAGCATCCATGCCGATCACACTAAAGTTTTGGTCATGAATTTGCAAGATACAAGCTTCAAGACGGTCAACCATGGCTTGAAATAAGGATGTCACAGAATCACATGCAACACCATAGATAGCACCTAGTGAGGGAGACAAGATTTCAGCAGCTTGAGGAGGCAGTCCTGCCATCAAAGCTGATATACGTGTATGAACTTCTTGAAGATGCTGGCACAATGCAAAGTTTTTTAGTTGGGAAGGAGTTGCAGGGCCACTTATCTGCCATGCTTCAGGACCAGTAGCAATCTGCAGTAGTGGGGAATCAGATTATCCCAGGACACAAAAAAGTTGCAGATGAAATCAATAAAGGAGCAATTAGCTACACAACAATGACGATACAGAAAGGGATCGTCCTACCTAGCCACTTGCAGAGTCTGGGTGATTCAACCTCACCTTTAAAATTTGAAAGCTAGTGAGGCATAGTTCTCAAAACAGAGTAAGAAAACATTTTTCATTTGGAGAGAAAACTGTAATAGGGTGGTATTTATGTGGCATATAAGTATGTAATATTAATGATAGTTTAATACTAAAGTATATATAATGGAGTGTTGGATAAGAGAACAAGGGTAATAAATATGTCATGCCCCACAAGATACATCATAAAAAATAGATAATGCTAGTAAAAGAACAAACAAGACACATCTGCAAACATAATATGTGGGATGAATCACGCTTAAACTTTTAGTTTACATTATGCAAGATTTTCTACTCAAAATTGGCTATATGAATCTTCCTGTCAATTATGATGTATTCAGTAATCTCTAGTACAGCTAAGTCAAGCATGATCAACTTGCTCCAACTCCTCTTAGCTCTACCTCGAAGTCCATGACAATCCCTTAAGAAGATCTGCTTGCCATTTCTCACCTGGACATCTAGATGTCGTCTAGTGTACTAATAACAATATGCAACCCTTTTCAATACTTTCTGCAACTGATGAGACACTGTTAGCTGTACACATCAACATTTAAATCAATGATTGGAAGCTAAAGGACTACAGCTAACACCAGATGTACACATCTCTTGCAACATTTAAATTAGCTTGTTTGTCGCTATTTTTCTTGTCAAGTGTACTATGTAAGTTTTCCCAGAAGTGTGAGGTACACAGAATTATCTAGTTGCATATTTACATAGCACTTCAGCAACTACAAAACATTACAAAATACCTAAGGATATCTATTAAGTGCACCAAGCATATCCTCATATTTTACTTTAAATTGAGTCTGGGTGCATCTTACAAATATATCCAGGGTGTACATTGCTGTGGCAAATAGTATTCTTTGTAATTGAGAAACTTTCTTATTCCCTTGAATGATTTTAATCATCACGTCCAATAATGAGGCCTAACTACCCATAGAATTACATAGCCTTAGCCAGTTAAATATAGGTCTCAAAATATGATTTGCTGAATCATATAGGATAATGATATGATCATGTGTCTTGGGACCTCATCTACATAGTTTTACAAGTTTCACAGCCCATTACATCCCATTTTTGTAGTTTTACCCTCTTGATATAAACATAAATTGGGCTTGTCCATCATGATGACACACTATATGAGCCTAATTCTGCTTGGCCACCTTTCCTATGAAACCAGCATATACCTTAATTCTAAGTAGTGACTTGGTGACTATACTTATTTGTGGCTATTCTTGCAAGGATCCAAGCTCCCACGTAAAGTGGCATCACAAAGTAATTAGTATAACTGGCCTAAGCTGGAATGCAAGGTGCTCTTCACATCCGGTGAGGCCTTGGCATGGGTCTAAAATGAGGGGGGAGGTGGTTCAAACCAAAATGAATACCTCAATAAATATAGAAACTAAATAATTCATGGAGTCATAATTCAAGCACTAAGCAAGTTAAATTCTTTCCTTTCGAACTAAGACAACTAGAATGGAGCTTCATGGAATTTCTCGTATGATGCCATGGACCTACAAACCAAAAAGAGACGTGATTTCTCAAGAGCTTCCAATCAGCTTTAAGCCATTTCCACCACCTCACCAAGGAATACTTTGTTAATATCACAGACGACCCAAAACATAAAACTGTTTTCCATGAGTTAATTGTCTACGTTGACTATGAACAAATAACACATACATCAATTGTTCAACGAAGCTTATTCCTTCAGAGCCTTGCAGAAGCAAAGGAAAACTCCAGATGATCAGCATCTTCTCGCGTAGACAGGCCACACACAGATGATATATGTGTATATTGTTAATGTCCTATTCCTCTCTACTAATAATGCAGGAATTTTTAGATGAAAACCTGAGTTCTAAACTCATGCCAATTGCTACATATAATATAAATGTGTGACAGGGGACAGAAAGCCAGAAACAATGTAAAGATGGATTCAAACAAGCACACCACATCAGGGTAAAACCACTTGACTAATTTCATCCAGATGAATTCAGAGAGACCACAAACCACAAAATTTAACCAAAGTTTCTTCACAATACAATAAAGATTTTTGACACAATCTCGTTAGGAATTCCAAACAAACCTGATATTCAGCTCTTTCCGCCAAAAGAAGCAAGACTTTGCCAACTTCACGCAAGACCAAAAGAGTCAAGTGGCTATCAAATTGTACAGTTTCAATTTCTTCTTGTATTCGCAATATAATTTTAGAGATCTGTTCCTTTGATGGAATGGTTCCACGCCCAGAGACAGGAAATACACTGTTGACAAGATCAGAGAGGCGGCCTAAACCAAGGGCCAAGAAGGCTGTCTGGAATATTTCAACTGCAGCAAACATCTGTTCTTTTCCATCAGAACTGATAGCTGGTAGAACCCCTTTGACACTGGTGTCACGAGAGATTCTTTCCAAAAGGTTTTCAGTCATGGAATAAAGTTTTGGGTAGCCTGTTGTAAATATCTCCTTCACAAAACTTGATGCAGTAAAGGCAGACTTCATCCGGCTAGCAAATGACTTGACAATTGCCTCCCAAACCCGATCAGTTAACAGCGAATCGCCATCCTGACAAAGAAGGAATTACAATAAGCACAAAATGAAGAAAGTCCCTCAATAATGCATTGAGATTATCCCATCTTCCCCTAAAATAATGTACAGAAGCAAATTATTTTGAAGCAAGGGGAAACTGCATGGGAAATGTCAGAAAGAAACATATACTATAAACATTGTTATAACCATAACCATATGGATCCTCCTCAGTTTATCAGATGGCATCTGCCTTGCATATTGGTAAGGCCAAAAACATTAACCCTCTGTCCTCCTACAGAACACACACACACACGAACACAGAATGTACCACCAAGAAAAGGAGAAAATCCCTTTTTTCCACTTCCCACAGTTCACTTAATTAAACAGAAAAAGGAACATAATGCTGGAAGTAAAAAGAAAAAATGTCCTACAGAACACACACGAACACAACTACCACCAAGAAAAGGAGAAAATCCATTTTTTCCACTTCTCACAGTTCACTTAACAAAAAAAAAAGGAACATTACAACAGAAGTAAAAAAAAAATGTCCTCCTACAGAACAAACACACACACAAAAACAGAAAGTACCACCAAAAAAAGGAGAAAATCCATTTTTTCCACTTCTCACAGTTCACTTAACTAAACAGAAAAAGGAACATAACACCAGAAGTAAAAAAATAAAAAAATAAAATAAAATAAACCTGGTTGGTCAACTAAGACAGAATCAAGAGAGTTCCGCTTTCATCAGCCCAGTACAAACCCAGAAAGCTACAAGAACTGAGGCATAAAATTTAGAACACTGAGGCCAACAATGGACCAAGTGGAATGAATAATGAAGAAGCCACAAAGAACTTGAACCCTGAGTATGTTTGAACACTGACTGCTGTAACCTGGCCACAATAAGAGGTGACATGAAATATCCACTAGTCTATTAAGTGCTCTCAGGCTGTGCAGCAAAAGAACAACCACCAACCTACCATTAAAACAAAAAGGGAAAAAACAAAAACAAAAACAAAAACAAAAACAACCAAAAGAGAGAGAGAAACAGAGAGGAGAAAACGAAGGTATCCCCTATCAATTCTTTCAAATGCATCCGGTGGTATAGCCAGGCACCAACCATTACAACAGCTAAGTCCATTATTCCATTCGTGCAGCAAAAGAACAGCATCGTTTGCCAAATACCAACCATAAACATCCAAGTTCTGAGGTGACTTTCACTCTTTAGAAGGCTAATTATCCATTTGAAATCAACAACAAACGAATGATACAAGTACCAAAAAAAAAAAGGGCAGGCCAGAAGCCCAAAAGCGAGGAAGGCCAAAAGGATCGCCGTCTCAAATTTCACAAAAATTAGCAATTTAAAAGCAGAAGCATTCCACTCGATTCCCCCCCCCCCGGGGGAGGAAGCAATTGGAGAATTTCTAGGACTGTTTTGCAAGGAAAGACAATCATTAACTATGTGAGAATCTGTCACATCATTTTGCCTGAATATCAGAAGACATGTTCAGCATAAAATGAGGATAAAACACCGACTAACCTGAATGACTTCATCCAGCAACAAAACATGAGTGAAAGGATCTCTCTTCTTCGATAAAACCCTTTGTAAGTGCCAAACTGCAACCACGATTGAGTGCAACAGATCCATACAACTGCTTATCCTTTGCCAAAGAGCTTCTTTTGCTCTGGCACCAGCTCCAATCTGCGGCGTCCCACTTCTCTGCACAGCACCAGGACCAAAACTGCCGCTACTTCCCCCTGAAGATTCCGAGATGGCCTTCATGTCTAATGCAGCACTCAAACTCTTCACTCCCATATTCTTATATTTACTAATCAGGGCATCGACCGTTTGCCTTAACTCCCCAAGGTTATAGAAAACTTGCAAGCCACTACCAACTTCAGCTTGATTCAATCCTTCTAATCCTCTCTCCAATACCTTCATACCTTCTGATCGCAATTTTGCTCCCGTCTCTGACACCCATCTCAACTCCTCATCGACGACGTCAATTCCCGATAAGCCATTATCACTAGCAAGCGCAAGAATCTCACAATGCAATTGGGCAGCCTTCAGTAGATCTAATTTATCAGGGTCAGATTCCGCGTTAGCCATTATATCACGCAATTTCTTCGATAAACGGAGAACTCTAATAGTGTACTGCAATAGTTCGGAGGTCTGGTGTATGTTCAAGAGTTGGGTAGTCTTCGTACGAATTTCGCTTTTGGGTTCAGCAATCTCCGCGCGGATGCGACGGGCAGAGGACTGTAAATTAGATACAGCTGATCGGACCACAGCAAGGGCGGACTCGGCATCGCGGAGGGAAGACAATTGGGAGAGAAGATCGTCATGGCGGGCAAGAACCTCAGATCTGAGCTGCCTCTCGAGAAGACGGATTCCATCTTGGAGCTTCTCAGCAGTGGAGGCAGCGGAGCCAGTAGAAAGAGCATGGGAGGAGAAACGAACAGAATCAAAATCTGGGGAGAGGAAAAGAGAGAAAACTGGGTCGGAGGAGAAGGAATTAAGAGGGCTGGAGGAAGAAGTGGAGGAAAGGGGAGTGGAAATGGAGCTGGAATTCATTGCAGAAGATGGGTTTGACTGGCCAAGGAGGCCGGAGGATGGAGAGGCATCTCTGTCTTTAAAGGTGGACAGTCTCTGAAGAGATGAAGTGGAAGAATTCGCTGAAGAGGGAATCGGCGGTCGGGAGATTGCAGGCGAGGCCATTGAACACGGCTAATAAGCATTCGAGTACGCTTCTCTCCTTAGCAGTAAGGAAATATAGTTACAAGGCGTTTGTTAAACCGAGAAATTTCCTTTGAGAGCACCCCTATCGCACCCCCCGAAAAAATGAACACAATTGTAAATTTAATGTTTGGGGTCGAGTCAATCTTCAAGAAGATATGACACCTTAGACCTTAAAAGCTAATCAAATAAGTCATCGACCTTTATATCACCTATTGATTCTTCACCATAAATTGATTTAGACTAATAATTGATATAGAGAATGGTTTAAACTCTAATAATTTATGTACAAATGTAAATCCTCATCTTTCTTCTTGATAAAAAAAAACAAAAAAAAACTAATACTTTCCATAAAAACAGGCTTGGACAGACATATTTATAAGTTATCAACTCCTCTAGTTTTGATTTCCACTCTCTCAACTTTACCGATATCATCTAATAGGATGCTCTCAATACAAGCTTCGAGCTTAGAACTAAGTTGGTTGTAAAATCCAACATCTCTAGCATTTCCTTCAAAAACAAAGATAAAAAAAATCATGCAATATCAAAATATTCTCCAATGGCGACACGTCAACATTCAACTCTCTCATACTACACAAGTACAAAAGAAAAACTCTTTACAGCATTGAAAAAAAGTTGAGCAAATACAACCTTAGTCGAAGGTCTAGGCTTACATATCCTATAAGAGACTCTAATACTCTGAGGTCTCCAAAAAATGACTCACACCTAAGGACAATCGATTACCGATTAATACTCCCTCGCCATATCTATACCCAAAATGAAACCAAAAGCATGCAGATCCAACTCCATAAGGTCCATATAGAAGACTATCCCTCTTATAACTAAAGCCACATCAAAATGAAGTCTAGTAATGCAAGCCTATCTCCAAAAAGTATAACAAGAGACATGGATGACATACTAGTGATGAAATGAAGTCTAGTACATGAGAGCCTATCTCTTCTAATCGCATTAGCGACAAAAGATAATGATATAAATAAGGATGTGATAGGGCCAAATTACACATAAACTAGAAGTGAAAGAATGATTAATGTGCCATTGATGACATCAAGTTAACGATCATCTTTTGGTTGACTAATAACATTCAAGCGCCTATCTATCTTACCTCCCTAGTATCCTCCTCGGTATCATTTAGCTCCCTAAGCTTGTTCACCTACACTCTAGAGGATAGGGTGAGAACCATTCATCTCCCCTTAATCTCCCTACTCTAGTCACTAGTCGGTGTAGATGGTGCTCTTTACAGAGGTGGGGTGGAGGCTATTGATAAATAGATGGTCACTACATCTGAAGTTGACCCCTCTGATTTGAGTGATACTTGAGGTACTAGTGTCCCATCTAGTCATAAGTATAACACTAAATGAGGTTACCCTAACAATCTCTCTCATGTTGATCCTAACCACAATAACGACAAATAAACTACCTATGTTATCCCAGAGGTTTATACAACTCGAATAATAGTCCCCAAGATAGAAATGTTTATGATCTTCAACCATGGTGTTGAATCTTCTTGCTAGAACCTTGAATCTCATGCCTCCTCATAACTAAGATAGCAGACTTCTTCTCAACCAGTGTGGCAGCAAGGTAAGCCCTCTCATACATTATAACCAAGTCTTGGAACATCACAACACTCATCATCTAACTTATTCTAAAATGTAAGCTCTGCTAGAACTAAAACACAATAGATGACTTGCTAGCTGCAATCCTTATAGCAAACATTAGCAACTCTATGAAACACATGTAGTACTTGTGCTCTATCAAGCTCCCCTATATTAGTTGCATAAAATCCTTGAGTTTATCCTTCTTAAGGCTCTCAAGATAAAAACATGTGTGGAGCATCATCTTAAAGTCCTCCTAAGACAAAAGTTGAATAAAATAAGTACGACAACATGTCCACCAAATGTCCACAATGTAACAAAGAAAATACACTCTAATGCAAGCCTCCCTCGCCTCAAGGTAATTCATAACCTTGAATGACTTGTCAAATTTCAATATCTATCCCTCTAAAATAACTAGGTCCGCTTGATTAGTATAAGTTGGCTAGTGATGTCTAGAGATCCACTAAATCTAGTCCTCTTTGATACCCTATTGTAAGTGATATGGAGGTGGCGGTGGTGGACAAAAAAAAACCTCTATCAATGACTCAAAAATGTCATCTCGGTGATTAACACACTCACTCAAATTCATTGAAAGCTACAAGCCAGAAACTATGTTAGTAAAAACTAGTTCTATTATACTAACACATATGAACACATTCTCACATAATAAGGCCACATAGGCTACTCATTCTTGATTCCTCGCAAGTTAATCCAAATTTTCAAAGGATTGAATTTTATGAAAAAGAAAATATATCGATAAAAACATAGATAAGATAATTGAGAATAGAGTTTTCAAAAACAAAATACAGTAATAAAAAAACTAAGCTTTAATACTAACTTATAATACCACCAAAATTTACTATTAATTTTTTTTAGGAAGTTATTAAGTAGAATAAATAGGTGTTATCATCATACTTAATATGATTCTTGTCTCCATACCATTCTCATAATAAGTAAAAGGCAAAATTGTTAAGCTTTAAACATGATAAAGATGGAATGAGACATAATAAATAAAAAGGAAAATACAAAAGAGTTTAGGAGATGACTCCAATACATGACTAATTAAAATAAAAACAAAAGAATACATGAATGCTAAGAGGCCAAAAGAAGGTACCAGCAACAAAAGCTACCTGAATAACGATAACTCTATAACCCAAACTCCAAATAAACAAGAATATCACTCATCCATAGGAAGCACATCAAAGTCATTATAGAAATCATAACATGCCAAATTCTCTAAAACTTGATTCCCATAAATTTTTGGTGTTAATTTATGAGTTTTGACTTTTAATTTTATTTTACTAATTTTTTTTAAGTTGTGATACTCGTAAAAATTTTGTTTTGTTTTACAGTTTCATCAATGACTTTCAATTCGAGTTTTAATTTTTTTTTAATCATTTAACATTGTAGATAATTTTAGATAAATCCATTTATGAGTATAATTTTATTAAATTCACATCATTTGATTTTTGTTAAAAATATTTTTGTGTTTTTGTTGGGTTTTCGTTTTTAATCATCATATAATTAGGAATTTATTTTGGAATTATATTATGTGAAATAAAATAAATTGTTTTAAATTTTAAATTTTTTTAAAGTAGGGAAATCATCTTAATATTTTTTATTTGTAGGAAAAAAACCATCTTTGAATTCATTTATTTTTATGAGGTTGATTAGATTTTTGTAAAATTTTATGTTTACGGTTTTATTAACTTATCTATCATTTTCTTTTCAAAATTAATGTATCTTTCATTTTTCCTATTTTATTTTATAGGTGACTTTTCAAAAATATTTTAAACTAATTAAGGTCGCTCAAAATTTCATAAAAATATTTCTCTATTGTATTTTAAATATTATTTTGATATCATATTTCTATTTTGGTTAATATTACAATTTATTTTAAATAATAATTGTTCATTTGTATAACCTTTTAGTTTATCGGGAAATAATTTTTGTAAAATTATTTCCATTAAGTTTTATCCTAGTTGAAAATATTTGTTAACTCACTTAGTTTTAGATATTTATTTTATCTAGGTTGTTTTATATATGTATTGTAACAAAAAAAATTGATAACTCCCCTCTTCTTTATTTCTTTTTTCCCTTCTCAATCATTTTTTCCTACATGTAAAACCTTGGTCTCCCTCATCATCTATGTCTTCAACCTCCACCCAAACCACCACACCATCATTCCACCATTAGTCACTAAAACCACTAGCATCGGCAAGATCCACTAGCCATGGCAAGTAGTGTACAACATTAGGACAACAATAGCAACACTATAAATATGAAGTTAATATAGCATAGCATTGACACCAGTGTGCACCACCAACCTATCCATCATGATTTTTGTCTAATTATCGACGAGTGATGCTTAGCCTTCAACAACCTCAACTAATCCTTGGTCTTTCCGTTTTAGCATGTTTTTGTTAAGTATAAATTATGTTAACCCTAAATTTGATTTTTATTGAATTAGTGTGAATTAGCTTATGATAAATTGGATTGATTTTTGAATTATGTATATATGTATTATATGGCTAATTTGATTAGATTAATTGTGTTGTATTTCAATAATCTTTGTGATAGGTTTGATTTCATGATTGGACTATCAATTTAAATAAATTTAGCAAAAAATACTTGAATTTGATTTCTAGAGTCAAAACCCTAAATTCTAGGAATATTTTTTTGGACCTAATATGTACTTGATTCTTTTACTTATTTGATCGATCAAATTTGATTTAAAATTGATAAAATTATATTTCTTACTTATTTTTTGGATAATTTTTCTAAATTTGATTATTTGGAATTTGGTTGTAAAACTTAATCATTTTATGTCATTTTCAATAAAAAAATCACTTATTTTCTATTAATTTTTTCCCTATAATTAACTTCTAAGTTAGTCTTACATTTTTCACCGGTGATCTAGGGAAGTGTCCTGGAGGAATCCTCGAAGCTAGAGTTTCTTTCTTCTTGTGCTAGGATATCTCAGAAGCTATGTAAACCTCCTAAAATCATAGCTAAGAGATCCTTATGTGTTGATGTCTGTTGTTCCATATTTTGGTTGTGTTAAGAGAATGTTAGAGTTTGTTAAAAAAAGTGAGTATTTTGTGTATTATGAGTAGGTTAAGGTTTATGTAAGTGTTTCACGTTGAGCATGAAAATATTGATATTGTATATTCTAAGTGTTTTTAACCACGTATGATATTATATGAAGTTTTATGTCAAAATGAACAAGTAGGACCATGTTTGTGTGTCTTGGCCATTTAGATATTTTGAGGTTCTTATGTAATATTGATTTTGGTGGCATGATATTGCTTAGCTCTTCATAAATGTAAATTATGACTCTTTGTAGTGGGATTTTATAAGTTGTGTATGCCTTAAAGTGTAACACTTCCACATTTTGAACAAAAAAAATTGTCAATAATCTGACATTATACTAAAAATAAAATTGAGGGATGTCATCTCAACATCAACTATAAGAGAGTTGTAATAATCACCTAACATATGCTTAATACAAGGCAAAATGGAACAATGAATAGAAGAATGCATAATCTAACAATACAATAGTAATAATTGCAAGGATGAGAGTGATATAGATAAGAGAAAGAATATAAAATTCAAATGCATGACCAAAGCTAAGAGTTTAAATAACAAAAAAGAACAAAAGCATCCCAACATAGTGGGAAAACAATTATAATCTAGTTAGTCTAACTCTTAAAAAAATAGAAATGTAAATTTCAATCCCTAGGGAATGAGCAACTACTGGCCCATGGCATCACCTTCAACATACTCCATCTAAGAATCATAACCCTAAAAATCATCCTCTACTCATTAGAACAAAAGCTAGATCATCTCAGTGACTACATAAATGTAGTATTAGTACAGTGAAGTACTAGTAAATTGAACTACCTAAAATATGAAAATGGATCATACTACACATCGAGGTCACATAATAGCATGGTATAAAACATACTTAAAAATAATAATTCAAACTCATGATCATCATATTATAGGGCATGCTCACATAAGAATCACGAAAAAAATAATAATATAGACAAATCATAACATTCATATAGAATAAATCATATTATTAATCTTTCATTTGTGATTGCACGCTTTAATTATTAAGATGTTCAGTTCGGCCACACCCAATTCTCCACCATAAATAAAAGGAATGACATCATACACACATAATAGGACACCCACCACACATGGTAAGAATACATCAAAGGGGCTTTTCTTTGAGGATACCGCACTCACCACACCTTGAGTGCATGTGCCTCAAGGGCTACACATACTAGGATACCACACCCACCATGTGTGCTTAGAATAATACATAAAGGGGGATTTTCTCTAAGGATACCATACCACTATACCTTGAGTGCATCTGTCATGAGATACACATAGATTGGGATACCACACCCACCACAAGTTATCAGAATACATCGAAGGAACTTTTATCTAGGGATACCACTCTCACCACACCTTTAGTGCATCTACCACAAGGACTAAACCTATTGGGATACCACACCTACCTAAGCGATGGACATATGAAGTAGAAGGAGGCTTGTATAAGTATGGCTCACCCACCTTACCTAGACACTAATACCATGCCATCCTACCACAATATTATCTTATACCTCAAAGATATGTACATACCCCCTACTAACCACAACCCAGTAGAGAAGGAAAATTGGTACTGATTGAAAATATAAAACATGGAAAACCCGCTTGCTAACATCCAATTAAATACCCCCAAAATAAATAAATAAAAGCTCAAACAAAATCTTGATTCCTATTGGTAAAATATATAAGTGAAATCACAAATTACAACTCAATTCCATTAATAACCGATTGGATGTGTCCAATTGATAACACGAAAACACAACTCAAGGTATACAAGTCACCAATTAGGTGTTTAGAGGTAACACCAAAATTAACCAACCAAGGTATCTAAGCCATACCATAATATTCATCATTTTGATTTCCTTTAATTCTAATTAAGCATGGTTACAATTAGAGCTATGCAGAAAAATTGGGATCCAAAAAATCGATCCGGTATTCGAAAAAACTGATCCAAAATTTTGGATATCCGATCCGATTTTTTAGTGGATTATCCGATCCGCCAAAATTATTCAATTTTAATAATAAACCAGTTATATTTAGGCATAATTTAATTTATAATCCATTTTTTTTCTTTCAATCTTCAAGTTTGGATAATTTTTTTACTATAGTACATAAGTCCAAAAATAATTTACTAAACTAAAGTCTAAAATAAACATCCACACTCTACAAATAGTCAAATGGGTCATGACCCACACATACGCAAGCACCCAGACCAGAAAATAAAAACTCCTAAATTTACTGAGCCTCTTAACTTAGGTCATTCTACGGTTTTAGAGCGTCATTGTTTAAAAATCTTGGTCCCTAATTTTTGTGGATATGATTAATCATGTATTATATCTTTATGTATGTATGTTGAACAATTAAACAAGTGTTTAACAAAAAAAAAATTATTATAGATTATATATGTAAATTTAATAATTAGATAATTTTTTCAATAATCGGACATATCCAAAATCCAATCTGATATTTTAGATATCCAAAACATCGGATATCTAGAGTATTTGAATGCGGATTCAGATATAGGATATCAAATATCCGGTCGGATCGGATATCCAAAAAAAATATCCATTATGATGTGGATATCCGAAAATGCACACCCCTAGTTACAATCATGATTTAATGTCCCAATTTGATAGAAAAGTTAAGATAACAAACCTCAAAGAAATATCAAAAAGTAATAAATAAGCGACAAATTAGTTGATCCGTCCATGGGACTGGTCATTTGGCTTGGTTGTACCAGAATTGAGAAATAATAAAATAACAATAACAAAATCTGTCGATAGGTTTTTTTAGACAAGTTAATGTGTTTATGTAAGGACCAAAACCACTCTAGTCATAAAATAACCAGTTGATTGGTTTAGCAAACTGATTAATTTTTCATAGAATTCAATCGACTAGTTTATCAAACTAATCTACTATTCTTTTAACTAGTTGAGTTTGGTTACCAAATGGTATGCCTGATCACACAACTAGTCAAGAAATTTAACAGATCAATTAACTAGTCTGAGCAAAACAATTCTCACACCCATGATCCACACTTAACTAAACATCATTATTTTTATTCTATTATAATCTTATAATGTTTCTATGTTATAAAACACATAAAAATACATACTCCACATATGAAAGTATATAGATACATACTAGAAATTTGATACTCAACAAATCATGCATAAATTTAACAAACTTACACATGATATCAAAATACTCAAAACATGCTCCAAGACTCCAACGATATAAACATTACCACATGCTCAAATCTAATATCTCAAAATAGCATGAGTACTTCACATAACATACCAAGAATATGAACCATAATAAGCAACACAATTCATTATCCATATTAGAGATAAGAATGTCTTACCTTTAAGTAATTATTCTAGCACAAAAATACTCCTAAATTTATGGTTTCTACTAAGATCCTTGATTTCTTAATAGAATCAAGAATCAAAACAATTAAAGCTCCATTTTAGAAAACCAAGTAAAATTGAAAACAAAAGATGGAAGAAGTATAACTCAACCTTTTTCAAAACCGATTTCAAGGAGAAGAAAAGCTACATCCTTCAACCTTTCTTTAAAACTTAGTTCTTCCTTGTTTAAAAGAGAAAAAAAAGGAAGAGCTAAGGCTAAGATTAAGAGGATAAAGGAGAGGAAAATGACTTATTAAAGAAGGAAAAACAAGAATCAAGCCTTTATTTTCTAGTAGAAGGGGAAGAGAAGTAAATAGGGGGAAATGCCCAAAACTTATCAAGATAACCAAGAGAAACACAAAAAGGGAGAAAGGTTTGAAGGTAAGGGTTCAAATGAAGCCTAAAGAGGCTGAGGGTTGACATATCAAGGGGAAGGAGGTAAGAGAGTTAACTTTAGTTGAGTGTAGAAAACTGAAGTGTAAGAAGGTGGATGATGAGAGTGAGGGAGATGGAGTGCAATCATATGGATGGAAAGGGTAGGTAAGTTGGGAGAGAGGGTGCAAAAAGTTTTACATGTGGCCATGGCTGCCAAAGAGAGAGAAAAGTGAGGATGTAGGATAGAAGTTGAGAAAGTGCATCAAAAGTGCTTTTGGGGGATTTTTAGCTAAGTAAAATTATATAATAATCTAAATAATATAAAAATAATCACAAAGTACCAAAATATGCTTATTATATATAAATTCTAATGAGAATTTTTCATAATCATTGAAAAGAGAATCGAAGCTAAAATAGAAAAGGATCTAAAATTGCACCATAGCCAGTTAATTAGTTTGGGCAACCAGCCAACTAGTTATCTCAAAATTTAAAATGTCATTTCCTGGTCATACCGATCAATTATTTTGTAAAACTAGTTGATTAGTACGGCTAAAATTCACATTTTAACCCAAATTTCAAGCCCTTTTCAAAACCAAAACTAATTTCTTTTATATCAACATAATTTTAAACACAATTTAGAGGATTTCATGATAGGGTATTACATAAAGTTTTTATGATATATAAGCACGATAGTGCATGCTTAAGAGAACCATGATCTATTCTTTTGGTATCATTTTTTTTAATGTGAATGTAAAGTGGTTGATTTATTTATTATTAATCATATATAATTTTGTTAAGAAAATTAGTGAGGTGTTGTGTTTGATTGAATATGTGATCACGGGCATAAACTACAAATAATTTAAGTGGTAATCAAAATGAATATATTAAGGGACATTTGCTATAGGTCACCATTGTGGCCATAACTGGGGAATGTATATATTCCACCTCGAGTAGCCTTGGTTTGGCCTCTAAGGTAAGGTTGTGTGGTTAATGCCTTCCTAGTGATTTCCTATGTACTATGATAGTACTAAGACAATAATGTTCATCTCTCTACTCTACAGGTAACCTCCAAACCTATAGGGGGTATTGATACTTAAATGTTAGGGTGTTTGAAGGGTTTAGTATACCATAGCTAGTAGTGTTGTAGACATGTCATATACCACAACTTCTAGTGATGTGGGAATTTCATTCACCATATCTAGTAAAAGTAGATGTGTTTTTTCATAGTTAATTTCTTTGGATGCAGTTCCTTAGCCACGGAGCTATAGATGTGGGTTCCTTGGTCATTATTCTTTGGATGTGAGTAATACTATGTGTTATAAATGGAGAAGTAAATCCTACTAGCACGTGTAACATCATGAATATAGGGAATAAGTGAACTATGATATCATGTATAAGAAAATGACTAAGAATGTGAAATGGAATGTATGATGTAATATATTTTCATGGAATTAACTACAAAAGGGTTCTATTAACTAAAGTGGAAGGATTACATGAAAATAAGTGAATGGCATGAATGGTAATGAATATAGTCAGTAGTTAGGTGCAAGTGAATGTGCCATGTTCTTCTATTAATGCATATTCTCATGTTTCCTTATATTATATCATGTGATTTAATGAACTTATGTGCGTACTTCTTTTTGTATTTCTCCTATGATATCATGCTAGTGTTTATGAATTTTATACGTGGTTCTAGAATCCTTATACAAACCATGATAACATGATATGCCATGTATATGATAATATGTGAGGGTGTCATCAACATTTTTTACTTTAATGTATATTAAACAATATATAATTTTTCCTATGTCATGTTCAAATATAACATGTGTGTATACTATTATAAGTTGGGTTGTTTACTTAGTACATCATAATACTTATGATATGCTTATTTAGGCGCTTGTGTGAAAGTACTCCATTTTGAGTTTTGTCACAATCATTGTCTTAGGTTGAGAGTTAAAGCTACCCAAAGTTTCATCCCTCAAGGACTTCTATATTCATTTTTATATATTTTATGTTTTAAGAAGTTGTGTAGTAATTTTTATATGGTGTTGTAAGTAGTCGATTATATTTTATTACTTGGTTGAAATTTTAAAAATTAGGGTTTCCTTTATATTATTTCCTATGATTTAGCAATGATGGATTTACAAGATTTTTCGATGACTTAATCGATGATGTTTTGGTTCATGTATTGTTGTAGATGCAATTTTAGGTTTTGTTGGACAAGTTTTTAACTTTGCACCCAGCATGATATAGATGATAAATATCTACCTTACATTAAGTGTAGCAATAACAATCCCCATTTATTATGTTTTCTTTCATATTATTTTTTTTTCAAAATGAAATTTTATAGGAGTGAAAAATAGGGTTATTACAGAAATCATCAAACACTTGCACATCGTGAATAGAATCACCTGCTTAAGGGAATGCACATGTGTTTATACAATGAACACTTTAGAACTTGCATATGGAATAACATGATAAATTCAAAGGACATAATATGTTGCAAATTACTCATGATACACATAAAATAAAGAATGTAATAATATACAATATAATCACATTAATGACATAAAGTAGAACTTAGAGTACGAACCATATTATTATATTTACTTGGCAATCACACAATTGATTTCTTATTCACAATAAGTACATGAGCCCCATTATTCCCATGGAAGGTTAGGATGCCACAACACTATTTAGGGCATAGCACTCCTAAATCCCCAAAATTAGACTCATAATCCTTAAATACATGCACGCCTATTATCTAGTGTATCAAACTTGCATAAGGTAGATTTAGATTGCCCTAATTCCAAAAGAACCAAGACACTAACACTGATAAACTTTCTCAATCCTGACTTATGTGGTATTTCACTTTGATATTAATATCTTATTCGATGGATTTTATCTATGCAATTAACAACAATGATCAAAAAATTTCTTAACACTTATCCCATTACTATCCATATAACACTTATGTGAGTTCATTCCAAAAATTGTGCTTTAACATGCGAATACAATTACATTAAGGTTGGGTAAGGAAACTCCATACAAAATAACAAATGAGGAATGCATATAAACACTTAGCTGCCACTTCAAATAACAAAATGAAATCAAACAAGTCACTTAACTCAAGGGTTCAACCTAGGAACAATCTTAAGGTCATCCTAAAGCTAAACATTACCTAAGAAGGTTGTATTCCAAATAAAAGACCAAAATGCCCATAAAACACCCATGCCCTTTACTTGGTAATTAAACCATGTAAGTGAGCTCATAAAAGCTCCAAGATAAGGAAAAGCCTTAAACGTATTATATTAAGAACATTTAAACCCAAAATAAATTTGGAAATCCTTGATAAACAATGAAAAGATCAAAATATCCCTAGGGCTTTCTAAGTTCATATTAAGCCATTTTAACTTAGATTAGTGACATGTGTTAATTACCATAAATCAAAATGATAAACTTAGCATCGATAACTCAATTTTAACCCATGAAATTGCTCAAGTACCTAGAAATCCAATAATAAATGTAAAAGACTATTATACCCTTACATTTATTAATTATCAATAAAACATAATAAATTCAAATCAACTCCAAACCTTTCATATAATGTATTAAATTTTATATAAATGACCTAACAAACAGAATGGTCTACTTAAACTTCATAAAAACTTTTTGAAATACTAAATAAGCACCTAAATTGAGATTAGTCTCAAAACCCTAAATTTCTAAACAACTCCAAGCTTTATCAAATTTACGCCTAAGCTTATACACACATATACATGATAAAAAGAAAATAAAAAAAAAACAAAAAGACCACATAAAATAATGATACCTAAAAATTGCATCTAGGTTAATCTTGACATTTATCCACCAAAACTTAAGATGATCACCCATATATAGTAGCATCTTACAATATAACCCATGCATACATACATACATACATGACAACATGCATGGAAAAATTAAAATAGCATAACTAAAATGATATTATATGCTAAAAACACACAAGAGAGTCCTAGGTATATTCTTTTCTAACCAAATAACACAAGCCACCATTAGTTTATGCTTAACATATAGTCTTTATTTCATACATATATTTAGCATAGAAAAAAAATCATGCCATCATGTTACTGATCAACGCAAAAAATAGCACATAAAACCTATGTATAGAGAATTTATTATATTACCTAAAAGTTAGTCTTCAAACAAGAAGAAAGATACTAAACCTTCACTTGGGCTCCTAGTCTTGATCGCCTTCGACAAGATAATAAAATAGGTTAAGAAAACTAATAAAGATTAACGAGTAATAAATAAGTGAAGAAATGACAGATTAAAGGGAAAGAAAGGAAATATTAAAGAGGAAAGGTACCACTAACTTGCACAAAGAGCTCACACTCCCTCTTTTGAACAACATAGAGAGCTCACACTCGTTCCCTTTCAGTTACACAAGAGGATCATGCTGCCATCTTTTGGCTATGCAAGAGGGCCATACTGCCTCCTTTTGGTTATGCAAGAGGCTTAAACTACTTGGATTTATAAAGAGTGGAAAGAACAAGGAAGGATAAACTAGTTTAGAGGGAGAAAGAAGAAGGAAGAAAGAAGAAGGGACAAGGGAGGTTTTGTTATGGTTGTTGAATTCTACAATAATATATGGGAAGGGACAGGTGAAGGTGGTTTTGGAATGGTGGTTACTGATCACAAGGGGAAAAAAGCATAGCTATGATAAGCATAAGGGAGGAGTTATAAGTGTTGAAAGTTAAGGGAAAACTCTAAAAAACTGAGGAAATGGAGCACAAGAGCTTCAACAAGCTTTAGAGGAGAGGGAAAGAATGCAGAGGGGTGTATAATTGTATTTTCTTTTAATTTTTAAGAGACATAAAAGTGAAGAATGGTGTGAAATACGGTAAGTGTAATACCCCCATTTTTCACTACAGAAAAATTTTATTAAAAATATTACAAAAGTTGAAAACATACCTAGGAAAAATAAAGTGTTACTTACATATCTAACAAAAGTTAGATGTCTATTGCCTACTCCATATCGGATACAAGGCTAAAAATAACCAAGACATTTAGAACAACAAAGGGTGCAAATAAAAGATTACATAACCAAATTAAAAGATTGTTTACATTGAAGGACCTTAACAGTCCCCAACCAAATCATTACAAGACAAAAGTAGATAAAAATATGGGTTTACAATAAAATGAGATTAGGATATGACCCCAACATCAAAACCTTGGTCCGCCACAAACCCCACAAAAATATCTAGTTGTTGATATTCTTAAGATCCAACCTAACTAAGGTAGACCCTCTATTGGCCATCCCCAAATACCTACACATGACCCTTTACTTGTGTGAATGAGTAGGTGATCGAGCAAATGGGCACATCAGTACCCTACGTACTGAGTAAGATAAGTTTCTCTCTCAATGTAAACACAAGTATGCCAATCTATCATACATGGATATAACATATATCATGCATCATGATAAAGCTATATATATAATGGTAAGAGTACATTAGGGCATGCTATCATTCATACCTCAAACAATGTAGAATATACCTTGCTTGGTTTCACATTATCATCACACATATAATAGTAGATAACATCCAAGCAACCTCTAGGGTTTATTTTCAATTACTTAATCCTTTAGGTTATATCATTTTCTTAGCCATATATGAGACATGCCAATCATCCAGTCAATATTCCATTCAATAAAAAATGGGTTATGTATGTCATTTTCCAAGTGTATAAACTAGTTTTTATCCCTTTATAGTCATTCATACCATTACTTCCATCCTTATCCAATCATTAACCATTCACTTAGTCGCCATTCATATTTTATCAACCAATTACTTATGATCCATATTTTATTATCATCGAATGATGGACTGTGCGCCACCCCATGGTCTCACATACCATGGAAGCCTATCTAATTAAGGAACATAAAATCCAGGCTGAAGTCAATCACTAAGCAGACATAAGTCTAGGCTAAAGTCAACCAATATAGACATAAGTCTAAGCCAAAGGCAACCACCTAGGTAAATAGACCCTTTAGTATCAATAACCCTTAGTACATCATTAATGTCTAGAGTAGGTAAGGTACTGGGACCTCTCAAGGTCTAGCCAGAAAGCACTAAAAATACTCCAAGGTAGACTAACCCCCATCTCTAATCGAGGATTAGGTAACCCAGACCCATACCAACTTGATTTTCTTTTATTTTACGTGATTCGTATACTATTTATAAGAATAAGTGATCATACAAAGGCCATCCAAAAAAAATCAAGGCAATTTTCATGTTTATTCCATATCAATACTTTTCTTTCCATTTTTCCAACCATATAGGTTCCATTTATCCTTGCACTTTATTACTCATCCATCTGATCATTTTGTTCAAGCCCATGTTGAGTGTCATTACTCTTTTCTCATTCCATCACTTATCATAAGTGGAACATCCATTTAACCTTTACATTACCCATAGAGTATATCATAAGTTATGATCCTTTTAATCCCTTCATTAGGCCATTAATCTATGACAAAAAATATATTTTATCTCATTAATAATCATAGTATAGTCCTAAACATAGCCTCAAGACATAACCAAACCAAAATGAAATAAACCATGCAAACAAGTCTATTAGTCTATCCTAACTAGTTGATTGGTTACACTAACCAATCGGTCAGTTTAGGTCGACTAATTGATCGGTTTGACTAAACCAGACCATGCTTTTTCTCAAACCGATCAATTGATTTGGTTAAACCAATCGAATGTTCATAAATAAGTTGATAGGTTCTACTTAACCACTTAATGGGTTTAAGCAAAGAGCAAGACCAAGGTCTCTATAGGTCCACCAATCAATGGGGTGGGTCACTAGTTGGCTGTTCTAGGAACTAGTTGATTGGTTTGCCCTATCATGGCATAAATCTCTAGATTTCATCTAGAATCATGCTCATAAATAATCTTTAACCATATTAGGACATGTATCAACATATTCTAACACATTTTCAACAAGATTAACTTGCATTCCACAACATGGAATCATCATATCCTATTTTTACCAAATGTCATGCTTTTCACTCAAAGTATACCCACATAGCCATCCAAATCACTTATGAAGGCTATTTTCATTCATGCTAACATATAGAAAAACTAAAAGGAACTCATAATATGCAGAGACACTCATTAATCATTTTAGAAGCATGAATTATTTATTTGATGTAGGAAAATTCTCTTCCAAACCATAATTTCAATTGTAAAATTCTCATCTTTTAAATACTTAAAAACCACAATCTTAAACTCAAAAATTTACACTTAAATATTATTAACTTTTCAAACTTAAAACAAAAGGAAATAACATACCAACTCAAGGAAAAATGGGGAAATTCCCAACTGAACCACTCAACCTTTTTCCCAAAATCTAACTCTTCCTTACTTATTAATTGAAATAAAAGAGAGCTAGAGACAGGATTAAAAGAGTGTAAGAAAATCGGTCGCAAGGCTTGAAATGTAGAAAGAGAGAATGTGAATACTAGACTTAGAGATTTCAGCGAATGAAAGAAAATGTGCATATAAGAGATGATTGGGGCTATTTATAGCCAACCAATCAAAGGGAATCACATAGGGTTTAGGAATCGACTTGAAAGCCTATAATTACTATTTGAGATCAAGCTAAACAAATGGATTTTGTCTAAGACATGTTGACCTATTCTCTAGAGCTCAAATGGTGTTTCTTAAGAATATAGGTCAATTAGGATAGAAGTGGCATACACAAGATAAGTAATGGAAGGTCAGCATGGAAGAAATATTCCAGCTTCTTAGATCTATGCATGAGATCAAAGCATTAATATCATAAACGTGCAGAGGAAAACGATGGAAGAAAACAAGGCTGAGGTTATCTCTCCCCCTTTAATTATCCCAATCGACCTTCAGATCAATATGAGGTAATATTTTAGACTAAATGCATCATGAAAATTGTTAGGAATCTCTTAGGGATAACTTGGAATGGGTTGGTAAGGTTTCATTTTAGTATAAGAGATTTTATAGAAAATTAAGTTCAAAAAAATATACTCAGCTTGACAAATTAAACGATGGGCTTAAGCCTACCGGTCAACTATTCTACAAACCAATCAATTAGTTCCCCAACTAGTCAATTGATTTAGTTGAGAAAACTCAATTTACTAAAATGAAAAACCACTTGATCAGTTCATGGAACTAGTCGATTGATTTGCCTGAAAAACGCAATAAACTCCATTTTTCAACATGATTTCAAATCAGACTTTGCCTCAAACCAAGTCATAACATGAAATCAAGATCAAAGGTCCAAAAATTGGCAAAATTCTCATTCAAAAATTTACAAAAATGTAGGCTATTACATTAAGGCATGATGGGGGTTCTATTCACAATAGGGAGCCACTTGAGTGAGTGGTTTGATTGAGTGTGAGAGATTAGGTGAGTGTTTGAGAGATTTAAGGGGCGTAGTTAGGATTTAGCTATGTAGAATAGGAAAGAAAAAATCTAGTTGACAAGGTGGAGAGTGTGTCACATAAGAATGTATAAGGGAAAAGGTGGCCTTTTCACATTTTTTAAATTAAAAATTGTAGAAATTATTTCACTAGGAGTTTATTGGAAAAAATATCGAATCTCAAAATTCAAGGAAAGTTGCCAAAAAATTTAAGGAACCCAAATATAAAAAAAAATTAGGTATTCGAATTAGTTTAAAGCTTGACAAATAAAAATAAGCTAAAATAGCAAAATTGAATAAACTAAGGAAACATGGCTTTCTGCAAATTAATAAAATGAACTATCAATGGCTTAGAATCCATAATATTTTTTTTTAAATGGATTACATGTCTAATTACCCCATAATTAGGCTTAGATAAAAGATTAAAGTATCACAATAATTTTTAGCAAAAGTAATCAATATTATTACATTATTTATATGCTAATATAATTCACAATTCAAACATTATTAGTATTCAATATTTTGATTAATTTTATATAATTCATCTAACTTAGTTGTTATTTGATTCTATTGATATAACAATTTTGCTCTATGATATTCAAATTACATATATATATTGATAATTATCATATGTCTCTTTTAAAGCTAAAAATTAGATGTATGTTTTATTCATAGATTTCTATTTAAATATAGAATTTACAAGTTATCAAACATTAGTAATTGCCTTCACACAAAGACATGTGTCTATTTTCACCAAGGATGTATGTGTGTTTTTTCCCATATGAACACATATTTTTCTAGCAAGTGTTCTAGTTTTATATACAAATTTTATGGACACATGGTTACGGTAAAGGAAAAACAAAGGGTCTACATAAAACCTTTTTTATATTATGAAGTCTATATTTATTTAATTTTATGTTTAAACTAATCTATTGAATGAATATTTATTATTTTAGAAATTTTTTTAATGATAAGTTATATTATAAAGCTAATTAGTGCCTTTTTTAATATGTTAAAAAACCTGATTCTTTGTTATGTTGTTGGCATGTAGAATTTTTGTGAATAAAGGTGTATACAATAAGTTTTAGAAAAAATATATTCATGTTGCCTGTATGTCACATCTGTAATGCAACTAGGAGCCACCCTTAATCCAACTAACAATATAATTGTTTAAGTTAAGGATACTATTATTTCATTTAAGGAGATCTTCGATTCTTATAAAAGTTCTAGTGGTTCAATAAAAAAATAATATAAAAATGGATAATATTATTGAGCTCTAATTTAGAAAATGTTTTCACCAAAAAAAGTGATGAGAAGGATAGTGTGTCACTAAAAAGAGATTTTTGTAGAGGGAAAAAAGAAGATGAAATGGATATTGAAGAATTAACCAGATTCAATCAAACTATGCACTGAATCTTCAAGTGTCCCTCCCAAAATTCCTAATGTATTATTATAATGTCATTTTGATGACACTTTATTTCATAGTTCTCAACTAACCCTAAAAAACACCTTCAATGGTGAATTCCTAAAAATCTATCAACTAAAGGGAGAGTAGTAATACCTAGTATTTTTTCTAACCTTAATTTATAGGTGATTAGCCTTATTATCCTTTGCCAGCTTTCTATCGTTATTAGCATATACCTAAAATCTAGTTATTTCATCCTCAACCCTTTAAAACACTGGTTTTCCTTTCCCTAAACCAATGGTCGACTAAACCATTCCCTTTTTTCAATCGACCTTCCAACATAGAGCACTTTTCTTCTAGGGGGTTGTTGGTTAACCAAATGTTATCTTCAGTTAACCGATCAATAGCAATTTCAACCTAACTTGCTAATTTCTTTATATTCAAATAAACTTTTATGACAAATATTATTATATATTGGGGTTCCTAAATTCATTTCACACAGTGTCCTAATTTTTCTTTATTTATGGAAATTATTTGATATTTATATCATTTAATACCAAGTTATTAGAAGTTCTTCCTTACCTAAATTTTTTAAATTGTTTTTGGCCTTATTATACTCAAAATTGACTATAAGAATCTTCCCCCTAACCTTCCATGTTATATTTAACTTTATAGTACTTCAATCAACAACAAAAAATAGCCATAATCATCACCTGAAACCATCTCAACCACTCTCTTATAATCCCTTACTTCTTCTAATCACACCCCATCATTCCTTAGGTTGCAAGCAACTTTAAATCTGAATTTCCTACTCTCTCCCCCCTGGTTGACAACCCTCTTAGTGGGGAAGGCTCTTTGGTCTTTCATTTTTGCACATAAAAATTTCTAACTTTTCTAATTTTCTCCCTCCTCTTTCCTCTCGTATTATTCTTATTCGTGTGTTCTTACTCGTACCCCTTGTTGTTGAGCCTCTCCTCCTTCCATTCTCCTTTAGTTTTCTCTTGATTCTAGATTCTTGAACTTTAATTCACTAGTGCTTTAATTTGAGCTAGAGTGAATTAAGATTTGAAGAATGATGAATGAACTTGCTCATCCTTTCTCAAATCCATATCATTTCCAATACAAGGTTTTTTGGTTTTTCTCTTCATTTATCCCTTTTTTTATTTCTGTTCTTACAATTTTTGTTTAGGTGATCGAATCCATGTGGGTAAAGAAAATGTTGCCAGGGAGTAGTTTTTCTAGAAGATTAGTGCTAGCTAGGTAATATTGTTGCTTTTCTAGATTAGGATATCATGTGATATTTTTTTTTCTTTCAAAATTTTAATGTTACAGTAGCATGTTCAATTTTATTAATGTATAATCCATGTTTTAAGATTTTGTATTCATGTATTAGGTGTCATTTTATGTTTTGTATGAAAATGACATGACATGACATGTCAAGTTTTTTTTTATGTAATTTTGATCATGATGATTATGCCTTGATTTATTTTAGTAAACATGATTTAATGTGTTTATCATCAGTATGAATGTAATCTTGTGTATCATGAAGTTGAGTTCAGTTTGGATAATTTTTCCCTTATGTAGGCACCCAACCCTTTTGATTTTTATGTGGTATTTTGGTTGATATAATTTGCAATAAGTATTCCATAATAGAGGTATTAGTATGTATAAGTTTATGTGTGATTTTAGTGTTAGTAGGAGTTAGTCAATTTTTGGTCGTTTTTAGAGCATAATTAGCTATATGGGAATTTTTTTTGCCATTTTAGTGAGTTTTTTTTATTATAAAAAAATGGGTTAATTATTATGTTTATTTCTTCTTTTACTAAAAATTTGATACATAACGTGTTTGGGTTTCAAAGGGTTTGGCAGTAGTTATGATTTTTATAAGTTTGGAAGTGTTTTAAAGTGATTAAGGGTACTTTGGTCTTTTCACATCAATTTTGGAAATTAAGTTTGTGTGAGTGCATTTGTATTGTTGACCTAATAGGTCACCAACCCTTATTTTTATGATAATAAACCTAATTAGAGAATTAAAAAGTATGGTGAAGTGTGCATGTACTATAAGATTTGACATAAGGAAGAAACACTCAATCAAATCCTTAGAATGCTTCAATTTAAAAGAGTAATCAAGTTCAAGCTCTAAATAATGACATTACATACAAGACCTATAAGACTTCAATATCTGGTAATAATTAATTAAGAATTGTTCGGTTATTATGTATGCATGTTTGATCTTTGATTACTTAGGGTTTCTCATGAAATTTGTGTTTAAATCTTTCTAAAATTTCATATCTAAAAGAGTTTTAAAGTTGATTTAACTTGGTATATGAATTACAGGGCTTAGGACTTGGTATTGGGTTTCAGACAATACCAATATACTAGTTTTGGAATAAACCAATCTGCTGGCTCTTGGGGGAAAACTAGGGTTTACGAGGGAATGAGCAATGGAAAATTAGTCAACTAAGTCTCTAGGATACCAATTAACTGGATAAGGCAACTAACTAGTTTTGACAAATCAATCAATTGATTTTATTTTCATCTATAAGGATAAATTTGACTTTGGAACTAAAATTTTAGAATATTCAGCTGGCATGATTGCCCTAGAAGTTGAAGGCTTAACCCGGACTCAATCAGCTTTACTTGTTAAAACCAAACTACTAGTCAAAACCAGTCAACTAATTTTTGGCTATTAGTTGGCTGGATGCCTAATACTAACTTTTCTTGCTCTTTGGTTGTGCTTTAGTATTTCTTAACCATTAATCTAGTTGTTAATACCATCCCATTAGTCAAAACTAGTCAACTAAATTTTAATTACCAATTAACTAGTTGCTTGGTCCTAAATTTTCTTTCATTCATTATGCTCTAGTTTTTCTTAACCATTCAACTTATTTATAAATGAGTCAACTGGTTCCTCATATCAGTTAACTAGTTTATGGAAATTAGTCAACTGGTCCCCCAAAAAGTATATATTTACCAATAATAATATTATTTTATAAGGGATTTGGGCACCAGTTGGCTGATTTTGAGGAACCAGTCTTCTAGTTATATTGGATAGTTAAAATTATGCCCATTAGACTATCATTTCATGCATTAAAAGCACATAAAAAGACACTATTTATTGAGCATCTATAGAAGAGAGTGAAGACTAAATTTACCACCAACATTTCCAAGCTATTAATTGCATCAAATTATTCTCTCTTATTATAATTAAATTCTCAAGAATTCAACACCATCTCACTTTCATAATTTTGATTTTCTTGAGAAATTATTAGTGCTCACTTGCAAACATAAAAGATAGTTTTTATTCACTTTCTCATTTTTAAACACTTGCTAGATTACTTCCTCATAATCATTCTTCAATTTCAATATTGCAAACAACCACAATAATCACTCAAACTCAATTGGAGGTTATGTGTTGCCTAATATTCTTGTAAAGATAACTAGGTAAATATAGTAAATATTCATTAGAGAAGTCATTGAGTTAGTAGCCTCATAAACCTAAAAATGGATCATTAATACAAATTCATATAAGGTTCAAAATTTTAAAAGGGAATACCTTTTTGATAGTTGCTGTAGTGTAGCATATCTTGTGTTATTTTAAACCACTATAAATTTCGTATATGAATTTAATTTGTCTACTTTAGATCCAAAATACCTATGCATCCCATATAAGGTGTTTTTTAGGGATGAAAATGTATTAAGTATGGAAAGTGGATTAATTAGAGTAATTTTGATTATCATAAGTTAGAATGTTAAATTAAAATGGCTTAAAATGAGCATAGTAACTCTAAGGGTATAATCATCATTTTATGATATAAATTATAAATTTTGCTCCTATTTTTGAGATAATCATGCTTAATATAAGGTGTTTGAATGTCTTCTTAGGTTTAGTAAGTTAATGAACTTAATTGATGATTCCATAATATAATTAGGAATATGAGTTTCTTAAAGGCATTTTGGTATTTTCATAAGAATTGTGATTTCCTTAATGCTTGAAGGTTTATTATGGCATTTATTTATTATTCCATGTGTGTGGTTTGTTTTTCTAAGTGACATATGCATAAATCTAATTGCATAATAGTATACAAATATTGGTATGAATTCATTAATGATTGTGATAAGTGGTAATTCATATGATAAGTGGTAAAGCAAGAAAAAGTGGAATTTTAGTGATTTGATAAGTATTAAATATGGACCCTTGCTGTTAAGTTTTTGTTAAGATTATTAAACAAAATATTATTATTTAAAGTAAAATATTACATGAGCTAAGACCGAGAAAGTTTATCAATGATCAGTGACCTAGTTTGTTAATACCAGAGTGAGCCTATGTCTACCCTATGCAAGTTCGAACCACTTGCTAGTAGGGGTTACATGTACCTAAGGATTAAGTGTTTATTTGTGAGTTTAGGTGCATTTTTTCCTCAACAATGTGTTGGTCCCTTCCATAGGATTATAATGGAGCATTCCACTAGAGATAATGGTGAGGGTTCATATTCTCAAAGTGAATAAATAACTAGTACTGTGTAATCACTATGGGTTCTTATATGTATTCTCGTTTAATTTATCATTGTATCATGAATAGTATTTACATGTATAATACTTATCAATATAGCATGTTGAATATTGTTGTACTATATACATGATCTTATGCGTCATGCATATCTTGTTCTTTTGAAGCAATTGTGTTACTCCATATGTTTCATACTATCTTATTTGGTCACTACTCATTCAAATGAGTAGATGACTCTTTTTCCAACTTGTACATGGGTTTTTGGAATAAAGTATTCATAATTATCTAGTAGAGTAGTAGTTTTGTGCCATATACACTTTTTGGACTAGTAGATCCATGCTTCCCTTTCTATATTTTGTGTAGGTATGTATTTGGATTTTATTATCCTAAAATCTTGTGTTTATGATTTGTATAATCTCACTTATTTTATATTTATCATTATTTAATTTTAAACACTTATCCTTGCACTTAGTATAATAATCGTATGATAACGGGACTTGTATTAAGCATTACGATTACACCATGTTATTTTATGTATTAGCTTCCAAAAAAACAAAGCATTTCAATAGTAATTTGGGGGGAGGGTAATAATTATATGAAATATAAGGCAACCTCACTTAAAATAGAGGCTAAGTTTCCAAATGTAAAAAAAAAACCTCCAAATGACAAGTGAATAAAAAAGTGGCAACGAGAAGATGAGGTGGAATGACAGAGAAGGATGTCCTCTCAACTAAATCATCATCCTTTTCATGCTCAACATTCATTTCCTCATCATGAGTGGTTTCTTTCCTTCTCCAAATTTAATCATTTATTCCAATACCCAAATAAAAAAATCATTTTTTTATTAAGGACCAAAGCACACCAAATGGAATGATTTCATTGATGATTTACCCCAACTAGCACCACCAATTGATTTTGGTATGCATTACTTTTTTATGTCATATCAAATGTTAAGTGGCACTCTATGGTAATTCTATGGAGAATTCTAACTCATTCTCAAGTGGCATTCCCAGTATCTCCTTGGGAAATACATATCAAAAATTCCTCACCGTTGGTATCCTTTGCAACATTGGATGAGATGCATTTGTATCCACTAAATGAAATCCCTTCGGCAAGCACTTTGATACCTTCATTACAAATATTACTTGCACTCCCAACTTAACCTTATCTCCCTAGTGAGTAACCATATGATTTTGGGGACCCCTTAAAGAGATGTTCTATTTTACACATTCTAATATGGCCTTATAATTAGTCAACCAATCCATCCCAAGTAAGACATCAAAGTTTGCTAGGTAAATGATAATGAGGTTTGTGATAAATTTTACCACTCTTATTGAAATGCCCCAAAAAATTTCTAATTTTAAATATTATATTTAAATGATGTTTTATTATAAAAGTTAATTAAGTATATTACTTTATTTAAAATAAAGTGAAATTAATTAGGGCAAATCAAGAGTAAATTTATAAGTATTTTAATTATGAGGAATTTGGGTATTTGAGCTAATTAAAGATTTTAATTTGGGAATTTATTTAAATAAATTATTTTATTTAAAATAAGGAGGAGAAAATGGTTCCAAATTAATATTAGTTTTATAAATAATTTAATGGAAGAAAATTAGGGTGTTTTGCTAATTAAAATGGAATTTATGGAAAACCTTTTAAAAATCCTAATTTAGCCTAAAAAGGAATTTAAATATTATTTTATTTAAATATTATTATTTTTAAATATTATATATATTCAGATTAATTTAATTGGCCCTAATCTTTTTTTTTTCTCCTTTCCTTTTTCCCTTTTTCTTTTTCTTTCTTCCTTTTTCCTTTTCTCTTTCTTTCTTCTTCTTTTTCTTTTTCTTCTTCTCCCCGAACTGGGCCAGCTGCGGCCCAGTCCTTCTCTTCTTTCCTTCCTTCGGCCCAGCCCGTGCGGCTGGCGCCTCCTGCCCCCTTCCAGCGCTGCGTTTTAACTACTATCCAAGAAAAACGCGGCGTTTCATTTAAACGTTTCTGCTGCGTCCTTTACCGTCCCTCTCTACGCCGCGTTTGTCTTCTTTTCGCACTAAAACTCGGCGTTTCATTTAAATGCCTTCGAACCCACACCCGACCGCCCGGTTCTTCCCTTTTCTTTTCCTTCCTCGGCCAACCGGCCCACCCTCTTTCTTCTTCCTTCTTCCTCCGTCCTTCCCCCGTCGCTACGATGAAACCTTCGACCCCATCAATGGCGTCTTCGGCTGCAGCGGCTTTAATCAGCCGTTACTTGTCTCTTTGAATTCCCCTTAACCTGAGGAATCAATTGGAGTAATTTTCGTGCGTTAACTCTCGCCCGTTTCTTCTCCCCAGCCTCGCGAAACCCCGAAGCAAACCAAACGTCGGTCGCCTAATTATGCCACCGGCCACCCAAATTCCCGTACCTAATACCTCCCTGCCGACCTCCAAAACCCCATTATCACATCTACCATCTATAAATAGTTAGATTGTAGGAGTTTTGGAATTTTTTTCTCACCCGAAACCCTCAGCGAGGGCTGCCATCACCGAGACTTCAGACGCGTATTTCTCCGTCGTTAGCCAACTTCAACGCCACCTACACATTCCAAATTATTCCCTGCATCGTCCTCTAATTAACCAAACTATTTTCAACCTTCGATTCTTCTTGCACGAGCCTTAATAACCATGCAAAGTTGGCTGCTCGTTTCACCGGAATTTTCACCCCAAAACCCTTAAGCCGCCGTCCACCGCCGTTTTCGCCACTTCTACTGCCCTCTGAACCGCCCAAAAACTCCCTCTAATCCTTCTCCATCGAACCATAACCTTATTTTAAGTTCTCCCCTGCTCCTTCTCTTCGTTTCTTCATCTTTTGCCCTCTTAGACCCATTTTCCGGCCACCACCGTGCACCACCGCCGGCGCCGCCCATTCCCGTCGAATCAAGGTGAAACCCTAGACCCTCCTAATCATTATTTACTATTTATTGTAAATCATTCTACTTTTATTTTATTTATTAGTAATTATTCGAATATAATAATAATTTCCTTGCTATTAATATTATTATTATTTGATATAAAATTTATGCCGAATTCTACTTGCAGGGTGGAGAATGGTAATAAAATAATTTTATTGTTAGTTTCGAATTTTAAGTTATTAATTGAATTATTATATGATTATTATCATTATTATTATTATTAATATTATAATTATTAGAATAATTATTATTAACATTTTATTAATTATTCTGGAAAATCTTAGGCCCTAATTTTGTATTAACATTTGCACTTATGTATTTTAGTATTATTATTCCTATTGTTCTTATAACCATTAATAATAATATTATCATTATCTTTATTATTTCAATATTATTATATATGTTATTAATTTTATTATTAATATTAATAAATAGTAGGTCATTAGTTATAAGTAGGGTCGAAACCCCACTTTAAATTTTAAAGCTTATATGTTATTGTTATTATTATTATTATTATTCTTGATATTATCTTTGTTTATAATATTTAGTTGTTATTAGAATTATTATTATTATTATATCTTTACTAATATTATTTTGGTGGAGGGTAGAAACCATTATATCACCTTTTTATTTTGAACTGCATGAGTTTTATTATTAATATTCTACTAGTATTTTGTAGAGTCAATTCTAATATAATAATTTTTTAATTAAAAATAAGGTCTTGGGATAAGTTAGAAATAATAGCATTCTTAAGAGAAAACCTAATCCTAGTATTTTTCCCATAGTAGGTGAGCCCAACCAAAGCCCTCAAGTGGTATAGGAGCATGCTCCAAGACAGGTGACGTTTTAGGTAAGGGGTGCTAAGGCCATACTTGTATTATGTGATTTTATGCTATGCATGCCATGCGATGTTAGTTATAGTGCATTTCATGTGAATGTTGTATAATTGTTATTAATACAGCATGATTATGGGGTTGAAGTATGTTGGTGTGGACAAATGGTGGCATGAGAATCATGTGTACAATTATGTTGTTATTGTTGAATAATGTGGTTTCAAGACATGCATGATGTGATTGTAAAATAATGATGGAGTTGCATGCTGCTAGGGTTTGGCATAAAATAGTATGGTGTTAGTAGTTTGCATGAAATGGTATGGCGTTAGGGTTTTACATGAAAGGGGTATGGTGTTATGGTTTTTCTTGATAGGGTATGGGTATTGGTTTTGCATAATATGGTGGGTATTGGTTTTGCATGATATGGTATGGTATTATGGTTTGCATGGAAGCATGTCTACGTGGAGTTGAGATTTGTATATGAATTAGGGCTTGCATGTGAATTAGGGTTAGTATGGGAATGCGACCTACGTAGGGTTAGGGTTCGCATGTGAGCTAGGGTTTACATGTAAGTGTAGTTTACGTGGAGTTAGTTTTGCATAGGAGCTAGGGTTACATGCAGGTGTGGTTTACATGGAGTTAGGGTTTGCATGGAGTCAGTCATGCATGTCTGGGCAAATATGTGTGCATGAAAAATATTTATGAATAATATATTTAAGACACTAATCTTTTAAAGTGGAAGATTATTGAGCCGAGTCCAGACCAATCCACCGGTCAGGAATAGTGGTTAGGACGCGTAGTCCTATGTGCGACCGATCCACCGGTTATAATAGTGGTTAGGACATGAGGTCCTATATGTGACCGGCCCACCGGTAATAATAGTGGGGTGACTCGAGCTCAATAGACACAAACCAAAATCGTTAAAGCTCTTAAAAGATACTAATTACTTATAGTGGAACACCATGCGAGCAGGAACCAGACCGATCCACCGATCAGGAATAGTGGTTAGGGTTGTACCCTATGTGTGACCGATCCACCGGTAATAATAGTGGTTAGGGCATGATGCTCTATGTGTGACCGGCCCACTGGCTATAATAGTGGGGTGTTCCTGTACTCACATGGATTGATAAAATGGCTTGGTGTGTATCGACTTTCGATAAAAAGATTAATTACGTAATTAATCCAAACTATAATTGGGCCTTTGTACTTTTACCTGAATTGTTCATATGCCTTTATGTTGTTATGTTGGATTACGCCTTTTATTATTTTGCATAAATTATGTGCTTATGTGTTGGCCTTAGTGCTCGGTTACCTTACTCAGTACGTAGCGTACTGATCACCCGTTTCATGGGTGCTGCTCATTCCAACGAGTAGAAGACCCATCTGATTTCCTGCAGGTAGGAGATGTCTTTTATGATGATATTGATGTTCATGGGACATCAGGGGGGATCGAGAGATGATGGGGCAGGATCAGTTCCCGTAGCGACGTGGCTGGCTCTCCTTGAGATTTTTACTACCATTTCTCTTATTTATGAATAATACTTTGGAACAATTTTATTATTATGGTTATCTCCTTTCTCGATAAACTAAACCTCGTACTTTGGGTTTGTGTAAAGACTTACACAAATTTGATATCTGAAATTATGAAGTTGGTTTATCTATTAATGTCTCGAGTTATTTTTCTTAGCCTTAGCACTTAATGCTAGATCGGTAGAAGTGAACCGGTCTAGTATTAAGTGTGGCGGTAACATTCCCAAAATTACGGTTTTAAGTTTTAAATATGTTTTTTTTTTAAAAAATAGAGTAAATTTTGGGGGTGTTACACTTATATCTATAGGACAATCCCTATAACATTCACTACGTGGCAACAACTTCCCTAATAGAAAGGTTAAAATTTACTCACATTTACACTTTTCTTATATGTTAACTACAACCTTAGGTAATGATTGGTTAGTAAAAAAAAAAGGAGGCACAAATTAAGGTGTACCATAGTAGAATTGCAAAAGTGGTGGTCTACAAGTGGTTACGTCAAATTAGAAGATAATTAAATTTTATATTAAAAATCCTTATAATAGGACCTAGTTAATTAGATACAATCAACTAGGACATATAATAGATGATTGCTGGGATGAGACTCTGGAAAATAAAATAGTGAACAATAGAGATTTGGGGTTAGAGTTCCACCTTCTCCACTTTTATTAGATGACGTATTTTAAATTGGTAAATTAATTATTATGCAATCTAATATGCAACCATTAGTGAGTGACTATATGATGTGAAGATAGAGCAATGGTGGGATGAGTTCACTGAGTAATGGAGGAATTGACTTTTGTGAGTTCCAACAACTAAGAGATCTAGAATAGGAGTACCAAGACCCTATAATGACCATCAACAATAAGCTCTTGTCTTCTAAACTATTAACTTTTCCTTCCATTCCCATCGATTTAACTTAGTACTCAAAACAACAACCATTACTTATTTCTTACTTTAGTCATAATATTGAGTAAAAAAATAGTGGTTATAATAAAAAATCAGTATGAGCACACTTAGGATGATTAGAAGATTGGGTCTCTTTGTCGTGTTAGTTAAACTACTCATTTTCTATATATTTTTGAGGTAGGTACCCCTTTATAGCTCTTTTAATCTTGAATTTAAACATGCATTGATTATCATTTAGTTGATTATTTTATTAATCATAATTGGCGTAAGTATATCTATGACGTGTTTGGAGATTTCATGTGGATATTAGCGAAGAGTCAAGTATAACAAGTGCTTAAATTTTTGGTCTTTTAGAGAGAATAATTATTTTGTGGATGACTAAGCGATTGACTTAGTATGATATTTTCCCTTGTTTCATGTGTTGAAGGCTTATTTAACTCTTGTTAATATTTACAAATTTGTTTTAACTACATAAGTAGATTTTTGTGTAAACTAGTTTGGTGGATATTTTGGTAAATCATCATGATGATATATGCATGCATAAATTTAGAAATAAGGTTTTTATTACCTCACATTAGTGGTATAGGGTAAAGTCTTCTCTAGATGCACCAAAATTTTTCTAAAATATCTTTTGTAATTGGTCTTGAAAATAACTCACAATGGTTCGGTGGGAATCCATTTCTTAAGTATTTTATAAGCTAGTTCCATTGTTAATTTTATCAAACATATATAGTTTAAAGATATTTAAACCGTATGATAGTTTTTTGAAGAAAATTTTAAATGAATGCATTTTCATGTGGTTAGAATGGTTATCTATTGGGTTGTAGATTACATTTTCTCCCCCTCCTCCCCTATTTTCCTCATGTATTGATGTTGCATATATCGGGAATAAGTCACCGTAGAATACATGTAGCTTATTTTAAATGTTATTCAAAACTATTTATTTTTATTTTATTAATTTTATTATAATTAGACGCCAATTTGAATATTTCAAATTTTCTGTAGTAGTTTTACCCTTATTCGGTCATTATATAAAATTTATGGTTTAACATTTTCTCACCTTTCTTTTGGGAATATGACATAACACTTCAATGTTTTTGTTATTTTTTACAGCATTTTATGTTTTTTTTTCACATTCATGTATACACATACTTACATACATACATACATACATACATGTATATATGTATCTATCTATCTATAAAACTATACACATATAAATATATAAAGTCAATATCATCCCACCAATATACCAATAATAGAAATAACACACGTAATAATATATTTTAAAATAAATAAATTCACTGAAAGCACATAATACTATACACACTAGACTTTCATTTGTGTGATGCAGAGAGATAATGATAAATTAGGTATATTTAAGTTTTTATAATTGAAAATTTTAATGTGAACTAATGTTAAGTATTTGGTTTCTAAGAATATATAAATTGTAAGAAAATCCAAAATAAAGTATGGATACATGAATGATAAAATTATATAATCAAATCTTTTCAAACATTTCCTTAAATATAACATTTGTCGTCAACTTATTTTCATCAATATCATTGTCACATATCAAAAATTTTAAACCTCTACAATTTGTGACTCAAGAAATTACAAATAAAATTAACTATGACAAAATATCATTTTTTAAAAAAAATGAACCAACATTACTAAAAAAATTGACCTTGTTTTTGTTGATTTTCATCGCATATGATACAATCAAAGGAAATTGTCTTCAATTGAACTTGAAAGGCAACCTCAAATCAGATGGCATTAGAGACATTCTTGTCAATAATACTCGATAAACAGTATTACTTCCACTTAAGATCCTTACTTTCGAAACATGAGTTCCAAGCCTTGTGATGATCATCCTAGTATTGTTGCATAGGCCAAGTGAATGATCGATATTAATCAATATTATAACAAGTGCACCTATCTTCAAATTCAACACATGGTTTGGTACATCAGAGCACTTAATTCCAAGTTCAAGACTATATAGATCTTACAATAAATCATTATTTGAATATGATTCGCACATTGTATATGAATAGAAATTGGTTTTTTCCTTACCAGAGTTAATTGACAACGTGTAATTATTAATAGAATGAACAATATCAAGAGTTGATACTAGTATAAATCCTCAATCAAAATAAGCATCATGTGTGATACTGCCATTAAACTTCGAATACATTCTTTCCATAATAACTGCAATAGGAAATTTGAAATATTTTTTTATATGATCATCATTACAACCTCTAATTGTTTCATATGTTATGATTGTATTCCATTTTTAAAATTACTTCAACTCAACATGTTCATAAACTAAGCTATGTTTTTGTAACTTGATATTCTTTGTTAATCATAAAACCTTATAATTTCATCAACTTAGCACATTAATCAACTAACCTAAGTTTTCATAACATGATGTTTGTTAATCATAACACCTTACAATTTCTCCATAAGTATAAAGAGTTGACAGTTACATGAATAATATATTGTCGACTACCTTTAAGAATGATAGGTAATATTTATCTAAAATCTCCACCAAGAACAACCATCTTACCTTCAAATAGCTTGTCAAGGATGGACTCATTAGTGAAGCGTAAAATATCTCTCATGGTTTTATCCAAAGCTTCAAGGTAATACCTATGCATCATTGTATCTTCATCCTATAATATGAATTTGCACCTTATGATCAACTTTACAAGTGGACCACTTGATGTTACATGTTGAATCTTCTTTTGGTTTTATAGGTATTTTGAATCAAGAATGAGGTTTTCTTCTACCTAGTAATAAAAGAAAAACATTTTCATTTGATGTCACATTTAACACACTATTTCTTGTTAGCCTCATAAGTCAAACAATGTCATTTACCTTATTTTGATGATAACAAACCGGTCTTGAGAACTAATATGTTAAATGTGAATGCACCATGATTGACAAATAAGGAGATCTAAACACACTTGCATTACATCTATAATATGCAACTTAAAAGAGCAATCAAGTTTTTAAATACAAGAGAAGAATGTATCAAGAGCAATTTCACATTTTGATGAAAAATCTTTAAAAAGTTTTTCAAACACTTGACAAAAATACACTTAATACAATTTCATGTTTGATCTTGATTTCCACATCTTTCAAAAGTGTGATTAAACTTGTTGGTTGGTTTTAGTTGGAACCAATCGACTAGTCTATAGACCGATTAACTCGCTTGGTTTACACTAGAGCATTAAAGGAAAATAACTCGGATGGATTGATTGGTACAACAAACCAATCAACTAGTTTTGACTAACCGGTTGAATGACTTAGCTAAACTAGTTCATGGGTTTTGCATTGCAGAAACCATTTCCTCTCTATTTTAAGACATTGAATGGTTTCAGCAAATCTATTGAATGGTTTAACTTAACTAGATCATGGGTTTTTACTCTACAAAAACCATTTCCTCTATGTTTTGATACCGATTAGTTTTAGTAAACCAATAAATTGATTGGTAAATCGATCGACTAGTTTAATTTAACCAATCCATGGATTTATACATAGAAACCATTTACTTTTTATTTTAAGATATTGAATGGTTTTTATAAACCAATCAACTAGTTTTTAATTGATTGCCGTGTTTGTATAAACCAATCAACTAGTTTCATGACCACATCGACTGGTATTAACAAACCATGATAATGTTCATGTATGTTAATAGGAACAACCATGTACTATGCAAAATTGATTGAATGGTTTGTACAAAAGTAACTTTCCATTTCTTGTCTAAACATAATCATTTGACTAGTTGAAACCACCGATCAACTAGCCATACAACCTATCGACAAGTGAGTATTAAATGTTGATTTTCTATCCATCGAATGACACGTTTTGGGATTTTTGTTTCTAACGGATACACAATAAGTGTGAGCCTTATAAATAAACTTCATTAGTGATTATTGCAACTATTTTTCAATTACATTCATTGTACAATTAATCATCTACTTTTAAATCATTCAATTTCTCATTCAAACTCTTTAAACTAAAAAATTCATAATTTTATTAAAAAATGTTCATTGTTTACTTCTCTTAGCTAGAATTTATCTTCAAAAGTAATATATTTTATTATAGCTAACTAGATTACATTATATATATAATTATACACTTTTATATCTTGTATTATTGGTGATAATCCATTGTAATCACAACTAACTCGCAAAATTCATTACAAAGGGATTAGTGAGTGCTTGCCTTTCATTCTTCATATCTTCTTGTGGAGAGTATAGAGAAGATAAATAGCTTAAATTGTAAATCATCCCTCAGAGGGTCATTGATATTGTAAGACTCATAAACTAATAGAAGAGTAATCATCAATAAAAATACATCACTATTTTAATATCTAAAAGGGAGAACATTTTTGTAGTGGATGTATAAAGTAATTTGCTCTTAAACTACTATACATTGTGTGTAAAAATAATTCAGTAATCTCCATTCCATAAAAACTTATTTACCCCCTCAAGGGTGTTTTTAATTGGTATCAGAGCTCAATCATCTCTCAAATGATTCAACAATCTGAGGTGAAAAAGATCTACAAGAGGAATGGGATCCACTAGTCAAAATTAAGGCATTTCCACCACAAAACTATCATTGTTCAATAGTGAGAAATTTTCCTTCTAGAATAATAAAATGATGTTATTCATCAAGTTAAAAGAATATGACATGTGGTTAATAGTCACTGAAGGACCAATCAAAATCACTAAAGAGATCAACAGTGAGCTAGTGGAAAAGATGGTGGAAGAGCTCACAAATGCAGAAAAGAGAAGGTTCACTCTCAACGATAAAGCTATCATGATTATTCAACGTGGACTTGGCAAAATAGAGTACCACATCATCTAATCGTGCTCAACTACAAAATAAATATGAGATAATCTCATCCTCGCCCATAAAGGAACAAAGCAAGTAAAGAATCAAAGAATCGCTCTTCACACCAGAGAGTACAAACTCTTAAGCATGAAGCAAGATAAAAGCATCAACAACCTAAGCAACCATTTCATTCCCGATGTCAAAAACCTCAATGCCTTAGAGAAAGAAATCACTAAAGAAGAACAATTAAGAAAGATCTTGTAAGGTCTTATAAAAAAAAATGGAGTCCTAAGGTGACCGTAAATAAGGAAGCTAGAGACTTAACCAAGATGACCATTGAAGAGCTCTTCAGAAATCTCATGGTTCATCAATCAAAGTTAGAAGACGGATTGGATGAAAGAAAGAAGAATCCTCTAGCTTTAAAAGCTTCCACTTCCTGTAAACAACAAGAAATAGCTAAAAATATGGCTAAAAAGGAAGGTGATGAAGGTGAAGACAAACCACCTATTAATGATGAAGAAGTATCCTTTATAACCACTTAATTCAAAAGGTTCATCTAATCAAGAGGAGGTAGAAATGGAAGACCAAGAAGGCATTCATCAAGCAACACAAGGAGGCCTAGAGAAGACAACATGGATGACAAGATCAAATGCATCAACTTTGGAAAATCATTTGTGGGTACTATGAGTTTATAAATAAAATTGATATACAAATGGTAAGGAAAAAAGGAAATATAAGCAACAAAAAAGGAAGGCAAGGACCAAGAAAAGCTATGGCCGCCTTTGGCAAAAATGAAGGTGAACCCTCTAATAAAGAGGAAGAAGTTGCCAACCTTTGTTTCATGGCTTTAGGAGAGGAATCAACAACCTCTACCTCACTCACAAGCTTTGATGATGATGATGACATTAATGAGGTATGCTTCAAAGTCAAAACAAGAAGCCATAAATGGTTCCTAGATAGTGGATTATCCAAGCTGACTCCATATGATGGTAGAAGCGTGACCTTTGGATACAACTCAAAAGGAACGATCATTGGTGTCCGTAGCATCAGTATTGGTAACTCTAAATCCTTCATAAATGATGCGTATATGGTTGATGGCCTTAAGCATAAATTAATTAGCATTAGTCAACTATGTGATAAAGGGGTTCTAGTGAACTTTTCAAATTAACATTGCATGATTTCAAATAGAGTTGATAAATCCATTCTCTTTGTATATCTGTGCATTAACAATGTGTACATACTTGATGTTAAATCAATAAAATTACACAATGCACGTCTAAGTATAATTGATAATGATGCATGGTTATGGCATAGGCGCATTGCACATGATAACATGGATTTATTAAAAAAAACTTGTTAGAAACAATCTAATGTGTGGTCTTCCAAAGTAGAACTTTACAAAAGATCGATTATGTGATGCATGTCAACAAGGATAACAACATAGGGTTTCTTTCAAACCAAAAAATGTTGTGACCATACCCCAACCACTTGAATTATTGCACATGGATCTATTCGGACCTACTATGACCTATATCGTGGGTGTTTGTAGATAATTACTTACATTATGGATATTATTTCTCTCTACTAAAGATGATACTTTTAATGCTTTTCTTGTGTTTTCTAAGAAAATTCAAGTAGAAAAGGGAACTATGATCCACATTATAAGGAATAATTGTAGAAAGAAATTTGAGAAAGCCATATTCATGGATTTATGTAATTAAAATGACATTACTCGCAACTTCTTGGCACCAAAGATACCAAAACAAAATGGTGTGGTGGAGAGGAAAACATAACCTTAGAGGAGGTTGCAAGAACCATGCTATGTTGCTCCAATCTTTCAAAATACTTTTGAATCAAATTCATTGTCATCGCAAACTAAGTAATGAATAGAGTACTCATATGGATCATCTTGAAAAAAGACTTCATATAATCTCTATAAGGGTAAGAAACCAAATGTGGGTTATTTATGCACATTTAGTTGTAAATGATTTTTCCTTAATAATGGAAAAATAAAATAAGGTAAGTTTGACTCCAAAGTTGATGAAGAAAATTTCATTGACTACTCTTTAAATAGTAAAGTGTACCGAATCTTCAATAAATGAGCAATGGTAGTTGAAGAATCTGTACATATTAATTTTGATGAATCTTTCTCAAGTGTGCAAAAAACTCAAATAGGAGAAATAAGCCATTTCATCCAAGTTGAGAGCTTACTGGAAAATGACGACAAGCAAAACATAGAAGAAGATCCTCAAATTGATCAAAAAGAGGATGAAGTGATAGGGGACCTTCCTAGAGTATTGAGATATGCTTATGTACATTTTCAAGTCCCCATCATTGATGATGAAAAAAAAAGAGTTCCAACAAGATCCTCACCAATTAATAGTTGCAATCCTTTAGCATTTCTATCTCAAATGGAACATAAGTCTCACTTGGAAAGCCTAATTGGATGTCAAATGATACAACCAAGAGGGAGGCATTGATTTTGAGGAAACATTTGCCCCCATAGCTAGACTTGAGGCTATACATATGCTTCTTACATATGCATCACTCATGTGATTTATATTATATCAAATAGATGCCAAAAAAGCTTTCCTAAATGGTTTTATTAAAGAAGATGTATATGTTAAGCAACCACCTTACTTTGAAAATGACTTAAAACCCAACCATGTTTGTAAACTCAATAAGGTATATTATGACTTGAAACAATAAAAGGTTGAGTAAATTTCTTTTGGAAAAAGGTTTTAAAAGAGGTAAAATTGATAAAAAAAAATCTTTTTCTAAAGAAAACCAAAAAGGACATATTTTTTGTACAAAGATATGTTGATGCCATAATATTTGGTGCTATTAATGAGTCCATGTGCAATGATTTTTCTACTCTAATGTATAATGAGTTCAAAATGAGCATGATGGGTGAGTTGACTTACTTCCTCATACGTCAAATCAATAAATCAAAGGAGGAAATTTTTGTCAACCAAGAAAAGCACACAACGAATTGCACAAGAATTTTGGATTAAACAAGAGCAAACCTTATAGTACTCTCATGTTCACTACCACAAAGCTTGAAATGGATGAAAAAGGTAAAAAAAAGGTTGATCAAAAGCAATATCGAGGTATGTTTGGATCACTTCTTTACTTCACTGCATCTAGACCTGATACTATGTTTAGTGTATGCTTATGTGCTAAGTTTCAATGTAATCCAAAAGAATCACATATAAATATAGTTAAAAGAATTCATAGGTATCTAATTAACACACATAACCTAGGATTGTTTTGCCCTAATGATACCCTTCTAGACCTTGCTGGCTATTATGACATTGATTTTGTGAGATATAAAATTGATAGAAAAAGTACTTTGGGTATATGCCAATTTCCTTGAGAATCTTTAGTCAGTTGGAATAGTAAGAAATAATTTAGTGTGGCACTATCTACAGCTTAGGTGGAATATATAGCAATTGGTGCTTGTTATACACAAAAATTTGGCTGAAACAAGAACTAAATGATTACAAACTTAAACTTGAAAACATTTCATATAGGTGTGACAACATTAATGCTATATGCCTCACTAAAAACCTCACTAATGTTATATGCCACACTAAAAACCTCATTCAACATTCTAAGTCTAAACATATAGAAATAAGCATCACTTCATAAGAGATCAAGTAGAAAAATGGGATGTAATTGTAGAATTTATAGATACATTACATCAATGGGAAAACATCTTCACTAAGCCATTAAATAAAGAAATATTTACAACCGTTAGGAGAGAAAATGGAATACATTTCTATGATCAAAATTATCTATCTCTCAAAATTGTAAAAATTCTAAAAAAGTAAGGATTAATCATAAAAATAATCAAAATCATAATAACTTGGCCTTAGATTACATGAATTTAATTTAAAACATAAGCATATAATATTATAGATTGATGTGCTACATTTAAGGGAAATATGGAATTATTGTTCTTAATCCAAAAGGAGTTGAGAGACTAGAAAAATGTGACCTAACTGGTCAAACCAGTCGATTGGCCAACAAATCATTTGATGGGTTCAAAGGTCCAGTTGACCAAGTTGTATATAAACCAGAGATTAAAATGATTGATGTTTGGTATCTAACCTAAGCAATACCAATCAAATGGTTTACAATACCAGTCAATCAATAACATAAACAATCAACTGAAAAGCTAAAACTAGTCAATAGGTTTCTCAAGTATATAAATAGACCCTCACCTATTCAACCAAACTATAACATTCCTAAATTTTAAAACCTAAAATTTAAATATTTAACCTTTTATTTGTAATAATTTAATCTTTAAATTATTAATTTATTAGTTTGTAGAACTTTGACTTACACAAATATATAAAATTATTTAATAAATTAATATAATTTTTTTATCATTTTATTATTTTTATTTAAATAAATCCAAAACCCATAATTTTACAAAAATTATTTTCTTAAATTAAGACCTTCATTTTTAGATAAATTAAGTTAATATTTTTTCTATAGCCAATTTTAGCCTAATTTCTAATTCTAACTCTAAAAATATTTTCCTTTTCTTTTTCTCCTTTTTCTTTTTGTTTCTTCTTTTTCTTTCTTTTCTTTCCTTCTCCTCTTTTCTTAGGTCAGTCCAAACTACCCCTCTCTTTTCTTTCTCTTCTCCCCCTCATGGGCCAACCCAGGCCTTCCCCTTTTCTTTTTTCTTCTTTTCCCTTTAAGCTCACCCAATCTCTCCTTCCCCTTCTTCCTTTTCTTTTTCTTCTGCACAGGCTGCCTTGCTTCCTTCTTTTTTCTTTCTTCCCCTAGCATGACCCGTCACTCCCCTTCCTCCTTCCCCGTCTGCACCATCGTGCCAAACACGCCTTCCTCGCATGCCTTCTTTCTTTACTTCCTCCTACTTGACCTATAAGCCTGCACTAACACCCTCCCTTTTTCCAGCCATAACACTTGCACCACTGCCCCCTCTACTTGTCCCTTTCTTTTCCATTTTCTACCCTGCAGCCCCTAGTCCCCTTCCCATGCATTCCTTCCTTTCCATTTCACCCCTACCTTGCATGCTCTATCTCCTACCATAACTGCAATGGCCCCTACACCCACCTAACCTTACACACCGAGCCCTCTCCTCTACCGCATCATTTCTCCCTCATGCTCAGCCCTTCTCCCCAACCCTCTCTCCTCTTTTTATCCCTTCTTCTCATGCTCTATTTTTCCTATTAGACACCCCTACAGCTGCCTCCACTGTCTCCACCCCCAACCCAGCCTCCACACCACTATCTCATGCACCCTATCTCCTCCCCTACACTACCCCTAGTAGCCAAGACTAGCCACCCCCACAGCCTACCCCCTTTTCTTTTTCTGCCCTTCGACACCCTTGCACTCACCACCCTTGGCCACCTCTTCCCCCTCCTTTTCCTCCACTACCGCATCCCCCCAATTGCTTGCCACCACCCTGACCTCCCCCATGCACAAGCCCACCCAAGCCACCCTTCCCTTCTCTTTCTCTTCTCCTTTCATCCTCTTCTTTTCCTTTTCTGCACCTCCCTCCCTATAGTCACATTGCCGCCTCCATAACCTTCTAACCACCTACTCCCTGACCTCCAACCACCATCTACCTCCGGCTTCATCTCCTACACCTAACAACCAACACCAATGCTCCCCACCATCTCCTTCAAACCCTTTACTCGATCTACCTCCATTCTTTCTATTCCATTTCCTAAAACCATATATTTTGCATGGATTATGCTATACATGCAGTGTAAGTTATGCTGAGTAATCTTGTATGTTTTTGAATAATGTGAAGGTATAAGGGTAGTTTAGTAATTATATATTTACTAAATATATTTAATAAAATTATTATTTTATTTATCTAATATTAATATTGTATTTGTAACATTATGTTTAGGTACAAATTTTTATTAAATGGAGCCTAAGAATTTTAACTAGATATCAGTAAAGTTTGGTTTTTGTTGGAAATAAGATAACCTCTATACCCTACTAAAATGTTTAGATTATATTATGTTAGCATATTAGGGGTTTTGACATGTGATTTGTGTAGATATGATATGTTACAAATAATCCCTTGATTGTTAATGTTATGTTAGAAAATGGGAAAAGAATACATGTATTTTGTGTATGTTCTAATTTATGTGAAAAGGAGATCAAGAAGGGGTCTAATATTTGATGATGGGTGTTATGTATATATAAATTCTATGCTAAGTGGTTATGGACACTTGTAGTAAAAATATTACTACTATGAATCCTAGGGGCAATTTGGTTATTTGGACAAATCATGATATCTAACCCTAATAGAGATGCCTAATGTGTTGCAAATGTTACCAAGAATGGAGATGGGAGTTTGGTACATTATAAATACATGTGTTAGTGGGAAGATAGATATTTTATGGCCTAGGAGTATTTTGGTAATTTTAATATGTAGCGGTGATCATCATAATAAATATGCATGCTAAGTGTTATGTGATGTTGAAAATGATAATAGGGGTTTGTAGTGTTAGGAATGCATGTTTGGATATGATTATTAATATTATATGATTTAGGGGCATTTTAATAATTTTACATGTGTAATGGGAGTTATCTTAATAAATATGCATGATAGCTAATAATTGGTGCTAAGTATGATAATAAAGTTTGTGGTGTTAGCAATGTACATTTGGACATAAATAGTAACATTATATGACCTAAGGGTATTTTAGTAATTTTTCATGAAATGGGGGGATTAATCAAACAGACATGCATGATAAGTATTAATTGATTTTAAATACGATAATAGGGGCTTATTGTCTTAGTATAACTTATTTAAGCATGATAATTAATAATATATGGTTTAGGGTATCTTGGTAATTTGGTATGTAATATGGTGATTAGTCTAATTAAACATACACAATAAGTATAAATTGATGTTAAATATGATAATAGTGATTTATTATCTTAGTAGCACTTATTTGAGCATGATAATCAATAATATATGATCTAGGGGAATTTTGGTAGTTTTACATGTAATATGGTGATTAGTCTAATAAACATGCATAATACGTATAAATTAATGTTAAAAAATATATAGGGGTTTGTTGTCTTAGTATCACATGTTCTAGCATGATTACAAGTATTATAGGGTCTAGAGTTATTTTGGTAATTTAGAATATACCTTGATAAATATGTTTATGAATATGTATGATATGTGATGTATGTTATAAAGCATGAGTATATGGTCTTGTTGTGTTAAATATGCATATTTTAGCATAATTATTACCATTCCATATTTAATAATATTTTGGTAAATTGGGGTATACTATGATGATATTCTCATAAACCTGTAGGAAGTGCATTAATTTTTGATTTAAACATGAGAATGTGTGTTTGGCCATTCTAGAAGTGCATGTTAGGGTTTCATGTACAAAGTAGCTATTTGGTATGTTAGGTAACTTAACTTCATCAGCGATAATTTAATTATGGTGTGTTATCCTTTTCATGGCATGTTGATAAAATAAAATGGAATTTGTGATGGAAATAGTTGGTAAAGAAGTAGCCTTAACCTTAGGGAAATTTTGGTCATTTTGACCTAAAGTGCCTAAATGTGAGTATTTGACCTAGGATGGCCTTAGTGGACTACTTATGTTGACATTAACAATAAACCTAACTTCAGTTACTTTATAATGTCGGAAACAAATAAAAATGGTTAATTATGTGATTAATGTATGCTTCTCGAGTAAATAAAAATGGAATTGTGTGTTAATTAAATAAAAATAATTATTGGGATATTTTAGTAGTAGCCTTTGAGCCTATGCATATATCAGTAGCAGGCTTTAAACCTACTTGAGTTTTGGTAGCAGCCTTTGAGTCTACCTGTATACCGGTAGCAACCCTTGAGCCTGATTGTAAATTGGTAGCAACCCTTGAGAGTACCTTTATATCGGTAGCATCCCTTGAGCCTATTCATGTATCAATAACAACCCTTGAGCCTAGCTGTGTATCAGTAGCGGCCCTTGAGCCTATCTGAGTTTCGGTAGCAACCTTTGAGCCTACCTGAGTTTCGGTAGTAACCTTTAAGCCTACCTATAATTCGATAGTAGCCTTTGTGCCTACTGTGATGAATTATGTATGGCATTGTATTGATGAGCCTATGGGCCAACCTATAGAGTGAGTGGGTTGTGTTGAAAATGGCATGGCTTTCTAAGAGCATTACTTAAATGTCCCATGTGTAAGTTATGTTATTTCTAAGTGAATGAGCATTGATGGCGTATGATATTGATGCATATGGCTATCTAAGTGATTATTGTATTTTAGTTAATAAATGTATAATTCCATGTTCATGTGATTGATGAGATACATCTGATATGTTGTATATGGGTCTTAAATATTAGTCATGTATAATGGGTTACTTAGTACCATAGTACTAAAAGGTTCATTTTTTGGGCCCCTACTTATTTAATGGGCAGTATTCTTTGTAAGTTAGCTCACAAGTCCTATTTAAAAATTACTCATTGAGTTAAGAGTATAGGACTATCCACAGAAAGTTTACATAGTTTCCTTATAATCTTTTATACTTACTTTTCCCATGACTTTATCCTATAACCACAATTAGTGGGTTTTATTTCCTGTATTCTAACTATTGCGCTACTCTATTTTATAATTGTATTCTTGGAATTTAAGTAAAATATGTTTTTAGCCTTAGCACTTAGTATTAGAACGGTGGAGGAAAACCAGTCTGATACTATGTGTGGCGGTAGCACCCTGAAATTTATTTATTTACTTCTACTTATGACTTCTAAAAACTAAATTTTTTGGTAGTAAATTTGAAGGGTGTTATACAAACCCATGACTCTAGTTTTCCCAAACCCATCGACTTCTCTTCGCCACTCTACACTCTCTCACTTAAATTGATAAAATCTTTATCAAATCACAAAATTAAACTCCTTAAGATTGAACTGATGACCTAAAGTCACTTTTCAACAATAATCAACGTTGATTTCATCTTCACATGTTTGAAGCTAGAGGAAGTTCACCAAAAACCTAACCCTTCCATTTGTCTAATCTGTGTACAATCGACTCACTTTAAGGCGAATTAGGGTTCTACTCATACTTCCCTAGGTAATTCTTAGCTAAGTATTCATTACTCTGTCATTTTCATTCGATTTGAAATTTTCTTTTTCACTTCAAGTTTCTTTTTCTCAACAAAAAATTCAAATCTCAATTGTCAGAGTTCTTCCTCATTCTATTAAAAATGACTAAGCACAAACATACCATTGTGAGTACCCTTCGGGGAGGAGCTATTCTTACCAAACAGACCCATTCTCAACCAAGTCATCTAGCCCAGATGACGATTCAGATTGAGGAACCCACTACTTCACCTCATTTCTCTCCAGTATCCTCTCCTTCTTCTTCTTCTTCTTCTTCGGAAGAGGATATACACCCATATTTGCTTCATACTAGGACCACTGATCCATCCTCATTCACTGGCCAACCAATTCTTTCCTCCACACAATTAGCCAAACTTACAGAGTCATCCCCTCATTCTACATTCTTCTTTTGCACTATGGATAACTAGTAATGCTGTATCAAATTGTTCCACAAAAAGAAAGTCATTCTAGGGAAGTGCATTAATGTTGTATCATATATCAAGCAATTCAAACTTCCTTTCACCTAATCCCTCTCTTAAATCCATCTTCTCCCTCTATTCACTCTCAGCAATCTATCCCACGATTACTTGGTTTTCCTCTTCTATGCAAAACTAACAGTTCATGTTTTGAGATCCTTACTTATTCATATTGGATACGCTCTAAGTTTCCTAACTCTATCCTCACAAACATGCATAACCGCCATGTCCTATGTGGTGAGATTGTTAGCTCTTACTGTCAATGACCCTTCAAAATGGTGTGTCACTACATGGTACCCTCCATTCTCTTTCCAAGAGAATGTTTAGGGGTATACATGACCTTGAAAGACTAGTATGGGGTCAACCACATACTCTCCTCTACCGCCATACGTTTTGGAGTTGATATCTTCCGCCACATTTACCATATGACAAGGCACAGTCAGACATCTCTTAGATATGGCTCCCTAATTATGTGAATTATTCGTGACTTCATAGTCAAGTTTGGAGATTTTCCAGCTACCCCACTTTGACTATAGAATTGACTCGAAATCTTATATGTAGTCACCTTTAAAAGGATGAGATATTATATGAGTACTGATGGACGGACTCTCAAGCTCATATCGAAAGCTCATGCATCACTTGATGTGGAACTTCTACTCAAACACCCACAAACGTGATTATCATAATCTACTCTCAAATAGCCACTCAAAGGAATCAAATGAAGATAAAGAAATGGTGAATTTTTCGAATGAAATGGAAAGAAATAGATATGTATATGCAGAAATATAACTTTGAGGAACCTCATGTAGATAGCACCTACAAGGATCTTCAAATAGAACTCACACATAAAACTCTTTTAATAAAATCCAGAGAAGAAAACATAAAGAATCCTCTCATGATTACTCTCAACTTCACAAAATAATTGAAAGATTGAATTACTTACAAAGAGGTCTTACTTCTATACTTGCACACCATACAAGTGTCGAATGTATACCATATATATAGGCATACACCCATAAAAATAACCATCACATGATCCCTATAATACATGGTGGGATAGAGGGAATTAGTTATAAACAAATATTAACTAACTAGGAAACCCTATCTAATAATTATTAAATCTTAGTTGACTTGGTCTCCAAATTGTATGGTTGACTTTCCACATCTAAACCCTTTAATTTTTCATCTTGACATGGTCAACTTCTTACATAAAATTTGAGGTTGTGTTTGGAACATTATCTTGCAAAAAATCTTAATTTATGGCTTAATCTTCAAGAAAGTATTGTAGGACTTCAAAAAACCTAGAATATTGCTAAGAACCATTCCAAACATATTCAATAAATATATTTAGATGCAAAAACAAGGATGCACCCGCATCATCCCTTATCTACAACAGTCACATCTCTAGCTCACCAAGGCCTCAACCTCCATTGACCAAGGGATATGATCTTTCTCCTCCATTCTATGACCCGATGGCTCCAGCTGACATTCCCTTCACATCTATAGAAGCATCCACATCCACAACAACACCATCCACCTACTGAGAACCTCCTACACCTACGATTGCAAGCAGTGTGACGCTCGCTAGTGTACATCAGATATCTCTCAATATGGTTGGGATGCTGACCATGATGGAGCACCACCAAAGCATCGTGGAGACTGATTTGCACACACTTTGCTCATAGATACAACTCGATTTTGAGCTACATCATCATGATTATATGGCCACACACCCAACGCTAATGTTGTCCACAAGGAGCATACCTCTACTACTACATATTTTGATCAGGGTGATGTTGGTTCTTCACCATTCAATCCAGTCATCAATGAGTCATTGGTTAAGGCTATTAGGATTGGTCGAGCAACGGTTGAGATGATTGGCTCTGAGGAAACTTAGAGTGAGGACTTGGATGTAAAATCCACACTTTCCATCACTACTCTAGCTGCACCATCCCACCTCTAATCTACCTTGAGACGGAGCTTATGTATCTTTATTTTTGGTTTAGCATATCCGTATCTTACTTATTAGGCTTTCATTGCTTATATGCAGTATATCTCATGTATTACTAAACGCTTATCCTTAATGAGATATTGAATTTTTGTTACACCTTATATGTATCATTCTGGATTTCACATTATGCTTATTGTTAATTAATCTTTGTTTTCTCAAAAAAAAATTCACATATAGGCTTTATGTATCGCTTTAGGGGGAGCATTCTCAATCTTTCCCTCATGCATACTTCTAACTCGTCACTTATATGCACATGTTAAAGGGGACTTTCCCCTTCACATCTAGAGATTGTTGTCTCCTTTGCTCATAGGTTTCCCTCTACTATCACCTTTTGTTGATGACAAAAGGGAGAAAGAATCTAAAATTTTATGTGTAATTGGTAAATGAAAAATGATACGATAAACATCTCACCTACTTCATATTCATTACCCTTCGATATTTACAATTATATACTTTTTGTTTGTCATCATCAAAAAGGGAGAGATCATTAACCTCATCGGTTTAAAAGGGCCAAATAAAGATAGTGTTTATAAACTTCCACATTACATCCTTCCTCAAGTCTCTTATGTTGTTCTTGCACCAAATATATCTCAATGGCATGTTAATCATGGTTATTCAGCTCTTGAGCCATGTATTTAGTTCTTTACCAATAAAAGTCATAAGTTGCCTTTTTATAGTCCACTTTTGAGTCTCATGGGGCCTTCATATACATTATGGGGTCATGTTCAAAATCAAAAGTTGGGTCTATAAAATAAATAAATAAATATATATATATATATATATATATATATATATATATATAAACATAATAATTAAAATATATAATATATTGCATAAAATGATCATATCATGCTATTTTCTTACAAATAAAGCAATGAAAGCTTCTCATAACTTTTACTTAAAAAGTATCATCCTTTTGGCATATTTGAAACAAAGTTATCATTTTTTCACACAAAGTTGTCGATCAAATCTTCATGATTAACCTTCTCCAATAGATAATTTTCAATTACTATCAACATTAATCCATTAAGTCTTTCTTATGACATTATAGAGCGAAAATAGGACTTCAACAACTTCAATTTAGAAAAACTTATTTTTACAGAAGCAATAGTCATAGGAATAATCAATGAAATTCTATATGTAATAATTATATTAGGAAAACAATATACACATTTTAAAAAATTTAAAATATCAATAAAACCCATCTTTTCCATGAGTAATAACTCTCTAAGTAACTTCAACTCAACATATAATTCATTTCCATCTATAACATATTGGGCACCCTTCTTAAGAGCAACTACAAGACGATTACTACCTAACTTTAGACTCATATCATCTAATGAATGTAATTTATCAAATTTAAATAAGAAACCATAAATATATTCATATTCTTGATAATGTTCAAACCTTCTATTAAGTGAAGTAATAGCTTGATCGATGATGTATAAGAAATAATTAACCCTAAATGGTTTCTTCACAGGTTGTGAGTTAACTACTATTATATCATTGATATTTTCATCAAAATGTCTTTTTCTTAAAATTTCACTCTTCTAAGGAAAAATTGGAAGAGTATCCATTTCCCTGGTAATCTTTTTAACTGTATCAATGGCATAATAAAACTCTGATTGTCTATATCTCTGAAAATAAGAAATCGGCCACTTTATTTTCTCAACAGTAATATCAATAAAGATGTCCTTTGATTGTAAATGCTTGCTAACTGCATTAGTTGACATAATATTTCAAACCAAATGATAGTGGTCACTAGAGACTCAAAATCATCAAGCTTGTTATTTGCTATAGATTTAGCTTTACTTTATTTTTTTTCAAGCATTATCAATTTCTACTACATTAAATAAAGCTTCTTGTATTTCCAAAATTTGAAATCTTATAGCTTTAACATTATCAACATGACTCTCCCAAAAAGTGAATGATTAAGATTTAAGAATCAAGCCTTTTAAATTATCTTTCAAAATATGTCAACTCTTAGTAGAATTTGTAAATAGTGTGTAAATGTGTTGTATGATGCTAAATAAATCCCTAGTTTTACCCCAAGTATTAGCCATGTAACATAATAGATTAAGACTATAACAACCACAAGGATTTAAAAGTTTTAGGATTAATATCTAATAGTTCTTTTTTACCCCTTGATATTTTCCTTGTTGGAGGACCCCCAACTGCCTGCCCGACGGCCTTGTTGGAGGAGGTAAAAAGGTAGGAGGCGATGATGACTTGAAACGATAAAAAAATATTTATTATATATATATATAGAGAGAGAGTAAATGTATATATAAATATATTTAATTATACAAATGATAATTATATATTTACATATATTAATTCTACGGATACTAATTATATATATAGTAATTGTATATAAAATTTAATACTAGAAATTATGTTTGCACAAATAAGTCATATTTTTTTTTTCCTGCATCTCTGTTCTCGTTAATGCTTCTGTCTTCCTATTTTTTTTTTCTCCGGTCCTGTTTATCTTCTTTCTCTCTAGCTGTGTGGCCCTCAACTGTCTTTAATAGTGCTTTTTCATCCTTTAAAAAAAAACAAATAGCAGCATAAGACATTTCTGATAAATAAAAAGTTATATTTTTGATAAAATTTCCATCTTCGGAACAAAAAGGTACTAGTGACGGACGTTTCCATACTTAAATATTGTGCAACTACTTAGTCTCGAGTCTGCACCCTTTGGTCTATAGCCCTGCTCATGGAATGGTCCCTTTCACACTATACATGCGCATGTATGGGGTCCGACACCTACGCCATCAATCGACAAATTCAATAATTTTGTTATTTTTATAGACCACTTTTCTATGCATGTATGGCTTCCATCCCGACAAAATCAAATTAGATGCTCTAAATATTTTCCAAACATTCAAGGCCCTGGTTCAATATCAACAACAACTCCCACCGTTGTAAACTTATAAAAAATAGATAAAGATTATTATAATGAAAACACAAAATTATTTTTTACGATATTGATCTCACACTAAATATGAATAAAGTATCTACCATTTAAGTCACCTCTAGTATAATATTAATAAATTTAGCTAAAGAAATGATACAAGATAAAAATAAGTAGATGATTTTCATCAAATTAATATGGCGACGATCTCCCAAATAATAGTAAGTCACTGTCAAAGTTTGATATCCCAAATATACATAAAAATAGTACCAAAATCATTAGTACGCAAGGTATAGACGATTTAGATAACCTTAATTCTAACCTAACATAATATAAAGATCATCACATCTCCTATTTAACAACCAAATCAACACGGGACTAATGTTGAGTAAGCCAACATACACCGCCAAAACACAAGGTTCATAAAATAATTTTCACACACCGTATAATACAAACAAAATAGACATGACAAATTGCATGGACAATAAATCATGAATAATATTATCACATAACCATATACTTTGAATTTAAAACTAGCCATATTTTTTCCTTTAAGGTCACCACATAATTGAAGATAACTATTTTTAATAACTTGAGTGGGAAAAATCTAAATCCATAGAAATTGATCTATAACAAAAAACCAACCAATACCAACGGTAGTGTTTTGGAAAAAATAATATCTATAGGAGGATCTCTCTTAGGAAACCTAAGCGGAGGTTCTCTCCCAAGGGTTTCTTACCACAATCATACAATCTGTAAGTGTGTGTACCCCTTAATGGATTTCATATGATCCTACAAAGTGCATATAAAGCCTTATTAGTTCTTGGCTAGTCATAATAACATAGGGTAGATAATAACCACAAACTAATCTAATATAGATAGTTAGTACAACCAAATAGAAAAAGGCATTAACAATCTGTCTCTAGGATGCCAACCCTAGGGAATGCCTAAATCCCAACTCAAGGTCTTTCCACTTTTAAATATTAATGTGTTATTCCACCATGGCCAAGAATTACATGCCATACAACACATGTCAAAAAAATCCCTTTTATAATACACTTTCTTTTACTGAAATGATTTAATGCCAAAATCCTTTATAGGGTAAAACCAATTATTCCATTATTTTGACAATACCAAATAGAACCTTAGGCTTTTTTTAGGCCACAACCATAAATAATACAATCCATACTAAACGACAATTGATCATGTCCATTGTAACCATAATATCACATGTACTTTTTTTTGGCACTTAGTCTTAGCGACATGAACATTAATTTTTATTATATGCCACATATAGAAACTTATTAAAATGTGATGAGATTATTCATAAAAGGCCAATTGCATGTATCAACAAGGACCATGTATTACCCTAAAATTTTAAAATTCTAAATTTGATTTATCAACATTTTAAGTTAACCTACTTTCTAATGTTCATTTTATTTAATTATCTTAAATTAATTATAGGTAAATTTTTATTATTACTAACCAAAAAATTTTACTCTAAAAATCTAACCTAAATCCTGCACCTAACGTTTTCTTTTCTCCCATTTTCTTTTTTTTTTCTTCCTTTATTTTCCTTCTTTTTTCTTCCTTTCCTTTTTCTCTTATTTCTTTTTCTTCTCCCTCCTTCTAGGCTATGCCATCCTGACCCAACCTCCCTCGGGAAAGCCCAGCCCTATTCTCCCTTCCTTTTCTTTTTTGTCTCCTTTTCTCTTATTTTTCTTTCCTTTTCTTTCTATTACTTTTTTCTTCCTTCCCTCGCCTATTTTCTTCCTCGCGTCGCCCTCCCCCTTCCATTTATGCACCAACCATCCTCTCCCCTACATGTCGCCCATCTCCCTCACCTTTCTTCTCTCACCAATGTAGTGTCATGCACGTTGGCCTACCCTTGCACCCTACACCCTACCTTATACCCACCTACTACCACCCCCTGTAGCCATGCACACTAAAGCTTCCAACCCTTCCCCTATCATCTTCCCCTCTCCCTCAACCTCCCTGGTCTATAAATACCCCCTCCCACGAGATTCTCCTTTCTCTTCTCTTCCACTTGCAAGTGGGTCGCCACCCGTGTTTTTCTTCCCTCCTCCTTTCCTGTTGGATTCGGTGCTACCGTTGTCTGTTTATGCTTGGCCAACCACCCTACCACCTCCACTCTCTACCTATGCCCTAACCACGCCTTTTACGCTGCCTCTTTCCCCTTTCCTTCTCTCCTTCCCTTCTCCTATGCCTACAGCTGCAACTGGCTGCATTTCCACCACCAACACCGTCAGCCCTTTCTCCTCTCTCCTTGCCACCACCATATAGAAGCCGCCCTACATTGGCGCCCTAGCTAGTGCAACCACCATAGCAAGCCTTCTTCTTCTTTTTCCCTGTTGGCCGATCCTCACCCAACACTACCACCGACCGCTAACTCTAGCACAACTAACCACCACCACTTCGACACTAAACTACCAACCCTCACCCACTTCACCAAAACAACCATTGCTGCCTCTACTCAACCACCGTATGCCACCCTATAGTGTTTTCTTCCCAATTTCGTCACCTCAATTTCCTTTTTCCTCTTTTAGCTTTCTTTAGGTTAAAGTCTTATTTTAAAAAAAAAAGAAAGAAAGAAAAGGAAAATTGTATATATCTCTATTTCTAGGTAGCATTTTGGTGATAGCACAAGAGGAGGCGTAGGTAATGCATACTTAGATACTAGAGCTGCTTCGGTTAGGATACAATCATAGATAAAAAAAGTTTGTATTATAATATACGTCCTTGATATGTTGATATGTGATGGCATACATGAAATAATTAATGACTCTAGTGTTGTATATGTAGTTTTGGCTTAACATTAGTAGAAGGTAAGAAAGTTATGTATCCATAACTGTGTTGATTTCAAGCATTTATGTATATTCATGTCCACGTTTTTGTGATATTTCATGTATGAAAAGCTTAAGAGTCCTTTGTGTTACATTTCCTGTGACTTAGGGATGGTAAAAGTATGATTTTAGTGACTTAGGAGCATTTTGGTAAATATTATACATAAGTGGAATGTTGGGCACTTTATGGTGTTAATTGTCATAAAAAAGTTTGGAGATACTACATGAAATAACTAGGGCTAAAATAAAGAGGTTTATGGTAAATACAGGATGAGGAGAAATACTATAAATGTGATGAGTACAACCTAAGGGAAAGTTATGATCATATATGAGTAAAGTGGGGAATTGGTACAAGGGAGTGGATACGAGGTTAATGATGGAATCTTGTGTAGTCATGAAAATTTGGGAAGTCATTTGAGCACCAAGGAAGGAGTTATGACCAAAAGGTGAAATTAGGGTTTTGGGAGCTTGAGGTGTAAATCTAGGGGTAGGCTATTATCACATGTACACGATAAGGGAGTTGGACGACAACCTTGGAACATGACGTTAACCATAACATTTTTGGAATTTGTACCAAATTTGGTAACCATGCAGGTAGAGAAAACTAGTTACGACTAAAATGAGAAATTAGAGTTTTAGAGGGGGGCTTAATAAGTAATGTATTATTACATGTGTAAACTGTGGGATTTAGGCCACAATATGGAGTTAATGGTTGAAAATAGCATCATATTCATGGGTATAGAATTTTAGGACTATATAAGCACTAGATAAGGGACTATGCCAAATACGAGAAATTAGGGTTTTGGAGGAGTAACATTAGATACTAATTATTATCATATGTGTAAAATGTGGGCAACAATCCATGACTATTAAATATTGGATTTCTAATGACATGTTGAGATTTTTTTGGTAGATTGGGGGATAAAAGGGGAATTAGCAGAGCAGATATGCTAGGGTTGTGAGATCAAGGTTTCTAAAGGGAATAGGGTTGTTATGGGATAGTAGTTGGAATATTGTCTTACATGAGTAGGTGTACATGATTGTGTAATGACCTTGAAATAAATAAAGCTTGAACGATAAACTAATCACTTAAAGTGAAATATCACTTGATTTTGACCCTAGTTGTACCTGCCAATTCGCCGGCGAAAGTAGTGGGTAGGAGCATCTTACCCTAACATTTGTACCTTATTACCATTACATAGGTAAAAACTCAAGCAAATTAAACCATTGGATGATAATAACTTTTGGTAAGACACTAATCATTTACAGTGGAATACCACGTAGGTTAGAACTGATTGTACCTTGATTGCCGATCGATCAGTGAGAATAGTGGCTAGAAGCCTCCCACACCACTACAATAAAAGTTGGCATAGGCTGCGAAAATGGCCAAGGGAGGAAAAAATTTGCAGCCGAATATTTTATATACAATATGATATTGTGGTTTAAGTAAAAATGGCTATGGGAAGAAGAATTTTAGTGACCATGTTGGACTATTTGTAATGGGAAAATAAATCAGTGACTAATTTAACATGGTAAAAATATTTTTTGTGATGAAGTGACCATAAATTTGCTATGGAAAAAATTTTCGTGACCTACTTGTCATTAATTTTCCATGAAATAATATTCTAGTGGTTAATTCACCACACATTCCCCATGAAAATAAATTTTTGTGGCAAATCCACCACACATTTACCAAAATAATAAATTCTCGTGGCTGATTCGTCACCGTTTGGCATAAAAAGATATTCCTTACCATAAATTTCCACATGAATTATATTTCTGCGACCAGCTAGGCACAAATTTTCCACAAAAATATTTTTATGCCCAACTTATCATGGGAAAAAAATTCATGGCCAACACAGCACTAAATTTCATGAAAAGATATTTTTATGGTCAGTTCACCACTTATTTGCCACATAAAGATATTTCTATTTCTAGTTCACCATGAATTTTCCACATAAAAAATATTTTTGTAACCGACTCGCAACGAATTTATCAACAATTTTGCTATAAAATGATATTTTTGTGGTCAACTCATCTCGAATTTATCCATTTAGCTATAGAAAATAATTATGATCATATTATGAATTAATCGACCAAGTTTTGTATAAATTTATAGTGCATTAACAACATTTTCATCCTTTTATTTTGATTATTTTGAACAAATAGGAAAATTAAAAAATTATTAATTTGAGTCCTATATGTGTATGTGTGCCTATATTTATTTATTTACATGATTAATCATTTGCCATGTATATTGCAAGCTAGGTCTAAGCTCTAAAGAACATATATAATTGTGCCTTATAACCAATTTTTCATTATAAAAAACAAATAAAAATCTTGTATAGTTAATTAAAATTGTTATGCTAACTATGGACCGAATGTATACTCATATAATTATCTAAAAAATGCATATTTATATAAATTAACAAATGAATATATATATTTAGTATGAATTATATAACATGATAATATATATGCCTTGATTTGATAACAAAATAACATATAATTAATTTGTTTATATGATCATTCATTTTTCATTTATGTTGCCTAAGAACTAAAAAATATAATTGTGTCTTCAAGCCAATAATTTTATTTAAAATAAATAAATAAAATTATGTATTTACAAAAGAGTGTTATTTTAATTAACTATAGATCAAATGCATGATCATAAACAACTATATACATATGTATCTAACAAACTTAATTTCTGTCTAATTCTGTGCTAATGGTCTTTTTGCACATTTTTAGTCTAGCTAATGCTTGAAAGCTCTTTAATTTCTATTAAAAAAAAGAAAAAGAAAAAAAGAGAATGCGATGTATGTTAGAGTAGAGTTATTCTAAATAATGTTTATAGTGTTTAATCTTAATGTTGGGTTACAAAACTTGGTAATTTAAAATTATTACTTCTTGTCGAATATCAAATAACTCGTACTCATTTCTGTATATTTTAAATTGTTACTATATATGTTTATCAATTCTAAATATCCTTTCACTATTATATTTCAATCATGTTGAATGAAAAGAATTAAATAATTATTAATTTAAATCCCAAACATGTATAGATCAATTAATGAATAAAATTGAGATTGATATATGTATATTATGACTATAATGATGACATAGACATTACAATATGTGTGTGTGTGTACGCTTTTAACTAATAATTTACTAAAATAAATAAATAAAAGTTATTCAACTAAAATAAACTTAGTTTATTTATGTAACAAATATCGGAGCAAGTGAAAGTTCAACATCTAGTATTATAATTTCAAATGATTCAAGCCCAATATAAAATTAAGTATGTCACCTATAGATCCATACTCTTCTATTCAAAAATGGTGATCAATATGATATAATCAAACCTAAAACAACCTTATATTAATTAGTATATTATTATTATTATTATTTGAAATACATTGAATTCATAGATTTATTTTACTATCTTACTAGCCAAAGACATGCTTCAAATAATCTAAAACAAGGGTTTTTAGACCCTCTAACTTTTTTCTCTCTTATTCATAAAAATTCATATATTTTTTCCTCTCACACTCACGATTTACAACCCACCATATTGACTCGTTACCTCGACCTGCAACTTCTCCTTGAATCTTCAACCATTCAATGCCATATTACTCAATCGCTACTATTGCCCAACTGTGATGGCCTACTGCATCACTAGGGATGGCAACGGGTCGGGTCGCGGACGGGGACCCCATCCCCATCCCCGAACCCGATAAGGAAAACAATCCCAGAACCCGACCCGATCCCTGTGGGGATCAAATCCCCATACCCGACCCAATCCCCGATCTATTTTCCATCCCCGATTTATTCCCCGTTCTTAAAACCTGACCCGATCCCCAAAACCCGACTTTATACTCGATCCCCGATCCTCAAACTATTTTTTTATATTATATTTTTAATTTATATTCTATAAAAAATTATATATATATATATATATATATAGTTATATAAAAATATATTAAAAAAAATTTAGGGCGGGTTCGTTGATGGGGACCCCAAACCCGTCCCCGCTCCGTCCTCGTTAAAAATCCCCGAACCCTATCCCCGAATTCTCTCCCCGAACCCGAACCTGAATAGGAAATCCCCTACGGGGCCCCGAACCCGCGGGGAAAATTGCCATCCCTATGCGTCACTCGCACTCACTCTTGCCTCATCATTCACCACCGTAGTTAGCAAGTGGTGTTGCCGCCTTCTAATCGAGTTTGACATGAGAAGGTGAGAGAGAGAGCAAATTCAAAGGAAGATCATTCCATCATGGCCTGTTGCTGCACCGCTAGGTGGTTGCCTCATCACCATCTATCTACCACTTCGTGCGCTACTCCCCAGCCAATGCCCTACCGCTACCCTTCCAAGGCTCATGCCTAACTAATGCCTTACCTTCATCAGTAGTGAGTTTTTTTATTTTCAATTAATTTAAATCTAAACTAAGTTTTGTTGGTTGAATTATTTTTGTGGTTTTATTTATGATTTCATTGTGAATTTGTGACATTGTATATTTTTTGTTGTTTTTATGTTAAATGTAAAGTAATCTTGAATTAGGGTTATGTGAATTAAGTGATTATTTTGTATATTGAATTACTTTATGTTGATTTAGAATGAGTGTAGTTTTCAATTGTTTGTATTCTTGAATTAGTTTGGTTAAATGAGTTAGTGAATTATTGTGTAATTTTAAATTAGCTGAGTATTTGTTCACTATATTATTTGTTTTTTTATTGATTATTGATCTCATAAAGATTGATCAATAAAGTGATGCAGGAGCATCTCATAATAATATTTCACTAATTAATTTTTCTAAGTTAGGGGATCACAAAACACTCTTAACTTGAATGAAATTAATTAGCTGAATATGAGAAATAAGTTGAAGTACCAGCCCATGCATGCATGGCGGCACATTCAGCCCAAACACAACAAATTATGGTAGCTTATCCAACCCAAGCCCAACCAATTATGATGGCACATCAAGCCCAAGGCCAAGCAGCTATTTTATTGCTATTTCCAAGTATTTTGCCACCTAAGAAGCCAAATCAACCCAAGCCCAAGGCCGATTTCGAAAATTAAAATAAAAAAGAAAAGAGAAAAGAAAAAGGAGGACAAGTGGTTGGTGGAGTAGGTGAAGAAAGTCAGCCAAGTCAACAAATCAGGTTATTTTAATTAACTAAGCATGGGAGATAATTGATTAGGTATGGGGGATGTTGTGGGTCGATACCAATTCAGAAAAATAAGATCTAATTTGAATCAATTAGAACACACAAGAATTGAGAAGAGAAGAACACTCAAAAACATAGATTGGGGAAACAGATGATCTTATTGATGTGAAGTAATTGTGATTACAAAGAGAATCAAAGCAATTCTCACATAAATCACTCAATACATCAAGGAATTACAAGAGAACTCAATAGGAGAAGAAAACGGCATTCACTCTTCAATTAGGGTTCTAATCGCATGGTACTTATACTATACGAAACTGTCATTAGCGAAAACCGAGCGAAAAACCAAAATCACGGATCGTGTTTATTTTCTATCTCTTGGCCTCTCACTGAAACATAACACATTTTCCTGATGAAAAACACGGATCGTGTTTCATAAACACGGTCCCCCGTGTTTCTTTTCAGCTTTGACAGTCTTTAGTATTTTGGCCACAACTTCTTCATCTGACCTCCTATTGAGCTTATTCTTGATGTGTTGGAAAGCTAACAGAAAGATCTACAACTTTTATATTCAAAACATTTCCAAATTCTAATTTATTTAAGGTAAAATATCCATATATTTCCATAACATCTCACAGTTCTACTCCAAATTCCTCCGAAACACTTCACACACCAATCTAAGCTATTCTACACACCAAATACGAGTCAAAAGCTCACAATTCTCCACCTTGACGATGTATTTAAAGTAGCTAGCACCAGGAACACAAAAGACCATCTATAAAAACCCCTAGGCCCCAAAAGGCCCTCATGGTACACAAACACCAACCAAGTCCGAGCATCACCGTCAATGGCTTCGTTAGCATATCCGCTGGATTCTCAGCAGTAGCCACATTCTCCCATACAACCTTGCCTGCAGCAATAGTACCTCGGATGAAGTGGTATCTGATATCAATGTGCTTCGTCCGACGATGGAAAGAATTCTGATTCTTTGCCAAACATATAGCACTTTGACTATCGCTACGCACAACGGGAGCACCATGACCAAATCCAAGCTCACGAAGGAAACCACCAAGCCACGAAGCTTCTTGAAAAGCCTCATTCATAGCCATATACTCAGCCTGAGTAGTGGACAACGCAGTCACATCTTGCAAAGATGACCTCCAGCTAATTGCCGAACCACCAAGACAAAACACATAACCTCCAATGGATCTCCTATTATCAAGATCTCCACCATAATCAGAGTCAACGAACCCAGTCAACGCATCAGTCGACCTCCCATACTCCAAACAAGATGATGTAGTACCCTTCAAGTACCTCAGAATCCACTTCATTTCTTACCAGTGAGCCTTCCCAGGATTTTCCATATATCTGCTCACAACACTCACAGCTTAAGCAATATCCGGCCTGGTACAAACCATAGCATACATCATGCATCCCACAACATTAGAGTAGGGAACTGTGGCCATAAACTCCTCCTCTTCTTTAGATTTGGGGCAATCCAAAGCAGACAATCTGAAGTGAGTAGCCAAGGGAGTACTAACCAGCTTGGCATCAATCAGATGAAACCTCTCCAACACCTTGTTCACATACTGCTCTTGTGACAAGTAAAGACGCTTCTGTCCGCGGTCTCGAATGATCTCCATGCCAAGGATCTTCTTCGCAACTCCTATATCCTTCATCTCAAACTCAGTCTTCAGCATTATTTTTACCTTGTTAACTTCAGACAAATCTTTTGCTACAACAAGCATGACATTGACATACAACAAAGGATACACCAGAGAACCATCACCAACCTGCTTCAAGTATACACATCCATCGTAGTCACTCCTAGAGAACCCATGCTCAATCATAAACTGATCAAACCTCTTGTACCATTGTCTAGGCAACTACTTTAGACCATATAGTGACTTCTTCAATAAGCACACATGATCCTGCTTGCCTTCAACAACAAAGCCATCTAGTTGGAGAATATAGATCTCCTCCTCGAGCTCACCATGCTGAAAAGTTGTTTTAACATCCAATTGCTCTAACTCCAATCAATATCATATTTTATATCCATGTGAGTGCGAGAACCCCACTATTATAGCCGATGGACCGGAAAGTATACACTCAGGGCAGAACGCTCCTGACCACTACTATTGCCGGTGGACCGGAAGATAGCCACAAGCGCAAGCAAAGTACGAATAGAAGTATGCCTGACAATAGGGGATAATACCTTGTTATAGTCTACACCAGGTATCTGACTAAACCCACGTGCAACTAAATGAGCCTTGTACCTTGGTCCCTCAACACCTGGAATTCCCTGCTTGAACTTGTACACCCACTTGCAGTCAACTATTTTCTTCTTCCTGGGTGCCTTCACAAGTTCCCATGTCTGATTCTTCCATAGAGATTGCATCTCCTCCTCCATAGCAGCACACCACTGAGCAAAATCAGCACTAACAATGGCATCTGAGTATGACACTGGCTCCTATACATCAATGACAGTCTTAGCACTAGCCAAAGCATAACCTGCTAACTCCTCAAAGCCATACCTCACAGGAGGCTTCACAACCCTTGGTGGTCTACTAGGAGAAACGCCCCCTTTGCTCCACCTACTGCCTGGATCCACCCACTTCAAGAATAGTGGGTCTCATACTAGATTAGTCTGACTGATCCAAATCAACCTCTACCTCCACCTTATCCATAACACCATGCAAATTCTTCTGCTCTGCCTCTTTAGACAATCTATCAGAAGAAGACTCAGTATTTTGGAGGAATACGGACTCATTAAAGGTAACATCCCTACTAGTCAAAAACTTGGATGCAACTGGGTCCCATAATCTATACCCCTTCACACCGGATGTATAACCAAGAAAGTTGCACTTCTTGGCTCTAGGATCGAGCTTCCCATCATTCACATAAGCATAGGCAGGACATCCAAAAACATGCAAATCAGAATAATCAGCTGGTTTGCCAGACCATACCTCCTCAGGTGTCTTCAAATTAATGGAATGATTGGGTGACCTATTCACCAGGAATGCCGCCATGTGAACTACGTCAGCCCAAAACTCCTTGCCTAATCAAGCTTGTGGCAACATACATCGAGCCTTCTCTAATAGGGTCCTATTCATCCTCTCAGCAACCCCATTATGTTGTGGTCTTCCAACACAAGTGCAATGCCTAGCAATACCATGGTCCTCACAGTACTCAGTGAAACTACGCTCCACAAACTCAAGGCCATTATCTGTCCTGAGACACCTCACTTGTCTCCTAGTCTGCTTCTCTAGTAAAGTCTTCTAATGCTTGAAAACTTCAAAGACATCATTCTTATTTTTAATAAAATAAGTCCATACCTTCCTAGAGAAGTCATCAATAAATGTCAGTAGGTATCGCGAACCACCCTTGGAAACCACCCTTGCAGGACCCCACAAATCAGAGTGAACATAATCCAGAGGCCCCTTTGTACTATGTGTAGCCTTTGAAAAACTAACCTGCTTCTGCTTGCCAAACACACAGTGCTCACATAAATCCATAGTACCTGTACTCTTCCCATCCAACAACCCTCTCTTGGAGAGTTCAGTCAAGCCTTTGACACTCATGTGTCCAAGTCGCATATGCCAAAGTCTAGTAACATCCGAGTCAGACATACTCGAGGATGTTACCGCAGCTTCTCCCTCAATAGTAAAACCAACAAGCTCATACAATGTCCCGATCCTCTTACCTTTCATTGCAACAAGAGCTCCTCTAGTAATCCTCGATCACACAACGATATCCATTACAATCCAAAGAACTCAATGAAATCAAGTTCTTGGTCATCTCAGGGACATGTCAAACATTAGACAGTGTTCTGACCACACCATCATGCATCTTCACCTTCACTGTCCCAATCCCAACAACTTTGCATGCAACGTCATTACCTATCATAACTACTCCACCTCGAGTCGTCTAGTAAGTTTGGAACCAGTTCCTGTTGGGACAAATATGGTAAGAGCATCCAGAGTCCAAGATCCACCTATCCATAATCTTGGTTTGACTATCAGTGATAGTTAACGCATCACCATCACTATCATATTGAGCTATAGCAGCATCATCCTTTGTGCTAGATGATTCACCAGATTTATCTCTAGATATCCTATTAGGACAAAACTTCTTGATATGACCCTTCTTGTGACATCCATAGCACATGACATTCTTGGATTTATTATTCCTCGACTTCGACCTATACTTCTTCTTCTTATCACCAGAACCCCGTTCCTGAGTTCTGCCCCTAGCTACAAGTCCCTCACTATGTGAGTCACTAGAACCACCTCCAGTCAACTGATTCTCAATCAGTTCCCGTTGTAACAGGGCAGTCTTGACATCATCAAGAACCAACTCATCATCCTTTCCATACAGTATGGTCTCACGAAAATGTTTATAATCAGTAGGCAAAGAACACAACAATGTAATAGCAAGATCTTCATCCTCCAATTTGACATCTATATTCCTTAGATCCATAATTATAGAGTCAAATTCATCAAGATGAGATTTTAGGGATTGTCCCTTACCTAATTTTAACTCATGCAACTTGCTCTTCAATAACAGATGATTTGTCACCGACTTCGTCATGTATAGAGACTCCAGCTTGAGTCATAAGGATGACGTTGTTGTTTCTTTATCCACCTCACGCAAGACCTCATTAGACAAACACAACTGTATGGTGGAAAGGGCCTTTTGATCTATCTCCTCGAATTTCTCATCTGTCATCGAATCGGGCTTCTTTGATATCCAGAGTAACGCCTTCTCCAATCCATTCTGAATCAGGATTTCCCTCATCTTCAACTTCCATAAGCCGAAGTTCAGAGACCGATCAAACTTCTCTATATCAAATCTTGTAGGCATCCCGAATATGAACCACGCTCTGATACCAATTTGTTGTGGATCAATACCAATTCAGAAAAATGAGATCTAATTTGAATCAATTAGAACACACAAGAATTGAGAAGAGAAGAACACTCAAGAACACAGATTGGGGAAACAGATGATCTTATTGATGTGAAGTAATTGTGATTACAAAGAGAATCAAATAAATTCTCACATAAATCACTCAATACATCAAGGAATTACAAGAGAACTCAATAGGAGAAGAAGACGGCATTGTAACACCCCCAAAATTCACTACTGAAAAATTTCGTTAATAAAAAGGAAATTAGCGGAAGCAAATTAATAAAACGTGAACTTTGGGAGTATTACCGCCACACTTAGTACCAGACCGGTTCACTCATACCGTTCCAGTACCAAGTGCTAAGGCTAAGAAAAGTAAAATAAATTTTGGAAGAAATTCAAACACACATAAATCAGAGTAGCGCATCAAATCGTTTATAGGAAATAAATCCACCAATGGTGGTTACAGTAACAACATAACATTAAAATTAGGAATTTAAAGAGAAAGAGAAAACCCTAACGATACCGGATAACTCCTTACTCTCTTTCCCGTAGCCCACTTGAGTAGCACCTGAAAAGACCTGCAAGGGCACTGCCCATTGAATAGGCAGGGGCCCCACAAAGGGAATCCCTTCAGTACTACGGTACTCAGTAACCCTTTAATACCACACTTAAAGACATGCCCGCAATGTAACACATAGTGTAACTATATACATATGAAAACAGAGGTTCATACATAGCAATCACACATAAAACAAGCTATAATTCACGATCGATACTTTTGGGCCTTAAGCAAAGTCATAGTGTAAACTCAATACATTCGGGCCATAAGCCATTATTCCATCTTCATTCAATCAATATCATATTTTATATCCATGTGAGTGCGAGAACCCCACTATTATAGCCGATGGACCGGAAAGTATACACTCAGGGCAGAACGCTCCTGACCACTACTATTGCCGGTGGACCGGAAGATAAACACACAGGGCAGAATGCCTCTGACCACTATTATTTGCCGGTGGACCGGTCTGGCCCCAACTCACATGGTGTTCCACTAGAAGTGATTAGTATTTTTCCATAACTTTATTCACATACAATACTGGTTTTATTGAGCTCGGGACCTCCACTATTATTGCCGGTGGACCGGAATATATATAAAATCATCATCCAGGGCAAAACGCTCCTGGCCACTATTATAACTGGTGGACCGGGATATATAAAGAATCATCATCCAGGGCACAACGCTCCTGGCCACTATTATAACCGGTGGACCGGTACTCAATATCATAATCATCTGGGCCCGGCTCATTAATATTCCACTTTCAATAATAGTATCTTTCCTTTATTTAATCAGCACATCAATCATATTTATTTGCCTCGGACGGGAGATCAATAACCCGGGACACAAAGGTACACCGGTTGTACCGGTGCATATAAGCTACTTAGTACCCTTCAACCACGAACCCAAGGACGCAAAGGTACCCTGGTCGTACTGGTGCATAAAGCTAACTCAGTATCCTACCGACAAGGACACCTAATCCATAAGTATGCATACCCCCTAACTAGGTCCGTAGAGCTAGAAAGAGTAAGATATAGGGCCTGGCTGGGGCACAAAGGCACACCAACAAATACCAGAATAATCGTGGACTAAACCACGTCCTTAGGGTAGCGACCCCTAAGGAGTCACCATTCCCGATCTCGAGGTCTTTCACTTTAAGTAATAGTGTCTTAATTAAAGTGATCATGAAAAGCACATAATCAGATACTTATTCACTTCCAGTCGTTCTGATATCATTAATCGTTTCTTATTCAGATGATTATCCAGGATATCACAGAGAAACCCACTAAGGCCATACTAATTATCAAATACTCTTACTTGGCTAATCAGCATTATTTGAATCATATTATAATGTTCCACAATCACAACGACATGTTAGGTACGAAATACTCATTTACCCTTACTTATATAATTGTTAAGTCATCCCTTCCTTACTTGATAAATTACCATATTACCCTTTAGGTTACATAATTACCAGATTACCCCTTATCCAATTTAGATTACCAAATTGTCTCCTACACTTTTTAGATCACCATTCACCTCTCATAATTGCTACACTTAACATATGTCCCATTTGGTTGATTAGATTACCAAATTACCCTTCTCCTTTGCTATAATTACTAAATTGCCCTTGAGTTGGATAAATTACCAAATTACCCTCCTTCATTATCATGATTACTATTTTTCCCCTTTAGTTGGTTAAATAATTACCAATTTGCCCTTCTCTATCATCATAATTACCGAATTGCCCCTTAGTTGATTAAATTACCAAATTATCCTTTCCATTGTCATAATTACCATTCTACCCTTCTCCATATTTATAATTATAATTATATCCTTCTCCATATTTATAATTATTATATTGCCCTTCTCCATTATTAAAATTACCATAATGCCCTTTAATTGGTTAATTTACCAAATTACCCTCTCTATTAACATAATTATCCAATTACCCCTTTTTAATCACAATTTAATTACCAATTTATCCCTTGTCATTATCATTATTACCAAGTTACCCCTTACTTCCAAATTTGCCATAAACACCCTTTTATTTACAAAATTACCATTTTACCCCTTACATCCAAATTACCATAATATCCTTTTATTTACAAAGTTACCACAATACCCTTTCACTTATAAATTACCATAACACTCCTTTTACTTTACAAATTACTATTTTACCCTTTTGCATCCAAAATTACCGTCTTTATCTTTCTTTATAAAATTACCATTTTGCCCTTCCTTTCCAAAATTACCATATTACCCCTTTACTTATAAATTACCATTTCGCCATTCACTTATACAATTACCATATTACCACTTACTTATGAAATTACTATTTTTCCCCTCTACTTCCAAAATTTGTCATAATGCCCATTTACTTGAAAAATTACCATAATGCCCTCCTTCATCCAAAATTACTATTTTACCCCTACTTCCAAAATTACCATTCTTACCACTTACTTATAAAATTACTATATTGCCCCTTGAATCCAAAATTACCGCTTTACCCTTTCCTCCAAAAATTACCATAATACCCCTTTACTTATAAAATTATCATTTGGCCATTTAATCAAAAAATTACCATATTATTCTTTTATCTCAAAAATTACCATAATACCCTTCTTTCTCACAACTTACAATTTTATCCTTTTACTTATAAATTATCATTTAACCCCTTTCTTTTTAAATTGCCAAATTACCCTTTTACTTATAAAATTACTGAAATACCCTTTTCACTTACAAAATTTCCACTCAACCCCTTTGTTCACCATTTTTATGAATTTACCATCACTACATAAAATAATGATATTACTACTTCATTCTTATCATCTAAGTCCACCAACTTTTCATTATTCAACATAATACTCATTAGCAACTACATACATTAGATCACATACTTCATAAGCATAATTACTAAAATACCTTTAGGCAATAATATTACTCATGCATTAGCAACATAATACATCATAAACAAGCATTTAATATTTCCGTCAATAATCAAACTTCTTCCTTAATTATCATACCTACACATGGCACAAAGGTTATCATACTTTTCCTTTTTATCAAGCAATATAAGCAACCATATATATATATATCATGCTAAGCACACAAACCATGCATAAAATCATACCAAATCCCTAATGTGCTAGCATACGTTTTTCCATGTATTTAAGGGAGGATTAACGGTTACCTTAATCCCGTAAAATATCAAATCTTACCGGTACCCCGGTTAAAGATTCAAGCTTTAATAAGCAACTCAACACCTAAAATAATATCAACCATTATTATGTTAGAAATAAGAAATTAAAAAGGATAAAACTTTATAAAAATTTATTTAATAATAAAACACTTTAATTAATTATCAATATACCTCAAAAATTTTCCAATTAAAATCCAAAACGTTGCATGAGCAGCGTGAGTCTCATGCGAAAATGAGAGGAGGAAAAGGGTTCGAAGGGGGGGTAAGATAGAAGGGAGGAGATGGCTCGGTTTAGGGACTTTAGGCTAGAAAAGAAGGTAGTTAGGGGAGGTTTCAAGGCAAGGGAATGGTGCAGAAATGAAGAGGGGGTGTAGGTGGTGGCTAAGGGTGGTTTCACGGCGGCATAGGGCAGCGGAGACGGCGGCGGCAAGGCGGCAAAGTTGGCTGCCAAGATGGGTCGGGGTGGAGGGGTTGAGAAGAAAGGAAAAGGAGAGGGAAAAATGGAGGGGTGCAAGGGCTGTTTTCGAGAAACTAAGGTATGGGGGTCGTAGAGGGGGTTGCAGGGTGTCGAACGGTGGGTTGGGTGGCGGCAGAGGTGGCCGGACGGCGGCGGAAGTGGCGGTTGCAGGTGGCTCGGCGGTAAGGGGAAAAACTGGGGAGAAAAAGGAAGAGGTGGAGAAGGGAGGAAGTGCAGGGCTCGAAGGGGCTTGGGGGGTCTCGTGGTGGTGCAGGGTGGTAGTAGGTGGTGGCAGAAGGCGGCGCAGGGGTTGGGCTTGGTGGTTCAAGCGGCGGCGGGCGGCGACGGTCAATAACCGGGGAAAAAAATGGGGGAGAAGGAAGGAGAGAAGAGGGAGCTCGGGGAAGGAGTAGGGCTCGAAAGATATGGGGAATGAAGGGATGGGAAGATGAAGAAAAATAAGAGGGAGAAGAGAGGGGGCAGCGACTGGCCAGCGAGGGGGTGTAGGTGGCAGGGAGAAGGAAGGGGAGAAGAGGGAAAGGGAGAGAGGCACGTGAGCTGTGGTACAGGGGCCTGTTTGGCTTGAAATGGGAAAGAAAATGACGGGGAAGGGAGAGGAAGCAGTAGGGAGGCAGGTGCGGTGGTAGGTAGTTGGGCATGCGCAGGTTGTCGGGCATGGGGGCGGTGAGAAAGGAAGAAGATGAAGGGAGAAGCCGGCCGGTCGAAGGGAAAGGAAATAAGGCTGAACCGGCCGGTCAGGGAAAAAAAGAAAGGAGGCGGCTGGCTGTGCTGGGCGGGCCCGAGGAGGAGAAGGGGGATGGGCCTAGCCCAAACGCGCGGGGGAGGAAGCTAGGACGGCGGCCCAAGGGAGGGGGAAAATGGGAAAAAGAAGAGGAGAAAAGGAAAAAGGAGAAAAAGGGTAAGAAGGAAAATGGAAAAATAGGGAAAATAAGGTAAATTAATTTATAAAATCATAAAATGTAATATTCTTGATAAATTATTTAGTTTAATAATTTAATTCATTATAATCTAATATATTAATTTAAAAGGTTAAAGTTAGTAAAATTTTAGTTTGGAAATTTATTTAAATAAAATAATATGATAAATAGCAAAATATTTATTTTTAATTTATTAAATACTCTTATCCAAATTTACATACTCTAAAATCCACAAAATAATTAAAATAAATAATTTTAAAAGCTAGTTTTATTTCAAATAAAAGTTATCTATTAAAATATAGGTTTTCGAAATTTTTGGGGTATTACAGGCATTCACTCTTCGATTAGGGTTCTAATCGCATGGTATTTATACTATACAAAACTGTCATTAGCAAAAACAGAGGCGGAGCGAAAAAACCAAAAAACACGGACCGTGTTAATAAACACGGTACCCCCGTGTTTATTTTCTATCTCTCGGCCTCTCACTGAAATAGAACACATTTTCCTAATGAAAAAACACGGATCGTATTTCATAAACACAGGCCCTCGTGTTTCTTTCCAACTTTGAGAGTCATTAGTATTTAGGCTACAACTTCTTCATCTAACCTCCTATCGAGCTGATTCTTGATGCGTTGGAAAGCTAACAGAAAAATATGCAACTTTTATGTTTAAAACATTTCCAAATTCTAATTTATTTAAGGTAAAATATTCACATCTTTCCAGAATAGTTTACAGTTCTATTCCAAATTCCTCCGAAACACTTCACACACCAATCCAAGCTATTCTACACACCAAATATGAGTCACAAGCTCATAGGGGATGATTGAGTGACTTGTACTTTTATTTATTACCTACCTTTTCAGCATGTAAGGGGCTTCATGTTGTGGTATGACTATCAAAATACCACACATAGGCTAACCTCATTTTAGTTCTCATCCAAGTATTTGTTAGCTTGTATTAGATAGATAGTAAAGAATGGTTGGAATATAAATAGGTAGGTAAAGGGAATGGGTATAATGGACTTTTTGTAATCCTAGCTGCCACTATAAATATGGGTAGCCTCAACAAAATGGAGGACACTACCCCCTTGAATTACAAATCAGATTTTCAATCTCCCCTATGTCCCTCCTCTACAAAGTTGACTGAAAACTTTGTTTTGAGTGAAAAATCTCATAACTTTTATCTCAAGTGTTGAAACCTTGAGTGGTAGTTGTGATTGTTTGGTCTTTGACTACCTTAGATCAAATATTATCATACTCCTCATCTCTTTTCTCCATTTTAACTTTCGGTGGTCAATTATCCCATAAGCCACCATCTTCCATTAAGCATGTGCCAACTTTTTAGCATATGCATCAAATTGGTATCAGAGCTTAAGGTTGAGAATTTGGGATAATTTTTATCTCCTATTTTCCTTCTTTACCCCATCTAGGCCCAAACACTTCACAAAAAATTTCTACCCACTCACCGTAATTTTTGAGCCCAAGTTAACCTCTCATAACCAAACACATCATCTTTCTCTATTGATTTCTTCTTCAAACTCAAGCAACTATAGGCGATGAACAAATCCCAAGAGGGTTGAGCCTTGAAGAGGCGCAAAACTTGAGAAGAAACCGAGCCATTGAAAACCTCTAAAATGACATGAGAAGAGTTATTGGCATTTTGGAGAATCTCATGCAAAACCATAACACTCCATGCCCCAATACTTCCCTACGGCTGAGAAGAAGACCCCATTTTCACCAACATGAGGTGGTAGGATCTAGCACAAGTGATGATGCTAGTGATTCCAACTCCTCACCAAGTGATTCCCCACGTGATAGAAGAAGGAGACATGAAATGAGAGATTTTTTTTTCACGACATCAAAGCCGAAGTGCTTGAGTTTGATGGATCACTTAATCTAGAAGATTTTCTAGAATGGGAGCTGAGGTGCTTTAGGATGTTTGAAGCAAAAGGGTGTAATGATGAGAAGAGCTTTAGGATTGCAATCCTTAATCTCAAGGGACATGCCTCCCTATGGTGGGAAAGCCTTACTCACCAAAGGAGAAAGAATGGGAAGTTCAAGGTGAAATCTTGGTCAAAGATGAAGAAGCTTTTGAAGGACATGTTTTTACCCTCATCCTACACTCAAGGCATCTACAACAAGATGTCCTCCTTGAGGCAAAGGTTAGTGAGTGTTGAAGAATACATCAAGGAGTTTGAGCGGTTGAAGATGAGGTTGGAGTTAGATGAGGTATAGGAGCACACAATATCACATTTCCTTGCAGGGCTAAAGAGTGACATTGCACGCAAGGTGGAGTTACACAAGTACTACACCTTAGATGAGATTTTTCATCTAGCTACTAAGGTGGAGAAGCATAAGAAGGAGAAGAGAGGACCAAATTTTCCTCAAGGAAGGTTCACTCCTAACACTTCCAAAAAAGCCCCCTCATCATCTAAGACATCCCCTCCCATTCAAAATGTTGAAGTGAAGGACAAGGGGAAATGTGTTAGGTTTGAACCTAACAAACCAAAGCCTGTAAGGTGCTTTAAGTGTCAAGGCCTAGGGCACTATCAAAATGAGTGTCCCAACAAAAGAGTTATGACTCTTTTGGACTTGGAGGAGGCAGCCCATGAGGAGGAAATGGAAGATACCAAATTGGTCCATGAGGAGGAGGAAGAGCACGAAGAGGCCCCCTAGATGTAGGAGAAGCTCTAATTGTGAGAAGGGTATTGCACACCAAGGAGTTCATGAACATATTTCAAACCAAGTGCATGATCCTTGGTAATACATGTTCCCTTATGGAGGTAGTTGTGCTAATGTAGTCTCTTGCGCACTTGTGGAAAAACTTAACTTATCTACTAGTCAACATGTCAAACCATATAATCTAGAATGGCTTAATAATGGAAGTATGGTTGAAGTGACCAAGCAAGTTGTAGTTCCTTTTACCATTGTAAAAACCTACCAAGATAATGTGGTATGTGATATGGTTCCTATGGATGCTTATCATCTATTGTTAGGAAGACCATGGTAATATGATAAGCATATCCAACATGATGGTAGGAGGAACACTTATTGTTTGAAATTTGCAAAAAAGAACATTGTACTCACACCCCTTAGTCCTCATTCCTCACTTGTTAGGGAGAAAACCGAAAAGAAGAAGACCTTGTTTCTAGATAGTAAGGGTATAGAAAAGGTGCTAGCAAAGGGAAAGCTCATATATTTTTTTTATTATTGCTTGAAGATAATGAAGGAAGTGGAAGAAGTGACCCACGGGTCAAACCTTTGCTAGGGGAGTTTGGGGATGTCTTCCCAAATGATCTACCTAGTGAGCTACCCCCCTTAAGGGGAATTGAGCACCAAATTAACTTGGTCCCTAGTGCTACACTCCCAAATAAGCCTGCCTATTTCTGTAATCCTAAGGAGGCTAGGGAGTTACAAAGGCAAGTTGATGATTTGTTGCAAAAAGGTTTCATCAGAGAATCCCTTAGCCCTTGTGCGGTATGGGCCCTTTTGGTACCAAAGAAGGATGGGAGTATAAGGATGTGTGTTGATAGTAGAGCTATCAACAACATCACCATCAAGTATAGGTATCCTATACCTAGACTTGATGACATGTTATATTGCTTACATGGGGCTTGTTTATTCTCAAAGATTGATTTGAGGAGCGGATACTACCAAAGTAGAGTAAAGGAGGGAGATGAATGGAAGACCGCCTTCAAGACTAAGGGAGGATTATACAAATGGATGGTGATGCCTTTTGGTCTCTCAAATGCACCCAGCACTTTTATAAGTCTCATGGATGAAGTCCTTATGCCCTTTATCTCTAAATTTGTTGTAGTGTACTTTGATGATATACTTGTATACTCCTCTAGTAGTGAAGATCATGTAAAGCATTTAAGGCTCGTGTTTTCAACCCTTAGGAACAACAAGTTGTATGGGAAGTTAGAGAAGTGTGAATTTTTTGTACCAAAAGTCACTTTCCTAGGGTTTTTTGTATCTAGGGATGGTATTTCAATGGATGAGTCAAAGGTGGAGGCAATAAGGTCGTGGCCTACACCCACATCCATTACCCACATTCGATCCTTTTATGGACTTGCCTTATTTTATAGGAGGTTCATAAAAGGATTTAGCACTCTTTTGGTCCCTATCATAGAGTTTCTCAAGAAGGGAGAATTCAAATGGACAAATTTAGGCCAAGAAGCATTTTATGTGATCAAGCACAAGCTAAGTGAGGCCCCCATCTTAAGGTTACCGGTTTTGTCTAAAGTTTTTTAAGTTGAATGTGATGCAAGTGGAGTTGGTATTGGAGCGGTCCTACTATAAGAGGTAAGCCAATAGCTTATTTTAATGAGAAGCTCAATGGATCAAGATCTAACTATAGCATGTACTACAAGGAGTTTTATGATATCATTATGGCTCTAGATCATTGGTCTCATTATTTAAGGCCCACACAATTTGTATTGCATACCAATCATGAGTCTCTAAAGTATGTAAATGGGCAACATAAGGTCAACCCTAGACATGCTAGGTGGATATAGTTTTTACAATCCTTCTCTTTTGTAGCAAAACACAAGAGTGGCAAGACCAATGTAGTAGCCGATGCCCTCTCTAGTAGGTATTGTATGTTGTCCCTATCAGAAGCTCGAGTCTTAAGTTTTGGATGCTTGAAGGAGTTATACAAGGAGGATGAAGACTTTGCAAGCTACCTTGAAGACCGAGACAAGCTTCGAAGCCCCTATGTCATACAAGATGGATTCCTCTTCAAGAATACCAAGCATTACATCCCGAAGAGTCCCATTCGAGAGCTATTAATACGAGAATCACATGGAGGTGGGATAGCCGGACATTTTGGGATCAACAAGACCTATGACGTACTTCAAGAGCACTTCTATTGGCCTAAAATGATAGGTGTTGTACATAGAGTCATAGCTAGATGTGCTACATGCCAAAATTCCAAGAGTCACTTCCACCAAGGACTCTACATTCCATTACCAGTCCCTCATCAACATTGGGACCATGTGAGTATGGACTTTATAATGGCTTTGCCTAGAACTTAAAGGCAAAATGACGCCATTATGGTAGTGGTGGATCAGTTTTCTAAGATGGCTCACTTTTTCCCTTGTCATAAGGTAGATGATGCCTCTTATATAGCCGGTCTATTCTTTAAAGAAATAGTAAGGTTGCATGGTTCCTAAGTCCTTTGTCTCGGATAAGGATACCAAGTTCCTTAGCTATTTCTAGAAAACTTTGTGGAGGTTAGTTGGTACTAAACTTCTATTTAGCACCGCCTACCGCCCACAAACGGATGGCCAAACCGAAGTCACCAACCGGACCCTGACTACTATCTGTAATCTCCCTAAATTTTAAAAGCGTATAATTTAATAAATAGATTTTATTTGGGATAAATTAGCCTTTAAATCTATTTAGTTTAATTATTTATGGATTTTTGAGTATATAAAATTGGATATAAATATTTAATAAATTAAAATAAATATTTTGTTATTTTATCATACTCTTATTATTTAAATAAATTTTCAAACCCTTATTTTACTAAAATTATCCTTTTAAAACCCTTATATTTTAATTATATTAAATTAAAGTATTAAATAAATTTATTACCCAAAAATATTGTATTTTATTCTTTTATAAATTAAATTATTTTATTTAATCCCATTTTTCCCTTTTATTTTTCCTTTTCCCTTTTCTTCTCCTTTTTCTCTCTTTTTTTCTCTTTTCTTTCTTCTCTTTTTTTTTCCTGGGCCGCCAGTCGGCCTGCTTCTGCACTTTCCCTCCTGCGCCTTAGGTTGATGGCCCACTTCCTCTCCCCCTCTCCTTCTCCCTCACGCGTGAGCTCGGCCGCCCCCTTCTTTCCTTCCTTTCTTCCCCAACCGAGCTGGCCCGCTTCTTTTTTTTCTTCGGTCGCCCATCGCGCCTAGCTCCCCCTCCCCTTTCTTCTTCCCTTCTTCTTCTTCCTCTTTCCTCGGCAAGAATCCCGGCCATCCTCCACCATCACTACCACCCCACCTGCAACCCCCTTCCCCCTATTGATCTCCCTATCTCTCTCATCATTTTCTTGCACCATTCCAGCCCCACCATCCCTCTCTTCCTTCCCCCATGCCCTGCCATATCCCTTCTCCCTCTCCCTACATCTCCCGTTTCCCTATCGCCCTACCGCCACCCCTCGAGCTCCCTATTCCCTCCCTTATCTTCCTCTTCCATTTCTTCCTCCTTCCCTACCTCGTTCTGCGTTTTTTTCTCGAACTCCCCTGCTCCCCGACCCTCTTTTCTTCCTTTCTTCTCCTCCCCTCTCTCACCCTATTTTTGCTTCGCCGCTTAGCTCCACCATTGATTCCGCCTCAACAGCCACCTACACCACCCCTTGCCACCCTCTACCTCACCCCCGACCGATCACATCACCCATCGAGCCACCCCGCAACCTCCTTCTTCATCCTCTCTTTTTTTTTCTCTTCTTTCCATCTCTTCTCGACAACCACCCTGTACTGCCCTGATACGCTGTCGTCCCACCGCTTCTGCCACCGCCTGAGCCACCACATTAATCCCTACAACCCCCTCTACCACCCCCAATCCTTATTTGGCCGAAACCACCACCCAAAAGCCTTCATTTTCCCTCCCCTTTTTCCTTCCTCATCAGCCCCCATTTTGACTCCCTCCTCGTCCGCCACCTTCGCAACCTCACTGCCACCACTGTCGTCGTCAACCCATCCCCGACCACCACCTACACCCCTTCTCCACCTCTACACCCTTCCCTTGGCCTAAATCCTCCCCCAACCACCTTCTTTCATAGCCCCAAACCACCAACCCGAAAATAACCTATTCCTCCTCTTTTCACCACCATTGAGCCCCCTCCTCCTCATTTCTTTGCATGCAGCTCATGCTGCATGAGCTGCATGAATTTCTGCATTTCTTGATTTAGTTGTTTAATAATTCAAAGGTATAATAATATTTTAATTTAAGTATTTGATTAATTAAGTGTTGTAAAGCCTTATACTTTGATTTTTATTATTTCTAATGTAATAAGTCTTGATATTATTTTTAGGTATTGGTTTTGATAATCAAAGCTTGAACCTTAAACCAGAATACCGGTAAGGTTCGTTTTTGCAAGAATCGAGGTAACCGTTAAATCCCACTTAAACGCATGGATTAACGTATGTTAGCACATTAGGATTTTAATATATTATTATGCTTAATATATGTTGTTTAATATCATATGCATAGTTTCTTGTGATATTGGATGAAAAGAAGCACGTTAGGTTTGTATGGAAATATTGTTTAGGGTAAGAGTTTGGTTGTTAGTGAAAATGTTAAGTATTATCCATGCTGTATTATGCTATTGTGATCTTTAATGCATGGTTAATATTTTGTGAGCCTTAGGGATATTTTAGTAATGTATCTTGTATAAGAATATGGCCTAAGATATATATATGGGTGCTAATACGTATTATATTAAATATAATAGTTGTGGATGAGGTACTAATATTAATATTTTATGTAGTAATGATAATTTGATATAAGTAATGTACTAAGGGGAAAAATGGTAATTTTAATTAGAAAGGGTATTATGGTAATTTGGAGGTAAGGGCAAAGTGGTAATTTTTTAATTAAAGAGAAAAAGGGTAATTTTGGAGATAAAGGGTATTAGGGTAATTTTGGAGGTAAGGGGAAAAATGATCATTTTGTAATTAAAGGGCAAAATGGTAATTTTGTGATTAAATGGCAAAAAGGTAATTTTGTAATTAAGAGGCAAAATGGTCATTTTATAATAAAAGGTTAAAAGGGTAATTTTAGAATTAAAGGATAAAATTGTAATGCTATATTTCAAGGGTAAAATGGTAATTTCATAATTAAAGGGTAAAATGGTTAATTTAAAAGTAAAGGGGTAAAAGTGGAAATTGGAAAGGAGTAACTTGGTAATTATAATAATTGAGAAGGGTAAAATGATAATTTAATAAAAGAGAAGGGTAAAATGATAATTTAATAATGGAGAAGGGTAAAATGGTAAATATGATAAATGTGAGGGGCAATTTGATAATTTAACCAACTAAAGGGGTAATTTGGTAATTAGGATAATGAATAGGGGTAATTTGGTAATTTGACCAACTAAAAGGCAATTCGTTAATTATAATAAAGGAAATGGGCAAATTGGTAATCTAACCAACCAAATGGGAAATATATTAAATATAACAATTATGAAGGGTGTTTAATAAATGTGAAAGATAGCTTGATAACCCAAACCGAGTAAAGGTGTAGCTAAGGCCGAATGCGTGCTATGTGTCTTATATGCCTTGGTTGTCCTATATAATTATATGATATGTTCTATATGATATTATCTTAACTATTTCATGTGTGGCGTGGCTTGGAAAAGATGTATGTTCATGTGCCCTCTTTTGGTATGTGCTAATATGGATATGATGTAAGTTATGATGTGATGTGATGTGGCCCTTTAGGACATGCATGCTAGGATAATTGACGTGGTGATGTGGGATGGAGGCATGAAAAAGAAAAATGGGAAAATAGGATAACCAAGGGGAAGTAAGTTGGCTAATGTAGGTATGGGAGGAATTAGGGTTTGCATGGGATGGTTAGAATCTGTATGGGGGCAAACTTTATGTATGGAAAGTTGCCTTGGGGCATGAGGAAGGTAATAGAAGTGTCGCTTGGGTGTCTGCAGGCTTCAAACGAAAAATAGTATGTGGGATAGTATAAGGGTGCGTAGGGGACCAGGCTAGGGTTTAGGAGGAAAGCCTAAATTGAGAAGGTGGAGAAAGAAAAAGAAAATAATAAAAAATGAACGAGCATGAGTGGGGTATGAAGTGAGAGTTGAATATAAGGGTCGTGACGTGTAGAGTGTCGAAATAGTTGGGATGTGTAAGGCAAAGAAGGTGGGCTGCATAGGCCCAAATTAGGGTTTCTGGAGAAAACCCTAGGGTAAGGCGGTGAGTGGACCTTAGGGTATAAGGTGGTGGGCCTTGACCCACACACTTAGGAGTCGAGCTCCCGGTGTGAGAAAGGGGATTAAGGGAAGGATGTCGGGACGAGTTAGGAGGTACAGAAGTCTCAAGATATGGGGCGGGCCCTCCTGGGAGGATAAGTGTAGATATAGTTAGCTATGCATGTCAAGGGTGAAATACTTTCAAATAAAATACGATAAGACACTAATCACTTTTAGAGGAAGATGTTGAAATGGACCCAGACCGGCCTACCGGCGAATAATAGTGGCCAGGTGCATTTTGCCCTACATGACCATTCCACCAGCTATAATAGTGGGGGATTTCGTGCTCAACAAACCAAATGTAAAAAAAATAAGATACGGAGAAGATACTAATTACTTACTGTGGAACACCTTGTGAATCGGGGCCAGACTGGTCCATTGGCGAATAATAGTGGCCAGGAGCGTTTTGCCCTGCATGACCGGTCCACTGGCGAATAATAGTGGCCAGGAGCATTTTGCCTTGCATGACAGTTCCACCGGCTATAATAGTGGGGTTCCCACACTCACATGGACATTTATAATCCGAGATGATTGATTAATGATGGACTAATGGCCTTAGGGCCCTAAAAGTATCGATTATTCATTATGGCCCATTAATGTTTGGTTGACTTGTTAAGTATGCGAATGGACGAAAGTGAATGTTACGTATACACCATTAATATCTAATTGAATTGTTGAATATGTGAATGTAGGGATCTGAATGTTACGTTTATACTTGTTGTTATGTACTGATATAGTAGTATATCATGTGTTACATTGTATGCCTACTTTTAAGTGTATTTTTAAAGGGCTACTCAGTACCGTAGTACTGAAGGGTTCCATTCATGGGGGCCCTGCCTATTCAATGGGCAGTGTCCCTTGCAGATCGTTTTAGGCGCTATTCAAGTGGGCCTTGAGAAAGAGAGTAAGGAACTATCTGGAACTGTTAGGGTTTTACACTGTCTCCTTTAAATTCACAATTTCAATTTATTCGTTGTTTTGTAACCACCACCGGTGGATTATACTATTATAAAATGCTTACTTGCGCTACTCTGATTTAATTATTGGTTGAGTTTCTCGTAATTTATATTTTTCTCCTTTAGCCTTAGCACTTGGTACTGGAACGGTATGAGTGAACCAGTCCGGTACTAAGTGTGGTGGTAATATTCCCAGAATTTACGGTTTATTATTTTGCTTCCGCTAACTTTCTTTTAATAAAATGAAATTTTTCAGTAGTGAATTTTGGGGGTGTTACACTATCTACCATTTGCACCAGATTCTATCCCGAGAGCCTAAGGACAGACAAGCTCCGGGAGTTCATACAGCTGATGCAGGGTGCAATGACAGTTCGCCAATATCACTGAAATGCCCCGAAAAATTATAATCTTAAATATTATATTTAAATGAGATTTTATCATAAAGATTAATTAAATAAATTATTTTGATTAAAATAAAAGGAAATTAATTAGGGAAAATCAAGAATAAATTTATAAATATGTTAATTAAGAGAAATTGGGTATTTTAGCTAATTAAGGATTTGTATTTTAGAAATTAACTAAATAAATTATTTTATTTAAAATAATGAGGAGAAAATAGTTTCAAATTAATGTTAATTTTATAAATAAATTAATGGAAGAAAATTAGGGTGTTTTGCTAATTAAAATGGAATTTATGGATAATATTTTAAATATCCTAATTTAGCCTAAAAAGGGATTTAAATATTATTTTTTTAAATATTATTATTTTTAAATATTCTAAATATTCAGATTAATTTAATTGACCCTAACTTAATTATTTTTCCCCTTTCCTTTTTCCCTTTTCTCTTTCTTTCTTCCTTTTTCCTTTTTCTTTTTCTTTCTTTTTCTTCTTTTTCTTTTTCCTCTTCTTTTCCCCGACTGGGCCTGGCGCGGCCCAGTTCTTCTTTTCTTTTTTTTCTTCCTTCTTCGGCCCAGCCCGCGCGGCTGTTTCTTCTGCCAACTCAACGCCGCGTTTTGTTCCGTTTGTCGCCGAAACTCGTCGTTCTATTTAATCTGTTACCCCTCGCGCAGTAGCCCTTCTTCCGCCCCTCTCTGCGCGGCGTTCCGTTCGTTGTTTCGTTGGAACGCAGCGTTTCATTTAAACGCCTCCTCGACCGCGCCCGAACCGCCCGGTTCTTCTTCTTTTCTTTTCTTTTCCCGGCCGACCGGACCGCCTCCCTTCCTTCTTCCTTCTTCCTCCTTCCTCCTCCGTCGACGCTGCTGCACCTTCGACCCCGTCAATGGCATCTCCGGTTACGGTCAATAATACCGGCCGTTTCTTGTCTCATTGCCTTCCTCTTAACTCCAGAAATAAATTGGCATAATTATTTGACGTTATCCCTCGCTCGTTTCCTCTCCCCAACGTCGCGAAAACTTCGAACCCAACCAAACGGTGCCCGACCATTTTCTGCCACCGGCCACCCAAATTCTTGCATTTAACACTTCCATGTCGACCTCCATCCCCTCATTATCCCATCCACCATCTATAAATAGCCTTGTTATAGGAGTTTTTAGAGTTTTTCTTCCCCGAAACCCTCGGCCCGAGCTGCCGCCACCCCAACTTCAGACGTCTGTTCCGCCGCCTTCATCCAACCTCAGCGCCACCGAAACATTCCATTATCTTCACCGAAAGTTCCTCTAGTTAACCAAACCATTCTAACCTCTCGATTCTTCTTGCACGAGCCTCCATAGCCGTGTCAAGTTGGATGCTCGTTCTCGCCGGAATTTTGACCCCGAAGCCTTAAACCGCCTTCCACCGCCGTGCGCTGCCACCTTTGGCTGCACCACCACCATCATTTTGTCCCTCTACTCTTGGGCAACAATAAACACCTCTTATATCACCTCAATTCTCCCTATCTTTTTCCCAACATTCATCTTTCCCTCTTTTCTTCTATTTTTTCCGGCCACCGTCGCCGCCGCCGTGAACCACCGCCGGTGCCACCTATCCCCACCAGCTTAAGGTTGAACCCTAGACCCTCTCAACCATTTTCCATATTATTATAAGCCTTGATTTAATTTATTTCAATTATTTGCATATAAATACCATTATTATTATTCTTAATATTTATATTCTTAATATGTTTTATTATTATTTGATGAGAAATTTTATTCTGAATTGTACTTGCAGGGTGGAGAGTGGTAATAAAACAATATTATTGATAGTTTCGAATTTTAAGTTATTAATTGAATTATTATGGGATTATTATCATTCTTCTTCTTCTTATTATTATTAATATTATAATTATTAGAATAATTATTATTATCATTTTATTAATTATTCTGGAAAATCTTAGGCCCTAATTTTGTATTAACATTCGCACTTATTTATTTTAGTATTATTGTTTCTATTGTTCTTATAACTATTGATGATAATATTATCAGTATCTTTATTATTTTAATATTATTATATATGTTAGTAATTTTATTATTTATATTAAATAAGTGGTAAGTCATTAGTTATAAGTAGGGTCGAAACCCCACTTTAAATTTTAAAGCTTATTATTATTATTATTATTATTATTATTATTATTATTATTATTATTATTATTATTATTATTACTATTACTTATGTCCTCATTGATATTAGTTTTATTATTTTTGATATTATTATATTAGTATCATTATTATTATTAGGGTAAAGTCTTTAACCCTATATTAAAAAGGTTTATAATATCTCTATTATTTTTATGTCTTTAGCAAAGTTAGAATTTTGTTAAAGTTATTTTATTAATATGTTATTATTTGGTCAAAGCCCTAAGGAGGCGTAGGAACATGCTCCAAGACCGGTGTCGTTTTAGGTAAGGGGTGCTAAGGCCTTTTATGTGCTAATGTGCATTGTGTGATTCATATGCTATGCATTCTATGTTTATGATTATTAATTATGCCGTATATGATATGACATGGAGTTGAAGTATGCTTTCGTATGACATGTGTATTATTTGTGTATGACCCTGTAAGACATGCATGTGAGGATGTTGATATGATTTTATGTGGGAGAAAGGATGAAAAAGGAGGATGGGGAAGGAAGTTGACTAAGGGAAGTGAGTTGACTTAATTTTATGAATTTATGAGGAATAATCTATTGCATGGTTTTATTTGGAAGAATGAAATCTAAGATGTTATATGGGAGAATCAAATTATTATTCGTGAGGAAGAATCTAATTTATGATTTAATTGGGAGAATCTCATTTATAATATTATTTGGGAGAATCTAATTTGTGATTTGTCTGGTAGAATCCGATTTATGGTTTTACTTGTGAGATTCTAATTTATGATTTTATGTGAGAGAATCTAACTTATGATTTGATTGGGAGAATCTAGTTTATGATTTGTTTGGTGGAATCTAATTTATGGTTTTGCTCGGGAGATTCTGATTTATGATTTTATGTGGGAGAATCTAACTTATGGTCTTGTATGGAAAAATCTAATTTGTGATTATGAATGGGAGAATATAATCAATTGTAAGGTATGGACAAATCTTTGGGTTTTCTATGGTTTTAATCTAGGGTTTGGTATGGATGGATCTTTGGTTTTATGTGGGTTGAATTTAGGGTTCTGTATAACGAAGGTATTAAGGTTTACATGGTGGTTTTAATAGTTGCATGGTGGTATTAGGGTTTGTATGGTGGTATTAATGATTTCATGGTGGTATTAGGGTTGCATGGTTACATCATGGTATTAAGGATTGGCAGGGGACGTATAATGGATGCATGGGAGTGAAATTTGCGTATGAATGTTGATTTGGGATTGTGAGGAAAGTAATATAAGCGTTGTTGAGGGGTTGAATACTTTGGATGGAAATAGTATATGGAGCATTATATGGGTACGTAGGAAACCGAGTTAGGGTTGTTGTGGTTGTTGGGAGCCTTGGTGGTATCATATACACTTGGGAATTAAAGTGTAATTATGAGGATGTTATTTATGAGTTGTGGTGTGTGGAGTGTTAAAATGATTTGGGTTGTGTGAGGTGGAGTGAGATGGGCCACTGAGGCCTGAATTAGGGTTTCGGGATAACCCTAGATTGAGATATGGAGTGGACTTGGGGGATATGTGTTGAAGGGAATGATTCGTGCATGTCTATGGTGAAAGCTTGGAATAAAATACTTAAGACACTAATTACTTAAAGTGGAAGATCGTTGAGACGGGACCAACCGATCCACCGGTTCGGAATAGTGGTTAGGGTGTTTACCCTATGTGTGACCGATCCACCGGCTATAATAGTGGTTAGGACATGATGTCCTATGCGTAACCGATCCACCGGTTATAATAGTGGGGGTTCCCGAGCTCAACAACCGCAAACTAGAGTTTTGCTAAAATGCCTAAAAGATACTAATTACTTACAGTGGAACACCATGCGTGCCGGAGCCAACCGATCCACCGGTTAGGAATAGTGGTTAGGACGCGTAGTCCTATGTGTATCCGATCCACCGGCTATAATAGTGGTTAGGGTATGATACCCTATGCGCCTCCGATCCACCGGCTATAATAGTGGGGGCTTCCGTTTTCGCATGGATTTGATAAAAAGACATGATGTGTATCGAATTCCGATAAGAGTTTAATTAAATAATTAATCTGGACTATGATTGGGCCTTTGTACTTTTACCTGAATTGTTCATATACCTTTATGTTGTTATGTTGGATTATGCCCTGTTATTATTCTGCATGGATTGTGTGCTTATGTGTCGGCCTTAGTGCTCGGTTACCTTACTCAGTACGTAGCGTACTGATCACCCTTTTCATGGGTGCTGCTCATTCCCACGAGTAGTATGCCTTCTGATTTGTGCAGGTGGGCGAGATATCAGTTGGGGCTGAGTGTTGAGCATGTTTGGCTCGAGATTCAAGAGAGTTGTGGCCATATCATAGTCTTTATATGACTCTAATTCTTTTTGTTAATCTTTTATCGGTTGTAAGTTTAATTCTCTTTTGGAAATGAATTACATTTCTTGATGCGTACTCTGATTTTGTTTTACAACCGTTTAATGCTTATTTGGAAATTGAATTGTATTGATTATTTCTTTTCTTAGCCTTAGCACTTGGTACTGGAACGGTCGGAGAGAACCGGTCTGGTACTAAGTGTGGCGGTAACACTTCCAGAATTCACAGGTTTTTAGTGCTTCTAATTTAATTGCTTCCGCTTTTAAGAAAAAAAATTTTAGTGAATTTTGGGGTGTTACAAAGTGGTATCAGAGCGGTTGATCCTTTCGGACACGCTCTTTCGTTTAAAATATTTTTTAGTTGATACCACAAGATGGTATCGAAGTTGATTTCAACCAAGCTCCTTATTTTTAAATTTTTCTTTAAGCTGATACCACAAGGTGGTATCAAAACTGGTTCCGATAACCACGCTCTTGTTCGAAAATTTTTAATTTAACCAAGTGTTCCTTGTTTTTAAAAACATTTACGCTCAGAGTTGGTTTTAAAAAACCATTTTCTATTTTAAATGTTTAGCTGATACCACAAAGCGGTATCGGAGTGGTTGATTCTTCGAACACGCTCTTTCGATTTTAAAAATTTTTAAGTTGATATCACAAGTTGGTATTGAATCTGGTTTTGACCGTGCTCTTTTGTTTTTAATATTTTTAAGTTGGTACCACAAGTTGGTACCAGTGAGGTTGATCTTTTTAATTACGCTTCTTCTTGAAATTATATTTGGCTTACGAGTTTCTTTGTTATTAGTTTTGAAGCGTGTTTCGGTATCTTTTGGTTTTAATCTTTTTAATTTGATACTAAGAGTAGTATCATTTTCAAAATGAATTGGGATTAAAAAGTTCTCCTTGAATTGAAATCATTTTTAAACAAAAAAGAATTCATTTATTTTAAAATATTTTCATTCCGGCCACAGTGAGAAGAGAAGGGTAGAATTTTAATTAAGTTTATTCTTAAGGGGGTAGTTTTTACAAGTATTTTTTTTCTTTTGTATGGTGTCCTTATTTCCGTTGATTTAAATTTTCTTTGGTAAGTTTATCCCTAAGGGGGTAGTTTATATAGATAGTAATGTTATTTTGGTTTTCTAACAACTTAGAGTATTTTCTCCCTAACCCTAGGCGCACCCGGAGACTTCGGGGGCGAAGTCTGTTTTTAAGGGGGTAGTAATGAAATGCCCCGAAAAATTATAATCTTAAATATTATATTTAAATGAGATTTTATCATAAAGATTAATTAAATAAATTATTTTGATTAAAATAAAAGGAAATTAATTAGGGAAAATCAAGAATAAATTTATAAATATGTTAATTAAGAGAAATTGGGTATTTTAGCTAATTAAGGATTTGTATTTTAGAAATTAACTAAATAAATTATTTTATTTAAAATAATGAGGAGAAAATAGTTTCAAATTAATGTTAATTTTATAAATAAATTAATGGAAGAAAATTAGGGTGTTTTGCTAATTAAAATGGAATTTATGGATAATATTTTAAATATCCTAATTTAGCCTAAAAAGGGATTTAAATATTATTTTTTTAAATATTATTATTTTTAAATATTCTAAATATTCAGATTAATTTAATTGACCCTAACTTAATTATTTTTCCCCTTTCCTTTTTCCCTTTTCTCTTTCTTTCTTCCTTTTTCCTTTTTCTTTTTCTTTCTTTTTCTTCTTTTTCTTTTTCCTCTTCTTTTCCCCGACTGGGCCTGGCGCGGCCCAGTTCTTCTTTTCTTTTTTTTCTTCCTTCTTCGGCCCAGCCCGCGCGGCTGTTTCTTCTGCCAACTCAACGCCGCGTTTTGTTCCGTTTGTCGCCGAAACTCGTCGTTCTATTTAATCTGTTACCCCTCGCGCAGTAGCCCTTCTTCCGCCCCTCTCTGCGCGGCGTTCCGTTCGTTGTTTCGTTGGAACGCAGCGTTTCATTTAAACGCCTCCTCGACCGCGCCCGAACCGCCCGGTTCTTCTTCTTTTCTTTTCTTTTCCCGGCCGACCGGACCGCCTCCCTTCCTTCTTCCTTCTTCCTCCTTCCTCCTCCGTCGACGCTGCTGCACCTTCGACCCCGTCAATGGCATCTCCGGTTACGGTCAATAATACCGGCCGTTTCTTGTCTCATTGCCTTCCTCTTAACTCCAGAAATAAATTGGCATAATTATTTGACGTTATCCCTCGCTCGTTTCCTCTCCCCAACGTCGCGAAAACTTCGAACCCAACCAAACGGTGCCCGACCATTTTCTGCCACCGGCCACCCAAATTCTTGCATTTAACACTTCCATGTCGACCTCCATCCCCTCATTATCCCATCCACCATCTATAAATAGCCTTGTTATAGGAGTTTTTAGAGTTTTTCTTCCCCGAAACCCTCGGCCCGAGCTGCCGCCACCCCAACTTCAGACGTCTGTTCCGCCGCCTTCATCCAACCTCAGCGCCACCGAAACATTCCATTATCTTCACCGAAAGTTCCTCTAGTTAACCAAACCATTCTAACCTCTCGATTCTTCTTGCACGAGCCTCCATAGCCGTGTCAAGTTGGATGCTCGTTCTCGCCGGAATTTTGACCCCGAAGCCTTAAACCGCCTTCCACCGCCGTGCGCTGCCACCTTTGGCTGCACCACCACCATCATTTTGTCCCTCTACTCTTGGGCAACAATAAACACCTCTTATATCACCTCAATTCTCCCTATCTTTTTCCCAACATTCATCTTTCCCTCTTTTCTTCTATTTTTTCCGGCCACCGTCGCCGCCGCCGTGAACCACCGCCGGTGCCACCTATCCCCACCAGCTTAAGGTTGAACCCTAGACCCTCTCAACCATTTTCCATATTATTATAAGCCTTGATTTAATTTATTTCAATTATTTGCATATAAATACCATTATTATTATTCTTAATATTTATATTCTTAATATGTTTTATTATTATTTGATGAGAAATTTTATTCTGAATTGTACTTGCAGGGTGGAGAGTGGTAATAAAACAATATTATTGATAGTTTCGAATTTTAAGTTATTAATTGAATTATTATGGGATTATTATCATTCTTCTTCTTCTTATTATTATTAATATTATAATTATTAGAATAATTATTATTATCATTTTATTAATTATTCTGGAAAATCTTAGGCCCTAATTTTGTATTAACATTCGCACTTATTTATTTTAGTATTATTGTTTCTATTGTTCTTATAACTATTGATGATAATATTATCAGTATCTTTATTATTTTAATATTATTATATATGTTAGTAATTTTATTATTTATATTAAATAAGTGGTAAGTCATTAGTTATAAGTAGGGTCGAAACCCCACTTTAAATTTTAAAGCTTATTATTATTATTATTATTATTATTATTATTATTATTATTATTATTATTATTATTATTATTATTACTATTACTTATGTCCTCATTGATATTAGTTTTATTATTTTTGATATTATTATATTAGTATCATTATTATTATTAGGGTAAAGTCTTTAACCCTATATTAAAAAGGTTTATAATATCTCTATTATTTTTATGTCTTTAGCAAAGTTAGAATTTTGTTAAAGTTATTTTATTAATATGTTATTATTTGGTCAAAGCCCTAAGGAGGCGTAGGAACATGCTCCAAGACCGGTGTCGTTTTAGGTAAGGGGTGCTAAGGCCTTTTATGTGCTAATGTGCATTGTGTGATTCATATGCTATGCATTCTATGTTTATGATTATTAATTATGCCGTATATGATATGACATGGAGTTGAAGTATGCTTTCGTATGACATGTGTATTATTTGTGTATGACCCTGTAAGACATGCATGTGAGGATGTTGATATGATTTTATGTGGGAGAAAGGATGAAAAAGGAGGATGGGGAAGGAAGTTGACTAAGGGAAGTGAGTTGACTTAATTTTATGAATTTATGAGGAATAATCTATTGCATGGTTTTATTTGGAAGAATGAAATCTAAGATGTTATATGGGAGAATCAAATTATTATTCGTGAGGAAGAATCTAATTTATGATTTAATTGGGAGAATCTCATTTATAATATTATTTGGGAGAATCTAATTTGTGATTTGTCTGGTAGAATCCGATTTATGGTTTTACTTGTGAGATTCTAATTTATGATTTTATGTGAGAGAATCTAACTTATGATTTGATTGGGAGAATCTAGTTTATGATTTGTTTGGTGGAATCTAATTTATGGTTTTGCTCGGGAGATTCTGATTTATGATTTTATGTGGGAGAATCTAACTTATGGTCTTGTATGGAAAAATCTAATTTGTGATTATGAATGGGAGAATATAATCAATTGTAAGGTATGGACAAATCTTTGGGTTTTCTATGGTTTTAATCTAGGGTTTGGTATGGATGGATCTTTGGTTTTATGTGGGTTGAATTTAGGGTTCTGTATAACGAAGGTATTAAGGTTTACATGGTGGTTTTAATAGTTGCATGGTGGTATTAGGGTTTGTATGGTGGTATTAATGATTTCATGGTGGTATTAGGGTTGCATGGTTACATCATGGTATTAAGGATTGGCAGGGGACGTATAATGGATGCATGGGAGTGAAATTTGCGTATGAATGTTGATTTGGGATTGTGAGGAAAGTAATATAAGCGTTGTTGAGGGGTTGAATACTTTGGATGGAAATAGTATATGGAGCATTATATGGGTACGTAGGAAACCGAGTTAGGGTTGTTGTGGTTGTTGGGAGCCTTGGTGGTATCATATACACTTGGGAATTAAAGTGTAATTATGAGGATGTTATTTATGAGTTGTGGTGTGTGGAGTGTTAAAATGATTTGGGTTGTGTGAGGTGGAGTGAGATGGGCCACTGAGGCCTGAATTAGGGTTTCGGGATAACCCTAGATTGAGATATGGAGTGGACTTGGGGGATATGTGTTGAAGGGAATGATTCGTGCATGTCTATGGTGAAAGCTTGGAATAAAATACTTAAGACACTAATTACTTAAAGTGGAAGATCGTTGAGACGGGACCAACCGATCCACCGGTTCGGAATAGTGGTTAGGGTGTTTACCCTATGTGTGACCGATCCACCGGCTATAATAGTGGTTAGGACATGATGTCCTATGCGTAACCGATCCACCGGTTATAATAGTGGGGGTTCCCGAGCTCAACAACCGCAAACTAGAGTTTTGCTAAAATGCCTAAAAGATACTAATTACTTACAGTGGAACACCATGCGTGCCGGAGCCAACCGATCCACCGGTTAGGAATAGTGGTTAGGACGCGTAGTCCTATGTGTATCCGATCCACCGGCTATAATAGTGGTTAGGGTATGATACCCTATGCGCCTCCGATCCACCGGCTATAATAGTGGGGGCTTCCGTTTTCGCATGGATTTGATAAAAAGACATGATGTGTATCGAATTCCGATAAGAGTTTAATTAAATAATTAATCTGGACTATGATTGGGCCTTTGTACTTTTACCTGAATTGTTCATATACCTTTATGTTGTTATGTTGGATTATGCCCTGTTATTATTCTGCATGGATTGTGTGCTTATGTGTCGGCCTTAGTGCTCGGTTACCTTACTCAGTACGTAGCGTACTGATCACCCTTTTCATGGGTGCTGCTCATTCCCACGAGTAGTATGCCTTCTGATTTGTGCAGGTGGGCGAGATATCAGTTGGGGCTGAGTGTTGAGCATGTTTGGCTCGAGATTCAAGAGAGTTGTGGCCATATCATAGTCTTTATATGACTCTAATTCTTTTTGTTAATCTTTTATCGGTTGTAAGTTTAATTCTCTTTTGGAAATGAATTACATTTCTTGATGCGTACTCTGATTTTGTTTTACAACCGTTTAATGCTTATTTGGAAATTGAATTGTATTGATTATTTCTTTTCTTAGCCTTAGCACTTGGTACTGGAACGGTCGGAGAGAACCGGTCTGGTACTAAGTGTGGCGGTAACACTTCCAGAATTCACAGGTTTTTAGTGCTTCTAATTTAATTGCTTCCGCTTTTAAGAAAAAAAATTTTAGTGAATTTTGGGGTGTTACAATCACGCCCGCTTTACAGAGTTACTTCAGTTTGCTCCAGGGATCGCCGCCAATGAATCCAAGATGATTTTTCAGTTTGAGCAAAGACTAAATTTCAGCATCTGCCATATGATGGATCCATTGCCTTTTACAGATCTCGCATCCCTTTAAGAGTGTGCTTGCATAGTAGATACGTTGGTCCATGAAGAGGCCGCCATCCTTGGAAAGAGGAAGCCCGAGGGTTAGAGCTTTGGGAGCAGCACCCAATATAGGCTCAGAGAATCTAGGAGGCCCCCACCGAGAGATTGCAACAGAAGCTAAGGGCCTTGAGAGGATCAATTTGCAGGAGGTGTAGCCGGAATCACCTAAGTAGAGACTGTAACGGCAGGTTTGTAACTTGCCAGAACTATGGGAAGTTGGGACACATGGCGATAGAGTGTTGAAAGCCCCCTCGATTTTAGTAGTACCAGGCTTGATCATCTCAGTAGGGGGCTCTAATATCCCAGAAGCACCGCTAGAATTTATCCAGCAGTACCATCAGTGAGCACCTGCTCTATCTAGTGCCCTAGTTTGAGAGACTAGAGAAAGACCTCAGGGATCCAGGCCTTATCCTTATAAGGGAGGCTAGCCGGGCGGACGCCTGAATGTTATCAGTCAGGCAGAGGCATATCGGTAGATAGATGTCGTTACGGGTATGTTCACCATTCATTCTTTACTAGTGTATGTTCTATTTGACTCGGGTGCCACATTGTCTTTCATATCATCTACATTTGCTACTAAGGCTGGATTGTCACCATCTTCTAGAGTAGCGCTATATTTGATGCTTCCGTCGGGTGACATGATGGAGTGTAATCAAATGTTTTTCGACGTGGCCTTAGACATAGGCGGGGTAGACTTTCTAGTATACCTGGTTAGGATGGAATTGAAAGATTTTGATGTGATTTTGGGTATGGATATCCTGGGGAGATACAAGGCAGTTATTGATTGTACCCAGGAATGGGTGATCTTGCGAGGCCCGAAGGGGACTAGGTTTTCGTACCAGAAGACACAGCTCGAGCTGACCACTAAAATAGTATCAGCGGTTACTTTGCACACTTTGATCCAGAAAGGGTACCCCCTATATTTATGAAGTATGCAGGAGCTGAACAAAGATTTAACTACATTAAACAGTACTCCAATAGTTAAAGAATTTCCAGATGTGTTTCTAGAAGAAATACCAGGTATGCCTCCAATTCAAGAGATTGATTTTAAGATCGAGCTAGTGCCGGGAGCTAAGCCTGTCTCAAAGGCACCCTACAAAATGGAATCGGTTGAGTTGAAAGAGTTAAGGGCCTATTTAAAAGAATTATTAGAGCAGGGGTACATCCGGCCGAGTGTATCACCCTAGGGAGCACTAGTATTGTTCATGAAAAAGAAGGATGGTAGACTCCGTCTCTACATCGACTACCGAGGGTTGAATTAGTTGACGATAAAGAACCAATATCCACTTTCAAGGATCAACGATTTATTTGACCAGTTGAAGGATGCTACAGTATTTTCCAAGATCGACCTAAGGTCTGGATATCACCAGTTGAGGATTGTTGATGCTGATATTATGAAGACTGCCTTCCGGACCCGATATGGGCACTATGAGTTCACAGTGATGCCCTTCGGACTTACAAATGTTCCCACAGTTTTCATGGATTTAATGATGAGTATATTCAGACCTTTCCTCGATCAATTCATGGTGGTATTCATTGATGATATTTTGGTGTATTCTCAAGGGAACAAGGAGCATGAGAAACATTTACGTACTATTCTGAGTATGTTGAGGGAGCACCACTTGTATGCGAAGCTATCAAAGTGTGGATTTTGGCTTCAAGAGGTAGCTTTTCTTGGTCACATTATATCAGCTAAAGGAGTAGCGGTGGACCCAGCTAAAGTTGTGGCAATCACAGAGTGGAAGCCCCTACAAGTATAACGGAGATTCGGAGTTTTCTAAGTTTGGCTGGATACTACAGAAAATTTGTGTAGAAATTCTCCAAGATTTCCAGATCATTAACTAATATCCTGAAGAAGTCCACTAAATTTCAATGGGATGAGGCTTATGAAGAGGCTTTCTAAGAGCTAAAGAGATGGTTGACCTCTGCACCAGTGTTGACTTTACCAGAGGGGACTGAAGAGTTCGAGGTTTATAGTGATGCATCTATGTATGGATTGGGATGCGTGTTGATGTAAAGAGGTAAAGTGGTAGCCTATACCTCACGACAGCTGAAGAATCATGAGCAAAATTACCCCACACATGATCTGGAATTAGCAACAGTGGTCTTTGCTCTGAAAATTAGGAGGCACTATTTGTATGGAGCAAAGTGTAAGTTCTTTACAGACCACAAGAGCCTCAAGTATATTTTCATACAGAGGAGGTGGTCGGAGCTTATGAAGGACTATGATATTGAGTTGACCTGCCATGAGGGTAAGGCCAATGTGGTTGCAGATGCTCTGAGTAGGAAGACTTCACATTCTATGCTATGTCATGTGGTTGCTAACCGAACAATAAGGGAATTGTCCGACCTGGAGATCAAGATGATTCAGCAGGGAGACTTCGAAGCCCGTATGAATGCCTTGACACTCACTCCTACTATATTCGAAGAGATTCGAGCTGGCCAAGTTGGAGATGTTAAGCTGGAAAGGATCCAACAAAAGATTTAGGAAGGCCAAGTAGAGGGATTCAGAATCTATAAGGATGGCAACATTCAATTCAGAGATCGATGGTGTATACCCTAGAGTTTTCCGAAGCTTAAGCATCGTATTATGGAGGAAGGACATCAGACTCCCTACGCGGTTCACCTAGGAGGATCTAAGTTATATAAGGACTTCAAAAAGGTGTATTGGTGGCCGCGTATGAAGTGGGAGGTGGCAGAGTTTGTATCACGGTGTCTTGTGCGTTAGAAGGTCAAGATTGAACATCAGAGACCAGCTAGGTTACTTCAGTCTTTGGAGGTACCAAGGTGGAAATGGGACTCCATTTCTATGGACTTTGTTAGTGGTTTACTGAGGACCCGAAGCGGCTGTGATACTATTTAGGTTATTGTTGACAGATTGACCAAGCCAGCTGTATTTATCCCTATGAGGTCCACGTGGAGTATCGATCAGTTGGCAAATGCTTATATGAAGTTTGTGGTTAGTCGTCATGGGGTTCTAGAGGACATCGTTTCAAACAGAGATTCAAGGTTCCTCTCTCACTTTTGGGGAAAGCTGCAGGAAGTTTTGGGGACTAAGTTGAAGATGAGTACAGCTTTCCACCCTGCCACGGATGGATAGATAGAGCGGACTATACAGACCTTGGAGCATATGTTGAGGGCCTGTGTGTTGGATTTTCAGGGATGTTGGGAGGAGCGCTTACATTTGATAGAGTTCTCATACAACAACAGCTACCATGCCAGTATTGGGATGGCTCCCATTGAAGCATTGTATGGACGGAAGTGTAGAACTCCTTTGTGTTGGAGCGACATCAACGAGACAATAGTGTTGGGCCTAGAGATGATCGAAGATATGACCCGACAGGTCCAACAGATTCAGGATCGAATGAGAGTAGCTCAGAGCAGACAAAAGAGTTATGTTGATCAAAGACGTAGGGATGGAAATTTTGAGCCAAGAGACAAGGTATTACTGCGGGTTTCGCCTACTAAAGGGGTGCAAAGGTTTGGTAGGAAGGGCAAGTTGAGCCCCCGGTATATTGGTCCCTATGAGATACTAGAGCGAGTGGGTGAACTTGCTTACCGATTGGCTCTCCCTCAAGAGTTGGCACGAGTGCATAACGTATTCCACATCTCTCAGCTACGGAAGTATGTTGTTGATCCATCACATGTAATCCAGCCGGATGAGATTGAATTGGATGATTTGTTGACCTATGAGGAGCGACCTATGCGGATTCTCGACACTTAGCTACGAAAGACTCGCACGAGTGTGATTCCTCTTGTTAAGATCTTATGGAGTCGACATGGAACCGAGGAAGATACTTGAGAGACTGAGAAGGATATGCGAGAAGCATATCCGGAACTTTTTGTTGCAAGTTAGATTCTCCTTATCAAGTTTGTTCTTAAGGGGGTAGTTGATATATGTATAGGCGATCATGTGCTATTCCTAGTTGCTTAGAATGTTCTAGCCTTAACCCTAGGAAACTACAAGAGACTTCGGAGACGAAGTCTATTTTTAAGGGGGTAGTAATGAAATGCCCAAAAAGCACTAGTTTTGATAATTTTATTTAAATAAGGATTTATTATGAAAATTAATTAAATTAATTATTTTTATTGGAATAGGAAGAAATTATTTAGGGAAAATTAAGAGGAAATTTACAAATATTTTTATAAGGGAAAATTTAAGTATTTTGCTAATTAAAAAGGGATTTAGAAAAAATCTTTTAAAAATCCTAAATTAGCCTAAAAGGAAATTTAATATTATTTTATTAAAATAATTTTAATTTTTTTAATACCCAAAATGTTCAAATAAATTTAAATGACCCCAACATACCTATTTTCTTTTTCCCTGTTTCCTTTTTCTTTTTCTTTCTTCCTTCTTCTTCCTTCTTCTTTCTTTTTCTTTCTTTTTCTTTCTTTTCTTCCTTTTTCCTTTCTTTCCTTCTTCCTGTTGGGCCTACTCGTGGCCCGTTTCCATCCCCTAAGTTCCTTCGGAGCAGCCCAGGAATAAAACGACACACCTTCTCTTATTTTTCCCTAGAATGATGCGTCCTGTTTAAAAATTTTATAACTGGTGATGGCCCGGTTCTTCCTTCTCTTTTCTTTTCTTTATTTTTCCCCAGTCGGTCAGTCCACCCTCTTCTTCTTCCTTCTTCCTTCTTCCTCCTCCCCATCAACCTGTAATTCCATCAGCCCCGAAAATGGCGCCGCCGACTATGCTCATTTTGACCAGTCGTTTCTTCTCTCTTTCTCTTCCCCTTGAATCGCCGTTCAACATGATCTAACCCACCTTCCTTTTCTTCCGCGCAAAATCCTCCTTTTCCTACGCAAAGAAGCTGCCACGATTTAAATTGGTACCGGCTAATTGGCGGCTCTGGCTACCCAAACCCTACCTGTATTACCCTCTTGTCGACCCTTAGAACCCTACCCTATCCTCCAAACTCTATAAATACCCCTATTTTGGTTGATCTCAAAACTTTTTCTCAAAACCCTAAAAATTTACCCCTACGCACCACTACAACTTCAGACACTTTTTCCTCCATCATCAGCCCGCTACACCGCCTGCTCTACCTACTTAAGTCCTTCCTACACTACCCTCTAACTAACTGAACCACCCATCTCCCTTGATTCTTCTTGCACAAGCCACCACATCCGTACAAAGTTCCTTCCTCAATCAGCCAAATTTTTACACCTGCCGCCCTTCGCACCACTGTCTACCACCACATCCGCCTCTATCACTGCCCCTACACCACCCAAAAATAGCTACCAACCCTCCTCCACCTCGCCCTACCCTTCTTTTCCCCTTTCTCCATCTCCTCCTCTCCTTTTCTTCTTCTCTTCATTTTGGCCGCCACCTCTGCCGCTATGCGCTGCCGCCATTTGCTGCGCCACCACTCTCACTTTACTCCCCTCAATCTAGACTACCACCAACACCTCAACCACCACCCTTATTCTCCATCTCTTCTTCTCAAATATCAACTCTTTCCTTTTCTTTCCCTTTTTCCAACCACCGTCGCCATTGATGTGCACCACCACCAGTGTCGTCCATCTCCACCAGCCTAAGGTGGAACCCTAAGCCCTCTCAGCCCTTCTCCCCTATTTATTTAAGCTTACTTTATTTTATTTCAATTTTTAACTATTATTCAAGTGTTATTATTATTGTTATTACTATTATTAGGTTCAATAATATTATTATTATTTCTTATCAGGGTTGAGACCCTATTTAAATTATTTAGATTATTATTTTTGTATTATTAATATTATTAGTATTATTATGAGTTTTATTATTATTATTACTATTATTATTATTATTACGATTAGTATTATTATTATTCCTACTATTACTATTATTTATTTAGAGGGCCGAAGCCCTATTTTATTTAAATAGTGTGAATACTACTACTTTTATTATTAATATTATTATTACTACTATTATTAGTACTATTATTATTATTAATGTTATTATAAGTAATATGTGTTAATATTATTATTATTATTATTATTATTATTATTATTATTATTATTATTATTATTATTATTATTATTATTATTATTATTACTAATGGTGCTTTTACTATTTTGAAGTAGGGTCAAAAACCCTACCTTATATTATTTTCGGTTTAAGTTATTTTATTGTTGTTATTATTATTATTATTATTATTATTATTATTATTATTAGTACTATTTTTATTAATAAAGTCTTAATGATATTATTAGCATTATTTTGGTAAAGGGTGGAAACCTTATCTCACCATCCGTTTTGAATCATATTAATATTATTACTAGTATTTTTAGTATTATTTCCTATAGTTATTATTAGTATAGTCATATTTTATTAAACTCTAGTCTTAGAATAAGTTAGTAAATAATAGTATTTTTGGTATGAGGGAATCTAATTCTAGTTTTTTCCTCATATAGGTGAGACCAGTCAAAGCCCTAAAGAAATATAAGAGCATGCTCCAAGTCCGGTGGCATTTTAGGTAAGGGTGTAACTAAGGCCATCTATATGTAATGTGTTTTGCATGCTTTACATACCATGTGACATGAAATATGATGTATTATATGTGTATTCTTTTGATTATTATATGTGCAGTATGACGTGGCGTTGAGGTGTGTTCATGTGATATTGTATGGCATGTGTGTAACATATATAAGTTTTGTTTTTATTGTGATATGGTGTGGCCATAAGGCATGTATGCTAGGTTATGAAATATGAGGATATGGAGTGAAATGATGTGGGGTTGACCTAAGTGTTATATGACCATGCATGGGGGAATTTAGGGTTTGCATGGGCATCTAGGGTTTCATGCAGGAGCATAGGGTTTTGCATGAAATAGTACGAAGGGTTTCATAGGGGATATGAAGTGTGCATGGGGTTAAATTTTACGTATGAATAGTCAATTTGAGGTGTGAGGAAGGTGAAGAAAGTGTTTTTTGGGCGTTTGAATGTGTTGAATGAAAAATAGTACGTGAGATAGTATAAGGGCATATAGTAGACCGATCTAGGGTTTTGTGTGGTGGTTAGGGTTTGGTATGGCTTTTTGGGGTGTATGTGGTTGTGTGTGTGTCTGATGAAGTAAAGTGTGTTAGTGAGGAAGTGAATGGGTAGGTGGTGGAAAAGTAGTGGGCTTGGGCCACAAGTGGGGGGAATGGACTATAACGTAAGTCTGGTAAAGGGGAAAGGACAATGGGCTAAGTTAGGAGGTTGATGAGCCTATGAGTGAGACGGCTTCTTTTGGGGAGATAAGCGTAAAGGAAGTTATCCATGCATGTCTAGGGTTAAAATTTCTGAATAAGATACTTAAGACATTAATCATGTAAAGTGGAAGAGTATTGAGCTGGGCCCAGACCAATCCACCGGCATAATAGTGGTCAGGTAATGCGGTATCCTAGAGACCGATCCATCGGTGTATAATAGTGGTAGGGTATGTTACCCTAAGTGACCGATCCACCGGCTAAAATAGTGGGGGATCTTGAGCTCAATAAACCAAACCCTACAGTTTGCTAAGACACGTAAAAGACACTAATACTTATAGTGGAACACCATGCGAGCAAGGGCCAGACCGATCCATCGGCATAAAATAGTGGTGGGGTATGTTACCCTAAGTCACCGATCCACCGACTAGAATAGTGGCTAGGCACCGGAGTGCCCTGGAGATTGATCCACCAGCTAAAATAGTGGGGTTCCCGTACTTGAATTGACTTGATAAAGAGCATAGTGTGAAAAGAATTCTGATAAGATATTAATTAAGTAATTAATCTGGATTATAATTGGACCTTTTTATTTTTTTTTACCTAAATGATTGTATGCCTTTACAGTACATTTTGGACTTTATGCCCTTTTATTATTCTACATGATTTATGCGAATTTTGTGTGTTGGCCTTAGTGCACAGTTACCTTTCTCAGTATTTAGCGTACTGATCACCCTTTTCATGGGTGCTTTTCATTCCCACGAGTAGGAGCTCCATCTGACGTGTTGCAGGTAGGAGATACCTTCTTTAATAATATTGATGTCTATGGGGCATCAGGCATGGGCGAGTGTTGATTATGGGATGGATTAGTCTTTAGAGTGGTGTGGCTGGTTTTTCCTTCAAATTCTTTCGTTATTCTTATTACCCTTTAACTATGTTTTGAATTCCAGAAACAATTTTAATGTCGTAGACACCTTTCCCCTTTAAGAAACTTTCTCTAGTTTTTTTATTATGTAATAAGTCATGCGTACTCTGATTATTTTATTTGCGAACCTTGATTTATGTATTGATATGAGCTGATGGAAATATTTTCTTAGCCTTAGCACTTGGTACTGGAACGGTAGGAGTAAACCAGTGTAGTACTAAGTGTGGCGGTAGCATCCCCAAAATTTATGGTTTTTTAAATTTAGAGGTTTCTATTTTTTTAAAAAAAAATAGTAAATTTTGGGGTGTTACAATTTTAGTTAAATTGCCAGTTATGATATACTAAATAATCATGTATATCCTAACCCAAAATTTATGCTCAGTGTGCCAATAGAGATAATTATCGCTATGCTTTATCAAGCCACAACTACCTTTTGCCAATTACAATTCCAACTATCTCTAGCCTAGAATTATATAATTGTTAAAGCAATAATTTAATTATTCCCTCTTATTGTTGTAGCAATTAAATTAACGTCTCTCGATCTATTAATTCCTAATCTCTAATTATGTTTTATAGATCTACTAACCATTTCATCTCTCGATATCAATGGAAGTTCCCAATACCAAAAGTTGATCAATCCATTAACTTAGACATTCAAATACAACACAATTCACACAAATACAAACTCAAATCAGGTCATATGTAGGAATTTCAATACATTAGGATCTGGGAATTCTCCCTTCACCTTAGCTCGAGAAAATTAGCCATACATAATTGCAAAACTAGGAATATTCATCATATGGAAAAAGATAGAGAGATATAAAAAGCAATAGATAAAATAAACCTTGATATTAAAATCTCGATGACTCTGATCCACCGTTCTTGATTTAGAGTTATAAGAAAAATAATGGAATTGATCAAAAAGAATTGAGATGGGATAAGTGGTGATGAAAAATGTAACTCTTCTCTCAAGAAGGCTAAAAAAGATTCATCTTCTCTCTCTTACCCTAACTATCTAACAAAAGTGCACTTAAATAACCATGGAATAGGCCCAACCATAGATCATTCTCGAACTCGATGGCTCTTTATGGCTTTGTTAGTTTTTAGTATTTCAGCCATAACTTCTTTGTTAGACCTCTATTTGGGTTGATTTTTTATGTTTTGAAAAAAAAAATTATACAACTTTTATGTTCGAAACTTTTCCAAATTTAGATTGAATCATGGTTGGATTTGCATGTTTTTCCACATTTTCATACTTTGTGTACTCGTGTTTACTTCCATTTTGCTCTAGCCATTGCGTTTTCACTCCTTTTTATTCCATTTTCTCCAAATACCTATAAAATATGTTCAATAGCAGTAAACAAGAACAAGTGGACTAAAGTATGAAAAAATCATCATATAATCACACTAAATGAAATACCCCAAAACCCCTAATTTAGGAAATCATAGCCAAATAGGGAATTATTAGGAAATTAATTAAATAAACGACTTTTATTAAATAAGAAGGAATTAATTAAGGTAAATCTAGGATAAATTTATAAATAATTTTAAGTAGGAAAATTTGAGTATTTTTCTAATCAAAATGGAATTTAAGAAAATTCTTTCAAAAAAATCCCTAAATTAACCTAAAAAGAGAATTTAATTATTATTTTAATAATTATATATTATTAAACACCCCAAATTACCCAAATTATACTAATTAATCAAACCACCCTTTTTCCCTCTTTTTTCTTTTCTCCTTTTTTCCCCCTCTTTTTCCTTTTCTTTCCTTTCCTTCTATTCCTTTTTTTCTCCTTCTTCCCCAACCTAGGCCGGCCGCTGGCCTAATTCCTCCCTTCCCCAGCGCGGCCTAGCTCCCCTCCTTTCCTCTCCTGGCCGATTCGGCCTTTTTTTTTCTTTCTTCCTTCTTTCTCCCTGGACCGCCGGTCCAGCCTCCTTCTTCCCTGCATCGTCTTCTTCCCCCCGACAGGTCTGCAACTCCCAAATCGGCACCGGATTTTCCGCCTCCGATCGCGCCATTTGACCCGTCATTCTCCTCCTCTCTTCCTCGTCGTCTCCCCTGTCAATTCGTCCCAGTCGGCCATTCCCTCCCCGGCTCGCGCCATCCCCCTTTCCCGACAAGTATGGCCTACCCCCGTAGACCTGCGTCAGCCCATCCTCACCGGCTGGAGCACCATACCCCTTGCCCCCCCTACTCTCCCACCTTCCTTTGTCGTTTTACCCCTCGATCGACCTATAAATAACCTTGAAGGCTGCCAAAATTGAGTTTGGATTTTGGCAGCCCAGAAAAATCATCTCGCGACCACCGCCTGTTTAGCCGCCTTTGCCGCCCGAACTAGCCACCAAAATTCTCCCTGCATCGCCCTCTACACAACCCAACCACCAGTTTTCCCTGCCTTGCCCTGCACGAGCCGCCCTGGCCGTGCGAAACTACCTCCTCAAACAGCCCATTCGACCTCCCGCGCCACCTTCGCGCCGCCAGCGCTGCCCATACCGCCGCCTGCAGCACCACCCCTACCCCCCAAAACAACCAGGGGATCCTGCCCTACCACCCTACACCTCCATTTTCCCCTACTTCCCTCTCCCCTAGCCTCCACCTCCACCTCTCCCATTTCTTCCTTCCTCCACCGCCGCCGTCGGCGCCACCACCCTGCCAGGTTGCCTTCCACCTCCTTGGACCCTAAACCCTGAATAATAAAAGTTTTAATGATTTTAATATTATTAACTAATATTATTAGTATTATTATGATTATTATTATCATTATTATGATTAATTTTATTATTATTATTATTATTATTATTATTATTATTATTATTATTATTATTATGTTTATTATTCTAACCGTTATTATCATTGTCATTACCTCTACTATTATTATTAATTTTAGTATCCTTATTAATAAGGGTGTTATTACTATCGTTATTATCATTATCATTATTATTAGTATTACTATCATGGGCATGGTTGTTATTATTATTATTATTATGGTCTTACTCTTAGTATTATTATTATTATTATTATTATTATTATTATTATTATTATTATTATTATTATTATTATTATTATTGTTATTGTTATTGTATTATTGTTATTATCCTTATCGATATTATTATTACATTATTATTATTTCCACTACTATTATCATCATCATTATTATCCTTGTTATTATTATTAATATTACTACTATCATTATTATTATTATTATTATCTCTATTATTATTGTTATTGTTAGTGTTGCCATTATTTCTATTATTATTACTACTACTATTGTCTCTATTGTTATTAGTATTATTATTGTTATTATTATTATTAACACTATTATTATTACTATCATTATCATTATTATTATCCTTACCATTATTATTATCATTACTATTGTTATTATTATAATTATTAGTATTATCATTACTATGTTTACTACTCTAACTATTATTATCATTGTTATCATCTCTATTATTATTATTTTTAGTAGTCTTATAATTATTAGTATTATTACCATTATTATTATTATTATTAGTATTCTTATTTTATTAATATTCTTATTAATATTATTATTATTATTATTATTGCTATTAGTAAAACTGACACACTTACTTTAATACTATGAGTATTATTAAAACTTACTTGATTAGTAGTAATTCGATTAACTATCTTGAGAATAATAACAACCCTACCTTTTGATTATAAACTACTATTATTAATATTAGCCTTAGTACTAGGCCATGATAGGGGTAAGATAGGAATTTTGGTAATTTCGATAGAGGGAGATTAACCTATAGTATTTCCCTCTTATAGGTGAATCGAGTGAAAACTTCCGGGAGGCGTAGGAGCGTGCTCCAAGCCCGGCGCCGATTTAGGTAAGGGTATAACTAAGGCCACTTGTGTGATATGTGATCTACTTGCCTTGGATGCATCGCATGATTATATGTCGTGTTTTACATGTTATTATCTTACCTGTTTTAAGTGTAGCGCAGCTTGGATTCGAGGTACGTCTATGTGATCGCTTTTTTTATGTATTAGTGTGGATGTGCTACAAGTTGTGATATGATGTGGCCTTAGGACATGCATGCTAGGGTATTTGATGTGGTAATGTGGTTTGGGGGCATGAAAAAGAAAATTTGGAAATAAAGATAACCAAGGGGAAGTAAGTTGGCTAGTGAGGGGAATAGGAGGAACTAGGGTTTGCATGGGGTGGTTAAGGTCCGCATGGGGGCGAACCTTACGTACGAAAGATGCCTCAGGGTGTGTGGAAGGTAAGAGAAGTGTTGTTTGGGTGTTTGGGGGCTTTGGGCAAGAAATAGTACGTGGACCAAAATAAGGGTGCGCAGGAAACTAGGCTAGAGTTTAGAGGGAACCCTAATTTGGGTAGGGGAAAGAAGAAAAAGAGAATAATAATAATAATTGAGAATGAGCGAGACATGAAGTGAGGGTTGAATCGAAGGGTTGTGATGTGTAGGGGTGATAGAATGAGTCTGGGTTGTACAAGGCAGAAAAGGGTGGGCCACATAGGTCCAAGTTAGGGTTTCTGGAGAAAACCCTAAGGGAAGGTGTTGAGTGGACTTTGGGGTATAAGGTGGTGGGCCTAGACCCATACACTTAGGAGACGGGTTCCCGGAGTGAATAAGCCGATTAAGGGAAGGATGTCGGGCGAGTTAGGAGGCGTAGAGGTCTCAAGATATGAGACGGGCCCTCTTGGGAGGATAAATATAGCTGAAGTTAGCCATGCATGCCTAGGGCGGAATCCGTTGAAAAAGATACAATAAAATACTAATCACTTAAAGAGAAAGATTGTTGAGCCGGGCCCAGATCGGTCCACCGACGAATAATAGTGGTCAGGAGCCAGGGTGCCCTAGAGACCGATCCTTCGACAAATAATAGTGGCCAGGAGCGTGTTACCCTGTATGATTCCGGTCCACCAGCTATAATAGTGGGGGACTCCGTGCTCAACAAACCAAACGTAATAAAACTAAGACATGGGAAATGCACTAATACTTACAATGGAATACCATGTGAGTCGGGGCCAGGCCGGTCCACCGGCAAATAATAGTGGCCAGGAGCGTTTTGCCCTAGAGACCGATCCACTGGCAAATAATAGTGGTCAGGAGCGTTTTGCCCTGTTCGTATCTCTGGTCCACCGGCTATAATAGTGGGGCTTCCACACTCACATGGATTAATAATGAGTATGTGTGAAATTGAGTACGTTATTAAGAGATTAAAAGAATAAGTCTAACTGGAGCATAATCGGCCTCATTATCTGTATTGTTGTATGTGCCTATATGATTATGCATGTATTGTGTACCTTGTATGTTTAGCCTTAGTTATTCGGTTACCTTGCTCAGTACGAAGCGTACTGACCACCCGTTTCATGGGTGCTACTCATTCCCACGAGCAGAAGGCCCCACTGATTTAGTGCAGGTAGGTGATTCTATATTCGATGCCTACGACGCTTATGAGGCATCGAGCGGGACCGAGAGTTGAGTTCAGACCTAGCTTGGGGGTCGAGAGTGATGTGACCGGAGTCTATCGTTCACGTTATCTTTCTTATACCTTTAAAGTTAGTCTGGTTCTGATGTACGATGTTTCAAACTTTTGGAATCTTAAAACTGTACCTTTGGATTGTACTTTTGACTTTCCGCACTCTGAGTTTGTATGACTCGTGTTTTTACTTATAACTATGTTTTATTATTAACTTGTACTTGATGGTTAATCTGGTTTAACCTTAGCACTTAGTACCGGGACGGTAGGAGTGAACCGATCTGGTACTAAGTGTGGCGGTAATGCCCCCAAATTTACGGTTTTATCTTTTCGTTTCCGTTAATCTCTTTGAAATTAAACAAAATTTTTCAGTAGTAAATTTGGGGGTGTTACACTAAATCTCCATGTTAAAGTTCCATATGATTGACATAATCCCTACCTATCAAAGTAAGTTATTTTGGGGCCGCTTTAGAACAAAAACAAAGTAGCTTTTCTTGAGTAAATATCTTAGGGATAACATTATCATTGTATAAGAGCTAATACATAACATTGTCTACTAGAAGGGTAGAGTCGAATATATGGCAATCATGGAGGACCTAGAAAATCATATAAATGGTTTTTAATACATTTTGTAGAGGACACCATTTAAGTGGTTAGTCTCTCATAATTGACTATTCAGCTAATTAAGTATTGCATAACTTATCTCATAATTAGGGCAATATAACATGGAGAAATGTCTAGTGTTTTATCATTCACAAGAAAAATTAGATAAGAAAATTTATCTTCACATATGCATTTGTTTTGCTTAATGAAACACTAGCCTATATCATTCATTACATAATTAAGATTGATCAATGGGCTCCCGTTGCCCTCAAGTGAGCAGGTATAAAACTTTCACCTTTGTTTTTGGCTAGTGATCTAATATTATTCTTTAAACTAGTGCTTCCTAAATGAAAATCATCATTGATTTCATATAACACCTCGACCACATATCAACTATATATTATTATTTGGATCATTTTGAAAATGAATGACTGACCTTTACAAATCAACATTATCCCTTTCAAGCATGTTTTACCATCGCTCACATGTTTTTTTAAGAACTTTCAAGGAGGTTACATATCTTTAGTTTTATCTAAGCTAAATACACATAATTATGAATTTCTCTAATGATGGATTTTCCAAAAATAAATTTCACCTTGTTAATATAAGTAATCATATAAATTATTTTAAACCTCCATCATATATCACATAACTTCATGTATTACATTTTCTCCATCTTTCTAAAAAAGTTTTAGGTCAAAAAGTAAGCAATACTAAATCTTTAATCTTAATTTCTCTAAATGCTGCTACTTTTATTGTTCAGGATACGTCATCTATTTTTGGAATTGATACCTCATTAGAGAACTAGTGAATATATGGACATCAAGTAAATCATAGTTAGAAGATCCAAGAAGATTTTCTCTCCTATCATTAATAGAGTGTAAAAAAAACCATTTTTTTCTTAGCATCTAAATGTGTTTCTATTGGTTGTAAGTGTTGCTAGATATCATTCCCTTGTATAAAGTGAACGCATATAAATTTTTATCAAGGAATCCTTGCTAAGCATATTACCAATGCTACACATGCTAAAATAAATACTTATAGAAAGTATGTCGATAATGCATCTGATCTCACTCATCTCATGTTAGCTACAATGAACTTAGATCGTTAAAATCAAATTGAGAATGTTAGATCTTATGAAATGATTGATAGTCTCCAAAATTTATTTTAGGAGAAAGCTCAAATTGATAGATATCAACTCATAAAAATATTTCATGAAATGAACTTAGTTAGTCCCCATGTAATCAAGATGGTTGGATTTGTTGAAAACTTGAAAAGATTAGGCTTTTCCATTATCCAAGAGTTAACTATTGATATAATTCTCTAGTAATTACCGCCATGTTATAATTAGTTCATTATGACCTATAATATCATAATTTGAATTATACACTAAGAAAGCTGGATGTGATGCTAAAGATTGTTTAACGGAATATTAAGAAAATTCCTAATAATGTTATGTTGGCTAACAAGGAATAGGGTTTCAAAATTAAAGGTAAGGTAAAGGCAAAGTAAAGGGAAATACCAATTTGAAAACTTAGGCAACATACCTAGAGCCAAGCCTATGCCTCAATCCAATCCTAGTCCTACAGCTAATGTTGCTTACTTTTACAACTTATAGGAAGAGGAATTGCAAGCAATATTTGAAAGATTTGAAAAGAACAAGAATAAAAAGGAAAGTGAAACTTCCACTTCGGGTATTTATGTTATAAAATTAAATGTTTCTATCGTTGCTTCTAACTCATGGATATTAGATACCACTTGTGGTTCTCACATTTGTATAAATGTGAAGGGATTCATAAGGAGTAGGCAGCTAGCTAAAAATAAATGGGTCATGTGTGGAAAATTGAGCAAGAGTTGTTGCCTTATCTATAGGAACATTTCTTTCAAAATTATGATATGGAAGATAATAGAGGAATTATTCTTTCACAATGCATGATCTTTTCACTTTGAACATTGGAGTAGAAAATAATACTCAAATGGGTTGATGTGTTCAAATTGATTTGATGTTGAGAATACACTTCGATTTTGGTTCTGATCTTCAACAAGATCACTAACTTCTAAAGAGAAATCACCAAGTTTTTTCTAGATAAAAAATCTTAAACTCTCAAGATTAAACTTACTTGAAGAGGAAGGAAAGGAGTTGTCAAAATTCACTCTTGATTCTTTGTTAATTATTATGAATGTACAAGGCACCATCACACACACACACACACACACACAGACCTAGTTTATCCTTTACTAACTAATCCCAAACCAATTGTCCTAATAAAAGAACTAAAATAATGCAACATATGCCTATATTATACATATAATGGTCTAGTTATAGGAAATTACAAAGTATATATAAAATATCAAAGCTAAAAAAACCCTAATCATACAATACATTTAATAATCATGTAACCAAGCTTTGTGTCATGTAGCTTTGTCTTCTATGCAACTTTGTTACCCTTGTATTTGTCTTGTGTTGTAAACTATATGTATTTGGTGAATTTTTTCTTATTGCAAATATATATAATACTTGCAAGAATCACTTAGCAAAATATTAGTAGCATTAGGGTTATCATGAAGGTGTTCAAGATTTTCAAGAACCATTGATACCATCTCCAAGTTTGCTAACTCTTGACATCCAATAGTAGAATAATGATATGGAGATGCTCTTGCATCACATCACCTTCTAGAACTATCTTAGAGCTCAATAGTTGTTATTTTATACTAGCCATTAGCAAAAATATTATTTTTACTTTATGTTTGGACATAGAGGAATTGCATACTTCAATAAAGCATAAATATTTTTTTATTTAAATAAAATATTTTTATGGTGGTGCCTAAAGGAAAAATGACTTGTATCTTCTAAACCTTGACAATCCAATCTATAACATATATACTAGAAGACTCTGATCTAATGACTCAAATGAAACTTATCTCTGGCATTTTTGTTTAGAATCATTGCATTGTGTTATAAGTAGCATGGTGCTTCCTACATAAGGATGGTAGCATTTTTATAATTTTATTAAAGTTTCTTTTAATCATAATAAGGAAAGGCCTTAGAAAATCCACATCTTACATGCACCAATATGCATCTTTTACCAATAAATATGTGTCTTTTATGAAAAAATACACATTTCTTCTAGAAAATATGGTGGGAACACTAACATTTTCACAAATTTATTGAAGTTTCTTTAAAAATAATACACGTGTTTTGAATATAAATGCACACATTCCCCAGTAAGAATACATATCTTACTTAATATAATACATATCTTTCTAACAATAGATACAAATAAATAATGAGTGCGTATTTTTATCATGCAAGATGTGGATTTTTAAGTTAAAAGATGTGAATTAGTTAATATATTGTAGCATTTATAAGGTGTTCTTTCAAATACACAAATAACCATCTTAAGACAAACATTTGTTGATATAACATGTATCTTCACTACTAAAAGGTGTCCATTTATAACTATAAGAGGTGCATTTGTCTTGCAAAGATGTGTACTCTTTCCTACAACATTTGAATTTATAATTCATTCCTTATTATTTTATAAATAAATGGTTTGTATTTATAATTAGGAGATATGTATTTTGTTGAATAAAATGTGTTTTGTGTTGTATAATATGTGTATTAATTCTATCTCTATGTGATGTGTATTTTCAAATAAGATGTGTATCTACAACTTTAAAATGTGCATTTATCCTAAAGGATGTGTATTTTTCCAACAATATATATATTTTAACTCATGTATTTTTTTTCCTACAGTTTAATAAATTAATGATGTGTATTTACATCCAAAATTTATTTATTTTATTAGATAAGATGTATATTTTATTAGATAATATATGTATTCTTGATTAGGATGTATCTCAAACATGTGTATTTTATTGAAAAAGATGTGTATTGTTTTAAAATAAAGCTCAATATATCTACAAAATAGCTACCATGTCCACCATATCCTCATGGACAATGTGTATCTTAGCATAAAAGATGTGTATTTAAGCTAGAAAGATGTATATTTTTATTTCCCTTCCATAATATTTGTAAAACTATAATACTTACAAATTAGTGGTGGATAGTGGAAACTTAAAATGATTGATAAGACTACTTATATCAACAAAGTATACTTTATATTTTGGAAACCTATAATTAAAGAACTACACAAATAAGTATGCTTGACTTGTAAAAATTTAAGGATGGGAAACCTATTAGGAAAAATATTTGGGGATGCATGTGCTTTGATAAAAATTACACTCAAACAGACTCATGTTGATCTGTATGGTTAGTCATCAAACCCAAAAAAATGCTCTAGAGTAATTACTCACGACCTTAGTGAGGTTAGGGTGTTACAAATGGTATAAAAGTAAAATCTTAACTGTAAGCTAAACTTGGATGAGTCATCAATTTCCTAGTTAGATGATTATTGGGATAGAATACAATGAAACAATCAGTGGTTGAGGCACAATGAGAATGTTATGTTCTTGAGTAGGAGTGTATGCAACAACCCCTACAATTAGTGGTGGATAGTGGAGACTTAAGAAGATTGATAAGACTACCTATATATATGAGATATATATATATATATATATTTTGGAAAACTTATCATTAAATAACTCCATAGTTTAGCGTGGTTGATTTGGAGCAATTTAAGGTTGGGTGACCCCCTAAGAAGTCTTTGAATATACATATGAGTTGATAAAAAGTAACTCAAAAGGAATTATGTTGATCTGTAAGATTAGTCATCAATTCCTAGAAGCACTCTAGAGTAAATAATCATGACTTTAATGATGTTGGGGTGTTATAAAAATAAAATTCAATTAAATTAAAAAAATATCACTACCCAAATCACTATCCTTTTTTACTGCTGGTAATAAGATTCAAATTATGTGTTATTTAGACCACTTAAATGAGAAACGCATATTGAAGCTACATAAATATGGAATTCTAAATTCTTTTTATTTTGATTCATTTAAAATATGTGAATCTTGTTTTCTTGGAAAAATGATCACATTTTACTAACCATATTAAAAGGGAAAATGACTTATTAGGTCTCATACATATCATTGTGTGTGAACTAGTAGGCTCAACTGCTAGATGTTGTTTCCCATACGTCATTACATTTACAAATAATTTTAGTAGATGTGGTTATGTGTATTCAATGAAAAATAACCCATAATATTTTTAAAGGTTCAGTGAATTACAAAAATTAAGTATAATATCAAATCGGTAAGAGTATTAAAGCCCTTCAAATATGTCATGAAAAATAATAATTAAGATAAGAGTTTTATGAATATCTTAGGAAGTATAGAATTGTCTCACAAGTCATACACTTAGAACACCCCTATGGAATGGGGTTTCAAATAGGAGAAATCAAACATTGTTAGACATTATTCAATCTATCATAAAGCATGAAAATCTTCTTATATCCTTTTGGAGATATGCTCTTGAAATAGTCATATTCACACTAAGCAAAATTCCATAAAAAAAATATTGAAAAGACACTATATGAGATACGAATTGAGAAATATCCTATTTTACCTTTTCTTAAAATTTAGGAGTGTGAAGCTTATGTAAAATGTTTATTTTAGATAAAATTGAACAAAATTGTACTAAATGTTTGTTTATGGATTATCCTAAAGAAACAAAAGGATGTTACTTTCACAACCACGGTGAGAACAAAGTATTTGCTACATAAAATGATATTTTTTTAGAAAGAGTGTTTATTTCTAAATGAACCAATGGGATTAAACTATAATTCAAAGAAATATGAGAACCCCAACTATTAACTTCAATTTTGATGGAGGTTGAGCATGGTTTACAAAATGTTATAGATAATTCTCTAACTGTAAAAGCCTTCTTATAGGTCTAGCAGGGTACGTCATGACTTTGAAAGATATGGCTTATTTATAATTGAACATCGTGATGTGTTGTTGTTGGACAATAACAATCCCACTACCTATAAATAAGCATTAATGGCCCCAGACTCTGAAAATTGGTCAAGTGCCATGACATACAAAATGGAGTCCATGTATGAAAACTAAGTTTGGACCTTGGTTGATCTACACAATGAAATGAAACCCACTGACTCTAAATGGGCCTTTAAAAATAAAATAGCCATAGATAAAAGTGTTCACACTTATAAGGCATGATTGGTTTCTAGAGGCCTTAAACAAACTCATGGTATTGATTTTGAAGAGACTTATTCCTTAGTTGCCATGTATAAGACTATTCAGATATATATAGTTATTGTTTCATTTCATAACTATGAAATTTGGTAAATCGATGTTAAAATAGCCTTCTTTAAGGGAAATCTAAAATGAATTCCATGTATAAACCAAGGTTGGACCTTGGTAGATCCACACATTAAAGTAAAACCCACTCACTCTAAATGTGCCTTCAAAAATAAAAGAGTCATAGACAAAAATGTTCACACTTACAAGGCGTGATTGGTTTCTAAAGGCCTTGAATAAACTCATGGTATTGATTTTGATGAGACATATTCCTTAATTGTCATGTTTAAGACTATTTGGATACTTCTAGAATATGAAATTTGGTAAATGGATGTTAAAATTACCTTCCTTAAGGTAAATTTGGAAGATGATGTGTACATGACACAAAAAATGGTTTTATTACTTTTGATAATGCTAGAAAAGTATTCAATCTTTGATATTCCGTTTATAGATTGAAGCAAACATATCATAGCTGGAATATTTATTTTGATGAAGTAGTTAACTAATTTGGCCTCATTCAAAATGAAGAAGAATCTTGTGTTTAGAAGCATGCGAGTGGGATAATCATAGTTTTCTTGGATGATATACTCTTTATAGAAAATGTTACTCATATCCTTGTCTTTGTAAAGAACTAGTTGGAAAAATGTTTCTTAGTGAAAACATAGGTATACTAAGATCTATAGAGATTAATCAAAGATATTGATAAGACAAAGTCAAAGTTATTACATTGATGAGGTCCTAAATAGATTAAATATGAAAGACTTCAAAAGAGGCTTCCTACTTACATCACATTGTAAAGTCTTAGTGAGACTTAGTGTCCCTCAACATAGGATGAGCAAGGTCCTATAAGTATAATCCCATATACACTATTTATTAGATATATCATGTATTCTATGTCATGAACTCACCATTACCTTGCATATGCTTTAAGCATGACAAATATATACCATTATAATCTAAGTGGAAGTCATTGGACCATAGTTTAGAAATTTCTTAAGTACTTAAGATGAACAAAATATAAGTTCTTTGTGTATGGAGGCGAAAGATAAATTATCATGAATTGTATCACTAATGCTAGATTCCAAGTAGATAAAGGTTATTTTCAATCACAATTAGGATATATATATTTTTCTTTAATGGCGGTTTCATGATTTTGAAGAGTTAAAACAAGACACAATTGCTAATGCAACAACATAACTTGAGTATATTGTTGCTTCTAAAGTAACAAAGGAAGGTGTTTGGATTAAGAATTCCATCACCTTTACACCTTCCTAAGAGTAATTCCCAAAATTTTATATCCATTAGACCTTTGTTGTGACAATAATGGAGCTATACTTTCAAAGGAACTAAGGTCTAGTCAACGAACTAATCATAAACTCAAGAAATATCCTTTCATTTGTAACATTGTTAAAAGGGGTGATGTGAAATTGTGTGAAGTGTCATAAAAATAAAATATTAATGATTCTTTGATTAAGCCTCTCCCATAATCTAAACATAAACGCCATACTAAGTCATTTAGTATAAGACACATATGCAAGTGTATCATGTCCTAGTGAGATATTTATGCATTTGTTTATTCCTAATGCTCACTCATAATAAAATTATTTCTTGTCTCCTTTTAATTACATCTCTAATTAAATTGATTTGTAGTCCCATGAATAATGCCATATTATATAACAAAATATCAAATATATGTTTTGATTGTGAAACTCTATTATTAGTGTGATATAATTATTCTAAATGCTTCCTAGTCTATCATCATTAATTATGGGGAAAATAATGATCATGTGACTAGAGTGCATAATAAATGATGACCAAGTTTCACATGCCATGAATACATGATATTAAGCTAATCACATGGATACATGTTAGAGAACATTAGAGAATATTGTATTATATTTCATCATCATGAGAGCACTATAAAGATTATTATATATTTATCATTAGTAGTACTTATATGAACTTATAGGATAGTCCTTCAACCTAAGTTTGCCATGGTTTCCAACATGAGAAGTAGTTTTTTTTTTTACATTACCTTACATCAACTTTTAGAGAGGTGATTGTCAAGGTAATAATCATACATTTTATGAACCATATTGAAGAATGAGTGAACAAAATGGAATTCGCATCTCTCATATAATGAGGGAAAAATATTTGTGGGCCTCTTGATTAATTAGACTAAGAAAATACATGGCCTTCAAATAAGTTGGAAGTTAATTTTTTGGTTAGTAAGCCTAACTATGGAATCGAGAAACATATAATTGAACTTGATAAGGATGACATAGTCCCTACCTTATGTTTAACTATGATATTATGCAACTAAATGACTATATTGATTGGTTCTAGTTTAATTAGGAGATTATTGGTGATATGTTCTAGTAACCAATCATAGAGATTATGTCGAACATTCAACATTTACACAGCTTGGTAGTTATAATGTCTTGCTAGATGGATACTTATAATTCGTGAGCCAAAAGATTTTTTGAGCCTATTGTTAATGTTGGGTGAACTTTTAGGATCACACATTTGAATGAGCTAGTTTAAGTATAAATGAACTAAGATACTTTATCTAATTCGAACACATTAGATTTGTGTAATACCATATCAAAATAAGAATTTAAGCAAGCTCGTCTCCTTTATAAATAAAAAAAGAGCTATGTCGGAATTAATATAATCAGAAAATCAATTCCTCATGTAGCTTCCACAATAGCCCTAGAGACTAAGGGGTGTTCAAAACCAGATATTTATATTTGTTAGATTAGATATATGTTTCTCTTCTCTTGAAATGGGTTGAATATATGAAAAAATTGGATCGAATACCGGATATATCTAAAATATCTTATCATACTTTTGTTAACAATAACATGCATATATTTTGAAAAAAAAAATCATTATAATACAATAGAATATATTGTATAATACACTGAAAATATAGTAGAATATGTTTTAATAGGTATTAATATAATACAACATACGTTTTATATTTGAATACAATATAATATTTTTAAAATATAGTATAATGTACTCTAAATATAGTATAATGCATTGAAAAATTAGATATTATACAAGTTTTGGATAATGTGCTCCGATTATATATGAATATTCCTATATCGCATTTTCAAATACTAAAGTGGATTTTTAGATCTTGAATTTCTGCATACCCCAACTAACGAGAGAAATAATGTTTCTCTACTCTAGTACACTGAGTATTAGATAAAGCTTGCTCTTGTAAATACTAATAGAGATGTGACATTTAACGCATAGATTCCAACATTACTCCTTGATTAAGATATAAGAGGTTTCATTCTTGTATATTGTTTCATTCTTAATATTCAAATCAATTTAATTGCTTCATTCACAAGGTATTCAAATCAATTTAATTGTTTCTAGACTCTTATTTATTATAGAAACCAAATAATATCTCAAAGAATAATAGTAAACATAAAAATGGGCAAAAAATTTCCATATTTGTTCAAAACATATCAAAACCGCAAAATTTTGGAAAAGAGATAAGTTCTTTATAGAAAAAACCATCTTCTTATTTGTAAATATAAATTATCAATTTTTATATAAAATAAAAGTAATCAATGTTATCCACTATAACCATGGTTTAAATGAATGATATTCATCTCTACATATGGGCAAAATCAAATATACCATTGGAACATAAAAAATGATCTTAATTGATGTAATCTTGAATCACTATTTATTTTCATAAATTTATAGTCATTATATCTCATAAATTTTATACACCATAATCTTAACTTAAAATATTAATTATCATGATTGACATAATATTAAATTGCTAATGCCACTATTTTCAACTATAAAAAAGTGCTTGGAATCATCATCCTTTAAGCCTATTATTTTCCAACTCAAACTTTTTTTCAGATTTTTAGCAACAATATCATATATACTTGAGCTCCATCAACACTATGCCTTTGTTTTCCTTATGTTAAAACTTGTATGGAATATAATGGACAAAGTATAAGTAGCAAATTTTGAAACAACAATCAATCCCTAGTAGGCTAAGGTTTCACCTTTTGTAAAAGCAACTACATGTTTAAAAATCATAGGTTAGATGATTGATAATCATCATGTCCTTATCACCTAACACTATGTTAATCATTTAAAATAATATCGAAAATCGTAGTTAATTATTTTAGTAGTTGAAAGCCAGAAAATCATTCATTAAATAAATCATAATCCTTATTTTAGACAATGATAATAATCAAGTATCACAAGAATGATCATTAAACGCAAATTAATTGATCAAGTTAGATAGTTTAGCAACTAAAAGTCTAAAAAATATTCATTATATGATCATAATTGAAATGTCACACAATGACAACCATAATATAGCATAATATTAGTCATTAAATACAAGTTAGTTAATCTATGTGAATGTTTCAACATTTAAATGTCTAAAAATATTCAATTACATGACTGATAACATCTCATTGAACATAAATAATCATTAATGATCATTTGGTAATCATAAAACAAAACATTATTAATCAGCATTTATATCCACCTCTATGTATAATAATAATAATAAATAACTAATTAATGAAATCCTTTATATTAGATTATGAAGACGTACCTAATCAATCTCCTTAGCAATATACTTGCATAGTTATTGTTAGAATAGCTAATATTTTATTGTACATCTCATTTAATTACTTATTATTGTAATTAAGTTAGCTATAAATTTGTTGTAATTAGTTAGGCTAGTTAGTTAGCACTAATTCTATTAGAATAGCCTAAGTTCTATTTTTTCTATTTTATTGATCAATGTAATAGTGACTTGTATAAATGGGGACTCATGCCTCATTCAATAATATGAGTTCATTTCTACAAATCTAACATAGTATCAATTGCAAATTTCTCCCTCGAATGATTTTTTTTCCTTCACTCATTATTTCTCATACTTTGCATGTTTTCCATTTTCATTTTTCTCTAATTTCTTGTAATTCCTCAACCGTATTATCTGTGATTCTTGGATCGTTAATCTTCAATAGCTTCTTTTGCTTCTGCATCTTCTATTTCTTTAATCATGGTGACTTCCACCGTTTCTTCTCTTCAAGATTTCTCCAATCCCTATTTCATACACTCTAATGAGAATCCTTTAAACAAGATTGTTATAGGAGTGCTCGATGGATCGAATTACCACTATTGGTTGCAAGCGATGACTATGGTGTTTGAAATTAAGAACAAATTAGGGTTTATTAATGGTACAATTTCAAAACCTAGCAATTTTGATCTCAATCTTCCTCACTAGGAATAATGCAACAACCTAATTTGATCTTGGATTAACCATTCTATGACACTAGAAATTGCAACCATACATAATTTGACTCACATAAGCATTTGATGTGTGGAACAAGCTTCGCTATTGCTTCTCTCAATGTGACCATGTGTGAATTTTGCAACTGCATAACAATCTTTATTCTAAGTAATAAGGTGATCTCTCTATCACAAATTACTTCACCAAGGACAAGATCCTTTAGGATAAACTATGCAACTTCATTATTATACCTTCATGTGATTCTTCAACTATTGGTTCTTGCAAGTCAGTGGTAACTATGTAGAAATATCGATAGTGTATTATGTTTTATTCAAGGTAATAATGATCCTTATAATCGGGCTAGGTCTCAAATTCTTATGCTTGATCCTATGCCTTCTCTACACAAGATTGTCTCCATCAATATATAACAAGAAAGGCACATGAATTTGGCAATCCTTCCTACTCCTCCTACTATGTAAGCTATTTAGTATGCACCTCTCATTCTAATTCTTCATCTCAAGGTTGTGAGAAAGGTTACTCTAAACATGGTCATGCTCAACACTACACATATTGTGCAATAAAAACCACACAATGAACACTTGTTTTGCCAAGCATGGTCTCCCTCATGGTTGGAAATCAAAGAAGAATGCTATTAATCAAAATTTTTGTTCTCTATTTTCATTTGAATAAATAAATTTTAATGTTGTTTCTGAAGCACTTTCTAGACTCACCAAAGATCAAATTACTAGTTTGATTTCTCTGCTTCCTGATGCACAACCTACTACCATTGTTATGAGCTTTGTTAATTTGGTAAGCTCTCTCAATATCTCCTCTCAACCATCTTCATGTACAACCCCTTGTCTCTTTAGATTCAAGAGATACATACCATTTTACTTGTTCTTTACACTGGCTTTCTTCGTTCCATTCCATTAAGTTAATTCCTATTTCCTTGCGTAGTGGTAAAACTGTTGTGGCTCTATACAGGGGCACCATTGTTCTAATTGAGTCCTTGCTAGTATACAATGATATATATTGAACACTTTTCTATGAATATAATTTATGTGATCAAACTTACCAAAGCTTTTGATTGGAAAGCTACATTCACACATAATCTGTGTTTTCTACAAATGAATACATGCCCAAAGATGATTGGTACTACTAAGGAATTTAAAGGTCTTTACAATTTGGTTCTTCCTAAACATTTTCATTCTGAGTTAGTTTCTCAATTACACAATGTAAATACCACAACTAGTCATATTACTATTCATGATGTGTGGCATTATAGACTAAATAATCCTTCTTCATTGTGTTACAAAATTCTGCATCAACTTCATTGTAATATTCCAACTTACATCAATAAAACTTGTGACACTTTTCATCTATCTAAACCAAGGCATTTTTCCTTCAGTTATATCACAACATTGATTGAGTCTACATTTGATTTAATATATGTTGATACTTGGGGGTCTTATGCCACTCCTTCTATTCAAGGTCACTAATTATTTCTTACCATAGTTGATGAGAAATCTAAATATATTTGGCTTAAACTCATGAAAAATAAAGCTAAAACTCGATAACATCTTATTGATTTTATTACTTTAATTGAAACTCAATTTCATAAAGTAATGAATATCATTAGGAGTGATAGTGATCTTGAGTTTGCCATGACTTCATTTTTTAAAACCAAAAGCATCATTCACCAAACATCTTGTGTTGAAACACCTCAACAAAATGTAGTTGAAAGAAAGCATAAATACATCCTCAATATTGCTAGATCCTTAATGTTTCAAATCATTTACCATTATGATTTTGGTCTTATTCTGTTACACATGATGTCCAAATCATTAATATGTTACCTACTCCACTTTTAAACAATCATTCTCCTCATTTTCATGTCTAGGATTCCCCTCTTGACTTAAGTACTCTTAGAGCCTTTGGCACACTATGTTTTGCTTCAACTCTTTAAGCTCATAGAACCAAGTTTCACCCTAGAGCCAATAAGTGCATATATCTTGGTCATTCTTTTGGTACCAAGGGTTTTTTTTTTTACTCTTTCATTTGCATACTAGAGAGTTTTTTTTTGTCTAGTTATGTTATTTTCTATGAGACTATTTTCCTTTATCATGACAACACATCCTCCATTTTTGTTGATTCTACTTTTCAACTCAATATTCCTATTATTAACATCAATTCTAATGTTATCAATAATTCTATTCTAGCTTCCAGTATTTTATTGCTTAAGCTTGATTCATCTAGTACAAAGGAAACCCTTGGTATATCATCCATCAATGATAATACCTCTGCATCAGCCTCTTCTAATTCTTCTCCTTCCCTTTCTATTTTAACCAACACATCCGTTAATTCTATAGTTCCAGCCGATATCACTGTTGTTTCTGCAAATCTTGTAATTCATTCAGCTCCTCTTCTAACCATATTTTCCACTAGACCTAAAAATAATTCCAAATATCTTAATGAATAAAATTTATTGTACTTAATTCTATGAGCAATGCAATTCATACTTTAGGTGAAGTTTATCCACCAACTGATTTTATCTCTTTTAACCATTTATCTTCTCCTCACACTGCTTACTTACTTTATTTGTCAAATGTCCCTAATCCTCGAACATATACTTAAGATGTGAATCACTCTTGTTGGAGAGATGTTATGGACAAAGAAATTGAGGCCTTAAAGAGTAATAAAAAATGGATTCTTATTGATTTTCCTTTTGGAAAGAAACCTATTGGTTCTAAAGTGGTTTATATGATCAAGAGGAAAGCAGATAGGAGTATAGAGAGTTACAAGGCTCATTTGGTTTCCAAGTGCTACACACAACTTGAAGGTGTTGATTATAGTGAAACTTTTTTTTTCCTATGTTTAAACTTACCACTATCCAGTTTGTTATTGCTTAGCAGCAGCTAAAAACTAGTTTTATGTCAACTTGATGTAAACAATGCATTTTAGCATGGTGATTTAGTTGAAGATGTCTTTATGACAACCCCGCCTACCTTCAAAACTCCTAAAGAAGGTTTAGTGTACAAGCTTCAAAAGTCCCTTCACGGTTTAAAGCAAGCAAGTAGGTAGTGGAGTGCCAAGCCTATAGATGCACTTTTGTTTTTGGGTTACAAAAAATCTTTTTATGATCACTCCATGTTTGTTAAGACCCAAGATAAGTTGATCACTATTCTTTTGGTTTATGTGGATGATATTATCTTAACTGGGAACAATATGGATGCAATTGGGGCTGTCAAAGATTTATCAAAGATTTCTTAGATCAGAAATTCATAATCTTGGAGGTGGATTAGTTTAAATCAGGCATAATACTATCTCAAAGAAAATGTGCACTAGAATTATTAGATGATGCTGGTCTTTTGGGTTGTAACCTAGCCTCGGTTCCTATGGTTTTTAATTTGAAACCTAAGGTTTCTTCTACCTAATTGCTACTTGATCCTACAATCTATAGGAGGCTCGTTGGGAAGCTCATTTATCTTACTAACACTCGGGCAGATTTATGCTTTGTTGTGCATAAACTCAGCTAATATCTTGCTACTCCTCATCAATCTCACTATGATGCAACACTCCATATACTTAGGCATGTCAAGGGTTATCCAAGGAAAGGCATTTTCTTCTCTTCTAATAATGATCTCAAGTTCACTACCTTTAGTGATTTGGACTAGGCAGCTTGTCCATTCACTAAGAAGTCCATACCATATTTTGTGGATTTCTTGGTCTTTCATTTATTTCCAAGAAGTCCAAGAAGCAACCCCTAATTTTAAGAAGTTCTTTTGAAGATGAGTATAGAGCACTCACAAATATCGCATGTGAAGTTCAATGGGTGTAATATCTCCTCACTGATTTGCATCACACTACATCTCTTCCAATTTACTTGTATTGTGACAATCAATCATCCATCAAAATTGCTCAAAATCCAACATTTCATGAAAGGACAAAACACATAGAGAATGACTACCACCTTATTTGAGAGAAATTTTAAAATGGAACCATCCACTATATGCCTATTGCTTCAAAGGACCACTTGGTTCATATTCACACTAAGGCTCTTCCATTTCCTAGCTTTTCTACTCTCCTTTCCAAGTTGAATGTGGTTGATATCTATGATCCAGGTTTAGGGGAGGTTGTTAGAATAGCTAATATTTTATTGTGCAACTCATTTATTACTTATTATTGTAATTAAATTAGCTATCAATTTGTTGTAATTGATTAGGCTAGTTAGTTAGCTCTAATTATGTTAGAATAACCTAAGTTCTATTTTCTATTTTGTTTATCAGTGTAATAGTGACTTCTATAAATAGAGACTCATCCCTTGTCCAATAATATGAGTTTATTTCTACAAACTTAATGTTGTTTCTTTATATAAAATATTTCTAAAATTATATCGATACTTAAATAACTTAAGTTGATGAATCATACAAATATGAAATGTGTATATTCTCAAATTACTAATTAATTACAAAAAGCAAACACATTAAAATTTAAATTAACGGGAGTATAATTTAATTACGCTATGTCAAATAGAACTTCAAAATAATTTTTGAATGAGTTTGTATTATATGGAGTGAATTTGAGAAGAGACGAATGTTTTTTACAATATTGGTCAGGTGGTCTGAAAATATCTTGCAAAGCATATTTAGGTACATTTTATAATACGATTTAAGAGAATTCATGCTAACAAAAACCTCCATGATAATTTGTGTTTTTTTTTTCTTTTTTACTTTGATCCATTATAGGAAAAATAATATAAAATTAAAATTAAAATTAAAAACAAAAGCAAAATCAAAATCATAATCTGTAATTTAGTATTATTTTATGTTTTGATAAGATAGTCCAGAAGTAATTCGTAAAATAAAAGTCAAGATACTCAAAAATCCAACAAGAAACGAAAATGGAGCTAGATAATAACGAGAAAAGCTATAATTAAGGGCTGCATGAGTATATACCTCACCAAAGAAAAAGGAACTACTAAACAAACATTAAAGAAAGAATCAAATGCCAGAAAGGTAAACCCATTTTCACCAACTCACAAATTCAGTAGTCGTCGTATGTTTGTCTCTTCTAATTTCCTCATTGACTTCTTCTGGGCACTCCTCCTATCCTATTGTCTCTCATCAGTGTCCTCTTCGACCTTCTCTATCCCCCGCTCCGGTTTATCGAGAGAGGAGGGTAGTCTTTACTTTATTAGTTTTATTCTATACTAAACAACCCAAAAACTCTCCATAGTTTGGATATTTTGTGTTCAAGAGTACCGATAGGCTTGATAACTATTGAAGGATGACAACCTCCTCATTGAGGCTGTTGTTGTCTCTCACGACCACATCCGCACCTCCCCTTAAATCTCCCCTTCTATCTTCTTCACATGCTTGCTGTGCTAATTTCAATGGATCTTCTTCTCCTCCTCGACCTCTGCAGCGTAGATGGTTGCTGCCTATCAGATCCTCTTCCATACCCGGGGTATAGTTCCTTTTTTATTTTCCTTCTATTAATCACCCTCTGCTCGTGCAGTTCATTGCGTACTGCATAGATGTCTTCAGGGGTTTTCTTGGTGTTGGAATAAAGAGCCTTTTTGTCATTTTCTTTTTTGTGGTTTGGGTTTTGTGCTGATTGTGATTTGGCATATTGGTAGTTTATTGCTCTGGCTCTGTGTTTAATTTTCTAATTATATCAAACGAAAGTTAATATGAATCGAAGGAATTTGCTGAATTTCCGAAATTGGTAGCCTGTGACTAGGAAAGTTTAGGTTTGTTTTTCCAGTTGATGGGAATCATTGTTTGGATTCCCTCCTGATTAAGTTTTGTGTTGATTTTTGTAGTATAGGTGTGTTCTGTGCAACAATTGTATTCTGGGATTTCCTTGGGTCCAAATGGAAGCTTTGCTGTTGAGTTCATCAATGAAACTACATATAGCGAGTTGCTTAGAAGACCTGTTGGCTGGGAATCTCCTATTAGTCTAGTGGCTAACCGTACCCAACGGATTTACCATGTTTCGGGGTCTATTCCCATCTAGTGCATGAGTGGACCACCTCCACTTTATCCCCCCCCCCCAACAGGTCTACTTAGTCCAAAAAAAAAGAAAAAAAACCCTGTTATTGAGCTGATTGAATGCTCTTGATATTTTTGCAAGAACAGGGAACTATATTTGATAGTTAGTTTTCATTCCAGTCGTTGATGTTAGATATTTGTATAGCTACTCACTGAATTTTTCATGGCCTTTCATATGCTAATTGAGGGAAAGGAATTTTGAAGGTGAATGTTTAATGGTACCCTGTATGTGATTTATAAGGAGATCATTTTGGGGCATAGTTGTTAAAATTCTGATTCAGATTTTAGGATTCTTGATTTAAAAAGTCATGAAACGATTCATAATTTTAGGTAGAATCTTAAAGTAGTAGAATCGGGATTAGTACCTTTTGATCTTATGTATGATTAATAGGATCTAATGATCCTATATAGCCGCTATAATTTTTATCTATTTACCATAAAATTTATTTTTTCCCTTATTCTCACTATATGTTTTCCCTTATTCTAAACCTTAACCCTACTATATTGTATATACTATATATTGAACATCAACCAATGCGAAGGAAACACTAGTGAGATATTAGTAAAGTTGATTGTTGGAAGAAAAATATTTACGAAAAGTCAAATTTCTATGTGTAGAGTGAAATAAATACATTAAATTGGGGATGTTATTTGCTTACTAATTTCTTTTTAGTTCATAAATAACCCCCCCCTTTTTTGTGGTCTTGTTAGCTTTATTGTATGCATAATTCATATGATAATATATTTTTGTATGCATGTAGTCAACAATTTGCATTCCTTGTTACTTGCTGCAACTTAATTAATGGCCAAATATGAGGTTATGAATGAACTATTTAGTGTTTTTAGCTTCAATTGTGGGATTTTAAAGTATACAAATATATAAGGGTCATATTTTATGATATTTGTAGGATCTTATGATCGCACGATCCAATTCTACCACTCGATTTTGATGGCCTGGATCAATTCTAGGTAGAATTCTGGGGTCACAATAGCTTGGCTCTTAACTTATTTGGCCTTATTTACTCCCTCTTTTGGTGGATCCCCTCTTGTTCATTGTATATTTATCTTTAAAAAAAAAATCCCTTTCTGCCTGTCTAGTGAACTTGGCTTGCTGGCTCATGCGTTTTGATTTTTGTGTTATTTTTTAGATCAGTAGAGCTCTAGAAGCAATAGCATGTCTACTGATCTTTTCCTTTTAGATTTTTTTCCTCGAATTCTGCAGCTATTTATTGTCATAACTTTGAACAGTTTCCCATCCCAGAAGGTAAAATCAATCCTTGCCTTCTGAGAAGCTTAAATCTTTTCATCCAGATGAATGTCTCAAGCTGGATTTTATGGATCTTCATAAAAATTTTAGTGTTCTGGTTTGAAGAATTGTCATTATGGAATTCTTGATGAAAATCTTACATCAACATGTTATGTATCATCTACGTGTTGAATATATCAAGCTTAGTTGAGAAGCACACTTTAAATCATGTTTCCATAATAAATTACCATGATGATATGGTTTCATACGACACAACTTTTTGTAATCTTCTTAAGATAATGTTGCTTCATGTTTGCTCTCACAACATGGGCACTTGGTTTTCACTAATAATTTACTACCAGGGGCTCTGTTTTTTATGTGCTGGTATAGTGGCTTTGTGGACATATGAGAGTCTTTCAGAACGGAAGTGAGGGGAAGGCTGAAGATAAAAACGCAAATAGCATATTTGGATCTGATGAAGAAACTGGCATCCAAATACCAACACAAGGACGATCTCTCGTGGAGGGATCAGGCTCTGTAATGACTTCAGAATTCAAACCAAGTCCCGATGTTGATTATATAGAGGTACTGTTTTTTAGTTCTTTTCTGAGATTTTTGCATCTTATTGCATGCTGTTGTATCTTTAGTGTTGTGGTTTGCACTGTTTAGCTTGTAAGCTTCTATTGTCTTGAAAATCACATTAGTCATGTATTGCTCATAGTTGTTCCTATCTTTTCATGAGCTAAATGTGATTGAATGATATGACAGCTCCTGTATATTAATAGAGCTTTAACTGATAACAAGGCACATAATGCATTAAATAGGCTTAGAGATTAAAATTATGAGCTGTTCTCATTATTTTCAATTTTGTTTTTCAGTTCTTCAATTACTATTATTTTATGTGGATTTTGCTAAGAATATTTGAGGTCTGCTTAATAATTGGGGATATGCTGCAGAGCCAACTGCCAACAGTTTCACCCAAGGCATTAAAAATTTCTTATTAGTATGTGTCTTCTCCTTGGTGGCCTCAAGTGATGATTATCTGGAGAGTATTGATATAATGGGAACACATACATCCTTTTTTCTTGTTCGTTTCTTCTCTGTCTCTCATCAACAAACTTTCCTTGATCTTCCAGAAATTGTTTAGAGAATGTTGTTATTGCAATACTGTGGTTTGTGAGCTATTTTCCATTTTGTGAATCGTTTCTGACCTGCTTATATACCATATTATATTTCCATTGTAACTGTTTTTTAATATGTACCTGTTTCATTATGGTCTTTTAATCATTCATTCATTATTTTTTCTTCTTGATGAGTTATAAATGAGTGTCTTTTTCACGGTCATATTTTTTGAACTATTTGCAGGAGTTGCTGGCCATACAACAACAAGGTCCAAGAAATATTGGATTTTTCGGAACCAGAAACATGGGATTCATGCATCAAGAGCTTATTGAGATTCTGAGTTATGCTATGGTTATTACGGTAATTTCCCAAGAATTCCATTTGATCTTGATTGATTTTTTGTTAATCTATCCATCTATGGATCATGTATGTCGGTCATTTCAGCTTCCCCTTTTCTTTTTCTTTAGTTAAATATTTCCATTTGCAGAAAAACCATATCTATACATCTGGAGCGTCAGGAACTAATGCAGCAGTCATAAGAGGTGCTTTAAGAGCTGAGAAACCTGAGCTTTTGACTGTGATTTTGCCACAAAGTTTGAAAAAGCAATCACCAGAAAGTCAGGAACTGTTAGCAAAAGTAAGAGTTTGACTGAGCGTTCAAGGTTTTACCTCAATTGGTATCAGTGATTTTTCTTTCATCAATTCTTTGCATGCTTAGCTCTCTCTAGCATTATACACGAGTTTATTGAAGTCACTTTATGGAATAAAGGAAGAAGATGAAAAGTCTTTTGGAAAAATGAAAGGAAAGAGGGAATAGATGAAGTTGTTGGGATGATGTAAGAACACCTCACTCATAAGCTCCCCAGATCTCTGAAGTTCAATTCCCTTTGCCTATGTTTTTTTTCTTCTAGTATGTTATTTTTATGGTGTAGCCAGTTTCAGAAATTTTTCCTGAAAGAATTATTTGTTAGGCCTGATTTACCTGAAAGTCCCTTTCTTGCCCAGTGTGAGCAATTTATTTTTTCTTGTTTTTAAGAAGTCACAGTTGACTGTGTTTTTCCCCAAAGAATCTTTTTTTCCTTGTGCTCACCATATTCCATTTTACATATCTATTTTTGGGGGAGGGATTGTGGAGTGGATTCCGAGTAAAGTATTTGCTATCTTCAAATCAAGATACTCTGGAATATTTGAAATTCTATGGTCTGCTGTACTTATACTGCTAATATAATTCATCTGATAATAGCCTTAATATGTCAATAAATCTCTTGATATATCATCCTTATTCCTAATTTCCTTTTTTGGAGGGCATGCATCTATTAAAAACCACTAGCACCTTCAAATCAAACAAATTTATGAGACTTCATGATATTCTGGCATAAACTGTATATCAGTATTAGGCTCTCATACAACCTGGGAATTCTACCTGATTTGCTTCTTTGATATACTTGTTTGTATTGTATTTTGAAATGATGATAATAAAGACAGTAAAATCAATGGAGAGGACTCTAGATTTACGTGGGTCATCAATGAGTGCATACCTTTGGATGCATTAGTTTTTTCTATTATAATAGGCAAATACTTGGAATTACAAGCGATTTCCCACATTTATACATTTAGTCTTGAACCAATCTTATTAAAACTACCCATGGATTTTGTTAGCATTGGATATGTAAAAAGTGTGGAAAAGTTAACAAATCAATCGTCATAATCTGGAAATACTATCCTTCATTTTTTTTTCTTCTTTTTTTAACAGAAGCGCTGATATTTACTGTCTTTTGATGATTAGTCTGCTGCCATATTTCTCACAGTACCCTTAAAAGCTGTTTGATGTTTATACACCATCTTTGCACCGAGACACTTTTCTGGATACTATTGCCAGATCGAATTGCTGAAAGTCCTCACTCACTTGTTCGGCTTTGTTATTGTCTTCTCTGCTTTTTTCGAGATACGGTTGTAGGGGTGTTCAATGGGTTGGGTTATCTGTGGGAAATATGTTTATAGGTTATATGGGATAAGTTAGTATTATGCGTGGGTTAGTATGTGCCAATCAAGAGCGGAGCTAGGGCTTCCCTATGGTGTCAAGTTAGACCATGGGCCTCACTGGATTATAATTCTTAGTAACTAATTCAAGATATTCAGCTGCTTTTATTTGCAGCATTTCTATTTTTGCATTGTAAACGAGTATTGATCACCTATGTTCCCACTTTCCGACTATGAGGTGAACCAAGGCTTCATATAAATGTAAAATACAAGTCCCAAGACCATTAAGGAGTGTTAATTAGTTTGGTCATAGGCTAACCATTATTAGGTGATATGTCTATATTACATTTCTTTGTCAATTAATTTATATTTATTTCTTTATCCTACTCATTTAGTTTGGATGATAATTAGCTAATTAAATATAGAATATAGATACCTCAGTTATTGCGAATGGTACATAGACATTTAAATTTAGAATGATGCTAAATAAGTTGATTTAGTTATTCGAATTTTTTTGTTAAACGTTTTGTATTGTCATAATAAAATATGGATATCTCAATTATCAGTTTCATTTTCTAAAAAGTTTAAAGCAGAATCTCAGTGAATATGTGGATTTTGAAGATTGTAAAATCATTTAACAAGTTGCTAAAGTTTTTTTGTTTATAAATACAAAATCATGCTAATTACTTTAGTTACTATACTATGGGGGTTAGCTTAGCCTATTTATTCATGATTTTATTTAAATTAAGGTATGGAATTTAATTAATAATTCAATAAAAGAATATATTTTTATGATATCCACAAAGAAATATGTATTTGATACTGTTAGTAATGAAACTCATAGCTCATTTGAAAATATTGGAAAGTAATAATAATAAAAAAAATTATATAGTATTTTTAATGGTTGATGTATTACTACATATATGCAGTATTATGGTGACATCATAGAGCCAAAAGTTTGGCTTTGTCATTAAGGGCCAACCCACAATTTGTTATGTGCTAAGGTATTATGGGACAACCCATGGGCTAGCTTGAGTTGTCACAGGTGGGTGACCATTGCCATCATCACCACCCTCGCAAGCACCATTGCCATCACCAGCGCTGGCACCATTGCCATCACTTTGCAGGAGTCAATTTTTTGGCATATGGGATTGCGCTATAGTAGTTACCTGCTCATATCTCATTGGACTTCAAGTTTGAGGACTTAACAAGTTCACCATCCCCAGCTTTTTGTGTAAAGTTGGATCTGATCATCCTTTTCATAAATTAGAAATACTGGAACTGAATTTCAAGATGGTGATTGGTTTGTTGTGCTATCCGGCTATCCCCTAAATTGATTGCTTGAAATCCTCCTATGACTTACCAGTTAACAATACTATATCTATTGGTTGGTTTTCCGCAAGTAAGATGCTTTGCTCTTAAATATCATGTGCTTGTTTCTCAGTATTTCCTTTGCTAGTTCTATCTTGGATTCTTGGTCAACCTATCATTTGATCAACAACTGTTTATCGATGTATGGCTTATGCTGACCTGTAATCAAGTATGTTGTTTGTATCCTTCCTTCTATATCCTTCTTTTCCCATTTTTGTCCCTTAGTTCATTTGGAGGCTAACTTGAGTTGATATAGCATCATCTATTTTAGGCAGTTAGATTAGCACTCCTGAAGCTAATTTTGGCAGAATTCTTGAGAATCATTAAAACCTGCATTAGTTGAGAATTATGACCTTAATCTGAAGTTCCAAGACAGGGTTAATCACTGTAGCGATAGTGGCAGCTCGCAAGTTGAAAATTTTACTTTAGTCTGTGTCAATGATAAGCTGCTACTTGGAGCTGTGTGCCCCTTGTTAATATTATTTATTTATTTATTGAGATGAAAGCCGACTGTTGGTATTTACAGCTTTATATTGGTTTGCAGGTGAAGAATGTCATTGAGAAACCGCAAAATGATCACTTACCCCTGATAGAAGCCAGCAGGTTTGTAGTGGCTGTCTACTATTCATTCTGGCATCATATCATGCTTTCATTTGTCACAAATGATTGACATTGTTATCTAATATCACTTGATCATTGAACTTCAGGCTGTGTAACATGGACATCATATCGCAAGTACAGCAGGTCATTTGTTTTGCTTTCCATGATAGTAGATTACTAATGGAAACATGCCAAGAAGCTAAGAACCTCCGGAAGATTGTAACGCTCTTCTATCTAGACTGACAGAAGGATTGGCTGCAGAGAATAAGTTCGTACGTTCTTTCATACAGAAGTTTTAGTTTGTAGAGAGGGATAATAGAGGGGCCATCTGGGACATATTTGTTTGGCGGGATTTGAATGTCCGGTCGATGGGGGAGCCAATTTGCTCCTGTTTATTCATTGGTAATCATTTGTCAAGTAGGCATTAATTCAGAGAAATTGAAGACAGTGCATTTTGGTGCTTTGAAACAAGTTTTACATGGGATATATGCTGTCACCTGATAAATAAATGGCTTCTGTGTTGCGAAATGAGATTTGTTTCTCTGCATCTAGTTTCACATGGGAGAGATCCCCCGTGTCAATTTCTTGACTTAAATTTGGTCGGCAGATTAGGTAGCTTCCAATTTAGATTAGTTTCCGTGGGAGCCTATACTCTTACGCCACGGTTGAATCAGAATATTAAGTTAGCTTCATTGGTTTGGCGTTGCACGAGTAAGTTATTTAGTCCGAGATTGATTAACGTTCAAAGCATAGTTCTTCCCCCACCCAACCACCCAATAGAGTAAGATCCACTCTAATAAAAACCTTCAAAAAGTTGTGGAAATATTGGTTTATGAAAATCGAGAGAGAATAGAAATGATTAGAAGAGGAGAGACTTGCGTAATAAAAAGATGAGAAGAGAATATTGAGGATGAATCTCCAAGTGCATCTCGGAGCCGTTTATATAGACTCAAGGATTTGGTAGTTGGGCACCAATATGTTGACCATTAAAGGGATAATGACGTTAGTGATTAAGATCAAGAATGAAGATTAATGTTGGTGATTAAGACATACGAACATTTGTGTTAAGATGACGCTAATCATTATGGTGGTTTCCATTGGTGATTAAAGAGGTGGTAACCGTAATTCATTAAGATAATAATTGAAAACTATGATGAGGATTAAACACCATTAACCAAAATTTAAGAATATTAGCTCCAAACCAAATGTGTATCATGCCCCATTTTTCACTTTAATAAAAAATCAAATTGTTTAAAGATTTTTAGAAGAAAAATATAAAAAAAATATCTTGAGAAAAATAAGATGTTACCACCATATCTAACATAAGATAGATATTTCATTATCCATCTCATGCTGGATACAAGATTGAGTATCCAAAACTAACAAAAACACAAGGTAAAAACTCATTCAAGGATAGAGATGTTTAGAGCATCTCAGTTACCAAAGAACCATCAAAAGAGAAGAATCATCTATAGTGTCTACTCTCAAATATCTCATGCCCAATAAGGGAAATAACCATTTACTAGTTATCATCACTACCCTATACAAAGGGAAAGTCATGTCAGTAAGCTACATGCTCAGTAAGTTAGGTTACCCTATCATGGAAGGTCATGGTGCACATAAAGTTATGGTCATGTATCACATACTAAGCTCACATACTATATACATAACATGGCATAATTAGGTACACATGTGAATGCTAAAAGTAGCATGCTTAATCATGAACACAAAATTATGGATGGATGCACATGCCATACGACTTAAGAATCATGGGTAACAGACATACGTGTTGTGATATGAGGAAATCATCATGAATCTAACTAATAAGACAAGGCATGATAAACATTACATAAGGGATGTAAGATCACTTAATGCGTCATTAGGGTTGATTCCAATTGTTATCTTAATGAGATGGTGACCAAGAATATTGAGTGAAAGTATAAACCTCTGCTACTCTTGGTTATAAGGTAAAATAGAATCCATCACATCACATTATTAGGTATCCTAACACTTAAGTATTGATACCTCCTAAGTACACTAGTGGTGTAAGTAGAGTAAGTGAGGTACTATAATCAATGTGGGTCCCCTTGCTTGTAGGTGAACCATAATACAAAGCTATCCCCCTAGTTGGCTATTACGAGAGTTGGAGATACATAGGCTTGTTTGAACTATTTATCTTTAAGTGATTAGTGTCTTATTAGAGGAAATCACTTAGCACACAAAGGCCACTTCCCAACCAACTGAATACCATATAAGGGTCTCATGCCATCCATTATTCGCCATTTTGAGTATTTAAGGCTAAAATACCATCACTTAATCAACCATACCTAGCTATCACTTTATTCATCCTTTTATTCATGAGTAAAGTCTAGGTCAGGCCTAATATTAGGGTTAAAGACATGATCAAACTTCTAAGAATAACATCAAAATACCACATAAGGCCCCTAGGCACCAATTAACTAGTCCATAATTGTAACACCCCAAAATTTACTACCAAAACATTTTGTTTTAGCTGAAGTGTAATATAAAAAGAATTGAGCATTACTGTCATAATTGATATAATTCTAGCTTACCATACCATCCTTAAACCTATCACAAGGAAAAATAATTAGAACATATAATATGATAATAAAAAAAAGAAGCAAGAAAAACTTCATAAATATAAATATGAGTTTGGAGATTAACTCGGAGTGTAATATCCAAAAATATATATATAATGGAACTAAGATTGCAATAAGGTATCGAGATAAAAGCCAACTACGGGATAACATGACTCTACACCCAACTCGAATACAAAAGATCACTACTCCACACATAGGGCATCATTAGCTGCAGAATCATCTAATGGGTCCTCATCGACTTGCATAAAAGCATTCGAGTTGTTTTCTTGTGGAAATGAGTAACATCCATGAAAATGATGATCAATACACTATGTACTAAGTAAGGTAACAATACAATCTATAAAAGATACATAGTATCACATAATTTCACATCAAATAATAAGCATACATGACTTAAACTATGTTAAGTAAATGCTAAGTCCAAATCTCATTATTAGATATAACATAATTCATTCTTTTATTTATGTTGAGTTCAGGGATCCCACTATTCTTAATCTGATGGAACAAACTGAAACACCTCTTAAGATAAAATGCATCTAGCTACTATTATTAAGCCAATGGAACAGACGATATACCTCCTAGGGCAACATGATCTTGGACACTATTCTTAAACTAGTGGAATAGTATAAAGTACCTCCCAAGGCAGAATGCTCTTGACCATTATTATCGTCTGATGGAATAGACTCCTACAACTCAGTCCCTACTCATGTACTCTTTCACTTTTAGTTATTAATATCTTAATCATTACTTACTTATCTCTGTATCATATTCTCATTCACGTAGAGATAAGGGTCCCACTATTCTTAATCTGGTGGAATAGAATGAAGTATCTTTTGGGGAAAAACACACATGGATACTATTATCGTTTGGTGGAATAGATGCATAAAACACCTAGGCCTGACTCATGTGATATTTCACTTTAAAAAATTAATATATTTTTCATAACTGGTTTGATATTCAAGACACATAATTGAAACATATAAAGCACAACTACATAGTTATCAAGGTTGTCCTCAAGGAATAGGTCCATAGCTTCCCTTAAAAACCCTAATTTCATATTATAAGCACATCTTCCTCCATATTGATCATTTATCCACCAAATTTAGCACATCTTACTCAAATATTATTATTATTAACATATCCTAAAATCAATATCTAAATCCAACATCTTACACATGAGGTAACAACTTTATCTATAGAATTACTATTCACAACACTTACGAAATCCTAATTTCTCAAATTAGGTATAACTTTTCCCCTAATACTCATATAATCACCAAATTAAATATAAATTCATAAAATATCAATATTAACAACACATCCAAAAATTTTGTTCTAACAATAATATTTCACACATATGATATTAGCATTACCGCTAGGGTTACTATTCTCAATTTAAGTCATTTTTTTAATTTTATTTAGATTTAAACCATTCATAATTAATCAAAACATTACACATGATATTCTTATCATATTTTAAACCATATAACACATTAAACACTAAAATTCTCATATTAAGCTCATATTAACCAAAATTCCCTTAAGGATAACAAAAATAACCTTATTTCACAAAACCCTTATACGTCTGATACCATTATTTTCAAATCCTCAATTTATTACATCACTGTACATATTAAATATACTAATTTCCCACTTACCATACTTATTCAATGCGCATCTTTCCATATGTCATACTAATTCACAAGATAAGACTCATCATAACAATATTGTATAAGAGCATGTTTTCTCATTTTTATCACTTTGCATTATATAATCCATTTTATTATATCATAATATTAACAACATTAACTTAAAAACATTATAATAATAACATAATAATACATAAAATAATAGATGACATTTATAAAAAAAACCCTAACTATAACTAATATCCTTACCAAAAAGATCACAAGTCTCTAAGCATGCATATCATCTCCCACCTTCTCTGAGACCTCCTTAAAAACACCTAAGAAAAAATTATAAAACAAAATTATAACTTAGGGATATAAACAAGTAAATTTTAAGGAAATATAGAGTGAAATAATGGAGCAAAACCTAAACAAGGTTCAAAGGTGTATTGGTGGGACTTTGCACAACAAAGTGAGTGGGAACGGTTGGAGGTACCAAAGCTATAGGGGGAGAAATAACACTAGATGCCATTGTTAGTGGTATGGGAATGGTAAGGAGGGTCAAAAGGGTTGGTTTGGCTTTGATGGAAATGGTTGAATGGGTTGGGTAAGCTTCGATGGTTTTGGTCAAAGGGAAATGGGGGGATTTGGCGGTTTTAGCCAATGTTAGGGGGTTGTTTCAATGGAAATGGTTGGTGAAAATGGGGTAGGAATGACAAAGGTTGCTGGTGAAAGGGAGAGAGGTGTGGAGGATAGTGGCGTTTCTTGGTTGTTGTGGCATTTTTGGAGACACTGAGAAGGAGGAATAGAAGAAGAAGGGCTTTTGGTTGGTGTTGCTATTCTTCAACAGAAAATAGAGGGAGGAAGGGAGGTTGTTGGGAATTAAATTGCCTAAGTCTGTGAGTCATTATATATATTCATGCATATCTACGTGCACTGGCAGAGAGGGAAGTGAGGTGAGGCGATTGGGGCAAAGTTTTCAACACAAAGTCATCAACATTGGAGATGGGAGTTGATGGATGATGATGAGAGTATGGGCAAGTCATGGCAGCATGGTAGAGGGAGTGTTTCACGCAAAGATAAGAGGAAGAAGAAGGAAAAAGAAGGTTGGGCAGGAGGGGAAGGGGAAAAAAGAAAAGAAAAGGAGAAGGAGAAAAGGAAAGAGAGGAAAGAAATTAAGTTTGGGTTTATAATTACAATTAGGTTAGGATATTAGGACAAATTAATTATTAACCATCTAGTGTTAGGTTTAGCTCAAAAATATTAATGACCCATTATAAATATTGGAATTAGGTTTATATTTAGAATTAGGGAATTAGGGTAAGGTAAAAATATTAATTTTCTAATATTAGAATTAGGTAAATATATTAATTACTCAGGATTAGGATTAGCTAATATTAGAGGTATTACAATAATACCTATGGATTGGTTTGAGTTTCACAATAGATAGCACCACACACAAGGATATACAATTAGTTAACTAATTTTGGAATGACTAGTCGATTGGTATGATCGGTCAACTAGTACTATCTCATTTACTTAACTGGTGGCCTATAGAATTAACATTACATAGTGAGGGTAGTAACCACTTAACTAATGGGGGCATACCAAGTTACTAGTTTACTATTTAACTGGTACCTACCCTATCCAGTTGAATAGTTTACTAAGAACACAATCAATAATCTATTAGAGGCTAATAGATGTTTCCTAACTCAAACTAAACACAAACCACATATCATACAAGGTTCTCCACACAAAATTATCATGGATTAAAACACTTAGTACTTAAAATGTGCTTTGATGTTCATTAAATCATCAATATTTACACATGTCATCCCATAATCCACCATAATAATAGAAAAACCCTAATGACATTCTCTAACACTTAGTAAAATACTTCATGCTACAAGTCAACATGTTGAGTTTACTTAAATATTTAAAAAATAATAAATATTCTAAATCTACATATAATCCTTAGGAGATTAGGTCTCACAAAAAAGCTTAAAATTCCTATTCTCCAACCTTTCTACTTATGCTACATACATTTTCCCATATGGTCATATCTATAAAAATTGACACAAATAAAACATATGCATTATATTTGCATCCGTTAAACATGATTTATGGATATTTTATGCATGTTTTGTGTAGATCGAGGGTGCTAACACGATTTATGTTCTTATATGTAGGTATTGACCCAAAATATAAAGATTCAATAATCATTGAAATTTAAACAATAGTTTGAAAAAACAATGGAATTGAGATGCATGATTGAGAATAAAATAGATGTATAAGTATGGATATTAAGATATATACCATGATCCATTCAAAATCAAGAAAACCTTTAAAGATTAAAGTTGTATCTCTATTCATAGTCTTTCCAATGCAAGTTAAATCACCTCATTTGGAGGTTAGATGGAAATTTTATGCTTAAAATACCAAAGATTATTCAAAGAAGTATAAAAATGGAGCAACAAAGCTCAACATGACTTGCTCTGTGTTATATAATACAATTTTGTTCAATATTAGGGTGACATTTTTGTCTTTTGGATTTAACATGATGTGGCCCTGTTGATCTACACAACCATGTTAGATGTCAATATTTATTTTCTCAACTTCAACATATATGTTTTGGGCACAATATTTTTCCCATTCTAGCTTGGATCTTAATTTCTCAAACCAACCCCTAAACACTAGCGCCACACACATTGCCTAAAACACAAAAGACATGATCTTTCCCTAATGAAAACCATAGTGGAGGTTGATCAAATAGTTGAGCAACCTCCACATGCTCAAAGGCAAGGCGCTCGAGTAGCCTTTACATGCTCGGAGGCAAGGCGCTTGAGAACTGAGCTAACATAAGAGCTGCGAAGGTGGGACATAGGGACTTATTCAGGATTCTTTATAAACTCTTTTCTCCTTCTTATTTCTCTTCTCTCTTACATTCTTCTTCTATTAATCTTGCAAACTCTTAGGTTATATTTTTCTCTATATTGTAATCATCTAACTTTAGAGAATTAGAGTTTGACGCTTGAACTCTAAAATTCAATTTTATCTTCTAATCTATATATATATATATATATATATATATATATATATATATATATATATATATATATCTTTTTCTTCTACTATTGTTATTTGCCTTTATTTAATTATTTTCTATTCTATTTTTTTTATCATGTGTGAGTAGTTATTTTTCTACGATTGAATTAGGTTCGACTTTGGTTGTGAGTTGATGAATTGATATGTTTTTATAGTTATTGCTCAATTGTACTATTTGATGACTAGTATATATTACTTAGGTTTTTGTTAATTGGTCATTAATTTGACCTAGTTAGGTTATTAATCGAATAGCTAAAAGATGAAGATTAATATTTGACAATTGGTAATTGAATGAGAATTGATTAATCATGAAAGTAGGTCATTGGTTATTGAGAACATATTAGAATATAAGATCTTAATGGGTTTAATTTGGATTAACACCATAAAAATAGGCCATTAGACTAAATTAGGCATGCCTTTTTGTCATCTAACGAAACTAGTTGTTATCTTACACTAGTAATTCCTAATGAATCAAATGATGAGATTAACGATTGACTTGATTTATTAGTTCACATTAGAGTCATAACTAAAGTTTAATCCTAGGTTTTTCTTACTAGTTGGAATCTATTTTTAGCATTATCTAGCATTCACCTTATTTTATACAATGTAATGAAATTTGCCATATAAATTCTTTTAGATAGTCACAAACAATGGAAAATTGATAATTAATGATGACATCCTTGAGGATACGACCTTGTACCACTATAACAACATTCATGCACTTGTGAATTGAGGGGAACAAGTTTTTGGTGCTATTGTTGGGGACTTCAGTTTGTTATTATTATTATTCATCATTTTATTAAAATAGTATTTTTTCTTATATTTTTATTATTACTTCTGACCTTTTCTTTTGTTATCTTGTGTAGGTACCATTGTATACCAATACCCTTACAACTTAGTAAGCTAACCGATTGTATCCTTGTGATCAAGAGGACTATAAGGGCTATTAGAAAGTGAAAGCAAGAGATAAAATATAGTTTGAATAAAAATACCAAGATGGGAGAATAAGAGAATCAAGATCCTTCCTTGAAATAATTTTCCTTAGCAAACTTTCATGGCACACAATCTAGCATCACAAGACCTAATACTACCACTAACAATTTTGAGCTCAAGCCTCCACTTCTTCCTATTATCTAGCAAAACCTATTTGGAGGCATCTCAATGAAAGATCCCAACCTCCAAGTCTCAATATTTCTCAAGTAATATAATACACTGAAGTTGAATAAGGTGTCAGATGACTCTATTAAGTTAAGATTATTTACATTCTCATTACAAGACCATGTAAGAGGTTGGTTACACTCACTTTCACCCAAGTCCATCACCATGGGGGATAAAATATTTAAGGATTTCCTAAAAAATATTTCTCTCCAAGCAAGACAACTCAATTGAGGAATTAGATTACTAATTTCAATCAAAAGGATGGAGTGTCTCTGTATTAAACATAGGAGAGGTTCAAGGAGCTTATTAGGATATGTACACATCATGGGTTGGAAGATTGGTTGATAATCCACACGTTCAAAAATGACCTACTCTTCAACACAAGAATGATCATAAATGTTGTAGTAAGGGGTGTTGATGAACAAGGGTGTGAGGGATACAAGATAGCTCATTGAAGAAATGGCTCATAATTATTTCCAATGGTTAGGAGAACACTCTCTACATAAAAAGAGTAGGATAACTCAATTAACTGAATCAGTATTACCATCAACTAATATACTAAATAAGTCAATTGATAACACAATAGAGAATATGTCATAATGTCCACCGATCATAACATTGATTGAAGACCCATATCATTCAACCAAAACAACCATCCAATCGACCAACTACTACACATGCAAATAAATTCATAGTAAAATTAAAAAACCACAACTCCTAGCATGCTTTTAAACTCATCAAGGACATGTAAAAATCATGCTAAACAAAATAGAAAATGAAAATTAAACACAACACCTTCTTATTCTCAAAATTACAAGAATTATGCTTAAAGGAAAAAAAGAGAGAGAGCCTAAAAACTTCCAAATAAAAATATGATTCATTTCACATGATTGAAATTCAAAGATTTAACTAGAACATGAATATCATGGAACACACCAAGTTCATAAGGCCAAAATTTACAACTCAAACTCTTAATCATATTAAAGATAACAATACCTTACCTTCACCCAAAAATCTTCTAGCACAAGATTAATATCCTAACTTGATGGATTCTACTAAGAATACTTATTTTCCTAATATAATCAAGAATCAAAATAGTAAAAAACAATTAAAATTAAAAACATAAGAAGAATGAACATGTACAATCCAACCTTCTCCCAAGATTTGTCTTGCTGATAAGAGAAAAAGGCCATGAATATTTGATCATTTTCTCAACCTTAATCCTCTTTTGTTTATAGAAAAAACAAATTAAGATTATGAAAAGGAAAAAGGAAGGAAACTGACTAAGAGAAGGGGGAAAATCAGGGAGCTTAGTCGTGGTTTTGTAGATAGAACAAGAAATGGAGGAAAAAGAAGAATATATATAACACTTAGAAAAATTAACTCAAGGAAAAGAGAGAATATGGAATAAAGTGTTGGGGAGAGATGAAATGAATTATATGGGAAGGCCTTCACCCCTTCTATGGTCAAGAAAGCAAAAGGATGAGAGGGAGAGAGTTGACTTGGGTGAAAGGAATGGTGGAGTATGAGGACAAATGTGTAAAGAGTTGGAATGATGAAATACGGGTTGGTAGAGAGGGGGTTTCTGACCAAGGCAAGTTTAGGAAATTTAAAACATACCCAAAGGGGTCTAAACACATAAAATAAGGGTAGAGAATAGAAGTAAGGAAAGAGAGAATTCAATAGGTTGGAGAAAAGTATCAAAAAAAAATGTTTAGGAAATTTTAATTAAATAAAATGGTTTAATAATCGAAAAAATATGAAAATATTCCTAAAACATCCTAATATACTTAATAACACAAACACATCATGATCTAAGAGTTTCATAAATGATTGAAGCAAGAATCAAAATAAAAATAGAAATAGACTTGAGAATTGCAGATATCAATCAACTGATTATTTTAGTCTGTTGATTGACAATCCTTGGGTAAAGTGTCTATAATCTAGAGATATCTCCACAGTTTGGTATCAGCTGACCAATGGATTCCCATCATCCAAATCACCGTATTAGTCGACTGCTGTCCTCCAAAACACCCACTTTACACAATTTTCCAAATCCATTCCAAAAAGAAAGTTACTTTTTTTAATATCAAAATAATTTTAAGAACAATTTAAAGAATTTTAGGACGGGGTATTACAATGGATTTGGTAGATATAGAAGGTAATGTGCATGGAGATAAGGCGTGCAAAATCAAACATATAAGTTTAACAAGGTAGGGGTAGAGTGTTGGGTTGGACATAATTAGGCTTAGCTAGGTTTCTGGTTACACAAACCAAACCAAGGAAAAATCAATCAATTATGGCAAGGTCATGGCACACATGGTTTAAAATAAATAAGGGTTAAGGGTTTAAAAACAATGGTTATGAGTTAAGGGTTAAAAGACTAAACATCTAAGAATTCTACCAAAATTTAAATTGATTTAATAATAATCTATCTTTTCTATATTACTACACATAATGATAATACATCCAATATAGAATTAGGGTTAAAAATTAAGGTTTATCAAGAATGGAGTATTACATTTGGCCCTTTGGATTAGATATTTAATCTTGTTGTTTTGGTTTAATTCAATGATGCCAAGTTGTAGATCCTTTTTTTATGAAATTTGATGCTTAGTGTGCCTTGATTCAAGCATGTTTTGGTGGTTTAATTTAAGCATGGAATATTAATAAGTTTAGATATTCTTGAGTGTTCTTGATGCTTTTGTGGATTTTGCCTAATTGGATGTTACCATGAGAATCCTTACAATTTCTAGCTAAACTATGATAGATAATATCTTAGCTAAAAATCATGTTTAAGGGAATTTTATTTTGGTAGAAATTTTGAATACTTTAGGCTTCATTAATGGTGTTCTCATTATTATTTAAGTGTTTAAAGTGTTCTTGGCCTAATTACCCTAAGCAGGGTCAAAGGAAGATTAATAATGTTTGTGAAAAATATTTTTACTAAAATGAATAGTTAACCCTAAAGATATTTTTAGTGTAATCAGGGGTACATGATCAACCTTTAACCATTGACTATTACTTTGTCCTCGATAATAGTACCCAAGTATGAATAATAATTTAATGTTTTCCCCAATAAATAGTAATTTTGGGTGATAAATTTTTCATGGTTTTTATATTTAACTTTCTCAGTATAAAATCACATTTCTCCTAATTTATGAATAGCGTGTTTAGGAAAATCTCTCATTTAACTTATTTGGTTGTTTTCCACCATTAGTTTAGTCTTTTATGGCCTCAAAAGGGAATGTTTATGTTCTAAGGTATTTTTGAGATTTTAAGCTAAAGTGGTTTTACTTGGTTTGTGTTAGTTAGCATTCATGCCTTTAGCTTTCAATGTTTGGGGTTTTTCCTTTGAGTTTTGCACTTTGGCCCGTATGCCTTAGTTAATGCTTTGTTTGTTCGACTTTGAAGCATTATCATGTTTTGTTGAATTTTTAGATTTATTTTGGTAGGCTTTATATGCCCTTATAAAGTTATGTAGATTTAATATCTTTATTTGTTTTGGGCTTTATGCATTGGTGTCATCTTATGTTCCTATGCATTATGTGTTATCACGTAATCATTACCAGTTGTATGTTGAGGTTGTTTGAATCTAGGTCTCCAACTCTCAAAAGTTGCTAAGTAGAGGACTAGTTAACTATGTGTATACTCTTTTTGTTTATTGGGTATTATATACCTGTATATGTTGCATTTTGGTAGGAACCCTAGTTGGTTCTGCTCTTATTCCTACACTATTGGACTTACATTTCTTTAGGGGATAACGACACTTGCTTCTATATAAGCTAATTTTTGTTTCACTCAAATTGCAAGTAAGGACCTTTAGTTAAATCACTACTCTATGATAAGCTCCATCTCTTGAATGCTCAAATTCTCTTAATTCAAATTGAAGTATGTGTCTCTTAGTAGCATGATTCTTCTCTTATATGTTCTTGTTCTTTTGTACAACATGTGGTCTTCTTTTATGATATAACATGCAATAAAATCTTGACAAATATGGAAAGTATTTGACAAAATACTTTTTCTCAAATCATATTCTTCAATATCAATAACTTTCCTTTGAAATCTTCCTCTAATATGAATATTTGATTTATCCTTCATTTCATTAAATAAACTACAAATCCTTAACTTTTTTCTTATTTTGAGTTAAACTTCTGCTTATGAAAATATATCGGGCAGATAATCTTTTACAAATTTCTTCTTTCCTTTATTAGATCAAGTAAACTCTTCAATGATCATTCAAAAATATTATTTTTCAAATTCCATGTACATCTTCATTAATTCACATGTTTTGTTGTTTTAGGAAAGCCCACAAAATTGGAAACTATCATCACTGTTATCCTTCTATAAATTATTTCTATATATGATGTGAGATTTGATTCTATATATGATCCTGTATTTGACTCCTGTCTTTGACCTTGTTTCTAGCATTGCATAGTACAACTATTCTTCAAAAGTGGCTAACTTGTTTTTGAATCTTAGATACTCCTTTGAATACCTTCTCTTAGATTCTAGATTTTTGTGCCTTAATGTTATGATTCTTGTCTTTTGAACTCATATAAGAGTCATTCTATGTATTGTTTCTACTATTGCGCTACAACTTATTCCCACTAGCTTCACATAATAATGCCGACAAACATATAGTGTAATAAAATGTGCAATTGCAACAAATTGTGTAATATCCCATAAATTTGAGATTTATGAAGTGGGAAATTATTGAGTTTAATGGATTTTGAATGATGTTTGGTATTGATTTGGAAGTATATTTTGGGTTTGATTTGAAAAGGAATTGGAAAAGTTTGGAAATTTTGAAGGAAATTATTTTTCTTAGTGTACCCGTCGATTGGTTCTATAAACTGATAGATTGGTGTAGGAAACCGATCGATTGGTCTATAAAATAGTCAACTGATTGACTAAACTAATCAATAAATTTGTTGAGCATAGTGTTTTTTCAAAGTTTATTTTTCTGGAAAAATTCTTCTAACAAATTGAAACTTTAGTAATCCAACTCTGAACTATTTCCTAAATAATCTTTAACACTTTTGATAATTTATCTAGCTTTCATTTTGTCTTTAATAGATTTCGAAGGTCTAATTTTGGTAGAAAAGGGGGAGGATGACCTCATCCCTTGTCTTCTTCTTCCTGTCTCCTCTGAGTAACTCTGGAACAGACGATCCAATCTAGATTGTCATTGTATGCCTAGGGGATTTGTTTCCCCATTGATCTGCTTTTCGTCTTGTGTTCAACCTTTCCCTAGGAAATCTTAACATGCATTTGTTAGAAAACACCATTTGAGCCGTGAGAAGAAAATCATCCATTTTTTGGATAAATATGCTCTATATGGTCCAATTTCAAATGGTTAAATTAGGGTTGCAATATGTTACACCTCTCCCCTTCATTCCTTAACTTATTCCTTGGGTATAAATAACCCTAATTCGCTTTACCCTTTACCTTTTTTCATCCACAGAGCTACTCTAGGGTTCCCCCCACATTTTTGCTCCTCTATTATTCATTTCTTTCCTTCATTCTGATTTGTTTACATCTTTTCATCTTTCCTCTAACTTTCTCATGTTTTATCTTCAATCAAGAAAGGGTTAAATTTGGGAGAAGTTGAGATTTTTTAGCTAATTTTCCTTAGAATCTCTTAAAGATGGTAACTTTGATTTATTTTCCCTATTTTTTATTACTTTTATTTATGATATTTGTAAGAAATTTTCTAAGTTTTTGATCTCTGGTTTTTGAGAGTTAGAATCTTTCAACTCAAGGTTTTGATATATTAGTGTGGATTTTTGGATAAGCTTTACATGCAAGTTATTCTTACATTTGAAATAAGGCATAAATAAGCATATGAGCTAGTATAATTTGCCAATTAATGATCTTTGTATGTTTTAATGATAATGTTGGTTGGGTTAGTGACTCATGCTAGAACCCCCAAGTATTTTGATAAAAACAGAATATCATGAGACAATATGGTTGATCCTCTATTAATGTAGTATGACTTAGTATATAAGCAAGTATAACCTTTGTTTTTTTGTAATGGTGATGTTATGATTTTGATGTGGTTGTATTTTAGAGCCTTAATCATGTTTAAAATACCTGTAATGTGTTGTCTAGAAATAAACTAATCAACTGGTTCTTCAAACAATTGACATGTTAGCCTAACCAATCGACTAAGTTATCTATGTTGAATTTGGTGGCTCTTTTTTTGAACCCATTGATGTAACACTCTATTTTTTACTACTAATTTTTTTTTATTTTAAAACATTAAAGAAGCAAACAAAAAAAATATTAAACACACCTAACATATGATAGGTGTTATCCGCTCATTCCATGTTATATACAATGCTAAGAAACCAACCCAATAAAAAAAAGAGTAGAGTGCACATGAAACATGATTCATAGATACTAAAGAAAATGTTTACAAAACAATACCTCGGTGGTCCTAGAAATAATCAAATACGTGAGAGAAGATTAAACTAAAGCCCATAACTATAATTGGAAAAAATCAAAAGTAGGGCATATCCCCTATCCCTAATATATTAAGGACCGAACAACAGTCTCAGGGTGTTGCTCTTAAGCCCACAATTCCAAAACAAAGTAGGTCCACTATCGAACATCCTAAAAAACATGCACATGGTCTTCTGCTCTTGGGATTGAGCAGGTGACTAAACAAATGGGTACATTAGTACTATTTGTATTGATTAAGCCAAGTTGCCTCTTTAATGGGAGTCATAAGCATATAAAGGCCACAAGGAACAATAAAATTCATACCGAACACAATAACATACCTACACAAAGCACTTAAGTATACCTATATTACCATAATCATTTAATGCCTCAGGATTTTATGCCATGCAAGGACTTAGAGAATTCTCAACTCATCATGCGTAGTAATGTAATATAAATAACATGGATAGGAGTATTTGATTTAATAACAATTTATTCTCTTAGGTCCATTCACAAGTTGACATGATCCATTAGATTAACTATTTATAAGCCATTATTCTTCTTTCCCTTTTTTCCCTTTTCCTTAATCTGCATCCTTATTATTATTCTTATCGGGCGTGATGGACTATTTACCATCCCATGGTCTCACATACCATGAAAGCCTATCCAAAATAGAGAACTTAAAGTTCGACTGAAGCTAAGTCACCACTAATGGACATAAAGCAACACATCCAAGTACTGATATCACAAAAGACCCATGTAAAATCCAAGTAACACATCCACATACTCACTCCATCTTAGCTATTATTACCCTCCAACCATGTGGTGGGATTTCCATTAGTGCTTAACCAAAGTTAAATCAATCCATCATGATAATCTATTTAGGCCAAGAATCCAGATTACATTATCCTTTTGAAGGCATAACATACTCATTCCGTTTTTTCCATTAAAGCCTTCCCAAACACTTATTGAGAATACCATGAATTATGAACTATTTAATCAATCAAATAGGTTATTTCATTTATTCCAAAATGTGTGTTCTCATCATTAAATAATCATATAATAACATTGGGTATAGTCTCAAAGCATATGAAATTCAAAAGATAAAAAATAACACGCTTTAGTCAAACTTATCAATCGGTATGGCTCGGCCAAACCCTAGATTTCCCTCAAACCAATCAATCAATATGGTCAGACCAGTCAATTATTCTATGACTAGTCGATTGGTTCTGACAAACCAATTGATGGGTTTAAATAGAGAGCAACCGAAGTCACCAAAGACCATCCAGTTGATCAGTTTGGGCTAACTAGTCGACTATTCTGAGGACTGATCAATCGAGTATCTCCTAGGCAACACATAATAGAAATTTTACATGTGATTCATACTCTAAAATCTTACCACATCTAAACCATAATATGCCATAGTATAATACCAAGATTTAACTTGCACATAAACTAGATCATGCTTCATTTTTAAGCAATTAACCCTATTTCCCATAAATCAAGCCATTTTCTTAGAAATCTTAATTAATTCAACATGCATAATTTAAGAAGCCAAAATCTCATAAGAGCATATAAAATTCACATTTTATAGAGTACACTAACTCACATGCCTATTCATGCCACATTTCAATGGTAAGAACGACTTACTTGAAGATTAAAAAAGTTTTCCACTAAAGAGAAAAACTCAAGATGGAATATCTAAACTTCTAAAACATTTAAAAAACAACAGGCTAAAACTTATAAATCATTAAATAAATTTTAAAAATCAAGAACTTGAATTAGGAGAGAAAATAGACTTACCACTTCTAAAAAAAATAGAAAAATATTTAGTTGAAAGCAACTCAACTTCTTCCTAAATCTAACTCGTTCTTACTGAAGGATAAAAAAAAAGATAGGGTTAGATAAAGGATTAGAAGAGTGAATTGAATTCTAATGAGACCTCAAAGGGGAGAGTAATTAACATAAGTGCTTAAGAACTCAAGTATGTCGAGGTCTAAAAGAAAGGTGAGAAAAAGGAGTGATTAGGGTTACTTATAGCCAACAAATTGGTTAAGGAAAGAGTGAGGTTATGTAGCATATCAAAAATTATAATTTTACCATTCAAATTTAAACTGAACGGGCAAATTGATCAAGAATAGATTAAATTCCATCTCAGAGCTCAAATGCTGATTTTATGGAGCATGCAGGTCGAGATCATCTAGAAAATATTATTCATAAGAAGGGAAATGAAAGATTAGAATGGGATGAAAATCTCTCTACCATGTAGGGAAAGTTTGGAAATTAGTGCACACTTCTAGAAGTGTGCAAAGGAAAGGGAAAGATGAAGATAAGAGTGAGGTCATCATTCCCCTCATCTATCAAAATCAAGCCTTTAAATCTGTTTAAGATAGAAATTAAAGCTAAATAAATGAGCAAAGGGTTAAGGTTCACTCATGAATAACTTGGATTTGGATGAATAAAGCTCTAATTTGATGTAAGATCCCAGAAAATTGAGCTTCGAGAAGCACTAAGCCTGACAAACCACTCAATTGGTTTGGCCAGATCAGTTGAATGTTCTATTAACTGGTTGATTAGTTGAGTCGAGCAAAATCCCTAGTTGAATTGATGAACTAGTCGATCAATTCTTTACAAAACTTATTTTATTCAATTTTTCAAACTTTTCCCAAATCTATTTTTACCTCAAACATAATTATAGTTCCAAATCAAGATCAAACATTATCTAATTTTATTAAACATGATAACTTTCCTTTCATATATCTTACACAAATACAGGGTAATACAATTGGCTAGTTGTGCCTAACTGATCATTTGGTTAAAATAGTCGACTAGTTAGCTTAACCCATCAACTAGTTGTATAGGTGGTCTCTAGTTAAACCCATTGACTAGTCTTAGAGAAATTAACTAGGATGAACAAATTGATTGATTGATTTTGACAGAGAACTCTAGGGTTTGGTTGAGCCAAACTGATCAACCAAATTTCCCAAACTGATCGATTAGTTTGACTAGAGAGTGTTATTCTTATTTCTTTTGACCTTGATATGATTTGAGATTTAATATTATAATATAACATGATTCTTTAATGATTAAGGCACATACCTTATCATGGATTAACTAACCTAGTGAAAGGATTAATGGCATTATACTTCATGGCATTCTTAATAAGTGTATTTGGAAGATTTTAATGAGTAAATTGGGATAAATATGGCATGATGCCACTATTGAATGATGTAATCTAGATTATTGGCATAAATGGATTAACCTTATGGACTAAACTTAGTTAAGTATTAATGAATTCCCACCACATGTTTTGGATGGTAATGGTGGTTAAGTTGGAATGATTATGTAGATGTGTCGTTTTGGTTGATATGTGGGCCTTATGTGATAACATAACATTTCTAATCACTTAAAGTAATAGATGATCAAGCAGTACATGGGCTTAAATTACCCGACCCTCGATTAGCTACGAAGAGTTAATATACCTTTGGGTGTTTATTATGCCTTTAGGCTTGCCTTCAGGCAGGATTCTAGTTGAATACGATGTGTTGCCTACTCTAGACATTGATGATGTATTAGGGGTATCAATGCTAAAGGGTCTGGTCACCTAGGTGTTTTATTTGGCTTCAGCCAAGGCCTTATGTCCATTTGTGGTTACTTGGTTTCGGCTAGACTTTTATACCCATTGGTGGTTACTTGGCTTCACCTACCCTTTACGTCCACTAGCTTGATATGCCTTCAATGGTATTGAGAGACGATGGGGGTGGTAATCTAATGGCTTATAAATAAATAACCTAATGGAGATGTAAACTAAGAAGATGGATCTAATGGATACTTTATGTAAATGGATTGTAGATGTAATACCCCAAATTTTAACTAAACTCTAACCCTAATCATAAACCTTTTCTACTTTTCTTTTCCTTTTCCCTTTATCTTCTTTTCTTTTCTTAGTTCATCACCCTTATCTCCTTTGACCTCCCTTCCCTGCCAACCAAATTGAGTTCAGTTTGTTTGATCAAACCAAACTTCCCCAATTATCCTAACTATTACCAAACCCTTACTCCTCCATCATCTACCAACCTTAGTTAAGTAATTTCATGCTATTAGCACCATAACCTATTGATCTACACTTGATTTCACTACCACTCCATGCCTCTGGCTCAGCCCTCATGCACGCAACCTACCACCATAAATACTCTTCTCCTTCTCTCCTTACCTCATTTAATTACCTCACCAAACTCACCCCAAACTCCCTCTATTCCTTTCCTCAACTTCTATGTGCTTCGCTCCTTTGTTGTCCTCCATAGTCATACAAAGAAGCTTCATAGCTTATACAAGTTTACACAACCATACCCTTACCTACATCACAACTCTACTTAACCTCACCTTATTTTTGTCAATCCTTGATGTAGAACCCTCTTAGCCACATTATTCACCCATGCTGCCTTCAACCTCTCACCAACCATCTCCTCTAACAACTCCAACCTCACACAGTGCCACCTTCTCAGTATCATTCCTTTATGCAATAGGTTGCATTAGAAACCCACACCATAACACCCTAGTTGCATCAAAGGGTGATGTTGGACCCCCTTAGCAACATCAAAATCTGATGGGCACCCCATAGGTGCATCAAAATCTGACGTTGCACCCCCTAGTTTTGTCAAGTGTTGGTATTTCATCCCACCTTGCTACACCAAATTTTATCGCAGCTAGTTCGAGCCTTGTGTGCTTGGTTTGATTATGTTTTACTCCATTATTCCACTATTCCTTGCCTTAACATTTCCTTCATTGTTCTCTTAAGTTCTAACCTTGTGTTACTCTTAGTTTGCAGGTGATTTTCTTATGGTCTCAAATGAGGCATTATAGGGCTATACTTTCTTAGAGATCGATGACACCTTAAGTAAGAATACATGTTGTAGTTAGGAATATTTGAATACTATGTGTATTTTGACACATACCTCATCTAGTGATTAGATATCGTCATGCCAAACAGGCCTCACCTGGAACCCCAAAGTGTAATCACCCAGGACCAGCTAATATTGACCCTAAAGACTTAATTGTGCGGGAGGCCCCAGGAGTAATCACCCAAGAAGAGCTCTAACTCCACCTAAAAGCTATCTCAAGAGTGGAGGGTTAACCTCCTATATAAACTATCCAAATATCCCCTTATTTTTTTTATGTGGGATCACATTATTTCCACCCCCTTTAGATTTCATGTCCTCGTGTTGTCTCCGTTAGGGATCATCATAAGTTCACAAGGAGGTTTTGACTGAGGTTAGGCTCTGATACCAGATAATGTAGATCTCGTTTAGAGATTAGATATTATCACGCCAAACAGGCCCCACCCTAAAACCCAAGGTGTAATCACTCGAGAGCCCCCGGGAGTAATCCCTTAGGAAGAACCCTAACTCTACCTAAAAACTAGCTCAAGAGTAGAGGGTTGACCTCTCATGTAAACAATCCAAAGATCCCCTCAATTTTTAATGTAGGATCACATCATATTTTGTGTGTAATATCATGTGTGGTGTTATTATATTTCTTAATTCATGTGGTAATATCAAGTTGTGATAATGTTACAATATAATGTGGAAATGTTGGCACTTCTTGAAAAAATGATCTTATATGATATACATGTTGTAAGTTTTATCTTAAAACCCTAAGTGTGGTAATATGACATATGGTTTTGGTAGAGCATGGGAAATGGGAAATGAATATGGTTAAGTGGTTTGGTGATGTAATAAATTAAAGGTAGGAATTGATGATGTCAGATTTTAGGGTTTGTAAAAAGTAAGGTTTTATGGCTATCATACAGGCATTTTGATCATTTGATGATAATATAGAAACTAATCATGATATTATAACCCTTGAAAATTTTATAAATTATTTTAGTAATATGACCAAACAATATTTGAGTAAGACACAAGTTATCTAAAATGAAATTGAGGATTTCGGTAAGATAAGGGTATTTTGGTTAATATGGGTTACGCATGGAATTTGGGTGGTTTTAAAATGTTAATGGACTTAAAATATGATATGTATGATACTTGGAATATTTGGGATAATTATAAATGACATAGGTATAAAAAAATAATAAAATGGCTTGAATGATGAATAGTAACCCTAGAGGTAGGCTCATTATCGCATATGTAAGACGTTGACGTTGGACATTTATTTTTGGGTATGAGGTTAATTATACTATTTTAGGGCGGTGTACTAAATTTGGTGATGTGATGAAGCTTATGGAAGAGGTTATGCTCAACTTGTGAAATTAAGGTTTCTTAGGGGATATATGGCATTTTTCCTTAGGTGACACCTTGATCATCATGTGGTTGTAACTTATGTGAGTTGTATAATTTTGTTAAGTCTAGATTATATGCCATGCTTATGTCTTCTTGACACATCAAATAATCAATGGTCTAATATGACATTAATATTTAAAACAAAATATCTTATGAGTTAGGACCGAATTCACCAATCCGTTCCACCAAACAAGAATAGTGGCAAGAAGCATTATATCCTAGGGCTGCACCAGTCTATTCCACTAGAAGAGAATATTATCCGGGAGTGTTTTGCACTAGAGTTGTATATTATTGATACCATTCTACCGATTGTGAATAGTGGGGTCTTGAACTCAACCTAATAAAGAATTGGAGTATAGGTATACCTATTATGGAACTATTTCGGCTCCACTCATGAGCCATCTCATGATGTGATTTTTGTGTATAATTCATCTTTCCTTTTTATCCTTAAGTATTATGCATGCTCTTTATCCATGACTGTATTTTTACCTTATTCAGTTTTACCTTATTCAGTATATAGCATACTGATCATCCTTTTCATAGGTGTTGCTTATTCCCATGAGCAGAAAGCCTTGATGTTTTTGTGCAGGTTGATGATGACTTCTTGGATTCTTTTCCTATTTTTGATGATCTACCTATGGAGGAGTGATCTTTATCATCTTTGGGGTTGGACTTAGAATCATGTTATCCCATTTCTAGTTTTTGTCCAGATACGTTTTGGACTCTTAGTTCCAATTGATCCCTTTTGATTGTATTGATTTATATTGTTGTCAGAGTTAATCTAAGTTTTATAAAATTTTCATTGTACTCTGTTTATCTTGTTTTAAACTTCTTTTTTTGCCTTGTATTGGATGTAAGAATGGTATGTTAAGCCACACTTATGTCGAGTATGGGGGTAACACCCAACTACATTATTATGTTTAAGTTAAAATAAAATTTTCAGTAGTAAATTTTGGGCTGTTATAGTAGAAGAGCTTAACGAGTGCTTGAATCACTTGCTTATTTGATTTTATGTTTCCATCCATGATACCTATACTATGATGATAAGCATGTTGACTTATGATCGTCTAAGCTTTAGTGTGGCATGGATTCTTGATGGATTCTATGATCATGATGACGCATGTAAACTTAATTATATCATGTAAGTATGATATGTGTTTAGCATGCCTTCTATATTATGCTTGACCTTACATGTTTGTGATTCCCGTTAAGGAGGAAACTTGGTTTACTCTATATATAGCGTATTAATATGTCTATTTGCTTAGTCACTTACTCAATCCCATAAGTAGAGGATCATGTGTAGGTTGTTGAGGGTGGTTAGTAGTTAACCTACCTTGTGTTGGACTCAGGGCATATTGAGATCCTTTGTAGGTCTATCACGGGCAGGGTTTTTATTTTTCCCTAAGAAATTGTTTTGTCCTCTTATTGCATTCTTGTACTTTCAGTTACTCTCTTTTATGTATTTTGGATACATTAGGGACTCGTTGTGGTCTTAATTGTAAACATTTATTGTAGTACCTTTATAGCATATGGTTTAATTGGTTTTTTTAGCCTTCTATTTCATATGGGATGTGTGATGAACATCTATTTTGTGTTAGGTGGGTCAGTAACACCTCATTTTTTTTAAGTATTTGGTAAATTTTCACTTTCACAAAATTTTAAAATGAAAATTTTCAATAGTAAAAAAATATATGTTACAATTTGTTCGAAAAAAAAAACTCTAAGGGATCTAACTAGAATATATATAATTTATTTACTAATTTCTCTGTTTCATAAGAAAATATCTAAATTTTTTTGGCCCATTGATGTGGAAGTATTAAAATTATAAAATAAATGATAAGATAAATTCTACTTAGACATAATAGTATCTGCCCTAATATTTTATTGGTATTATGGGTTTTAATAATTTTACTTAAGTACATATATGTTTCAATCTAATTTTATGTGTATTTAAATAGGTTTAAAATGGAATAGAAAAGGTGATTTATTTTCATCATTTAGGTATCAAAGTAAAAGTAATTTAAAATGTCATTATATTTAAGTAAAATTATTTATATGCTAGATATCTATAAAATATTAAATTAAATGTCAAAATATAATCTAAATAATATCTAAATCAATTAAAATATTGGTACCAGTTAATTTTATTGTTATTAAAATACGGATAGAAGTGGTAAATTTAAAAATAGAGCATTATTTTATTTTTTTTATACGCTTACGGTTATTTTTTTCCTTTTTTGACAAGCATAAAATTACAAATTTTTCATTTTCTTAAAGAAATTAATTTTATATAAAAAAATAGAGAATTACATGCCTCTCATGTAACCCCGAATATTGAAATAAATATTAAAAAAAAAATCAGATTTTCTTTTGTTATCATGGGACAAAATGAGAAGTCCGACTCTGTTGCTTTCACGGCAGCTGAGTCATCCCTATCCTCTCGCTTCCACCATTCTTCTATAAATATCCGAGTTCGACCACTCTATTCCAGCGAGATCACCTCTCCACTGTACTCTCTCCCCTTTTCGGGGCACCTACTGGACCTCAACTGAATGCTTCAAAACATCATACAACTCCTCCCTGCCCACTAAAACCCTAACCCTACCTAGAAATGGCCGATTACCCTTCCTCCGATACTTCCATAGACTCAACTGCCCCGTCCCACGATCAACCTCAGTCGTCTGCAGCATCACCTTCTCCGCCGGCGGGATCGGCTTCCGAACCGGCGTTGACTCGAACCACTTCTCTTAGTAAGTTGAATGCTCAGGCACCTGAGTTCGTCCCATCCAAGACTCAATCAACCGCTCCCCCTAGGGTTGCGATCTCTCCTCCGCCGCCCCCTCCACCTCCTATCGGTGTTCATGTTTATGCTCCTACTGCTGCTAATCAGCCATTCCATGTTCCGATGCATGTGGTTCCGGTTCAGCAGCATCATATGCAGTATCACCATCAGCATCAGAGTCAAGCTCATCATCTTCCTCATCATCATCAAAAGAAGAATAATCATCACGAAATACCGGGAGGGGTTCAACATGAGAAGGATCATGCTGAGGTAGGGTTGCGGAATGGGTTATCCGAAGAAGCTAATCAGAAGATTATTAATCAGGCATGTGTGTACTTTTATGGTGCTAGTTTTTTGATCTGTATATTTTTGGATTGGGATTAGACTTTTTTTAGCTATTTATGCATTTTCCATTTGATCCTAATTTGATCACTGTATTGCTGAATAAGCTTTTATAAGTCTGCACTGTGTTTAATTAAATATTTCGTTTATATATGAGCATTTCTAAATGAAAATTATCCAGCCGAGCGTGTTATACAATTACTTGTGTTTATGCCTATTTTGGTATGCGGAGAAATGACTAAGGAAATGCTAGTCTATATGTTGATAAAGGATGCTGTGGAAAACTTGAGAAAGTTAGGTATCCTCACATTTGACCTAATTCCGATTTCCTACCATGTATGTCAAACAATTTTATTTAACTACACCTGTTTTATATTTTATACTTACTCTAGTACCATCCTATCAATTCTTTTAATTTTAGATTTCTAATATGATAAATATTTTAATCCCATATTTTTCTGAGATGATATGAAAATTTTTTGAATATTTTTAACAGATTTTAAAATTTGAATATATATGTAGTTTTTTTTTTAAATTTCCAATTTATCCTAGAAACTATGTGATTTAAAAAAAAATATTTATCATTTGAGTAATCTTAAAAGAATGATAGAATGGGGCTAAACGAAAATAAATATTAAAACACATGGCACATGGTACTTAAATGGAAATGTTCGAAAGACATGGCACCTTAGTGGAACTAAGCCGAATGCTGTATTACTAGTACCTAAGTGAAATCTATCCACAACTCGATGCATTTCATTTTATTGTTGACCATCTTTGTCTTTTTTCTCTTCACTGAACTTGGGAAGGTTGTTATGAATGATCCATACATTGTTCTCTTAGTAGTTTGACTTTTTAATTAATGCATTTGTAAAGATTCTTTATCCCATGGATTACTTGTTTGAGAATTGTCTTTGCATGATAAGACATGGAAATGGATCATTTGATAGTTGTTAAATATCTGCAGTAGTTTGCCTAGTCTCACATGGACTAAAAATAATGCTAACCATTAAATGTGTTTTCCAAAAACTTGGCTTGAGATGGCTCTCAAATGAAAAGTGACCAGGTGTGTGCTTGTTGTGATTTATGAATGTGTTCCCATTCAGCATGTTAATGCTGCTCAATCCGTGTTGGGAACAATATCACCGTGCAGTGTTAGCAGCACGATGGTTGAGGTGAGATTTAGGGCATGGAAGATTGAGGTGGTTGTCAGTCGTTCATTTTTCCTTAGATTAAGTGAATAATTGAGATGGGAGATTGCTGTTATTGATGCAAGAATCTTCTGTTTACAGTGAATAAATATCCATGCGTCACTGACATGTTTGTAAATTTGAATGGATTGGATAATCAATGAATATCCAATAAGTCGCCTGACATATACCTGAGGTTTTCCAATTGATGACAAATATGAAAAAATACAGTTTATTTGTATTAGGGAGTACAGTATATTACATTTTGGCTATTGTTTGTAGTCACGTGACACGTTTTATGTTTAGGTGGTTAAAATTTTCCAACGCTTCTTAGTCCATCAGCCTTTTGATGTATGGATATTTGTATGTTTTAGTTGCAGATCTTGATTACATTGAGGTATGTATAGAAAATTTTGACCTCGTAAAATCTGTCTTTACTTTCTTTCTGATGATTGGCTATGTGTGCTGCTTTGGACTGCTTGTCATCATGACCACTATTTCGCTCAAAATTCTGCACATATTGGATCTTTGGAGTGATCCTCCCCGAAAATTGTGGCTAGAGTTGGCGATTACATATAATTTTCTTTTTTATTTCATTGTTGTAGGTTGGTGGAAGTCGGGGAAAAAAATTCTTCCCCTCTAGGTGATATTACAAACATGGATTCAGCCAGAAATGGTGACCGTTATTTGTGCTATCAATAACCATTTTTTTTTATGTAGAATTTTTTTCTGTAACCAACCTGTCCACACATATAGTAGCTTCTGCATTAGCTATAGTTAATTCTGGAAAATACCTTGCTTCTATCCTTGACCAGTATAGGGTTACTGTCATATGAGTTGTGGAGGGTGTATTGTATTAAGCTACTCTCACTTTCTATTGGGTGGTCGCATTGAAAGCTTGTTCTACAATTGAACTTTTGCAATGTAGTGGCAATGGGACAATGTGCATAAGAGAGGGTTCTTATAACGCGAAGTGAAAATATTGGTTGTCTAGCTTTGTAAATTGGTTAGTATATGATCAATTAGTATCCTGTATGTTTTCTAGTTAGTTTGGTCCTTTGCAGCCACATGGAATTACCCTGATAATATGGTGGAAAATTGGACCACCTACTCTCTAGGTTTTCATAGTTTTGATACTTTGCATAAGCTTCTGTAAGAAGCTCCAACTACCTCGCTCGATAATAACTTGTAGCTCCAAATGATTATGTCAAAATGTTTCCAATGGCCTACACTTGCATATCTTCATTCTTCAATTTTCATTTGTCGAAGCTAAATATATATTGTATTGGTTGGTCATGACTTTACGGTTATTCTTCTTTTCATGTTCTCATTAACATGCTGAGTGTAAATGACAGTGTCCTGCATGCCCATCAAGTTAATCTAGTGGATCATTGATGAATTGGGTGGTGGAGGAAATTAATGGTAGGAATAGTGGCATTGGATGGCCTAAAATCTAAGGGCTTTGTTAAACTTATGAGTGTGGAAGACCAGCTGGCGTTTCATGCTTTACCTTTATACCATCATCCTTTGTTGCAAATTCAAAGTTGTAAGTATGAGTCTCTTCCTGGCTTGTAAGACAACCTGCTGTGATGTGGTACCTGCTAGAAGTTTACAATATATTCATATCAAATGGGTGGTATTCGCAAACAATTTGGAATTTGAAGAATCAATATTTTTGGAAGTTGTTTCAAGCTTTGAATAATAGCCTGAAAATAGTTTTCATAATTTATATTAGTTGTTTAGGTATTAAAGGTTTAAATTTAGCTTAACTTTTAATATCATTTATTCTCTATGAATACTTTAGTCTGAAACTAGTGAATACAACCCTATTTAAAGGATACTGTAATTTGAAAAACGCCGCCTAGCTATGGCGCCTCATTTCAATGATCTATAGATTTGACTTGATTAAGTCATATCGTGTGAGGAAATCTCATGCAAACTATCTTTGTCTATTGTTTTTATCCCATTCATTATATTTCTTCATATCCCTAGACTGACATCATATTGACTTTATCTTCTATGGTGATGCGATTTATTTTTCTGTACATTTCTCATCCATGAATCATGACTTTTACAAATGTTTTTGGTTGGAAATCGTGGGGCCAAGGCAGGTAGAGAATTTGTGTTGTATTTTGCTATGGATTGATATTGAAGCAAATGATTTCAATATGTTGTATTCAAAGAATTATGTTTGTCTATGCATAGGGCTGTTAACGAGTCGAATCGAGCTGAATACCCTCTGGCTTGAGCTCAGCTCATTTAATTTTTTTTTAGAACGAGCCTGGCATGGTTCAGCTCATTTAACTTTTTAAAAAACAATTAATGAACCAAACCGGCTTGTTTATTATGATTCGATTTGTGACTAGGCTTGTTTGAAAATTAAACAAATCAAATCAACTCGTTTAATTATTCGACTTGTGTAAAGACTCATTTAACTATTTGGCTCATTTATTATGTAAATTCTATACAGGGCCTAGTCTATTAACGAATGAGTCTGGTTTATAAATGATAGAACAGAGCTCAAGCTGAATTTGAGCTAGCTCGTGAACAAACGAGCCGAACCTCCCCTGGCTCGAGCTTGACTTGTGTAATAAATGAGCCTAAAATTAAAGCTTGGATTTGATTTGTTTTTTGAAAAAAAAAGCCGAACCGAGTCGGCTCACGAGCTAGTTCGTTTTGTCAACAGCCTTATCTGTGCATGACGATTATGCAAATAATTATATAACAAATGTCCAGCATAATTTTTGTACATGTATTCCATGGTCTTAGCATCTTATGCTTTTATTTGTTGCTGTGATTTTCAGTGATATTTTCAGTCTTGTCTATTATGCTTAAAATTCTTAACTCAATGATTCAATTTGAATTTTCAGGTGGAATTCTACTTCAGTGATGTAAACTTGGCTACAACTGATCATTTGATAAGGTTCATTAACAAGGATCCAGAAGGATATGGTATGATGCTCTTGCCTCTAAGGCCTTCTTTCTCTCTTTCTTTTCTGTTATAGATCTGTAACCTTTAGTAGTGATGCTGATAATAAGGTGAGCAATCTCCTTCACATCAAGAATTCCTGTCATCCTCAATTGTAGGATATGTGTTTGATAGCATTTTGTGGCAATTGGTGATGCCTTGTTTTGCGTATACTGGGAAACATGTTACTCTTTTGTCATTATACTCTTTCAAACCTTTTTATTTCTTATGTGAGTTGTGATAAATGACATATTTGCCATTGATTGGGGACAAATTGAACAGTATATGGCGGAAAAAAAATATTCTTAGTATAGAGGAATAGGTATCATAATAGAGTATCTTACTATAATAACCGATCTAAGATGGGGTATTTTAATGCAGATTTGAGGTTACAAGGACTCCAATCTATTTGTGTTATGTGGACTTTAGATTGTCTTTGTGCAGGTGTAACTTCAAAATAACTAGCATAGATGGCCGTGCAATGCACTGGTATTTTATAATAGATAGAAGCATAACAGTTTAAACATATAATTAATAAGGAAAATATAATTTGAAAAAAATACAAGTGGATATGGAAATATCACACCATGAATATTAAGGTGACAATGAAATTGTTACTTTAGATAAATGAAATATAATTCTCTAAGTACTAAGTAATATATATATTGTTCTCATTTGAAAATTCAATTATACATGATTTAATCCAATAATGAGATGCATAATATTTAAAATAACAATAATTAAAAAATTACAACATATCAAACAAAGATAATTATCCTTTTTGTCTTGACTCAAAAAGAAAATTTATTTCTATTAAGTCTTGTAAGATTATAGAAAAAGAAAAGGAGAGATGAAGAAGGGAACCAACATAGAAAAAGATGCAAATAGTAATATATAATTTGTATTTGGCTAGCTTGATAATATATTTTTGTGCTGTTAAACTTGATTTTAAATATGCATTGAAATAGTTTGCTGTTAATTCCATATAAAATTGTATGTTCTAAGAGTTAGTAGTTGTATTATAAGGTTTTTTTTTGGCAAAAATTGTAAAGAGGAAAAAGCAGCAATTAAAATTTCACCATTAATCCATTAAAAAATTCTTATATTTTAAAATTTTTGAATCACTGATATAAAGGAAGTACATTTTCGAAATGTTTATACTATAAATACTTATTTGTTAAAGTATGGCAGTTATTAATAAAATTGCTGAAAATATTTAGCTGAAGTGTTTTCATAGTAATCACAACATATTAAATAGATAATTAATGTGTACATTAATAATGACATATTAATTATTATTTTAGCATTAATGGCTCAAAAATCATTAAGAAAATGTTTGATGGCTCCTATGGTAATAGCTTTCTTTGCTTCATGGTCGTCCTTAAAGTGAACTGTAAATGTGAAATGAGGGGTTGCCTAAATATTACATTGAATCACTTATTCACACTATCATGTGTGATGAGGTGGTTGCATACAATTAAATATCAGTCCCAATATGCAATATCGGCCAATATTTATTAGATTATGGGTTAGCTAATAAGCGAAATTAGCGATACATGACGGTTTTAGAATTTCATGTATTTATCGGCAATATATTGGTTATCAGCCAATATTTGCAGATATTTTACCAATATTTGTCGATATTTACTGATACTTGCTAATATTTGTTGTAAAAAAATTAAAAAACCCATGCAGCGACAGCCGTGACATATACTTGATGAGTGGTGATACTTACCTGGTTTTGTTCTGGCCTTTTCCAGTGCTGTGGAAGGAAGGATCCACTGAGTTTTTGAAGCCATAAATAAATACATTTAAATGTGAATGGTATATTTTGCTCAGGACTTACCGTTGTTGCAAAGATTGTATTGCAGATGCCAATATTGTTGGTTTTGCCAGTAGACTACAGAATCTTAATTTTTTAGTTGGGATATTATATTCATTATAGGTAGCATTGCGTTTTAATCATTGTCATTATCATTTTTTCTCAATGTATGTACTTCTATTTTGTTATATACTGAAAATTAGAAAAGGACGAAATGAAGTTTTGATTCATTCTTGTTGACATTTGGCAATCAACTAAACAGCAGAAGTAGAATGAGATGACAGGGCAAAGACACTGGACATTCAGAGTCTATAGCAGAGTTGGCATTTTCATTTGTTAGGGAGGATTATAAATCCCTTTGATGCAACTGCTACACTTTAGAAGTTTTATGTGCCAGATATAGTAGCATCTTTACTATCTTTTATTTTCTCTGTGTTCGGTAGTGAAATTTTTTTTTTTTAACCAACAGAATTTAAATAACAATTGTCTGATTTGTAGATTCATTTCTCAGTTGGTTTTCATCACTAATTTGTTGTAATGTATTTTGATTTGAAGTATCCTCAGCTTATGGGATTTTTATTTCTCGACTAATGTTAATATGCAGTGCCAATATCAGTTGTTGCATCTTTCAAGAAAATCAAAGCCTTGATAAACAAGAGTTCTCAGCTGGCAGCTGTTCTGCGGAACTCAACGAAGCTCGTAAGTTCTCTCCTATGCTTGTGTAGCACTGTGACGTTCTGATGCATTATCCCTATGCCGGGCAAACGTGGCTCCAGCACTGAGATTTCATGATTTTATATTTAATTTTAGTTTGTTGTATATGTATTTTTTCCCTTCTCAACAAGAAAGCTGATTTAGCATCATTTGGTTTTCATTCGAAGGCCATCAGTGAGGACGGGAAGAAAGTCAAGCGGTTGCAGCCCCTGACTGGCTCTGATATGGAAGATTTGCAAGTATGTGGATTGATTAGTTGATTCCATCATTTCTGCACGCATTTACTTGTATGGCGTCATGGTTTTTTTGCTCATCCAGAATAATTACTCCATGCCCCAAGAAATCATCAACCAGATGATTTTTTGTTGAGTATTGCAATGTTTGTCTGAGATTTCGTGCTCTTTCAATATTTTTTTTTCATTCTCTCTTTCAGATGCAATGCTTAGTAGCATGGTTATCTCAATCTGATATAACTTGGTATCTTTTTTCCTCATTTGTAGTGTCGCATAGTTGTAGCTGAGAATTTGCCAGACGATCACTGCTACCAGAACCTCATGAAGGTTTTCTCATCAGTGGGGAGGTATAAATGTTTCTCATGCACAGAATGCATATTGTGGAACCCTGTATTTTCCCTGGATTTTTATACTAAGTTCCCTAACTGGCCTCTCAGTGTAAAGTCTATCCGTACCTGTCAGCCTCAGACTTCCAACAGTGGAGCGTCCTCAGCTAAGTCGTTAAAGACTGACAACTTGCTTTACTGTAATAAGGTAATATAAATAACAATTGGTTCTGGGTTATAGTATGTTTTTGTCTGTGAACTTTGTTTCTTTGTGGTGGGTTTTGGTTTGAGCCCAATGTGCTACTAATGAAGTAAAGGATGGAGTGTCATAAGACATTTCATCCTGTATGCCTTCGAATGACATGAAAGCGAAGATGATTGAAGTTAAAAAAATGTTTTATAAACAAATGACTTAGCATTATTGATGGGCAGGTGTGTAATTGCAGGAATAGGGTTAAGGGATTGCTTCTTAGAATTCTTTCTGCCATTGTGACTAGGTGCTAGTATGTCTTGATGTAGTTCAGCTTTCATTCATAATATGATTCCCTACATTAAAACATTCGACCCCTCCTAAAATAAAGCTAATTGCTTCCATCCTCCCCCCCCCCCAACACAATTTTATGCCTTGAAGTGCCCCTGTGGAGTGTGTGATGCAGTATTTAGCATATTTGTGAAAACATGTTCCTTTAGTGACCAGAGTTCTTATGTGTTTTGACATTTTTGGGAGGCTCCTAGTTTTTCCTTTGGAAGCTCTTAATTGGCTACATATATTAGGACTTAAGTGGAGTTAGCAAGGATTTCACTTAACATAAGTGCAAAATCATGGGAATTTATCAATTTCATGGTCATTAGGGATCGTTACAGCATTACGTGGTTATTAGCTGTGATCTATTGGAGGGGATTCCATTGGCTTGGCCATAGTCATCAAATAAACTCTTGTTTACTTTGGTTATGTAGACTAAATTTTAATTTGCTGTATCATTGCTTGGGAAAATTCATGATATTCCCATGTTCTTTTCTCCATTGAACTTGGCAAAGATGCTCCAAACAGAATGCATTGGTTAGATATTCGTTGTTGGCTATTGTAAATGGTTCTTGGAGCATTATTCTCACAAGTTCTCCTGTTCCTGCAGGTGCATGCATTTGTGGAGTATGAATCGGTAGAGTTGGCTGAGAAAGCGGTATATAGGCCCGTTGATCCTACCAATTTTGTGTGAAGAGGGGAAAACACCATAATATTTACTGTGTTACTTTGATTTTATTTTTGACCTTTTGTGGTTGAATATGACTTTGTTTATTTTTTTCAGGTGGCTGAACTGAACGATGAAGGTGATTGGAGGAATGGTCTGAGAGTTAGCCTGCTACTTAAACGCACTGTATGTATTGACACATTGCTTTTAGTTTGACATTTCTATCCATTTATTCCATGAACAGCATAGTTTAATAGAAGTTAAGGGGATAGTTTACCTCTGGTACGTTCAGTGCTAGTTATTCTAATCAAACAAATGAGCTTTTGTTGAAGCATTTTGATAGGTACCGGAGGTAGACTAAGCAGAAAATATATTGAGTTTACTAAAAGTAGTGGCCAAACACTTCCGACTGATTATCCTCCCTCAATGAATGCCCTCTCCCCATATATATAGCAAACAGTGGCCAATAGCAGAAATATTCTCTCCTCATTGAGTTGCTGACTAAACACACAACAAGGACTAATGAAAAATACCTCTAATAACCACCTAATGACTTAGCATTGGGACTCAATATTCCCTTCACATAGCCCAACTATATTAACAGAATAGCAACCCCAAAATGTTCCTTCTAACATATGCATATTTGATCATAGGCCTAACAATCCACTAACTACACTGTCGTTACCTAAAACCTCCCTCTACTTGCTTGCCCCATCTCTTCCCTCTTCAAATTTTCTGACCTGTGTCATCCACAATGAATCGGGCTCCCTTTCCCAGGAATGCATAGCTGACCCTGTCTTCTCTCTCCTCGATTGCCGCAACTTATCATTTTGTGAAACAAAACACCACCTTGTCGTCCAACCAAACGACAACATCTCTGTTTTGGCACTTGCTTCTGTTGGCTGAAATCCTTTTCAGGAAACATTATGTCCGCCTAAATCTCACACATCCTTGTTTTATACCACTATCTCATGGCTTGTTCAAATTGGCATTGTCGATTGTTGAGGCTTGTAGATGTGCTCCGTTGGACGATATACTTTTACTTGGAAATCTTGTTTCAACATGCTGATTCTTTTGCACATAGCAAGGGAACATTGTGGTTAGTGACTCTGAGGAGGTTGACTTAGGGTTGGTAGCTCTGGTGGTATGGTGTTGGTAGCAGCGATGGTGCAGGGTGAAGGTTGGGATTGGATTAGGGATGACAATGGATCTTGAAACTGACCAAAACCTGCCTCCCTCATTTTTAGCGGATGTGGATCTTAGATTTTTGGACTGCACGAATACTGGGTCTATATATATCTAAATGGGTTTGGGTCCACTAGATTTGTACATAGACACATGCTAACATGCATATATACATACTAGTTTCAGGTTTATGTAGGAGCTGGAGGGGAGAAGAAGATGATATAGTAGCACCATAGTCGTAGATGTCATTCTTGTTCTAATCGTTTAAGCAATTAGTTTTTATTAAGTTTTAACATTTTTTATGTTATCTTTTTGTTTAGTGAATAATATATAAATGTAATTAAACTTAGCGAAATTAAGAAAAAAGTGGAAAAAGTTAAAAAATATATAATATCTAATATTGAGATTGACAACCGCAAATTGATGAAAAAAATAAGAAAGTGAAAAATGAGTTGGTAAAATCAAATAAAAATAAACATATATAAATATATTAAATTAATTTATAGTTAGTTGGTGTATTAGGTAATTATTAATAGGTATAGTACACATATATATTAATTTATAAAATACCATGGCTACACAAAAATAATATTATTATAATATTAAACTTTCTTATTTGGGACATATCTCAAATAATTATATCTTGATTGCAAACTTTAAAAAGTTGCTTCCTTGATTGGAACAAACTCTAAACATTTATTCCTCAAGTTTTTGTTTGAATTGGGATGAGAGTAAATATTAAAAATTAAACTAGGTAAAAGGAAATGACAATGAAACTAGGTGGATGTTTGAAATTATTATTTGGATGATATTAACCTAACTTAGGTAAATTGGGGTAAATGTTGTTTTAAATTTCATTTGGATTGAGGTGCGAACAAATGTTAGAAAATAAGACATGATACTTATACCCTTTTATTCTCCTTCTAGGATGAGAGGAAAAATTAGGGCCAAAGTTATTTTTTCCTATTGGATAATTTTTTTTCCTCCTTTGCCTGCTACCTCCAAAATTGGAGGTTTAACAAAAATGAGGGGAATTGGGATGGTAGGGAAAATTTTAATCTTTGAGTGAAATGGAGGTAAATAAGCCTATTTATCTCGATTAACCACAAACCAAACAAGTGATAATTATCTCAGTGGCTGGATATTGGACCTTGAAAATTATATTTTATGTTCAATGGTTTCTGTTGTGTGTGCATTTTGATGGTATTGTATTAAATAATATCTTTGTATATTTTAGTCCAAGCCTGCACAATCTCGAGGGAAAAAGGTTGGAAATGAAGGCAAGGCTACTTGTGATGAAGATGATACTTCCACATCTTTGAATCATCAGGATGATAAACAATCAGAGGGCCCTTCTGGGCAAACTGAAATTCAAAACTATGAGCATGTGGTAAGTGCTCCCATCTTATAAATTTAAACTCAGCTGGAACGATTTTATTTTTTGGACCACGCATTTAGTTGTTTCGAACTCCCATTATCTTGCGTGCCAAGGCCCAGGTGTTCATAGGACGATACGAGTTCATATAACTGTAGATTCTCTCCTTTCAGATCTTTCTTGGTTCCCTGAATTCGTTCCAGGACCAACTGGCTCTCGCTGGTTCCTTTGATTTCTGATGGCGTATACAAAACATGCAGTCTTTTCTTTTGCTTTCTTTCCATACAGATCCTGCCGCCTCGCTTATTCTTCCATATATTTCTTCATTTCATTATTTGTTTGGAATATGATACGATATTCGTGCATGGCTTTTGAAAGGGGGATGAACTAGGCGTTGACAAAGAGGGTGGGCAGAAGAAACATCGTAACCGTGGCCGAGGCAAGGGTCGTGGGCGGGGCCAACATCAAAACCACCGTGGTAATCACGTTGGGCCCCCTCCTACGAACAATCCTATCAACAATGAGCATCCAGTTGTAGGCAAGCCACCTCCGGGTCCTCGTATGCCAGATGGTACCAGAGGATTTTCGATGGGAAGGGGAAAACCAGTAATTGTCAATACTGATTAATGCTGACAGGCTTGGTGTATGTTACGACGGAAGTTCGTGGTTTTAAAAGTAGCACGTCCCTGTCGCGATTGGGGTTCAAGTTCTGCTTTTATGCTTTTTAAGCCGTATGGGTTTTGGTCGCGGGCAAATGTTTGCAGATATTTGTGAAGTTGCGATCTATTTTTGTTGTCTTTATTTTACTTTTTTTTTTGGAAAAAAGAGGGGGGGGGGGGGGATAGAGAGACAAAAGAGGAGAGAATGGGGGCTTATACGTGTAGAGAAAGGTGAATGAAGAACCGACATTGCAATTGTTTGTGAATTGTGATATACTATCAGCCACTTCCTCTTTGGGCGTCCCAACAAAAGGCTGAAGCTTAAAGCTTGAGTAATAAATTTAGTGCTGGTGATAGGAGCGGATATATACTTTCGTATTTATATGTTTGATATGCGCTTTAGCTTTTTGTTCGATTTGAAATGAGTATTTATTATTTTTTATATATTGTTTAAAATATATCAAATTTAGGTTAATTTTTTTACTCCTATTACAAACACTTGGTGTTAATGTGCGCTTTGCCCCAATACTCCCGCTATTTAAAAGCATATGGTATAATTTCTTTAATATTGTTTTGCAATTTGTTACTTATGAACAGAATAAAAAATTAAATGGTATATTTCTAATTCTGTTCTTTTATTTTTTCTACTTCATGTCATCAGTAATTAATTGACTATTAATTCAATGTATTCATCAGGAGTAGTTATTTTTTATATTATAAAAAAAATATAATTTAATATATAGAGATTTTAAAAATATTATATTATTAAACATAAAGGGAGTAGCAAATTTGAGGCGGTCGGAATTAGTTTTATCGATCTTTATGTCAAAAAAGATGTCAAAAATATAGCCATGTATGTGCAGCTACACACATATATGATAGAGGATCTGGAATTATTTCAAGGTGCGGACAATAACCACCACCATAGGATGAGGCATGTCCCACCGATTGGGAAAATGCATACCATAGCAATCTAAATCAATTAAATGACGAGATAAGCAAAAGCAATGACAAGCTACATAATGCCTGTGCTGGAATAAGCATCGTTTGTGTCATTCCTTCGACCTTATCTTTATCAAACTCTACTCTCAAACAGGTATGCGTCATCTATGGCTAGTAAATAGTAACAACATGCGATTACACACCACTCAAATGAATATGCGCATGAAATATACTCTTCATTATTCAACACAAATAAGCTTCTACATTGCTTGCCTGGATAGGCTTGATCCACTCCCACCAGGGCTTCTGCTCATGCGGAGCTCCATTTCAATGAAAATAAGGAAGAGAAAGAAGAAAACAGAAGAGTCAAAGAGGGAGTGCACACCTGCCCTTGCTATTGCAACTAGACTACCCTCATCGATCCTTCTGAGCTTCTATATGCCAAGGTCATTGGAGGTTTGAGGGCACGTGTCCTACTGAGGAAGGAATGCTTACACTCCTGGGGATCACTAGGGAAAAAAATGAACGAAATATTTGATTAATCTATCATTAGGATTTATAGGAGGGCAAGTCAACCTTCCTATAGCATTCGTTTATCTTGTGGCATTCTTTCCATTCTACAGTGAACAATACACCCTGAATCAAGTGTTGGGGTAGATGAGTTATAAAACCACCCGTGCAGCATTTTGATGGATTGCATCTCACGTTCCAAATATCTTGCTGCCTTGCGATTGGTTATGGTGTGGAGCGTTTAAACTCGTATCCTTAAGTACTGCATCTTAAATTATACCTTATGAGAAATGAGGTCTCATATCAAATGAAACAAGCACAATAATAAAGTTTATGTTTTTCAGGACTTATCAACACCCTAAGCTTAAGTCGTTGCTCATCCCAAGCAATGCTATATCATCTTATTATGTGCGCAAACCATGTATGTCAATTCACCATATATTAACTTAAAGGCTTTTGGCTCTTGGTCAATAGCCAGGAAGGCACAAAAACACACACACACACACAAAGAAAAATTATTATGATGCATAGATTAACGCTATATAATGTAGTAGGTGTGTGCATGCTGCACAAACACCGGGCTTCTCATTACCTTGACCAACAATCCTTAGACTAGGGTCATCAAGCCAATCTAGTGTAATTGGTGTCTTGTCTTAATGGCCATGCAACAACGGGTATGCTTACCAATTTCTCTTGGAGCTAATTGATCTGATAGTGATTCGGGGGTTTCTTTATTCATATTTATTTATTTTTTAAATGAAAATTTTGAATTCCTTATGTAACTAGTGTCTTTTACGTAGATGCACTTCACATAACCCCTTATTTTATAATTGCCATACCAAACTCTTATTATCTTGTCAAGCATAAATGTACACGTCTCATATAGGTTTCCTGGTTACTAAGTCTTGGGGGTATTGAAATTTCCTTAACTACCTACATCTTTTGTATGCACAATGCTAAGCTATTATTGAGAGTGCACCCCTAAACTTATCACTTACACTCATATGGTTCACACTCTCATCCCATGAGCTAGTAGGAAACATATCCACCTTGCAATTATCATAAGATATGACCTCAATTACTCTAATCTCTCACCAAGGTTTAGCCTTTCTTAAATGTATAATGGTGGTAGTCTGGCTATTAAGTGCTCAATGAGTTGATGCTACACAATATAAACAATATTCATGCAAGCATAACAATAGAAATTTCTTTTTAAAAAATGAATTAGCTACTCTTCATTAGGCTTCATTGAGTTTGTTAAGTCAATCCTAAGGTCAACGCTAGGGTATGCCTTTTATACTATATGTTTTAGTTAGTGGGGGTGTGGTCAAATAAAAATATAACTTGATTCATGCTAAAGTCAAGTGTAATAAAAATAAAACTAGGTAGTAGGGCTACCTTATGCTCTAGTAAGACAACCAAATAGAGGTTGCTATAACCTTAATATAATATAAAAGAAGTAAACACACCAAAAATATACACATGTGATAGGATTTGGTTATAAGATAGGTAGATAATAAGCATTGCTAGATATTACTTATTGAAAAAAGGAAATACAATAAATACAATATGTAGCCTCTAAAGAGAAAGAATGACAATGTCCCCATTATCACAAAAATAGAAGTGTCCTGACCTTATAAAGCAGGTTGAGGAAAAAGAAAAGGTAAGACTAACAACACTAAGGTCACTATTGAACTTTTAACAAAAATGGAGAGGGGGACAATTAGACTTTAGTGGTCTTTCCTATAATATTAGCCTCCTAGGCCACCATACCTTCATTAACTCCTTCATATGCTTTGTCATATTCTGCTCCTATGTTTCCATCCATCTTATTTCCTTCATCCTTACCATCACCTTTAGAACCATCAACCACCATGTATGTAGTTTAAGGCAAACTATAACTAGGTATGGGCCTCCGACAATTATTTTTTCCCTACTATTGAGAATTTGCAAGTCACCTTGTATTACTCATAGCATGGCATCAATATTAATGTTGTTGACCAAGCATGATGATGTAGTGAATTTTTCTACCAAAAATCTAATTATTCTCAATAACCTGCGTTGCATCCATACTTTTACTCTCTAGATTGTAGTAGATTAGTTATACCTTCTCAAAAGATACAATTTGGTTAGGTATGTTGACATAATTCGTGTATAAACAAAGTGATACCACACTCAAGACTTAGGAGAAGAGAAGGACAATGAAAATTTCTAATTCCTTGAGAGGTTGGTGACCATTTGATGTTTGGCTCAACAACAACAAACAAAATAGACTCATAAAGACCAGGAGGGGAATTATCAAGGATGAAGGCATAGTTATACATATTAAAGTCGGGGAGACCATAAACTTGTCGACATCCTTAGAGCTAAAGGATACCAATTTACCTTAGACAAACATAATTTTGGTTTCTTTCTTAGGGTTGGGATTGTTTTAGAACTTACATATTGTGGTTGTGTTGAAATATTCAAGGTGTTGGCAAAAAAAAACAACAACTTCATTTGTGTTATATTATAGGGTTGGAAAGATATGAAGGTAGCTTGCCTTAGTATTGGAATCACTTTTTCATAATAGAAATCACAAGAAGAAAATGCTTTAAATTAATGCTTTATAGCTTTGTAATAGAGTTTAGGAATCTTCAACCTCTAAGTTTGATGACTCATTAGTAGAGGAATCATCCTTGTCTCTTTTAGGAATTAGGTCCTTTAGGTGTAATTTAGAATTTAGAATTTTGGATTTTACTAAAGGAAATGGGTTAGTAGCTTTCATGGATGATTAATTGATTGATTTTAAAGGAGGCAATAAAATAACTTTAGCCAATAATCAAGTGGTTTTGTGAGTTGACTCCAAAAATTATTTAGCATTAGGTAATGACAAGATGTCGGTAGTCTCTGTAGCCAGTTGAGGTGGTGTCTTAATGGAGGAAGGATTAGTAGGAAGTGGAGTGGTGTGTGTGGTTAAAATAGGGGCAGGGGGTGGTTTTATCAATGGTGACCTCAAGGTGAGGAAAGGCTTAGAGATTATAATTTTCTTAGAATGAAAGCAAAGGTAGGGGTTTGGCATCATGGCTACAAAAGGAAAGCAAGAGAAAGGGAGGTTAGGAATTTGTTTTCTAGAGGAGAAAGTGAATGTTATGAGATGAAGAGTTGAGGGGTTATGAGTGAATATAAAGGTAAGAAAAGTGGGGAAGTGTGTGTGATCTTGGCTGTGAAGGTGCATGGTAAAGATACAGGAAATCATAGATGGTTATAGTTATGTATGAGTGGGAAAATAGTTGGGGAAAATAGTACCCATATTGTAAAATCTTATAACATATCTTCACCCTATGATTTAAGGACCACATGCTCAATCCTTTTTCCTCTCTTATGACTAGAGAAATGACCTCATCACTTTACACCAATGGGGTGTGAGGCAAAATGAATACGATGAATGAAAAATGGGAATGAAAATAAGGAGAAAAAAAGTAATATGAATAATTAAATAAATGGAAACAAAATACTTAGACTGCCTTTCAAGAGAATTTGGTTTAGACTACTCGTCCCGATTATGCTACAACATTTATGGATCTTCGTGTGACTAAGGCCTTGCCCATGTTCGTAGCTTGACCCAAAAAATTGTTTCACCCTAAGTCTATTCAATGTAAACTAAATCCTTATATTCTAATTCAATAATTTCATTATATCATAATAGTAGATTTTAAGACCTTAAAGGGTCTTGATCATCTAGACTCTATCTTGCTTGGAAACAACCATATAATAAGACTTGTTAACCAAGTTATATATATTACACTTAGGTCCTCTAGCCATGCCTTATACAACATGCACTACATATTATAGGTGTAACATCCCCAATTTTCAATGGAAAAATTTCTTTTAACATATTTGTCGAAAAAAATACAAAAAATCCTACAAAAATGGTGTGTTACCACCGAACTAAAATAAGATAGATGTCCTACCATCTATCTCATGTTAGATACAAGGCCAAGTATCCAACTAAATAAACATAAGGAATAGAGTGCACATAATAGATAAAATAAAAGATAGTATGTGTTAGAGTTTACAAAACCAATACCATATTAGGTCCAAATAAGAAAAAAATACATATAAATTTGTGTTCGAAAGGATAAGGCAAAACAATGAAAGTTTAGGTCTCTCAAGGAACAACAAAAGATATCCACCGAAATGTCCACACTCGCTTGCCCTATGCTCAACACATAAATTGGCCAGCTACTAGTCACTCTCAGTTACTTGCCTAAAGTCCTCTCTAAATGGGAGTGAGGAGGTGGTTGTTTGAAAAAACACATTTGTAATATCCCAAAATCCTAAATTCCGAAATTATGGCCAAATAAGGAATTTTTAGGAAAATTAATTATATAAACTCATTTATTAAGATGTAGAGAGTTAATTAAGGTATATTAAGAGGAAAATAATAAAGAATTTAATTGGAAGAAAATTTGGGTATTTTTCTAATTAGCATGGAGGTTAAGGAAATTTATCCAAAATAGCCTAACTAATTTAAAAATGGATTTAATTATTATAATTAAAATAATTATTATTAAAATTAAATATCTAAATTAATTATATAAATAAATAAAGAACAAATATCCCCAACCATTTTATCATTTTCCATTTTCCTTTTTTTTCCTTTTTCTCCTTTCTTTTCTTTTTCTTTCTTCCTCCTTTATTCTTTATTCTTTCTTCTTCTTCCCCCGGTTTGGGCCAGCCCGTCGGCCCAAATCTCCTTTCTCCCCCCCGTCTCGTGCGCCCGGCCTGCGCAACCCAGACCCCTCCCCGCCTCTCCTTCCTTCTTCTCGCTCGCAGCCCAGCGCCGTGCGACACCAACCCCCGTGCGCCCGTGCGCTGCGTTTTGCCCTCAGTACCGTCGAAACGCCGCGTCACGCTAAACGACCTTATGACCGTTGCCAGCCTTCAACGCGACGCGACGTTTTCCTCCCACAATCCTCAAAACGCCGCGTTTTGTTTTAAAACTTTATAACGCCGCCGAACCGGCCGGTTCCCTTCCTTTTCTTTTCCCCCCTGGACCGCCGGTCCTCCTCCTTTCCCCTTCCTTCTTCCTCCCCGACCTGCAACTCGACCCTGCAACCCTCGAATATCGCCGGCCACCTCTGCACGCCGACCGTCCTCCCCTGCCCTTCCCTGCCTCTCTCCCGTCGTTTTCTTTCTCTTTTCGACCCCGACCAAGTCCCTCTCTCCCTTTCCCGCGTGCCCACCTCTTTCCCTTTTCCTCTCCCCTTCCCCGACCCAGCCTGCCATGGCAGGACCTACACCACCTGCCACCGGCCGGCCACCTGCACACCTGCCTCACACGCCTCCTTCTCCCCTTGTCGTCTTCCCCTTCCAATTGCCTATAAATACCCCCCATTGGTAGCCCCGATCAGCTCCCTTTTCGTTTTTTTTCCCGGAAACCCTACCTCTCCGCCGCCTCAAAAAGACGGGCTTTTCGCCGTCACCGGAGACAGCCGCCGCCACCTCTGGCCACCGTTACCATCCCTGCACCTCCCTCGATAAAACCAAGCCACCACCACCCTCCGCCTTACCCTGCACGTGCCGCCTTCGCCGTGCAAAGTTCCTATCCCGAAAACCACCACTTCCAGCCCGTCGCCGCCTTGCGCCACCTTCTGCCGCCTCCTCCGCCGCTACCAGCCACCCTTCCACCCTCTAAAATGCCCAGCAGACCTCCCTCTACCTTTCCCTGCCTTCAACTTCCCCTGCCTCCCTCTCCTCCTTCCTCCCTCATCTTCCACCTCTCTCCACCACCCTCGGCCGCCGCCGTCGCCGCCGCGCGCCGCCGCCCCTTGCCACGCCACCACCCTCACTCCACTCCCCTTCACCTGCTGCTTCTCCCCCCACCTCAAACTTCTCTTTTCCTCCTGCCATCCAGCCCCCACCTTGATCTTTTCCCTTCCCTTCCTCCTCCACCGCCGCCGCCGTCGCCGCCACGCGCCGCCGCCGGACCACCACCAACCCTAGGTGGTTCTCCACCCATCCAAACCCTAACCCCCTTTTTATATAGCTGCTACTATTTTCTACTAATATTAACACTAATATACTTATTATTATTATTATCATTATTATTATTACTTTTATTATTGTTATTACTATTATTATTATTATTATTATTATTATTATTATCATTATTACCATTATTACTGTCTTTATTATTAATGTTCTTATTTTCTTACTAATACTAACATCCCTTTTAAACCCTAACCTATATTATACTTAACTTTGGTCTTATTTTTATAATTATTAGTATTAACATTTTTATTATTATTATTTCTATTATCCTTACTATGGTTATTATTATTATTGCTTAACCTTACTTGGTTGTACTATTGTTATTATTATTATTTTTACTATTATTAGTATTATTATTATTACTATTATTATTATTCTTATTGTTATTATTATTATACTTAACACATTTGTCACCATTGTTAATAATAATACTACCTTGTCTTACCCATGTTACTTAACTCAAGCTAGTAATTATCATTTGGTTGTTAACTAAGAAGAGTACTTGAACCTTATTACCATACCATTTAACATTAACCCTAACCTCATTACTATGACACTATTATTAGCTATTACTATTATCACTATTAGTAGTCTTATTATTATTATTATTATTATTATTATTATTATTATTATTATTATTATTATTATTATTATTATCACTATTTTACCATGACTAGTGGACACTAGTATTATAAGAATGGAACTAATGGGCTTAATAAAATAAGTGTAACAATAAGTATCATAAATAACTATATTTTGACTACTAATATTTAGTATACTAATTCTAAGGTAAAAACCCTAGTTTTGTATAAAACCCCTTTTTAGTAATAAAAACCCTAACCTTAAACTAGAATGAGGATTGATAGTAATTATAAGGGAAACTAATACTTAGCATTTTCCCCTTTTATAGGTAACCCCGACCAAAGCCCTAAGGAGTTAGAGGAGCGTGCTCCAAGCCCGGCGTCGCCTTAGGTAAGGACGAAGTTAATGGCCTTGTGCTATGTATGACATGGATGTGTTGAATGTTATGTATGTCATGCTATGCCATGTATTATATGATTTGTGTATAACTTGTCTTATGTGTAGCGCAGCTTGGAGATTGAGGTATGTTGTATGTACTTTCGTGACATGAGCATGACATTTATATGTATGATGTTTATGATGTAATATGTTATGGCCCACTAGGACATGCATGTTAAGATAAATGGTAATATGAGTTGGGAACCATCATGGGAGTCTTGAAGTTTGTATGGTGGTATTAGGGTTTGTATGGTGGCCTAAATGTCCTATGGTGGTACTAATGATTTCATACTGGTATTAATGGCTTATGGTGGTATTCGGGTTCGTATGGTGGTATTGTGATTTTACGGAGGCATTAAGGTTGTATGGTGGTATTTGTGTTTTTATGGAGGTAATACTGTCGTATGGTGGTATTTGTGATTTATGGAGGTATTAATGTTGTATGGTGGTATTAGGGTTTGTATGGTGGCATAAATGTTCGCATGGTGGTACTAATGATTTCATAGTGGTATTAATGACTTATGGTGGTATTCGGGTTCGTATGGTGGTATTTGTGATTTTATGGAGGTATTAATGTTGTATGGTGGTATTTGTGATTTTATGGAGGTATTAATGTTGTATGGTGGTATTTGTGATTTTATGGAGGTAATGATGTTGGATGGTGGTATTAGGGTTTGTATGGTGATATTAGGGTTTGCATGGTGGTATTAGGGTTTGTATGGTGGTATTAATATTCGTATGGCGGTATTAATGATTGTATAGTGGTATTAATGACTTATGGTGGTATTAGGGTTTACATGGTGGTGTTATGGGTTGTATGGTGGTATTAATGTTGGTATGGCGGTATTAGGGTTTTGCATGGGAGTTAATGATCGTATGGAATTAGGGTTTGGAGTGATTAACTCTGGGGCGTTGTGATTAAGTAGGGATGGAGTAACCAATTGTGACTGTTGAGGATAATTAAGGTTTGGGATGGCTAAGTACGGTGGTTATGGTAAAATAGGGATGAGAGTGGTTAACCACGGGTTGGTGTGGACAATTAGGGTTGGTTATGACTGCTTAGAGTTGTTTGGCGTTATCATGTGTATTATCGATTAAAGGGTAGTTATGAACGCGGAATTTTATTGGTTGCGATGTGTAAAGCATAAAGAGAATGATTTATGCGTATCCTTGGTGAAAACCTTTTGAATAAGATATGTTAAGACATTAACTACTTACAGAGAAAGATATTGAGCCGGACCCAGACCGGTCCACCGGCAAATAATAGTGGCAGGGTATGTTACCCTCGTGACCGGTCCACCGGCTATAATAGTGGCAGGGCATGACCCTCATGACCGTTCCACCGGCTATAATAGTGGGGGATTCCGTGCTCAACAAACCAATCAAAATATTTACAGTGGAACACCTTGTGAGTCGGGGCCAGACCGGTCCACCGGCAAATAATAGTGGCAGGGTATGTTACCCTCGTGACCGGTCCACCGGCTATAATAGTGGCAGGGCATGGCCCTCGTGACCGTTCCACCGGCTATAATAGTGGGGTTCCCGCACTCACACGGTCTATTAAAGAATATGTGTGGAATGAACGCATTATTATTAATGAGAAATAAGAATGAGTCACCGGAAAGTACTCAAGCCTTACCTTGTGTGTTATCGCTTGTTGTCTATATGATTGTGCTACGTACGTTATGTTGTATGATTTTATGCTTGGCCTTAGCGCACCAATGCCCTTACTCAGTATTGGACCCGTACTGATACTACCTTGATTGAATGGGTCCTGTGATGATCCACCAATGGTGGGGAGCAGACCTCCTATGCAGGTTTGATCGGTCACTATTGTGGGGTGGAAGGCTTGGCTTGAGTGAGTAGGCGATCCGGATATTGGTCCCTTGGGATCTGTTTTATTGGCTATATTTTGTACTACGCTCCTCGCTTTGAAACCGTACTCTAAGTTGTATTCCTAAATGATATTTTAACTGTTGTTGATTCGTGGTTTTCGTGAATGGTCTATGTTAACTATGGACCTATGTTTTGATGACTCTTACTTAATGATTGTTTGGTTTAACCTTAGCACTTAGTATCGGAACGGTAGGAGTGAACCGGTCTGGTACTAAGTGTGGCGGTAACACCCCCAAGTTTATGGTTTTAATTCTTTCGCTTCTGCTAAAACCTTTGTCTTAAACGAAATTTTTCAGTAGTAAATTTGGGGGTGTTACAACATTAGTACGCTATGTATTAAGAAAGCCAAGTTACTTCCATGTCGTCGGGAACAAATTCTATGGGATGGAAACAGAGAAAAAATCTATTTCTTGAACTCGTGGCTCTGTTTGATTTGAAGAAAGTTAAGTGGAAAAGAAAATTTAGAGGAAAGAAAATTGAAGGAAACAAAATGAAAGAAAATAATTTTCTTTCCTTTGTTTAGTTGTTGAAGAAAATTTAGTGGAAAATTAAGTTCTTGAAAAATGTTTTTAGTATTTGAAGAAAAGTTTAATATTATTAGAAAGTTTATAATAAAATTATAAAATTTGTATAAACTCAATACTAATACCAAATTTTTTCAGAAAAATTTTAAAATATTACATGCAGAATGTGGAGTCCAAATCTTTGTCTTGAAAATAAAATAAAATAAGTTTCTTAGTTCAATGAGAAACTGTTGGGATGTCATACGGCGATAGATGAGAAAATAATGTAAGGATGAATATTTGATTTGAAGAAGATTCTGAGGCGCAGTACGGCAATAGACGAGAAAGTAGAAAGACATTCGACACGAACATAATACGGAGGCTAGATCAATCTTTGTCCGAAGATTGCATATCCTTAATTCATGGGAAAAAAACTTTGACAGGTCAATTAATTGCGCAGAATAGTGAAGGTCGGAGACAACATTGGCGGCGGAGTAATACGGCGAGCAGTTATGTTACAGCGGCGTTGCACGGAGACGGGGACAGGAAGAAATGCAAAAACGTCATTTTTTTAAAATCTAGGAAATGGAGACTATAAGAAACGTAAAAAAAAATTTATATATATATACATATGATATAGTGTGTGTGTGTGTGTATTAAAATAAATTAGATCTACTAGAATTAAGAGAAAAAAAAACTTTGACGGGTCAATTAATTGCGCAAAGTAGCGAAGGTCGGAGGCAACACTGGCAGCAGAGGAATACGGGGAGCAATTATGTTACAGCGGCGTTGCACGGAGACGGGGACGGGAAGAAACACAAAAACGTCATTTTTTAAAAATCCAGGAAATGGAGACGGTAAGAAATGTAAAAAAAAATTATTTATATATATAAATTAGATCTACTAAAATTAAGAGAAAAAAAACTTTGACGGGTCAATTAATTGCGTAGAGTAGCGAAGGTCGAAGGCAACACTAGCGGCGGATGAATACGGCGAGCAGTTATGATACAGCGGCGTTGCACGGAGATAAGGACGGGACGAAACGTAAAAATATCATTTTTTAAAAATTTAGGAAATGGAGACGGTAAGAAACGTAAAAAAATTATATATATATATAAATCTACTAAAATTAAGAGAAAAAAATAAAAATTCCTAAAATTATTATCTATATTAGTTAATTTTAATCATTAATAATTTTATTTTAATAAAAAAATTAATTAAATAATTTTAATATAATTTCAGAAACGTAAAAAAAATAATATATATATATACATATATGTACATATATGTATACATATATACACACACACACACACACACACACACACACACACACACACACACACACACATAGATCTACTAAAATTAAGAAAAAAAATAAAAAATTCCTAAAATGATTATCTATATTAGTTAATTTTAATCATTAATAATTTTATTTTAGTTCGAGTCTTATCGTAAATGATTTCTCAAAAATAGATTTCATGAAACTATTATTATGAGTTGTTATTTCCTTTTACAAAAATATTTTTCCTCCAGTACATTAACAATTTAGTCCGACATTTTTTTGGATAAGATTTGTTTTTATCGTTTAAGTGATAATAAATAAAAATACGAAGATGTACGTTTAAGCTCATTATTGATATTCCATTGTGTTTATGAATTTATGTTAATTAGATTATGTATTAAAAGCATTTGAAATTCCTCTAAAAAAGATTACGGAAAAAATTCATCTTTTTTAAAGAAGAAAATAAAATACTACTTAAAATTCCTCTTCTTACTCTAATTAAGATAATGTTGTATTAGATGTTTTTATAAAGAAGACAAATATACTAAATAAATGTAATCATCGTTCTTTTATAATATGTTTGACACTTGACATAATTATTTTATTATATTGGAGGCGGTGGTTGTGAATTGAAGAAAAGAAAAAAAAAGAGGAATGAAAATAATTGTAGTAATTGTGGTGGTGGTGGTGGTGGAAGCAGTACAAGTAATGGTGGTGGAAGGGGTGGCGGAAATGGTGGTTGAGACGGTGATAGTGAAGGTCAAGATAGGCTTATTTGTATATATATTAACCCACGCTAACCCATGGTTAACCCGTATAACCCATGGGTTATGATGTGTTGGATTAAAAATTATTAATTATTTTCTACAACCCATCGTGGGTTAGACCATGTGTTATATAAATTATATGGGTTAAAATACTATGGGTTGGATTAAACCATGGTCACCCATTTGAACACCCCTAATGTCACATTATCACATCATAATATTAGCACCATATTCATAACAACATGATAATACACACACCATCATACAAAATGTTCAAAAGAAATACCTAACTATGACTTGTATCCTTACCAAAAGACACCGATCTCTAAGCATGTATAAGCCTAACCCACCTTGTAACACCCCCATTTCTACTACTTGAAAAAATTATTTTGCAGAAGCATTACTTACCAAATTTCTAGGTGTTACCTCCACACTTAGCATAAGTTTGCTTACCTCAACTTTATTATGCTAAGTACTAAGGATAAAACAAATCATAACCAAAGTAAATTAGAGGAAATTTGAGACATTATATAAACAAAAGTTGTGGGTAATATACTTTGTACAATAATGGAAAATCAAAACACCAATGTAAGTAAGAGTCTGAAGATAACTGATTACATCAAAAATAGGTACATGAAGGAACAAAATTAGTTTGTCTTATCTCTTAGGCTCAAATGCTAATGCATACGCTAAACAATTAGTTCTAGCATAACAAGAAAGAGTGGTGGAATGGGATAGTTGACCACCAAGAACAAAATGGAGACATGGAATAAGGAAATAAAGGGAATTTATTTGATCTACAAGTACCCCTCGTGATCAAACACTCACTTTCACCACCTTAGGTAACAACTCTTAGGATAAAGAGTGTGAGATTTTAAGAGATTAAGACAAAACTCTTCACTTGAGACTTAAATGCAAAAGAGAGTAATACTCTACAAGTTATTTGATAATGTGGAGGTGTAAATCTGATTCAATGGACAACCAATGTATGTATGAAAATGTGTTAGGTTCTCAAAGTTACAAAATGACCTTACTACCCATAATGGATAACTAGTTTACCAACCCCATTAAAAAGTTACATCCCAACTTAACTATTTAGTTAGGAATTTTTGAAATTATAATTCTATCCTAAATAAATTTGAAATTCCCCAACATAATACACTTCACTCCTAACCCCTAGGTCTACTGTTTATGGGAAGAAAACATGAGATAGGACATTACATCAATCCTTAATAACAACTAGCTAAAAATAACAAAAGCAAACAAACCATAAATGGTTAACTACACTTATATCCCACCGGTACAATTAGGCACCCTTTTACCCAAAAATAATAGTGCCAAGCTTCTACTTTAGATCACTCAACCTGTCCTTCATGAATGCTTATTGTCCCTTCCATTTTGTGCCCCAAGATGCTAAAAATGGTTGTTGCATGGCTATTGTGTAAGGCTTGGATTCTTGCACATTTTTAGCTAGTTTTGTGGCTAAAGATTTGATCATTTATAGCTGTTTTGTGGGTTTGTGGGTTTGTGTGTGGCTAGTCATTCGCCCGGGAAAAAAGCTATGTTGGTTTGAACAAGACATGAAGGATAAGTGTGGCTCGATCGACTCATGTATGTCTTGCATGGATTGCAAGTTTAGCCAATAATTTTAGTCTAAAGTTAGAAGTGTTTTAGCATCTTTGAACTTAGAAAAATTAATTAGCATGTTTATGTTATTTGTGTGGGATGCTCATGCATCAAATGTACACTTTGAAAATAGGAAACCTTCCTAAGGGCTCCTCTTATCCTTGCCACTCTTATATGCTTCATGCCACTCTATGACCTTCATATAATCATCTATAAAAGTAGTATTAGTACAGCTTCCTTGTACTAAGTAAATCACAATACCTCACAAGAGGTAAGATACCCACATTGCATATAGCCACACAAAATATAAAAAGCATACTAGAGAACAAGTCAAGTACCATAACCACATGCATCTAAATATGGACTAACAACAAGTCTCAAGCCCAACAATAAAACATGCAAGTTCACTTCACATCATTTCAAGGTACAATAGACATATCTGATTAGTCAAATAGATTCCAAATACCAAGGTAGGACATTGAGAAAACTACCAAACCAACAAATCTAAAACAATTCTAATTACCAAGGTAGGGTATTGAGGTAACTACCAACCAACAAATCCAAAATAATTCCACATACCAAAGTAGGACACTAAGGCTTCTACCAAATAAAAAATCTAAAACAATACCAAGGTAGGGAACTGAGGTGAATATGGAACCAAAAAATCTAAATAATTCCTTTATTTTTCTTACACAACCGATATTTCCATTTTACATTACTCGAGGGGGAATACAATCAACCTAGGGAAAATGAGGTACATTAAGTCATATTAGCACTCGAAAGTGACACAATACCCTTACTCTCAAACCTAGGGATATAGTGGTACACCTGGTCATACTAGTGCACAAAGGCAACACAATATCCTCTTGCCTTGGTAACCTAATCCTTAAGTATTGGTACCCCCTATAGGGCTTGTATGACATCTATATAGTAGAATAGGACCTTATTGGGGCACAACGGCACACCAATGAACCAAAATAAATGATGGCTAACACCTTATCTTTAGGGTAGCTAATCCTATAGAGAAACCATTCCTAACAAAAGGTCTTTCACTTTAAGTATTAATATTTTAGGAGGTGATCACAGATGTCACATACTGCATAACAATTTCCATTTCCATACTTAACCATTTTCCTTTTTATTTCTAATTATTAAGGTGTACCCTAAGGTCATCATTTTATGTTAAGCCCAGTCAACATTAAGGTTAACCTATCATCATAGTACATCTAGGGAGATATCTCTAACCCTAGGTCATGTGAATAGATATCATCATAAGCTAACCCTAGTCATGCATATTTACTTCCATATGAATCATCGTAACCCTTACTACCATGCATTAACAATCATGACTTATTTAGCATGTCATTCAAATTGTAACTTGAAAAGGATGAAAATTCTAACAAAACCCTAGATAAGCAGATGTAAATCATACACCATATTACTCATTCATACAGCTTAACTTACAACAATTGTATGTATCATTCATTCAACATGTTATCATTTTATCATGCATGCCATAATACTTAAAAATAATAAAACCCTAGCATGATAATAGGTCTAAACAATCCTAGCATGTTCTCACATAGATTATACCATCTTATGAGTGATTAGATTTACCTAATCTAAGCTCACACAAAAAGTCTTCTCCAAGATCCTCAATAATTTCCTAGGAATTCAACACCCAAACGTATATGTATTAGCATTTAATATTACACAATAATAACCCAAAATTAATAAAACAACTCAAACATTACTAACCGGTTGAATCAAGATAAAGGAGGCCAAACAAAACTTGAGCAATAAATGAGGAAGACATCGGTGGATGTTGTCGAGAAGGAGAGGAGGGGCAATAATAGACTTGGAAAAATCTAGGGAGGTTTCTATGATAGAAATGGCCGGTGCTAAGGAGGGGATAATGGTAGTGAAAGGTGGAGCAATGGGGAAATCCATGATAAGGAAAGATGAGGCAAGTGGAGGGGGGAAAATGGCACAAAAGACTAAAGGTAGAGGGAGAGGCTTTAGTGGAAAATGGTGTAGCAAAGTGGGGAAGATTGGTGATCTTTGCCCGTGGTGGAGGGTGAGATGAGGTGGTTTTTGTCAAAGAAAGAAGGGGTGGAATGGATGGGATAGCTGATGGTGTGGTGGTAGTTTAGGGGGAAATATTGAAGCTAAAGGGAAGGGAGAAGTTTTGGTGTGGTTGGATGAGGAAGGTGGGGTGATTTCGGTGAGGTTGTGCAATGGTGTTGCGATGGTTTCAAAAGAAATTACCGGTGGAGGGGGTGAGGGATTAGTGGAAATGGCCATTACTAAGGAAAGGTGGCCGGTGGTGGAGTGTATTGAGGAGAAAGAAATGGTGAAAATTTAGGGTGATAATGGTGAACCACGATCTTCTTTCTTGTTTGAGGGAGCTCAGGAGAAAGAGGGGAGAATGCGGGGAGAATGCGGGGTTGCTTAGGGGTTAAGGCACGATAAAAAAAAGGAGAGGAGGAGGGTTAATAAGAGGGTGGTGTGAGGGAAAATATGGAGTAAAATAAGGAGAGGGAACCATGGGGGAGGGGGTGTGGTGAAAGACATGGCATGTAGGATTAAAGTGTGCTAGGGTAGAGGGAGTAGGGTGAGGTAAGAAAATCTAGTATAAGGTAAGGGTAATTATTTAGGTGAAGAAATGGGGTAAAATATCTAGATAAAATTATCATGTTATTAAATTAGGATTTACTCGACACAACATATACTGATTGAGATCTAACTTATGTTTAAAATTTAATGAAGAACCCTCTAACAAATTTTAACCTAATTAAATTTTATAGCTAATATGCCATAATATTAATACACATATTAACAATATATTTAATATCAAAAATCCTAAAATAATTATTACAACTAATACACATAATTACCTATTTATAATTAGGATTTCTAGAAATGGAGTTTTACACACCTCCTTTGAGACCTCCAAAAAATAACCTAAGAAAAAAGAATAATACACAATTAAAACTTAAGAATAAAACCAAGGATAGTCTAATGAAAAGGAGGGTGGAGATGGAGCACAAACTAAATCAAACCAAGGGGCACAAGTCTTAAACTAGTTGCAGCAAAAGTTGGTGTAGCAAAAGGGGGCACAAAAATAATACTTGCCATAGCCAAGGTGGGAAATGATACTCCTTTCCACATCTTGGAGGGTGGAAATGAAACTCCTTAACAAAGCTAAAGGGGTAACAACATTCATTGATGTAGAGAAAATTTGTAGAGATTTAATGGGTACAAATGGTGATAATCCATGAACGATACACAGGTAAGTTGAGGGAAGGAAATGAGGTGATGATAGAGAGAGGAGGTTATATTTTGAGAATAGGTGGTTTGAATAGTTGAAAATTGGTAACGAAGGTAATGTAGGGGTTATGGACACAGACACAACCGAGGTAAAGGTTTTTGGGTAAAATTTTCAATGAAACACATCCCTTGACATTTGGCAAGTGATGTTGGTGATGATGAAGGTAGGATAGATGGGTTTAGGTTATAATCTTGACAGAAAGAATTTGATCGGGAGAAGAGAGTATCAGACAAGGAAAGAAGGAAGAATAAGAAAAAGGAAAAAAAGGAAAGAAGTTTAGGATTAGAGTTAGGATTAGAATTAAATTAAAATTTAGATTATAGAATTTGGGTAAGATTAAAATAGAAATCATCCAGGGTTAGGATTAGGTTAAAATATTAAAGACCCGGAATAAAATTTAGGATTAGGTTAAAACTTAGGATTAAGGAATTAGGGAAGGTAAAAAAAAAACAATTTCTTGAGATTACGATTATGTTAAGATATTAGTTACTCATGGTTGAGATTTGTTAAAATTTAGGGTAACACATCACTACTTCCTTAAAAGAGACTTTATCTTTGAAGCGGATAAGTTAAGTCTGGGCAAGAAGAGAAAAAGGATGGGAGGAAAGGTGATCTCGGTGGTTATCTTTGTAGGAGTTGACACTACACTACTAGGTACTACCCCCTTAAAAGAATGAGAACCCCAAAACCTACACAATTTTGCGGAAAAGCCCATAATGCGACATACACATGTCCTTTTTTGTATCTTAGGTCACATCTTCTATGTATCTAGAGAATCTTCACAAGTGGAAATGACCTTATAACACCCCCATTTTTCATTACTAAAAAAATATCATTATAAAAGAATTGCAAAAAAAAATACAAATGTAAATTTTGAAAAATGGGGTGCTACCATCGTATCTAACACAAGATAGACACCTCACCATCTACCACCCGCTAGACACAAGGCTAAGTATCCGACCAATCAAAACACAAGGAAAACTAGATTGTGCAAGATAAGAAAAATCATTGCTTACAACCCAAGAATACATGGACCCAAATCCGTACGATATACATATGAATAAAAGGCTTAACTGAAGCATTCAATTTAAATAGAATACACCATGGTCACTTAAGGACCATAGAAAAAGTCTTCAGGAAAGTCTACGCTCAACAACCCAACACTTCGAAGAGGAGGATGGACAAATCAATGGTCGTCCTCAGAAAACCTACAACAAACTTCCTCCTACTCATGGGATTGAGCAAAGGATTGCAACAAAAATTCCATCAATATGCATACATACTGAGTAAACCAATCTACCACCATCATGTATATCATAGTACAAGCAAGATTCACACGACATATATACTAAATGGTATGACTTACTGATGTCATTCACGTACTATCACATAGGTCATATAAGATATGAGTGAATCCATTTAATCATGCTTAGTTATAATCATGCCAGCATACTAGGGTATACAAACTTTTAACATACACACTGTCTACTCAGGGAAGGTGAATTAATTATATTATATGTTCGATAGTAGTTAGAGTATCACTTACATGGTAGTGAGGAATCAGGGTTACATATATGACTTCCTAACCATGGATGGATCATAAACATAAGACTAATATATCATGCAATAATTCAAGGAAACATGCCAGAACACAAAAATGTACTACAATAGCCATTCAAGAGCATCATATGATCATAATCAAATTCCAGGAAGGTGAGCATGAATTATACCACATATTCATAGCTTAAATGAGTTGTGAGATCCTAAAAATTCATAGATCAAAGTGAATACCATGTTTATAAAATAACCATAATCATGTAACAAGAGCTAATCAGTTATTCCCTTCTTAGGTCTCACTTCCGTCATTATTTTTGCTTTAGTAAAAATAGAATTCCTTTACAAAATCCTTGAGCAATTAATGAGTATATAAAGTTATTTTACCCTAAGTTATTGAGCAATCACTGGGATTATTCCCTATGGTCTCTTAATACTATGGAAGTCATACAAATAAGTGGACATAAATTATGGGCTCATGCCAAGGAACCTAGTGGACATAAGTCTAGGTTCTTGCCAAAATAACATGGACATAAGTCTCGACCAAATCCAACCCTATAGGTAACCAAGCTACTTAGTATCAATATCCCTAGTACATCAGTAGTGTCTAGAGTAGGTAAGGTACTGTCATCTTTAAGATCTCACCTGAAGGCACCTGAAGGTAAAAATGTCTGATGACAGACTAACCCCCGATAGCTAATCAAGGATCGAATAATCCATACCTTTCATGTCGCTCATTCCACTTTAAGTGCTTAATGTATTATTAGATGAAAAATGTCATTTAATATAAAAGCCCACCATAATAATACACCAAGCAAAAAGCCTTTTCAATTCAATGCACCCATATAGGGTTCTTCACATCATCCAGTGTTCCCATTTAGGGTCTTTTCTAGTGATTATTCCATACACAATTCATTATGCCAAAGGGTGAAATTATTTAATGTTAATATCACCTATAATAGTCCTAGCCAACAATTGAATTTTTATTTATTCCCTTGTTCATAATTCAACTCTAGATCATACCAATATCAAAGTCATGGTTCATCACTTAAACACAGTCTTACCCATTTATTAGAGGAAGTTCCAAGTAATTTCCTAAGGCCAAATGTGAAGGTCTAATTATAGGTCAACTAGAGTCAAATCTAACTCAAAATTGTTTATTTATTTATCTCATTAGCTAAGTGAAAATCACTACTCGTTGGTAAGGTTAACTCAAGGCCATCCTATATGTTCATGTTATCTTCTTTTATCTTTGCTAAGTCATTTCACTTACAAGTTTCTCATTTTAAGACCATGATATAGCCCACTAGAGGTATATTATCCATCATTTTAATCCATTACATCATTACTAACTATAAGAAGAATCTATTTTTAGTCATTTGATCATGTATTCATGTTATGTTTAAGAAGAGGGCTAAATGCTACAGTATGGTCAAACATAGAATAATTTATTTTTATTTCCTTTTATACATTATTTAAATTTATTAATCTAGATAATTTATTATCTATTAGTATATTAGGTCATAATCTAAGCATGAGAAATTTCAAACATCACATTTGGGAAGAAAATAGGTGAGAAAAGTAAAACTATTTGAGACTAACTGATCGGTTTCAAAACCAGTCAATGGGTCTCGCTAACCAATTGATCGGTTTCATGGACCAATTAATCAGTTAGGGCTCTACCATCTTTCTAGTGGTGGTGAACCACTCAGTTGGTCAACCTCACCAGCCGACTATTCTGAGAACCAGTCGATTGGTTTGGTTATACTAGCCGATGGGTCTAAGCCGTGGCTAAGACTACTAGAGTTGCCGACCAACTAGTCAATCAGTTGACCCAACAAGTTAAATGTTCTAGGAACCAGTATATCTGTTTAACCTAAGTCCCAAGCCACCGAAGTCACAAACCAACTAGAAAATCGATCTTGGAGACTAGTAGATCAGTCTATGGCCATAGCAACCTCATAAAACACAAATCACACACGATTAGATTCCATAACCTTACCCGATCAAATCCAAATATTAATCTTAGGATATTCAAAGTTCTCAACAAGAAATATTCATGAATCAACATGGGAGATACCATAATTATGCTAGGAACCTTAGTAAATCATGTTTGCATTTTATGAATTTGAATTAGGAAATCATGCATCACATTCTCTTTTTACTAGGCCATTATACAATAATCTACTCCATATGTCACATATACCATTGTCACTTAAGGCACCCAGAATATCAAAAAAATTTTGAATCTAGAATCATAAACATAATATCTGGGTATATGAAGCTTTAAACCAAGTTTTCTACCGGTCCATTAATTTATTATATACAAACTAGTGTTGGTGCATTGTCATCTCTACTATTCAGAATATCAAAAACTTATAGCACCTATACTATAATTACCTATACCATTTCTACAATAATAGGGAAGATAATGATTTACCTTAAAAGAGCTGAGCAACACACTAAAAGAGCACAAGTCTCCAAAAATTCCAATTCCTTTTCTTATAATGAAACACCTTTCAAGAAGGCTTAATTAAGGCTTAGTAAAAACCTTTATGATATTGTGCAAAGGGAATTTAATAAAATTGGAGACCTAGGAGAGAAAATTAGAGAAAAACCCACCTTCCAAATGGGGAAAATAGAGAGCACTAGGGATGAAATTTAAATCTCACTCTTTTCCCCAATAGAACCTCGTCTTGCTTAAAATCAAAACAAGAAGGAGCTAGGGAGAGAATTAAAAGAGGAATAGAATATTAGAATACAACCACAAAGAGGGGAAAGTGGAAAAGCAAGTGTGAAGGAAAACATGGTAGTTTGGAGGTTAGGGAAGAAGGGAGAAAAATTCAGACTTTGAGTTTGAATTACTAAGGGTTTTTGCTGAAAGAAGAAGGGTGAGGGAGTGTATAAATTGAGACCCCCAAACCTTAACCTAAATTAAAGATTTAAAGTGTAGGTTTTCAAAATTTCAAAGCTGACATTCCTGCCTCGAGCTAGTTTGGTGAAACTATGGTGTTCTAGGTGACGTGCCTCAAGAATTTTGAACACACGAAGGGAATGATGATAATAATAAATGAGAATGGAAGTTCACAAAATCTACTAAGGCTATAGAAGCATTGAATCCATTCAATAATCTTGTAGAAGAGAGAGAAAATAGGGAAGAAGAAGAAGAAAAATGAGCTAAGGCTATGAAAGTGAGTTCTTATGAATTCACGAGGAGGGAATCCATTGAAAATAATTAAAATAGGTTAATTAGGCTTAGAAGTTTCTTAAAAATTGAAAAAAAAAACCATTAAAAATTTAGTTATGACTCTAGAAAAGTTTTGGGAAAAGATTCACAAGGAAAATTGAGTTTGAAGAACAACCAAGTCAGTCAAACCAGTTGACTAGTTCCCCAAACCAATTGATTAGTTCATCGGGTTTAAGAAATTAAATTCAATGAAACCAAGTATTTCCCTTAATTCAAATAAAGCTTATCCAAGAACCATACCAATCTTAAATGCACATCTAAAACAAGATCAAACACACTTAGATCACCACTAAGAACCTAGATTAGCACACATTAAGGACTCTACAAAGTAGGGTATTAGAGAGCTCGTATGGGTTTATCGCACCTTGGTGTCGAGAATTTTCAAGGGAACCACCTTATAGGATAATGAATTGTCAAGCTTGATCTCATCAGGTCTGATCACGTGGAAATGATGTACAACATAGTGCCTCAGCTACAAGATGTATAAGACATTGTGAAATTTAGCTAACTCTAGAGGAAGTGCAAAGCGTTAAGAAACCTCACCGACCCTATCAAGAATCTCACAAGGACCAATATATCTTAGGATCAGTTTGCCCTTCCTACCAAACCTCTACACTCCCTTGGTGGGTGAGACCCTCAATAAAACTTTGTACCCTATATCAAATCCATTATTACGATGCCATTGATATGTATAACTCTTTTTTTGACTCTAGGTTACCTTTATCCTATCCCGAATCAACCAAACCTATTGAGTTTTTACCTTAATCATCTCTGTTCCAAGTATAATAGTCTCGTTAATATCATTCCAACACAAGGGCATTCAACACTTGTGTCCATACATCGCCTTAAAGGGTGTCATCTCTATATTGGTGTGATAAATTTTGTTATGCAAGAACTCCACCAAATGTAGATGATCCTCCCAATTGCTTGAGAATTTCAAAATGTGAGCGTATAGCATGTCCTTGAGTGTATAAATTGTCCTCTTAGACTATTCATTGGTAGTTGGGTGATAGGTGGTACTCATCCTTAACTTTATGCCCATAGCCTCTTGCAACTTTTTCCAAAAATACAAAAGAATGAATCCCTATCCGAGACTATGCCAGTAGATGTACCATGCTTACTCACCATAAACCTCATATAAGCATCTACCACCTTATCCATGCTCTAGGTCTATTTCACCGTCATAAAAATTATAGATTTAGTCAACCAGTTGATAACAAATCATTTTTTATTACACACACTATGAGTCCTCGGTAGTTTACCCATAAAATCTATAGAGATGGATTCCCACTTCCACCTTGAAAAATCTAAAGGATTTACCAACCATTCAGGCCTTTAATGCTCTATCTTGACCTTATAATAGGTTAGATACCTCGATATGAACTCCGCTACCTCTTAATTCATACGAGGCCACCAGTAGATTTACTTGAGGTCCTTGTACAACTTATGCCCTCTTAGGTGGACATAATATGAAGTATAGTGATCCTCATCTAAAATTTCGTGCTTCAAATCAACGCAACTCTAGGGGTACACACCAAAAACCCTTATAGCAAATGATACCATCCTCATGAGTCTAAAAACCCTTTGCTCAACCATCATATATCGCCTTTTGATTCCTCTCTAGCTTAATATTCCTAGGCTTCTCACCTCGGATCTTGTTAAACACAGTCAACGTAATGGTCAAAGCACTCATTTGGATTTCTGAATTACCCTTTTAGATCAGCTCTAACCCCATCTCACCAATCTCCTCAAGCAACTAATTAGCCATCTCACAAGAACTCAAATAGTGTGAATTATTCCTATTCAAATTTTCTAAAATAACGTTCACCTTACCCTCATGGTAGGTCAATTCAATATCATATTTCTTCACCAACTATAGCTATCTCATCTACTTCATACTCAACTCCTTCTAAATGAATACAGACTTGAGGCTTTTATGGTCGGTAAAGAATCTACATTGTGTCCCGTACATATATTGCCTCCAAATCTTCAGTACAAAGATGATTACGATGAACTCCAAATCATGTGTTGGGTAATTTTGCTCACAATACTTCAACTAAAAAGAAGCATATGCCACTACCTTACTATGTTGCATCAATACATAACCCAATCATTACTTCAAAGAATCACCGTAGACCTTAAATCTTATTGATCCCAATGGTAGAGTCAATATTGGTTTCATAGACAGATGCTACTTCAACTCCTAAAATGCACTCTCACATGCATCATCCCATCAAAATCAAGTAGTTTTCTTCAGGAGGTTCTTCAAGGGACATTTTTTAATACCCCAAATTTAACGGAGTGTTATAGGGATTGATCTGGCTACTTATACCAACATGGTATACCATCCTTTTAGTGATTCCATCCTAAGAAATCTGTAGTTAAGCGTGCTGGCAGTGGAGTAATTTTTAGGATGGGTGACCCTCTTGAAAAGTTTCAGAAATTTTCTAAACATTTCTCGAAAAGTGTGTGAATGAGAACAAAGTATGTTGAAAAGACTCGTGTTGATCTATGGGGATAGCCGATCAATCCGACAGTGCTCCAAGGTAGCCCCCATGTGGTCATATCGATTTGGGGGTGCTACAAATGGTATTAGAGCAAAACCATGACCGTGAGTTGAACTTGGATGAGCCATTAAGCCACCTAGAGGGACAATTCTTGGGATAAACTATATTAAGATAGTTAGTGGTTGAGACACACCGAGGACGTTGTGCTCTTTGAGTAGGAGTGAATATAATACCCTAAATTGAGCAGAGTGTTATAAGGATTGATCTGGCTACTTATATCAACATGGTATACTATCCTTTTGGTGATTCTATCCTAAGAACTCCATAGTTAAGCGTACTGATCGTGGAGTAATTTTTAGGATGGGTGACCCTCTTTAAAGGTTTTAGAAATTTTCTAAAAATTTCTCGGGAAGTGCTTAATTTAGAAAAAAAGCTCTATGAAAAGACTCGCGTTGATCTGTGGGGCCAGCCGATCAATCCGGAAGTGCTCCAAGATAACCCCTGCATGGTCGTATCAACTCAGGATGTTACACAATCTACCTTTGAGAAGTCTTGAACAAAGCGCTTGTAGTACCTGGACAAGCCTAGGAAACTATGAACCTTAGTAGTGCTAGAGGATGCCTTCCACTCGGTAATTGCCAAAATCTTCGCCATCTCCATGACAACTCCTCCTAGTGAAGCTACATGACTCAAAAATGCAACTACTATGAGTGGATTTTAGTGAAGTAAAGGACCCTATGAGTATCATTATATTTATGATTTTTTACCATATAAGGGAGTCATTAACCTTTAGAAACTCATGATAATTTACCTCTTTGCTTTCTCTTAATTCTAATAAATTGAATAAGCTCTCAATTTATTACCTAACCAATTAATAACCTAGGTTAAGAGTGCTAGATTCAATTAATGACAGCATTATGAAGGGAAACCAGTTAACTACGACCATAATCACATAAGCTCGGATCATGCAATCGTATGAATTAATAGACAATATTATTAATTAATCTTTTTCTACTTTGGAAACATTAATTAATAATTATGTATTAATTTCATTATCCAAGCGTTGATTAAGATCTAAACTAAATAGGTGATCAATCTAATTAGTTTAAATTCTTAACCTATGATGCGAGATCATTCAATTCCATCCATTAATTCAATTAAATATAATTTAGAATCAGAAATTCAAATTGCCTTGTCATATCCGAAACCCTAATTTCATCATCAAATCCTCCTACCCTATAGTATCTATGCTACTATCTTCATAATTGCAATAACACAAAATTAAATGCAATAATCTATAATTATCATCAATGATTACTAGTAAATTAACAATGAAACACTAAAAGTAAGAGAAATAATAATCCAATGAATAGAATTTACTTGCATTCAATAAAAAATAAGAACTTGCAATTAAGAGATGAATGGAGAAGAACTTATCAACTTGAATTGTAGAGTGTTAATTGTTCAATTAAATACAATGGAGAGAAAGAGAATTGGAATTGTGAATTACATGTGTTTTCTATAGAATAAAAAGAAAAATATAGAATTTAACTCTCGAATTGTGAAAAACCGAATTCGTAAAATGTTCAGAAACATTAGAAATATATCAAGGAAAAGTTCGCGTGAGCAATTATAGAATTTTAGAAAAACACGGGGTTGCCATGTTTCTTGTTCCTTCTTTATCTCTTTATGAAATTTCAACACAAGCTTTCCTTTGATTCCATATCTATTGATGTGTTCTTTGCTTCATTTCCTATTTCCTTTGATTTCTCGTTTCAATTTCTTCATTTTTATCTTTACTTGCAAAGCCTATCCAAAAGAGAAAAACTCGAGAAAAGATTAAATCTTATAAAAATAACGAGGAATAAATGACCTTTTTGCTTATGATAATAACATATAAATCTCATATATCACCTTCTCGCTGTGAATGTGTGTAATGATATGTTTTTCTCGATTTTGACTATATTGTTACCTTGCTCAGTACGTAGCATACTGATTATCCTTTTCATGGATGCTGCTCATTCCAATGAGTAGATGACCCTAATGGTTTTATGCAGGTCTTTGTGGACCTAATTGATGATTTTGCTACCTTTGATGTATTGTATGGGGAAGAGTGACTTTTATCTGTAATGGATGCTTGGGTGAAGAGTCATATTATCTGGATGATATTTTTCCCCAGATACCCTATTTGGACTCTTTGATCCACGGTATCCCTTTTGTAGTATTTTGTTATTGTAATCCAGAGTTAATCTCCAAACTCGTATTTGGAATTATGAAACTTCTCTCGTTTTTGATTTTATCTTGTTGAGCATTTTAAATTATTTAGCCTTGTGATTGACATAAGGTGGGGATGGTAAGCCCGAACTAGGTCAATTACGGTGGTAACAACCAGCTATTTGATTATGTTTCCGCTGTAAAATAAAATTTGTCGGTAATATATTTTGGAGTGTTACAGTATGTTTCACCATTGAGTGAAAACTAGTGAGTTTAGAAGGATTAGTATCCATTGAGCTAGACATGCTATGAACTGTCATAGAGTACATACACTTGGTGTTAATAATTCCCCTCTAAAGACTCTATCTCTTGACTTTCTTCCCATCTATCTTGCGTTGATATTAGTAACTTCCTAAGCACTCATTTACTGCATTATATTTTTATTTTCACCCAACCAATATTTAGTTACATAGTTAAGTTCACAAAATACTTTACTTTAGTAAAGCATATTTCATTCAAGTCCCTGTGGGATTGACATCTACTCATCATTTTATCACTTGGGTTGACCGTGTATACTTGCATGATTGTGTTGTGCTCCATTATTAGTATTATCCTACCAAACATTGTTGAACCAAGCACACACCAGCAACCTCCTAAAGCTAAAACTTGCAGTTAAAGAGTTTGGCATATAACCCGTACTATCTAATGAGTGACAACATAGTGCGAAGATGTTGCTTATTCTCTTCTCCACTTTGAGAGTATACCAAAAATTTTTCTATGAAGAGAAGCCCAAAATTATCATGGAATGAACATAATATCCTCATCATCAAGTCTATAAATATAGCAGGCGCATTGATGAGCTTAAAAAGCATCACCATGAACTTATAGTGCTTAAACCATGTCCTAAAGGTCATATTCATTATGTCTTCCTTGACGATGTTTAATTGTTGATAAGCCAACCTCAAGTTGATGTTTGAGAAAATGGAAGCACCCCAAAGCTGATCAAATAAAACATTGATTGTAGGAAGCGGATATCGGTGTAATACCCCAAAATTTCAAAATCTAAAATTTAATATTTAACCCCTTTATTGGAATAATTTAACCTTAAATTATTAATTTCATTACTTTGTGGATTTTTGTTTTATAAAAATAGATAGTATTATTTAATAAATTAATATAAATATTTAATCATTTTGTCATACTCTTTTTATTTAAATAAATTCCCAAACCCTTAATTTTGCTAAAATTAATACTTTAAATTTTTGATAAATTAATTTAATAAAATTTTCCTTAGCCTAATTTCTAATCCTAACTCTAAAAATGATTTTAATTTTCTTTTTCCCTTTTTCCTTTTCCTTCACCTTCCTTCATTTTCCTTTTCTTTCTTTCCTTTCTTCTTCTCCTTTGGGCCAGCCTTGCCCCTTTCCTCTTTTTCCTTCCTCCTTCCCTGCTGAGCTAGCCTAGGGTGCACCACCTCCTCTTCTTTTTTTTCCTTTGTTTCCTTTCCTTTCTTCTCCTTTGGGCTAACCCACCACCCTCTCTTTTTCTTTTTTTTTCCTCTTTATTCAAGTCAGCCTACCTACCCACACTTTCCCTTCTCCCCTGCTCGGTCTCCCTTCTTCTTTCTCTTCTCCCTTCCTTCTTCTCCCCTACAAAGCCTAATCCAAATGCCCCATACCCATACTAGCACCTCTCACGTCCCCTACAACTTCCTCCCTCCTACCCTTGCAACTATAGCATACTGCCCCTCTCTACTCGTCCCTTTCTTTTCCATTTCAGGCCATGCACCCCCTGTATCCTTTCCCGGGTTCCCCTTTTCTTCCTTTCCCTACCACCCTTTGCCATGACAGCCTGCACCCACCTAAATCTGTGCTGGCTTCCCTTCTCTTCTCCTCTTCTTTTTCTTCTCATTTATTTCTTTTCCTCTACCTTTTTCTTCTCCCTCGAGCCCCATTCTCTCCCCGCCCGATTCTTCTTCCTTTCCTTCCCACTTTCTCTCCTGTTTTTTTATCCCTCCCTCTCTGCTGTCTCCATTGCCCAGTTGGCCACCACACTTGCCACTCCTTCCCTTTACTTCCTTTTTGCACCACCCCAAGCAACCACCACACACCACCTACTGCCGACTCCCCCTCTTTGTCTCTTCTTCTCCTCTCCACCACCTCCATGCACCACCACCTTGTGTCACCCTTATCCCTTCTTCTACCACCACTAAAGCCTCCCCTCAGCCACCTAACACCACCCCTAATACCTCCCTCTCTCACCTTTCCTGAAATCCCTTACAACTCCTCTTCTCTTCTCCTTCTTTTCCTTCCTTCCTCTTCTCCCTCCCTTCTCTACACTCCTTTTCAGAAGCCACCACCGTAGTCTCTGCCACCCCTGAGCCACTACACTTCGACCCCTAGCCACCACCTACACCTTGCCTTACTCTTGAACCTAACAACCAACCCAAATCTCCTCCTTCACCCCCTTAACCTCCTTACCCGAGCACCCTTCATCCATTCTCCCTTCCACCCTCTGCGTGCATGGTGTGCTCACGCTGCATGAGTAGCGTGAGTATACTGCCTAAATCTTAAGGTTATTTAACTAATTTTGAGTTATAATCTAGTTTACTGATAATATGTATTTAATAAGAATTTTTAATAAAAATCATTCTTTTACTTATCTACTAATAATATATTACTTGTGACATTATTTTTAGGTATAGTTTTTACTAATCGAAGCATAAGCTTTTAAACCGGGATACCAGTAATGTTTTGTTTTTGCTAGAAATAAGGTAACTCTTATACCCCACTAAAATGTATGGATTATTATATGTTAGCACATTAGGGTTTTGGTATGTGTTTTGTGTGAATATGATGTGTTGCTAATCATCTCATGATTGTTAATGATATATTGAAAAATAGGAAGAAAAGCATGTTATCTTGTATGCAATATGACATGAATGGAAATGGTGGTTAAGAAAGGGGATTGATGTTAATAATGGATCTTGTGCGCATATGCATACTATGTTGAGTAAATATGGACACTTGTAGTAGAAATAATACTAAAATAAGCCCTAGGGCCAATTTAGTCATTTGAACACATCATAATGTATAAACCAAAAGGGGTTGCCTAATGTGTTATATTTGATGCTAATAATGGATATAGGAGTATACATATAAGTGTTAGAAGAAATATCAATATTTATGACCTAGGGGTAAATTAGCAATTTGAATGTATAGTTGTTTACCTTAATAAAAAAGGCATGCTAAGTGTTGTGCAATATTGAAAACGATGATAGGAGTTTGTGGCATTAAAAATGTATGTTCCATCATGAAAAATGCTATATTATGTTCTACGGGCATTTTAGTAATTTTACAAGTGCATTGGGTGTGACCTAAATAAATGTTCATGGAAGGTGATAATGGGTGCTAAGAATTATAATAAGGGTTTTGTGGTGTTAAATGATGCACACTTATTTAAGCAACAATCACATGCATATTGGGCATGGATAATAAGGGTTTTGTGGTGTTAAATGATGCACACTTAATAAGGGGTATTTTAGTAATTTTGCATGTGAAATGGAGGTTGCTTAAATAAGTGTGCATGATAGGTAATAATTGGTGCTAAGAATAATAGTAAGGGTTTTGTAGTGTTAATAATCTATGTGGGGGCATGATTATTAATATTAAATGGCCTAAGGGCATTTTAGTAATTTTACTAGTAAGAAGGGCATTTTAATTTTACAAGTAATAATGACATTTTGGTAATTGTGTAAGTAAGAAGGGAATTTTAGTAATTTTACAAGTGAGGAGAGACAATTTGGTAATTTTGTTGGCAAGATAGGGATTAGTCTAATAAACATGCATGGTAGGTATAATTGATGTTAGATATTATAATGGAGGGCTATGAACTTAGTATCACATAATTAATCACGATATTCAATAAAATATAGCCTAGAGGTATTTTGGTAATTTCGCACGTAAAATGGGGGATTGGGCTAGTGAACATACATGGAAGGAATAAATTAATGTTGAATATGATAATAAGGGTTATGGCCTTAGTATCACCTATTCACGTATGATCATGAACATTATAGAGCCTAGGGGCGTTTTGGTAATTTGGAGTGTAAATTGTGGGTATATTATGATTTTATTCTCATAAACATGTAAGAGATGTCTTAATTGCTGATTATGCATGATAATGTGTGCTGGTTGTTCTAGAGGTGCATGTTAAGATTTATGTGTAAAATGATCATTTGGTGTGTAGGGTACTTTAATTTCATAATCAATAGTATAATCATGATATGTTAATCTATTATGGTATGTTGATAAATAAAAATGGATTACGTGTTAGAAGTAGGTGGCAAAGAGGTAGCCTTAGCCTTAGGGGCATTTTGGTCATTTTGACCTAAGGTGCCCAAGTGTGAATATTGGAACCTAGGATGGCCTTAGTGGACTACTTAAGTTAACATTGACAATAATCCTAATAATGACTACTTTATAATAAGGAAAGCAAATAAAAATGGTTAAGTATGTAATTAATGTGTTTCTCGTGGTCACTTTAATTAAGATACTAATACTTAAAGTGAAAGGTCTCAAGATCGAGATTGGTGGCTCTTTAGGGATCGCTACCATAAAGATGTGGTTTAATCCATGATTATTCTAGATTTTGCTGGTGCACCTTAGTGCCCCAGTCAGGCACTATATCTTACTCTATTTAGCTCTACAGACCTATTTAGGGGGTATGCATCCTTATGGATTAGATGTCCTTGTCGGTAGGGTACTATGTATCTTCGTGCACCGGTGCGACCAGGGTACCTTTGCGTCCTTGGGTTGATAGTTGGTAGGATACTATGCTTCCCATATGAGACAAAATGATCGGTGTACCTTTATGTCTCTAGGTTTGTGATCTCCCCCTCGAGTTAATAAAATGGAATTTGGTGTGATAATTAAATGGAAAGACACTAATTACTTATAGTAGAACACCACGTAGGTTGGAACTATGTGGATAATATCATATGTATCGGTCCACTAGTTATAATAGTAGTCAGAAGCATTCTTCCCTAGAGTATATTATATGTACCGATCCACCAGTTATAATAGTGGTTAGGAGCATTATGTCATGATAGTATCATATGTACTAGTCTACTAGTTATAATAGTGGCTAGGAGCGCTCTACCCTAGAGTATATCTTGTGTATTAGTCCACCAGTTATAATAGTGGAGTCTTTGAACCTACGTGGATATAATTCGAAAGATGATTAATATCTAATTAATAGCTTAAGTCTAGATAATAATGATTATACCATTATGATCTATTGATATGATATGATATGTTTAGCCTTAGCACTTGGTACCGGAATGGTGGAGGGAAACCAATTTGGTATTAAGTGTGGCGGTAGCATCCCCAAAATTTACCGTATTTGCTTCCACTTTAAATTTTAAAAATGAAAATTTTTAATAGTGAATTTTGGGGGTGTTACAATCGGTTCTTCATCATCAACTAGTTCAGACTCCAATAGTTTATGCACAAGCGAAGACTCTCAACCTTCTTTTTCATGAAGAGAATCGGTGATCCCCATGGATACACACTAGGGCGAATGTACCCATGATTTGCTAACTCTTATAGTTGTGACTTTAACTCTCGCAACTTTATCAACGCCATTTAATAGGGTGCCTTCAAACTAAATCACCCCCGTACTAGCTTGATGGTGATGTTTATCTCATGTACCAGTGGCATACTTGGTATCTTCTCCAAAAAATACATTAGGAAACTCTCGAGCAACTAAAATGTCCTCCAACACCAACACATGCTTGTTCAACTCCTGAACATCACACATATATATGGGGTAACTGTAATACCCCCAAATTTACTACTGAAAAATTTCGTTAAATTTAAAAGAAGTTTAGCGGAAGCAAGCAAATCAAATTGTAAATCCGGGGGTATTACCGCCACACTTAGTACCAGATCGATTCATACCTACCGACCCGATACTAAGTGCTAAGGCTAAAAAGAATAGAGTTAGAACAAATCATTCATGAGGCATAAGTTTTACAGAATCAGAGTGCGAAGGTCAAAAGTTACATTCCGAAATACAATTTAAAAAGTCCATATATCAGAGTACTTAAAATAACGGAATAACAAGTATGATAAGACCCTTGAAAATTTAAGTACAACACTTGTGACTTCCAAGATGAATACGGTTACACAAAACAAATTCCGAAGGGTAAATATCCGGACCACTTACTCACTCAAGTCAACCTTCCACCCCGATTTAGCAACCGATCAAAACCTGCATCAAAGGTCTGCTCCCCACCATTGGTGGATCATCACAGGACCCATTCAACCAGTGTAGTATCAGTACGGGTCCAGTACTGAGTAAGGGCGTAGGTGCAAGGGCCAAGCATACAATCATACCACGTAGTCTACATAACACAATCATATAAGTAACATGCAATGACACACAAGATAAGGCCTCAGTACTTTCCGGTGACTTATTCTTTATTCTCGTTAATAATAATATGTCCATTTCATACACAGTATTTATTAATCCATGCGAGTGCGGGAGCCCCACTATTATAGCCGGTGGAACGGTCGCGAGGGCTATGCCCTGCCACTATTATAGCCGGTGGAACGGTCGCGAGGGTAATATACCCTGCCACTATTATTTGTCGGTGGACCGGTCTGGCCCCGACTCACAAGGTATTCCACTGTAAATATTAGTATCTTTCCATGACTTATCACTTTTACGTTTGATTTGTTGAGCACGAAATCCCCCACTATTATAGCCGGTGGAACGGTCGCGAGGGTAAGATACCCTGCCACTATTATAGCCGGTGGACCGGTCTGGGTTCGGCTCAACATCTTTCTCTGCAAGTCGTTAGTGTCTTAATGTATCTTATTCGAGGGCATATCTTTTGTCATGCATGGCCAGAGATCTCAACACATCACATCAAAACTGAGGGTATATGCATACTATTACATACAAATGGGGGCACAAGCACACGTCCTAATTCCAAGCCGCGTTACACATGGAACAGATAAGATAATGACGTTTCAAAACACAACACATAAATCATATAGTACATCCACGGCACATAGGATACATGTCACACCTTCAATTAGCTATATCCTTACTCGGTTTTGGTTACCGAGCTATCTCTCGCACTTATTTTAGGCCACTAAATACCCTTTGCGATTTATCAGACTTAACATATTTCTCGCATTGGAAACCAGATCATGACCCTTAGATTCAACTCTCCCTCATGCCTTACTCCTCCTCGTTTCTTTTTATTATTTTCTTTTTCTTTTTCCACCTTCTCAAATTAGGGTTTCCTTCCCAAACCCTAGGTACCCTTATATGACCCTACGTACTATTTTTCACCTCGAGCCTCCAGACTCCCAAACAAACTTTCCATTACTTTCCCCACGTCCCAAGGTAACTTTTCATACGTAAGGTTCGCCCCCATGCGGACCTTAACCTCCCCATGCAAACCCTATCATTTCCACCATGCCAACCCTATCATTCCCATGCAAACCCTAGTTTCTCCCAGGCAACCTTACTTTCTTCCACTCTTCTATTTATTTAATTCCCCCTTTTTCCTCATCATTTCACAGATTACAGATTACCTAGGTCGCCCATACCTACGTTAGCCAGCGTACTTCCCTTTGGTTATCTTAGTCGCTTATTTTTCTCTTTCAAGCCCCCACTCCACAACTCCTCATCAAAACATCTAGCATGCATGTCACATCACACCACATCATCCTTGTACCATACCATATTAGTACATATAGACGAGAGTACGGGAACATACCTCGGTCCCATGCTGCGCTACATAAATACACAGATAACATACAGATTATAGCATACAACCGCACAAGGCATACAATACAGTTAAAACATGCAATACACACAGGTGGCCTTAGTTACGTCCTTACCTAAATCGGCGCCGGGCTTGGAGCACGCTCCTACACCTCCTGGGGTTTGACCCGGTTCACCTATAAGAGGGAAATACTTAGGGTTAATCTCCCTCTGCCGGAATTATCAAAATTCCTATCTTACCCCTATCATGGCCTAATACCAAGGCTAATATTAATGATGGGGTTTATAAATAAAGGGTAGGTTATTACTACTCTTACGATAGCTTAAACGGATTATCACTAATTAAAGTAGGTTTTAGCAAATCCAGAATATTAGGGTGAGGGTTTCAATGTTATTAATAATAATTACCAATAATACCAACAATAATAAGAATACTACTAATAGTACTCATAATAAGAATAATAATGGTTATAATGATAATAATGATGATAATAATAATTGAAATCATAGTAGCATTAGTGATAGTGTGTTACCGATAATAATAAAATACTAACACAACCATAACCATTTAGATGACAATATCGATAATGATGATAATAATAATAATAATAGAAGGAGTAGTAGTAATGAAAATAATAATAATAATAATAATAATAATAATAATAATAGCAATAATAATAATAATGATAGGAGTAATGACAATAATAATAATAATAATAATAATAATAATAATAATAATAATAATAAATACAATAATAATACTAACAATAACGACAATAATAATAATAATAGTAATAACACAAAGGATGATAAGAGTACTAGAAATAGTATGAATAGGAATAACAACGATAATAATAATAGTGAGAAAAATAAACATAATAACACTAGTATTAATCATAGTAAAAATAATAGTGATGATAGCAATAATGATAGTAACAATAATGACAATAATAAAATAACAATAATAAAAATAACAGTAATAATAATCACAATAATAATAATAATACAATAGTTGTGGCAATACTAAGCATAACAAAAATACTAAGGTAATAATATTAAAGTATAACGTTAAGGATAATAACGGTAGTAATAATCGATAAAATAATAAATGCGTTAAATACAACAACAACAAAATAATAACAAGGATAATAATGATATAATAATAATAATAAGGATAATAATGATAATGATAATAATAATAATAATAATAATAATAATAATAATAATAATAATAATAATAATAATAATAATAATAATAACATAACTATAAGGATAGTAACAGTAACGATAATGATATAAAAAAAAAGATGATAATGGTAGTAATAATGATAGTAATGCTCATAGTAATAATATTAATAATACTAATAACACTAATAATAATAATAATAATAATAGTAATAATAACTTAATAAGGCCCTAAAGTTAATTAACACCATTACTTAAAGGTCCTTAGGGTAATGTTGAGTCTTAGTAATAATAATAAGGGGGGTAGTATTAGTAATAATAACAATATTAGTAATAATAATGGTAATGTTAATATTAATCATAATACTAATAATAGTAGTTAATAAGATTAAATCATTAATCAATTTTATTTATTTTTACTCATTTATTTATTTTTAAGCTTTAGGGTTCAGGGTGTTGGGCAACCTGACTGAGGTGGTGGCGGCGGCAGCGGCGGCGGCGCGGCGGTGGAGGAAGGGAGAGAGGGGAAAAATGGTGGTGGAGGCTAGGGAAGGGGAAACTAGGAGAAATGGGAGGTATAGGGTGGTAGAGCAGGAACCCCTGGTTGTTTTGGGGGGTGGTGGTGGTGCTGCAAGCGGCGGCACAGCCGGTGGCGGCGGCACGAAGGTGGCGCAGGGCTGGAAGGGGGTCGATTCGGGAAGAGGTTTTCGCACGGCCAGGGCGGCACATGCGGCGCGAGGCAGGGTGGCTAAGGTGGTTGGTTGTGTAGAGGGCGGTGCAGGGAGGATTGTGGTGACACGGGCAGGCGTCAACGGTGGCCGAAGGAGGAGGAAACGGCGGCTGAAAGTGAGGCGGCGCGACGGCTCTAGTTTTCTGGGTTCCAAATTTCGAACCCGATTAAGGCAACGGTTAGGGCTATTTATAGGGAAATTGGGACGGGAAAAAGACGAGCTTCAAGTGGGAGGTTAGGGCTTAGGGTTAGGTTAGGTTGTCCGGCGAGATTCGTCGGCACATGGTCTGCGATTTGCAGGCCATGATTTGTCAAAAAAAGAAGGAGGTTTCGTGCGGGGAAGGACCGGATCGATTAGTCCAATCTACAGGGGAGACAACGAGGATGAAAAGGGCGAAATGACGTGAGCTAATGGCGTGGCGTTGAAGCTTCCTTCTCCGGCGAAAATCTCGGGTTGCAGGTGGTTGAAGGTTGAAGACGAAGTACGGGTGGGGCGGACCGGCGGTTCAGCGGGGAAAGAAGAAAAGAAAGAAAAGGCCAAACCGGCCGGGAGGAAGGAGGTTGTGCGTTGGGGAGATGGGCCGCGCAAGGGGGAAGGCGCTGGGCCTGGCAGGCCGGCCCAGTCGGGGTAAAAAATGTAAGGAAGAGAAGAGGGGAAAGAAAAAGGAAAAGGAGGGAGAAAAAGGAAAAAGGAAAAAGGAAAAAGAGGGAAAATTAGTGGTTGGCTTAATTAGTATAATTTGGGTAATTTGGGGTATTTAATAAAATATAATTATCAAAACAATAATTAAATTCTATTTTTAGGTTAATTTTGGGATTTTTGGAAGAATCTTCTTAAATTCCATTTTAATTAACAAAACACTTAAATTTTCTCTAATTAAATTATTTATAAATTTTATATTAATTTGAAACTATTTTATCCTTCCTATTTTAAATAATTTAAGGTATTTAATAAATTTCTAAAATAAAAACCTTAATTAACTTAAAATACCACAACTCCTCCTATTTACACACTTATAGATTCCTTCTTGATTTATCCTAATTAATTCCCATTTATTTCACTAAAAGTAGTTTATTTTAATTAATTTCCTAATAATTCCCTATTCGGCCATGATTTCCTAAATTAGGGTTTTTGGGGTATTTCAGTAACCCCTCTACACCAATGAGTACATTGTATGGGCATATACAACCTTCATTGTATGCCTAGGCTTGCATCTCCCATGGGAGAACCTAGCACCCTAAGGTCCTTGCAACACAACTTATTCCAGATCACAATCTATCATGACCCAATACCTCCCCTGTAACACCCCCAAATTTACTACTGAAAAATTTCGTTTAAATCAAAAGGTTTAGCGGAAGCGAACGATAAAACCGTAAACTCGGGGGCGTTACCGCCACACTTAGTACCAGACCGGTACACTTCTACCGCTCCAGTACTAAGTGCTAAGGCTAAAACCAAACAACATCAAGTGCGAAATATTAAAACATGAGTCGACATTTGACATAAATCATTAACAAAACACAAGTCAATTAGTATTTAGAATACGGTTTAGGAGTACAAATTAAGAGTACGATTTCAAAACATGAAGCGTAGTACAAAATACAACTAAATAAAACAAGTTCCGAATGATCAATATCCGGATTGCCTACTCACTCAAGTCAAGCCTTCCACCCCAAAATAGTACCCGATCATAAACCTGCACAGGAGGTCTGCTCCCCACCATCGGTGGATCATCAAAGGACCCATTCAATCAAGGTAGTATCAGTACGGGTCCAATACTGAGTAAGGGCGTCGGTGCGCTAAGGCCAAGCATACAATCATACAACATAACACGCATAGCACAATCACATAGGCAACGTGCGATAACACACAAGATAAGGCCTGAATACTTTCCCGGTGACTTATTCTTTATTCTCATTAATAATATGTCCATTCCACACATATTCTTTAGCAGTCCATGTGAGTGCGGGAACCCCACTATTATAGCTGGTGGACCGGAAAGTATACACTCAGGGCAGAACACTCCTGACCACTATTATTTGCCGGTGGACCGGCCTCCAGGGCAGAATGCTCCTGGCCACTATTATTTGCCGATGGACCGGTCTGGCCCCGACTCACATGGTGTTTCACTGTAAGTACTTAGTGTATTTTCCATGACTTATTCTTTATTCTCATTAATAGCATGTTCATTCCACACATATTCTTTAATAGTCCATGTGAATACGGGAACCCCACTATTATAGCCGGTGGACCGGAAAGTATACACTCAGGGCAGAACGCTCCTGACCACTATTATTTGCCGGTGGACTGGTCTCCAGGGCACCCCAGCTCCTGGCCACTATTATTTGCTGGTGGACCGGTCTGGGCTCGGCTCAACAATCTTTCACTTTACATGATTAGTGTTTATCCGTGTCTTATGAGATAGCATTCCACCCTTGACATGCATGTCATCGATGTTCTACTACTATTCTCCCAAGAGGGCCCATCCCATATTTTGAGACTCCGGCACCTCTTATCACGACCCGACATCCATTCCCCCTTATGCTCACACATAATGAAAGACCAACTCCTGAAAGTGTAGATTAAGCCCAACACCCTATGACATCGGTCTCGCCTATTCTCAACCTCTAGGGTTTTCCCCTTGGAAACCCTAGTTGGGCCTATGTGGCCCAACCTCTTCTCACTTACCTTACCATTACTTATTCTTCACCCCACATCTCACCCTTATTAGGTCAAACCCCAAGACATATCACTTTACTCCTTGATCTCGCATGTGGCCGGCAAAACCCTAGTTGGCTACATCAAACCCTAGCACCTTACTTCTTCCACAAGTAACCTCTCTCTTTTCATCCCCAAGTCTTTTTTTTTTCACATGGAAACGCATACTCATCTTTTATATAATAGAATTCTCACTCTTAACCCATACTCCACCCTTCCTTAATCATCCTTACTTTTACACTTCCCAAATTTTCACTTCCTCCCCAAAAACCCTAATCGGGTCCTTTATACACCCTTACACCAACCGACGTACTATTTTCCATCCCAAGTCTCCAATCACTCCACAACTCTCCCATTCTCTTGTTTACACCCTAAATCAACTTTTCTCATGTAAGATTCACCCCCATGCAGGATTTAGTCATCTCATGCAACACCCCAAGTCACCATGCAATCTTTAAGACTCCCATGCATGGTTCCCAACTCTCATTTATTTTGGACATTCCTCCCACTTAAATCTTCTCTCATGGATCATGAGGTACTTAGGTCAACCTCATATCCCCCTTAGTGAACTCACTTCCCATTTATTTCTTGTCATCCTCATTCAAACTCATATTATTATTTAACCTAACATGCATGTCCTAGAGGGCCATATCATAACACATCATAAACATCCTACGTATACATGTCATGCTCATGTCATAGAAAGCACATACAACATACCTCAATATCCAAGCTGCGCTACACATAAGACAAGTTATCCACAAATCATATAATACATGGCATAGCATGGCATACACAATACTCAACACATCCATGTCACACATAGCACAAGGCCATAGCTTCGTCCTTACCTAAAGCGACGCCGGGCTTGGAGCACGCTCCTCTAACTCCTTAGGGCTTTGGTCGGGGTTACCTATAAAAGGGGAAATGCTAAGTATTAGTTTCCCTTGCAAGTACCATCAACCCTTATTCTAGTTTAGGATTAGGGTTTTTATTACTAAAGAGGGTATTATACAAAAACTAGGGTTTTTACCTTAAAATTAGTATACTAAATATTACTAGTCAAAATGTATTTATTTTTGATACTTATTGTTACATTTATTTTATTAAACCCATTAGTTCTAATCTTGTAGTAATAGGGTTTATGCTAGCTATAGGAAAATAGTGTTAGCATTAATAAAATAGTGACGCTAATGTCTAGTGATAGAAACCCTAGCGTTTTAAGGCCAAGTCTATTAATGGTGTTATAGTTGAAATAATAATATTACAAAGTCACAATACTACAAGTAAACTATTCCTAAGGGTGATAATGATAATAGTTGTATATTCTTGAATAATACAAGGGTTCAAATGCTTTTGGTTACAATAATAAGGTAGTGATAGTAGTAATAATAGTAATAGCTAATAATAGTGTCCTAGTAATGAGGTTAGGGTTAATGTTAAGTGGTATGGTAATAAGGTTCAAGTACTCTTCTTAGTTAACAACCACATGATATTTACTAGCTTGAGTTAAGTAACATGGATAAGAACAAAAGTAGTATTATTGTTAACAAAATGATAAGGGTGTTAAGTATAATAATAATAATAATAATAATAATAATAATAATAATAATAATGATGATGATAATAATAATAATAATCCTCGTGGTAATAAAAATAACAATAATAACAACCCAGTAAGGTTAAGCAACCACAATAATAACCGTAGTAAGGATAATAGAAATAATAATAATTAATAATAATAATAATAATAATGTTAATACTAATAATTATAAAAATAAGATCAAAGTTAAGTATAATAAAAGTTGGTTTAAAAGGGATGTTAGTATTAGTAAGAAAATAAGAACATTAATGATGGAGACAATAATAATGATAATAATGATAATAATGATAACAGTAATAATAATAATAATAATAATAATAATAATAATAATAATAATAATAATAATAATAATAATAATAATAATAATAATAATAATAATAAGTATAATAGTATTAATATTGGTAGAAAATAGTAGCAGTTATATAAATGGGGTATTAGGGTGTGGATGAGTGGAGAACCACTTAGGGTCGGTGGTGGTCTGGCGGCGGCGCGTGGCGGCGACGACGGCGGCGGTGGAGGAGGAGAAGAGGGGGAAAGATGGAGGTGGTGGTTAGATGGGAGGAGAAAAGAAGAAGTTTGAGGTGGGGGAAGAAACAACAGATGAAGGGGAGTGGAATGAGGGTGGTGGCGTGGCAAGGGGTGGCGGCGCGCGGTGGTTGGCGCGGCGGCTGAGGGTGGTGGAGAGGGTGGAAGATGGGGGAGGTAGAAGGAGAGGGAGGTAGGGGGAGATGGAGGTATGAGAAGGTAGAGGGAGGTTTTCTGAACATTTTGGAGGGTGGAGGAGGCGCTGGTGGCGGCTGGGTTGGCGGTGGAAGGCGGCGCAAGGGCGGCGAAGGCTGGAGGTGGTGGTTTCGGGATGGGAACTTGGCACAGCTAGGACGGCACGTGCAGGGCAATGCGGAGGGTGGTGGTGGCTTGGTTTTTTTGAGGGAGGTGCAAGGATAATAATGGTGGGCAGCGGTGGCGGTGGCGGCGGAAAGCCCGTCTTTTTGAGGCGACGGAGAGGTAGGGTTTCGGGGCAAAATCGAAGGAGGGAGCTGATTTATGGCTGCCAATGGGGGGTATTTATAGGCAATTGGGAGGGGAAAATGACAAGGGAAGAAGGAGAAAAGTGGGGCAGGTGTGCAGGTGGCCGGACGGTGGCAGGCGGTGCAGGTCCTGCCATGGCAGGTTAGGTCGAGGAGGGGGAGAGGAAAAGGGAAAAAGATGGGCACGCGGGAAGGGGAGAGAGGGACTTGGTCGGGGTCGAAAAGAGGAAGAAAACAACAGGGAGAGGGGCAGGTGAGGATGGCCGGTCGTTGGCTGGTGGCTGTCGGCAGAATCGGGGCTGCAAGTCGACGTTGCAGGTCGGGTTGGGAAGAAGAAGACAGAGCAGGGTGGACCGGTCGGTCCAGGGGAAAGAAAGAAAAGAAAAAAAAGGGGAACGGTTCGGCTTGTTGGGGGGGCAAGGAGAGGGCTGACGCGCGGAACGGGCCAGGGAGGAAAGGAGATCTGGGCCGACGGGCTGGCCCAAACTTTGGGGGGGGAGATGGAAGAAATGTAAAGGAGGAAGAAAGAAAAAGGAAAAGAAAGGAGAAAAGGAAAATGGAAAAATAGAAAAATGATAAAATGGTTGGGTTGGGGGTATTTGGGTCTTTATTTGTTTATATATTTAATTTGGATATTTAATTTTAATAATAATTATTTTAAGAATAATAATTAAATTCATTTTTAGATTAATTGGGATATTTTGGATAAATTTTCCTTAACTTCCCTTCTAATTAGTAAAATGTCCAAAATTTTATAAATAATTTATTTATTGATTTATCTTTATTTTCCTCAATTAATTTCCTCTTTATTTAATAACGTAATTTATTTTCTTAATTTTCCCTAATAAATAATTATTTTGCCATAATTCCTAATTTAGGATTTTGGGGTATTACATCCCCAAAATATCAATCCCAAGGATAACATCAAAGTCCCATAGGTTTATCTCAACCAAGTCAAATAGAAAGTCTACCATGAATTTATCTAAGTCCACATCCAAGTAGAGTCTAGTGCAATCTAGTGTATACCTAGAATGTAAAACCACAGATGTAGAGAAAATAGTAGATTGAGGCAAAGTAGCTCTAGCAAAAAAAGTGGTAGATACAAATAACAAAGATGCATGAAAGTCAAATAATACATGTGTTCAAAAAGAGAGGACGGTGAACATACCAGTGACCACATGTAGCTGCCGATCATCCTTTGGTTGACTGATGACATTCAAGCGCTCACCTGACTCTATTCTCTAGTATCCTCCATGATACCCTCCAGAACTATAGGTTTGTTCTCTTACCTAAAAAAATGGGTGTTGCCCCTGTTGTCTCCCTTGAGCCTCCCTAGGCTTTACACTGGATGGGGTAAGTGCCTTCTATTGATCTTGCTATTATGGTTGCGTCTGGTAGGTCTGTTGCTGGTGAATTGATTTAGGAGCATTCTCATTTGATGATCATAATTTTATCATTAATCTTCATATGTTTGAGTGCCAAATAACTCTCATTACTTGGAAAAATTAATTATCCAAGAAAAAAATTAGCCATGCAAACCTTGTTAACCACCTCCTTTGTAGCATTTACAAACCAACAAAAAGAAGGCACCTAATGCCAAGTTTTTCCCCAAGTTTTCCCCATATTTTTATCCATTTCCCCTTAATATTTTTATCCCTAAAAATCCATCGAAAATGCAACCCATATGCACTGTCGGAAGCCAGACAAATCAGCTACAAGCCCCTCTCATGTTGGATGTCAAGTCACTTTTAGCACTCAGGAAGAACAATGCATATTTGGGGAATAAAAAGGAAAGCTAGAAGAAATTTCTTACTTATTTTTGTTACTAAAAAGATTAAAAGGACTTTTTTCTCTTTCCTTTTGAATATTTGGCTGTTATATGTGTTAAAGGGGGAGGGAAACTAAAAAAAATATTCATAAATTCCACTCCCATGACCAAAACACATGGGCTAGATCTTAGGTATATTTTCTCCTTTTTTAAGCTCTAATCACACATATTTGGATAAGCTGTAAGATTTAATCCTACACTTTTTCTATAAGTGTCAAGGATAGAATGAAAGAAAAAAAAAACACTCAACTTTTGGCTACACATTTTCTCTCAAGTATACCAAGAGCTCCTCCTTCATTCTCTAAGTGTAAGAGTTTGAAGATTTTTCAAAAATCTTTCAAGATTTATCCTAAGAATTTAAACCTTAGGTGGTTCTTGCAAGTATTGATTCAAGGGGTTACCAAGAATCAAATTTTATCAACTCAAATCTCCCCCATTTATCTCTTTATTTTTTGGTTGTTTTGAGAGTTCTTGGAATACCAACATCTAGCAAGACTCAAGTTGGATCTCATATGCCTCATGTACAAGCGGTCTCTACTATAAGAATTGGCCTTGCTGATGCTGACACTGAAATGATTGGTGACCCCACTGGTCATGAGCTCAATACTGAATAGAAGTAGTGTTGCACGGGGAGAAATGTAAAAACATCATTTCTTAAAATTTAGGAAATAGGGAAAAAAGGTAAGGGTAAAAAAAATTATACACACACACACATTATATAAATTTTTAAAAAATATACCAAATCTACTAAAATTAAGAGAGAAAAATAAAAAAATAAAAATCCTAAAACTACTATGTACATTAGTTGATGCAAACCATTAATAATTTAAAAAATAATAATTGGATGCTTTTGGTTCCAATTTTGACACCCAAAATTTTTTGGGATAAGAAATGGTGAAGGGACATTTCTAGGATGAGAAACGACACCTCAATACCATTTCTATTTTTCATTGGATATAAATTCCTCAACAATCTCATCTTGGGTGATCTCGACTGCGAAAATGATAAACAAAACATCTTGGAGGTCAAGTAGGTCTACTTTGCCTGTCCATCTAACCTATGTGCTTATAAATCAAAACCCCATGTCTATAGCTTTCTCTTATACAAAAGGGAAGCCCACTACTAAACCATCATAGTGGAAAAATATATCCCCTCGTACAATGTGACCAAGTCCTAGAAAGTCACGACACCTATCATCCTTTGGATGCTAAAATGAAGCCCCTTCTCAAACTGGTATGCAACTTTCAAATCGCTATCTGCTATACTCAGAGTGAGAATCAACAACTCTGTGAATTGATCATGGCACTACCACACTTTCATGTTCTCCTAAGTCAACTATATAAACTCCTTAAGCTTATCATTGTTAAGGCTCTAGGGTTAAAACTTTGTGCAGATCATTGTCTTTAATTCCTCCTAAGACATTGAAGGTCTTCTTTGTGCACAACAAACCACCCATTAGGTGCCTATAACTCTTCAAAGGAAGTAGTTTGTTATGTTCCCTTTTGAGTGGGTGGAAAATCAACTACCTCGTATGTTCGATCCATGTCCCTAATCTATCCCTCCAAGAAAACCGTATCCTCCTCGTCGACATAGATTAACGGGTGATGACCAGTGACCTTTCAAAGCCATTCCTCTCTGATACCCTCTTGTGGGTAATGTAGAGGTGGCGACGACGATTGAGGTTTAGTAGGTGGTGGTGGAAACCATACAAACATGATGAAGGCCTCAAAGGTCTCCTCTAAATGGCTGACACGACCATTTAGGGCCATGGTAAACTAGTTGCAAGATAGAAAAAACATGTTAGGATAAATATTCCTATCTTATTACATATAAGAACATTAAAAGTCCACCTAGGCTACTCGCTCATGGTTCCTTATAAGTTAATCTAGGTTTATAAAGAACCCAGTTTTAAAAAAATATGAAATAGATCGATAAAATAATAAGATAAGGGATCATTTGAAAACTAAAACTTTGAAAACAAAATATAGTAATCAAAACCAAAGCTCTAATACCAACTTGTAATACTCCAAAATTTACAACTGAAAATTTTTATTTTAGCGGAAGCATAATATCAACATAAACGGGTGTTGCCGCTATAATTGACATAAGCTTAGGTTATTATACCATCCCTACATCAATTACAAGGCAAACCAATTAGAACGTAAAACATGATAAATATAAAATGAGAGAACTTTCATAAATGAAGATAAGATTTTGGAGGCTAACTTTGAGTACAATATCAAAATAGAATAAAAGTGATCCTAAGGAACTAAGAGTTTAAATAGGTATCCGAGCAAAAACTAATAGCTAGTAAGATGACTCTACATCCAACCCTAATACATAAGAATCACTCCTCTTCAAATAAAGCATCATAGGAATAAAATACATCCAATTAGTCCTCATTTACCTTTACAAAAATATTTGAGGCATCTGCTTGTGGAAATGAGCACCACCCATGAAAAAGGTGATCAGTATGCTGCGTACTAAGTAAGGTGACAACATAGTTGAGAAAGGGTACAATTACATAAGATCACATAAAGAACTCATCAGGAAAAAAGCTTAAACATAATATAATGTAAGAGGATAACTAAATCTAGATTTCCATCATTAGATAATATCATCAACGATTTCCTTATTTATGTCGAGCTCAGGACCCAACTATTCTTAATCTAGTGGAATGAACTAAAACACCTCCTAGGAAAATAGATGTTTGGCTACTATCATTTAGCCAATGGAATAGACTTAACACCTCCTAGGGAAACAAGATCTTGAACACTATTCTTAAATTGATGGAACCATCTGAAACACATCCAAGGGTAAAACGCGTTTAGCCACTATTATTAAGTTGGTAAAATAGACTTAACACCTTGGTTCTAACTCATGTACTTTTTTACTTTAATTGATTAATGTCTTATTCATTATTATCTATCTCAAGGCCATTATGTAAGCATAAATATAGATATTAAAGGCACATGATCGACCTTAGCCTAATTATCCAAAACATAGCCACACAACCACATTTTCCTTAAAAAACCATAATTTCATAATATAAGAAAAACTTATTTCATAATACTTGTTTATCCACTAATTTCAGCATAATACTTGTTTATCCACTAATTTTAGCTCGCCTTCCTAAAATTTATTATTATTATTATCAAAATTTCCAAAAATGATGTCTAACTCCAGTGTCTTACAAATGTGATAACCACTATATCTCTAGAGTTACTATTCACAATCTTTATGAAACTCTAATGCCACAAGTTAGGTATAACTTTTTCTATAATAATCATATAATCACCAAATTTAATATAAATTCTAAAAATTTAAATATTTATAACATATTTGAAAGTTAGGGTCTAATTCCAACATCTTTCACATGTGATGATAACATTTCCTCTAGGGTTATTATTTCCAATTTAAGCTATTTTCTCATATTATATGACTTAGGCCATTCATAATTACTCCAAGTATTCTACATAATATAGTTAAAATATTTTAAATCATTTTAAAACATTAAAATTTCAATGATTCCACATTTAACCCATATTGACCAAAATACCCTTATGGATGTCAAAACACCCATATTTTCCATAATTGCAATGCTCAATTTATTACACCATCATTCATGTTAACCATAATCATTTTCCACTTACCATAATTTATTGAAACCACATTATAATACAATATCTCATACTAATTCACTTAGGGTTTACAAGATAAGACTTATCATAATAATATTGTATAAGTGCATGCTTTCTCATCTTACTCACTTTCTATCATATTAAGCCACATTATCATATCATAACATTAAAAACATGACATTATCAACATAATCTCAACATATTTCTGGATTATTGGGTGATATACGAGAAGCCACTCGTACCAACCCTAATTTCTAGCAATTAATTTAAAGGATGCAAGTCGGGGAGCTACAAGATAGTGGGTACGAGGTACATGATGGGTTTTTGCTACAAGGTGGATGAATTAAAATTTCTCCATAATCAAAATTGAAGAAACGGTTGCTGCACTTGTTCCATGATTTGAGAATTGGTGGCCATTCAAGGGTACACAAAATAATGGCTTGATTGTCTACAAATGTTTTAATGGGAGAAGATGGGAGAAGATTTCTGAGCATACATAAGAGCTTTTTCCATATGTTTACAAAATAAGTTGGAAAACCAAGCTTCAAAGGGTCTACTTCAAAATCTTCACATTCTAGGGTTTGTGTGGGAGGAACTCTTGATGGACTTTATTACGCGACCACCCTTGGATTGTATTTGTAGTACCCCTAATTTTTAGCTAAACCTAATCTTGAGTAATTAATATCGAAACCTAATTCTAACCTTGAGAATTTATTTTTCTATCTTACGCTAATTCCTTAATTCTAAATCTTAGCCTAATCCCAATTTTTATTTTGGATTATTAATACTTTTCCTAACCTAAATCTAATCCCGAATAATTATCTGACCTAAACCTAAATCTAAACCCCCACTTTTTATTTTCTCCTTTTCCTTTTCCTTCCCCTCTCCATATCTTATTTAATTATTTTTTTTCTCTCCATGCTGATTACTTTACCCTCCCTCTGCCATGCATACCCCTACCCCATCAATTCCCAACTTCTGTAGTTGTGGGTTGGGTTTGAAATTTTTTCCCAAGTCTAACCTCCCTCCTCTCCCTCTTGGCATGTATGTAAATATGTATACATATACCTCATTTAATGCCCTGAAAACTACCTCCTTATTCCTCCAATTTTCTATCAAAAAAACACCCCAAACACACTCTTTATTTCTCCTCCTTATTGTCACCAAAACCGCACCAAAACACCCCCCAAAAATCCACCTTCGGCAACCATTGTTGACTACATCCACCACTACCCGAAAAACCTTCCATTCCCTCATCCCTAGTTGCAGAAAAACTCATCAAAACACCCCTAGCTATAGTAAAACCACCAGTTCCTGCCCTCTAAGATGCGGCAAAATCTGCCAAAAAACACCCCTACCCTTCGACAAAATCCTCCAAATCACCCCTAGCTTCAGCAACAATTGTTATTCCCTACACCCCCTTCCATCAAGCGTCACCATTACCTGCCCCCACTTTTGGCCCTCCTTGTTGTTTCCCACTTTCTAACAATAGTAGTTTGTGTTGTTGCTAGCCTTCTTGGTCGGCGACCGGTTCTTCGAACCCGATTTCATTTTTTCCCATTCTTTTTCCTTTATATTACCTTAAACCTTCATTTATTATATCATTAATTCTAATTATGTTTTTTTAATTGTTCTTAGGTGATATTTTAGAAGTTCCGAAAGAATCAAATTAGGATAAGCATGCTTAGAGACTGGAGCTTTATTAGTAAGGATACTAGATGATGTTTCGAGTTTTGTGTTAAATGCTTGTATGATTATGTGTGTTGTTATGTTAATGTTATTATACTATTAAAATGCATGTTTTTGATGATATGATATATATTAATACGAATTATATGATAGGAAGGATGTGAGAATAACGAAAGAAATGTTGATACGATGATATTACGCTAAGTCGTATTTTCTTTTATGGATGAGTATAAATTGTGGGAGAGTAGTATGAGCCTAATGAATTATTATAAGTGGGAAATAATTATATTTGATATGTATGTTGATGAAAAGGAGTATTTGGAAAAAAGAATATTGAGGATATAAGATTTACGTAAAATAAGGGCCATCGGCTATTTTTAAGGGCATTTTTGTCAATACGGGCTAATATGGAAATTTTGGTATTTTAATGTATTATATGGATTAAAATATGCTAATAATATCATATGAAGCATTTGGGAGTGATTATGAAGGTTATAAGTTCTTCAGATGAGAAAATAGCCTAATGTGGGAATAGTAGCCTTAAAACGGTAATGTTATTATCACGTGTAAAATGTTAGATTTAGGACACAAATTTTGCATATATTGTTAATATGGGTATTTTAAGAATTTATATTTAATTGCATAATTATATGAGCCTTATGGGAGAAGTTATGACTTACCTGTAAAATTAAGGTTTTGGGAGCCTTATAAATAGTAACTTTTGAGATAGAGCTATTATCGCATGTGTAAGACGTGGGATTTAGACCTCAAAATTTGGGTATGTTAATGATACTATTATTTGATGAATATAAACAATATTTGATGGATAAATGATCAATATGGGGAAGGTTATGCTTAAATTATGAATTTAGAGTTTTCGGGGAAAATGAGCATCTTAATCCTTGAGAACAGTCTTGTTATATGTATATTGATGTCCCTCTTGCATGAATTATGTTTATGAAAATTTTAAAAAATAATTAATAAGATATTAATAATTTAAACTGAAAGGTCGTGAGCCAAGATTGGTTGTATATGTTTGTTCCACCAGACGAGAGCATTAGCTAGGCGTGTTTTGCCCCAGGATTGTATATTATTATTAACCATTCCACCGGTAAGAATAGTGGCCAGGAGGGTTTTTTCTTGGAGTGGAATAACCGTTACACCAGTTGAGAATAGTGAGGTCCTTGAACTCAATTTAAAATAAATCCCGAGAATGATTATAATTATTGATAAGACACTAATCACGTAAAGTGGAATACTATGTGAGTCAGGATTGGTTTTATATGTTCATTCCACTAGATGAGAGAATTAGCCGGGAGTGTTCTCCTCTAGGGATGTATATTTTTAACCATTCCACCGGTAAGAATAGTGGTTAGATGTATTTTCTCGGGTTTGTATGTTGTTAACCATTCCACTGGTAAGATTAGTGGTCAGGAGCGTTTTGCCCTGGGGTAGACTAACTGTTCCATCGATTGAGAATAGTAAAGTCCCTGAACTCAATGTAAATAAAAGACTGGATCCTGATATATTCAAATAATATGAATTTGGACCAGTAATTACCTTGTGTTGATTCTTGTATCTCACATGTATATTACTTCCCGCTGTGAATGTGTGTAATGATATGTTTTTTCCGGTTTTGACTATTTTGTTACCTTACTTAATACGTAGCGTATTGATCATCTTTTTCATGGGTGCTACTCATTCCCACGAGCAGATGATCCTGATGGTTTTGTGCAGGTCTTTGAGGACCCAGTTGATAATTTCGCTGGCTTTTATGCATTGTATGGGAAAGAGTGACTTTTATCTGTAATGGGTGTTTGGGCAAAGAGTCATGTTATTCGGATGATGTTTTTATCTAGATACCCTTTTTGGACTCTTTGATACATGGTATCCCTTTTGTAGTATTTTGTCATTGTAATCCGGATTTAATCTCTAAACTCGTATTTGGTATTATGAAACTTCTCTCGCTTTTGGTTTTATCCTATTGAGAATTTTAAATTATTTATCCTTGTGATTGACATAATTTTTGGATGGTAAGCCCGATTTAGGTCAATTACGGCAGTAACACCCGATTATTTTAATTATGCTTCCACTGTAAAACAAAATTTTTCAGTAGTAAATTTTAAAGTGTTACAGTATTTCTAAGTATGCCCATTTTGAAAGTTTACCTAATCGAATCACTACTTCTAAGTGGGCCAAAAATTTTGTCTAATAGGTTGTGTGCATCTATGGCTTTCCCCATTTAATTATATCTGATAGGGATAAGTTATTCCTTAGCTTTTTCTGGAGGGAATTGTTTCTCTCATAGGGTACCCAATTGAAATTGATTAGTGCCTATAATCCCTAGATAGATGGATAGACCAAAGTTGTCAATTTATGCTTTGAAACCTATTTGTGTGCCTACTCAAGTGAGAACCCCTTTGATTGGCCTACACTTCTTCCATAAGTAAAGCACTAGTATAGCTCTTGCCATCCCTCCTACAATAGAATAACTTTATTTCTAGTACTTTATGGGTGGAACGTGCTTGTTTTGGGAGAGTATCTAGAGGGATAAAATCCAATACAGTCCCTTGAAGATCACTTGGTGATTCATCAAGTGCTACTACATGGCCTTAAGGCTAACTTATATCAAGCACAACAATGAATAAAACAATAGAATGGTAGCCATATACGAGATAAGGAGTTTTTGGTGGGTACTTGGGTGTATGTTAAGATTCATCCATATTGACAAGATTCAATATCTCATAAGGTTAATTACAAGCTTGCAAGGTGATACTATGGACCCTTTCAGGTGGATGAGGAAATTGGAGGCGTGGCCTATAAATTGGCTTCTCTCAGAAGCTCAAATTCACCATGTGTTCCACATTTCTTTCCTCAAGTTATGTCTCAATATGAATTACTCTTTTGATGTGCCATTGCTAAAATGGAGATTAACTTCTGAAGTACACATTCCCCACTGTGTATTATGCTCTCATAGTGTGAAGTAGGGAGATGCATGGGTCCCTCAACTACTCGTTCAATGGGAATGCTTTATTTTGGAGGAGGTTACTTGGGTGCACTATGCCTCATTTGATGCTGCACATCTCAAATTTGACCTTAAGTACATGGTTTATTTTTCAAAGGGTACTAATGATATTTCCATGCCCAAAAATAATCAAATTAAACTTGGTTTTATTGCTAGGGAGAGGAGACCACCCCCCTAATTTATAGAACTACATCATGCATGTTGCTACAGTTGATCATGGCTGATAGAGATTGTTGGAGTGTTTCAAGAATATGTTGGGGTTATAAAATTCATTATGTGTATGAGGAAAACTATACTTTCTATTATTATGGAATTCTATTATAGATTTTAGCTATAACTGATAGGAGGTTACGATGCTAATAAGTAATCTCTCTATTTAAAGATGGTACTGTGAAGAGGACAATAGGCTGGTTTTCATTTATGTGTCTAATTCCCTTTCCTTCCCTCATACTATGAAGTTTGATCATGCTCAATGGTGACCACCCCTCCTAGCATGTATTAGTAGATTTTCATATCATCTTCATCAATAGTATATATATATATATATATTGTGTGGATTGAATTTTAGATTTCTTACATGAATTGTAAGTTAAATTGTGTGGTAGATTCTTTGGCCGAATTGGTCCTTCAAAGGTAGAATCCTTTCATTGCATTGATGTGATAGTAGGGGAATTTTTTGTACTATTTATATGTCTTCTTAGCATATAATCATGTATTGAGTTTTTAATAGGGCCATTATAAGTTGGTTGCATAACACTATTGTGTTTTGCATAGGGGTATTTGTAACACCCCAAAATTTATCCATGAAAAATTTCGTTTAAAAGAATAATGAGGAAGCTAAAATAGAATTTGAAAAATGTTGCCGCCACATCTAACACAATATAAATGTCCACCATCTATCTCATGCTAGATGCAAAGCTAAAACCTGATCAACAAAAATTTAAACAAGATCTATGCCATGAGGATAAACTCCCACAAGGAGATATCCACAGGCATATAGAAAGTGAACAATTTCACTAAATAAAATCATAGATGAATAAATCAGTGGAACCTATGAAATAAACCTAGATTTTAAAAACTTAGCAAAGTATGGGAAATTAAAATTCAATTACAACACCCTTGGTCTTTTAATATAACACTGGAAAATTTTCAAAAATAAATACAGTTAAACAAAGACAAATCCTGATGGATCAAACTCCGGATTGCCTACTCTCCCAAGCCAAATCTTCAACCCAATAACAATATCCAATCTCAAACCTACACAAGAGGTCTGCTTCCCACCATCAATGGATTGTCGTAGGACCTATTCAACCAAGTTAGTATTAGTACAGGTCTAGTTCTAAGTAAATCAAGACTACCTAACTCATGGAAAGAAATATAATACACATAAGATATGGTAAACTCTAGCTTACAATTCTAATGGTCAATTATGCATATGAAAAATGCACCATTCCACTCATAATTCATGCTTAATTATACATGCGATACATACGCCATTCTACTCATATAATAACTTGTGCTTAATTATACAAGTATTACATACAATAAAACATGGGGTCACGAATTCATATTTATGAGTATATGACTGGACATGATGGCACATAAGGTACAAGCGTATAAGAAATCATGATCACATGCTAAGTAAAACCAATCCAACAATCCAATAATAATCATTATTATATCTAATTTTATTTATTTACGATGAGTTCAGGGACCCTACTATTCTCAACTGGTGGAACGGTCTGAAGCACCTCCTAGGGACAACACACCTGAGCCACTAGTATCATCCAGTGGAACGGACCAAACACCTCTCAGGATAAAACCCTCTTAAGCCACTATTCTTAACCGGTGGAACGGTTTAAATCACCTCTCAGGGACAACACATCTGAGCCACTATTATCGTCCAGTGGAACAGACTCTACACTTGGTCCTGACTCACGTAATCTTCCACTTTAAATAATTAGTGTCTTATTCATTACTTAACTCATATCGTATTCTTATTCACATTGATCATAGGGCTCCATTATTCTTAATTTGGTGGAATGGACTGAAGCACCTCTCAGGGACAAAGCACCTAAGCCACTGTTATCATTCGGTGGAACGGACCTATAACACCTCATCCCAACTCACATGATCTTTCACTTTAAATGATTAATATCTTATTCAAGGATTTAATCAATCAAAAATCAGGCTCACATAACAACACTTAGCTCACTTCCATCAACACAATGAATTTCCATTGTTATATCAATTTCAAGTGGCATTAAAGCCGAACCAAACCCAAGTGGAATTAAAGTCGATCGATTCCAGGGGTATTAAAGCCAAACCAATTCAAGTGGCATTAAGGCCTAATAATTCCATGACATAAAGATATAACATAAGGTATCATATAATTTCAATCTATACTCAACCCTTCACATACTCAAATACATACCATATTCAAGTGTCATATTAATACGCATTTGCATTAAGGCTAGAAATTTGTACATACATACAATTACCACACAGAACACAACATATGCTTGACATGATTAAATAATCAATTGGCATACTTATCACCTTCCCCTCCGAACAGACATACATCCTAGATTCTGCCATAAGTAAAGGTAAGTAGTGACTTACCTAAATCCGAAGCCAGCTAAGCAAATTGAGAAAGAGAGACAGCTATCAAGAGCTCGACAATCCATGATAATTTTTCCTAGATCGCCGATAGAAATTATAAACTAGGTTAAAAACTATCTTATTAATCAATAATTTAAATATTATAATTATATCCATACAAGGGGACACAAACGATCTTTCTTGGAAAACATGTCCAAAACCGAATACTTGCCAGCATAGCTCTATTAAGATTTAAGATTAAATATTACTCAAATTGGGATAAACGCATATCACTTGGAGCATTTCAAATATATTTGGAAGCCAAGGAAAGGAGAATAGAAGATAAGTTATTTTATCAAAAAATATTTATTGGTTATGTTTTACAATCCAAAAGACAAACCAACCATTTGCAGAGAACCAAATCCAACCCGATAATATAAAAACATAATTCAAATGATTTAAAATCAATGCCAAAAATCGATTAGGTGAAAGACGCATAGCACAATCAATTTTATATAACCATCTTCGACAATTAGGGTTTTTAATGCCCGAACTATGAACTGACTAATTAACTTTTATTATCTCAAATTGATATCTTAAGAGTACAATTAAACTAATTTTAAATAAATCTAGATAATAAATTTCAATGAAGTAATCTTCCGAGTGGCCAATTCAAGACAATCGGTTTTCAAAATTAAGGTTTCAGCCCAAGACACAAAATTGGATAATTCAAATCAATTAATTCCAATTGAAGGTATTAGAATTCAATTAGGACCATTTCAACTATTTTTATACATTCAATTTTAGAAAAACAACTATATAAATGACCGATTTCATAATTTTACTTGAAATCAAGGGTTTTAGGCTCGAAAATGCAATTTGGTTAAACTTTATTAATTTAATGAAATTGAATGTTTAGAAATGCAATTAGACATATTTTATGACATATTATATAATCAATTGATCAAAACCAATAAAAGAAACACCCAATTTAGCATAATTAGGTTTTTTTTAGCCCGGAACGCAAATCCTATCAATTCTTGTTAAAATATATAAATTGACGGTTTGTGATTGTAATTAAATGTATTATAATGTAAATTATATAATAAATTGAATAAAATAACTTGATTACACTATTTAATTTAGACCCACAAGAGTTTTGACCTAAAAATTCAATTCCGATCAATTTCACACAATTTTCCCAAATTAACACTCCCGATATGAAATTAAATACATTTCAAAGGATATTGTAAAATCGAGTGAAACAACTCAATTATGCAATCCAATTTCATCACACACAGATTTTGACCTAGAAAGTCAATTCCGATTAATTCCGCATAAATTTCTCAAATTGATGGTTCCGACATGAAATTAGATACATTTTTACAACATATTGTAAAATCAATTTACCCAAAATAGCTAAATCGAGCTAATACAAAAAATTCGGGCATAACCGGATCAAAATTTTAATTTTCACAAATCAACAAATATATATATACATAATTAAACAATCAATTTAGCTTATCATAAGCTAATTCAAAGTCAATTAATCAAAACAAGGGTTAGGGTTTTTGTGAATTTATACCAAACAAGGAGTTGCAAATCAGGACAGGTGAAGACTGGGGAAGCTCCGTCGGAGGTCGACCGGTGCTCACCAATCCTCACCCAAGCTTGCTGTGGTTGGGCGTGGTGGTGCAACCTACGGTGCCCACAGCTGCTGCTCGCAGTTGCTGCTGTGTTGTTACGGCTGCTCATGGCTGCTGCTCGCTGCGGTGGCGTCTGGCTACAGTGGTGGTGGCTGACAGTCGATGAAGGAGGAGCAGGGAGGAGGAGATTGGGGTTTGGCTCACGCAGAGAGTAGGGACAGGTCGGGGAGAGAGGGAAAAGAAAAGATGGAGAGAACAAGAGAGAAAAGGAAAAAAGAAGGGGGGTTGTTTTTTTTTTTTGCAAATACAAGTATATAATAAAATACAAAATATCTAAAATTCTTATTAGAAGATTTTATCTAAAATTTGTTTAACAAAAATTATTTCGTAAGGATCCGAAGGCCTAAAATCGATATAAGAGCTATATAAAGAATTTCGGAAATGTTTTCAGTAGAATTTACCAACGAATGCAAATATCTATATTATTTATGAAAATATATTATAAGACCTCGAAAAATTATTTAAAAGCACATAAGAAAATATTTAAGTCAAGTTCTAATAAACCGAAACTAATTTAAATAATTTTTGATACCGGTCTTCCACAAACAAAGAAGGATAAAATGAAAGAAAATTAATTTCGGAAAAAAATCTATAAATAAGCTCTGAAGATTGTTTTAATTTAAAACTTTAAGAAGATCTTAACGACTTTAGAAACGAATAAATTCAAAGTCGAAGATATTTTCTAGGGATAAAATCATTAAAGTAAATTTGACTATTTTAAATAAAATTTTATAATTTAAATAATATATTCATTAACGAAATATAACTCCAAAATAAAGTCGTAGTCACACAACAAAGTTATAATAAAAAATGAATCTAAATTATTAAAAATTAAAATACAAGAAAGAATGGAAATACATACTTTTAACTGAAAATCGAAATCATATGAATATAATAAAATCATGGTCGTGAACAAATTTATCTAGAATGATTCACAACGATAACGATTAATTAAATTCAAATATGAAGTCAAAATTGTCGATAAATCCATAAACCAAATTGAAATTAAAATATATAAATATTTACATCAAATTATGCTAATTAAATAATTAAACTTAATAAAATTGACTTTTTAAGATACGGGGTATTACAATATTACTTTCATGGGTGTAGTAACAATTGAATTGGAGTTTTAGTGGTTGTTGTAACTGTAACAATGATTTTTTACCATTAGAAGTGGTGAGAAGATTATTGTGTTATAAGACTATATATGACATGAATTATAAATATAAAACAATCTATTTCATGAATTCATGCATAAATCCAATCAATTTCACAAAAACCCTAAACATATGAAATTAGACGTTAATATGGAATAGGATATTCAATAATCATTATAAGAAGTATAATTTGCTTACCTCCAACCATTGACAAGATGGATACGCACTAGAAAATAATAATTATCAACTGAATTCATAAATTTGATAGTTTTACTCTCTAAACCTGGACCCGATGGCGCGTGTTGTATAAAAAGAATGGGAATAGAGACCTCTTGATGATCTTTTCATTGAATTCAATATAATTTGATGGAAGAATCGCATCAAATTTACTCTTTGTGCTTCATGTATATGTATGCATTAAGAGACAAAGAAGAAAGGAGAAACTTCTAACAAGCATAATGAAACTAACATGATTATTATTCTTAAATAAAGAATCATATGCCTTGGCCTTTTTCCTCATTCACATCTAATTTCAAAAAAAAAAATTATTTTATTATCTTTCTTTTCCAATACATGTGCCAAGCACATGACACTTTAATTCAATACATAAATATACCCACCAACTAATTCTACCATCAAGAAATAGATAAAAAGTTGATTAGCCTAATATACTAACTTGAAACCTTATTCTATAAATAACTTTTTTGCCAAACTTTATATCTAATTTTAATATGGATCATACTTAAGGGTTAATATATACATAAAATATAAAATAATTTATTTATAAAATAATAATAATAATTATTATTATTATATATTAACATGTATGAGTTTCTTTATCCTTCTTAGAAGGTGGGGGAAATCCTCATAAGTGATGATAACACTTTCCTCTTCTATTAATAAAGGTATTATAAAAATATATGCATAGAACTTTAACTAACTTGACATATCAGTTTCTAATGGTAGCTTCATAGAAAGACCTACACTAATTATAGTGGCTCATATTTAGAAGGAAAAAAAAACTTTACCCACATCAAAACCTTCCTAGATACCCAAGGGGACTCTACACTACTTATGGTATTTTCATCAACTTTTGGATCAACAAAGATGAGGAAAATTATCATATTCTAACTAGAGTTGGTAAAGCCGATTCGACCCGACGAACCTAAATCGAATAACCCAACCTAAAATCTATTTTGCGTCCAAAAAATTAAGCCCAATCTCAACCTGAAAATCCAAAACAAAGCAAATCAATCCGAATCTGACCCCAATTTAGTTAACCTAATAGTGACTTGTATCTAAATTGACCCAAACTAAAAAGAGCCCATCCCATATTCGGTAAAAGACCTAATAATGACCCGATCTAAACTTACCCATCTCAAAATGACTCGAGTCGAACCGACCTATACCCAAACTTCATTTCAAACTTGATCCAATCTAAAGTCAAAATTTATCCACAAAGGCAACATTTTATTTAATATAAATTGATACATAAACACCAATAAACTATCTTATTAATAAAAATTTATGTAAAAAAAAAATATGTAGCTCATATAGCAACAAATAAAATAAAGCTAGTAAGACTATGTTCTCCTCACTTTATTTTAATATCATATTAACATCAATCATATTTAATCACCGTAATTTCTATTATTATTATTATTATTATTATTATTATTAAAACACCCCAAATTTTAAAGCATAAAATACTTAGAACATAATGTGGAAGTTTAATATAAATAAGGGTATTACTGTCACATTTAGTGCAAGTAGATACCATGGTTATGCTTATACTAGATACTAAGGCTAAAACTTAAAATAGAAACCAAAATAAGATTCCACTACATTCTTAATATAATAGGACACCCTAATAAAGTCAAATAACAACATTGAATGTAGTTAATGACACATCAATAAATTAAATAATTATACTACATTTAAAACCCATTGAAATTGAAACGGCATCAAAAGATAGAACTTCGAAAGTTAAACTACTATCTCTACTCATCTCACGAGCATGTACCAATCATCAAGTATAGCCATAATTATCTTGCAAAATACTATCTACTCACCATGGATTGTCGCAAACTCATTTAAAACAATAAGTTAATTAGGGCAAAAATTACTTAGAAGAAAAATATACTAATTTATAAAATCACTATAATACATCAAACACAACCAAGTATGAGTCAAATGATAAGGCAAATATTAGTTCACTATTTATAAAAGCATATTAGATTAACAACCACATAAACACACAATCCAATTATATGTATTGAGTAGGCAAAACCCAATCAGGAAGGTCACTTGGCAAATAAGTTTGAATACATCCAATAACAGCTAAAATAAACCATAGGAGATCCACCTCCTGGGAAATCCTAGTAATCTTAGCACCAAATGGAAAAATCCAACATCTATTATCCATTTCTTAAATGTGTGCACCCCCTAACAATTCTAAAAATATTAATAGAGTATACATGGAGCCTTAGTAGTTTTTGCTAGGTAAATAAACTAAGTGACTAAACATCTCCACAATCTAAGGAAAGGATATTGTCGATCTCCAACTCTAGGAGGCCAACCCTAGAGGATCATACACAACTCTCAGATTCCACTTTAAATTTAAGTGTCTTATTAAAAGTGATCATATAACACATCCAAAGCACACAACCATATCCATTCCTTAATTATTAATCTTTCTAAATATGGGCACCTTCAATATTTAATACTTTCCAATAATAGAAACTTACATAAATAATAGTCTCCATAATTAATACATCTGATGAACAAAACTTTCATAAATAACATTTTTGTTAAATAAAGCTTTCCACAATACTGCTTCCTAATTTGAACAATTTACATAAAGAGTTGACCACTTAGGTTAGAATCCAATCAACCATTATTATGATTCAATACCAATTAGGGAAACAAAAATCATATATTCATAATAATATTATATGAATACATGTACCATAAATTTTATACGATCACTAATAGTACATAAAATAACATGAATACTTATATATGTTCTAAATAGGGATGACAATTTCCTTTGTGGGTTTTGGGGGCCCGTTAGGGATTCTTCATTTGGGTTCGGGTTTGGTGAACTATTTTGGAGATCGGCTTTGGCGTCGTGGATTTATTCGGGAACAAATCGAGTATGGGTTTAGGGTTCCCGTCTCTAAAACTGCCCCAAATTGTTAACTAAACTCACTGGACACTAGCCCAGCACCAACAACCTAGCTCAACACTCTATCTCACTCCTCACTTGAGTTAACTACTCGACTCTCCTGAGTCCTGCATGCCCTGCTCCTAAATGTTTTCCAATTTTTCTTCAATCGCCAATCCCTCCCTCGACTCCCTCCTATTTGGTTCTATCGAGTGTCATTCTTCTTCACTTTGCCTCGCCGCCTTCTTCCCTTAAACCCTTTCCTTTCTTCAATCCTTCTACCATAGCCATGCTATCCCTCTACAATTGGAACAAACAAAGCCCCACCTAGGCCTAATTTTTTGACCTTCCTAAATCCCTTTTGAGTTATGCTTGTTATACTCTACGAGTTTGAGTCTTCTTCTTTGATACTTCGAATAAGTCTTCATCTTTGAGACTTTGACTCCTCACCTCGTAGTGACTCAATTAGTCCTCACTTGCATTCACCACTCAACCCTCTCTTGTGAGTCTTCATTATTGAGAATTGAGTCAATCAACATTATAACCTCATCTTGTCCTCAGTGTCTTGTGTGGTTGTGCCTTCATTGTCCTACTGTTGTTCGACACTTCGATAGCTTTGAGTCTTTGGCTCCTTTGACACACAACCCACCCATCATCCTATCATCTTCCGTTTGTCACAAAGTCACAGACTCACATAGCCCACCTATTACACAGTCGATTAGTGTTTATCTATTCCATACTTTGATTTTGATTTATAAGGAAATTTTTTCTCTCCGGCTAATTAGATGTATTGACTTAGTGAAATTGGTTTGGGTACTTAGGTGTTTAAACTTGTTTTGCATACTACAGTCGCACACTCGCATGATATAAGTATTCTAATTGTATGATTGTATCTGATGTTAGTGACAGAAATTTTACCTTTCATGTAGTATAAGATTAATATAAGATTTTTGATTATATGATTGTATCTGATTAAAAAAAATTATTGTGCAGTGTAGTTGGCAGTATCTGATCTATGAGTGACTTGTATTGCTTGTATTTGACCTGCTTCATTAGCTTTACTTGGTTTATATTGTTGATTCATTGAAATGATGGTCAAGTTGTATATTTGTGTTTTGTTAATTGTTGATGAATAAGTGAATGCTAATTGACATTTGACTATGGTTGGGGGTTTGTTTGTTGCCAACTTACTACATCCCATAGATTGTTTCATATTTGTGGACGGAAACAATCCAACAATCAGCAATCTACGGTGTATTTAAGTTAACAAAGCTGATTAGTATTAGTTCAAATGGATTTATAAATAATGAGTACTAAACTAAGCCAATAATTATGGTTAGATCCCATAATTGGTAATTAGTTGGAGCTTCGATTAATTAAGGAGACACACATATCCTAATTCCTATGGTTGTAAGTTATAGAAGTACACAAATATATGATAGAATATATAATGCCCGGTATAATCAAAATAATTACTAGAAAGCTAATATGGCTTGATGGTGTAATTAATTAAAAAAAATTATAATACTAAATCTAAAGGCTCTTAAATACAAATAATATAATCACTAATTCATATGTAAATAATCATCGACATAGATAAGAAAACAAAGCCATTATGTAATTAGTTACATAATTTATTTTTCTACAATATAAGTTATTATATATCATGTATTCCCTTTTAAATCTATAGAGATGTATGGTTAATTAATATCTACTATTTTTAATAAAAAAATGGAAAATATTGAAAAAGAGGTTGATAGTGTTATGGAAAGTGTTCCCAACTTGGAAAAGTGGAGCACAAACATCTCAAGAAGAGAATATTGAAGCTAATAAGGAGATGTCAAATTAGAATTCTGATGAGAAAACACCAGAAACATGGATGTGGATAGTGCTAAAAAAAGAAAAAGAAGATCAATTGTATGGGATCATTTTGAAAGAGAATCAATTAGAGAAAAATGGAAAGCAATTTTTAACTATTGTAAGAAGCACTTGGGAGGAGAGAGTAAGAATGGAACTAAGCATCTACATGATCACTTGAAGACATGTGTACATAAAAAGCAAGAAATCGTGACACAATGCCTTTTAAATCCAACAAAGTCCATTGATGGGTCATCAAAACTTAGTACATATTAGTTAAACCAAGATCATGCAAGGGTGGAGCTTGGTAAAACAATTGTGCTGCATGAGTACCCCTTGTCTATGGTTATGCATGTAGGGTTTAGAATATTCCTTCATGTTTTACAACCATACTTTAAAGTGGTTTATCGGAACACAATCAAAAGTGACATCTTAAAGATGTTTGATGTTGAAAAAGAGGAAACTATGAAGTTATTGGAGATAAATGCAAGCCGCATAGCATTGACAAGTAATATGTGGACTTCAAATAATCAGAAAAGAGGATTCATGGCTATTACAATGCACTTCATTGATGATTCGTGGAAACTTTAAAGTCAGCTTGTTAGGTAAAATCTATGTGTGTTACAAGAAAAATCTATACACATAAACTAATAATACAATTAATTACTTACCTATATTATTATTTTTTATTAAATTTGTGTATATGCCATATCTACATATGACTGAGGTGCTTGCAAATTGTCTTGTTGGAAGCTTATTTGATTGGAATCTTGATAGTAAGTGTTCTAGTTTAACTATCGATAATTGCACCTCCAATGACGCTATGGTTGATATCATTTTTGGAAAAGCTTCCCGTGATTTCACTTATCTTAGAAGGAAGATTATTTCATATGCGTTGTTTTGCACGCATATTGAATCTAGTTGTGAAGGACATATTAGAGTTAATTACTAAAACTATTGAAAATATATTTTATAGTGTTTCATTTTGGACAGAAATTCTAAAAAGAGATTAAATTTTTGTTGAAATAGCTAAACATATGAAAAGTCAATGCACTAAAAAACTAGAACTTGATTGTAAGACTTTGTGAAACTCTACATATTTAATGCTCTACACTACAATTCAATATAAAGATGTGTTTTATCGTTTGAAGCAGTGTGAGCCTTTATATAAGAGAGTTCCCACTGAAGAACATTGACAAAATGTGAGAGATGATATTGCTTCTAAATTAGAGATTTTTTATGATGCGATGGAGTTGTTTTCACAGAATTAGTATGTCACTATGAATTTATTATTCCCCACTATGTGAGATTAAGTTGGAAACAGATGAATGGGTCAATTCAAATGAGATTAGGGTGAGAAGTATGGCAAGTAATATGAAAGAGAAAATTGAAAAGTATTGGGATAAGATAAATTGCTTGTTTGCTATTGGAAGAATTTTGGATCCTAGGTATAAATTAATGACCATTCAATTATATTACCCTATTGTCTATGGTGATGCATCTTTGGGGAAGATTGATGATGTGAAGAAAGTGGTGAGTGACTTGATTGAATATTATAAGAAGAAATCTCAACAATATCATGTTTTCCATCAAGGGTCACAATCTTTCTCTTCCTCGAAGCCTCCAATCCCTAAGGGTGGTAGACTAGAAAGATTCATGGAGTCAAATTCTAGCATTGAAATTATAAAGTCAAAGTTAGACAGGTACTTGGAGGCTCCTCTTACACTAAGGAAGGTCGCTAATTTTGATATCTTATATTGGTGGAACATGGATGGTTACAAGTATCCCAATTTGTAAAATATTGCTAAGGATGTGTTGGTCATTCCTGTGATGACTGTTGCTTCTAAATCAACATTTAGCACTAGTGGGAGGGTTATAAGTGCTTATCGAATTAGGCTTCATCCTAACACCATAGAGGCTTTTATGTGTACTCAAGATTGGTTATGGAGTGAAGTTGAAGGTATTATCCTATATTTTTAGTTATTTTTTGTAATTTTTTTTGTTATAAATATTATTATTTGCTTATTTTGATATTTTTTTTCAAACTCTATAGCTACTTCAGAGTGCCAAAATTTTGATGATGATGTTGATGTTGATATAGAGGTAATTAATTTATATATTGGTCTTGTTGTGTGTAAAAATATAGGGGTTGTGTAATGTAAATCATATTATACACACACACACACACACACACACACACACACATGAGGCCAACCTCCACTACTTTGTAGGCAACAGAGGTATGTACTGATAAGAGAAAGCGCAGTATTAATATGGGTTTGAAAAATTATTTAAATAAAATAAGTATGATAAAATAACAAAATATTTATTTCAATTTATTTAATATTCATATCCATTTTTATATACTCAAAAATCCACAAAATAATTAAATTAAATAAATTTAAAAGTTAAATTATCTCAAATGAGGGTTATTTATTAAATTATAGGTTTAAAATTTTTGGGGTATTACAGTGGGAGGTGTGGGTTTTAGTTGTTGGGTGCAAGAGGTGTGGGAGGAGATGGTCAGTGGTTGGGGGTGTGATGCAGGTGGCTCAAACGCAACAAAGGCAGTAGCGTAGGTTGTAGGGATAATGGTGCAGAGAATAGAAATAAGAGGAAGGAAAGGAGAAGAAGAGGAAGGAGAGAAGGGCAGGTGCACTTAGTGTTGGGTGGCTACAAGTGATGGTGCAGGAGGTGGGAGGGTGGCAGTAGGCAGTTGGGAGGAGCTGTGGTGATGGAGGAAAGGGAGGGGGAGGTGGCCGAAGGAAAGGTGGTAGTTGAGGGGGTATTGAAGGGAAGAGAAGGAGAGGAGGTAGGGTTGTAGGGTAGGTTAGGTGTTGGCTGGTTGGGGTCATGCATAGAGGATGTAGGGTGGAGGAGCTAACAAGTGGACATTGGGTTGGTGGTGGAGGAGACGGAGGTGACTGCAAAGGGAGTGATGCTGAAAAACATAGGAGGGGAGAAGAAGGAAGAAAGAAGAAGAGAAGGTCAATAGAAGTAGAAGAAGGAGAAGCAGAAGAAGCAGAACCAGAAGAAGAAGGAGGAGGAGGAGGAGGAGGAGGAGGAGGAGGAGGAGGAGGAGGAGGAGGAGAGGAATTGGCTCAGCCCACGAGAAAAAGAAAAGAAAGAAGGGAATAAAGTATGGTTGGCCCAAAGGAAAAGGAAAAAGAAAAAGAAGAAGAGGGGATGGTTTGGGTTGGCCCAAGGGAAGAAGGAAGATGGAAAGAAAAGGAAAAAGAAAGAGAAAGAAGAAAAGAAAGAAAAAAGGAAAAGAAGAAAAAGAAAAGGGAAATATATTTAGAGTTAGGATTAGAAATTAGATTAAAATTAGGATATTAGGAAAATATTATATTAATTTATCCAAAATTGAGGGTATTGATTTAAGAAAATAATTTTGGTAAAATTATGGGTTTAGGGTTTATTTAAATAAAAAGAGTAAGATAAAATGATAAAAAAATAATTATATTAATTTATTAAATAATTTTATCTATTTTTATAAGTCAAAGGTCCACAAAAATAATTAAAAGATTAAATTTTTTTCAAATAAAAGGTTAAACATTTAAATTTTAGGTTACAAAAATTCGGGGTGTTATACATTTTGTATTGTCCATTACTTAGGCGTGTGTGGTATCCTAAATTTTTAGCCCTTGTTGTAGAAACATTTAAGGTGTGGTGGGTGAGGTATCCCAGTACAAGCCCCCTTAGTGTACTTCGACCACATTTGGTGGGTGTAGTATCCCGATTTATTTTAGCCTTCGCGACAGATGCACTCGATGTGTGGTTGGTGTGGTATCCCTAAAGAAAATCCCATTTGATGTATCCTAAACCCTTGTAGTGGGTGTGATATCCCATTATGATTATTTGTATTTCCATGACTTTTGTTCATGGTGAAATTTGTGTGGTCGAACAAACTACCTTATTAACTAGAAATTTTATGATCACTAAAGGGAGAATTCTAATATGGTTTATATTGTATGGATTGTGACTAGGGCTGTACAAAAAAAAAACCGAAATCTGGAAAACCAATCCGATATCCAAAAAAAACGATTTGAAATTTTGGATATCCGATCTGAATTTGTAGTGAATTATCCGATCCGCTAAATATATTCGGTTTAAGCTTAATCCAATTTATAACCTATTTTTTCTTTCCAATTACAAACATTAACATTTAGTTTCAAACTTTTAATAAATTTTCTACACAGCTTACCAGACCTTTGGGCTTGTGGCCACGGCCCACGGGACAACCCATGACACAGCCCGCACGTGCACAGTACCGCACCTATGTTTTGTCATCTGTGACTCGTGACTTAGCCTCTCAGGCTCTCAGCCACACACTACACACAGTACACATACACCACACGCAGATAAAGTCACGAGACCTCATCGATTTTCTTCCTGTCCAAGTATGAAATTGAAACCCTAACTCTTCAATCTCCTCTTCGATCCTCTTCCATTTCCTTCCTTTTTGATCTCCTCTTCCATTTCCTGAACTCTACTTCCGAGCTCCACGGCTGATTCGTTGTCAATTCGGTCACCTTTCATCATATAAGGTAAGTGTTGTGCTATTCTTCTTTCGTTCTTTTCATTTTTGTTTTGTTTTATTTGTCATTTATCATCTATCATTTCCATTTATAACTGCTAATTTTTTCTGTGTTATTGACTTGATCCTTGTTCTTAGGGTTTATATTTCGAACAACGGTTGGCTAAGACAGCGAGTATAGGAGAGGTAAAGTTCTTTAATTTTTCTTTTATTTAGTTCTTTAGCTGATTAAAACATTTCTGTGTTGATTTTCATGTCAAGTTTGTTGTTAGTTGGTGATGTTGGTCGATTTTGTTGCTGCATAGGCTCGTATTTATGATTTTTAGCCGATTTACAGTTAGGAATCGTGGGATGGTTACTTGGTTAGGGATACTCTATTTGTTTGCCTATGTTCTACTAATTTCTAGGCTTATATGCTGCTAGATTTTTATTTTATTATCTCTGTTGACTGTTTATTGTTTATTTTTCAGTCTCCTTTTTCGTTATCTTTAAAATTTTATTTATATTCATAAAATTCCTCTTATTTTCTTGTTATCTTGCTTAGACTCATTAATTTTTTGCCTTATACTTAATATGAAAATGGTAGAATAACCAAACTCATAATGAGTAATTGAGTACGGTGTTAAGTGTTAACAACCAATTATTTTACATTTAACTTCTACAAGAATAGAGAAAAAAAATTGAATTAAACTTTGAGGTGTTACAAAATGATTTGTCCAAAAATTGCATAATCTAAAGGGCTTGGCTCCTTGTTGAGATTCTGCTTAAATTTAAACTTCTAGGGCACAATGATCAAATGTGTTAATCCATGTTGCATTCCCCACTCCTCTGTGTAGGGTAAATTACACTTTGAAGGGGGTCTTGTTGGTTACACCAAGTAAATTTAGGTCCACTAATAGGTAATCCACACACATATAGGTAATATTTGAAACATTGTGTATCTTCTTAGTGTAGGAATCCCCTAGCCTTTTCATCAGTTGCTAAGATGGCATTGAATTCTCCTATGACCAATCAAGGGCCATTAATTTTCTAACTAAGATGATGTAGTTTATTTCCACAAATCCTTTTCAACACTACTAGAACTGAAACCATAAACAAAAATAAGTTCTACTTTAGTGTCGCTAGGTAAATTCCACTGCACAATGCATGATCTTAGTTGCTTCCTTCACTACTACTACAAGAGCTTCCTTTAAGTCCTTTTTGGCTGATTGATCTCTCTAACTTGGAAGAGGTTAGGTTTTGTTTTACCATGTACCTGCTAGACTACTAGTGCCAATGCTAAGTCCTGCTATAGAGAGTCTAAAGATCCAAAGATTGAATGATATTGTTTTTATTTTTTTTCTCTTATGATTATTTATCCAAAAAATAATAATAATGTCTCTTTTCAGTAGCCTTATTGTTGTTGGCGGCTTTACTGTTTTAATTTATTTGCTAAAATAACTTACTAAAATCTAATTATTAACTTGTGTTTCATTTTTATGATTGTGCAATGCGAAGTTCATATAATGGAAAAGAGTATAGATCTTGGGGATGAATCTAAGAGCCCTCCTCCAAGTTTTTCACCTGATATGTTTTCTATCCCTCCTACTCCACTAACCCCTTTTATGCCTAACATTTTTGATGATGTTGAAGCCTCTGACACTGGGAAACCTGAAATTAAGAAGTATAGATCATGGGTGTGGGAACATTTTAAGAAGTTGCCATGCATTGATACGAGAGACCAAAAAGTAATGTGTTTATATTGTAATATGCAATATGTTGCTGCTCCATCAAAAGGCACTTCAAACTTGAGTAATCACTTAAAATGTTGTAAAATATACCCACCAAATGTAGAGAAGAATCAAAAGCTTCTTGCATATCAGTCTGGTCTTAGGAATAATCCTATTGATAGCGAAAAGTTCTAATGGAGGGTTGTCTTTGTAATTGGTCATTTAATAGTGCAAATCATAGGAAATCATTGGCTGAAATGATAGTCCTTGATGAACTGCCCTTTAGATTTGTGGAAATGGAGGGCTTTAGAAGGTATATGCAAGTCACACAACTAAAAGCTGTAATTCCTTCTCGAACCACTATTGCTAGGGATATTTTAGAATTATTTATGAAGGAAAAAAAGAAGTTGAGTTCATTCTTTTAGAAAAATTCAATTCGAGTTTGTCTCACAACGGATGCTTGGTCTTCATGTCAAAACTTTGGTCATATGGTTCTAATTGCTCACTTCATTGACTAGAATTAGAAGCTGCAAAAAAAAATTATTAACTTCTGTCCTATAGCAGGTCATTCTGGTGAGGTTATTGGGCGGTCTATAGAACGATGCTTGCTTGATTGGAATATTGATAAGATCTTAACAATAACTGTTGATAATGCGAGTTCCAATGATAAATGTGTTGATTATTTAAGAGAAAGACTCAATTGTTGGGGTGGGTCTGTTTTGGATGGCTCTTGTTTATATATAAGATGTGCTGCCCACATATTTAGTCTTGTTGTAAAGGAGGGTTTGAAAGACTCTAGTGATCACATTCTTAGAGCTCAGTTTGCTGTTAGATATGTGAGGTCTTCTCCGGCTAGAATGAAAAAGTTTAAGACATGTGTTGAAGAGGAGAAAATAGAATCCAAAAAACTTCTTTGCTTGGATGTTAGATGCTGCTTTGCAATTGAGGAAAGCTTTTGATTTGTTAAAAAGGGATAAAAAGTATCGTGATGAGATAGAGAAGCTAAAAGGTGTGCCTACCGATGATGATTGGGACCACATTCGTGTCTTACTTCCTTTCTTGGAATCTTTTTATGACACTAGTTTAAGAATTTATGGTTCATTATATGTCACGGGGAATATATATTTGCAAGAGATTGTTGCGACTTTGAATATGATTTGCATTGCATGTGGTGGTGATGATTTTGACATGGCTATAGTGGCTTTGAGTATGAAGAGAAAATATGATAAATATTGGGGAGGGTCAAAAAATACAAATGTCTTGCTGTTTCTTGCTGTTATCCTTGACCCTAGGAGGAAAATGAAATATGTTGAATGGGAAATTGATAAGTTTTTTGGAGCTGAGATTGGTTGTGAGCTGCTTGAAAAAGTTAAGGATACTTTAAAGAAGTTATTTGAGTTTTATGCTTCAAACATTCATTTTTACTCAACTCCACATCAATCTTTAGTTTTGGTTGAATGTGAGAATGATTTTGGGTGTCATATGCTAAAAAATACAAGAGATATGACTGAGAAAGAATTTCAAGATTCTGTTCAAGCTATAGAGTCTTCTTTGGTTGCTGAAAAAACTAACTTGGATAGGTATTTAGAGGAGAAATTATATGCTACTCCTGCTGGTAGAAATTTTGATATACTTTCTTGGTGGAAGCATGATGGAAAGTGTTTTGAGGTTCTTTCTCTGATGGAGAAGGATGTATTAGCTATGTCTATTTCAACTGTTGCATCTGAGTCTACTTTCAGCACCGGTGGTCGTGTATTAGATTCATTTTAGAGTTCCTTAACTCCTAGGATGGTGGAAGCTTTAATCTGCACTCAAGACTGGTTGCAATCATCTCGTAAGCATCTTTGTGTTGAAGAACATCTTGAGGATCTTAACAGGATTGAAGAAGGTAATTGTATTATTTTATTCTTATCATTTATTCTGTTATTATGTTGTATTTAATAATCATGTCATTTTAATTCAAGTTAATTTTTTTTCAGGTGTTAAGTTCCTACCTTCTATCGTGGAAATAGATGAATTATATATCACTGAGTTTGATGACATGTAATGTTGCCATGAATCAATTAAGTTATTATTGGTTGTTCTTTACAAGCATTTTCTATGCATGATCTATAAAATTATGTTTGTTTTGGTTTATTGTGGCAGATTTGCAGAACTGGCTTGCAGGAGCCATACACAACCTGACTTGAGTGCAGCTATGTAGGAACACTAGAAGCATAGAGCCAACTTGTAGCTTACTATCTTTTGAAAAAATTACTTAAATCAAGCATATATGTAATTAATTAGCACGAAGAACTAATCTTTTTTGTGAATGTCGTGTTGATAGCCTGATATATGTAATTAATTAGTTGTTGTTGTACTTGGCCTGGTATATGTAATTTTTGGAAGGCCTAGTACATGTAATTAGTTCTTGCAGACTTGCAGTATGTAGTGTAATTAAGCAGGAACATATGTAATTAGTTCTTGCTATATTTGGCCTGGTATTTTTTAGAAGGCTAGTATAAATAAGTACTAAGTAGGGGCAGTTTATTTTGAAAAATTAGGGGCCTAACATGTAATTTTATGTGGCTAATTTTTTTTTTTTTGAATGCTAGCAGCCTAGCATGTGTATGCTTTATAGTTTGTATATTTTATTGATATGCAAGGCTGCTAGCTACTTAGGAGTTAATGTTTATAAAGTTATTTATATGTTATATTTTGGATATGGATGTCTTGAATTTACTATAATAGTATATTGATTTGTGGAAAATGTTTAAAATTTTTTGTATGCAGGTTGAGCAATTAAAGAAAATTGGATTATAATACATTCTTGAATTCTTGAATTAAAGAAGTGTTTCTGTAATTTTTGTATGCAGGTTGAGTAATTTTACTATAATTTTTGTATGCAGGTTGAGTAAAATTTTTGTATGCAGTGTTTTTGTAATTTTTGTATGCAGGTTGAGTAAAATTTTTGTATGTAGGTAACCTAGACTATCTCTCCTCTTTTCATCGGTTGCCTCGATGAATGGACCGTCGTCTATCCTCGGGATAATTGAAATGGCTGTAAGGAATTTAGTGATTTCAATATTTCATTTGATAGGAAACCCGGTGCAATGCCTACCTTCGTTTTGGTCGATCGTGGAGGTTAGAAACTTTATCTATTGGCTTGTGCTGCAACTTTATTACTATTATTGTTTCTATGGTTCTTTATTTGGGATTTTTTTCCCTAAGTTGTTTCCGTTCACATGGCAGTGGCCCATCTGAAATTAAGCTTTGGCTATATTTGTTTTTCGAATAAAATAGTTGTTGCACCAAGTGTAAAATGTCATAATTTATAACAGTCGGAATGGGTGACATTATTTTCTCGACTTGTAGTTCTCAAAGTTTATGCATGACTAGCTCTTTTTCCATTTGTGTTGTGTTGCATTTGCTGTGTCATGGAACCAGTTAGATATTAAAATATTTATTCTCATTAAATAGATGAAGTGGCTTCCCTTATCCCTCTGCTGGGTTTGGTGGGACTATGTTACTGATTTTCAGATTAGATGCCCCATGAAGGATAAAAAGTACAACAAGGATTGTGCTAATGGAGTTATTAAATCTCTTGGCAAGTATTACATTATATGGTCAAATTCATTGCTATAGTTTTGCTGATTAAATAGATTATTTCCGATCTTTCATTTTGCTAAACCAACAATAGCTACCACCTATTCGGTCAACGGCGCAGCAAGAGCAGGAGCAACAACTAACAGAAGAGGCAACAGCAATAGCAGCTGCAGCAGCGTTAATAATCTCACAATGTCTAGGTCATCATCGTCGTTAGATGAAAGCTTCGATTGACCTAGATCTGTAGTGAAGAAAATATTAGCTCAGCCTCAACTCGAAGGTGATGGTGCTACTGTTAGACGTAGCATCGGAAGGTTTGTTTATAACTATGGCACTGCCTGCATGTATCTATCTACATATCATATATCTGATCTTGCTACTCTCTTTACGATCCAATTTTGCTGCAATATACCTATTTGTTTGAAATGGCGTGGACTGATTGAATGGAAATCGAAGTTGAAATGGGTATGTTTTCGTTTGTTTTAGGCCTCAATTGAAGTCTCTGGACCCTTTTCTCATGTTGGACGAATTCGAAGGTACTGAATTGTTATTATTACTATAAAAATAACGAGGAAAATTTTATGTCGCGTTTATTATCGATAATGTTCCTTTGATTTCGCCATAGAAATTGAATATTTGGGTATTATATGATGACTTTGGCAGTAACTCCGCCGGCTGGATTTCCTGATCACCCCCATCCATCAGCAATCACATTTTTAATGTTTCTACTACAACTGCAGGACTGGATTCCAAAAAGATAGAAAATTGTATGGGAGACCCTGAAGCTGATGCTGATAATATTGTTTTGAAGGAAGAACAAGAAGCCCAAGTACTTATTGTTAAAACTTTTTTGAAAGTTTTCATGTTTTTGTAATTTTTGTATGCAGGTTGAGTAATTTTAGTGTAATTTTTGTATGCAGGTTGAGTAATTATAAATTCTTGAATTAAATTTTTTTTAATTATAGATTATAATACAGGACCACAGATAATGAAAGAAAAGTGGATTTTTTTTTGCAATAATCGGATATATCCGAAATCAGATCCGATATTTTGGATATTCGGAATATCTGATATCCGGAGTATTTGGATGCGGATATCCGAAAATGCACAGCCCTAATTGTGACACATTTACCATACTATTATCCTTCCATGATTTTTATGCAAGCATGTCTTGTTGTATTACTACCATGAGACTAAGTGTTGATTTGCATTAATATGCTTATCACCATACTATTATGTGACTTCAATGTGTTGCATGAGTCTTACTATATTTTAGATAGTATGTTTTATCAGTGCTTCACTGTACTGAAATAGCGCTTGTGCAGTCATTGAGATGATCTGACTTCTAGTTTGGGGAGTAGAAGATGATTTGTAAGGTTAAGATTCTCAGTTAGAGTATGCTTAGGGTAATGACGTGGGTCATTAGTGGGTTATTGCTTGGGGTCACAGGTTTATGTTTATGCCTAGGAGTTAGGCTAATTGGTTAGAGATATTTTGTCCACTGCGTTGGAAAGTTTTTGTTATTCTAGTTATTTAAAATCTTGGCTCCATTTCCTGTATTTGGATTTATAAACTATCATACTCTTTATATCTATAATATTGTTCTTACCTTTATTGTATTATATTATCGTATTAATATTATGAGTAGATATCTTTTCATTTATTGTTCTATTTTGTCATGTATCAGATATTATCGTATAATATTGTTCTCATAATTGATGTGGCGGTAATATTTTTTAATTTTTTTCAAAAGCTTCTGTAGTCTTTGAAATGAAATTTTCTAGTTCAAAAGAATTGGGGGTGCTACAATTTGCCACCTCTAATTCTAACTCATCCTTTGAGTGTCTGTTTCTAACAACTCTTCATCTAGCAGGTCTTCATCACAATCAAATCTGTTCTCCACATTTGTCTTGCAAAAGCCTTATCAACATTTTCATTTTCACACATAATCCTCACTTTAGCCTCATTCATGGGTACCTCATGGAAGTGCCCAAAAAACGAAGTATATGATTTGTTTCTTCTGCTTTGACATTACCTCGCATAATTTCAATATGCGCATTGGAGTAGTTATGATGACTACGTTCGCATTCCGTTAACTACTCAAGGGTGTCGTGTTGTAAGCAAAATGACATTCTTCAAATCATAAATCACTACCCACATGTTTTGCTTTTTTATTCTAATATAACAATATATATCTTCAAAATTTTCAACAAAAAATTTTCCATCCCCTATCTGCATCCTACAATTCTGGTAGGCAATTAATTGCAGTAAAGTACAATGAAAATTAATTGAAGTAACAAATACGATTCAATTTATCTGGCTAAAAATTTAATGCTTCAATAAAAATAGTCAGCATCTTAATTAATAATAATTGATGAATTCACACGCTACACAGAAACATTTATTTATCTAACAATTAAAATCAATATCTTAAAATATCAGATACTTCAATAAAAAATGCAAACTTTCATTATAAGTTAAGATAATTATTAAATATCAAATGACTTTTGAGATATATAAAAAAATATCAAATGACTTTTGAGAAACGTGATAAAATTGATTATATATACTTCAATAATTTAAAAATAAATTTTCAAAACTCGAGCGAAGCAAAAACTCTGCAAATCTTGAGATAAATCAGATAATGTGGAATTGGGAATCAACGATCTTCGGAACGTATCCAATTTCTCATCTTTTACTGAAAAACAATGCTGTAAAGTTATTCCTTGGACCATGCTGATATATGGGGGGAAACATACATTACAATAAATTCTTTCACCGCCTTTTACCTAACAGAACCTTCTACCCATGGTAACGTAGAACGACAAAAAAAACGAATGGGTTACTACTTACTACTCCCAAGTATCAACATGACTCACGTTTCAACATCTTTGGACGGGACAAGATAACTACACAGCCCAGAAACCCAATTGAAGGGGACAAAAATAATCCCAAAACATAGCAATCACAGATTCACAGCTGATCATGATTCATGAGGTACAAAGTGCAAAACTAGCCAGCGTCAAGCACATATGTGGCCCTGCAGCATTATGCCACATGAACACATGTAACCTACGAATCATCATACACGACAGCCATACGATCACCCAGTAAGTTATCATGGTTTGCTGAACACAAATAAATTGCGTACACGTTCATGAGAAAGGGGGGGGGGAATATTTTTCATTCAACATCATAATTTGCTCAGCTTGAGAACCACCAAGTCACAACAGTAATAGTACTAACAATTAGTGATCAAAAAACAGTTTTCTAGCTTGATTAAAAAATACTGCTCAACAAGATAAATCTTAAACAGAATCCATGTCAGAAAGCAAAATAGAGAAGAAAATCTCTCGCATTAAACTGACAGAAATATACTGGTCAAACAAAATTCCATGATTTGAACTCCCAAATGCTAAACAACAAAATGAATATGGAGTCTTCCTAAACCTTGATAGCAAACTTTCTCATAGGGAAGTACATTTCCTTCTTCTTCTGCTTTTCTGTCTTCAAGGATGCCTACAGAAAGGGGCAAAGAAACAAAGTTCAGCATGAGAGGAATAGTAAACAAGTCGGTTCAAGAACCAAAATCAGACAACAGAAACCATGAAACAAGACCCCTTGACCACCCAAAAGCATGTTGCTAGAATATGCAATGCAGAGGTTTAACGACCCTAAAAAATCCAAAATCAATTGACAGCCAAAAGGATCAGAATCTCAACCGATCCAGAACAGCCACTTTGGTAGTCATGGTATAGTACATACAGCAAGATCCAATTACAAAGAGTTAACGCATATAATGATCGTAATACAAGAGACACCCAAACGCAAACAGTAACATATTAGCATAAATTCAAACCATTGCGATACAAAAAAAATATTAATTCAAAGTACAAATGGTAAAACATAGCAATAAACTTGCATTTATTCAACGAAATGAAACTGAACAAACGTGAGACATCAAAAAAATAATTCACTAAAGCAAGAATGGATGCCAACCTGGTGTTTCGTGAGGCGACGACGAATGGCTCTGGTCTTCTTGGGACGGAGATCAAGTGGCAAGTACTTCTTGTTCTTGTAAGCTTCTCTAAGCGCTGTTTTCTGCTTCTGTGAGATCACCGTCAAAACTTGAGCAATGGACAACCTTACAACCTTGCTACATCAACGAAGCAATGGGACAATTTAATTACACAAACGACATGCCAATCTGCTATATATCCACTGAGAGCAAAAGAGTACGTACATCTTGGAAAGCTTATTAGGAGCACCACCAGTGACTTTAGCAACACGAAGGAGAGAAAGCTCAGCCTTGAGATCCTTGAGCTGATTCAAAAGCTCCTGTTTGGATTTCTGCCTCAATTCGTGAACCTTAATTCTTGCTGCGAAGATAAATTGAAGACGTTGAATATATTAAATTGTTGTCACAGAAAGCAGAGAAGGAAAATTCGGTTCCGATCGACTTACCCATTGCTATGGCTTGAACGGCGATACACAGACTGAAACCCTACTGAGGCCGAGAAGACGCGGGTTATGGAACACCGCTATAATATACCTCGGGCTGTTTCCTCGCAACGTATTAGGGTTGGAAAGGTTGAGATAGACCAAATGGGCCACAGTCGTATACGATATGGGCTTTCTATTGTATTGGACTAATTTTTGCCTCAATTCGGGAACTTTAGGATCTGTTTGGTTCGTAAAAAATAAGAAGGAAAAGAAAATAAAAAAAAATAAAGAAAAAAAAAAGAGAAATTAAATTTCTTTTATTTGTTTGGTTGTTAAAAATTTTTTGTAGAAAATATAAATCTGAAAAAGTATTTTTGATGTTTGGTTTTACGGAAAGAAAATTTTGAGGAAAGTTTATTATTATTTAAATACTTTTATATATTTGATTAAAATTAAAACATTATATTGATATATAAAATTTAATGTCAGCTAAAAAGTGTCTTATCATAATCTTGATATAAAATATAAATAGTTCTAAATTTGTAAATAAATAAATGCCTCATATAAGCTAAATAGAACACTTTTCAAAATAAGTTTACGATGAGATATAACGTTACGGTATTTTTGGATCAATGTAATTTTCGGTTGTATAGAATTTGGTATGTGGATGTAAAATAAGGGACAATAGATAAATATTTTTAGTAATTTATTTCAATAAAAATTGAGGGACTATATATTTTTATATCAAGAAAATATTACTAGTAGTAATATTTACTACTTACTTTCGGTAATCAAACAACACAGAGTTAACTTTCGGTAAGAAATTCTAGAGAATAGGCAATCACATTCGATATCCATATATCGGCTCATGGTGGCTACAATCATACAATGAAATATTGGTATCGCAATTGCATATCGGCTGTAATTTCACAGTTTTTGAGTCAGTCATGACATAAAATTCTGAAAATGTAGCCGTTTTAGAAAATCACATATTTATCACCGCGATATCAGCAAAATTTCGAATATCAGCTAATGTTTTACCCATATTAGCCGATATTTACCGATATTGGCCGATATTCCTATGTCATATAAGTCACGCTATATGATTGATTTAAAGAAAAATGACCCCCAAACCCTATCTCCCATAATGCGATGATAATTTTTTTCTTAAGTTTAGGATCTTGTTTGAAATTTTTTATTTGAGTTGGGGTTTAGGGAAGAATTTGAGGATAGGTTTGGATATGAAAGATTTTTATTGAAATTTTTTTAAGGAATAAGGTAAGGATAGGTTTAGAGTCATCATCTCTAAATCCATCCCAAATAAGTTTTAGATATATTTTTATATAATTACATATAGAATTTTTTTTATATAGAATATAAATTAAAAATATATTATAAAAAAAATAGAAGCGGGTTCAAAGGTTCTTATTGAGAATTTTTTCAAGCATGAAGCAAGAACACGTTTGGGATATCTATCTCCAAACTCGCTCCAAATAATATATATATATATATATATATATAATATTTTATATATAATATAATTAAAATTATATTATAACAAAAAATGGGATGGAATATCGGATATGAGATAAATGATTAGAGATCGGAGATATGATTGGATTTTAAAGTCAGAAAATGAATTGAAAATTAAAAATAAATTTAGTATCGGGTCAAATATAAAAATTTAATTTATACAAAAATTAAATCAGAGATCCCGGATATGAAAAAAATAAAAAATAAGTTTAAAAATTATTTTTTCTATCAAATTCGGAAATAGAGATACCTTAACCCGCCGTTGCCAAACGTAACGTGTAGGGATATTGCTGAATCCTCAAAGCCTAACCGGAAATGCAATGTCGTCGTTAACAGGATGCCTGAATACTGTACCCCGCCGGAGTATGTCCCACCTCCAATTCAAGCCGATGAAACCGTGGATCTCCTATCCTAGGAGGACATTGATTAGGAAGTGGACATATGGGTTAATGTCGTTCTGGGATACGTCATTGGAGACAATATCTCCTTTAACCAAATCTTGGGTTTTATTAAAAACCATTGGCGTATGATCGCTACCCCTCAGTTACTTCAACATGAAGCTAGTGGCTTCATCTTCAAATTTCAATCTATTATTGATAAATACCTTATTTTAGCCCACAATTGGTCTTGAATTCTTAAAAAATGGCATATGAAGATGCAATAGGTGAAGCCCGACCTTTCTTAAGTGTATTGATCGAATGATCTTGCTAGTCTTTAACCCATATTATGAGTTCTATTAGACGAACACTCTTATAATATCCTTATTTTTTTAATTATAATTTTTTTATTTTACAAGATATTTTATGGAAGCTAAATAAAAAATATAATGTGGTACCATCGTATCCATCTTAAGAGATGTATGATAAATATCTAACTTATACCGAGTGCAAATATAAAAAATAAACTCATATCTCAAAAGTTTAAGTGTAGTCTTCACTTATTCGAGTTCGATACCAAACATATAAAACTACACAAAAATAAATACAATATTAATAAGATCTAACAAAGCTCAATATGAGAAAAATAAAATAAAATGCAAGATCCCAAATATCTAAACTAAAGTAAAAAAGTGTTGTATTAGTATGACAAGCATAATAAGTAAGCACAACCTACTACAAGAGATATCATGCCCACATAAAAGAATACATAGTACATGCTCATATGGAGAAATAATCATGGGCCATGCTAAAATAGAAGAATACTCTTAAATCATGCAGGAAGATAACCGTAAAGAGTAACTTTAAAGCTAGCAACCTATGGCAGAAAATAATATACAATTTGTTATACCAAGAGGGTATACCAAGTAAAAACCGAAAAATCACAAAGAATTTAACTAGTATGGAGAGGAATCTGACAAAGCATATGGACTTCTCTAGCTTGTATCTCAATTGAATAAAGACATCATGTCCTACCACAATGGACACTGAGGCCATGAAGGACAAGCATAATATAAAGTCACAGAAGGATATATGGGCCAAAAAGAACAATCAAGAAAAGTCATATAAGCTATAGGCATATGGATATGAACATTGAGGTACAAGCTTAGACATCCAGTACTACCACCAATGGACAAAACCTATGGGGCACAATTATAACAATAAGGTATAAAAGCCAAAGCGTATAGGGACTATAATGTCCCACTATAAATGGACAAAAGCTAAAAGTACAAATAATAATCCATAAGAGCATCCCACTCCACTACAAATGAGCATCTACGCTATGGGGTTTGTACAAGGACTCCAACATTCACATAGCCAGGAACCGTAATATGCCACTATAGGTTGGACATCCTATCCACTAATAAAAGACTCCAACTAGGGTAATATCACCAAAGGTATCGTAATCCTTAATATGCACACATTTATAGAGGTAAATGATCATATAAAGGAAAAAAAGGTACCAAGCTACTATATCATCAGTAGCCCCTACTACTTTACAAAAATGTAAAATAATAAGTCTAGAGGACTTTGTGTTTTGTATGTTAACACCAAGTGTATCTACAAGTGAATAACTCAGAGAACACAAAATTCACATATCACATAAGTGTTTAAGGTTAACAAAAAACCCTTAGAAATGATAAGATCACCTAAAAAATAAAATCTAATAATCTAGAATACCACTAAGGAGCATGGGATCCCTAAAAATATTTAGGAAAAACTCAAAATCAAAGGCTAAAGGCAACGAGAATTATTTTTCAACAACAAAAGTAGTGCACCTCTTACCAATTAAGAGTTTTTGAAAATAAATTGAAAGTCAAACTTAAAAAAGGCCCTAAATTCCAACCTATCACATTATTCATCTATTTAGTCACTCAATGAACAAAATCTATTCAAATGTTCAAATATCTCAAAACTAAGGCAAAAACACCAAAAAAAATCACTTACTTATCTCTAGGGGAAAAATTAATGAAAAACGCATAGATAAAGAACTTAACCATTTCAAAACTAGGTTCTATGTCAAAATTGAAAACTTTGCTATTTCTTAAAATACTATTTATTGGTTGACAAAAAATGTCATTTTATACTAAAAATCTATAATCCAAAAATCAATAAAAAAAATATTTTGTTACAAAAAATTATTAATCATTAGAATTCACTATTTACGATCAATTGCTATTCACAACGATGAAAAAAGTTAAAGGTTATGATCAACTTTTAACCGCTAAATCTTGTTAAAATCCTAGATATTTATGCCATATAATGATTAATTTTTCTGACATGATTAATCATATATTAAACCCTACCTAGGATGATTAGAGACCAATATTCAAGAACATGTTGAATAAAATTCAAGGGTAGGAATAACACACGAATTACATGAAGAACATCTAAGACTTTCAAATTTTCAACAATAAATTAGAGCTTGAAAATACAAGAAAATCTTAGCATAAAAATTACAACCTATAATATGGTATAATCATATTGTAAAAAAAAAATAAAGGAGCACAAATCACAACCAAAGGTTGAAACCCCTCAACAAGGCCAAACATGGCGTAATCAACTATAGGTGTCATATATCATGCTAAACATTCATGATTCTATCTACATGTAGAAAGGAAGTGTTTACCTAAGCTAAATGGTCCAAAAGAGAAATAACTCAAGGTTTGAATGAAAATGGTGATTTTCCTAGTCACCAAGGATTAACCTATTTTTATTTAGTTAAGACACTAACAAGTTAATCTAGAGTTCAAAGGAGAAAAATAGAAGAAGAAAAGGAGTGGTTTGGGTGGTGGATGGTGGTGTTGGTGCATCAGCCAAGGGAGGAAGAAGACATAGTTTAGAGTTGAAGATGATGAGGTGTAGAATGGATAAGACCAAAGATTAAAGAAGTTAGATATTTTAGTTACTTAATTAAGTGGAAAAGCGGGTAAAATGGTAAAAAAAAAAGTGTATGGATTTATGTGGCAGAGGTGGTGACAGCATCCTATAGGTATGTGATCCCTTGTTTTTTCTTTAGTAAATATGATCCAAGAGTTAGGAAAGATCCTCACAAATTATAATTGAAACCGTGGGAAAAAATTCCAAAAAACTTTTAAAAAAAATAATAAAATAGTATTTCCAAACCATTTCTATCTTATTAATGATAACTTATAGTGGTACCCAAAGTTTTTAACTTTTAGATAGTTAAACAGGTTATTTTGGAACTTAAAAATACAAAATAGGATATGACAAAATGTGAATAGTACTTATTCATAGAGGCCTATGATTAAAACTTTGAAATAACCTAGGAGGCTTATAAAAAGCAAAGGATTACAAAAAAAAAAGAGGATTAGAATGATTTGGAAGATGTTTGATAGCCAAAAGTGGCTTAAAAGATATTATAGAAATGCACTTGTGAGAAAGAGTTAAGATACAAAAATAAAACATTTAAAAATTAAAATAAGGGTTTCTATTTCATCAAAGTTTGTAATTAAAGTAAATAATATTTTTTTTTATTTTAATTAAAACCATATTTGAATGTCTCAAGTTTTCAAAAAATAGGATATTACAGATCTACTCTAATGTCACTACCACCAACCGGGATAGGGTATATTATTCTAGGGTAAAGGTTGAAGATTTAAAGAAGCCTATATGTGAGAAAGTTTGCATAAAGCATCTAGATGGCTCCCTCTTGTAAAAATAAGTAGTTTTTGAATGGAAGACTCTCTAATGTCATTTTTTCCTTGTTTTGGATGCATGAGATCCTCATGCTAGGGTCAACATCGTCCAAATCCACTAGACAAAAAACTTAAAGGTGAATGGGTTGTGGTCAAAGACAAACAAAAATCACATGATATGCCCTAGGAAAATGTACACAAGGCTATTGATATGACTATTATCCATGCCACCACTTACCCTGATGTTGTGCATAGTTAGAAGAGCAATTCCACATTTGCTCATACTATTATGCTACCATTATACTCTAGTTTTTATGTTCTACAATCTACCCATGCAAACCATTTTTAACTTGTACAATCCTTAACTGACAAGTGTTCTTATGTTGAACTTGTCCTATAATGTAGTATGGGAGAAATTATTTTACCCAATTTGGGCATCTCATCCTAATTATGTGGAATGTTTAAAGAATAAATGATCTGACCAAAAAGAATAGGTGATAGATTATATCTTAAAATTGGGTTTAAAATTAATTGGCTTAGTAGAAACTAGTGTTAAAGATAAGAATAAAGATAAAGTTTTTAATAATATTGCTTTTGGTTGGTGCTATTATAATAATTCCTCTCATCATATTAATGCTCATATTTGGATTATTTGAGATCCATATTATTGGAGTATTACCCATAAAGACTCAAATGCTTAGGGTATCTTTTGTGAGGTTGTGGCTATCTAGGTAACTTTCATGGGATGATTTCTTTCATTCATGGACTAAATAATGAAGCTAATAGATGTGAGTTATGGAGATCATTACCCACTTTTACTATTGATCTACCTTGGCTATTTATTGGTGATTTCAATGTTATTATATCAGTTGAGGAGAAATTTGAGGTGGTCCTCTTTAGCAGCATAATGTTGAGAATTTTTGTACATATTACCACCTTGATAGGATCCAAAACTTGAGAAGCACTATTTTTTTTTTCACATAGACTAATTGGAGAGAGGTAAGAGAGGGTATCTCATGCAAATTAGACCATGGTGTGGTTAACATGTCTTGTATTTCTTGTTAGCCCCAATCCTATGCTAACTTCTCTCCATCCATGATCTCACATCATTACTTAGTTTGGGTACATCACTCCTCTCCCATTCTACACAAACTTTGAGATTTTTGGGTTTTTAAGAATAAAAATAAAATTAGACTGAAGATGTGAATTTCCTCACTATTATTTCCAAGAGTTGGGGAAATTTCAAATCGGGTAACTATCGTATAAGGATATGTGCACTGGTTATTATTTATACAAAAAGATTTTGAGGCCTTTAACAAACAAAAATATGGTATGTTATATTCTAAACCACAACTAGATAAAGAAAACTTGGTAAATATCCAACAATGTTTACTTGTTGTGCATGCCGAGGATGGTTTGAGAACTCAAGATGAGGAGGTCATGTAGTCTTTCACTTATTCACTAAAATTCCATGAATCCTTCCTACATCAAAAAGGAAAAATCCATTGGCTTAATACTGTAGATAATAATCATTAATATATTTTTCTAGGATTAAAGATAGGAACCACAAAAATGGGGTTGTGAAAATTATTTCTGACTAGTGGCATGCTCTCACCAATCTAACATATATTCAAGAGGATTTCTTGTAATTCTAGAAAAAATTATTAGGTTTGGTTGGTGCTTCCTTTGGTTGTATTCATGAGCACATGTTTTCCAAGGGCCCTACACTTATAGAATTTTAGAGCAAAATGTTAACAATCCCTATTACCATTATGGAGGAAAAAGAGGATGTGTTTTCTATTAAGGATTCTAAGGCACCAAGTAATTGTTTTTTTAAGAAGGCTTGGATGATTTTTGGTGATCTATTCATGGTTATGAGTGATCTTTTTGCCACTAGTTTCTTACCCAGTAAAATCAACACCACCTCCATAAATCTTATCCTAAAATGATCGAATGCATATTAAGTGACACATTTTTAGCCCATTACTTGTTGCTCAACCCTCTATAAGTTAATATCCAAAGTGATTACAATTATATTACAGCCTATCATGCCTATGATTACTAAGGTGTCGCAATTTTCCTTCATTCAAAGTAGGAATATAAGGCACAATATTATCATGACCTATTAATTGGTAAGGGAATATAATTTTAAGTATATTTCCCATGGTGTATGATGAAATTGGATATTTATAAGGTTAATGACACAGTGGACTAGGGTTTCCTTCAAAAAATCTTCCATGCTTTGGGCTTCCCTCTTCATTGTGTCAAGATCATTATGGCTTTGTGTTACCATTGTATTATATTCCATTTTCATGCATGGGGCTTACTTAACTAGTATTGTGGGTGAAAGGGGCCTCATAGAAGGGGACCCTTTTATCCCCTTATTTATTCATTATGATGATGGAGTAATTAAGTCATTAATTAAAGGGTTAATGGATGGTCAAAGGCTTTAGAAGTCACCTAAAGTGCAAGAAGTTGGGTATTATTACTCCCTCTTTTGCAAAATCATCTCCTTATTTATAGTAGGGGTGATACTACCTAAGTGGGTCATATTATGCACTGATTACAAACTTTTTAGAATGTCTAGGACATACCTTTAATGATCACAAGTGCAATATATATTTTGGTAGTGTGGATGAAGGTACTAGGGACCCGATCCTTGTGCTCATGAGTTTCCAATAGGGCAACCTCCCTATCTCTTACCTTAGACTTCCCCTTTCCAGGTCTAAGATCACTATGATTTAAATGCAAGCTCTGATGAAAAAATGTCTACTTGACTAAGACATTACAACTCCAAATTATTATCTTATGTGGGTAGGTTGCAAATTAATAAATTAGTTCCGTTCCATATTCAAATGTATTAGTTATAGATATGTTACATAAGAAGGTGGTTGGCAAGTTTACTTGAATCCTACAAAGCATCCTTTGGTCGAGTGGTTGCACACCTACTAGGAAAACTACTATCTTATGGGACAATGCATGCCTCTAAAAGGTGGAAGGTGGTTTCGGCATCATTGATGTACATGTTTAGAATTATTGTTTTGTTGCTTAGTTAGTTTGGAATATTCATGAAAAAAAGACTATTTGGGTGCACTAGGTCCATGTAGTGTGCCTGAAGGGTATGACTATATAGGATTATATTCCTATAATGACCTTATCTTAGCCTTTTTACAAAATTTTGTCACTCCATTCTTAGTTTGAAAAGGTGATGAAAACCCTTGGTGCATGCACAAAGGCAATTGGCGCGTATAGCATTAAGAAGGCTTATTTATCAGTTCAATGAAAGAAACCCCATGCTTGGTGAGAGATATTGGTATGGTTCCCCCTCATTGCTCCTAAATACCAACTTATCCTATAACTTTCCATACAAAACTAGCTTTATACTAAAGGTTGTATCATTTAGTTTAGAGCTTTTATATCCTCTAACTCTGTCCTATATGATAATGCTGACAAGAGTGGCCCTCATGTGTTCCACGAAGGTCCATTTATGCATACTATTTGGAATCTCATTCGCATATCTATGGGTCACAGGGATGGACCTAAGGATTATACTCAAGATATACGGATGTTGGTAGGGAAGACCAAAAAACTGATGGATAAGAAAGAGATCTTACACTCCTTGTTTGGTATTATGGTAGCACACATTTGGTATGAACATAATCATTGCATTTTCTCAATAGATGCATGTCTTGTTAATGTAGTACTTAAAGAGGTTGTAATGGCTTTTATGTTAAAATGTATGTTTGATACTAGGAGACCAAAATATAGTTAATTGATCCATATCGTGGATACTATGTTGAGAAATTGAGTTGTACTTATTGCGTCATTGGTAATCAAATTCTTTCTTTTTACCAAAATAATAATAATAATAATAATAGCCATTACAATTATTATTATAATAACAATGATTTTGATTAATATAATAATCAATTAGAAAAATAATTATCTTCATATTTCTAAATATAATAATTAAAAATAATGATTATTATTATTATTTTAACTTATGATTATATTAATTTTAATATTTTAAATAGTTATTATATTATAAGTATAGTAATAGTTATTATTAATAATATAATCATATCATTATCAATTTCTTTAGAATAATAATTAATTATAACAACAACAACATCATCATCAATAATAATTATAATATTTGCAATAATATTTGTTATAATAATATTAATAATAATATATTATTATTATTATTACTATAAATAATAATAAGAAGAAGAAATTAAAATACTTATTATTACTATAATAATAATAATATCAACCTACGTACCATTTTTCACCTAAGGACTCTAATTACCCCCAACAACTCTTCCCTTACCTTACACCCCAAGGCAAATTTCCCACATAAGGATCATTCTCATGCAAACTCCATCCATCCTATGCAAACCCTAGACTTCCCCATGCAAGATTCACCCTACTCTCTTATTTTGTCCATATTTTTCTTTTATTTGTCCCCTCATAGATCATGAGATAAGTAGGTCATTCTCATATCCTTTTGGTCAACTCACTTCCTTTTTTTCCCTTTTCATCATTTCACCCCATATTATATTATTAAAACATCCTAGCATACATGTTCTAGAGGGTCACATCATATAGTACCACAAGCACAATATATGTATCATTTTACACATGCCATAAGGAGGTCACATAAGCGTACCTTAACTCCAAGTTGCGCTATAAATAAGCAATCATAATAACATAAGGTACACAACATAACATAACACATGGCATACAAGGCACATAATACACATAATAGACCTTAACTATATCCTTACCTAAAATGACGCTGGGCTTAGAACACGCTCCTACGCCTCCTTAGGGTTTTGGCTTGATTCACCTATAAGAGGAAAATACTAAGGGTTAACTTCCCTCTAACTAATATTATCATTATTTCCTACTTTACCCTTATCATAACCTAGTATTAGGGTTACTAATAATAATAGTAGTTTTATAAGTAAAAGTAGGGGTGCTATTATTAAAGTAGCTAATCATGCTACTACTAGTCAAAATAGGTCTTGGTAGTTATATTGATCCTTGTTAAAGTATTATTAGCAATATTTATATTACTAAAGATAATAACTTTAATAATGATGATGATGATGATGATGATGATGATGATGATGATGATGATAATGATATTAGCACAAATAAAATAATTAACAACTAAATAAATTATTTTTAAAGGTTAGGGAGGCTAGGGCACAACTTAGGGTGATGGTGACTGGGCGGCGCAGATGATGGTGGAGGAAGAAAAGAAGTTAGAGAAGTGGTTTTCTAGGCTAAAACAGTGAGAGTGAGAGAGTGGTTGTGGTGGTGGTGGATTCTCTGGGTTGAGGGGATTGGAATGGTGGTGGTAGCGTAGCAAAGGTGGCAGCGCAGGCAGCGGTTGTTGTAGTGGCCGAAGATGGTGGAGAAGGAGGGAGGGTGAAGGAGAGGGAGGCAGGGAGAAAGGAAGGTAGGGGAGGTATAGGAGGCTTTGATGGGTGTTTTGGGAGGTAAGGGGAGTGGTGGTTACGGCATGGATGGTGGCGCACGGTGGTAAGAAGGGCGGCGAGGGGTGTAAAGTGGCAGATTGAGCAGCCAACTTTGCATGGTTGAGGTGGTTCGTACCGGGAGAATTAGATGTGGTGAGTGGTGTGGTTTGGTGGAGGGTGATGTAGGGAGGATTTTGACGGTTGTTTCAAGCGGTGGCGCTGGGCAACGGTGGCGGAGGAGGCGTTTGAATAGGTAGTGGCACAAGGGAGGCAAATTGCTAGATAGGAAAAGGAAGCCCAATTAAGGGGTTAATTAGGATATTTATAGGCTAATGAGGGGTGGATACGATAGAGGGGGCAAGCGTGGCAGGGTCACCGGCCGGCGGTGGCAAGCCGGTATAGGCCTGTAATTTTGCAAGTGTTGTTTGGTTGGAGGAGAAGAAAAGGAAAGAAAGGAGGGCATGCGTGAGGAGGTACGGGGGTAGTTGGGGTTGGAAAAGGAAAGGAAAAGGACGAGGAAGAGAAGGGAGGTGGTAGGCTGGCGTATGGTCATTTGTCGCCATTTATTCTTGAACATTTCTTTTCGAGCTACTCTAGAAATTAGTCATTAATTACAACATTAAACCAGTAAGTGTCTTCATTATTGTTATATTATTATCTAATCTAGTGCTCGTTGATCTAAATTTTTGTATGTATTTAGCTTATTTTGTTTCTATGTGGTTTAGGTTAGATTGGTTGAAAGTGACTTCAACTCATGTAATTTGGTTGAACTTGAGTTGATCTTCAACTTACAGTGTTGATTTAGTAAGTATCTTCATTTTCTTACATTATCTTCTAATATATTATTAGTTGCCTTGTATTTGTGTGTGTAAAGTGGCTATTTTGGTTTTGGTTTTGTGATGTTAAGATTGGTTCGAATAGTTCAAACGTAGATCCATCTACTCAACCCTCTCCTTTAATCAAAGTTTAGTCAATTTAGAGTCTAATTCATTATGTTCATTTACATGTTTTATTATTGTAGAGTTGATACGTAGGGAATTTTGGTGTAGAGTTATTTGTGTTTATATTTGCTGATAATTAAGCTGCAAAGTTTTTCAGGTTTGTTTCTTCTATTCATCTTATTTACTTTAGATTGGTGATTTTCTACGGTAGATTATATAGTAGAGATTGGTGGTTTTGTATGTTACAAGTGTATGTATATATGATGGACATAATCAATTGAAATGTTGAGTTATGTAAGATTTTTATTAAATTTAACCAAAAGTTCCAACCATGATATTATGCCTTTGTATTCTTCAAAATTAAGCAGTGTGTTATAATATTTGTTTGTTTATTTCATAATATAAGTGGATTAGATGGTAGAAATGGGTGAAAATCCATATTTGGAATTTTGTTATTAGTTTGATCTTCATATACTTTCTTTCGTCTTAATTTTCTTGTTTATGATAGATTCATTTGCTTTATTGTATAGGCGTTATGAGTGACAAACATGATTCTTCTCTTCCTTTAAAATTTAATGATGTTGATAGAAAGTTGGTCACTCCCAAATCAATACCCCACACATCTCTCGGTGGAAAAACAAAGGAATGGATACCTTATTGTTCATCAGAAATAACCCCTATTATAGGAATGAAATTTGAATCATTGGATGATGGGATTAATTTCTATAAGAATTATGCCTATACTTATAGTTTTAGTATTTATTTGTCTCGTGAAAAGAGAACTATGAGTAATGTTGTTACACTAGAATATCTTGTTTATATTAGGGAAGGATTTAAGCCATCGAGAAATATATGTCGTGACTCAGGTAGTGGTCAAGGTGTTTCTAGAAAGAGAGTGGTTAATAGAGTGCGATGTAGGGCTAAAATGTGTCTTAAGCTCAACATTGAAGGGTTTTACATGGGTTCAAATTTTTATGAAGGACATAGTCACCTTCTAGCTATGTGTTAGACAATTTCTAAAAGAGGGGAGGAATTTGACTATCATGCATAAAAATTTCATTATAGATAATACTAGGATGAACATCAAGGCATCCAATTTATTTCGATTATTCAAGGAACATGTGGGAGGGTATGAGAATGTAGGTGCTTCAATTATAGGATTTTAAGAACCATTATAGGGATTTGAAGTGTTACATTAGAGATTCTAACTCTAATATGTTTGTGGAAATCTTTCATAAGAGTGGATATTATTTTGATTATATGGTTGATGATAGTGGAGTCCTTGTTTGTGCTTTTGGGTCCGATCCTATATCTAGGAAGAATTACTCTATATTTGGTGATATGATTTCATTTAATTATACTTATGGCACAAATAAGTATAATTTGATTTATGCACCATTTACTAAGGTTGATCACCACAAAAAGTGTGCCACATTTGGAGAAGGTTTAATAGCCCATAAAAATATTGGGTCATTTCAGTAGTTATTTGAGACATTTTTGAGGGTTATGGGGAATATTGAGTCTTATTATATAATAACTGACCAAGATCCAGTAATGAAAATTATCATAGAGAATTTTTTTAAGAAGACTCAACATAGATTCTAAATGTGGCACAGTATGAATAAATTACCGTAAAAAGTTGGTCATTCAATTCGAGACTCTGATTTTATAAACAAGTTATCTGCATATGTGTGGATTCTACAACTTGAACTTGAGGAGTTTGAGTGTAAGTGGATGGGGATAATTGTTGAGTTTGGTTAAGAGGGACATGAATGGCTTGCTCATATGTTTAATATAAGGAACTTATAAATACTTGCATATTTTGGAGACTTGTTTATGGGAAGGCTTCTAAGAACAACTTTAATATCAGAGAGTGATAATAGCTATTTTGGGAATTTCAAAAATAACCATTGTACTTTGGTTGAGTTTTGTATGCGCTATGAGAGTGCTTTAGATGGACAAAGGTATAAATAATTGGAGTTAAATAAGGTATCAAACTTGTCATATCCCGAACTTAGGACTCCCCTTAAATTGGAGAAGCATGTATCTGAGGTTTATACCCATACTATATTTTTCAAGTTCCAAATTGAGATTTTGGATGCTTCATTTTCATGCAGACTTGATGATTTTATATGGGAAGGTGATTTAGAGATTGATGTGGTTGGTGAACTTGGAATGTCAAATTGTAAGAGTACTTTTTAGGTGGTATACGGTACAATAAACCAAGATATTAAGTGCTTTTAAAAGTTGCTTCAGAGATGTGAGATTCCATGTAGGTATATACTTTGGGTTTTGAAAAGAAAAGGAGCAGACCATATTCCTACTCAATTGGTAGTGAATCAGTGGACTAAAAATGTCCTAACAAAGCTAATCTATGATTTAGAAGGGAAACCCATCAATGTTTCGAAGCTGATGATATGAAGACTACGAAGAGAAGGTTATGGTCTCAAATGTTTGAATGGGTAAGCCTAGTTGAAGGAAAACAAGAAGGTATCCATGAATTTATAAGAATTCTTGAAGATTTTAAGAAGGAATGGAGTGAAAAGAATAGTAGTGATAAGCCTCCAAGCAAATCACATATCATTAAATCCTTAATTGGGATACGTACTCCGAGTGAAGTTACCATTCACATCCCATGTTAATCCAAAAACAAAGGAAGTGGAAAGAGGATCAAATGGAAGAAAGAAAAGGCAATTGAGAAACAAAAGAAGATGACAAGAAAGTGCAAGGCATATGGAGAGTATACAAGCCATGATAGTTGTTTATATGCTAATGATAGATTTTGGAATGAAAGATGAGAGTTGGATGTCAATTTTTTTTCAATTTCATAAAGGGTATTGATCCTTGATGCTTTTCATTGAATGTATATTTCATGATTATGTTTTATTTTTTGTTGGAACATGCATGCCTTTGGATGGAAATTAGAGGGTTTAGGGTTATGGGTTATGGCTTAGGGTTTATAGGGTTTATGGTTCATAGTTTAGGGGTTAGAGGGTTTAGGGTTTAGAGGGATTAGCACTTAGATGGTTTATGGATTATGGTTTAGGGTGTAGAGGGTTTAGTATTTAGGGTTTAGAGGGTTTAGGGTTAGGGTTTGGAGGGTTTAGAGGGTTTAGGATTTATATGGTTTATGGTTAGAGGGTTTAGGGTTTTGGGTTTAGAGGGTTTTGGGTTTTGGTTGTGGGTTTATGGTTTAGAGGGTTTAGTGTTTTGAGGATTTAGGGTTTATATGGTTTAGGGTTTAGAGGTTTTAGGGTTTAAGACTTATAGTTTATGGTTTAGAGGGTTTAGGGTTTAGGGTTTAGAGTTTAGAGCATTTAAGGTTTAGGGTTTATAGCTTAGAGGGTTTAGGGTTTAGGAATTAGGGTTTACACTTTAGATTGTTAGGATTTAGGGTTTAGGGGATATCATGTTTCAATATAGGTTTTGATTAGGTTTTTTAGATATTTATTAAATCTTAATTGTTGATCAAATACTAATATAATAGATAAGAATTGTTTCTATATTTGTTTGTTAATAAGGGTTTGTATATGGAATTCCCCATATGTGTGTGTGTGTGTATGAATAGGAGCAGGTCATTGAAGTTGAGCATCCTACCTTCAGTGGATGAATGATGACCATGACATAAAGCAAATCATCGGCGGCAGAGGCATCAAGGCTTCAACGATTTGGGTGGGGTTTCATGATGAAATATGAATTTATTGTCCGAACTCCAAATTCGATCATTTATGTTTGATTTATACTATCATTTTGTGTTGTGATTGATTGACCGAGTCAATTAGAGAAAGAATTGAACCATTAAATGTATTTGATTTTCCCGTGGAAGCATAAATTGATATTTTTTTAATTGACCAAACCATAGACTATATGTGATGTTTACACAAATCAATGAATTTTATGAGCCACAGACGCCTAAACTTGTTAAAACAAATGTCTCTTAATTTAAAAAAAAATAACTTCAGAGGTCTATTAATGGACAAAAGATGTCTTAATTTCCAATAGACGTATGTTCCTCTCCTACCCCTCCCCCAATTATTGTTAACACAAGATTTAAATATGTAGAATAAACATAAAAATGTTATGCATATGTCCTTTGAGGCATTAGTGTACAAAAACAAATGTTCGCAAACGAAAACAAACGTCCTACATACTTCTTTTAGTATACTTCATTGCTTTTAACCAAATGTTATTATAATGTTATTAATCAAAATGGATAGGATGTTAGAAATGTGAGGGTGACAGCGCTTCGATAGTGAATGGTAAAAATTTTACTAGTTGAAGTTGCCATTGAGATGAATTGATAGGCACAAACATATCTCCTATTAATTATGACTAAATTTAAATAAATATTTTTGTACGAATAAAAATATTAGAAAAATAAACAGTGTTAAGTAATAAATAAAAAGAGATCATAATTAACAGTAGGGATAACTTAGTTATAGTGGTCCGCAATTTTAGGTGACTGCCACAAACTGTTTAGTGTCTATTTTGTGGCTAGTAAAGTTGTATAAAATATTTGGGATAAGAAAATTTGATATGATATCTAAAAAATATGTTATGGCATTTATAATATTTGGTCTGATTTTTTTAAAGGGACATCCTACTATAATTGATGTGTTAAGAAAAATATTCCTATCTTACTAACATATGATACACATAATTACATTTAAGTGCCACCTAGGATATATGTTCTTAATTCCTCATAAGTTAATTTGAAATTTCTCATAATCAAGTTTTTTTGAAAATATGAAATAGACCAATGAAATCATATGAGGGTTCATTTGAAAATCAGATTCAAAACACAGTAATCAAAACCAAGGCTTTGACACCAACTTGTAAGACCCTAACTATTATTACTAAATAGTTTTGATTAATAGCGGAAGCATATAGTCATAATATCAGGTGTTACCGCCATAATTGATGTAAGTCTGGTTGACCATACTATCCTTACATTGGTCACAAGACTTAAATCATTCATAGAAAAATAGAGTAATTATAAATGAGAGATACTTTATAAATACAAATATTAGTTTGTAGATTAACTCCAGGATACAGTGATAAAATATAACAAAAGGAATACCATAGATTGAAGAGTCTAAAAAGTATCTGGGTAAAACAATATCTGGATAACATGATTCTTCGCCCAAGCACCCAGTAAAGATAAAAGTCACTTCTCCCCACATAATGCATCATAATTAACAAAAAAAAAGAAGAATCCAGCTAGTCCTTAAAGACTTACACAAAAGTATTAGGGTCATCTGCTCATGGGAATGAACAACACCATAAAAAGGGTGATCAGTACGCTATGTACTGAACAAGATAACAATACTATTGAGTTAGGAATACAGTTAAATACAGACAGACGCAATATAGAATAAGTATGCATGTGTTACACATAATACATTATAAGGTAAGAAATGATACAATCCTTCTTATTAGATATAACAAATTTTTATTCTTTTATTTATGCTGAGTTCAGGAATTTCCACTATTCTTAAACTAGTGGAATGGCTCCGAAGCTACTATTATTATCTGATGGAATGGATCTAATACCTCTCAAGGAAGAACACTTCTGAGCCACTATTCTTAAACATGTAGAATGGTCTGAAGTATCTCTTAAGGATAACACACCTAAGCCACTATTATCATCCGATGAAATGGATCCAAGTCCTCACTCAAGTACTCTTCCACTTTAATTTATTAGTATCTTATCCATTATGTTACTTATGTAAAATTATATTATTATTCATGATGAGTATGGGCCCCTACTATTCTTAATCAGGTGGAATGGACTGAAGCACCTCTTAGAGACAACATACCTGAGCCACTATTATCATCTGGTAGAATGGACCCATAAAACACCTCAGCCTAATTCACGTGATCTTTCAATTTAAATGATTAATTTCTTATTCATGATTTATTTCATAAGTACTAAACATTTTTAGAGTAGTTAAGGCACATCACAAAATCATAAGGCTATTTTCTAGGGTTAAAACCCTTATATTCCCTAAACCCTAATTTCACACTTTTATTATAACTTTTCTCCTATTACTCTTTTAACCACCTAAATTAGTACATATTCCTCAAATATTATCAGTATCAACATACTTGAATATGAAGGCCTAACTCTAAGGTCTTGCACATGCGATAATAACACTGTCTCAAAAGTTACTATTCTTGACTTATAAACCCAAATTTCACAAGTCCATCATAACTTTTTTTGTATGGCTCAAACAAGTACCAGATTTAATCTTCATTTCTAGAATACTAATATTAACCATATATTTAGATTTTGTGGTCTAACTCTACCGTTTTACACATGTGATAACAGTCTTCTCATTTTAGGGTTATTATTCCCATATCAACCATTTTCGTACTTTATCAAAATTGGGTCATTTTCAACTACTCTAAACACTTCATATAAATTCCTTAGCATACTTCAAATGGTATAACACCTTAAAATACCATGATTCTCATATTTAATCCTAGTTGACCAGAATGCCCTTATCGATGATAAAACCCTTATTTCATGCAAATCTTATATGTTTGTTAACATTATCCTCAAATATAAATTTTTGCCCATAGACCTTATCATACTCATTTCACATTCATCATATCATTAATAAACCCATAATACCGCCATATTTCACATCAAGGATTTTTTTCACAGAAAATAACAATACCACATAGTCTTTACTTATTTATTTTCTATCATATGATATCAAATGCATGGAATAGCATTAATAACATATATTAATTCACATAATAACATTAACATGGTATGATACAAAAACATTCATAACATATAGCAATCAAAACCCTAGACTATGACAAGTATCATTACAAAATACAACTCCGGTCTCTAAGCACACGAATTCTAATCCGCCTGATGGAAACCGGTTAGGGTTTCACAAAGGATCGAAGATTTAATCGAGCGCAAAGTTCGATTTCCGCCGGTACAGCCTAAGGAAAACCTTCCAAAGGAAGAACCACAACTTCAGAAGCACAATTGATTCAATGGCAACTGAATTTAGAAGGTGAATGATCAAGATCGATCGAGAAGAGAACGAGACAAAAGCAGAAGGAAGCGAATGAGAGAATCGCCAAGAGAGAGAAAGAGTCGAGAGAGATCGAGAGAAAAATAGACCGAGCTTTATTTCTGCCAAAAAAAGGTGCGTATTACATCGTATCTAACATATATATATATGTATACTGAGGCCGTATAGGATACAAAATACATACGAATATTACAGCCTGCTATGGATGGCGACACACAAGCCGATTGGGCCCAAAGATATAAAGTGTCGAATAGCCCAACCCAAGCAACATCAACATAGGGTGTCGACCAGCCAACCATCATAAAGAAATTGACCCAAATAATACAAATTAAGCTTAAGGCTTAATTTCCCATCAGCTAAAACAACTTTAGCAAATCATGGTCATTAAGGATTGATTAATCCACAATCCAGCTAGTCCAATTTTATGGACCGGGTGGCGGATTATACAACTGTCCTAACTCCCATTAGCCAATTCGACCGGCGAATGCATCATATGGGATTACAAAAAAATGTTTAATAAAAATACACATAATCTCAACATTCCAAGCATAGTCTGAACTGCCCAGCACTTATGTTCCCATTCACAGAATCCCATAAGCTGCGACATTATCCTATTAATTCAACAAATAAGATAAACAATTGTAAGTAATTAATTCACAACAAATTTCAAAATTACTCAGATATAAATTTACAAGATTCACATCATTCCCCTCTTCTTGGAAAGGTTTCGCCTCTGAAACCTGAACAAGTCCCAGAAATGGACTAAGGTCTGCCACATTGAAAGAATTACTCACATTTCCAAACTTAACAGGTAAATCAATTTTATAAGCATTGTCATTAATTTTCTCTAATACAGTAAATGGTCCATCCCCTCTAGAATCCAGTTTTGACTTTCTTAAATTTGGAAACCTTTCTTTCCTTAAATGAACCCAAACTAAATCTCCAGGTTTAAAAATCATTTTTCTCCTTCTTTTATTAGCATGTTCAGCCATCTGTTGTACCTTCTTATTAATTTGTTGGCTTACATTCTCATGTAATTTTTTTATACTTTCAGCTCTAGATTCAGCATCCAAATTTTGCAATTCAGTATGAGGTAAAGGACTCAAATCTAATGGAGTTAATGGATTAAAACCATACACAATCTCAAATGGAGTTTTATTAGTTGTAGAATGTAAAGTCCTATTATAAGCAAATTCCACTTGAGGTAAAACATACTCCCATTGTTTAAGATTTTTTCCAAGGACATCCCTCAACATATTTCCCAGAGTTCTATTAACCACTTCAGTTTGACCATCAGTTTGAGGGTGACAAGTTGTAGAAAATAATAATTTAGTCCCTAATTTACCCCACAAAACTTTCCAAAAATGGCTTAAAAACTTAACATCCCTATCTGAAACTATAGTCTTAGGAATTCCATGTAACTTAACCACATTAGAAAAAAATAAATCAGCCACTGCTACAGCATCATTTGTTTTATTACAGGGTATAAAATGAGCCATTTTATTGAACCTATCTACCACAACCATTATAGAATCCTTAGCTCTATTAGTCCTAGGTAATCCTAACACAAAATCTAAAGAAATATCAACCCAATGATGGTTAGATACAGGCAAGGGGGTGTATAATCCAAAAGGTTTTGAAGTAGTTTTTGCCTGTCTACATTTAATACAATTAACACAATGTTTCAAAACATCCTTTTTCATGTGTGGCCAATAAAAATGTTCAATTAAAACATCTAAAGTTTTCTGAGTTCCTAAATGTGCCATTAATCCACCACTATGTGCCTCTTGATTCAATAATCCTCTATAAGAGCATGCAGGAATACATAATCTATTTTCCCTAAACAAGTATCCTTCATTAATAAAATATTTTCCTTGAGAAGAAACTTCACACCTTTTATATATTTCCTTAAAATCATTATCTTCTAAGTATAATAGCTTAATACTGGAAAATCCTAATAAAGTAGTGTCAGCAGTATTCAATAAAGCATATCTCCTGGATAAAGCATCCGCAACTATGTTATCACTACCTTTCTTATATTTAATTATGTAAGGAAAACTTTCAATGAATTCTATCCATCTACCTTGTCTCCTATTTAACTTTGACTGACTCTTTAAATACTTAATAGCCTCCTGATCTGTATTAACTACAAATTCCTTATGCCACAGATAATGTTGCCATACTTCCAGAGCCCTTACTAAAGCATACAATTCCTTTTCATAGGTAGAATAATTCAAGGTACTACCATTTAATTTTTCACTAAAATAAGCCACTGGTTTTCCTTCTTAAGAAAGTACAGCCCCTATTCCTAACCCTGATGCATCACAATCTAATTCAAACATTTTATCAAAATCAGGAAGACTCAAAACAGGTTCTTGGGTTAACTTATTCTTAAGTGTCTCAAAAGATTGCTGTTGTTCTAATCCCCAAATAAATCCATTATCCTTTTTTGTTATGGCAGTTAAAGGAGCAGCTATTATACTAAAGTTTCTCACAAATCTTCTATAAAAAGAACATAATCCATGAAAACTTCTTACTTCAGTTACACTTTTTGGTACAGGCCACTCTTGAATAGCCTTAATCTTTTCTTCATCTATAGACACACCTTCTTTTCCTATCACAAATCCTAAGAAAACCACACTTTCTAAACAAAATCTTGACTTAGCTAAATTAGCATAAAGTTGTTCTGCTTTAAACACATTTAAAATAATCCTTAAATGTCCCAAGTGTTCCTCTAAGGATTTACTATATATAAGTATATCATCAAAATAAACAACCACAAACTTCCCAATAAATTCCCTTAATACATGGTTCATAAGTCTCATAAAAGTACTAGGAGCATTTGACAACCCAAAAGGCATCACTAACCATTCATACAATCCAAAGTTTGTCTTAAAAGCTGTTTTCCACTCATCCCCTGGTTTCATCCTAATTTGATGATAACCACTCTTTAAATCTATCTTAGAAAATATAACAGCACCACACAAGTGATCTAGCATCTCATCCAGCCTAGGAATTGGATATCTATACTTAATAGTTATCTTATTTACTGCCCTACTATCCACACACATTCTCCAACTACCATCCTTTTTAGGTACTAATAATACAGGTACTGCACAAGGACTCATACTCTCTTTAATGTATCCTTTACTTAACAATTCTGTTACTTGTCTTTTTAGTTCCTTAACCTCTTCAGGATTTGCTCTATAAGCAGGTCTGTTTGGTATGACAGCTCCTGGAATAAAGTCTATTTGATGTTCTATTCCCCTTAATGGAGGTAATCCACTAGGTATATCCTCAGGAAATAAGTCACTATATTCTTCCAATAACATTTTCACTGTACTAGGTACCTCTTCAATTGTTCCTTTCTGACTCTCATAGCAGTCTTTAAATACCATCAAATATACATTAGCATTTCTTTTTATTGCTTTTCCTACATCCTTACCTTTAGCATAAAATCCAAAAGTGCCTTTTATGTCCTTTGTACTATGATCATTTCTCAAATTAGACTCAATTAACTCCTTATAATCAGATTTAATTTTAGTTTGATCCTCAAATATTTCCTTTGGAGTCATAGGTGCTAAAACAATCTTCCTATCATCCTTCTGTACTGTATACCTATTCTTATAACCATCATGTACTACCCTTCTATCATATTGCCAAGGCCTACCCAACAACAAGTGAGCAGCATGCATAGGAACTATATCACATAAAATAGAATCTTCATATTTTCCTAATTTTAAATTCACTAGAACCTGTTGACTAACCTTAACATCTCCCAGCTCATTAATCCATTGCAATCTATATGGTTTTGGATGTTTAGTAGTGTTTAAACCTAATTTAGATACCAATAGGGTACTAGCAGCATTAATACAACTACCACTATCTATAGCCATGTTAAAACACTTATCATCAATTAAGCACCGAGTATGGAATATATTTTCTCTTTGTAAAGCATTGGAATCAGGTAGCTTATTACTATTTAAAGCTCTTCTAACCACAAAAAGATCCCTACTCACAGGTAATTCTATTTCATCTTCTAGGTCACTATCTCCCTTTCCTACTACATTAGCCCCTTCTTCCTCTTCTTCAGATTCAGATTCAGATTCTACTTCCCCAGATTCTCTAATCAAAATATTCCTTTTGTTAGGGCATTCAGAAGCTATATGACCTAAACCTCCACATCTAAAGCATTTAATATCCCTAGTCCTGTTTGACCCAATTACAGGATTTGCCATTACATTCTTACCCTTTTCAGGTTTCTGTCCTGTCTTAACTTCATTGTTTCTCCCCCTAAACTCTACCTTACTATTGTTCTTCCAGTTCCCAGAGGTATTTCCCCCAAAATTTCTCCTCATAGTAGTCTTAAACCCAACCCCAGGGGGTTTATATTGCCTAGATTTCCTCAATTGAATCTCTATCTTAGTAGCTATATTCACCATTTCAGTTAATGTTCCACAAGGATACAGCTCTACCTTATCAGCTATCTCTGAATTTAATCCACTCAGAAACCTAGCCATAGTAGCATCATCATCCTCAATAACTCCTGTCTTAATAATTAAAACTTCTAACTCTTTATAATAGTCATCTACTGATCTCACTCCCTGACTAATAGTTTGCAACCTTTTATGCAACTCTCTATAGTAGTAACTTGGTACGAATCTCTTTCTCATTAAAGTTTTAAACTTTGTCCAAGTCTGTATAGCAGGTTCCCCACACCTACGTCTAGTTAACACCAAATTATGATACCAAGAAGACGCATACTCAGTAAACTCTACTACAACCACTTTAATTTTCTTTTCCTCAGAGTAATTATGACACTCAAAAACCAATTCTATTTTTCTTTCCCACTCAAAATAGTAATCAGGGTCATTTCTCCCATTGAACCCTGGTATGCTAAGCTTAAGATTATTTAGATTCCTATCTAAAAATTCTAAGTCCCTATCCTGCCTAATGTTCTGTCTAATCATCCTATCACTATTGTGGGATATTTGATCTTCTAACTCCTCTAGATTAGCTATAGGTGGAATCCTAGTCCTAGGATCCATTGGAGCTCTTCCTAAAACCCCTTCTTGATTAGTTTCAATTCTGTTATTTTGCAATTCATTAAGTCTTACTTCCTGTTCTCCTAATCTTTGTTCTAAGTTAGCAGATAAGACATCAAATTGTGCAGTCATTTGTTCTTGAAAAGTCCTAAGGGTTTCTAGAAGGTCATTACTAGATACGGATTGATTCACTGATTGGCCATTATTAGACATGATGAAATTCAATAGTAATTAACAATCAATCATAGCAGTAATTTTAATCACAGAAGCAACTGATCCAAGAATCACAGATAACAGACACACAATATACCACAGGAATATGGCTTCACAAATATAAGTAGTAATAGCAATAGTAAAAAATTTTACTCAGAATAACTCACTGTTTATGATAATTTGACAAAACTATTTCAATAATACGAAATAAGTAGGAAGGAACGATATTACCGCGTCTGCTTAAGCAATTAATTCAAATATTTAGGGTGCCCCTCTTCTTGGAGGACTATCCCCTTTCTTGAAACCAAGATAGTTCGCCGGTTGTAATTTGCAACCTATATACTTAACAATAACAGATAATTTGTCGAAGATTGGAAATTAAGTATAGCAGATAGTAGTATTAACAAAGGAAATCACAAATTGAAGTTACCAACAACAGTAGGTTGCGCGGTCAATCAAGATTCAGATTCTTGACCAAACCCTAGGTCGATTAGGGTTTTCTTTTTAGACTTTCGAAAATAGTGGGTCGAAATGCTTTAATTGTCGGTTTGAAAGCAACAGGAATCGATACTGAGTTCGTCGCTGTAAAACCCTAAAATTTCACACCTCAAACTAGGGTTAGCGAAATACAGAAATCGAATTAACAAAAATTGAAGAAAACTTAATCAATGATACAAAAACTATGAGCACTCTAGAAAATCGAGGCTTTGATACCAAATGATGGAAACCGGTTAGGGTTTCGCAAAGGATCGAAGATTTAATCGAGCGCAAAGTTTGATTTCCGCCGGTACAGCCTAAGGAAAACCTTCCAAAGGAAGAACCACAACTTCAGAAGCACAATTGATTCAATGGCAACTAAATTTAGAAGGTGAATGATCAAGATCGATCGAGAAGAGAACGAGACAGAAGCAGAAGGAAGCGAATGAGAGAATCGCCAAGAGAGAGAAAGAGTCGAGAGAGATCGAGAGAAAAATAGACCGAGCTTTATTTCTGCCAAAAAAAGGTGCGTATTACATCGTATCTAACATATATATATATATATATATATATATATATGTATACTGAGGCCGTATAGGATACAAAATACATACGAATATTACAGCCTGCTATGGACGGCGACACACAAGCCGATTGGGCCCAAAGATATAAAGTGTCGAACAGCCCAACCCAAGCAACAACAACATAGGGTGTCGACCAGCCAGCCATCATAAAGAAATTGACCCAAATAATACAAATTAAGCTTAAGGCTTAATTTCCCATCAGCTAAAACAACTTTAGCAAATCATGGTCATTAAGGATTGATTAATCCACAATCCAGCTAGTCCAATTTTATGGACCGGGTGGCAGATTATACAACCGTCCTAACTCCCATTAGCCAATTCGACCGGCGAATGCATCATATGGGATTACAAAAAAATGTTTAATAAAAATACACATAATCTGAACATTCCAAGCATAGTCTGAACTGCCCAGCACTTATGTTCCCGTTCACAGAATCCCATAAGCTGCGACATTATCCTATTAATTCAACAAATAAGATAAACAATTGTAAGTAATTAATTCACAACAAATTTCAAAATTACTCAGATAGAAATTTACAAGATTCACATCACCGCCTCTTTTGGAACCTTGAGAAAATCACCTAATAAATCATAATAAAAAAATATTAGGATTAAACCATATAGATAATTAATGTTAAGGAAAAGGGAGGGGAGAAAGAAGGGAGAACAAAACCAAAACAAAGCAGAAAAATCGTGCAACCAAAGATAGGAGAGACGACAAGTTATGCCTAGCCAAGGGTGATATCAAAGGCACAAGTTGTTATTGATAAGGGGTGATTAACGACAAAAGGAATCAAAGGTGTAGGGTAGATAATGGTGGGCTTGGCTAAAGGAGGGAGGTGGGCACTAGTCATTTTGACTGAAGCTAGGTGGTGATGGGTTGTGGTTGTTGGGGCCAAGTGGTAGAGTGTGTGGTGTGGTGCAGGCTACAAAAAAGTGGAAGGGAGGTTGTAGTTGTTGGATCCAAAAAGGGGATGTTTTCTTTGGTGAAGGTTGCTGATGGGTGGTGTCGGGCTATGGTTGAAGTTACAGTAGCAGGGAGAAGGAAAAGGAGAAAGTGGTTGTGGTGGAGACAACAAAAGAAGAGGTGTGGGTTGTGGTTGAAGTTGCATAAGGTGAGAGGGAAAGCATTAGTTGTTGGTGTCGCAACCAAGGAAGGATAGAAAGGGAGGTTGTGATGTAGGATGCCAAAGGGGAGGGTGTTGCACCAATAGTTTTGGCTGATGGCTAGGGGCTAACCTTGGCAAGGGTAACTGAAGGATAGTGGGGTGAATCGGTTAGGATTGTTGGAGGTGGCTTTTTGTGGTGGTTTTCATGGCAACAAGGAGGAGGTGAAGGAGTAAGAAGACGATGGTTTGGTTTCCAGAATCAAAAGGCAGAGAAGAGAGGTGGTAGGAGCATTAAATGCTCGGTTTATATATACACACACATGTGCAAGGATGAGGGTTCGATCTGCCAAAATTTCCAATGCATACCCTTAAGCTGAGGAGGGGGAGTTAATGGTGTAGAGGGTAGGCTTGGCAAGAGGAATTCGTGCACATAAGGGGAAGAGAAGAGAATGGAGAAAACAAATATGAGGGAAAAGGTGAAGAAAAAGAAAGAGGAGAAAAGAGAAGTGGTGTTCTGGGTTTAGACTTAGGTTTTGATTAAAAATAATTAAACAATTGTCTGAGATTAGGTTTAGATTAGAAAAGATATAAGTAACTCGAAATAAAAATTAGGGTTAAGCTAAGATTTAAGTTTAGAGAGTTAGGGTAAGATAGAAAAATAAATTTTCTAAAGTTAGAATTAGGTTATGATATTAATTACTTAGGATTAGGGTTAGCAAAAATTCGAGGTATTACAATAATAAGTGGTAACATATATTAAACAATATATAGGTTTTAAAGAAATAAAAGTAAGTCCTCTTAACTAAGCTATTAACTTACATTATGCAAAAGTTAAGTTGATGAATCCATAGCTTTAGAATTTTATAGTTGTAAACTTATAGTTATCACTAATCACCTATTGAAAAAAAATGATCAACATTCAAATGTGTAAGAACAAAAAATGAACCAAAATAAGAATAATAGTATCTACTATCTAGGATTGAGTAATGTACAATTAATGCAACAACAACGATGCCAACTATTATGAAATGTTGAAGTGGAGACTGATATCATATGTATAAACATTCATTAGTCACATTACCACTACAAATAAAAGAATGATAAATTAGCTCTTCTAAAAGTTAAGTACTCGAGTCACATCCTTTAGCTTTAAGCCAGTGGCTTCTTTTATTCATATAGAAATATGAACATCCTTAGGATCAATAGTATCATAATTTTCTTTGAATCAAAAATATCAATTTCATTATATAACTTCTTCAACAAAGATATCAAATATTACCTCTTTCTAAATTAGGTCAACAAAAAATAGTTAGACAAATTTACCAAGTAAGGAATCATAAACAAAGTACATACATGACAAATACGATAACAACAACTATAGGTCTCAATATAAATCCTAGATCGGATGTGGCTAGACCGTCTTAAATTGTAACATTTATAGGAATAAAATAGGGAAAATAAGTGTAGAGAAGAGTGAGAGGACATGAGATTTCATCTAAAATTTGTGTAGGAAGATAGTAAAATCAGAATCTAATCTCAAATGCTAAGTCTCTTGACAACTAATACGCTAATTTAATTCTACAAACATGCGGAAATAGTACATCTTTGCAGGGAATCACACAATTATCAAAGGATATACTCCAAATTCATGACTAGAATGTTCCTTCCCCTATCCGGTCTCCTCAAATTTGTTAAACATATATGCATGATTATTATTCACTAGTACTACTACTACTATTCATATCATTTTTAAATAAAAGTATTCATATTTTTACTAAATGTATTATTACTAATTATTCAACTTTACCTCCTTTTACACCAGTAAATATGATTTTATAAACAACTTCATGAGCCTATAAATTAAAGATAAACATCATATTAGTTGAGGTAAGGAAAAGTAGTGTCAAACTTTGGCATAATCTGACAGAGTTGGAAAAATACATTGTTGTTGTGAGGATTTTTAATCAATATGCACTACAAATCTACAATATATTTAATAATAATAATAATAATAATAATAATAATCTACAAACGATCTATTTTAATCTTTCATGATGTGAGGATTTTTCAGCTAATATTTATGTAGCTTTATTAACAAAATTTTGTTAATTTGAACATTATTAGAATGTCTAGCTTGCTAAAGAGAGGTCGGACAATAATAGATTTACTAGTGTGCCTTTTCTTTACGTGTGGCTCCGGTTAGAGAAAATAAAATTGAAAGTGCTTACCTGATTCAGGGACGAGATTGGCCGGAGAAGGTTGATGAACAATCAGCAACAAAGAACACCCAGTGACGAAGAACAGCCGGGATGAAGAACAACATGCTTGTAGCAACAAATAGGGGTGGAGAACGGGGCAACTAGTAGTGCCCGGAAGAGGAGTAATGGAACCGTGGTTTATGGAGGTCTGGTGGTGGTGGACAATGAAAGATTGAATGACAGCTTGAAGGGAGGAGGACAAACATACCAGGTAAAACCATAGAAAAGGAGGACCAAGGCCCGCGAGGTGAGGAGGGGGAGTTCGACATTGGGTTAGGATGAAGTGGTCGAGTGGGAAATAACCGAACGTGTCAAAACGCTAATTAAACTTTGCAAAACAGGTTGAAATTAGACAAGAATGAAAAACTTGGGTCAAATTTGGGCCGAATGGGATGCCACTTCTTTAGAAAAATATGACCTATAATCCATAATATTTTTTTAATCTGATCTAACCTTGACTCTACTTTATTAGTTTGGTATAATCCCAAATTTTAAATTAATCTGATTTGTGTACACCCCAAATTCTATGCGGCATGACTGATTATAATTAATCAATGCCGCATCAATAACGCTGGAGGAAAAGACGTGTGCTTGAATTTTAATGCCCTTGGGCACATGATAAGCAATGGGTAATCTAAGAAGTCTATAAATAATTTGTACTTAATAGCTACATGAAGAGGTGGATTTTCTGATTTTTAATTGCATTTTGTTTTGTAGTTAACGGCTAAATGCCAGAATATGTTAGAAAAGATCTCATTGATTCATCGACTATTCACATTCTAATAAATACTTAGCATGAGATTAAACGCCCCATGCGGTAGTCTCATTTTTATCCAATATTATCTAAAATAATAATGTATATCAAGTCATAATATGGTTGAACTAATTATTATATTTGGTAGATATATATTATTAATGTATAAAAGTTGATAAATTAATAATGGTGTTTATTAACTTATTTGATCTAAAATAAATTAATACATATTGATAATATTGGACATTCTTTATTTTAATAAGATATATTCTTATAATTTTTTATTTGTTTTATAGATTTAATTTTAATAATATATATATCAATTAATAATAATAATAATAATACTTAATAATACTAATAATTAATAAAAACATTAATATTTATGCATATTAATATTCATAATTATATTAGCAATAATTAATATTTAATATTAATAATATTAACAATTAACATTTAATTAATCATAATGATTACGCATAATAATAAATATTAATCAATATTAATAACTCATAATATTAATAATTAATATTGTTAAATAAGTATGCAAAATATGAATAAATATATAATTATTAATAATTAATACTATAAATAATTAATATTACTAATTATTAATTATTAATAATGCATATTAATAAATAATAACAATTAATATTCATAAATAATAATTATTAATAATATGAAATATTACTATCGATAATTAATAATAATAGTAATAATAATTTAGTATAATAATAATTACTATTTATAAATAACAATAAGTAAAAATTAAGGTTAGTAATATGCATGATTAATAATTATTGATAACAAATAAATTTAATAAATAATAATTTATTATTAATAATTATTATTATTTAATAATGATTTATTATTAATAATAATTCTTAATTAGTATTAATAATTAATAATAATTAATAAGAATATTATAAATAAATGATTAATACTATTATTAAAAATTAGTTAATATTAATAATTCATAATATAAATAATCATTACTATTACTCAATAATAATATTTAATATTAATCAATAAAAATAATAATTAATAATTAATAATTAATATTAATAATTCTTCAATATTTACTCATTTCCATAGTTTATCAATGAACATCGTGAGCACAACCAAGCTCCCTGGTTTTGTAAAGGTAAAAAAACAAAAAGGAAGGGGGGGGGGGGTTAGCTCCATCTAATGCCCCTACTTGTTTATATTTGAACGCAGTTCATACATACAGGAGATTTCATCAGAGAGCAAGACCGGTCACTTTCCACGATCAGAAACACAAGTTGTTATGTAAAAAGATACAAACACGTAGCTTGACTGGTCCCTTTTTACAGGAAACCCGAATCTGCAATGCTCCCTTTGCAGCTACATACACTTCAAGGAGAACGTGGGGTATTTCGGTCACAGACACACAACCAGAAGAGATTCATGATTGCCCCTCCGTCAGCTGCACCTTCCTTCTGATGAACCTAACAGTATGTGTAGAGATTCAATCATTAATCACAGCGAAGTAGTTTTATCAACTCTGATCCATGGTCGCCAACAGCTGCCACCACAGCCACATAGTTGGTAATCAGGGATCCGAGATTCTCAGGCTTCCTTAGCCACCTGCCACTGGGGATAGTGCTGTTCTGAAAAAAGAAGCTAGGAGAAGAATGGAATCGTGCTGCTCTCATTCCCATCTGTCAGCAACTTGCAAGCACAGATCCAAAATGCCAGAGAAAGAGAATGTCAGCAACATGACCCAGATCGTCTAAGATAACATAGCTTTGAAAGAAAGAACTAGCTACGAAAAGTGGGATCGTGATAAAAAAGCTGTAGAAATGAGGATATGCTTTCTTCTGTCACAACCTACCCTAGTATAAGCCGAAGGAAATATAAAAAGCAACTATAGAGACAAATCCATTTACAGATCTGATAACATTGAATTGAAAGAATCAATATACTAAAAATATCATCCCCAATTATTAACTCGTAAGGCAGCACATGTAAAGTAAAACATAAATGAAAGTTAAAAATGACAATAACGGAAAGGTAGCGAGGAGAAACTAATGGCCAACAAACCCCACAGAAGCAGGCACTCGTCTGTTTCTTTACTATTTAAATCAAAGGAGACATAAAATTTACAATTACATGCAGGACTAGCATCCAGATAAACAGAAAGGGAGCATATGCAGCATATGATGATTGTGTTTGTTGATGAACAGATTACCATATGCAGTGATAATACAATTCTTCAATGTTTAATCAGATATTGCTAACTGATCATCGGCAAAAACAAGTTCATGGCTGCAAAAGCAACAAACCAACTATAGGAGTATTTAGTCATTAACTGATTTAAAATTCAAAAACTTGTAACCTCCCCATGCAAATAGGAGAAATACTTGCATAGCATATTTTCAGGAGATATTAGTTAGCTATATTCTCTATAAATAATTATTGCCGTAAAACTCAATGATGTTAAGCTTAACATTAATGAAACGTGAATCCGTCTTTCTATATGGTATCAGATTCATAAAGCCATCCGCTTAATCAGCCCTTTGATCCACCTTGTCACCATGTCTTCCACTTCTGCTCTCTCACACTCTGTTTCCTGCTCTCCGAAGGAGCTTGTTGAAATTCACACCACCACTCAGCTTCCCATCAAACTTAACTCCTCCAATTGTCCAACATGGTATTGACAGATTCACTCACTTCTTGTTGCCCATGATCACGATGGTTATGTCACCAGCAATACTCCATGTCCACCCAAAACAATCATCACTAAATCTGGTGAATCTCCCAATCAAGATTTCAGTTTTTGGGTTCGAGAGGACAAAATATCTCTATATTGCTCTTCTGGGCTCTTGTGATGCTGACGCTCATGCAGTTATACCCACTGCTCCTACTTCCCGTCATGCTTGGCTATCCCAGAAGCATGCCTTTGCTACCCGTTCTTGTTCTTGTGTCATGTCTTTAAAGGAACGGTTGAACTCTATCACCAAAGGAACTACTTCTATTGCCACTTATCTTCAGAACGTTTGTTCCATTTTTTAAGAATTATCCTTAATTGGTCATCCTGTAGATGACATTGATCTTGTTACCCATGCTCTCAACGGATTGGATCATTCCTTTTAGAGAATTCACAGCATCCATTCGCACTCGTGAGAATCCCATTTTATTTGATAAACTTTTTATCAAACTACTAGATTATGAAATGTACCTTAAGAGGGATAAACTTTTGCATCCTTATACTCCTATCACAACAAACTATGTAAACCGTGGTCATTCTTCTCATTACACCAAAGGCCGCAATCATTCTAGTCAACGTCCTCGGTCCAACATTACTTGTCAGCTTTGCTCCAAGAAAGGTCATAGTGCTCAGACTTGCTACAAGTTCACAAACCATACTAAATCATCCTGCTAGCCAGCTACTTATGCCACACAAACAACTATTCCTCCACCAGAGTGGCTCTTTGATTCTGGTGCCTCACACCACATTACTAATGATCTTAACAATCTAATGCTTAAAACTAATTATAATGGCACTGATCAACTCCATGTTGCCAATGGTATATTACTTCCCATCACGCATGTTGGTTCCACACGCTTACCCTCCTCTTCTTCTCCCTGTGCTCTTACCCTGCACAATGTCTTATATGCACCTAGAGTCACCCAAAATCTTATCTCTATTTTTCAATTATGTAATACTAACAATGTTTCTATTGAATTTTTTCCTTCTTTTGTCAAGGTAAAGGACTTGACGATAGGAGTCAACCTTCTTCAAGGACCGAATGATGGCAATGTCTACAGACTACCATCTACTTCTCATCCTCATATCTGCTCATGTGTTTCTACTTCCTCCTCTCAATGCTGGCACAATAGAATCGGCCACCCATCCTCTCAAATTCTTCATCATGTTCTTAAGCACCACAACATCTCTGTTACGGATTCTTTTTCCACTCGTAATCATTGCTTGGCAAATAAAAGTCACAAGTTGTCGTTTAATATCTCTTCCATTTCTAGTTCTAGACCCTAAGAAGTTTTGTATTCTGGTGTCTGGGGTCCTTCACCTGTCAGTTCAGTTGATGGTTTTCGGTATTATGTCATCTTCCTTGATCATTTTTCTAAATATGTATGGTTGTTTCCTCTAAAGTTAAAATCTAATGTGCCTATTATTTTCTCCTTGTTCAAAAACATTGTAGAAAATCGCTTCAACTACAAAATTAAAACCTTCTACTCTGATAATGGTAGGAATTCATGAAATGCAAGTCCTTCTTTCAAACTCATGACATTCAACACTTAAATACTCCCCGACACACACCTTAGCACAATGGCCTTTGTGAACGAAAACAGCGCCATCTACTTGAAACAAAATGATGTCTTCTCCATCAAGCCTCTCTTCCTCCCATATTCTGGTCCTATGCTGCCCAAAATGCAGCATATCTCATTAATCGTCTTCCCACTCCTACCTTACAAATGAACTCGCCATTTTTTACCCTATTTCACACTCCACCAAATTATACCAAACTCAAGTATTTTGGTTGCCTTTGTTTTCCTTGGCTCAAACCATACACTACCAATAAATTTCAACCACATTCTAATCCCTGTGTGTTTTTGGGGTATAGTCTTACTCAAAGTGCATATATATGTTATAGCATTCAAAACAAAAAAGTTTACCATTCTAGACATGTTCAGTTTGTTGAATCCGCATTTCCTTTCTCTGATCTTTCTTCTCAACAATCCAATTCGCCTCCCTCTTTCAATTCCAACGCTTCCCGTCATCAACTTTTCTCTCCTTTAACATCATGCCACCAATTCACACCTAACTCTCCACCTCGTTCTTCTGTGCCACATCAAACTGTCACCCAACACTCAGGTTACAGCATTTCTAATGCTTCTCCAGTACCTCCTACTCTATCCTCTTCTCCATATCCGGAGTCTTCAACTCTTGCTCCAGCAAATCCTATCCCTCTATCAATATCATCTCATCATCCCATGCAAACTCGATCCAAAAGTGGTATTCACAAATAGGGCTGTAAACGAGTCGAGCCGAGCCGAATACCCCTAGGCTTGGGTTCGGCTCGTTTAACTAAACGAGCCTAAAATACTGTTTGGGCTTGGCTCGTTTAACTAAACGAACGAGCCGAACCGAGCTTTTAACGAGCCGAACTGAGCCGAGCTCACGAGCCAAAGCCAAAAAATGAACCGAGCCGGGCTTTTTCGAGTTCGGCTCGTTTAATAAACGAGCCGAGCCCGAGCCTCACTTTGAGGCTCGTTTAATTAAACGAACGAGCCAAACTGAGTTTTTAACGAGCCGAGTCGAGCCGAATACCGAACTGGCTCAGCTCATTTACAGCCCTATTCACAAACCCAAATGACTCAATCTTGTTACCAAATATCCTTTAACACATCCTGTTGAACCCACGTGTGTATCTCAAGCTCTCAAATCCACTACATGGCAACAGGCTATGATTGATGAGTCCATGGCCCTTATGCGCAAAGGCACTTGGACATTAGTTCCCCTAGCACCTTACTATAATGTCATTGACAACAAGTGGGTGTTCAGACTTAAACATCATCCTAATGGTTCTATCTCTCGTTATAAAGCATGGCTCGTAGCTAAAGGTTTCCATCAAAGGCCTGGTCTTGATTATAAGGACACCTTTAGTCCTGTCATCAAACCTCAAACCATCAAACTTGTGTTATGTATCGCTCTCTCCCATGATTGGTCACTTACATAAATGGATGTCAATAATGTGTTTCTTCATGGTAGCATTACTGAAGATGACTACATGACCCAGCCAATTGGTTTCATCCATTCCTTTATCCAAATTATGTTTGCAAACTCAAGAAAGTATTGTATGGTCTTAAACAAGCCCCACATGCCTGGTTTTGTACCTTGCGCATCTTTATGCTGCAATAATGCTTTGTCAATGCCAAAAGTGATACCTCTTTATTCATCTACAAATCAAGTTCCATTGTTGCATACTTCCTCATTTATGTAGATGATTTACTATTGATTGGAAACAACACTATGTTTTTGGACAAGTTCAAGGAGACTCTCGCCAACCAATTCTCTCTCAAAGATTTAGGCTCTCCCAATCACTTCCTTAGTGTTGAAATCGTTCCAACCAACTCTGGTTTATTTCTTACTCGACACCACTATATTCATGACATTTTACAAAGGGCAAATATGACTAGCCCCAAACTTGTGTGCACTCTAATCAGTGTTTGAAAAAGAACGCCTGAAGCGCAAGGCGCAAGGCGCAAGGCGATGGGGGGTGGGGGCTTTTTTGGTGCTCAGCGAGGCGATGTGAGTGAGGCACACGTAAGGCGACTGAGGCATGCCTAAGGCGCAAAAACGCACAGGCGCTAAGGCACGCGCCTTTGAGGAAAATTTCCTTTCAGTAAAAAAAATCACACAGGAAGTCAAGGACTTAACAGAGAGGAATAGACATTTTTTGGAAAAAGGGAAGCCTATTTATAGTTTTAATTGGGGCAAGCAATAGTTGTTTTGGAAATATCAAGCAGCGAATTAAGGGAGAGGAATAGACATGCACATGGCTTTCAGTAGAAAAAGAAAAAATCATGAAGAGAGCTAGGGACATAGGGGAGAGGAGTAGACATGCACATGCTTTTCAGTAGAAAAAAATCATGCAAGGAGCTAGGGACTTAGGGGAGAGGAGTAGAAATTTTTTTGGAAAAGGGTAAGTCTATTATAGTTTTGATTGGGGAGAGCAATAGTTGTTTTGGGAAAGATGCACATTTTGCAATCAAACAGGCTGCAAGCCTACTAGCAAAGTCAGAGTCATTAGGGAAATATAAAAAAGAGAGCAAAATTTATTTTTTAAATGCATAGGTAGTATTAAACTCATATAAAAAAATAAACAGAGTAAGACAAAGAGACAGACCGTAAAGAGCTAAGAACTAGAGACAACAAGAAGAAGTGGTCCATAGTCCCAACTATCTACTAGTATTGGTAGTATTAAACTCATAAGTTGTTACTTTTTTAAGTATTTTCTTGTTATGGTATATTTTTTTTTTCTGAAAACTTAATCATTTAATCATTTTTTTTTAGCCTTGAGTAATTTTCGCGCCTTGCACCCAGCACCTAGGCTCCAGGACCCCTATCGCCTAGGTGCGCCTTAGGCCTTTTCAAACACTGACTCTAATGGCCACCTCCTTTTGTTCCAAACCTTCTACTGATGTAGCATCATGTGATGGTCCTCAGTTTCGTAGTATTCTTAGCTCATTGCACTATCTTACAATTACAAGGCCGGATATTGCCTTTGTTGTCAACAAACTAGCTCAACAAATGCAAAATCCCACGGCTTCTGCAATGTAGGCCTTAAAACGAATACTATGCTACCTCAAGTTAACTATTTCTCATGGTGTTCATCTCACAAAATCCTCAAATAAATCTCTCATTGGCTTCTGTGATGTCGACTGGGTTGGAGATATGGACGATAGAAAATCCACTAGAGCCTATTTAATTTATTTTGGTCCCAATGTCATCCCTTGGTCTTGAAAAAAGCAACCTACGGTCGCACACTCCTCCATAGAAGCTGAATATCGCACAATTACAACAACTACTTAGGAGATATTATGTCTCCAACAGCTACTTCATGAACTTGGCATATTAGTCACAAACCCTACAATATTCTCTGATAACATTAGAGCCACATATTTGTGTGCTAATCCAGTCTTTCATTCTAGGATGAAACATATAGCTATTTACTACCACTTCGTCCGTGATCTTGTTGCTGCCAAACAACTCCATGTCTCGCATGTTCCCACAAGTCACTGATTAGCTGATTTACTCACCAGGCGTCTCTCCTCTACACGGCATCATTTCCTTAAAGACAAGACTAGTTTTCTTGCAGATAACTCCATCTTGAGGGGGCGTATAGGAGTAACTAGTCATTAAGTGATTCAAAATTCAAAAACTTGTTAAACCTCCCCATGCAATAGGAGAAATACTTGCATAGCATATTTTCAAGAGATATTAGTTAGCTATTTTCTCTATAAATAATTATTCCTGTAAAACTCAATGATGTTAAGCTTAACATTAATAAAACGTGAATCTGTCTTTCTATACCAACTAGGTAAGTCTTTCACTCTTTCTGACAGCATATAAGGTTTAGAATCAAACAAGACAGTGCTTGTCTTTGACTCAAGCCCTACAAGAATGGCTGCTAGATGTAAGAGTTAGGTCATTAAACAGAGAGAAATGAAAATACGGTATATAAATTGGCAGAGGAATAACTGGTATAGAGTAGAAGCATTTCTACGACGCCATCAGCAGCATGTGAAAACAGAAGCCATACACATAGTTTAATTTGCCTGCATTTAGAGTGAAACGAGGATCAGGCAGCGCACCATAGGCTATATACGTATGTTACTGTCATTCCAACAGTATTATAAGGCTCTACATTATTCTCTTTAAAGCAATGCATAAAGTTTTAGAAGTGCCCTTTTTAGATATCCAATTAACATGGTACCAAGTGCTTGTAACATGAAACACTACAAATATATCCTAGCTACAACAGTAGAAGCATTGCGAATGCAGTAATTATACCAAAATTTCCTCAAGATTTAAGTTCATCACTAGGTGGGGTCGCTGGAATTGCTTCTTCAGAGCTTTCAGGAACATTGAAGAAAGTTGGTTTCTTGGCCCCATAGTAGAAGAATGCCATTATCTTTGACAATTCATCAGCTGTTCTGCTGGCTGAAAACCAACAAAAATAAATTTTTGGCGAGGGATGAAACTCGTTTTTCAAAGGCTATATGGTCATAGTACCTTTCAGAACTACAGGAACCAAAGCATTACCTTTCTCACGATACAAGATCTTCCCAGCATTGGTAAATATAAGCTCTGGGAAAATGGAAACTTGCAAAGCAGACACCAAATCACATTCAACCACAGCATCGATGGCCACACACTGTACAATGCATTAGCAGAAAGTTATAACTTGCTTTGATTGGTTCATTCACAAAGAAGTGTGCTCCCATAAAGGGATGCGAGAAAATTGGAGAAAAGACAGAACAAGAATTACCCTTGGAGAAGGTAGCCCGCAATTCCATATTATGTTGACAGCTTTCTCCAATTCATCACGACACTTCTCATTTTCCTTCGGCCTGAATTTAGCAGGATAAGAAGGGATTTTAGAGCATGGTTAAATGAGAGTCAATATATATGAACATTTATGGATTTGAATACGAGTAGAGAAAATAATTATCAATATATGCCTAGTCAGCATATTTCTGCTTAGTCTAACATACTATATACTGAACACAAAATCCTAATAAAAAGCAGAAGCCTAACCTTTTATAGCGGTTGTGTACAAAAACAATCAAAGGACTAATATCCTTAAAAACAGTCTCATCCCACTCAGCAGTAGTAATATCTTTAATCGGACGAATATAATCATCATCCTGCCACACCATTTCCTTACTACTGTCATAATTCTCATCGTCATCATCGTCCTTCTTCTTGTTCTTTATAGTGATCTTGTTAAAGAATTGATCCAAATTAAATCCCCAACCATCAGCGTCCTCGGGCCAGTCAGGGTCTTCCTCGTCCACAACAAGCGGGTATTTTGCTAAAAGTTTCTGTACTTTCTTCCTTTTCTCTTCGGGGTCTAATTCTTCTTCAACATCCGGACACTTATCCATGACTTCCCTAATCTTTTTCCTCCACTCGCGTCTCTCTTCTCCATCCATCATACCATCGTGCTTGTCATCATCATCGCCACTTGCACCAGACTCATGCTCTACCTTCTTTTCACCAATGGTCTTTGATTTCTCATCGCCGCTAGCAGCTCTTAATGTAGATTTCCTGTAACTACAACCCTAATCATCAGGTAATTCACATCAGAAAAACAATGCAAACGAAGCAGAAAAACAGAATGCATCACATTAGCTATTTTAGGAGGCTCTAGTTCGAAAAACACCAAAGGCATACCAAATAAGGAGGCTTTGACAAGTTAAGTGATGAAAGATGAAAAGAGACCTTTCCAGCCAGGAAAAAGCCGGCGTTATACTGCTTCCATTGTAATGCTATGGCACAGGAAGTTGAAGGCCCCTTCAATCCCTTCCCTACTGGAGTTGAGAGCAAGTAATGCAATTTAGCTGAGCATTCTAAGGCCATTCTGCAACCAGAAAGAACAAAATTAGTGGTTGTTATTGGAAATGATTTAAGTTCGTCGGTGATGCACGAATAAATTGGCAGAAGATGAAGAAAAATCGTCGAGTTTCAGTTCAGAAAAACGTTAAGTACCAGAAACATAATTTACCCTTTTTCTCCCTCTTCGGAAAGACCCCAAAGCCCGAGAACACCCCAACACCGCTGCTCAAATACCAGCAGCGGTTAAGTTCGCGTTACAATTTTAACCAGTAACCGAGCGGCGGCGGAGGCAGAGAACAGCGGCCGCTATGAACAGCCGCTAAATGAGTCGCGTCGGAAGACGATGAGGGACATCGGCGTTTATGGCTAAAACAATAGATGGGAGTTAAGAATCTTTTTTTTCCTTTTCTTTTTCTTCTTAAAATAGGATATTAATATTGTCAGGGAAAACCGACTCCTAACGAGTCATTACATAAGAAATTCATCTACTCCACCAGCGGAGTGCCAAGCCTATGCAAACCAATAGGAAACTTCACAACTAGTTTAGCTAACATATCAACGCATTCGTTTGCCTCCGGAAACATATGTTGAATCACAAACTCATCCCCTCAATCAAGAAACCTCCTGCACCCCCCCTCATGATGGTGGAGCGAGTCCGAACCTCCGTCGTCGGTCTCTCGCGTGATCAACGTCACTGCTGACTTTGAATTTGATTCGACCGTGATCAATTTCCATGTCTCTGGCAATCATAATCCCAACCCATATGGCCCATAGCTCTGAGGAAAGCACGAGTACTGCACCAATCGTTGAGACAAAACCATGCAACCATAGACAATGTTCGTCTCGAAGGAGACCACTAATGGTCGCCATCTCTAGCTCTCTTCGCACACTACTACCATCAATGTTAACTTTGACCCATTCCCGTGGAGGTAGTTGCCGACGGCAGATCAGCCTACTGAACAAACCGTTCCGAAAATGAATGTCAAAATGTCGCCAGGCCACAACCGTTTCCTGTGCTTTTTTTTCACAATGAAAGCTGAGCAAAAGCCAATAGCATGACCTAGCCTCCCATTTAAAGATCAGTTTGCATCACTTTTTCTAGATCCGCCAATAAGTGACACCAAATAATAAATTCCATGGGATATCGTTCATCGTTGAACTAGTTTTTCTTAAATTAATATTCTCGAAACTCCATGGAAAAGAAGCCATCTTCTTGTTGTACCAATAAGTTGGCACCAAAGATCAGTCACTATCCAGCATTAAGGGAATACGTGATCAACCCCCTCAACGTCCAGTAGGCAACGTGGACATGCTGTACCAGCTATGTGGCCCCATTTACCTCTTTGTTCGTTCATTGGTAAGTGATCCATTACAGATCTCCACAGGAATGACCTTATACATCCGGTCACCTTTTGATGCCAAATCAAATGCCATGCAAAATCATATGAAACTAACGAATCATCCACTAAGAGCTGGTACCCGGATCGAGGCAGTATTGTACTGACCCAAGGCATGATGCAGCCACACCAACCGATCCTTTGTTTCGTGGTTAGGTATGCTAGGAATACTAGCAATGTGCAAGAGAATTTGATATGGAAGAAGATGAGTGTCGTTAGCACTAACTCTAAAACCGAGACAAAACCAATAACAACCACATATATGCAAAATAGAGATTTTAAATACATTTAACCAAGTTTACAATACCAGGGCAATAAGAACAATAAAAATACATCCGAAGAGAGAGAGAGATTAAATAGTCCTCGTAACTCTTGAATCCAACCCAAGCTACTATCATTGCCAATAGATTTTGTATGTAGAGCCAACAAAAGTTGATCCAACATGCTTGATGCAACACCACATAATTCCATAAGTTCATCAATCCGACAAGAGCCAAATTAGACTTGAAACTAATTTCGACCCAATGATGGCCCAAATATAAGTGACCCGACCCAAACATAACTCATAATCTACTATTAATCTAACCCGATTCAATGAAATCAAATTTAATATTAACCAATTATGATTAAAAAATACATATGTCTTATTATATATTTAAATCTTTTAAAAATATATTATTATTTAAAATTTTCTTATTTTTCTTATTTTTTATTGTGAACTTATATATTTACCAATAATATTCTAATTTTATCTATTTTTTTTCATAAAAACGCAACATTAAAAAGTCATAATAGTTAAGAAATAACAATTAATAACACATTATTAATCACATACTTGTATGAAGTTAAATTTAATGATTTCCTACAATTTTAATTAGTTAGATTAATTTTGGTAGTCAGTGTTTGATTTGATCTAAATCCAAAGTGATTCGATCCACGATTAACTCGATTCGAACCCAACCTGACCTATCAAAACATAAAAAGATCTTATTCATCATGTTCCTTCAATTAACTCAATCACGAAATTTTTCCGAATACAAGCTTGCTCGGCCCAAACCCGATCCAATAAGGATGTAAACGGGACGGGTTTAGGGTGGGCATACCAATAATCATACCTATACCCGTGCCCAATAAGAAAACTTGTATCAAAATTCGTACTCATACCCTAAACAAGTATCTACTAACACATCCATATTTGTATTTGTTAGATATTTGTTACTTGATAGATAATTTATTTACCCATTAACGAATATTATCTAATGGATAAATCTATTACTCAACATATAAACCCATTTAGAGTTATGTCAAATGATAATTTTCACCTTAATTTATACTATATTTATGTCAAAATTAAGGGTAAAAGGGTAATTGTATATCTGATAAATAGGTACAGATATCCCATACCTGTATTCATACCGAAACATGATAGGTAATTTTTTCCATTCTCCATATCCATTTATCTATATCTGTTTAAGTATCTGATGGATAAAACTCGTAGGATTTTGGATATAATTCGTTGCGTTTATATTTCTAGACTCGACTTGACAAGCTAACCCGAAATAATCCAAACAAAAATCGACTTGAATTTAAACTATTTCAACCCAAAATTGACTGACCTGGTAAATTAACCTAATACAATTAGGATCTACAATGACCCAAACCCGACCGGATCCACAACCCAGCCACAAAGAAAAATGACATGCAAATAGCCCAACCTAAAAACGACCTGACCCATAATAACCCGATCCGTTTGACTTGATTGCCGCTTATATGCGTAAGGTTAGAATTATATATTGAAAAGGTAGAAGACCATAAAACAGAATCTATTAGTACAATAGTATTGAATAAACCCACTACACTACACTAATTGATGTAGGTGCATCTATGGATTATCATGATACATCTAAGGATTCTTATGATAATGAGAATTTGGCATTTTTAATAATATAGCCTATTAAAATATGTGTCTTTAATGATATAAATTTGAATAACCGTAATAAATATTTGGTCTGTAGCATATTTACAATAAGAAGAGTCAAGATGTCAACACATTTAAGATTGCTTCTTATGTTACAAGTTATTACAAGTCAAGGGAGCTATTATGCATGGAAGTTAAACTTTTAAGTCAAAAAAGACATAGTTATCATTCTTATGTAAATTATGACTTTTTGTTAGTTGTCTCCATGTAATGATGAGTTAAATTTGTTTGTAACAATTTGCAGTTTGATTCATATATTATACAGGTTACTGATATGTTGCTATTAGAGGTTAGTGTACTTGTTAGTTATGTGTGTATTAATATCACTATCTTAGTGTGCTACTTATCAAACTTGTCACTACCTATATAAGGCATGACATGAAACATGAGAAGAAGAAGAAGAAGAATAGTCGAATCTAATTAAATCTAACAAGGTTAATACTTGTTGTAACACCCCAAGTCGATACAACCACTCGGGGGCTACCTTGGAATGCTTTTGGATTGATCAACTGGCCCCACAAATCAACACGAGTCCTTTCAGCATGCTTTATCCTCACTCACGCACTTCTCGAGAAATTTTTAGAAAATTTTCAAAACTTTCCAGGAGGGTCACCCATCCTAAAATTACTCCACGGCTAGCACGCTTAACTGTGGAGTTCTTTCGGATGGAATCACCAAAAGGATGGTATACCATGTTGATATAAGTAGCCAGATCAATTCTTATAACACTCCGCTCAAATTGGGGTATTACACGTGTTTATCTCTCTCTCTCTCTTTTTGAGTGAAATTTCTTCCTAAGACTACTTAGAGTAATCTTAGCTAGAGCCCTTTGAATTTGTTCTTGGAGAAATATTCAAAAATATCTTGTTGAATCTTGCTTGAAGATTCATAGCTTTCTTTAAGTCTTAGTCGAATCTTTCTTGAAGATTCTCATCCTTCTCCTTAATCTTCAACCCACCAATCCTACCATTCAATCTAACCTTTGAAAAGTCTCTTTTCCTTTGAAGATTCACAACACTAATCATGCGAATATTACATGGAGCATATAGAGAGTGTTTTAAGTGAACATGACATAAACACATCGAATCATATATACTATAATATTTCATAAATATGTTGAATCATACATGCATTAACAAAATAGGATAACACACCTTAACATATACATTACCAAGGTACATTCTCATCATACCATTTTATGAAACTTAATAACCATAACATACAAAGGGTGTCAAGTAATCCCCTAAAATTTTAAAAGCCTATAATTTAATAAATAACTTTTATTTTGGATACATTAGCCTTAAATATATTTAATTTAATTATTTTATGGATTTTTGAGTATATAAAATTGGATATAAATATTTAATAAATTAAAATAAATATTTTTTTATTTTATCATGATCTTTTTATTTAAATAATTTTCTAAACCATTATTTTACTAAAATTATCCTTTTTTAAACCCTTATATTTTAATTTTATTAAATTAAATTATTTAATAAATTTATTACCCATAAATATTGCATTTTATTATTTTATAAATTAAATTATCTTAATTGTCCTATTTTCCTTTTCCTTTTTTCATTTTCCTTCTCCTTTTTCCCCTTTTCTCCTTTCTTTATTTTTCCTTTTTCTTCCCTTGGGCCGCCGGTACCCCGGCCTGCCTTCCCCCCTTGCGCTTGGGCCGCAGGCCCACTCTTCTCCTCATGCGTCCTTCTCCTCTTCAGCCGGCCTGCACAAATGCAACCCCTTCCCCTTTCTTCTTTCTTTCTTCTTCTTCTTCCTTTTCCTCTTCACCAAAACCCGACCACCTCCGCCATCTCCACTGCCCCACCTACAACCCTCCTCCCCCTAATACTCTCTCTCTCTCTCTCTCTCTCTATCTCTCATCGTTTTCCTGCCCCATCTCGGCCCCACCACCTCTCCCTTTCCTTGCCCATACCCCTTTTTTCCCTTCCCTCTTCCTGCCATCCCCATACCTCTACCACCCTACCGAACCCCTATCCCCCGTTTCTCTTCCTCTTCTTTTTCTTCTTCCTTTCCTACCTCATTATGTCATTTTCTCGAGCCTCACATGCTTCCCCGACCTTCTTTCTCTCCTTTTTCCTCCTTCCATCATCCTCCCTATTTTGCTTCGCCGCCACCATTCCCCCGCTGCCGTCGCCGCACCACCCCTGCCACCCTCTACCACACCCCTAAACCATCACAATGCCCCTCGAGCCACCCTGCATCCTCCTTCTTCCTCTCCTCTTCTTTTCCTCTTCTTTCCCTCCCTTCTCGGCAACCACCCTGCACCGCCTCTCTCCGCCGCCATTTCGCCACCTCTACCACCACCTAAGCCACCAAACTAATCCCTGCAACCCCTCTACCACCCTCAAACCTCCTTTGGCTGAAACCACCACCCGTAAGCCTTTGTTTTCCCCCTCCCTTTTCCTTCCTCCTTAGCCCCCTCCATCTCGACTCATCTCGGCAGCCACCTTTGTAGCCTCGCTATCGCCGACGCCGCCGCCCTTAGCCGCCTTCAACCTATCCCTGACCACCACCTACACCCCCTCTTCACTCTTGCACCCTTCCCTTGCCCCAAATCCTCCCCATCTACCCTTTTTCTTAGCCTAAAAATCCCAACCCAAAACTGATTTTCTCTTCTTCTCCTTATGCCATTTTTGAGCCCCCACCCTATTATTTTGCATGCAGCTCAAGCTACATAAGTATGATGAGTTGCTGCATTTAGTAGTTTGTTTGTTTAATAAATATTAAGGTATAATGATATTTTAAGTTAAGTATTTGATTAATTAAGTGTTATAAGGTCTTATGCTTGGTTTTTCTTATTTCTAATATAATAAATCTTGATATTATTTTTAGGTATTGGTTTTGCTAATCAAAGCTTGAACATTTGACCAGAATATCGGTAAGGTTCATTTTTGCGGGAATTAAGGTAATCGTTAAACCCCACTTAAATGTATGGATAACATATGTTAGCACATTAGGCCTTTTAATATGTTATTATGGTTGATATTTGTTGTTTAATATAATATATGTGGTTTCTTGTGTTGATTAATAAAAAGGAAGCATGTTAGATTATATGTTATTTATGAAAATATTGTTTAAGGTAAAAGTTTGGTTATTAATGAAGATGTTAAGTGTTTATCCATGTTGTATTATACTATTGTGATCTTTAATGCATGGTTAATATTATTGTGAGCCCTAGGGGTATTTTAGTAATATGTCTTGTGCAAGAATGTGGTCTAATATGTATTGTGGTGTAATAAGGGGCAGAATGGTAAATTGTTAGTAAAAAAAAGGGTAAATTGGTAACTTTTGAAGTAAGGGGTAAAATGGTAATTTTGCAATTAAAGGGCAAAATGATAATTTTGTAATAAAAGGGAAAAATGGTAATTTTATAATAAAAGGGCAAAATGGTAATTTTGTAATTAAAGGGTAAAATGATAATTTTATAATTAAAGTGCAAAATGGTAATTTCATAATTAGAGGGCAAAATGATAATCTTGTAATTAAAGGGTAAGATGGTAATTTATAAGTGAAAGGGTAAAATGGTAATTTTGTATGCAAAGGGAAAAATGGTAATTTTGTAATTAAAGGTAAAATTGTAATTTCGAATGTAAAGGGGCAAAATGGTAATTTTATAAGTGAAAGGGTGTTATGGTAATTTTTGGAAGATAAGGGGTAAATGGTAATTTTGAAAGTAAAGGGTAAAATGGTAATTTTGTAAATAAAAGGGGTAAAGTAGAAATTGGAAAGGAGTAACTTGGTAATTATGATAATAGAGAAGGGTAATTTGGTAATTTAACCAACTAAAGGGTAATTTGGTAATTTTGATAATGGAGAAGGGTAGTTTGGTAATTATGATAATAGAGAAGGGTAATTTGGTAATTTAACCAACTAAAGGGTAATTTGGTAATTTAACCAACTAAAGGGTAATTTGGTAATTTTAATAAAGGAGAAGGGTTGTTTGGTAATTATGATCATAGAGAAGGGCAATTTGGTAATTCAACCAACTAAAGGGAAAATTTGGTAATTAGGATAATGAAGAAGGGTAATTTGATAATTTGACCAACTAAAGGACAACTTGTTAATTATAACAAAGAAAAAGGGCAAATTGGTAATCTAACCAACTAAATGGAAAATATGTTAAGTGTAACAATTATGAAGGGGGATTAGTGACCTAATAGGTATGGGAGATAACTTGGTAACCTAAATCGAGTAAAGGGTTATTTGGTGATTATGCAACAAGGAGGGTAATATGGTAATTTGTCAAGTATGGAAGGGATGACTTAGCAATTATATAAGTAAGGGGTAAATGAGTAATTTGTATCTAACATGTCGTTGTGATTGTGGAATTTCATAATATGACTTAAATAACGCTGAATAGCAAGATAAGAGTATTTGATAATTAGTAAGTATCACGAGAATGAATCCTAATTCGGAATTAGATGAGATTATGATGGCCTTAATGATTCATTTGTGTTACCTTAGATAACCGTTTGAATAAAAAATATCTAACGATATCCGAACGATTGAAAGTGAATACTTATCTGATTATTGTGCTTTTATGATCACCTTAATTAAGACACTAATACTTAAAGTGAAAGACCTCTAGATCGGGAATGATGGCTCTTTAGGGGTCGCTACCTTAAAGACATGGTTTAGCCCACGGTTATTCTGGTATTTGTTGGTGTGCCTTTGTGCCCCAACTAGGCCCTATATCTTACTCTATCTAGCTCTACAGACCTAGTTAGGGGGTATGCATACTTATGGATTAGGTGTCCTTATCGGTGGGGTATTGAGTTAGCTTTATGCACCAGTACGACCAGGTACCTTTGTGTCCCTGGGTTGATAGTTGAAGGGTACTGAGTTGCTTTTATGCACTAGTGCGACCGGTGTACATTTGTGTCCTGGGATCTTAATCACCCTATCGAGACAAATAAATGAAATTATTGTGCTGATTAAAAAGGAAAAACACTAATCGTGAAAGTGAAAGATTAATGAGCCAGGCCTAGTTGAATGATGTTATGAGTACCGATCCACCGGATACAATATTGGCCTAGGAGGTTTTATCTTGGATGATATTATGAGTATTGATCTACCGGATATAATAGTGGCCTTTGTCCTGGATGATATTATAAGTATCGATCCACTGGATATAATAGTGGCCTAGGTGCGTGTTGCCTTGGATGATGTACATCTATATTCCAGTTCATCGGCTACAATAGTGGGGGTCCTGAGCTCAATAAATTTGATTTGGTTGCGAATAAATTATGGAAAAATACTAATCACTTATAGTGAAACACCCTATGAGTCGGGGCCAGATCGGTCCACCGGCAAATAATAGTGCCCAGGAGCATTCTGCCATAGAGATAGAGATGGCAATGGGTCGGGTTTGGGTCAGGTCCAACGAGATCCAGACCCAGACTCGTTTATTTTAGAAGATCCAGACCCGGTCCTGACCCAACGGATCTCAAAATTTCAAAACCAAACTCGGCGGGTCCATTAGGTAATCAGGTCCTAAACGGGTCCTTAATGGGTCCAGTCATTTTAAGTCTAAAAAATCTATTAATTCATGTTGTAAATAGTAAATCTATTGTACACGTGCTAAACTATCATATTTAAATATATAAAAAATATTTAAACATAACCACCCGCTAAACCCATAAAATCAAAAGCTAAAATGAAACATAACCACTTGTTATGTATGCACTTATACTACAAGTCTTCAACATTAAAGTATCAGACCATCCACACAAATCCATTTCAAGCTAATTTAAACAACAATCAATAAGTCAATGACATACTGATAGTAACTAGTACGTCATTGCTTATAAATACAAACACTACAATGACATAATGTAATTATACAAACGATAACAAACTAAAAATCAAGTAAAAATAATTTTTCAATCTACACAATAGTAGGGTTGCAAGCTTGTAGCTTGCAGGATATATCCTTGCCTCCTTGACCATTGATTCATCGGTAAGTTGACACCAATCATCCTGTTCATCATTGTCAATATCCTAAAAATTTATAAGATTATAAATATTAATTTTAATCGGTGAAATTTTATACAATAATAATATTAAAGTAAAATTAAATAATTATGTACCATATCACAAACGTCAATTACATCTACTCCATCCTTAGTGTCCGAATCTTCTATCATTGTAGCACATGCATATGGAATCTCCAATATACCTTTACAAAATATTAAACAAATAAATAATAAATTATCTCACATAAAATAAAATATGCAATAAGTTATGATTGAAGAGAGATTAAAATACCTTTAATGTCTTCAACCATCTAACTTTGTAAACACATCAATGCCTCTACAGTTTTTGCATGAAGTCTCGAATGATGGGGACTTACAACCCCTCCTCCCGTGCTAAAAGCACTTTATAAAGTAACAGTAGAAATTGGAATAGAAAGGATATCCTTAGTAATCTTTTGTAGAGTTAGATATTTGAGGTTGTTCTTCCAAAAATTAAGGATATCAAAATGATCACTTTCAGGCAATGTATCACTTTCCAAGTAATGATGTAACTCACACCTCACACTTACTTTTCTTACTTTAGTTTTCTTAACTAAAGTAAATTCATCCTCCTCATCATTAATAGAAGTTTGAGGTGATACCTGCTTTAGAGAATTTTTCAATGGAGCTTTAGAAAAACCACTAAGGTCACTAGAATAATCAACAACTTTCTTCTGATATTCAACCAAGAGAGCATCAAACATGTTTCTAACCCTATCTAATTCATTATGAGCCTCATCATCATATAATCTCCTGAAATAGTATTCAACACAATCCATTTTTTTTTCTAGGATCCAAGATACTAGCAATAGCCAATATTTCATCAATTCCGCGCCAATATTTGTCAAACTTTTCAATCATCTTTGATGCCATAGAACTAATGACCTCAACATCACTTTGTAGCCAACTTCTCAAAGCAATTCTAATCATGCATACTTTTAGAAAAAATAAATTTGCGGTAGGGTAATTTCTTCCAGAGAAAACTACGGTAGTCTTGTAAAAAAGTTCCAACTTCTTGCATACAACATGAGCCAAATCCCAATCATCATCACTAGGAACTACAAAATTAAGTCTACCATATAAACGTTTCAACCTTTTAAACACATCTTTATAGGGAAAAGCACTCTAGAGCATCAAATAAGTAGAATCCCATCTAGTTTTACAATCAAGAACTAACATTTTAGAAGTATTGACCTTCAAATCGACATGAATCCTCAAACTTTTCAATCCTTTTAGGAGTTAAAGTCCAAAATGAGACACAATCTCGAATATGTTCAATCCCCGTCTTGATCACATTTAATCCATCATTAACTATCAAGTTAAGAATGTGAGCACTACACCTCATATGTAATATTTCTCCACCAAGTATAAGAGGCTTTTTCTCAAATTTCCTCATCAAAATTCCCATAATTGCATCATTAGTACTACAATTATCAACCACCATAGAAGAGAATTTGCTTTCAAGCCCAAATTGGGACACACAATCTAATAAAACCTTGGAGATAATGCCTTTTATATGTGGACATGGGACAAACGAAAACCTTCAAAATAATAATGAAACAATCATTACAAAATTACACTTAATCAAGCCAAAAATATAATAAAATATAACGATAATAATTAAATAGTTACCTCAAAGTTCTACTTCACAAATTCTAATCTTCATCAATAAAGTGTGATGTCACGACCATGTATCCCTTTTTTTGGTTGGATGCAGTCCACATGTCAATGGTGATTGCAACTCGACTCTGATTATGATCCAACAAATCCTTTAGATTGTGTCTTTCACTTTGATACAACTTCATCACATCATTCTTCAAAGTATTCCTTGAAATCATCTTGAAGTAAAAATTGAGGCTTTGTACAAATCTCCTAAATCCAATATAGTCAACAATCGACAACGGATAATCGTGCATCACCACCATGTTTAATAATTCCCTCCTTGAAATTCCTTGATCAAATGCCATATCATTATTCTGCTTTATATTTAAACTTGTTAAGCCGTCGGATTGAGTCTTTATACTCAATTTTTGTTGCTTGATCCCTCTTGACCCAAGCCTCGAATTTCTTCCAAGGCAAGTCTTATCTACATGATTTTTAAGATTTGAGGTTCCACAAGTAGTTGCACAAGTTAAAATAGCCTTACAATGACGGCATTTTGCCTTGCTTACACCATTAACTTCAATTCTATCAAAGAAATCCCATACCACTGAAGTGCGCTTCCTAGTTTTTTGTGTACAAATAGTAGAATCAAGTTCTTGATCTACTTATTTATCACTTAGGTGCCCGTCATTGTTCTTATTTTGAACATCCTCCATGTTTACATTCAAATCATCCACACGTAATGTAGCAGGCTAAAATGAACCAACACGAGTGCCCTTGGACCATGAAAACTTTGAAGAAGCACAATTAGATTATTGTTCATGTTCCATTACCTACTAGAATAAAAAAAAATACAATTTGAAGCAACCTCAAGAATAGAATATTATCAAATTTAACCCATGCAATAACTTTTAATGTTAACTTGCCTAAAATTAAAAATAAAAGTTGGGGTGAGTTGTACTTGTACATTTTAGAGTTAACATTTAAGTCTTGTTTTATTCTCTATATTTCCTAGGTTAGTTATCAAAGTGATACATAACCTAATATAACTATACTTTTTCAAGACTTCATGTATATCCCCTCCTTACTCTCCTCTTGGATTTCCTTTCTCTAACCATTCTCTACCAATTCATTTTTTCCCTTTAGTTTAGCCCCACCCATACCCTTTATTATCTTTGTTTCTAGACCATAATCCATAAATGCTACTTTGTTTAGTTTTTTTCTAATACATGTGAGGTATACCATATACATTCCTAGCATAAATGTATTATCTCATCTAGACTCATTTGAATAGCTAGTAACAACGACCATTTTTCTTCATTCTCTTGCATACTTTCACCACTATTCTATATAATTGAGAGATAGCATACTATCATTTCTCTTTAGTAGCTTCACATAATAAAAACTTAAGAAGATAGCATATAAAATTTCTTAACCCCATCAATGACACCTTAATGTTTAGTGGTTTACTAGTTGCTTACATATGTTTTAACCTATATGTAAAAGAATTTGGGTTATATCATAGCTATCTTTTTCTCGAATACCTTAGGGATTATTAGTTCTATAGGACTCATTTTGATATATTTTGACCATTGTTTTACTTAGAGTTTATCTCAAAATGCTTACATATGCTTTATAAGACTCCTCTTATTCTATTATATTTTTTAATTTGTTGGAAGATTTCGTCTTGTACGTGATATGATAATGGAATAGTAAGCTGGATTCATATTTGAGTCACAACAATAGCTTTTGCAAAAAAAAAATAGTGGTAATTTTGGAGGTACTATATTATAAGAAACATGTATGACAATATTATTGTGTTGCACAATAATAAGGTATTATACGAAAAATAAGAAATTTCACAATTATTGTGCTGAGACACAATCAGCCACAAATAATAACAACTTGCAAACATGTATGACACAGCACATGCACATAGCTTGGCAGCTTACATTACACATTTACACCGATGCCTCCTTGATAGGATCTTCATCCTTAAAGTTCACAAATAAGAAAATCAACCACAAGAAAACGTTCGAACAACTCAATGTCATGTAGAATACTATATGTGAAATCAATGTTTTATGAAAATATTACTTACAAGAACATTACCTTGTAGAATTACTTAAAGTCACTTGAACGGTCAAACCTACGAGGCTGGGAGCCTATGCTGTGGTTGTACAAACTTCGAAGTTCAAACTTAGATTATTCGAATTCGAAGTTTCGAACAGGACTAAGACTCTGTGTAAACTTTGAAGTTCTGAGAGGAGGGGAGGAGCCTGTAGAGTGCAGACTGCAGATGTAGAGCACTGGGCATGGCCGCGTGGGGGGAGTCGGGTGGGTGACTGGGTGCAGTGCAGGGTAGCACCGGAGCAGGCAGGGCCGTAGGACAGCTGGCACTCGGCAGCACACACAGCCACACAAAGTACAAGACACACTGACACAGGCGCACACAACGACGGCCGACGGAACTCGGAAGATGAGATTGAGAGGTTGTCCATTGTCGTCGACGTCGACGGTTGACCAATCGAGCCACTCGAGTCGAGTCTCGACCTAAAGGCTACAGTGCAGAGTCTACGAATGTATGAGAGTAGCAATTAGGTTTATTAGGGTTTACTGGTTTATAAATACACACACACACACACACACACACACACACACACACACACACACACATATATATATATATATATATATATATTCAATTAAATGGATTAAACGGGTCTGGGTATAAAATGATAGGATCTAGATCCATACCTGTTTATTCAGGTCCAGACCCAAACCCAATCCATACTCGTTGGGTCTAAAAATTATGGATCTAGACCCTGTATTAATGGGTCGGGTCTGCCGGATCTGGGTCGGGTCCTGGACCCATTGCCATCCCAACCTAGAGACCGATCCACCGGCAATAATAGTGGTCAGGAGCATTCTGCCTTGTATGTATTCCAGTCCACCTGTTATAATAATGGGATTCCCGCACTCACATAGATATTTATAATCCAATATGATTGATAATGATGGACTAAGTGCTTAAGGCCCAAAAGTATCGATTGTTCTTTATGGCCTATTAATATCCAATTGATTTGTTAAATATGTGAATGTATGAATGTGGATATTGAGTATTTACCTTCATTATGTATGTATGTAGTATCATGTGTTGCATTGCGGGCCTCTTGTTAGGTGTGTTCTTGTAAGTATTGAAGGGTTACTCAGTACTATAGTATTGAAGGGTTCCATTCGTGGGCCCCTGCCTATTCAATGGGCAGTATCCCTTGTATGTCCTTTTTAGGTACTATTCAAGTGGGCTCTCAGGAAAGAGCGAAAGGTACTATCCGAAAAATCCTAGGGTTGTACTCTTTCTCCTTTTAAATTTATGGTTTTAATATATTTATTGATTTGTAACTACTATTGGTGGATTTTATTTTTATAAAGTGATATGTACACTACTCTGATTTAATTATTGGTTTGAGTTTCTAGTAAGATGTATTTTTCTTCTTTAACCTTAGCACTCGGTACTGGAACGGTATGAGTGAACCGGTCTAGTACTAAGTGTGGCGGTAATATCCCTAGAATTCATAGTTTTGATATTTCGCTTTCGCTAATTATTTTAATAAAACGAAATTTTTCAGTAGTGAATTTTAGGGGCGTTACATGTTCCATGAAAGGAAAACACAAAACCAATCTTAACCAATTACCATATCTATCACATTATATCTCATAATTTCAACAACCATACCAATACATTCCAAAACTCTATATATAGGGAACTAAAACAACTACCTATCATAGGTAGGGCACAAAGACAGCTACCAAACCATAGGTAGGATACGAAGGAAAATACCATCCATACTAATCCATTTCAATTCTAATAATCAACAATGATTTACTTTTATTTTTAATTACTTGAGGAAGATAATATCAATATAGAAACACTAAGGTACTATGGTCACACAAACACACAAAGATAACATAGTATCCTACCAACTATCAGCCCATAAACACTAATAGGCTGTTCGGATAGAGGTTGATGAAGGCTAAATTTTATTAACCTCATTTGACAACTTTTTTTTATTTAACCTAGGTTATATTAGGTTAAATATTAACCTTATTTAACCTTGATTCACCCCAAAATTGTTAACATCCAAATGGGAGGTTAATGAAGGTTAAGGTTAAACTTTGAAAAATATTTTATCCTGTCAGACTATATTCAACTAGATTAATCTCAATCCAAACTAGGTCAGACATATTCACTTAGGTTAACTTAATAATTATCCAAACAAAAACTTTTTATATTCACCTCAACTCACCTAACCTAGGTTAATTTATATCATTTAATCTTTATTAACCTAACCTCATCCAAATAGGCTGTAAGGTACCATAGTCACAGTGACACGCAAAGAAAGTACAATATCCTACCAATAAGAACACCTAAACCATAAGTATGCATATCTTGTAAGAAGTTCGAAGAGCTAAGTAGAGTAAGATATAGAGCCTTTTTAGGGAACTAAGGCACACTAATAAAATTCAAACAAAACCGTGGGCTAAATTATGTTTTTAGAGTAACTATCCCACAATACTAAAGTCTTTCACTTTAAATATTAATATTTCAATAAGATAATAATAAAATTTCATATAATGCACATCCAATCTCATTTTCTTACTTAACTATTTTCCCTTTATTTCTAATTATTCAAGTTAACCCTAATATCGATAGTCCAAGATAAAGTCAAATTCAAGACTATGGTTAACATAAGAATCTGTTAAGGCCATCCTAGTCTAATGATTCACATTTAAGCACATTAAGCTATAAATGACTAAAATCCCCTTATAGGCGATTTACCTATTAAATCCTTATTTTAATACCATTTTTTATAAACATTAAATAAAACTCATGACATAGTTAAATAACATTAAAATAACCACTTTAGAAAATACTTACAATTCTTAAAATTTTCAAAAATGGTAAAATTATCATTTTTCCCTAAAGCACATTTAGACTTATTCAGCATATAAAAGTCTAACCATGCATATCTAGCACACTATATTTCACATGCTACTCATGCTCAACATAATACATCACTTACCAGGTAGACATGCTAGAGAATTACATACTTCATGTGAAAACAATAAAATAGCCCTAGAGTATACAAAACTCGAACCACTTATAAATATGCTTAAATCTCAGCATATTATGTATCAAACTTTAAGTTAATCATGTGAAAAATCTAATGATAAACTAATAAAAAAACAAAGGAGATCTCTGCTAGGACACACTAGCCATTGGCTGAGCCACTCCCTTACAACGTATACATAAATATTTTACTACAACCAATCATATTCTAGCATGTTATCATACATATATTAAAACACATAAAGTTAATCATGATCTTACACAAATTTATGTGGTCACATATTTAGAGAAAATGATAAAAATACTATGTTCATGCATATTTTCATGGATTAGAAGGGATCATAAATTTCACTTAAGCATATTTTAGAGAACCTCAATCATGTTATCACATGATTTTTACATAATTAATATAAGAATATAGGTTACCTCCTTCTCCTTAAAAATATAAAAACCCAACAATATAGTTAGAATATATCAAAACAAAAAAAAAGAAGAAAACAATAATAGTGATTAAAAACCAAAAGGAAAAGGAGCCATACCAAAACAATGGGTGGCGCAAGAAGATAAGAAAAATGGAAACAAAATCTAACACTTATATCTTTAAGAAAAAGACAACAAGGTTAGATAAGATATCAAGAGAAGAAAACCCGACAAAAAAAAGATGAGAAGAGAAGAGAGTGAAGGGATTTCGATTTCAGCAAGAACAAAAAGGGGAGGTGTTCTTCAACATTTGGGAAAAACTCAAAGAAAAGAGGAGAGAAATGAGAGAAAAATATAATTTTTTTTGAATGAATGAAGAACTAAGGCACAAAGTGTAACACCCCGAAAAATCATAATTAAAATTTTTCGTTTGTCTCTAAAATCATACACTACAAGGGTGTGTTACTACCATGATCAGTATAAGTCTGGCCATTGGCCAACCTCATACCAACCACAAGGCTAAAGGAATAAACTCAATTGTAACACCATAACAAAATAATTTATAATGTGAAAGAGTTAAACATTAACATATGGAGAATGCTAGAATATAAGAAAGTCAAGTGTCAATAAAGGAGAGTATTGGAAATACATCATACAGTTCCACTACTAGAGAAAACATAAAATACTAGTAAGAAAATAAGTATGAGATGCACTCTCTCCGGCCCCCAACCTAAAATACCATGGCATCACTCTACCCTGATCAGTTCATCATATGTAGAAAAATCCTCTATAGCATCATCACCTACCGGCACAGACTCAGAAGGGGTCACTGCTCATGGGAATGAGTAACACCTATAAAAGGGGTGATGAGTATGCTACGTACCAAGTAAGGTAACAATACAATTAAGTTAGAGCATAGATATGTATGATACAGATATAATACACACAACGAATTATGCTAGCTCATTTTCCCCTTAAAGTAATTAGTGTAGTATTTACACATCTCTCGAATTACATTCATGTAGGTTCGAGGACCTCACTATTATGACCGATGGACCGATAACTATATCATCTAGGGTACAATGTTCCTAACCACTATTATGATTGGTGGACTAGTAAAACTAATATAATCTAAGGAAAAATGCTCTTGACCACTATTATAACCGGTGGGATAGTAGGTATACTACAATCCAGAGCATAACACTCCTGGCCATTATTATAATTGGTGGACCTGTGAATATCATATGCACGGTCCCAACCTATGTGGTGTTCCGCTATAAGTGATTAGTATCTTTTCCATAGCTTACTATCATCTAAAGGGTTTCATTAGAGCCGGCAAAAGTTAACTCAACTCACCCGACCCGAATCAATCTGACACGACCAGATAAATTCATCAACCCGACCTGACCTGACCCGACCCAAACCCAACCCTACTCATAACCTATGACTTGACATCAACCCGACGCATTGTCAACTTGACCACACCAACCCGACCCACTATCAATCTAACTCAATTTGATTCAACAAAACCAAATTCAATATTAATTAGTTATGATAATAAAAAATACACGTCTTATTTTTTATTTAAAGCCTTTAGAAATATATTATTGTATAAATTTTATTTATTTTTCTTACTTTTATTGTAAAATTATTTATTTACCAATGATATTCTAATTTTATTGATTTTTTCGTGTAAAAGCACAACATTATAAAGCTATAACAATAAATAAATAGTAATTAATCACATACTTACATGAAGTTAAAGTTAATGCTTGATTACGAGGTTAGTGATTTAGATTAATTGTGGTGGTCAATGTCCGATTTGACCCAAATCTAAAGTGATTCGATCTAGGACTAGCTTGACCCAAACCCAACCCGATCCATCAAAACCTAAAAGATCTAATTCGTTAAGTTAACCCAAACCTGACCTATCAAATTAACTCAGACATGAAATCACTAGAATAGGACATTTTTCTACCCAATCTTGACCCGATAAGGATATAAATGTGGCGGGTACGCCCATACCCCTATCCATATCTATACTCCATACTCAAATTTGTACCCATACCGGAATACGTATCCACTTACATGTCTATATTCGTATCCGTTGGATATCTGTTACTCGATGAATAATCCATATACCCATTAACAAATTTTTTTCTAGAGGACAAATCCATTTAGAGCTAAGCTAAATGACAATTTTAACCATAATTTATATTGTATTTATTTTAAAAGTAAGGGTAAAAAGGTAATTATATATTGGGTAAATAAGTATTGATATGGATACGGGTATGGGAATGGGTACGGATATGGATAACCCATACCCGTATCTGATGGGTATTTTTTTCATTATCCATATCTATTTAAATATCTGATGGATAAAACCCATTATGTTTTAAATAAAATCTGCCCTATTTACATCCGTATATCCGACTTGACTCAATAAGCTAGTCAAAAAATAATCCAAACTTGGACCCAAAATGACCCGAACCTAAACCCGACCCGACCCGACCCGAACCTGAAATGACAAAAACCCAACCTGACCCGAATAATAAGGTGATCAAAATGACCCTAATCCTAAATGACTCGACCCACAAAAGAGAATGATCCGCAAATAAACTAACCTGAGAATGCCCCAACCTACTATAACCTAACTCGAACCTAACTCGCTTAGCCCGATTACCACCTATAGGTTTCATTATTAAGCTTAGAACCCCACTATTTTCATCGGTGGACTGGTACTTGAAAATCTAGGGTAAAATGCACTTGACCACTATTATAATAGGTGGACTAGTAAATATCCTACACATGACCCTAGTTTAATGATCTTCCACTTTAAGTGATTAGTGTCTTATTAGTTTCTTATTTGTTAGATATCACACACACATCCATGCACACACCATGTAAAGGCTTCAGACCTACTACCACTATAGCCAAAGCTGACCTCATTAAAACCCTAATTCCCTAACCTAGGATATTCTCACTCCCCAATTATCCCTGGACCCCCCAACACTATCCACCAATCCAAACATGTCCTTAGAAACCTCATACTCATGGGTTATAGCCCGCTCCCCTTTTCCTCCACTTATGATCACCATAACCCTCTAGGGTTTTCCCCTCAAAACCCTAATTTTTGGCCTACGTGGATCCAACCTCTCCTCCTCTTCTTACTTAGCCCTAAGCTTCCATTATCAAGTACATGTCACCATGCTCAACCCTAATCCAAATTCTTGCAACCCAACTCCCTCAACCCCCACATGCGATAACAACCTCCTAAATGGTTACCCCTAAAAGCCTAATCTCCCATTTGTTTTTGTTTCCTTTTTTTACACAACTCCACCCTCCATTTGGCTAGATCCACGTCCTCCATGTGGTATACCCCTCATCACAACCCTAGTGTATGACCCAACTCCCTCGAATCCTCCCCACGATAACACCCTATCCTTAGCGTTGACCCCTAAATTCCTAATTTATGCCCCATGCACTTTTCCATCTTTCTATATACCAAAACTCCACCATGTCCACAAACTACCTATAAAAAACTCTCCTCCCCATGGTCAACCTCCAAATAAGGTCCCACCAAGTTTTTCTTTCCCCCATGCAAAGCCCACTCTCCCTATGCAAATTTTTAGTAGTAGTAGTTGTTATTAAGATAAACGCTTAAAATAAGTAAGGAAGCGGAATAAGTGTGACCATAATAAACAAAGGAAGGTGAGGGTGGCATGGCGACAGTCCCAGCGGCAGCAGTGGAGGTGATGTAAGGAGAAGGCTTTTTGGGGTTGGAAGAAAGAGTGGGGTAGGGTTTCTTAGGTTAGTGGAGGTGCTAGCATAGGTAGCTAATAGAGGAGGTGGAGGTGGAGGTCTTGCGGAGGCGGTAGTGATGGTACTCGCGGTGGTGGGCCCAAGAAGAAGGGAGGAAGAGGGGAAGAAATAGAGGGAAAGAAGGGTGGTGGAGGTGGCATGTGGTAAGGGGAAACCTTCCTGTGTAAGAAGGGAGGGTAGAGAGGAAGGAATGGACAAAGATGGCGATGGAGCGAGGTGGTACTGATGGTGCAAGGTGGTGCAAAGGGTAGCTCGAGCTGCCTATTTTACATGTTCGATGAGAAGAAAGGAAAGGGAAGGAAGGGAAAGTGATGGGCTCATTGTATGTAGGGAGGTATAGGGAAAGGGAAGGGATGGAGCTAGGGAGGCGGCACGATGGTGGCGGTGACGTTTGAAGGTGTGGTGGGAGAAAGAGTGGCATGGGAGATTGGGGTAGAAAAGAGCTGACAATGAGAGAGTGGGGGTTTTTACAGGCAACAAGGAGGGAGAATGAGGACAAAGGAAGGAAAAGGATATGGGGGCAGGTAGCTAGTGGCCAATGGTGGCAGGGCAAGCGGTATAGGCAGGCGTAGGGGGGAATTCTATAAGCAACAAGGTGTAGGGTAGGGGGAGAAGGGGATGTGTAGGGGGATCATTTAGGGACATGCAACTTGCATGCCCTATATGGCTGAAAAAGGAAGGGGATAGGGGGAGTAAGTAGGGGCTACAAAAATGGTAGCAGGGGAGGTGATCTGTAGTAGTGAGGGTAGAAAGGGAAGAGAAGGAAAAAGAGAGGGAGGGAAAAGGGGAAGAAGGGAGGCGTGCATGCGTCCTTAGGCCACCATCTAGGAAAGAAGAAAAAGAAAGAAAATGGCCTAGGCCGGTTGGGGAAGGAGGGGAAGAGAAAGGGGAGAGAAGGTCTGCGCCATTAGGCCTGTTGGGTCGCAACCCAGATTACAAAGAACAAAGAAAAGAAAAAGAAAGAAAGAGTAGGAAAGAAAAGAAAATAGAGGAAAAAGGAAAGAAAAAAAAGGGGAAGAAAAGAGAAAGAAAAAAAAAGAGAGAGATGGTAGGGTGTTTTGGGTTTTAGGTAATAAAGAACATAATTAAAAAATTTACATTAATTTAAAACTTTCCATAGTTTATCTATAATTTATTTTATGTTAGTTATTAAAATAGCTTCCAAATAATAATTTTTTGTGCCATTTTTATTTTTATAATTGGTATTATTATTTTTATTATAATATATATATATATATATATATATATATATATATATATATATATTTTAGATTTACTCAATAACTCATTATTTTATACTTTATTCCTATAAAAAAAATTTGAGGTATTACATAGGGGCCTAAAAAGTGGCATAAAAGGTTCAAAAGATAGATAGGAGGAAAGAGAAGAGTTGACCAAGTTTGTTTCTCCAACACTTGAATTAATGGTTGAGTGTAAATACAAGGTCTAAGAGAGTAAGAGGTAAGGTGAAGTGGTTATGTTTAAGATCTTGGACAAAAGAAAAGTAACAAGTAAACATATGATCCAAGGTGAGGGAATGTTAATAGAAAGTTAGAAAGGATGAAAGGAAGGTCCCACAACCAAAAAAACATAAAACTACACATAAAAGCTATATAGCCCAACACCTAAACCATCACCAATCAATCAACAATTGTCCTTGCAGACCCTGTGGTGCTTACACCTATGCTTTAGTACCTACTCGTTTGACCCACAAGCTCTAGTAGATCACCTAGCACCAAAAAATTTAAGCTTCCATTTTTGACCTAATTAACCTAATTCATCTTCCACCCTAA